>CM067332.1:112978333-114409166 GCA_034376525.1 Nicotiana benthamiana | reverse complement strand
TGATAGCAACATGTGCACTCATTGTGGAAAGGTGGGACACCTTAGAGACACATGCCCTGCCTTAATTCATGCTCAATTTAGAAGCATTTTTGGTATTACTAAAAATTTGAAGAAGGAAGAGGAGCCAAAAGTCAAGCCTCTTGTTCATACTAAGTTGATTAAGGTTAATAAGAAAATAGATTCTAATCCTCTTACCTTCTGTGAAAGAAGAGATCTAATTAATCATTTTTCAAACTAAAATAGACCCAAACTTGTATGGGTTCTCAAACCTAACATGTGAATTCTAGTGCAGGATAAAGTGAGAGGGAACAATCAAGACTGATATCTAGACAGTAGATGAGACACATGACTGGGGAAAAGAAAATTTTCCCTCATTGACTGCCTTCTAAGGAGGGAGTGTGTCATTTAGAAATGGTAAAAAGGGTCAGATAACAGGTATTGACAATGTGGGTAAGTCACTCTTTCATGATATAGAAGATGTGTATTATATGGTAGGTCTTATAAACAAAATCTTCTTAGAATCTCCCAAATGTGCAACAAAGGAAATGGGGTAAATTCAATTCCAAATTTTACAATACATTGAGCTTGATAGTGATGAATTTTGGTAAAGGTTAAAAGACATAACAATGTCTACAAGATATCAATTATGTCACTTCTCTAGAGTGAGCGCAAATGCTTGAGTGTAGTGGAAGAGGATCTACTATTATGGCATAGAAGACTGGGACATTCCAGTCTCTCCCACTCAACAATTTGGCAGCAAAGAACTTGGTCCTTGTCTACCAAAAGTTGAGTTCTCCTCTACCAAGGTGTGTGATGCATGTGTTTGAGGACAACATGTAGGTCATCCTTTAAAGCTATAAAGGTTGCCAGTACCTCTAAACCTCTGGAATTCCTTTACATGGACCTAGATGAATCAATTAGAGTAAGGAGCAAAGGAAGTAAGAGGTATGTTTTTGTGATTATTGATGACTTATCTAGATATACATGGACTCAATTTTTGCAATCTAATGATGAACCTTTGATGTTTTCCGTGTATTTGTTAGAATGATTCAACAAAAACTTGGGTGCAATATATTAAGTATAAGAATTGATCGTGGAACTGAGTTTGAAAATTCTATATTCCTTGTGTTCTGTAGCTCACTTAGTATTGGCCATAATTTTTCTGCACGTAGAACTCCAAAAAAAATATGATTGCATAAATAAAGAATGGGTCCCTAGAAGACATGGAAAGGACCACCTTGATTGCTAGTTGACTGCCTAAGAGTTTCTGGGATGAGGTAGTCAATACTGCATGTTACCTGCTAAGCAGATACATGGCCAGACCTGTTCTTGAGATACTCCCTTTGAGTTACTTCGAGGAAGAAAACCAAACATCACTCACATGAGAATCTTTGGCTGAAATTAATTTATACATAACAATGGAAAAAATCTCTAGGTAACTTTGATGACATAAGTGATGACGGAATTTTTTGGGGTTACTTTCCATATAGTAAGGCCTATAAAGTTTATAATAAAGGAACTATGTGTGTAGAAGAAAATACTAATATTATCTTTTATCAATCTAACAATTTTGCTGAGAAAGGTCAGCGGAATGTAGATTATGACATAGGACTCACTAGCGATGGAGTTACAAAGGAATGTAAACCTCAGCATAAAGATGGATTGGAAGACCACAAGGAAATTGACACTGATCATGAGGAACAACAAGAAGAAAGAACTACTCTGACTGCCAATCGTACTAATGAAGCCACACCCACTAACCCTTTCCCTTTAGTTACTCCTTGGATAAATCCTCTCTGGGTATACTGATCAGACCATAGAAGCATCAAAGTTCACATCCTCTTGATAATATCATCTCTTACCTAAATGCAGGAGTGCAAACCAGGTCTTCTCTAAGAAATCTATGTGCACTCACAACATTTCTCTCACATGTTGATCCTATGACCATCAAAGAAGCCCTAAAGGATCCAAACTGGATTATGGTTATGCAAGAAGAGCTAAATCAGTTTGAGAAAAAGCAACGTCTGACACATGTTATAAATACGCAAGAACATAATTGTCATAGGTGCTAGATAGGTGTTCAGAAACAAGCTGGATGAACAAGGAAATATCACAAAGAACAAGGCCAGACTAGTGGTTTAGGGATACAATCAAGAGTAGAGTATTGACTATGTTGATACCCAATTTTTCCTAAAAATATTTTAAAATTACAATATATATATATATATATACACACCTTCAAAATCACGCATTGATAGCAATTGATATTTTTGTACAATTTTCCTATATTTTTATAAATTTATCCAGCATTTTTATTTTCAATAAATAGTCACAAATGACATTACGAGTAATTTCAAAAACACTTATTGATTTAGTTTACTATTTATGGTCTTATTTGAATCAATTTATTTCATAATTGGCCAAATTGGCACATTTTAGCTACATAGCAATAACTTCGCAATTATAGTCCAATCGTATAATTTTGTACTATTTTTTACCGAAAATTAATCATTTGTATTTTGAAATACTAAGTAATCTTATTAAATTATTTCTATGCATAAAATTAATTTCGAACAATTACCAATTATTTTTGTAAATTAATTTATTTATTTGATTGGGTATTTAACAAATAGCTCTATATTATTTCGGTTATAACATAATTAAACAGCCTCAAAACCCCAATGAAATCAACTCGATACCCAGGTCAAAACCTAAATCTTACCCGCCCCAATTCCGCTCAAATCCTGGTTGTTGATCATTTCTGATCAACGGTCCAGGTTAATTCTTTCCTTAATTAACCTATGGACAACCCCCCTCCATAACCCTCATTTTTCTCTCTTTCACTCTGGCGGTATGCCCTCTCCTTCTTTCTCAAGCCCTCTACTAAACCTACTTTTCTACTCGCCGGTCGTTGGCTCACCGGTATCAATGGTGGTTCTGTTGATACACAATTTATTCCCATATTTTTTTTAAAAAAAAAGGACCGAAACTATCCCCATCGTTTGCTAAATGGTTTATAAATATCCTCCATCCATCTATCCATCCAAGCACTCTGTCCATCTATCCGTTCAAAAAACACACGAAGTTAATTCTACTAACAAAAATATCATTGCGACTAATAGAAGAAGTGATGTAGTGTGTTTTTTTGAACTAACAGATGGACGGAGGGTATTTATAAATTATTTACCAAACGATAAGGATGTATCTTTCCTTTAATGACGTGGTGATTTTTAATTGGACCACGTGGCAATCTTTGACTAGAACAAAACATAGATACTATTTCAGCACATTTACCTTATCTGACCCATTTACAAAAATGGGTAGTATCTATCATACCCATTTCCACTCATCTGGTCTCCCCCTTTCTTCTTCTCTAATTGAGACATTGCATACAGGCAATAATAAATGAATTAAAGAATAGATAAAACTCAAAATTAAATAACCCAAATTTCAAAGCAGATTCTAAAATTTCTCCAATCTCACTCGGGATAAGTATTGAAACTCTTAAATGGAAAATCAACATATACATTTGGGCTGTTAAATAAGAAGACAAGGATAAAAAAAATCAAAAATCTGAAATAAAAAAATTGAACCCAAATGCTAAAAATTTTCAAATATATCAATCAAATATAAGAGAAATATTGAACAATTAAAAGGGACAAGTAATGAAAATCTTTGGATTGTTCATAAAAAGAGAAACAAGCCACAAAATAATAGAAAAAATAACTACATATAACTGATACAAGCACACAAGAAAATTAAAATGAATGTGCTAAAAAGCTTAATATTATCATATTCTAGGATAAAGATTAAATCTATAAAAGGCAAAAAAAAGTAAAAGGTTAACTTTGGGATGTTCATAAGAAGATGAAGAGGGGGACAAAGAGCCATGAATTGTAGATGAAGTGAAAGTCAAAGTGATATTTTCAAACACAAAGAAAGATTTGTTTTAACAAAGAAACCTAAAAATTCTTTGTTAGATGAGAGTGGGTGTGTCGGTGATAAGGAAAAAACATAAGAAAAATAAAACCAAAGAAAAAGAAAGAAAATAATTAGGCGGTTCAAATAAATAGGGTCGGACCAGGTAAATGGGTAAAATCAAGATCCATATTTGACTCTTGGTCAATAATGGCATGTGGCCCAATTAAAAATTGCCACATCATTATATAAAAGACTCATCCCTATCGTTTGCTAAATGGTTTATAATACCCTCCATCCATCTAACCGTTAAGATAAATACACGCCATCAGTTCTGCCGTTAGTTGCAGGGGCATTTTTGTTAATAGAATTAACTTCGTGTAGTTTTGTGGACGGATAGATGGACGGAGTGTATTTTTTTGAAAGGGTAGATGGATAGAGGGTATTTATAAATCATTTAGCAAATGATACAGATAATGGCCCTTTTTCATATTTTTTATATGAAAAATACCTTCAACATAATTTATATATGCATATATAAGTATGCCCAAATATTTTATTATTTTTTCTTAATTTTTAAAGATTTTCACATTTATAAAGGTTATTACTCAAGAATATACAGATAATTCAATTAGAGACTCGAGTCCCAAAGCTTATTGAATGCTTGGAACATTATGAGTCTTATCAAATGAGAATCTGACTATGTAGAGGACTCCTACAAGATCTCAAGTATATACGTTTAAATATTATCTACTTTGTACTTCTGATTTTATCCTTTTACACATCAATCGAAGAGTCTTATGTTGTTTATTCTAGTCAAGTACTTGCATTGTATTCTTCTTTATTCACTGTAGAAAATATATTTTAGGAAATCGAGTTGTAATCAAGTATCACAAACAATTACTAAGTTGGAGTGAGTGTTTTACAAGTTAGAGTAACTAGTAAATCAATTAGTCGAAATAGGAGTAATGGAGAGTATTGAATTATAGTTTTGTAATTGATACATTTTGGCTCGTTGTTCTAGTAGAGTTAAAGTTTAAAATCCTACGTAGTAAGTCATAGTTTTTCCACCTTTTGAGCCGGGTGATTTTTCACATAAAAACTGTTGTGTTTTCTTTACTGTTTACTTTACTTCAACTTTAAGGAACGCGGTAAAAAGCTAAGTTCTTTAGTGAAACATAAGAATACTTAAACTAACAGTCGGTGTAACAATCAGTCTGTAGAACTTACCTTTAAGTTTAGGTGGCATATTTTTATCACATAAAATACCGGATATGAGCCTCTATTTCTCCCATATCTCCAATACGGTATGTAACATATTCGTCAATCTCCTCATTTCTTTAGATAGACCCAATGTACTTGAAATAATCTTTCTTAGGCATATCTTGTGTGTCAAGCCTCACATCCACATTAACTTTATTTCTCCCGTTATTGATTTTGTCATGGGTCCTACTCAACTTGAAACTTTTAGACTTCAAAGTCTATCTCCAAACCTCCAGTCTCACGTTAACACGGCATCGCATCTTGTCATTGTCATTTATAAATAACATATACTATGGCACCTTACCTTGAATGTGGAGTGTCAGTGTGTCCATCGGCAAGGCAAATAAAAACGGGCCAAGAGTTTACCAGTAGTGCAACCGCATCACAACTGAAAAGTGATTCGAATCTCCCCTCCCACTGTCTTTACTCCGGTCTTAACTCCATCACACATGTTCATAATCTCCCTAGTGCAAGCAACAAGGATACCCCTAGCCTCCAAAGATCTCTATAGAACTTTTCTTGGGACTTTATCGTATGCTTTTTTTAGGCCATTAAATATCATATACAAGTCCATCTTCCTTTATCAGTACCGGTCCACCAACCTCCTCACAATTGGTGCAGTGCTACTTTAAAACCTAGGAGGAAATCAAGAAATAATAATTTTTCTAAGTCAAATATATGAAAAAAAAGAAGTAAATATGAGTGAACTAAAATATAATAGGATAATACAGTCAACCATAGCCTAAAAAATTGTACAGCCAATTATAACTCGTGAGTTTATCTTATTTTCGTCCCTTCATAGACATGCAGTAAAAGTTTCGTCTTATTATAAAGAGCCGTAAGTTTTAGACTTCCGTTAGAGGCAACGAGAAGGGACTACTTAGAAGTTGTATATGCGACTCAATTATATATAGTATGATCAATTTTTGGTCGTATTCATCTTATAGTAATATTTAACCAGTGAAGCCAATCCCAAATTTAATGAGTCCACGTGGCCAGGAGGTAAATGGACCCACATCCTCATTAATTGCATGATAAGGAGTGTTTGAATTGATTTAAAAAAGAAGACTTTTGAGTAAAAATAATATTAAATTAAAAAATATTAAATAAGGATTGCCCAACTTATTTTTTTTAATTTTAAATATTTTTGATTTTGCAAACCGAAAAATGTTTAAAATTTTGATCAGTTTAAAAGCCAGTCCAAACACACTCAAAAACATAAAAAAAAAAACAAAAATTATCACAAGAGCAACGCAGACATTTTCAATTAAGCTAATTATTTGGAGGCCCGTTTTTCTTTCTTTTAATTAATAATGTCCCTTTCGGGGAAAGTGGTCCCACTTTATAGTACTTTTAGCATTCCACCACGTGTACCCCTATTTGGTCAAATCTCTACTTAAAGTTGTACTCTTTTGCAATTTTAATAATATTTATTAATAAAACAAATTCATGCAATTATGACTTACGTTGTTCGTACATGAAAATGCAACTTCTGGAACACGTGTCACCTTCTTAATCTCCGGCCACCGTACACGGCGGCGTTATCGGTGTCTTGACAGTTGGGATCAAGGTTAACCATCCAATTATTAAACATTAATCTATTCATACTTCTATTTTTAGAAGATTATCTTCCATTTGAGGTATGAATAGACGGACACTTTATTAATTGAGTTGTTTATATAATAATGCATAAATAAGGAAAGTCTTTGATGTGATTGTGACTTTGGATTCGTGATCTGTCTTCTGTAGAGATTATTATATATCAAAATATCCTCTCTTTAATATTCTTAAAGATGACTAGCCACGACAAAACTTATACTGTTATAAATAGAACTCTATTTAAGGGAATGTCTATATTTAGAGAGATTCTAGGTTTTACTACTTGGTGGCTAAGTCATCACCTCCCTATAAATATAGGGCTTCTATTCCATTGTAAATCATCCCAAGTATCAATAAGAATACTCCTCTCCCTATTCTCTCTATATTGTTCTTGTCTTTTATATTATTTCATAACACGTTATCAGCACGAGTCTCTAACCAATTGAAATTTTCGATTGTCTTAACTTTTGTTTGTGTAGGGTTTCACATGAGGTTCTGCCGCAACCAAATCCCAAAATCTTCTATACGGAAAATAGAAGAAAAACGTTGAGAAAACAAGAAGAGAAAACATTGAAAATATAATTGGTATACCTTAAAGGTAAGTAATTTACTTTTCCCTTTCAAATTCTTGAAATTCTACGATTTGATTTTATATACAAACAAAGACAACAAAGTTTGATTATAACTCTAATGGAGTTTGTAAGAAATTATAACCACGTGAAGTGGTAAAATCTCTATGTCCTGCCATGATTAAATTCATGTATGATTGTGGGCAAAGAATTGAAAATCCGTCCCATTGAATTTGCTCCATTCCCTTTAGAGAATGTGGAAGCAGTATATGATAAGTCTGAAAGAAGACAAAATTATTACCATGAAGGTATCAATGAATGTGGACGTGGCAAAGAATTCCGTCCAATTGAATTTGCTCCATTCCCTTTAAAGAATGTGGTAGCAGTATGTGATAAGTCTGAAAGAAGACAAAATTATTACCGTAAAGGTATCAATGGATGTGGACGTGGCAATAGACGAAATTATAATCGTCATTGTTGTGATAATGAGAATAATAAAGATTCTCAAAATAATCTTTCACTTTATGAAAGTAATATTTGACATGAGATTGTGTAAAGCACATGATTATGATCCATTCCCTGAAGTGAATGTGATAATTGTAATAGAGCCCGTAAGTATGAACACGCTCTTGATGTAATTTTGTTTTATGTCTGACATTATGAAAAGAAAGTTCGTTGCCCTTGAAATTTCGGGCAAGAACTATATGACATGGGTGTTGAATGCTGGAATCCATTTGGATGCAATGGGTCCCGGAGACGCCATTAAAGACGAAATAATGCATCCACCCAAGACTATGCTAAGGCCTCGTTTTTCTTGCGCCATCACCTTAATGAAGGTTTGAAACTGTGCCAATGGCCTTGATTCTCTTGCACAATCACGTTGATGAAAGAAGATAGAGTTGTTTGATTTTATTTCACTTATTTATAATAGTTAGTGAATAAACTAATAGTCATTAGTATCAACTCGTATTAGTTAGTTTAAGATATAATGTTAGTATTAGTTCTTTAGAATGTTTCAATATGCTCAGATTTCAATAATATTTTTATTTTCCAGTAGAGGTAATCGACTAACCTAACAGTTAGTCGATTATCTAATATTTCGAATTAAAACTGCAAAACAATCGATTGTCAATATTCAACAATCGATTGTCAATGTTCAACAATCGATTGTCTATGTTTAACAATCGATTGTCGTAAGACAGTGTAATCTGGAATTTTTCAAAATAGTCAACAATCGATTGTCTATGTTTATCAATCGATTGTCTTAAGACAGTGTGATCTGGAATTTTTCAAAATAGCCAACAATCGATTGTCTATATTTAACAATCGATTGTCTTAAGACAGTGTGCTCTGGAATTTTTCAAAATAGTCAACAATCGATTGTCTATATTTAACAATCGATTGTCTTAAGACAGTGTGATCTGAAGTTTTTCAAAATAGCAAATAATCGATTGTGTGTGTTTAACAATCGATTGTCAATGTTCAACAATCGATTGTGTGTGTTTAACAATCGATTATTTTAAGAAAATGCTTAAACTGAAATTTTTAAACTGCATAGTAATCGATTATGGAAAACATATAATCGACTATCTGATTTAGTTAGTCAACTGACCTCAGCAGATTTTGAAAATATTGTTTAAATGTGAAACAAACGAATTGAATTTGTTTATTCTCATGTTCGTATATTTTCTTTTGTATGGCAAACTATGGGAATTAAATTGATTGAAGGCTCCTGAAGAGCAACTATAACCCTGCCTAAAGGAACGATATTTTAGAGAATGCAATGTTCTCCTCCAAGTCTAAAAAGAACTTGTTGAGTTTTAATGATATCAGTCAAAATGTTCTCCTCCAAGTCTAAAAGGAACTTGTTGAGTTTTAAAGATATCATTCAAAATGGATATCAGATTGAGACAATACATGAGTATAATCTTGAAAACCTCATTTACTCATGAAAACGAGGCTGCCCACTTCGATTTGGGGTCACGCCATTTTACATGCAACAATGCTAGTTCATCGGCTGTCCACTTCAGCTAAGGGTCACGCCATTTTGCATACAGCAATGCTAGTTCGTCTCTGACTGACGAATAGACACAAATATTCCCCGTTGCAATTGGTTTTGGGTCATGAACCTAATATATCCCATTTAAGAATCTTTGGATGCGCAGTATATGTGCTTATAGCACCGCCATCCCGCACCAAAATGGGTCCGCAAAGAAGGTTAGGAATATATGTTGAGTTTGAATCGTCCTCCATTATTCGCTACCTCGAAACATTGACAGGGGATTTGTACACTGCACGATTTGCAGACTGCCAATTTGATGAGACACTTTTCCCAAAATTAGGGGTAGAAGTTGGTGAAACCAAAACGGGAAATTTTGTGGAAAAATGCATCATTATCTCATCTCGATCCACATACCTCTATTTGTGAAAAAGAGGCGCAAAATATTATCCATTTGCAAAGAATAGCAAATCGAATGCCAGATGCATTTACAGATTTGAAAAGGATAACGAAATCCCACATCTGTCCCTGTTGGACAATCATCTAGTGTCATATCCAATGAGTCAAATGCACGCCTGAAGCGTGGCAGACCATTATGTTCCAAAGATCGAAATCCTAAAAAGAGGAAAGCAAATAATCAAAATGACACTACGAAAGAATCTCATGAGGAAATTCATGATTTAACAAATTCTGAGATTCATGAAGAATCCATTGAGCACGAGGCTCTGGAAAATACGGAACTATCCATAAATCCAATCAATATTGAGGAAAATATTAATCGAGTGGATATAGTGGTGGATAATGTCTTTGCTTATAATGTCGCATCTAGCATATGCAAGAATGTGAGAATCTCGAACCTCAATCTGTTGAAGAATGTCGAAAAAGACATGATTGGCCAAAGTGGCAAGAAGCAATTCAATCAGAATTGAATTCGCTGGCAAAACGTGAAATTTTTGGCCCTATAGTTGAAACACCTAATGGTGTCAAGCCTGTTGGCTATATATATGGCATGAATGATCGTTGGTCACGTACCTATTGTACGCCAAAGTATTTTGGAAATATGACTATTAAAGAACAACGATAATGCAAGAAACATATCTTGCATATAAGTTTGACATGACCATAATGGTATAACTTTCTCTTCAAGAAAGATATTCACCACATGGATGTTGATGAATCTGTGGTAGTACAAAATTAATTGAGAGCTCTAGAAGAGCCAATTATTACTATGTTGGAGAAACACAATTGAGTATTGTGCTGTAGTAAGTCTCAAAGAAACTTATTCAGTTTCCAAAGTACACGCGAAAGCGATTGATTATATTGAGACTATAAATAAAGGAAGGATTTGATATCTCCTATTACTAACACTTGTAGCGGGGTAATTTGTATATGAAAAGCTACCCGCTTTGTTCTCCAGTTTGTACTACACAAACGAAAGAATGCCACAATAAAGTGGATATCTATTGGTATAAAAACCCATGTCATAATAAACCTGAAGTTTATTGGTAAGTGCACATGTCATGGTGTAAATTTGAAGTTTACCAATATTGATAATTTATTCAGTTGGCGTTCGTGTTAGCCATCTCATTTTTAGTATGATGTGCAAATTCACATAGGTGAATATTAAAGAACTAGAAAGTTCTTTACGAATTCTCTTGTATCACTTGTTCTCATTAATGAACTGACCAACTAAAGAGTTCGGGTTGAAGCCCATAAATTCTGGAAATATCAAAGGTGAATATGGGCCCATTCACCTGCCATGTATACCACATATGATGCATCTATGAAATGGTTACATGCGCAATTGTTATTAACCAGCAGCCTGGCCGGTGATTGCGAGGTAAATTGCTCAGTAATCTAACTTCGAGCATAATTTCCAGATTTTCTACTCAAGATAGTTCATCTTGATAAGTTGGTTTATATCAAAGTTGGTTTAGCAAGATAATTATTGAGTGCTTCCACTTAATAGCTAAACTGTTTCTTATGAGAACAAAGTTATATATATCAGTTTGAAATACGTTGTATACGAGAGTATATTCTCCCCTCACAAGTGGTTTAGGATCAGGAACCAAATAATTTCATCTTATTATTAATGTGCTGTGTATATTGACATGATAATGCACAAAGAAGATTTCCCAAAGTTGAGGAAACAAGTTAGCTTTTCTAACATGAGGGGGAGACATGATAAACACTTGAGAAAAGGTTACATGGGATGAATTATCATTTGCATATGTAAATCCCCGAATATCATGAACCTGAAGTTCATAAAATGGATAATTCAATTGCAACATATTGCAAAGCATGCTATACGCATTTGCTGACCCAAAGAAAGTGACTATATTCTCACTACAAATGCTCATATTAAGTCACAGAAGGACAAAGTCTTTGATACGCTTAAAGCGTATAGACAAATACTTGATTCCATGTAGATTTGGACATATAGTTCAAATACTTGAAAGTATAAAGTCAAAGGTATGGATAATCAGTTTTCGATATCTTATTTGTTTAGCATGACATGAAAACTTGATATGCATCTAAAGTCTATTATGTGATTTATATGACTTAACTTGAAAGATTTAAGTTGCTTGAAGCATACACAATTCTTGGTCCTGAAGTACCACATCCTAAGTACAATTTGTGTACATATGTATCTTGCTATAACTATAAGCATGATGGCATTGAGAATACATCTATGAAGATATTGAAGAGTCATTCCACGACATTATATGAAGATGTTCATATCTATCAAGAATGATGATTTCAAGGTGCGGAATATTTATTCAAGTCAATATGGTTGATTTATTTATCAAACATCTACCAAAGATTGTTTTGAAGATGGTGCACAAGATTGGAATGCAAATGCTCAAGGATATAAATTGATGTTCTTATCAGGGGGAGTTAATGCGCGTTGCACTCTTTTTTCCTTACAAGGTTTTGTCCCAACTGGGTTTTCCTTGCGAGGTTTTTAACGAGGCACCCAATAGGCGCATATTCAAACATGTGTACTCTTTTTCCTTCTCTTTAATTTTTCCCATTGGGTTTTGGTTTTAAGGTTTTAACGAGGTACATTGTTGAATAGACATTCAAGGGGGAGTGTTATAAATAGAACTCTATTTAAGGTGAATGTCTATATTTAGAGAGATTCTAGGGTTTACTACTTGGAGGCTAAGTCACCACCTCCCTATAAATATAGGGCTTCTATTCCATTGTAAACCATCCCAAGAATCAATAAGAATACTCCTTTCCCTATTCTCTCTATATTGTTCTTGTCTTTTATATTATTTCATAACAAATACTTTGTTTTGTAATAATTAATGTGTTGAAGAAATTCTTAATAAAAAAGGAAGACAAAATTGATGGTTATGGAAAGTCGTGGATACAATAATTGAGACAAGCATCGTCAATCTCTGTCGATGCACATTTTCTTCTCTCTCTCTTTTGAACTCTTCTAATTTGATTTATATGTTTCATGCTCTTCTCAATTTTGTTGGACATTAGTTGATTACAATAATAAATTCAGTGTAAGTTTATAGGTGAGTCTCGAAAAATTACGTAATATGTACATATATCTTACTTCTACTTTAAAATAAAGGATTGAACCTATTTTTGATAGACACTTAGCTCAAGAATCATTCAAAAATAAAAGGGCAAAATAAGTGATAAAAGGTTCGACAAGATATTCATATTGTATGGAGACCTTTTAAGTTGAAGCAAAAAAATAAAAAATAAAAAAATAATGCCCATTTTCCACTCAGGCAGTACTGAAGTTAATAAATTTTTTTAACAAATTAAGGAAACAACAATATGTCCCAGGCTAAGTGTACAAGAAACACCTTTTTTCCAAATATTTGAGTGGGACAATAAGAAAAAGTAAATTACAAAAAATCATGATTAACATCCAATCTATTTGAAATATCAAAGTTCAACATGCTGCTGCAGTAGATTTCCCTTTGATCTTCTTCAGAAATTGTGCTGCTGCTTTTGATGCATGTTGAGTTCGAATTCAATGAAGTAGGACTTGATGAAGGTGTTGATAAAGTTGACAAAAGAGATTCAATGGTAAAATTTTGCCACTCACTTAATAGGCAATTTTGTGAGCTTAAATTAGAAATATTGGATGAGAATTGCTCCACATTAGGTTGTTGCATGACTTGAGCTTCACCATGAAATGGAATAGATGGAATATTTTGAATAGGGGTTTGAATTTGGCTAGATTGGACAAATTGGGACAATTGGTTTTGGACATAGGAATTAGGTAGTTGATTTTCTTGAAAATTTTTTGGCAATAAGAAATTTTGGTTTTGGCTATTGGAAGAAAAGAGAGAAGTGGCTAATTTCAAAATTTCTGGATTTACTAGGGCTTGTACACCTAATAACCTTGAAAGATTGACTTGAGATGAATTGTAGAGTGAAGGGTTAAAAATGGAAGTAAGATCAAGAAGATCAAGACGAGGACTATGAGTTACTGGATCGATTCCCATTCTCAAAAGCTTCTTTCGAATATGTGTATTCCAGTAATTTTTTATTTCATTATCAGTTCTTCCAGGCAAGCGACCAGCAATGGCAGACCACCTATTGTCAAGAATGACATACAATAAGCTAGCGAGAATCCAACTGTAGAATATGACTTAAATATATTTTAATTAACTTATGTATGTCGATAGTTAAAATTCTTTTTACGCTAAGGTAAAATTTAACAAGTTATTGTATATGTTGTTTATTTTTTTCTTCAAATTACTAGTTTCACTTATGACAATAACTATGATAACTTTAATCAGAAGCGAATTTAGAATTTAAAGATTGTAGGCGCTAGTCTTTAGTTGAAAAAAGTTATAAGCTACGGAGAAAATAGAAAATTGTAAAAATGAATTATGACTATAAAGGTCATCTTACATCTTTAGAAAGATTTTACTTAAAGATATCAAAGTTGAAAATAATTCAAGCCATGGAGAAAAGTAGAAAATAATAACAACTAATTATGACTAAAAGAACGAATATATCATTTAAATGATTTTAATTTAAAAGGAAAGAAACTTACTTGTTTCCAAGAATACTATGCAAATGGATGATTGTCTCTTCTTCTTCAAATGACAATTTTCCCCTTTTAATATCTGGCCTTAGATAGTTAGTCCAACGTAGCCTACAGCTTTTTCCACACCTTTGAAGCCCTATGTACAGAAACATATTTACCAAAATAATTTTAAAAAAAACTTTAAAATACACTTAAAACTTACAAGTAAGAAAAAGGAGAAAATTTTAAGAAAAATACCAGCATTCTTAGGAAGTGTCCTCCAATTTCCAGAGCCATGTTTTTGAATGTAATCAATGAGTTTCTGATCTTCTTCTGTAGTCCATGGTCCTTTCTTGAGTCCACTATTGTCACAACAAGGTGTTCTTCCCATAGTGATTAACTATAATATACTTTAGTTTTTTTGAATAAAAAAGAATAATCAAAGTGATAGAATAGAAATAAGTAGCAAGTGAACTTGTAGAGTGTGTGTGTATTATATAGTGAGGGAGAAAGCAAGGGAAAAGTAGAAAAGGAAAAATAAGAAGTCAAAGAAATTTGGTGCCGTCCTTTGTTTATGATCACTAAATGGGGGACGTGTCCCTTCTCTTTTAAATCAACAAGATAACAATGATATACCACTGTAATCCTACGATATAATTAGGGTCTGACAAGGAGGACGTATATGTAAATCTTATTTTTATTATGCAAATATAAAAATATCATTTTCGATAGATATTCGATTTAAAAATAGTGAAAAGAAAGCAATAAATAATAAAAATAATGAGATAGTAGGATAATAACAAACGGCACAATATGTAGAAATAAATATCCCAAGGAAAACAATACAAAAATAGTATTAGTACTATATTAAAAAGATTAGGAGAAATTCCCGATTACTTATCAACCTTTAACCCTAATATTCGACCTTCACGTCTTCCTAAATCAACAAAGAAGCAAGTACAGATAAACCAAAAATATTTAATGTATGAATGTATTTATCAGCCTTTAATTAGCGTTTCTTTATTTTCCACTCTTTCTCTTTGAATATCACCTTCAAATTCAAATACATCATTCTCCTGTAATTGGCCTTATCTTTGTTTCTGTATTCTTACTAGCTGCCTTCAACTTTGAAGAAGACAAATAGTCTCGCCGTCCATTTTATTAGATGATAATTAATTTGACAAGAAAATTAAGTAAAAAGTAGAAGAAGAAATTTTTAAAATTTTGTTGTCCTTTACCACTTAATCATGGTATATTGGAGTAAATAGTGGTGGCAAAATGATTAAAAGAAAACAGTTATCCATCCATATTATTCACTAATGAACTTTATGAGTCAAATATAGATAAGAATCATATTATTTAATTGAAAAATAGATAATCAATGGGTTTAGCTTTTACATTTATAAAGCATCAAATTTAGGATTCCTCAAGTTTGGAAGACTAAGAATTCTCTCAAAAGTGATCACATTTAAGAAGATATGTATAATATGGATATTCATATTATCCGCCGGTTAACTAGTATTTATCTATATTGAATTTTGGTCGAGTTGAATAATTTATTTATTTTCTGCATTATTCATTTTCGACCCGAACCATATCCGATCTAATCCGTCTGTTTGCTACCCGTGTGTAAACGTTAGATGCTCATTCATGTATTTTTGGAGAAAAGAAGGGCCACTAAATGAATATATAAAGACTTTAATTTATGTACTGAGGGTCTAAAAAATTAGAGCAGGCAAAAAATACAATTATATGTAACTTTATCTATCGTGTTAACATGCTATTAATAGTATTGGTGATGTAAATTTTATTACATTACTTCAATTCATACATAAAATAAAAATAAATTTAAGTTATACTGTATATGGCAAGAGTGTGAAAAGATTTACACTATTATCGCAATTAACCTGTGGAAAAAATATACTATAATATGCAATTTAGAAAATTACAAACTTCAGCTCATCAATAGAGTAATTAAGAAAGAAAGAAAGAAAAAAGAGTAATTAATAAAGGGACAACACATATTGCACGGCTCAGGCGAGATTGTAGGATGCAATCCGATCAATGCCACGTCTTTATTGTTAGTTAATTGAAATTGTAATTCTATAATGACAGTATTATTTATTAGCTAATTAATAATGTCAATAAAACCTTGAGTACTTCATACGTGGACTCATGCACTACACTTTGTCTCCTCTTCGTTAGGTCCACAGCCAAGAAAATAAGCAAACAGTTGGCCAATCAACAACTTGATAATCCAAGGGATGGTAACGGGCATGTGCGGTTGGGGCGATGCTGAGTTTTGAATTGAGTAGCAAGAGTCAGAATTTTTATTAAGGGGTATTAAAATATAAAAAAATAAATATATTAAAAAATTAAGAAGAGTCAATAAATAATATATTTATACATATAATATATTTTTACCTACCTACATTGTATATTTTTCCTGCAATAGATGTCATCTGACACCCCTTACTATAACTATTTGAGCCTATGCGATGCGAGACGAGTTTGGACATGTGCAGGATGGTGTGGACATATTCAATGATGAAACCAGGATTTTATACATGTGGGTTCAATCAATAAACACCATTGTCGATTGCATGAGTGCAGCCATAAACACAATTTGTGTACAACTCTTTTTATGTTCGTCGGATCATTTCAAAATAAAGACATTTATTTATTTGTTAAAAAAAAGTAGGGAAAATCTTTTAAAAATAATAAAGAAAATTTGGTCCTTTAATTTTTTAAAAAAAGTTTATCTGTACAACTTAACAAATTTTATTTTAGAAAATTTAGCAATTTTAACCAAAAAATAGTTAACCTACTTAAAAATCATGCTATAACTCTAAGAAATTTAACAAAGTTATTAAAAAAAAAAGACACGGAAAACAAAGAGTACAAACAAAACTAATTTATACAAGTTATAAAAAAAAGATATACCAAACTAAGATTTTGAGTATAACACAGATTAACAATTTTAATATAAACTAAACTAAACTAAATTAAAAGATAATAAGTAATTTAGATAAAGTACTAGAACAAAATTTTACTTTGTAGAAAGGTTTAAACCTTTTTGAAGTAAAATGAACGAGTTTAATAAGAATAACTTTTATTGGATTTAAATAAAGAAAATAAATAAGAAAAAGAAGTAAGAACACAAAGAATCAAAGATAAAATAGGAAACATCTTCTTCTTTTTTTTCCAGAAGAAATTTTTGTTTTATTTCAACTATTTGGCAAATTTATATCATCTGCTTTTCTGGACTCTAGAACAGATCTCAACAGTACAATCAATTTTGAAACTCTACAACAGTTGTTGTTAAGCTAATATCCTATCATAGAGAGAGAGTTATTAAAATTGTGGATACTCGCACGAAGGATAGCTGTTAATGTTCTGCAAAATGGGTAACCATTTAGGTAGCTTCATTCCAGTAAAGTGCACTTGAAGTGTAATCTCCTTTGCTCGATCTTTGGCGTCTCTGCTCGACTTCTGTTGTTCCTTTCCATCCAGATGTTCTAAACTACTGCTGCAAACACCACACCTAGGATGGTTTTTCTGGGGTTTCTGCTGTTAACATTAACAGTTATCCATTGCACTTCTGTTTCCCATGTGCCTGTCGTTCTTTAATACTTCAACCATTGTAACATAACTTGCCACAGTGTTTGGGAGTATAAGCAGTCAAAGTATAAATGGTCGTGTGTTTCTTCAGTGTCTCTTCCACATAAAATGCAGGATTGATTAATTTGAATTCCCCTTTTATCTAATCTTTCAACTGTTGCCAAGTGTCTATGCAGCGCCATCCATAAGATATATTTCTCTTTTGGGAGCATGCCAGTCACCATCAATAATTTTTTCCATCGAACCTTGGGATATTGTGGAGTGGTATGAATATATGCCTTCCTAATGCTAAATTTCCCATTTTTATACATGTTTGCATTCCTGTTCCATCAGTTATCCACCATTCTCTTGCGCCAAACAATTTTCTAACGAGCCAGCTAGCTTGTTTAGGTATTTCCATAGTATTAATGTCTTTCTTCTTTATGTAGTGACAATGGATCTATTTGATCCAGAGTTTGTCTTTCTCAGACATTAAGGCCCAGAGAAATTGTGATAGAGCCGCTTTATTCCATCTTTCATAGGAGATAATGTTCAGACCTCCTGCTGCCACTGGTTTACACAGTGTTTTTCAGGCGATTGGATTCCTATGACTAGTTTCATGACTACCAGTCCACAGGTAATTCCTGCAAATTCCATATACCAGTTTTATAATTTTTTTTGGAATGAGGAATACCAAGGCCCAATAAGTTTGCATTTCAAACAGGACGCTTTTGATAAGTTGGATTATGCAAGCATAAGATAGAATTTTGGATGTCCAGCTTCTAATTCTGTTGACTATCTTCTCTACTAGGGGCATACATTATGGTGTTGTGATCTTTCTTGTGGATAAGAGTACTCCTAGGTATTTGAAAGGAAAGGTGCCCTCTGCTAGGTGGAGGTCAGAGCATATTTTCTTCCTGAAATCAGTTGATACACCTGCTATATATAAAGAGCTTTTATCCATATTGGCTTGGAGGCCTGATACCAGTGAGAACTGTTCAAATTCATTCATCAATAACTTCATGGATGTTTCATCAGTCCTACAACACATCAAAAGATCGTCTGCAAAGCATATGCGTGTGATTTGTAGTTTGGAGCATTTGGGGTTGAAATTAAAGTCTGGGTTTCTGTGTAACTTCTTTAAAGATCTAGTTATGTACTCCATGGCTAGAACAAATAAGTATGAGGAAATTGGATCCCCTTATCTTAATCCTTTCCTTGCGTCAAATTTCTTGGTCAGTCCTCCATTTATCAAAAGAGAGTAACTGACTGTGGAGAGACAATTCATTATTAGCACTACTATTTTATAAGGAATTCCAAATTCAAGTAGTACTGCCTTGAGAAAGTCCGATTCAACAGAGTCGTAGGACTTCCTAATGTCAACTTTAATCATGCATCTATGGGATACTATCTTGTGATTATAGCCTTTGATCAGCTCATGTGCCATAATAACATTATCAAGAATGTTTCTCCCCTTTATGAAGGCTGATTGGGACTGCCATACTTAATAATCGACAACCAGTTTTAGCCTATTTGTTAGGATCTTTGAGATGATTTTATACAGAGTTGAACAACAGGCAATGGGTCGAATTCTTTGACATAGCTGGGATTTTTCATTTTTGGAATCAATGTGATAGTTGTGCAATTAATCTGTTTTAAAAGTTTCCCAGTTTGGAAGAACTGCTGCACTGCCTGTGTAACCCCCCCCCCCCACAATTGTCCAAAATTCTTTAAAGAATTCTGCAGGATAGCCATCAATACCTCGAGTCGTATCTTGAGGAAAATTCTGCACAATCTGGTAGATCTCCTTTTCTGTTTCTGGTGCCAGTAGTTGCTGCTGTTGGTGCAGTGTTAGGCAAGGTCCATCTCTGGCCACAGTGATGTCAATGCCTGGTAGCTGAGCTGCTCCTGTACCGAGTAACTCGTGAAAGAGCTGGGTGAATTGTTGTTGTATCCGCTGTGGACCAGTAAGCTTCATATGGTTTTCTGTAAGGATACAGCTCACCTTGTTTCTTGCTTGTCTGGATTTCATTTAGGCATGGAAGTATTTTGTATTGTTATCTCCCAGTTGGATCCAATTGGATCTTGATTTCTGCCTCAGTATTTTTTCTTGTACTCCTTCCCATTTTTCAATGTTCTGTAAGAACTGTTTTTCTTTTTGGATATCCTGTTTGTTAAAATGATCTTCATTCAGTCTGCTTTGTTTACATTCAGTTCTTCTACCATTTATTGCAGTTTCTGCTCCACAAAAGAGTGTTCCTTATGAATGTTTCTGGTAGTTTGTTCAAGCTTTTGCAGTTTGCAACAGATAGAGTGCATAGTGTAGCCTTGGTGTTGTTGGCTCCAAACTCTCTGAACCGCTTCCCTATAGTCCTCTTGCTACATAACTGTTGTGAGTAATCTCTATGGTCTGTGCACTCTGGTTTTAACAACCTCCAGTGTAAGTGTTGAACCACTCAGTATTACCAAAAAGCCAGTCGATATGACTATAAATCCTGTGTTCACCATCTCTCTTATTGCTCCATGAGAAACTGTTCCCTCTCTTGGTAATCTCTCCTACTCATATATCATCAATGCAGCATTGGAAGTCTGCCATCTCTGATTGGTGTACTAGTTGCCCATTAAGTCTGTCATCCACTCCTAACACACTGTTGAAGTCACCCACTATAAGCCATGGACTATTATATTGGACAGTTCTCAAACTCTCCCATAGGAATACTCTTTGCTGGATGCAATGCAGGCCATAGACGAAGGTGATGTAGCTAGCAAAAGTGGAGTTCTTGTCTGTCACCCAGCAGTGAATCATTTGATTAGTGGTTTCTACAGGTACAACATGGACATTTAACAATTTCCACATTATCCATATCCTCCCATTAGGTGCACAAGCATAGTTATTTTCAATGTTCCATTCACCCCTAGTTTCTTGTAGATTGTTTGTGAATGTGGCTGTTTCACTCTAGTTTCTAGACAAGCTACCATGTCAACTTTATTGGTCCTCAAGAACTTTACTAGCTCTCTCTGTTTGTAGGACTTGTTCAACCCTCTAATGTTCCAAGAGACAATGATCATGGATGATATTGGTTGCTTGTGATTCCCCTTTATCCTTAATGGATGTCTCTCTTCTACTGTCTCTCTGCTGTTGGATCCATTCTGCTGGTTCCTTTAAAATTAAAGCAGTAGATGTATTCTTGGTAGTCAACTCAGCATAGTTGATCTCCCCTTGGTCATTAGTCTCATTAGCTCCTTTTATAGTTACTACATGTTTGCCTCGGTTGTTCACTGATAGTTCCACTTCATGTTGAACTTTTTGTTCCTCATGCTGTTGATTGACTATGGTCTCCTTCGTTACAGGTTTTGGTTGCCATTTCAATTTGGTTTTATTCTTAATCCTTTTTTTCTGATTCTGTGGCCTTTGGGTTTGTTGCTCCTCCTTCTGACATTTTCCTATTTTATGCCCAAATGAATTACATTCTAGACAAAATGTTGGTTTCCATTCAAACTCCACTGGTTGCAACCAGCTTCTTTCATCTGGTATCTCAATATACACTTCATCAGGTAAGGGTTGGGTTATGTCCATTTCAACTAGGATTCTAGCAAAGGAAATCCTTTCACAAGCAGCAGTAAGCCTATCAGTGCATAAAGGCTTTCCGATTAAACTAGCTATTCTACCTAAGTTCTCCTCTTCCAAGCATTGAATTGGCAAGCCAGGGAAGTTGATCCAAATTGGTACAATTCTCATTGACTCATTCTGGATCTGAAAATTTGGATTCCAGTCCTTCAATATCAGAGGCTTACCATTGAAGGTGTAAGGACCAGTTTGCATTATCAATCTTTTGTCCTCCATAGATTCGAACTTAAATATGAAGTAGCCATCATCATGTAACATCACTGTAGGTGTTGTAACAACAACTCCATAGACATATTTGAGCACTTCTTTGAAAGACGGGTTACCTCCTATTACATAGCCGATTGAAGCAGTCTTCCGTTTCTGGTTCTGTACTTCTATCTCCTTGGGGTTTAGTTTTACAATTTTCACTCCATCCTTCACCATCGGAGGGTAGTACTGGAGTTGCATGCCGTGATTTGGGTTTCTATTACCTTGAACAACTTCAGCAAAAGTTTGCTTCTGCGACTCAACTGAAAATGTGAGCTTCCTCGCTGTCGTTGCCATATTTGGTTCCTTTGATTGCCTTTTTGACTCCACCTTCTCTGATACAGGTTGCATGACCGTCGGAGCACTTTCCATTTCTGGGAACTATTGTAGCAATGGAATTGGGTTTAATCTTTGTGGGATTCCACTTTCAGGGGTTACTAATCGATTCACAGATACAGTGTGGGTGAGTATTTTGTGTAGGTGATGGTGGATAGTGGTGGCCGGCGGTGGTGAGCAACTCGCTTTTTCGTCGCCAGAGTCTCTCTTTCTCTCTCTATGCTGTTTCCCCGGGATCTTAATGTCTTCATGTGATAAAATAGGAAATATCAAGCCCTAACAATAGGCAAAATATACAACCAAAAAGAACCAGTAATAGTTAGTTCGATTCTTTTGCAGAGATTCTAACTTGTGACCATGGCCTTAATTATTTTGAACCCACTTACCATTACGATACAACTCCTGTTAGTGTCAAGTGAGTTCAAATACAATTATATTTACAAATTTCTTAATTTTCTGTGAATTTTCAAGATAAAAATAATTAATTTTTCCAACAAGGTTGGTTTAACTGACCCCATTTCCTATAAGGTGGATCCGCCCCTGAACGGGTTGATTTTCTTTAAAAGAAATTTTTGCGGGTTGCGGGTGAACCCGCCTCACACCGCTATCACTTACCATCTCTAATCCGATCCTATAAGTTATTCATGTGTACCTTTTCAGACTTTTTTTAAAAAGTGATTTTTACTATTTGCATAAGATTAAAGGTTGGAGGTGGGGATACAGAAGTATCGTCTAGTTTTTATATAATTTAAGTTGCCCTAGTGTGCACGGTCTAATTAAGCTAGGTGAGCGGAGAGGATTCTGTGAAACTTTTTTTTGCTGAAAATTATATATATATATATATATATATATATATATATATATATATATATATATATATATATATATATATATATATATATATATATATATATATATATATATATATATATATATATATATATATATATATATATATATATATATATATTAGGTGCTGAATTTCATGAACTTCTTTGCGTATTTATTTTTATTTTGAATCCCTCTAATAAAAATCTTGCTTCTGCTTATGTGTAATAAATTATTCCAAGTCTCAATTCTCCATTATTGCAACAATACAAGATATCTCTCTTCTCTTTTTCCCTCTCTATATAATTCTTTCCCATGGATAGACGACGTGGTACCATTATATTAAAAGGCATAGATGGGATCTTAATTCAAACTCTTGATTTAAAAGGTCGGACTCTCTCTATATATACGTAGAAAAATTTGGAAAAGAAAATAGAAAGGGCTAGTTGAGGACACTTGTTGTATACAGAGAAGAGAAATATCGTGCTTTGAATCACAGGAACAGATGAGCATATTATTGGCTTTTATGGTGTTTATATTTCGGACATTGAAAAGTTAATTAGTTGAACAGTAAGGCTAATAAATACAAAATCACGAGCAAAGAGTCTCGCCCTTTTTCCACCTTTATTGCTTGACAGAGCAAAGTGTGTATTTTTGGTCAAACATTATTTTATGTATCTATTAAGATTTGCTTCTTTCTTTGCCATGCATGCTGTTCTTTTTGACTTAAACTCAAACACCATCACTCTTGCTTGCTTGTGTACCTTCTCACCTTGGTATATCAAAATAAATTTAATATATATACACACTAACAATATAAAAGAACTTTATACTATGTATTAGTGTGTTTTAACCTGTTATTATAATATAAAATTTATCTTAGATGAAATAATCACACAATTCAATATTCTTTTTTGATTATATATATATATATATATATATATATATATATATATATATATATATATATATATATATATATATACACACACACACCATAGTTAGAGAGCTTATAACATCAAGGCGAAGCTAATGATTATTTTATGGGTATATGTTAACCCTGTAACATTGGCTTAGACCATGTATATGTGTTGAAAGTTTCATCGTAATTATTTTGCGTTACACAGGGATTACCTCTGATATTACGTATAAAAACAGTTCCCAGGATATCTGCTGTACAGGGCCTTATTTTCAAACACCGGAGGAGCTGTCAATACTTTTGTCCTTCCAAACACTTTTTTTGCTGCTCATTCCTTTGCCAGAAGGTCGGCTACCTGGTTCAGCTCTCTGAAATTATGTCTTAGTGCTGGATTCCCCAATTACTCCATCAGTGATCTACATTCAAAGATACTAGAGTCATAGTTGAGATTTTCCTCATTTAACATTCAGAATCACTGCAAATTTGTAGAGGGATGAATTTGTGGTCAAGGACTATTTGGAGACCCTGCTAGAGGGCATGACGTGCTGTCTCTACACGGATGGTATGTGGCAAACACCTTATATATCTTAGCACCAGTCACCCATGTTGTTCCTGAAGACACCTCCAGTTCCTCCTACTCCAGTTTTATGGCAAGCATCATCTTCTGTGTTTAGTTTATTGGAGCCAATAGGTGGAGGCTCCCATTTAATCTGTAATCCAATGCTTTACCCGTTGTCACGATGGTAGATAGCAACATGATAGTACCATGTATCTCTTGCAATGGTATGGGAAATAGGGGTGAATTTTTTTTATAGTCAAAGACATTATTGTTCCTAGTGAGCGAGATGCTCTAAAAGTAGAAAGGCATGAGAGTTTTCAAGTTAATAGAAGCATTGAAATGCATGTTCTTGACCTTATACGATGTTTGTTTCCAATGAATCATTGAACACACAAGGTATGAGTAACAATTAGGGTTTTTATACACTTGTGACAAAGATATCCAGAAGGTTTTTGCATTGATGCACTCAACAAAGATATAATTTATTTCTTCCACTCTAGAGGAGCAAAAATAGCATATGGGGCTTACATTTAAGCCAATGTTGATTATGCGCTTTGTGATTGGAAACCTGTTGTGCTGTATCATTCAAGTGAATATTTTTATTTTATTAAGGACTTTTAGTTTCCAAATCCTGCTAAAAAAGTCATCATGTCCATTAATAGGGTTTAGCTAAGAACTAATAAGGTTGTATACGACTTAGTGCTAAAATGTCCATCTCTATTGAGGTTCCAGATAAGCTTATCTTTAGAGTTGCTAGAAATAGGGATGAATGTGAAGTGAATAACACTTATAATATCCATGGAAATGGTGTACTGAACAACACCAAGGTACCATTTTCCTATTGTGGATGTAGCTTATCTTTAGGGTTAAGTCAAAGTTGTGGCAAGGCCCATAGAGGATTGAGTTTAGGGGTTGCGTATTGGTGATCCAATTTTCAGTAATGAAATTGGCTCTATTCCCTTTATATACACCCATATAGAAGCATTAATATATATCTTCCATCCTTCTTGTATGCATTTTCAAGTCCTAGTTTTTGCATTAAACCTAACGTGACTTCTACTACAGTGCTTGCCCATTAGGATCCTAGCCTAATTGTGTTTGTGTTCTGGTACAATCTCCAAGCTAGGCTAGTCAGGCTGGCTCTGATTTTAATCTGGGCTTGCTCTAGACTAAGACTCCTCCCCCCTTCCCCCTGGTTATTTGTCTTAATAATTATACCATATTTGATCATGTGCAGTTTTTATTCTCAGTTGTGGTGCCCCATATAAAGTTCCTTTGGATTTTTTTCTAAGTTATAGTTCCCCATCGAAAGTTCCTTTGGATTCTGTCAATCTGGTTGGTTATGTGGGAATGTAGCTTTATATATTGCATCATATGGCTGGGGATACTTTCCAGGCTTGCTTTTACCAAGGTTGTACAACCATCCAATTTTAACATCTTAGTTTTCCAGCCAGCCATCCTAGTGTTGATGCTATCAATAATGAATTGAAGTCTCTATTGGTATGCCTTTTATGAAAAATAAAGAACCTAGATACTTACCAAACGCATAGCTTTTCCTAAATCCTAGCATTGAGCTACAACTATTAGCCCAATCCTCCTTACAATTGGCTGAGAAGATAACCTTGAATTTTTTAAAGTTAACCTTTTAGCCCGAGGCAGTGTTGTATTCTTCTAAGGTTTCCAAGATAGTATCATAGTTTTTCTTATTGGTTCTACCAAAGAGGGTGAGATCATCAGCAAAGAAAAGATGCGATATTTTTGGGTCATTCCTGCTAATGCTAGATAACCAGTCCTTTCTCAGGACTACTTGGTCAATATTCTTTGAAAGCCTTTCTATGCAATTAATAAAAGATATGGAGATTGGGTCGCCCTGCATGATTTCTCTAGTAGGGTGAAAATGCTTAGTTTGGCGGATGCAGATGGAACTAGAAGAGATACAAGAAAGGATCAGATTGGTTATTTTAGGTGGAAACTTCAAGAACATTAGGGAGTCCTTATCAAAGAACCACTCAAGTCTGTCAATGGCTTTTTATTAGTCAATCTTTGGGAGAACTGCTGCACTGCCTGTGTAACTCCCCCCCCCCCCCACAATTGTCCAAAACTCTTTAATGAATTCTACAGGATAGCCATCAATACCTGGAGTCTTATCTTGAGAAAAATTCTGCACAATCTGGTAGATCTTCTTTTCTGTTTCTGGTGCCAATTGTTGCTGCTGTTGGAGCAGTGTTAGGCAGGGTCCATCTCTGGCCACAGTGATGTCAATGCCTGGTCGCTGAGCTGCTGCTGTACCTAGTAATTCGTGAAAGAGCTGGGTGAATTGTTGTTGTATCTGCTGTGGATCAGTAAGCTTCATATGGTTTTCTGTAAGGATACAGCTCACCTTGTTTCTTGCTTGTCTGGATTTCATTTAGGCATGGAAGTATTTTGTATTGTTATCTCCCAGTTGGATCCAATTGGATCTTGATTTCTGCCTCAGCATTTGTTCTTGAACTGCTTCCCATTTTTCAATGTTCTGTAAGAACTGTTTTTCTTTTTGGATCTTCTGTTTGTTAAAATGGTCTTCATTCAGTCTGCTTTGTTTACATTCAGTTCTTCTCCCATTTGTTGCAGTTTCATCTCCACAAAGGAGTGTTCCTTATGAATGTGTCTGGTAGTTTGTTCAGGCTTTTGTAGTTTGCTCCAGATAGAGTGCATAGTATAGCCTTGGTGTTGTTGGCTCCAAACTCTCTGAACCGCTTCCCTGTAGTCCTCTTGCTACATAACTGTTGTGAGTAATCTGTATGGTCTGTGCACTCTGGTTTTAACAACCTCCAGTGTAAGTGTTGAACCACTCAGTATTACCAAAAAGCCAGTCGATATGACTGTAAATCCTGTGTTCACCATCTCTTTTATTGCTCCATGAGAATCTGTTCCCTCTTTTGGTAATCTGTCCTACTCATATATCATCAATGCAGCATTGGAATTCAGCCATCTCTGATTGGTGTACTGGTTTCCCATTAAGTCTGTCATCCACTCCTAACACACTGTTGAAGTCACCCACTATAAGCCATGGACCATTATATTGGACAGTTCTCAAACTCTCCCATAGGAATACTCTTTGCTGGATGGAATGCAGGCCATAGACAAAGGTGATGTAGCTAGCAAAAGTGGAGTTCTTGTCTGTCACCTAGCAGTGGATCATTTGATTAGTGGTTTCTACAGGTACAACATGGACATTTAACAATTTCCACATTATCCATATTCTCCCATTAGGTGCACAAGCATAATTATTTTCAATGTTCCATTCACCCCTAGTTTCTTGTAGATTGTCTGTGAATGTGGCTGTTTCACTCTAGTTTCTAGACAAGCTACCATGTCAACTTTATTGGTCCTCAAGAACTTTACTAGCTCTCTTTGTTTGTAGGACTTGTTCAACCCTCTAATGTTCCAGGAGACAATGATCATGGATGATATTGGTTGCTTGTGATTCCCCTTTATCCTTAATGGATGTCTCTCTTCTACTGTCTCTCTGTTGTTGGATCCATTCTGCTGGTTCCTTTTAAATTAAGGCAGTAGATGTATTCTTGGTAGTCAACTCAGCATAGTTGATCTCCCCTTGGTCATTAGTCTCATTAGCTCTTTTTACAGTTACTACATGTTTGCCTCGGTTGTTCACTGATAGTTCCACTTCAGGTTGAACTGTTTGTTCCTCATGCTATTGATTGACTATAGTCTCCTTCATTATAGGTTTTGGTTGCCATTTCAATTTGGTTTTATTCTTAATCCTTTTTTTCTGATTCTGTGGCCTTTGGGTTTGTTGCTCTTCCTTCTGACATTTTCCTGTTTTGTGCCCAAATGAATTACATTCTAGACAAAATGTTGGTTTCCATTCATACTCCACTGGTTGCAACCACCTTCTTTCATCTGGTATCTCAATATACACTTCATCAGGTAAGGGTTGGGTTATGTCCATTTCCACTAGGATTCTAGCAAAGGAAATCCTTTCACAAGCAGCAGTTAGCCTATCAGTGCATAAAGGCTTCCCAATTAAACTAGCTATTCTACCTAAGTTCTCCTCTTCCAAGCATTGAATTGGCAAGCTAGGGAAGTTGATCCAAATTGGTACAATTCTCATTGACTCATTCTGGATCTGAAAATTTGGATTCCAGTCCTTCAATATCAGAGGCTTACCATTGAAGGTGTAAGGACCAGTTTGCATTATCAGTCTTTTGTCCTCCATAGATTCGAACTTAAATATGAAGTAGCCATCATCATGTAACATCACTGTAGGTGTTGTAACAACAACTCCATTGACATATTTGAGCATTTCTTTGAAAGACGGGTTACCTCCTATTACATAGCCGATTGAAGCAGTCTTCCATTTCTGGTTCTGTACTTCTATCTCCTTGGGGTTTAGTTTTACAATTTTCACTCTATCCTTCACCATCGGAGGGTAGTACTTGAGTTGCATGCCGTGATTTGGGTTTCGATTACCTTGAACAACTTCAGCAAAAGTTTGCTTCTGCGATTCAACTGAAAATGTGAGCTTCCTCGCTGTTGTTGCCATATCTGGTTCCTTTGATTGCCTTTTTGACTCCTCCTTCTCCGATACAGGTTGCATGACTGTCGGAGCACTTCCCATTCCTGGGAACTATTGTAGCAATGGAATTGGGTTTAATCTCTGTGGGATTCCACTTTCAGGGGTTACCAATCAATTCACAGATACAGTGTGGGTGAGTATTTTGTGTAGGTGATGGTGGAATGTGGTGGCCGGCGGTGGTGAGCAACTCGCTTTTTCGTCGCCAGAGTCTCTCTTTCTTTCTCTATGCTTTTCCCCCGGGATCTTAATGTCTTCTCGTGATAAAATAGGAAACATCAAGCCCTAACAATAGGCAAAATATACAACCAAAAAAAACCAGTAATAGTTAGTTCGATTCTTTTGCAGAGATTCTAACTTATGACCATGGCCTTAATTAGTTTGATCCCACTTACCATTACGATACAACTCCTGTTAGTGTCAAGTGAGTTCAAATACAATTATATTTACAAATTTTTTAATTTTCTGATAAATTTTTAAGATAAAAATAATTAATTTTTCCAACAAGGTTGGTTTAACTGACCCCATTTCCTATAAGGTGGATCCGCCCCTGAAGGGGTTGATTTTCTTTAAAAGAAATTTTTGCGGGTTGCGGGTGAACCCGCCTCACACCGCTATCACTTACCATCTCTAATCCAATCCCATAAGTTATTCATGTGTACCTTTCCAGACTTTTTTTAAAAAGTTATTTTTACTATTTGCATAAGATTAAAGGTTGGAGGTGGGGATACAGAAGTATCGTCTAATTTTTATATAATTTCAGTTGCCCTAGTGTGCACGGTCTAAGTAAGCTCTAAGTAAGCTAGGTGAGCGGAGAGGATTCAGTGAAACTTTTTTTTGCTGAAAATTATATATATATATATATATATATATATATATATATATATATATATATATATATATATATATATTAGGTGTTGAATTTCATGAACTTCTTTGCGTATTTATTTTATTTTGAATCCCTCTAATAAAAATCTTGCTTCTGCTTATGTGTAATAAATTATTCCAAGTCTCAATTCTCTATTATCGCAACAATACAAGATATCGCTCTTCTCTTTTTCTCTCTCTCTATAATTCTTTCCCATGGATAGACGACGTGGTACCATTATATTAAAAGGCATAGATGGGATCTTAATTCAAACTCTTGATTTAAAAGGTCGGAGGACTCTCTCTATATATACGTAGAAAAATTTGGAAAAGAAAATAGAAAGGGCTAGTTGAGGACACTTGTTGTATACAGAGAAGAGAAATATCTTGCTTTGAATCACAGGAACAGATGAGCATATTATTGGCTTTTATGGTGTTTATATTTCCGACATTGAAAAGTTAATTAGTTGAACAGTAAGGCTAATAAATACAAAATCACGAGCAAAGAGTCTCGCCCTTTTTCCACCTTTATTGCTTGACAGAGCAAAGTGCCATGCATGCTGTTCTTTTTGACTCAAACTCAAACACCATCACTCCTGCTTGCTTGTGTACCTTCTCACCTTTTTTAGGTATATTAAAATAAATTTAATATATATACACACTAACAATATAAATGAACTTTATACTATGTATTAGTGTGTTTTAACCTGTTATTATAATATAAAATTTATCTTAGATGAAATAATCACACAATTCAATATTCTTTATATATATATATATATATATACCATAGTTAGAGAGCTTATAACATCAAGGCGAAGCTAATGATAATTTTATGGGTATATGTTAACCCTGTAACATTGGCTTAGACCATGTATATGTGTTGAAAGTTACATTGTAATTATTTTGCGTTGCACAGGGATTACCTCTGATATTACGTATAAAAACAGTTCCCAGGATATCTGCCCTACAGGTCCTTATTTTCAAACACCGGAGGATCTGTCAATACTTTTGTCCTTCCAAACACTTTTTTTGCTGCTCATTCCTTTGCCAGAAGGTCGGCTACCTGGTTCAGCTCTCTAAAATTATGTCTTAATGTTGGATTCCCCAATTTCTCCATCAGTGATCTACATTCAAAGAAAATAGAGTCATAGTTGAGATTTTCCTCATTTAACATTTAGAATCACTGCAAATTTGTAGAGGGATGAATTTGTGGTCAGGGACTAGTTGGAGACCCTGCTATAGGGCATGAAGTGCTGTCTCTACACGGATGGTATGTGGAAAACAACTTATATATCCTAGCACCAGTCACCCATGTTGTTCCTGAAGACACCTCCAGTTCCTCTTACTCCAGTTTTATGGCAAGCATCATCATCTGTGTTTAGTTTATTGGAGCCAATAGGTGGAGGCTCCCATTTAATCTGTAATCCAATGCTTTACACGTTGTCACGACGGTAGATAGCAACATGATAGTACCATGTATCTCTTGCAATGGTATGGTAAATAGGGGTGAATTTTTTCTTTTAGTCAAAGACATTATTGTTCCTAGTGAGCGAGATGCTCTAAAAGCAGAAAGGCATGAGAGTTTTCCAGTTAATAGAAGCATTGAAATGCATGTTCTTGACCTTGTGCGATGTTTGTTTCCAATGAATCATTGAACACACAAGGTATGAGTAACAATTAGGGTATTTATACTCTTGGGACAAAGATATCCAGAAGGTTTTTGCATTGATGCACTCAACAAAGATATAATTTATGTCTTCCACTCTAGAGGAGCAAAAATAGCATATGGGGCTTACATTTAAGCCAATGTTGCTTAGGTGCTTTGCGATTGGAAACCTGTTGTGCTGTATCATTCAAGTGAATATTTTTATTTTATTAAGGACTTTTAGTTCCCAAATCCTGCTAAAATAGTCATCCTGTCCATTAATGGGGTTTAGCTAAGAACTAATAAGGTTGTATATGACTTAGTGCTAAAATATCTATCTCTATTGAGGTTCCAGATAAGCTTATTTTTAGAGTTGCTAGAAATAGGACACTATGCCCTAAGGTTCTAATTAAACAGGAAACTATCAATTAATAGCAAACCTAATGGAATTGAAACTAAAAACAAATTAACAGCAACAATCATAGATCATTTCATTGAGACAAACACACAATCGAATACGAAATACACCATATGACTGCAGTGTTCAAGAATTAGAAGCCGAAATCTAAGAACCTTAACTCACATCAAAATAAAAGAAGTACTAGAACCGAAAAGCATGAATTGATACATATTTACTCATGCAAAGAGAAAGAAAGATAAAGAAAGAAAGAAAAAGATTTAGATACTTACGGTTTAGGCTATCATTGGGACATACCTCGAATGGAGTCTCCAAATAATTTTGCATTCTTCTTCTTGCCAAGAACAAGAATATAACCTTATTTGGAACCCCTATTTGAACACCGACACCTTGAAAATTCGACCCGTTTTGAACGAGACCTTAGATCAAGAATTTGTGTAATTATGGTTGGTTTTGAAAGAAGTTGGTCTTGTTTTTATGTAGGAGAAGGTGAGGAAACCCTTGTGTATGATATTGGGGAGGTTTGGAAGCAACGCCGCCGGACACGGCGGAGCGGCGCTCGTTTCTTCGAATATTCGAGAAGTCTGGAGATGATTCAAGGGCCAAGAGTTGATAAAGGGGGTTGAGATGCATATGTGGTGTTAATTTGGTACAATTTGAATACTTTCCGCCATCGGCGATGATTTTCGGTCGGCGACGACGATTTATGACCGACGGCGGACAGTGGTGGTTTGGTGGGTTAGAGGCTGCGTTACACCGGCGGTTAAAATGGTACGATGAAGATGATTTTGGTCTCTGAAGCTGTGCATACATTCAGAGCGTTATATGTAAAATGGGAGGCTCACTCTGAGCCGTTGGATCAAGGAGTGATAGACGGTCGAGATCAAACGACGTCAAACGACGTCGTTTTGGGCACTTGGTGCTTGGACTGGGCATGGATTATTGGGTTGGGTTTATGGTTTTAGGCAGGATGCTTTGCAAGAAACGGCCCAAGCCAATGGTTGTCAATAAGAGCCCTACTTTTTATACATATTTTCTCTTTTTTATAATTTTTTTACACATTTTCAGATTCAAAATAAAATAATGAAAAAGAAAAAAAGAAAAAGAAAAATGTAATACCAAATTAGATTTATTTTCCAAAAAATACACTAATTAACTCCCTACATTCTCAATTTAAAAGAAAATTAAGCAGCTATATGAATAAACATGTTTGTTATTCTTCTCATTTTCAATATTAACTAATCATGAAAATTTTAAATCGTAAATACAACCGTGCCATTTATATTTTGAATTATGCAGATTAAAACATGCACATGCAAATAAACATAAAATTATGTAATTAAATTCTAAATATTCAAATAATAAAAGAAAGATGCAAATAAACACACAATCACATAATTAATTCCTAAAACTTCAATAATAAAACAAAAGATGCAACGAAACATGAAATCACATAATTAAAAATTCAAATAATAACAGAAAATCCTAGCTTAACGAATTTATAGGAACTCTTCAAGTGAGGCAAAAATCACGTGCTCACAGCTGCCCCTCTTTGCTTGGAGACACGAAGGGTTTCCGGGCAAATATAAGTGAGCGACTGAGAGATTTTTGCCTGCTTTGCAGTCCATGAGAAGCTTTTTGAAAACTGTGTGACCGAACCTTGCTTCAAAGTTTGCCTACATATCGTAGGTTAAAGAGGAATCAAGTCAGTATAGTTCTGGAGTGTTTGGTAGCTGGGACTACCAGAAGCTGTGATTGCACTGCTAATGCTGCTATTACTGCCTGCTGACCCCCTTATTACACCTTATGAAGAAATAAAAAGAAAACTAGACTAAGCTATAAGCTCCGGATTACAAAGGAAAGCATATCTATGTCTTCAATCTTGATCCTTGTTGCTTCCTTGCCTTGTATTTATTTATGAGAACTCCTTGTGGCCTCGCTGACTGCTTGTCTTTTATTCCTTCATGTCTGCTGTCGAATTGTTGGACTTTGACATGTATTCCATTGAAAGTATTCCCTCGTTCTACAAGTGGGTGCCATATCGCCAAGACTTGCATATGAAGGATATGCCCTTGTTCTCCAGGTGGGTGCCTGATTGCCAAGTCTTGAATTTTGAAAAATATTTCCTTGTTCTACTGAGCGAGGTGGGAAGTTCTTGGAGGGAAGGATGACGAGGGTCTATTTGGAAACAGCCTCTTTACCCAAGGGTAGAGGTAAGGTCTGCGTACATACTACCCTCCCCAGACCCCACTATGTGGGATTATACTGGGTTGTTGTTGTTGTTGTTGTTATTCCCTTGTTCTACTGGTGGGCACCTGATTTTCGAAACTTAAAATCTTGAAAAATGTTTCCTTATTCTACAGGTGGGCGCCAGAGAGTTGAAAATTAATAATTTGAAAGATCTTCCCTTGTTCTACATGGGAGGCGCCTGATTAATAAAATTTGAAATTTTTAAAAAATATTCCCTTGTTCTACAGGTGGACTCCAAAACTTAAAATCTTAAAAAATATTCTCTTGTTCTACAGGTAGGCGCCTGATTACCAAAACTTGAAATTTCGATAAATATTCCCTTGTTCTACAGGTGCGTGTCTGATTGCCAAAACATGAAATTTAAAAAGTATTCCCTTGTTCTACAGGTGGGCACCTGATAATCAAAATTTAAATTTTGAAATATATTCCCTTAATTTACTGGTGGGCACCTGATTGCAAAAAAATGAAATTTTGAAATGATATTCCCTTGTTCTACAGGTGGGCTCCTGATTACCAAAACTTGATATTTGAAAAATATTCCCTTGTTATACCGGTGGGCACCTGATAACCAAAATTTAAATTTTGAAAAATATTCCCTTGTTTTACAGGTGGGCGCTTGATTTCCAAAACTGAAATTTTGAAACATATTCCCTTGTTTACAGGTAGGCACCTGATAACCAAAATTTAAATTTTGATAAATATTCCATTATTTTACAGGTGGGTGCCTAATTGCCATAACTGAAATTTTGAAAAGTATTACCTTGTTCTACAGGTGGGCGCCTAATAACCAAAATTTAAATTTTGAAAAATATTCCCTTGTTTTACAGGTGGTCGCCTGATTGCCAAAACTTGAAATTTGAAAAATACTCTCTTGTTCTAGGGGTTGGCGCCTGATTACCAAAACATGAAATTTTGAAAAATGTTCCCTTGTTCTACAGGTGGGCGCCTAATAAAAAAATATGAAAATTTGAAAAATATTCTCTTGTTCTACAGGTGGGCGCCTGATTGTAAAAACTTAAACTTTGAAAAGTATTTTCTTGTTCTACTGGTGGGCATCTGATAACTAAAACTCGACTTTTGAAAAATCTCCGCTGAGAATGCTGCCTGTGACCTGATCACAACAAAACAGACAAAACACAAAATTCTTCCTGCCCCATCTTGGTGGTGGGCGGATCCGTGAGTGTTAATCAAATATCGTTTTCAAATATGTCTAAACCTAAGCTAAATCCCTTAATCCAGGAGGGTCCTAACACTTTTTGATTGATGACAACTTTAAGACTATGTTATGTTTCTCAAAAGGTATTATTTTCTACTATGCCTTGTTATGAGTTGTACCTATTGGGGGGCCTGCTGGTGAAGGGTAATTAAAACTGATTTCTACTTATCCTGGCGGGTCCTGACAACTCTTAATTTGATGACAGTATGTGGTGGTTGGGGGTTAGTATTTAAAGCTACGTCCCATTATCAATGGGGGTTCTGACAACTGTCGTTGACTCTTGCTGGGTGAGCATCTGAGCTAAGTCCCATATTTCAGGAGGGTTCTTATGACTCTTATCGACTCTTGTTGGGGAACTATCTAATCTAAGTCCCATTTTTTCAGGAGGGTCCTGATGACTCTTGTTGACTCAGGTTGGGGAAATATCTAATCTAAGTCCCATTTTTTCAAGAGGGTCCTGATGACTCTTGTTGACTCAGGCTGGAGAAGTATTTGGGTTTGACCATGCCACCTGTCTGTTTGAGTTCTAAGCTAAGTCCCATTATTCAGGAGGGTCCTGACAACTCTAAACGAATCCTACTTCGACATGCAAGTCATTTTATGCCATTTGTTATCAATGATTACTCCTAACCTTAAAATGAGTCCCATTCTACAGGAGGGTCCTAAAGGTTCCGACTTAAATGCTAATCCTAAGTTCTGGTTATTTCTGCTAGTGATTACTGTCCAGGAGAGTTGCTGCGACTCTTACTAGGGAGGGTGTTGGTGCTTGCCCATGTTACCCATACCTATCAGAGTTCCAAACTGCGTTCCATTTCAACTTCCATGCTTCTTTTAATTCTCAACTTTTCCTATTGGGGCTTTCTAGTTAAAGTTTGTCCCCTTGTGCTTTTTGCTGTGGAGGGTGTTTTTGACGGGCAGTGTCCCTTTTGAGTTTTACCTGAGTCCCACTTCCAGGTGGGCCCTGAGATTTTGATCATGCCTGCCGTGTGCCTGCCTTCTCCTGTGGACGACCTCCCTTAGGCTCTTCCGGAAATTTTTGCCCCTATGTCAATCAAAGTCAATCAAAGAAAACTTGTGAGTTTGAAATGTGAGGGTTGGCTCGCGGTACTCTTGTTGAAGACAGCCTCCCGCTGTCGTGTTCTATTGTGTTCCATTGCCCATATTGATGATGAGTTGCCTGAGTTGGTTGGCTGACCCCTGTACCTTTATGGCTTTACTTTGCTCGCCTATTACTGTGTTACATTCCTAACCCTTTTGCCAGTGTTCTTTCACCTTCCCCAACGATTGGTGAATTAGTGTATTATGCTTTGGCCAACCCTCTGAACCTTGTGGATTCACTTTTTGTTCTTTATCTTGTGTTACATTTTTCGCTTTTTTGCCAAAATCCTTGCACCCCATATTTTTGAAACCACCAACCCTTTCCCTTTGTGTCTTTACTTTGTTCTCCACTTCTCATTGCACTTTAAACCCTTTTCCATAATTGCTATGCCTCCTCACGCCAATTGATGAATTGATATGTCACGTTGGGTACACTCTCATGGCCCTTTCCGCATTTGTGTTGCGCTTTTGCCTCTTTTTCAAGAAGCCTTATGCTCGGTTGATCCCCTGACCCTCGCGGCTTTGTTTCGTTTCTCATCTTGGTGTTATGTTTTCGAGCCATTGCCAGAAATCCTTACCCCCTTTCCCTTTGGTTACCCGGTCCATTTGTGATGCTTGACTGACTCTTGATCTTATGCTCTTACTTCGCTTTTCCCCTTGTGTTGTACTCTCGATCCTTCACCGGAATTATTTATGTCTTTCCCTGAAGACTGATGTATTATGCTCGATTTAACTTTGCGACCTTGTGACCATTTCCTTCTTCGTGTGGTGCCAACTCTACGTCCCATATGAGATAGCCCAAAAGGTGTATGATGCTCGGTTGACCCCAGGAACTTTGTGGTTTTACTTTGAACGCCATTTTCAGTGTGGTACTCCTTCACTTTGCTGACTCTTGTCTCTTCCGTCAATTGAAGATTTTTATGTATCCTTCCTTTTGTTGTTCCGCACTTGTTTTCTTTGTTACGCCTTTGGGTGCCATGTGCTTTGTCCCTTTGGGAGTTGATGATCGGCTTTGAAATTTCTTTCATTCGCTTAAACAAAAGATTTTAGATTCGAAATAAAAATGAAATGCAAAGACTCCGAACGGTATTTAGGGTAAAGATTTCTAGACTTGCTGACTGTTGAAAAGACAAGAAAAAAAATTTATACGAAGAGGAACCGCTGGTTTTTGCGATCATGACATGCACTTTGGCCTAGTTGACCCAATATGTTTTGTTGACTGACCTTTCATTGCCGGGATTTTGTTGTAGTGCCCTAATTCTTTCAACCAAACACTAGCTTGGCTTGTCCTACAGTGCTCGACCACCAGCAACCATTTCTGGGTTTTGCTTTTGCATTACATTTGCCTCACGGTTCCGGTAAAGGTTTTTACCGATAAAACTCTTATTTTTTTTTCTCTCAAACTCTCGTCGCCTTATGGTCCCCTGAGGGTTTTCACCAATAAGACTCTCTCGTTTTTATTATACCTCTTGTATGGCTTGGAGTGCGGTTCTTGACATGAATCACTTCTACTTGCTCAACTTGGCATCTTTTGAAGACTGATCAGAATGTCTTTCTTTGGACTGTAATGTGGGATTTTGAATAAGGTTATAAAGAAAGGGTATCAAAGGCTCAAAAAAATTTAAACGGGTTTAGAGTTACAACTTTCGGAATCACATTTTACAGCAAACACCATTTCTGCCCCGGTTTCTTGCTTGGGGACATTTGAATTTTTATTTTGATGTGACTGAACCGTGAGGCTGCCTACATGTCCTTTTTAAAAAGGAATCAGGTCAAACGTAGTTCATACCGATTCCTTATTTTTTGTTGCTTTCTTCACCTCTTTTTGTTTTTCTTTTCTCCCTTTTCTTTCTTTGTTTTCTCTTTTTCTTTTATTCTCTTGTTTTCCCCCTTTTTCTTTTTCCTTTTCTTTTTTTCACTCTTTTCATTTTTTTCCTTTATTTTCATTTTTTTTTTCACTTTCATTTTCCTTCTTTTTCTTTTTATTGCCTTCTAGCGCCTTCTCACACTTGCACTTCCAATTTTGTTTCTGATTACTGATTTCGAAAGAGGGGTATGAAAAGAAAATAACTAAAGCTCAAAGAGGTTAGCAAAGGATATAGTGTTTAGATAGCGGAATAAAATGCCTTCGTCATTCAAATTTTCAAAACATGCCAAATACAAACAAGTGTTGAGCACTGACAATGATCTAAAAGAAAATCATACATAATATCTTTTGACAACGTCCAAATTGATAGTCATTTCCACACATTTCCCTTCCACATCTGTCAGATACGATGATCTATTGGACAACACTCTTGATACGATGAATGGTCCTTGCCAGTTTGGAGAAAAATTGCCCTTTGCCTCGACCTGGTGAGGGTGGATGCGCTTTAATACCAACTGACCTACTTCGAACTTCCTGGGGCGCACTTTTTTATTATATGCCCTAGCCATCCTCTATTGATACAACTGGCCATGCCAGACCACCGCCAATCGTTTCTCATCAATCATATTCAATTGTACCAGACGAGCTTTGACAAAATTCTTCGTCGTCGATTATCTCTTCAGCCACGATTCGAAGAGAGGGGATTTGAATTTTGGCCGGCAGTGAAGTGAAGACAGTGGTGCGATAAACCAAACAATGCGAAGGGCAGGTTCTCACGCCACTGCCTGGACTCTTCCACCATTTTACAAAGTATCTTCTTTATGTTCTTATTGGATGCCTCAACCACTCCGTTCTCCTTGGGGTGGTACGGGGTTGAATTCAAATGTGTGATCTTGAACTACTGACATACCTCTCTCATTAAGTGACTGTTGAGATTTGCCCCATTGTCATTGATGAGAGTCTTTGGGGATCTCCAACCGACAAATGATATTTTTGTGCACAAAATCAACCACGGCCTTTTTGTCATTGCTTTGAAGGTTTTGGCTTCAACCCATTTGGTGATATAGTCAATAGCAGCCAGGATAAATCTGCGTCTGTTAGAAGCTACTGGCTCAATGGGCCCGATGACGTCCATGCCCCAAGCAACGAAAGGCCATGTGCTGACATCGTATGCAATTCAGATGGCAGAGAACGTATTAGGTCTCCATGACACTGGTGGCATTTGCACACAAAGCTGATACAGTTCCACTCCATGGTGAGCCAATAATATCCTGATCGGAGAATCATTTTTGCCAAAACGTATCCGCTTATGTATTGCCCGCAGACGCCAGCATGCACCTCATTCATAATGGCCTTCGCCTGCCTGGCATCTACGCATCTTAGTAATCCAAGATCTGGCATCTTTTTTTATGGTGTTCCCCCGCAAACGAAAAACCCACTTAACAAATGATGGATTGTTCACTTTTGGTCACTCGTCTCTTGCACCAGATACACCGCTTTCCTGATATATCCCTTGATGTCGTGGAACCAAGGCTCTCCGTCAATCACTTCTTCCACCATATTGTAGTAAGCATGCTGATCATGGATCTTGATGTGTATCGGGTCAACATAAACCTTGTTCGGATGATGTAACATTGACACCAAAGTGGCCAGGGCATTAGCAACCTTATTATGAATTCTAGGGATGTGCGTGAACTCTATTGACCGGAATTGCTGATAGAGATCATGCAAGCATTGGCAATACGGTACGAGTTTAAAATCTCTTATTTCCCACTCCCCTTGAATCTAGTGTACTAGAAGGTCAGAGTTTCCCAAGACCAAGACTTCCAGGACACCAATGTCCGCCGCTAATGTAAAACCCAGAATGCATGCCTCATATTCTGCCATGTTGTTGGTGCAATAGAAGCGGAGTTGAGCTGTGATTGGGTAATGATACCCTTCTTCAGAAATGAGCACCACTCCTATCCCAACGCCTTTCATGTTTGCAGGCCCGTCGAAGAATAATTTCCACTCCGACCTCTCATCCCATTCCATTTCATTGATATGCATCACTTCCTCATCCGGGAAATATGTGTTCAAGGGCTCATATCCTGCATCTATGGGATTCTCAGCTAAATTGTCCGCCAATGCTTGTTCCTTCATAGCAGTCCTAGTCACGTAGACAATGTCGAACTCCGTGAGCAAGATTTTCCACTTTGCGAGCCTTCTTGTGGGCATGGGCTTCTGGAAAATGTATTTCAATGGGTCCAGTCGTGAGATGAGATAAGTGGTGTATGATGACAAGTAATGCTTCAACTTTTTGGCTGCCCAGGTCAACGTGCAGCATGTCCTTTCAAGATAAGTATACTTAACCTCGTAAGCTTTAAATTTCTTGCTTATGTAGTATATGTCCTGCTCTTTTCTCCCATAACATCCTGTTGACCCAAAACGCATCCAAATGAATTGTCTAGGACTGTCAAATATAATATCAAAGTCCTTCCTGGTTCCGGTAGGACCAATGCCGGTGGGTTTGACAAATATTCCTTTATCTTATAAAAAGCCTCCTGACATTCTCTCACCCATTTTACCGCATTATCCTTTTTCAACAACTTAAAGATGGGCTCGCAGATGGTTGTGAGCTGAATAATAAACCGACTGATGTAATTCAATCTTCCCAGTAGACTCATCACATCTGCTTTATTCCTCGGTGGAGGCAGCTTTTGTATGGATTTGATTTTTGATGGGTCTAGTTCGATGCCTCGCGGCTAACTATGAACCCTAACAACTTTCCCAAGGGGACCCCAAATGCACATTTTGCCGAGTTGAGTTTTAGATCATACCTGAGTAGCCTTTGGAAGAATTTCCTCAGGTCTTTGACATGATTGGATTGCTTTCTGGATTTGATTGTCACATCATCCACATATACCTGAATTTACTTATGTATCATATCGTGGAAAATGGTTCTCATGACCCTCATGTATGTTGCCCCCACGTTTTTCAAACCAAAAGGCATGACTCTATAACAGTATGTCCCTCACGGTGTGATGAATGCTGTTTTATCCACATCTTCTTCATCCATCAAAATCTGGTGGTATCCTGCGTAACAATCCATGAATGACCCAATTTCATGTTTCGCGTAATTGTCAATCATGTGTAGATTTTCGACAAGGGGAAGTTTTCCTTTGGACTTGCTTTGTTGAGGTCATGGTAATCAACACACATCCTGGTTCTACCATCTCTCTTTGGTACAGGCACAACATTAGCTAACCAAGTGGGATATCGTGTGACCCGGATGACTTTTGCCTCGAAATGCTTAGTCACTTCCTCTTTAATTTTCACACTCACATCAATTTTGAATTTCCTCAACTTTTGCTTGACAGACAGGCAGGATGGGTCAGTGGGTAACCTGTGGACCACTACGTCAGTGCTCAACCCAGGCTTGTCGTCGTAGGACCATACGAAGACATCTTTGTACTCGAGCAACACTTCAATTATTTCTTCCCTGAGTTGTGGCTCCAGATGGACATTTATTTTTGTTTCTCTGACATTATCCGGACTTCCTAGATTGACTGCCTCTGTATCATTCAAGTTTAGTTTGGGTTTCTCTTCGAATTGGGTCAACTCTTTACTAATCTCATCCCATGCCCCTTCCTCATCATACCCTGGTTAATCCTCGTGTTCTATTTCCTGAATTTTAATTTCTGAACGAGCCCTATTTTTAAGACTGGGCCGAGGAGTCCTTATGCATGTCAGATCACTGGAACCAACATAAAAATAACTGTACAAAATAGAAAAAAAGAGAAGTAAAGAGAAATGGAAACTATTAGTATTGCTGAAAATGAAATTGCATTTCATTAGAATAAAAGATAACAGAGTTTACACATCCAAACGGATGGAAATAACAACTCTGACACTAAACCAAAGTATATTGAAAGGAAAATCAGAGCTAACTACCATGACTCCCTCCGCGTGCGAAAAGGAGTGGCTTCCCAGTTATTGAGTTTTGCGCGTGCTCCCACAAACTGCACATCCGCCCTGCTTGATCCATCTCCTGCCTCGATTGTATTCACCTCAATGAATATTCGTTCCAATCCTTTATCAAGATCTCCGTCCACGTCGATCAGCGGGCCGAAATCTTTGGTCTAGGGACGTTGCTACCACTAGATCTGACGAATGATTTGGACAACCTTGGGATGGTTTTTGGGAGAACCTATGCTTTCTGTCTCAGCTTCCTGGCTCGCCTTATTTCTGCGCCTGTGGGCTTGAACCCTAGGCCGAAAGTATCCTGATATTTGGGGAAGGACACTTGTTGCACAATGCCTTGCAGAGAAACCCCCAACCCCTTGCCGGGCTTGAAACCATTTTTCAATATTTCTGAAACCACCATGACGGATGCGGTTACTATCTTTCTGGTTGCGACAACCTCACCTTTTGGAATTTTCTTACTGACACCGTATCAAACACATGGTAGACCCACAACCCTTTGCTGTCCTCATATTCAATGAAAGGCACGATTGCGTCTCCTGAAGTACACTGATTGTCTTCACCATGCACCATAATCTCTTGCCTATCCCATTCAAATTTGACCATCTGATGCAGTGTATATGGTATTGCTTTGGCTGCGTGAATCCAGGGCCTACCTAAAAACAGATTATAAGAGACTGCTACATCCAGCACTTGGAATTCAATAGTGAACTCAATAGGCCTGATAGTTACTTCCAGCACTATACCCCTACAGTGTCTTTGCCTCCACCATCGAAGCCTCGAACACAGATGTTATTCTTGCGGAACCTTTCATTTTCCACCTTCAGCTTGGTCAATATGGATAACGGACAAATGTTTGCACTGGACCCCTTGCCTAATAAAACTCGGGTAACCATAGCATCTTCACATTTCACGGTCAGAAAAAGAGCCTGGCTGTGCTCAATACCCTCCATGGGTAATCTGTTGTCACAGAATGTGACCCGGTTTACCTTGAATATCTTGTTTGCGATATTTTCCGAATGGTTTACCGTTATGTTGTTTGGGACACGTGCTTCATTCAAAATTCTCATCAACGCCCGGCAATGTTCATCAGAGTGGATTAGTAAGGATAACAAAGAAATATGAGCCGGTGACTTCCTTAACTGCTATATGATGGAGTAGTCCTGCATTTCAATTTTCTTTAAGAATTTTTCCGCCTCTTCTTCCGACACTGCTTTCTTCACTGGTTCTTGGTTATCTTTGGAGATTCTGCCCTTTCTTAGTTCTTTCCAGGCGAAATACTTTCCTGACCGAGTTAAACCCCGTGCCTCACACACTTCCTCCCTAACTTCTTTTCCCTTGTACATCACTATTGCCTACTCATATCTCCAAGGAACGACCTTTCTGTTGATGATTGGTGGCTGGATCACTGGTTTTACAATAACTGGCTCTATGAATACACCTTCCATAACCATGACAGGCTCTTGAGCTGCCCCATGTACTGTTACTTTTATCTATTCCTGGTTTGGTGCAAACTGCGCACGCTAAGCTTCCCTGAACTATGACGGGTTTGCTGCCTTTTTCCTTTTGCCCCGGTTACTTGCTTCTCACCGCCTCCAACTTCAGTTGGCTTACATTCAGTGGCTTTGATCATCATTACTGTTTGTGAAGGCCTTTTGGGCTCTCCCCTTCTTTCCACAATCTCAATCATGTTTGTTTCCTGATGGGCCAGCAGCCAGTTTTGGTTAATATTGGGCACCTATGGGATCTACACCTCGATCCTATGGGAGTCAATGAGCTTCTGGATATTTTTCTTTTAATGCCAACACTTTTCAGTCTCATGCCCGGGTGCACCGGAACAGTATTCACTGCCGACTGAATAATCTGAATTCTTAGTGGGAGGATTTGGCAGTTTCTCTTCAGTTGGTCTCAACATATCCAGTTGTCGCAGCCTCTGGAATAAGCAAGTGTAAGATTCTCCCATCGGAGTTAAAGTCTTCTTCTTCTGTACCCTATCATTTCTCAGGACTGGATTGGCTCGAAAGGCGGGCCTCGAAGGCTGTTGGTAGGCTTTTGGCGGTGGGTAGTGATTTTATGGAGTTGGGTATGTATTTTGTGAGGGTGGTGCACGCCATTGTGCGTGAGCAGGAGGTTGGGCATATGCTTGCGCATGATGGACTGAGAAGTGAGGTTCTGGTGGCAGATAGTAATGCTGTGGTGGGCCATATGGAGTATGTTGGTATGTTTGGTGGTGAGATGGGCTGGACGTAATGAGATGGTGCCCGAGGTCTGAACCAAGTTCTCGATTCCACTATCGCTACTTCCTCTTTCTTCTTCTTTCCAAGTGTTTCCCCAGCTCCACCCTGGATGGCTTGAGTAGTTGTCTTAATTGCAGAGTAGCCCATGATTTTATTGGATTTGAGGCCTTCCTCAACCATAATTCCCATCTTGACCACTTTGTTGAAAGACTTTCCCACTGCTGACACCAAATGCCCAAAGTAGGTAGTTCTAAAGCTTGTAGAAAATAGTCGACCATCTCACTCTTCTTCATGGGAGGATCAACTCTTGCTGCTTGTTCCCTCCACCGGAAACCGTACTCCCTGAAACTCTCGTTGTGCTTCTTATCCAGCTATATCAGAGATAGACTATCTGGGACAATCTCGAGTTTATATTGAAAGTGGCAGGGAAACGCTTGTGCCAAGTCATCCCAAGTATACCACCGATTGTGATCATGTCGAGTATACCACTCCAGCACCGACCCACTTAAACTCTGGCTAAAGTACTCAATTAGCAATTCATCGTTTCCCACTGCTCCCCTCATATTGCTGCAAAACCCCCTAAGATGCGCGACTAGATCGTCGTGATGATTATATAAGTCAAAATTAGAAATCTTGAAACCTGTAGACAACTGTACTTCTGGAAATAGAAAAAGATCCTTGAACGCCACACTTTCCTCGCCACCTAATCCACGCATGTCCCTGATGGATTGTTCAAAACTCTGGACCTTTCTAAGAATCTCTTCTTGCTCAATATTTTTGATCAGTTTTTCAACCTCCGTCGGGATTTCAGGACGGGGAGCATAGGAGTAAGGCTCCTGGGTTTTGTAAGCAGGTTCTGGTGGATAGTATTGAGGGTCATAAGCTTGAAGAAAGGGTTCACTTGACAACCTATAGAGTGTAGGAGGTGGAGGTTCCACATAGATGGCAGCGGTCGGGGAGAGGCAGATCAGTGGCGGATTGGTTAGGTGCTTCGGCCAGTGGCAAAATGAAGGTTGGATTAGCAGGATAGGTCGGGAGAGGATATCCTCTTTCCCATGCCTGGTACATCTCTGCCATTTTGTGCTTAAGCTTATGCATTTCCTCCTTCATAATATTAACTTCCAATTCCTCTGCTTCCTTCGAGGGGTCAATAATGCTGACATCGACTTCTTGATTGGACATGATTTGTTTTCCTTTCGACCGCGTGTTGTAGGAGTGGGTTTCCAGAATGCTGCGAGTACTAATCATCTATCTAATTTGAGATTGGAGTTACACCAAAAACTCATTAATGGTTAAGTTCTGACACATAAACACCCACATATTGGGTATGAATGCACATATATGACAGTTGGCCCCTACATGCTTTGGTTTCTTGCGTCATCTCAGCTTTTATTTGCGAAGCTCCCTTTTGTTTTAACCATATTTTCTCCTCTTTCCTATTTTATTCACTTTAACTTTTTTTCTATTCAATTATGGTCGAATCTTATGTAGATTGCCAACGTATCATGTCCCCGCATGAATCAGACCGAGCGTAGTTCTTGCAAGTAAAAAGCGTAGCATAAAAATCTTAGGAATTTGTCCATTTTTATAACAACATCCTTCAATTACAAGGACTCAAAAAGGTGACAAGAAACTAACAAGCTTTGATAAAATGAACTTTAGACTCGAAAAACAACTAACTATGCATAAAGAAAATACAGACTCTTGCTTAAACTAATAGACTTTGAAATATATTTTGACAAAAGGCAATGCAAATTTATGAATAAATTAACTCTTCAAGGGCTCCTGGGCCTCGAGGGGCATCATTCGGCTTTGCCGCTGGCTTGCGTGGTAAACTCTCTTGGAGGTGGTGGAGGTCGTCCATCACTTGCCGGACAAAGGTCATGGAAGTGGCAAAGAACATGGATCTTGTCATATCCTCGAAATGGTTTTCCTTTGTGGTGATGTAGTCTGCGATCGCCCGTACTTTTTCCCTAATAACACCCTTTTCTTGCAACAAACTACCAATTTGCTCAGCCCTTGCCTCTAAAGTTTGTTCGGCTACCTGATGCAGTTCTTGGAATTGCCAAAAACCCATCTCCATCCTTGCTATCGAGGCATAACAATGTTCTCTCTAGGATTTGAAATCCTTGGCTTGCTTGGCCACTTTGTTCTCAGCCATGATGACCTTTTTTTTTAATCCATCAACCTTATCGTCATGCCTTTATTTTAATTGCTCAATGATGCGGGCTCATTCCTTTGCATTTTTAGCTAATTATTTATGAACCCTGGATAGCTCACCTTCTGCTTTATTCAAGTCAAGCCCATACTCGGTCACTTTTCGCCTTAAAGTGTCTATGAGTTTTTCATCTTTCGCGCTCCTAGAGGGATTTTCCGCACATGTTTTCATCCTCTGGATTTGAGCTCACAACGCTTTGTTCTCTTTGGTTAATATATTCGTTTCCCCTCATTTGCAGCGGCTTGCAAACCACTTTCAAATCGAAGCTCTTTGACCTGTTTTTTCTTATTTTCCTAGGGTGGCCATGTACTCATTTTCCTTGGCTAGCCAGTTCCGTTGTTCTTGTGACGTTTCAATGAACTTCTTGAAATGAGGCCTTTTGGGTGGTCTCTCAAACTCAATTTCTCTCCTCTACCAGGCAAGGTATCCTGATGACACTTTGCCTCTGGCCCGATCATGTACGCAAGTGTTTGCGGTTAGGTATTGGCATTTATTCCAAATCTTGCGGACCATTGCGTTGGGGAATTGACCATTAGACCCAATCTCGACTACCCGGATACTGAGATCTTCATCTTTTGGCACTATTTGGCATCTTTCGAGTTATCTTAAGACCCGATATTGGGCATAAGGCTAGATACTCCTATTATCCATCAAGAGGAAATGAGGTTCTGCTGCCGGTATATGCACGATCTCATCCACAGACAACCATCCTAGTGTCCATTCTATTTGACTATCAATGAGGACTGGAAGTAAGAAGTCCATCTTTCTCCACTTTTGGGTAAGCTGAGCCTTTCAATTCTCGTGTGAAACTCCTCTATGCAAGTTTTCTCGGTAGACCCATAACTCATGAATTGAGGACGATGGCATAGATGCTCAGTCATCCGCATCTGTAATAATAGATTTCACCCCTCAAAGAAATCGCTTCCAGCCTTGCAAGCTGTGAGAGCGTGGATGATCTCGGCTACTATCATGGGCGTGAGTGTGCATTTGACCTGCGTGTGTAGAGTGCTGACAACCCCTGCAATCTTTATGTCAATGTTTCCATCCGCTCTTGGAAATACCAGAAGCCCTAGAAAAGCCACTATAAAATCAAAGCATCTGTATTCTTCCCATTTGATATGGTTTCCCTTGCTATAGTTTTTTTTTCTGGATTGTTGAATCCCCTTATGTGACAATACCTGGCATACAAGAATGAAATAGTGCAAAATCCCGCCGCCAAGTTCGAATCATGTACCTCTCTGCTTAACTTCAAGGTATCTAAGAATTTATGCCCCGTTATCACTCTTGGAGCAACCAAATACTTGTGTCTCATAGGAAGCTCCGCATTTCCAATGTATCCCGCTATTTCTTCCAATGTTGGGGTAAGTTCAAAGTCTGAGAAGTGGAACACATTGTGTGCCGGGTCCCAACACGTAACTAATGCTCTTATGATGTATCCTCGAGGTACAATCTCCAATAACCCGGGGAGGTCCCCCAAATACTTCTTTATCTCGTCTTGCCCTTCTCTACCTAAATAATTCCACCACAACCACAGCTCCAAAGGGATTCGGCTTACAAATGAAAAAGGTCTAGTTTGGACTGTGCTCATCTTGCACATTTATTAAGGTGAATTAGTGACTTGTAATTATATTCCTTTTTGACATCAGAAAAAAATTTCACAAAATTTATTTTGTACAACCAAAAGCCCAGTTTTGTGAATATGGCCTTTTAGCACATCCGGATGAAGTCTATAAGGATGTGCCCGCTAGCCGGCCAAAAATACAATAAAGACCCAAAGGCGTCGGTTTGGGAAAAATAAACCTTCTGGTGTCCCTTTCGGGAACCTTTGGCTATTTTTTGACAATAACAGCGTCACCCGATTTATATAGGACAGGAAATGAAAATTTGAAAATTATTTTGGCTATTGTTTGCATAAGGGAGGTTGGACCCGATAGGGGTTGCCTACATATCCCACACTCGGTGAGAATCAAACCTACGTAGTTCGGGCAAAGCAATTTGTCAAAACCAAAAATCTGTTGAAAAACATTTTCGTTTGCTTTTCCTTTTCCCTTTTTTTCAAAATCCGATAACATTTCGGTGCTATTTGAACATTGGTATTACAAGACAAATGATTAATCCCAGTACCAATTATGTTCTTAATATTCTTTCATTATTCACAAGCCGGTAAGCATGCGAATCCAAAAAAACTAAATGCACAAGTAGCACGTAATATGCATCAAGATGGTCTTTGCATTTCGGGTTACCTGTCCTAGATGGACCCAACCCCTGTGTTGAGCCCCCTAATCAAATTTATGTGATTAAATAAGCGTTACTACTAGGGATCCGGCATGAGGCTGAGTTATTCTAGGTTCAAAACCTGGGTATATGTTCTAGACTGTGTACCCGAGCGGACAACTCGAGTCGAGGAGGGGGCTACGTACTAGGGACCTGCAAGATCGTCCGACTTTGTATCTTGTCCGAGCCTCTTTCTTATTTTAAGGTATGTACTAACAGAATAGGGAGTCTCGACCAGCGAGTACATCCCTAAATACAAGAAGAGTAAGGTTTCGTAACAATTTTATATGTACAATTCAGATAATATCAAAGCGGTAAAAGCATCATGTTACACATTAAGCCAACATGTAAAAATCAGATAATAAACAAAGCCAAATACAAAGATTATTCTAAGATCGAATTCTTGAATCTTGAACCAGAGATTCCGGGTTCGATCCCCAGCAAAGTCACCAAAGCTTTCACACCTCCTTTTTGGCTATCCACAACCCGGCGAAGGGCGTAGATAAGGGAGTTTTTTCAATTAAAGGACAATCGCAACATGATTCAATTATTTAAGAAAATTTTAGAGTCGCCGCTTTGGGAATTAATGGTGTCCCAAGTAACCGGTTAGAATCCCGTACCGAGGAAAGAATGACTCTGTTTAACAGTTCGTGAGCCAGAAATCCAGATAAGGAATTCTATTTACCAGGGAGAAGGTGTTAGGCATTCCCGGGAGAAGGTGTTAGGCATTCCCGGGTTTCGTGGTTCTAGCACGGTCGCTCAACTGTTATATTTGGCTTAAATTATCTGATTTTAGAACATGTTTTAACTTATGGGCTTTTAATCTTTAAACATCATTTATTATTATTGTTTTTTAAGGGGACTTGCAACGCCATCAAAACGTGCCGCGAACCACGTAACATAAATGCACCCATGATTTTTGACACATTCTAACTTTGTTGGGATTCTGATTTGGGTCACATAAATGCAAAACCGTGTTTATGGATATAAAATTATTAAAGACGTGCCCTAAAGCGACTAGCGCCTTATTATCTTTACGATAGATCGTGAAAATTCGCTAAACGGCTCGTCTCAAATTCTAAGTATTTAAAAGACATAAATAGAGAAGACGACCATAATTTGTGTTTTTGAACAACCCTAACAGCTTGCTACAAGGGTTCATTGCTAATTGTATTTATATTACATCCATATGGGTTCAAACAGTTGGGCCCCATAACGAAGCCCAACCTGGCAGTTCAGCCCTTAATATTTCAAAACAGCTTTATTTGGGCTGATGGCCTCATTAAGGCTATATTCGTAGATGTTGAACCATGTTGAAGGGAAAATTGGATTAAGAGCTAATTACTCGAATTCATATGTTCAGATGTAGTACATTCAAACAAAATTAAAATTAATGCAAACACATTTCACACTTTGATTACAATCGAACAAGATGTGGGATTAAAGCTGATGCACTTGAAAAGTTGGACAATTCGAGGCGAATTCTAACATTTGCCAAAAAACCACTAAAGAGGACCTCCGAGGATGCCATGATTTTACTAAATCCAAAATGATTAGATACCTAACGTTTAAGCTCAAATAATTACCTAGGCTAACTACGATAACCGCAAAATTACAGACTAACAATAGCGTGAATGAAGATCCATTTAGCATGCATATTCTTGGGGGGGGGGGGGGGTTTCAATTTACAGTAGCACATAGAAATCATTCCCAGCTAACAACTAAGATCTAATGTCCTATTATTACAGACCATCGAAGTTCATCTGAAAATGAGCACATGAAAACATTGATAAGAATACACTACAATAGCTTATTATCACAAACCACTTATTTCAAGCGTAAGTCACACAATAACAATAAAACTAATAAAAACAAGATAATAAACTGTTTCCACTTGAATATTCATTAAGTCAAAGCTCGATACACCATTAGAAGGCGAGAATATACCTGGAATTTGGGCACAAAAGTAGAGTAAAAAGTCAGCAACACTCAATAACAGTGTATTCAACAGGAGTGCACAGGTTAGAAGTAGTTGATAACCCAGAAACTTCACCAAATTATAGGGAAGGTCTTAAACTCAAAAATCAAACAACAATTCTTGTTTAAATCTATCCAATGAACCAAGGAACTCAAACAGGAACTCAGGTGGTCTTTACACCATACAATATTAGCAAATCTACTCAAAATACACTGAATAACAACCAAACCAAGTCATTTTTCTATGATCCCTTCTTGACTGTTGGATTTAAGAGTGTTTCTCCACAGTAAATTCAATGGAATAGTACATTTAGGACTGTGGAGGGTTTTTATGAGTTATTTAAAAGATTTTAAGCTTCAAAATTCTGGGAAAATTATAGAGAAACTTTCTAAATTGTTCCAACCCCCTTTTTGAGTGATTTTTAGTCCCCTTTTTATAGCCAAAGGCTAGGGAATCACTACTATTTTGTATTAACTAAAGGTCCCTTTTCAATTTTTAGATTTTACCTATTTGGACCCTCATTTTTTGACTTGTTTCCCAAGTTACTGCAATAGTGCTACTGATTTTGTATTAAAGACCCCTTCTAGAAGGGTCTAAAGGCTTACTACCATTTTCTACCCTTTATAGACTACCTGTACTACCCTTATTTTGTTCCTAATATTACCAAAACCAAGTTAAAAACTGTATATTACCCTTATTTATCCTAAAATTATCAGAATTAGGTAAGAAAACCCTATATTACCCTTAAGTTACTTATTTGGTATCATAACTAACCCCTAAAACCAATCCAAATGATATTAATCACTAATTCTTCTAATCTTAACAGTTATAACCAATCCAAAATCAATCAATCCTCAGAAGTCAAAGTAGAAATCAAATCCAATACTCAGCCTGAGAAGAAGAACCATGGAAGGCTACCACTACCAAAATTCAATTCATGAATCTCAAACCTAGTGAAACTAACCTCCAGCCCTGTTAATTGGGTCAAAACTAACCATAGTTAGCAAATTCAGGGTTGGGGACACTCAAGCTATATTCAGGCAATTCCTAAAATTGAACTACTCAATCTAACAAATCAAAATTGGCCTTTAACTCTAATTAACACTATGCCCTAAGGTCATAATTAAACAAGAAACTTTCAATTAACAGCAAACCTAACAGAATTGAAACTAAAAACAAATTAACAGCAACAATCATAGATCATTTAATCAAAACAAACACACAATCGAATACGAACTAAACCATATGACTGCAATGCTCAAGAATCAGTAGCCTAAATCGAAGAACCCAAACTCCCATCAAAATAAAAGAAGTACTAGAACAGAAAAGCAAGCATTGAAACATATTTACTCATGTAAAGAGAAATAAAGACAAACAAAGAAAGAAAAATATTTAAAAACTTACGGTTTAGGCTATCGTTTGGACTGACCTCGAATCGAGTCTCCAAATAATGTTGCATGCTTGTTCTTTCCAAGAACAGGCATGCAACCTTATTTGGAACCCCTATTCGAACGGTGACACCTTGAAAATTTAATAAGTTTTGAACGAGACCTTAGATCTAGAATTTACGTAATTCTGGATGGTTTTGAGAGAAGTTGGTCTTGGATTTGGGAAGGAGAAGGTGAGGAAACCCTTTTGTATGATATTGGGGAGGTTTGGAAGCAACGCTGCCGGACACGGCGGAGCCGGCGATCGTTTCTTCGAATATTTGAGAAGTCTGGAGATGATTCGAGGGTCAATAGTTGGATATTTGGATAGAGGGTGTTGAGATGCATATGTGGTGTTAATTTGGTACAATTTTGAGACTTGCTGCCACCGGAGATGATTTTCAGCCGGCAGCGGACGGTGGTGGTGTAGTGGTTTTGAGGCGGCATTACACCGGCGGTTGAACTGGTACGATGAATATGATTTTGGTCTTTGAAGCTGTGCATACGTTCAGACCGTTATATGTAAAATGGGACGCTTACTCTGAGCCACTGGATCAAGGGGTAATAGATGATCGAGATCAAACGATGTCAAACAATGTCGTTTTGGGCACCTAAGGTTTGGACCGGGCATGGATTATTGGGTTATTTTTATGGTTTTGGAATGGATGCTTTGCAAGAAATGGCCCAAGCCAAGGGTTGCCAATAAGAACCCTATTTTATATACATATTTTCTCTCACTTCTTTTATATATTTTTTACACATTTTCAGATTCAAAATAAAATAATGAAAAAGAGAAAAAAAGATAAGAAAAATGAAAATACCATAATAGATTTATTTTTCACAAAATACACTAATTAACCTCCTACATTCTCAATTTAAAAGAAAATTAAGCAGTTGTACAAATAAACATGTTTTGTTATTTTTCTCATTTTCAATATTAACTAATCATGCAAAAATTAAACCCTAAATGCAAATGTGTGATTTTTATTTTGAATTATGCAGATTAAAACATGCAAGATGCAAATAATCATAAAATTATGCAATTAAATTCTAAATATTCAAATAATAAAAGAAAGATGCAAATAAACGCACAATCACATAATTAATTCCTAAAAATTCAAATAATAAAAGAAAAGATGCAACTAAACACGAAATCACATAATTAATTCCTAAAAATTCAAATAATAAAAGAAAAATCCTAGCTTAACGAATTTATAGGAACACTTCAAGTGAGGCAAAAATCACGTGCTCACAGTAACCTAGACACATCATTAATGGTATAAAATTCCTCTATGCAGCTCTTTCCTGATGACCCATAACTCATGAATTAAGGCTGGTGGCACAAGTGTTCAACCATCCATATCTGTAACAACAAATTGCATCCTTCGAAGAAATCTCCCCCGGCTTTATAGGCTGTGAGGGCACGAAAAATCTCAGATAATTCCGTAGGTGCGAGGATGCTCTTGGATTGAGTGAGCAAAGTGATGATAACCCCTTCTATCCATATGTCAATATTTCTGTCCTTCCTTGGAAACACTAAAAGGCCTAAGAAGAATACCATAAATGCCAAGCAATGGTGTTTCTCCCACTTGAATCGGTTTCCTTCCTACAAATTTTATTTTCCGGGTCATTAAACCCCCTTATATGCCCATACCTTTGCTATATAAATTGTGGAGTATAAAACTGGCTGACATATTTAGATTGTGAACCCTCTGCTTATTTTCAATGAGTCTAAGAGTTTGTGTACAGCGACGGCCCTCGGCGCAATCAAATATTGATATTTTAGAGGAATTGTGGGAACCCCGATATATCCGATTGTTTCTTCCAGGGTCAGAGTGAATTCAATGTCCCGCAAATAAAATACGTTGTGGGCCGGGTCCCAGAATGTAACCAATGCTTTTATCATGTCCCCTCTAGGATTAATTTTAAACAACCGAATAAGTTCTCCCAAGTGCGTGTTGACCTTGTTTTGCCCCGATTCACCTAGATCATTCCACCACATGTGTACCTTCAAAGGGATTTTGTACATGACTTAGATTGGCAAATTTTGATGCCTGCTCATTCTGCACATTTATTCTGCACAAAAACTAGCGAGCGCATCCCCAAAGATGAGAAGAGAAGGTTTTGCGGCAGTTTATATACAGTCCAAACAATATCAAAGTGGTAAAAATAATATTTTACACATTGGGCACAATTATACAATAAATCTGATAATAAATCCAGATACAACAATTATTTAAAGCTCAAATTCTTGCACCCTGAACCAGAGATTCTGGGTATGATCCCCAGCAGAGTCGCCAAAGCTGTCACACCTCCTTCTTTACACTATAACCCCGGCGAATGGCGTAGGTAAAGGAGTTTTTCCCAATTAAAGGACAATCGAAGCAGGATTTATTTATTTATAAGATTTCTGGGTTGCCACTTAGGATAATTAGTTTTGTCCCAAGTCACCGGTTCAAATCCGAAATCGAGGAAGTTTAACTCAATATACAGTCTGAGATCTAGAAATCCAGGTAAGGAATTTTGTTAACCCGAGAAAAATGTGTTAAGCATTCCCGAGTTCCGTGATTGTGGCACGGTCGCTCAACTGCTATATCTAGCTTAATTATCTGATTATATGGCATTTTTGTGCCTATGCTGAAATATTAACTTTAACCGCTTTTGTTCATCATTTTTAAGAAGATTGCAACGCTATCAAATCACGTGTCAAACCACGTAGCATAAATGCACCCGTGGCTTTTGATATGTTTTAACATCGTTGGAATTTGGAGTTGGGTTACATAAATGCATGACCGTAATTATGAAGATACAATATTTAACTAACGCGCCTAAAATAATTTCGTGTGTTTATGTTTGCAAGGGCCACAAAGTTTGCTAAGTGGTGCACCTCGGGTTGTAAAGATTAGACAATTAATTAAGCAATGTCTATGCAATTATTCGATTTATTTGGCACCGGCATACCTCAACTATATGTGCAAAAGGGATTAAATTAAAATTTGTAAAGTCGTGGGTGTTGGCAAAATAAAGATTATGAGGGAAGAAGCCTTAATTCTTGAGGCACTTTTGTTGAAGAGTTTCGCTGCACCTGACCAAGTGAAAGGTCTAAGCATATAGTTGATTTGTCGTTAATGGGCTAGGAACATTTTGCAACAAAATGGATGTAGCCTGTGCTACAACTCCTTATGATACCAAAAATAAGATTTCCAACAAATAATTTAGATAGGGTATGTTTCAATCGCCAAACTCAAACGAACCTGGCTACCATACGAGCGTGATTTAACAAAAGAATTCCTTAGAAGAAACAACACGAAAACAAAATGATTTACTTCTCTTTGTCAATCAAACACAAGTAATGTAATACATATATACAGGTACTCATAGCAGAGATTCATAACAACAAATGCTTAGGGCTAAGAAGATAGGAATACCATAATGACGTCTCTGTCACGCAATACCAACAGCTACATAAATGTCAAGCTTAATTATACCAGGCAACAATAGAGTCTAACTATTCCTAATTTTACATTCCGATAGCAAGGATTGCAAATTCGATCTTTTAACACTAAAGCTGAACAGCCAAGGCATCCAAACTCATCACATGTCTCCACAGTCTATGATTAATTAAAGCATGAGAATTTTATTATTTATGGAATTCAACTAAGACTATACTATGAGTAAATGAACATGAGCATCAGTCCAAAAAACAAAGAACTAAAGTAAAACAGGGCTTCTATTTGATCCTTAAATCAAGCTCTACATCATGAATGAATCAGAAATTGGTACCTGGAGATCGAAATAGACAGGGAAATGTGATTGATCAGTAGAGTAGCAGCAGAGATGGATTAGCAATAGAACAACCCAGAAACAATCAGGAAAAACCAAATTAAATCAAATTCAAAACCACACAATGTCAATAGAACCCCAGCAATCACAATCCACCCAAAATGAACCCAAAAAAAAAAAACAGGAATACCAAACAGGTTCAGCTCATTTTAAACTTCAATTGTTCAGGACTTATTTCATAATGGAATTTTCAGGAAAGTTTCAATGGAACAGTGACAAATTTTAGTATTTCAACCGCCTCTGATTTTTTTGGATTTTCAGCTCTTAAATCCTTTTTTCTCTAAGGCAAGAAGGAAATGCTTTAAATGCAAGAAAAGTAGGGCATCTCAAATTTATGTTTTGCATTGTAGTCCTTTAACTTTTGACTTGTGGACCAAGTTTTAGAGCTTGAAATTGACTAAGAACCCCTACTAGAAGTTTCTTATCCTAGTTGTTCAAATATTCTCTGTTTGTATTGCCCTAAATATACTTCTAAGCTACTGAAATTGCTTAATTATCTACCTCGGTCATTTTGACCCAAGGCAAAATTCTAGTTGGTCCTTCAAGCCTTGGATTGAACTCTTTTGTTTATGGGCTTTACATGACAGAATTTTAAACCAGTGACTAAAGTAAACTCATGAATTAACTTCTGATTGAAACTTTGAATAAAACCCCTTGAATTGCAAACCCTTGACTAATACCTCTGAATAACCTAGAGTTAAAAGGAAACTAGGCACTAAACACACTCATGCAATTAAGGGTAAAAAGCACCAACACACTAACTAAACCAATAAAAATGTAAAATAACTGGATAAAAGATCAAAAAAAAATAAACTAGATCTAAACTCATGATTGTTTACACATGCAAATTTCTGCTAATAAACTTAATCATATTCGAATTAAACAAGAAGGAATCGAGATGAAGGATAAAAAATAAAACCGAAACAATTGAAATTTTACTTTAACAAAAAAATAAAAGACTCAAAAGCCAATGAGGATGAGGTTCAGACTCATCGGAAACACCTAGAAAATCATCACGCACAGGCTATGGCTTTTAGGTCAGATTCTCGATCTAATATTCGAGCCACTGCAGCGACGCTCAAAGGAAACCGCTCCTGGATTCGTCATGAGGAAGACCAGGAGGCTATTTGGTATCAATTTGGGGTGGTTTGGAAGTGACGCTTCCATGCACGGCGGCGGAGTCGAAACTTCCGGCTAATATTCGAGGCGATGGGGGATGATTCGAGGGACGGTGGTTGCATATTTGGATATGGAGGTTAGGGGAGTTAGCTGTGTGAATTTGGTGTAATTTGGAACATTGCCGCTTGCTGAGGCGATTTCCGGTCGGCGGCACACGGTGGGCGGCGGTGGGTCTAGGGTTTCTGAGGGTGAGGTTAGAGACAGGGTTCAAGATTATTGTTGGGGGTGGGGGGTGTTTTGGACATATTTATACTAAACGAACCTTAGCTTCTCAACCGTCCGATTAAAAAAACAGACGGCCCTGATTAATTTGCTACAAAACGACGTCGTTTGATTGTGCGATGGACTGGACCGGGTTATGGGGTTTTTGGGCTGCAATTTACTCTAAAAATGGCCCAATTTGGGTCCTCTTTTTATTTAATTGAATTAATTTTCAGATTTCCTTTTAATTTTTTTTCATTATTCTTTTAATTTTTCAAAATTATTAAAATCCTAAATTAAGTTATAAATCCCTATAATAATGTTAAACTAATCTTTTCTAATTATTATTAAAACACACTTAAAGGAAAAATTACCTAAAAACTCAAAAATTAAAACTAAAAGAGGAGTTGAACCTATTTTTGATTTTTCTGTTTATAAAACGACCAATTGCTAACTAATGCTTGAAAAATGTCATATCTACTTCTAAATGCACATGCGAAATATTTTTTATTTTTTTTATGAATATGTGTTAAATTAAAATGCATACAAAATGCAAACAGTTAATAGAAATATCACGAAAATCCCACAAAATTGCAAACAAATAAAAGAAATGATTTTGTTTGAATTTATAGGAGTAATTCATGTAAGGCACAAAATCACATGCTCACAGGTAGTCCGCCGGTTTCACTTGAAGACAAAGGCATGTCTTCAGTTGCATGGTTATAATCCGTTTGGTGACTATTAGATTTTGTTCTAGGACTTTTGAAATCTCTACTCAATCTTGAGGGATTGACACCCAGTTTCACTTCACAACTCAGAGGGTGCAATTGATTTTGTTTCAGGTAATTGATTGCCTCTATTGAGAGAGGCCTAGTCGAAGAGGGTGTCAAGATGGGTAGAGTGCGAATTTGAACTAGTATTAGGCTAGGTAACTATAGAGGAGGGTTGAACCACATTATCAAATTTTTGGATTGTCAAAGCATAATCTCCCTGACATAGCCGAAAAATATTAAATATTTATACAAATATTCTATAAAAATAATGCATAATAATGACATCATAGCAAAGAGTACTTCATGGTCCAGTAGTCAAGATTATATTTGGGCTTGTAAAAGCCATTGGTTCCAGGGCTTCAAGGGTGGACCTAGACATTTTATTTTTTTAAAATATCTCAGAGCGAGCATTTTGGTTAAAAATTGAGATTTTTTCTTTCCTATACCATAACCTTATTACCAAAAATGTTCATAGTTCCTAATTTACCCGTCCTGTCCATATTTTTTCTACAGTTATTATACCAATCATTAAATACTAATTAATAGTAGATGAATCGTCTTAATTTGTCGAGCTAAAATTGAGGAACAAAACATTCTAAAAACATCTGGCATAAAAGATCAAATCATATTCTTCCATACATTCCTATTTAGGCGCGCTACAAATATAGTGGTAAATATTCCTCCAGATGTTTTCCACCACTGATAACCATTAAAAAGCTTGAAAGCTTTGAATTCAAATTTGAATTTTCAAAACTCATTATTTGTTTGGATTGGATGTTGTTGAAACAAATTGGGAATATGGTTTGGAGTTTATATCTTAATTTTGAGGGGTTTTGGTGAGGATTAAACTTTGTTATGAATGAAATTCAGATTGAAACCAGAAGAAGAAGACATATTGCAGAAGTTGTAGATAAATTGTAGAGTATTTTTATTCTGATTGTAGATGCTTTATTTTCTATTTTTACAAATAAAAAATGACTAAAACTTCTACAAATCTTCTGAAATACGTAATTATGTCAAAAAACACAATTATACTACAATTGGATGGGAATTGAGATATAAAAATTCAATCGACCCAGTTTGTAGATATTTTGTAGATAAATTATAGATTATTTGTATTCTAATTGCATGTGATTTATTTTCTATTTTCACAAATCAAAAATGGCTAAAACTTCTACAAATCTACTGCAAAAAATGCAATCATGTCGAAAATGACAACTATGCTGCAATTGAAATGGGAATTGAGATATTAAAATTCAATGTATCCAATTTGTAGATATTTTGTAGATAAATTATAGGTTATTAGTATTCTGATTGTAGATGCATTGTTTTCTGTTTTCAAAAATCCAAAACGACTAAATTTCTACAAAATCTTCTGCAAAAAACAGTCTATAATTTATCTAGAATTTTTCTAAAATTTATCTACAATTTCTAAAATATGTCTTCTTCTTCTTCTTCTTCTTCTTCTTCTTCTTCTTCTTCTTCTTCTTCTTCTTCTTCTTCTTCTTCTTCTTCTTCTTCTTCTACAATTTATCTACAATTTCTAAAATATGTCTTCTTCTTCTTCTTCTTCTTCTTCTTCTTCTTCTTGTTCTTCCTCCTCCTCTTTTTCTTCTTCCTCTTCTTCTTCTTCTTCTTCTTCTTCTTCTTCTTCTTCTTCTTCTTCGAGTTTCAATCTGAATTACAGTCAAAACTAAGTGTAATATTTACTAAAACCCCTCAAATTTGAGATATAAACTCCAAAATATATTTCTAATTATTTTCTTTTTTTTAGAAGAAATTTTGATTTTATTTCAACTACATGGAAAATTTACATTATATGTCTTTTGGACTCTAGAACAGATCTCAAAAGTACAATCATTTTGAAAACTCTACAACTGTTGTTGTTAAACTAATATCTTATTACATAAAAATTGCTACAATTGTGGATACTCGTGCAAAGGATAGCTATTAATGTTCTGTAACATGGCGACCATTTAGGTAGCATTACGCCAGTGAAGTGCACTTGAATTATAATCTCCTTTGCTCGGTCTTTGGCGTCTCTGGTTGACTGTTGAAACCTTATGTTGTTCCTCTCCATCCATATGTTGTATACTACTGCTGCAAACACCACACCTAGGATGGTTTTTCTGGGTTTTCTGTTGTTAACATTAGCTGTTATCCATTGAATTTCCCTTTCCCATGTGCCTATCGTTCTTTGATATTTCAACCATTGTAACATAACTTGCCACAGTGTTTTGGAGTATAAGCAATCAAAGAATAAATGGTCGTGAGTTTCATCAGTATCTCTTCCACACAAAATGCAGGATTGATGAGTGTGGACTCGCCATTTAGCTAATCTGTCAACCGTCGCCAAGCGTCTATGCAGCACCATCCATAAGATGTATTTCTGTTTCGGGAGCATGCCAGTCACCATTAATATTTTTTTCCATGTAACCTTGGGATATTTTGGAGTCGTCTGGATGTATGCCTTCCTGATACTAAATTGACCATTATTTGTGCATGTTTGCAGTCTTGCACCATCAGTCGCCCACCATTCTCTTGCGCCAAACAATTTCCTAACGAGACAGCTAGCTTGTTTAGGAATTTCCATAGTATTAATATCTTTTTTCTTTATGTAGTGACAATGTATCCATTAGATCTAGAGTTTGTCTTTTTGTGCCATTAAGGCCCAGAGGAGTCTTGATAGAGCCACTTTATTCCATCTTTCATAGGAGATAATGTTCAGCTATCCTGCCGCCATTGGTTTACACAGTGTTTCCCAGGCGATTGGATTCCTATGACTAGTTTCATGACTACCAGTCCATAGGTAATTCCTGCAAATTCCATTTACCAGTTTTGTAATTTTTTTTGGAATGAGGAATACCTGGGCCCAATAAGTTTGCATTTCAAACAGGATGCTTTTGATAAGTTGGATTCTGCCAGCATAAGAGAGGAGTTCTGATGTCCAGCATCTGATGTTGTCCACTATATTCTTTACTAGGGGCATACATTGTGATATTGTGATCTTTTTTGTGGATAAGGAAACTCCTAGATATTTGAAAGGAAGGGTGCCCTCTGTGAGGTGGAGATCAGAGCATATTTTCTCCCTGAAATTAGTTGATACACCTGCTATATATAAGGAGCTTTTATCCATATGGCTTGGAGGCCCGAGACCAGAGAGAACCGTTCAAATTCATTCATCAGTAACTTCATGGAAGTTTCATCAGCCTGACAACATATCAAAAGGTCGTCTGCAAACACATGTGTGTGATTTGTGGTTTGGAGCATTTGAGGTGGAAATTAAAATCTGGGTTTCTGTGTAGCTTTTTGAAGTATCTAGTTAGGTATTCCATGGCTAACACAAATAAGTAGGGGGACATTTATGTTTGTCCTTTCCTTGCGTCAAATTTCTTGGTTAGTCCTCCATTTACCAAAAGGGAATAACTGACGGTGGAGACACACTTCATTATTAGTAATACTATTTTATAAGAAATTCCAAATTCAAGTAGTACTGCCTTGATAAAGTCCCATTCAGCAGAGTCGTAGGCCTTCCTAATGTCAACTTTACTCATGCATCTATGGGATACTGTCTTGTGATTATAGACTTTGATTAGCTCATGTGCCATAATAATATTATCTAGTATGTTTCTCCCCTCTATGAAGGCCGATTGGGACTGCCCAACTAAATAATCGACAACCAGTTTTAGCCTGTTTGTTAGGATCTTAGAGATGATTTTATATAGAGTTGAACAACAGGCAATGAGTCGATATTTTTTGACATAGCTGGGATTTTGCACTTTTGGAATAAAAGTGACAGTTCTGCAGTTAATCTGTTTCAACACTTTTCCAGTTTGGAAAAACTGTTGCACTGCGTGAGTAACTCCCCCCCCCCCCCCCCCTCCCCCACAATAGGCCAAAATTCTTTAAAGAATTCTGCACGATAAACATCAATACCTGGAGTTTTATCTTGAGGGAGCTTCTGCACAATCGGGTGAATTTCCTGTTATGTTACTGGAGATAGTAGTTGCTGCTGCTGGTGCAGGGTGAGGCAGGGTCCATCTCTGGCCACTGTGATGTCGATGCCTGGTAATTGTGTTGCTGCTGTACCCAGTTTTTAATTATTTTCAACAACACCCAATCAAAACAAATAATGATTTTTGAAAATCCAATTTTGAATTCAAAGCTTCAAAGATTTTTAATGGCTGTCAGTGGTGGAATTGATGCTCTCTTGTCTCTTTGAAGGTTTGCTCTTCTTCATTGAGAAAATTTGAAGCTAAAGGAAAATGTGTGTATGAACTTTGAAAATTTGACTTCAATTTTGATGAACTTCAACTGGAGTAAAATAAGAAACCAACTTTGTTAAAAGGTTTCTTCAATTTTCTGTGAATTTAGAGTGAGAATTTGATTTCAGAAGATGGAAAATAGTAAAAAGAACGTGAGTATGGGTAAACCATGGATGCGACTGAGGGGTTAAGAGAGAGAAACATGCAGATTCCTTTAATTAAGGAGTAAAAAATGTACAATTAATTATACCCTTAATTAATTATGGTATTGAATTGGTAATTTGGTATACTCAATGTAAATAAGTCAAACATTAAACATTGAGGGTAATAAGGTTTCCTATATGACATAAAAATGTAAAAATCCTTAAAAATTTAAGGCTAAAGAGTGAACCAACAAAATATTTATTTATTTTATTATTATTTTTGTAAATACAATACTGCTTACAAAAAAATTCTGCCTACGGGCTGAATATAATCACACAAACCTATTAATATATCTTCCCGTAAGACATTTGTGTAATTGCAAAGTACCGACTCTGATATTAGGGTAACATGATTCAGACTTGTTCCCTTAGTAGGGTATTGTCAACATTTTGAAGATATTTGAACATGAAATTTAAAAATCTACATGAATATATTGTGCAATTCATATGAAGTAACATTTGGATATGTACGTACTCCAATATAGAATAAGCCAACAGATAAGGAAGCTTTTTACCGAAAATCACATAACCTTATGATATGCTAATCACATTGAAAAACCCCACAATCTTAGGTTAATATCTCAGTGTTTGGTGTCATGAAAGCATTTTTAAAGTAAAAAATGAAATTTAGAATGCTGATTATGCGATTAGTTCAAGAAACATTATTAAATTTAACGAATTCATAATCTCATTTACTCAAACGGATAACTACTTGTCCATATAGTAGAGTAGGTTGAATACTTATAATTTTTATTTTATTTTATGCTACTTATTATTTAACGAGTGCTTACATCAGAATACTTGAATTGGTAACAACTTGTCCAAATATTAGAGTTTGCTTGTGCATGGTTGCCAAAATTGTTAATTTAATTTACGTTATAAAATCGACCAGCAGATGTACATGGGTGCAGTTTAGGTGGATTTATTATCAAATAATAGTGTATTGTGCATATTCTATTGCGAGTTGTTTGATTTCTCTAACAAACCCTTGAATATAATTATTTTGTTAATAATGGTTATGTTTGTTTTTTCTGAAAGAAATTGATGAGGTCCATAGCTATGTTTAGAAATGATATCCACAGTATTAGTGGATAGCATATTGTTGTTTCAACATAAAGAAATCCAGTATCACTATATTAGTATTATATAGGACTGGTGTAGCATTGACAATACTATTTTAGAGCAACGTCTTGCACACATCACATAACCAAGCAGTTCATGTAAAATAATATTCACATAATAAGTTAAGCCATATGCACCGATGATATAACTAATTTTTAATATTAGTGTCAGTTAATTAATTATAACAAAATTATTACTTTACTTTTCGAGTTATTTATCATAATGTGTAAAATAACATGTTATATTGGGCAAAATATATATCTTTAAACCCAATGCACAAAAAGCATAAGATCTTTTGCATACTTTAATGTTTATCAATTCACTTAACTCTCTCTTAGTATTATAAATATTTTAATTTAAAGGTCAAAGTCGAGAATTTTCCAGAAAATGTGGTCCTCTGACTGCTTTACGCTCTTCTCTTTTGATTGGCATACGTGGAGGCTTGGTTAATGGTTGACATTTCTGGAAAGATCGGATTACTATTTTACGAGACTATAAAAATTAAATAAAAATTATTATTGATTACTGTTATGAAATCTCCTATTTAAGGTGAATGTCTATAATTAGAGAGATTCTAGAGTTCTATTCTTGGTAGATAAATCATCCCCCTCCCTATAAATAAAGGGGTCTTCTACCATTGTAAGACATCCCTAACATTCTCTAAGTATCAATAAGAAGAACTCTCTCTACTCTTCTCTCTATTTGCTCTTGTTCTTGCATTACTGTTCTTGTCTTTTATATTATTTCATAACACGTTATCAGCATGAGTATCTAACCAATTGAATTTGATTTTTTACTCCAACAATTTCTATACGAAAAAAAAAAAATTCTGATTCTCCATGGCCACTAGGGTTTAGTTTCCTGGTTGGTTGGTGCACTCATCAACTTAATTTGTTTGTTGCTGCCGCAACAAAACAAAGTTCAATGCTTACTCTGCATGGATGCGAAGCAATTAATTTATTTCATGGTGAGGTTTTTCGCAAGTTCTCATTACCGCATATGATGCTAAAGCAAAGCCGCGCAGAATTTCTATACGGAAAAATAGAAGAGATGATATCATCATAAAGTAAAGCAACGGGATGGAAACTCAAGAGGTATATTCGATATCACAACATTTATTGGTATACCTTAAAGGTAAGTAATTTACTTTTCCCTTTCAAATTCTTGGAATTCTATAATTTGATTTTATATACAAACATAGACAACAAAGTTTGATTATAACTCTAATGGAGTTTGTAAGAAATTGTAACCACATGAAGTGGTTAAATCTCTATGTCCTGCCATGATTAAATTCATGTATGATTGTGGGCAAAGAATTCCGTCCAATTGAATTTGCTCCATTCCTTTTAGAGAATGTGGTAGCAGTATGTGATAAGTCTGAAAGAAGACTAATTACCGTAAAGGTAATCAATGGATGTGGACATGGCAATAGACGAAGTTATAATCGTCATTATTGTGGTAATAAGAACAATAAGGATTCTCAAAATAATCTTTCACTTTATGAAAGTAATATTTGACATGAGATTGTGTAAAGCACATGATTTTGATCCATTCCCTGAAGTGAATGTGATAATTGTAATAGAGCCCGTAAGTATGAACACGCTCTTGATGTAAATTTGTTTTATGTCTGACATTATGAAAAGAAAGTTCGTTGCCCTTGAAATTTCGGGCAAGAACTATATGACATGGGTGTTGGATGCTGAAATCCACTTAGATGCTATGGGTCTCGGAGACACCATCAAAGATAGAGAAAAAGCATCCACCCAAGAATGTGCGAAGGCCTTGATTTTCTTGCGCCATCACCTTGATGAAGGTTTGAAGATTGAATATCTCACCGTCAAGGATCCACCTATCTTGTGGAATGGCTAAAAGAAGAGATATGACAATCTGAAGTTGGTCACTCTGCCACAAGCACGATACGATAAGAATCCAAAAGCAAATAGTTTATAAACTATATATTATCGTTGCGGTGGAAACGGGCACTGGTCAAAGGCTTGCCGTATACCATGACATTTGGTTGACCTTTATCAAGCATCTCGAAAGAGTAAACGCCCTGAAACGAATTTTGTCTCTGATGACAACTTTGACATCACCCACTTGGATGTGGCAGACTTCTTTGAGCAACCCGAGGGGAAGATAGACCACCTAATCGGTGATGGTTCCGTGATGAAAGAAGATGGAGCTATTTGATTTTATTTTACTTGTTTGTATTAGTGAATGAATAAACTAATAGCCATTAGTATTAGCTCGTATTAGTTAGTTCATGATGCAATGTTAGTATTAGTTCTTTAGAATGTATCAATATGCTCAAATATCAATAATATTTTTACTTTCCAGTAGAGGTAATCGACTAACCTGAAAAACTAGTCGGTTATCTCATATTTCGCATAAAAACTGCAAAACAATCGATTGTCAATGATCAACAATCGTTTGTCTTTAAAACAGTGTGATCTGGAATTTTACAAAAAGAGTCAACAATCGATTGTCGATGATTAACAATCGATTGTCTTTAAAACAGTGTGTTCTGGAATTTTTCAAAAACAGTCAACAATCGATTGTCTATGTTTAACAATCGATTGTCTTTAAAATAGTGTAATCTGGAATTTTTCAAAAATCGTCCACAATCGATTGTCTATGTCTAACAATCGATTGTCATTAGACAGTGTAATCTGGAATTTTTCAAAATAGTCAACAATCGATTGTCTATGCTTAACAATCGATTGTCTTAAGATAGTGTGCTCTGGAATTTTTCAAAATAGCCAACAATCGATTGTCTATATTTAACAATCGATTGTCTTAAAACAGTATGATCTGGAATTTTTCAAAAATTGTCAACAATCGATTGTCTATGTTTAACAATCGATTGTCAATGCTCAACAATCGATTGTGTGTGTTTAACAATCGATTGTTTTATGAAAATGCTTAAACTGAAATTTTCAAACTGCATAGTAATCGATTATGAAAAACATATAATCGACTATCTGATTTATTTTAGTCAATGACAGCAGCAGATTTTGAAAATATTATGTGACACAAACGAATTGAAGTTGTTTATTCTCATGTTCGTATATTTTCTTTTATATGTCAAACCATGGGAAGTAAATTGATTGAAGGCTCCGGAAGAGCAACTGTAACTCTGCCCAAAGGCACGACGTTTATCTTAGAGAATGCAATATTCTCCTCCAAGTCTAAGAAGAACTTGTTGAGTTTTAAAGATATCATTCAAAATGGATATCATATTGAGACAATAGATGAGAATAATCTTGAATTCTTCATGAAAACGAGGCTGCCCACTTTGGTTTGGGTTCACGCCATTTTGCATGCAGCAATGCTAGTTCGTCGGCTGCCCACTTTGGTTTGGGTACACGCCATTTTACATACAGCAATGCTAGTTCGTCTCTGACTGACGAATTGACACAAATATTCCCCGTTGCAATTGGTTTTGGGTCATGGACCCAATATATCCCATTTAAGAATTTTTGGATGCGCAGTATATGTGCCTTTAGCACCGCCATCCCGCACTAAAATGGGTCTGCAAAGAATGTTAGGAATATATGTTGAGGTTGAATCGCCCTCCATTATTCGCTACCTCAAAACATTGACAGGAGATTTGTTCACTGCACGATTTGCAGACTGTCAATTTGATGAGACACTTTTCCCAAAATTAGGGGGAGAAGTTGGTGAAACCAAACGGGAAATTTTGTGGAAAAATGCATCATTATCTCATCTTGATCCACATACCTCTATTTGTGAAAGAGGCACAAAAGATTATCCATTTGCAAAGAATAGCAAATCAAATGCCTGACGCATTTATAGATTTGAAAAGGATAACAAAATCACATATCCTCGAAGTGAATGTGACAACATCTGATACATATTCATTATTGGAAGAATATGAACATGAAATTGGTATTAAATATACCACACTCACCCCTAGAAGGAGGTTTGAGATGATACCACACTCACCCCTAGAAGGAGATTTGAGATGATATATGGCATGAATGATCGTTGGTCACGTACCTATTGTACGCCAAAGTATTTTGGAAATATGACTATTAAAGGACAACGATAATGCAAGAAACATATCTTGCATATAAGTTTGACATGACCATAATGGTATAACTTTCTCTTTAAGAAAGATATTCACCACATGGATGTTGATGAATCTGTGGTAGTACAAAATTAATTGAGAGCTCTAGAAGAGCCAATTATTACTATGTTGGAGAAACACAATTGAGTATTGTGCTGTAGTAAGTCTCAAAGAAACTTATTCAGTTTCCAAAGTACACGCGAAAGCGATTGATTATATTGAGACTATAAATAAAGGAAGGCTTTGATATCTCCTATTACTACAACTTGTAGCAGGGTAATTTGTATATGAAAAGCTACCCGCTTTGTTCTCCAGTTTGTACTACACAAACGAAAGAATGCCACAATAAAGTGGATATCTATTGGTATAAAACCCATGTCATAATAAACCTGAAGTTTATTGATAAGTGCACATGTCATGGTATAAATTTGAAGTTTACCAATATTGATAATTTATTCAGTTGGCATTCGTGTTAGCCATCTCATTTTAAGTATGATGTGCAAATTCACATAGGTGAATATCAAAGAACTAGAAAGTTCTTTACGAATTCTCTTGTATCACTTGTTCTCATTAATGAACTGACCAACTAAAGAGTTTGGGTTGAAGCCCATAAATTCTGGAAATATCAAAGGTGAATATGGGCCCATTCACCTGCCATGTATACCACATATGATGCATCTATGAAATGGTTACATGCGCAATTGTTATTAACCCGCAGCCTGGCCGGTGCTTGCGAGGTAAATTGCTCATTAATCTAACTTCGAGCATAATTTCCAGATTTTCTACTCAAGATAGTTCATCTTGATAAGTTGGTTTATATCAAAGTTGGTTTAGCAAGATAATTATTGAGTGCTTCCACTTAATAGCTAAACTGTTTCTTATGAGAACAAAGTTATATATATCAGTTTGATATACGTTGTATACGAGAGTATATTATATTCTCCCCTCACAAGTGGTTCAGGGTCAGGAACCAAATAATTTCATCTTATTATTAATGTGCACAAAGATAATTTCCCAAAATTGAGGAAACAAGTTAGCTTTTCTAACATGAGGGGGAGACATGATAAACACTTGAGAAAAGGTTACAATGGATGAATTATCATTGGTATATGTATATCCCCGAATATCATGATATGAACCTGAAGTTCATAAAAGGGATAATTCAATTGCAACATATTGCAAAGCATGCTATACGCATTTGCTGACCCAAAGAAAGTAACTAAATGGAAGAGATACAATTCAAGAAGAATTGATTCCATATGAAAGACATGTAGTTTTGAACCTATAGTTCAAATGCTTGAAAGTATAAAGTCAAAGGTATGTATAATCAGTTTTCGATATCTTATTTGTCTAGCATGACATAGAAAACTTGATATGCATCTAAAGTCTATTATATGGCTTATATGACTTAACTTGAAAGATTTAAGTTGCTTGAAGCATATGCAATTCTTGGTCCTGAAGTACCACATCCCAAGTACAATTTGTGTACATATGAATCTTGCTATAACTATAAGCATGATGGCATTGAGAATACATCTATGAAGATATTGAAGAGTCATTCCACGACATTATATGAAGATGTTCATATCTATCAAGAATGATGATTTCAAGGTGCGGAATATTTATTCAAGTCAATATGGTTGATTTATCAAACGTCTACCAAAGATCGTTTTGAAGATGATGCACAAGATTGGAATGCAAATGCTCAAGGATATAAATTGATGTACTCATTAGGGGGAGTTAATGCGCGTTGCACTCTTTTTCCCTTACAAGGTTTTGTCCCACCGGGTTTTCCTTGCAAGGTTTTTAACGAGGCAACCAATAGGTGCATATTCAAACATGTGTACTCTTTTTCCTTTCTTTAATTTTTCCCATTGGGTTTTGGTTTTAAGGTTTTAACGAGGCACATTGTTGAATAGACATTCAAGGGGGAGTGTTATGAAATCTCCTATTTAAGGTGAATATCTATAATTAGAGAGATTCTAGAGTTCTATTCTTGGTAGATAAATCATCCCCCTCCCTATAAATAAAGGGGTCTTGTACCATTGTAAGACATCCCTAACATTCTCTAAGTATCAATAAGAAGAACTCTCTCTACTCTTCTCTCTATTTGCTCTTGTTCTTGCATTATTGTTCTTGTCTTTTATATTAATTCATAACAATTACTTTAATTTAAAATTTCATCCAAGAAGATTTTTACCATACATCCTGTAACTTGATAACACGTCAATAAAATTAAATAAATAATTGTCAAAACAGCGGCAAGATATTAACTTTGTCACTAGCATAGAATCTAATTGGCCGTGAAAATCGTGCAGATTACTTCTAAATGTTATAAAATTCATGTTGTTTTAAATTATATATAGAGATTTGACTGCAACAATATTTTTAATCTTAGAAGAACTGTACTTCCAACAGAAAAATATGAATTGTACTGAGAACCATGCCACGTTGAACATCTCCAGAAACTGGTAGACTTGGTTTCAGCAATTACTTTAGCAACATAGTTATAATTAAGCAATTGAATGTGCTCAATAAACCCCTCTTGTTATTTCCCAGAAATGGCTTATATTAGAAGACATACATATGTGGCTTTTTATTTTTTCTTTTTTAAGTTAAATCCTCGTTGTGGTGATGACTCTGGCAGTTGGCACAATGTTATGTGCTTCCATGCCCATGAATATGTAATTTTACCAAGGATCAATTATGCATATATAAAATGTTGAGGTCAAACATGCAAATAGTGACATTTAAACTAGTCTTAATTAAAAATTTAGGGACAAAAAATTAAATATGCTTCACAAACTAGTTAAGGTGAGCGATATGAATCATCATTAATCACGCCGCAACATTTAAACTAGTCTGAGTTCAGAATTTAGTATTAGGCTCCTTAACACTAAAAAGTGCTCTATTACTAATGCAATTGGCTCTTTTCGGAATTCGATTTCAAGGAATATAAAGCTTTTCTTCCGAAGCCATTAACTTTTAATGTGTGGCATAAACTTATGTATAAAATTATAATAATTGTATATATGAACTCATAATTAAGTATATATTGGGTTCAATAAGATAAATCTTAATGGTTGAACTCATAAAAATTAAATCTTGAATCCGTCTCAAAAATCTTACTTAATTCGTAAACGTAGCATTGAGGCGAGGAGTGCAAAACGAAACGAAACGAAAAGAGGCATATAATAAGATTGGGCGTAGTATATTTCGGCGATACTTAATAATCAAATAAATCATTGGGCCTGCCTTAGGTATTTGGTTAGCCCAATTTTTAGATACACAAGCATCCAAATATGTCTATGTCCATTTTAAACCACACAAAAACGACGTAATAGAAATAGAATAATCCACACATGTATTTGGTGAAGCCATTGAAGAAATAAACACAATAAGCTTGTCTAATACCCCCCAAACCCCCCAATTATCCAAACAATGAATGTGCTCAAAACTTGTGGAGATAATTACCAGCAATTATTAGTACCTCCATTGAATTCCAAATATAGAAATGCAAATGCTAATTTTGCAGAATCATTAAAGTTTGCTCATAAAAACAGAAGAAAGCAGGCGGTAGTGAGAGGAAGTAGTGGTGGGGAAAGGCGTAGTTTCTTGACACTAGAAGAAGCTGGCCTTGTTGAAGTGTCTGGCCTCAGCACTCACGAACGTTTTCTATGTCGATTGACGGTATGTTATATATTTAACTTATATATACTGACAGTACAATTTAATTTATGTTATGTAGTGCATTCTAGCATGTGGTTTGCTTTATTTCTATTTTACCAAGTTATTATTGTCAGTAACATGTTGCTAATGGATATCATCTTAACCTTATGGTGTAAAAAGGTTATATATTACTAGTGCATAAAAATAAAACTCGTATATTATATTCTTTTCAAAAAAATTGTGACGGGAATAGGTTTGAGAATAGAGGACAGATAAAACTGAGCGAAAGGAGTAAATTCGAACCACAGAAAAAGAAGTATGATGAGATATAATTTTGTTGAAATTTATAAATGAAGAGGCTCATACATTTTTGTTAAGTATAATCAATACAATTGTGTTGTGCAGATTTCGTCACTGAATTTATTAAGAGTGATAGCAGAGCAAGAAGGTTGTTCAATTGAGGAATTGAATGCTGGTAGAATATGTGATTGGTTCTTGAAAGATAAGCTAAAGAGAGAACAGAATTTTGATTCTGCTGTCCTTCAATGGGATGAATCCGACTTCCAGCTATAAATCCAGGCCTCTGAATAGTAGCTGACTCAGTTCTTCTCATATTGAAAGGAATAAAAGAGGAAAAATCAACAAAACATCAACTTTTTCCTACTAATACTCCATATCTTCTTTATTTCCTAGAAATGCGATATTTCTCGGAACCCTATATAAATACGGGATATTTTAGATTTGGGATATCACTGAAATTTATCATTAGATAGATTAATTTTTGTTGTCCGCTTCTGTTTTCTTAATACCTTGTTGTTATTGTTTGTTGATTTTTTTCCTTTATTCTTTGAATCAATGATCTTTTGAAATAGCTTTTCTACTTTTACCTTGTAAATGTAATATCTACATGTACATTATCCTACCTAAGCTTTACTTGTCGTTGTTGTTATAGATAAGTTAATGTCATGGATGATCATCATAGTCATTATATAGGTTGATTCCACGGATAGTCATCATCCTTTAAGTTTATTGTTTCAAAGTCATATAAATTATTCTGTCTAAATGGGGGGAAAAAATCATTAGGCATATAAGACAAGAAAATGCTAAATTTGGTAGCGAAAATATTAAGTACACTATCATTTCAACAATTCATCTTACATAACATCCACGTATACGATTAAAAGCAAGGCAAAAAAAAAAAAAAAAAAACAATCTTTTTTTGAATTAGCTAATCAATCAAGGACTTTCTCCTACTTGCTAAGTTAAGCAAATTGATACCACTTCAAGGGATATTGTACGATAAATTTGTAGTCGAGAATTTGTAGTCGGGGATTGTCCTCCTGATTAATACTTGCAAAATTTGCTTCTTCAGGGATGCTTTCTCTGAAGGCGCTCGTTAGGCAAGGTTAGCTAACGTACGCACGACAATGACGGCTCAACAGAAATTACAGATAGCTCCACCGCCTATAATATCAGAGACGGATGAAGGAGGTAGATTTGTAACACCAGAATCAGAAGTACCACAAATAATAGGCCAAATAGAACTAGTTCACTGGATGATTGGAATGGGAAGTGCAACTGTCATGCAAGTTTCAAAATGTGTTGAAATGGAGAATCCCAAACCAGTAGAGGTAGATGTTAACACAACATCAAGGAAGCTGACTTTCTCAGTGCAATGACCAAACCCAAGCTGATCAGAGCCGACTCTAGCTGATGTGGTCAAAGGAAATAGATCTAAGCAACAGAGGATGCAATTGGAATATTATTTACCAAATTTGAAGGAAGGAGTGAAGATTGTCCGACTAAATCAAGCAGAGGTCAGAGCAAGAAAGAAATGAAATGCAACACTAATTGGGTATGTACTGGGTGGAATTCCCTCCTTCAAGGAAATGCTAAAATTTGTGTATGGTGTGTGGAATTTCATCACAACATCACACCTATTCCTACACGATAATGGGTACTTTATATTTAGATTTAGCTCTGAGGAAGATAAGAACAAAATTATATAGCAAGGTCCATATACATATCATAATAGACCCATGAAATTGAAACAATAGGAGCCTAATATCCAGATGAGTAAAGAAGTGACTCGAACTGTGCTAATTTGGGTTATATTTCCAGGATTACCAATTTAATTATGGACTACGGAGAATTTGGGACGTATAGTCAATCATCTAGGAAAATCGCTATTTTCAGATAAACTCATAGCCGATGGGGATAGGATTTCCTATACACATATTCCTATTGAAATAGATATATCTCAAGAGTTACCAGATACAATGCTTATAGAGGAAGCAGATGGAAAAAATAGAGAACAAGTCCTTGATTATGAACGGAAACCTCCATTCTGTGAGGCGTATTTTCAAATAGGACAACATGCTAACAATTGTGAGAAAGCTCCATCAGTAATACAACAGAAGCAAACCAAAGAAAACAATGAAAACATAGAGAAACATAATAAACAGTAGAGGCAGATGAAAGTAGTTAAGCAATAGCAAAGAAAACAGCCTGCTGCTCAATGGAGAGTTAAACATGTTGCTGAGCAAACAAAAGAGCAAGAAAACCAGAATCATCAACAAGCACAGAAAAAAAAAAATCCAAACTAGTATACAACAAATTAATGAACAAGAGGTGGAAATGCAGCCACAACAAAAATCTAGAGGGAAGAAAAGGTTGAAAGCTCAAGGACAAACGCAACATAGCGTCAAAAAGAGCCTTAACTAATGTTGATGATGACTTCCAGCCGTACTTCTAGATGTTCAAACTAGCAAACTTTGGACAAGCCAACCATAGCCTCCATGGGAAGCTTCCTTATTCACACGGGCAACCCACAATGATTGAACAAGACAACCATAGCCTCCATGGGAAGCTTCCTTATTCACAGCCCATAATGGTTGAACAAGTCAAACATAGCCTGCATGGGAAGCTTTCTTATTCACACGTGAATTTTCACAAAAAACCATCACCATTTTTGGTATAAATAGAGGTGCTTTCCTTCATTGTAAATCATCACAAAAATTAGAGTGTTCATCACCAAGAAGAGTATGAACAAGAGTGATCCGAGATAGTGATCCTCGTTTGTAAGTTTTTTGAGAGTTTTTTTTACGAGTTTTGTAAATACTCGTGTAATCTATTATTTGTGAGCAATAGAGGTTGTTTTTCTCTCAAATTTGTGTTTACCAACGGCCAATCGATCCACATACCCCAACAAGTGGTATCCCAGGTTAGAGGCATTGGTCGAGTTTTTAGGTGACGGGCCAAATTTGAGATTTCGGAGCTTTGCTGGAAATCCAATTCTGATTGCACTATTGGATTCGTCTTGTCGAACGGAGTCCAACGCACCAAACAGCGACCAAATCGAAGTTCAAACGAGCCCAGAAATCGCGGTCAAAGTTTGGTCAACTTTGCTGGAGGTTGCCAGGAACTCGCCGGAGAAGATGACCGGTCAACTGTAGCGAACCAGTCGACTTTCTGAAATTGCAGATTGGTCCCTCAACTTTCAAAAATTATAGTTTTTCCCCTATAGTGGACTTTCAGCCACGAAGTGTCAATTCCACCATTTTCGACCGTTCCGGACGCAACGATGAACTCCGTGTTTAAATATTCAACCCCGATTGGGTTGAAAAATTATTTTTTAAGTTGATAATGTCCACAGAAGAGTCAACATCATCTTTCGGAGCCATGATTATGCTTACTGCCACAAATTACACGCTATGGAGACCTCGGATGGAAGATATCCTAAGCTGCAAAGATTTGTTTGATCTCATAGAATTGATGGGTAAAATTCCTGATCCCGCCAAGGAATTAGAGTGGAAGAAATCAAATCGAAAAACTATTGGTCAAATCCGTCAATGGATTGATCATAGTGTCTTCCACCATGTTGCATAAGAAACAGACGCATATACCCTCTGAAAGAAGTTGGAAGACATGTACCAGGCCAAGACCGCTCGGAATAAGGCCTTATTGATGAGGTGCTTAGTCAACAGGAAGCTAAAAAATAAAACTTGAGTTGCCGAGCATACCAGTGAGTTCCAAAACCGGGTCAACCAGTTGTCGTGTGTAGAGATGCCACTTAGCGATGAAGTTCAGGCGTTGTTACTACTCAATTCCCTTCCGATAGTTGGGAAGCGCTGGACGTATCACTCAGCAACTCAGCCACTAATGGTAAACTTACCATGTCAATGGTCAAGGATGCCCTATTCAGTGAAGAGGTAAGGAGAAAGGAGATGGGCACAGATCAGACCCATGCCTTTGTCACAGAGAACCAGAGGAGGCAACAAAAGAGTAGCAAAAGCAAATGGAGAGGCTGAAGCAAGAGCAGGGACAGGTCCACTGATAGTAGAAAACCAACATATAAGTGCCATCATTATGGAATAGAGGGACATATGAAAAAGAACTGCTACAAATGGAAAGAGGAGCAAGGCCAGAGCAGTTCGCAGCCGAAGAACAAGGGTGGAGAAACCTTAGTTACAATCTCTTGTGATGTAGCTTATTGTTCAACCCAAGATGAGACATGCCTTCACGTCTCACGAGAAGACACGGAATGGGTGGTAGATACTGCAGCATCCTACCATGTGACTCCATACAAGGAATACTTCACAACATACAAAGCCGGTGACTTTGGAGCTGTGAAAATGGGAAATTCCAGATCCGCTGAGATTGTCGGAATTGGTGATGTCCAGACAAAGACAAGTTCCCGCAGCACAATCACTTTGAAGGATGTCCGCCATGTGCCAGATCTTCGGCTAAATCTATTGTCAGGAATAGCTCTTGACAAACAGGGCTATGATAGTCACTTCAGTAAAGGCACATAGAAGTTAACAAGAGGCGCTATGACAGTCGCCCGAGGACATATTTGTGGCGCGCTATACAAGACTCATGTGAAGATATGCACAGACAGCCTCAACGTTGCAGAAAGGAGGCTTCTCAAAATTTATGGCACTAGAGACTCGGCCACATGAGTGAGAAAGGGTTGTCTACCCTAATAAAAAAGGAGTTCATCAATGTGTACAAGGATGCTGTACTAAATCCTTGCAATCATTGTCTGCTTGGTAAGCAGCATAGTGTCTCGTTTAATTCCTGTTCAACGAGAAGATCAGAGTTACTCAGTCTGGTACACTCTGATGTTTGCGGTCCATTAGAGGTTGAATCACTAAGCGGAAATCGATACTTTCTAACGTTCATTGATGATACTTCTCGAAAGGTGTGGGTGTATTTCTTACGGACGAAGGACCAGGTGCTCGATTACTTCAAACTGTTCCATGTCATGGTAGAACGTGAGACATGAAATATGTTGAAGTGTCTTCGATTCGACAATGGAGGTGAATACTCTTCCATGTAGTTCAATGTCTAGTGCAGATCATATGGCATTCGACATGAGAAGACGGTCCCACGCACCCCTCAACACAACAGTGTAGCTGAAAGAATGAACCGAACAATCATAGAACGTGTTCGGAGCATGCTCAGTATGGCTAAGCTGCCAAAGCCATTCTAGGGAGAAGCAGTCACAGCCGCCTGTTACTTGATCAACCGATCTCCATCAGTACAATTGAATTTTGAAGTTCCGGAGAAACATTGGTCTGGTAAGGATCTATCATATTCTCACTTGAGAATATATGGATGTTTGGCGTACGCACACGTATCCAAGGAGCTCAGGAAGAAGCTAGATGCAAGGACCTCTCCATGCATATTCATAGGCTATGGAGATGAAGAATTTGGATACAGATTATGGGATCCAAAGGAGAAAAAGGTGATCAGAAGTAGGGATGTAGTATTCCATTAAAATCAGACAGTAGAAGATATTGAAAAGCCCACAATATCTCAGAAGCAAAATGTTGCTCCTCAGGTGCCAGAGGCAACAACAGAATCATTCATGAGAAATGAAGATACAGTGCCAGAAGATATTCCAGAAGTAGAAGACAATGAGGAAGAAGACAGTGTTGAGCAGGGGAGCCACAACCTGCTCTGCCAGATGTTCCAGAACCATCACAAGACTTAGATGATGGTGGATCTCCTCATATTCCAGAAGTTGGTAGGTCTGAACGAGGTCGGATTCCATCGAGAAGATATCCAGAATCCGAATATCTTCTACTTACTGAAGATGGAGAACCAGAGAGTTTCCATGAAGCAGTATCTCATAAGGACAACGAACAATGGTTGCTCACAATGCAGGACGAGATGGAATATCTGCAGAAAAAGCAGACTTATGAGATCGTAGAACTTCCAAAAGGGAAGAAGGCACTGAAAAATAAATGGGTGTTCAAGCTGAAGAAAGATGGCAGTGGAAAAGTGGTGAAGTAGTCAAAAGATTCCAGCAAAAGAAGGGAATCGACTTTGATGAGAATTTTTCACCCGTAGTCAATATGACTTCAATCAGAGCCATACTTGGATTGGTCGCAAGTATGAACTTAGAGCCTGAACAGATGGATGTGAAGACAGCGTTTCTTCATGGAGATTTAAAAGAAGAAATCTATATGCAGCAGCCCGAAGGTTTTGAGGTTTCAGGAGATAACCTCGTGTGCAAGCTGAAGAAGAGTTTGTACGGTTTGAAGCAGGCACCAAGACAGTGGTACAAGAAGTTTGACTCGTGCATGGTGAGTCAAGGGTACAAGAAAACTGCCGCAGATGAATGTGTTTACATTCAGAAATTTTCAGACGGGAATTTTGTTGCTCTTCTACTATATGTAGACGATATTCTGATCGTGGGGAAAGACGCAACGAAGATCAACCAGCTGAAGAAGGAACTCTCTAAGTATTTTGACATGAAAGATTTAGGACCGGCTCAACAAATATTAGGAATGCAGATCACCCGAGACAGGAAGAACAAGAGGTTATGGCTATCTCAGGAGAGGTATATTGAACTACTGCTTGCACAGTTCAATATGAACAATGCTAAACCACTTAGCATTCCATTAACCAACCATTTCAAGCCAAGCAAGAGTTCCTGTCCATCATCCAAGGAAGAGATTGGGGAGATGTTGTCAGTACCATATTCTTCAGCAGTTGGAAGTTTGATGTATGCTATGGTGTGTACGAGGCCCGATATTGCTCACGCAGTGGGAACAGTGAGTCGTTTTCTCTCCAACCCCGGGAAAGAGCATTGGGAGGCAGTAAAGTGGATTCTTAGGTATCTTAAGTGTACAATGAAATTATGTCATTGTTACGGGGGAGCTGATCCAATCTTGGAAGGCTATACAGATGCAGATATGGCCGGATATCTTGATAGTAGAAAATCTACTTCAAGGTTCATTTTCACTTTTGCAGGGGGAGCTGTTTCATGGCAGTCTAGGCTATTGAAGTGTGTTGCTTTATCCACAACCGAAGCAAAATACATTGTTGCCACTGAAGCTGGAAAAGAGATGTTGTGGCTAAAGCGTTATCTCCAAGAGTTTGGAATCAAACAAAAGGAGTACAAGGTACATTGTGATAGTCAGAGTGCTTTGGATTTGAGCAAGAACTCCATGTACCATTCCCGTACAAAACATATTGATATTCGCTGTCAATTGGATACACGAGGTGATGGATCGACAACTATTGAGACTAGTGAAGATCCATATGAAGGAGAATCCAACTGATATGTTAACAAAGGTAGTGACTCGAGAAAAGCTAGAGTTATGCAGAGACATAGCCGAGATGTTTATTTCAGATACGGCTGGAGGGGGAGAATTGATGACTTCCAGCCGTACTTCTAGATGTTCAAACTAGCAAAATTTGAACAAGCCAACCGTAGCCTCCATGAGAAGCTTCCTTATTCACACGAGCAACCCACAATGGTTGAACAAGCCAACCCACAGCCTCCATGGTAAGCTTCCTTATTCACACGGGCAGCCCACAATGGTTGAACAAGCCAACCATAGCCTCCATGGGAAGCTTCCTTATTCACACGTGAATTTCCACAAAAAAACCTCACCATTTTTGCAATAAATAGAGGTGCTTGCCTTCATTGTAAATCATCACAAAAATTAGAGTGTTCATCACCAAGAAGAGTGAGAACAAGAGTGATCCCAGAGAGTGATCCTCGTTTGTGAGTTTTTGAGAGTTTTTTTATGAGTTTTGTAAATACTCGTGTAATCTGTAATTGTGAGTAATAGAGGTTGTTTCTCTCTCAAAATTTTGTTTACCAATGCCCAATCAATCAAAATACCCCATTAGTTGATTTATCGAAAAGCTGAGGAAAAATAGATATAGTCTATTAAGAATACAAGAAGATAGCAACACTAGAAAGGTGACTGAAATGATTGGCCTCAACTAGGAAAATCCATCATGATAATAAGGTCATGGAATATAAAAGGGTTGAATAAGCCCTTTAAGCAGAAATAACTCAAGGCCTTTCTGCTGAAACACAAGTTAAGTTTACTAGGCGGCTTGAAACAAAGATAAAGCCTAGGAGTTTTAGCAAAGTTAAAGGAAATTTCTGTAATGAATGAAAAGCGTATTCAAATGAAACTATATCTAAAATTGGGATAATCTAGCTCTTTTGGAAGGAAAACATGGTGCAAGTCCACATACTTCTGGTAAGTACACAACTGATACACTGCCAAGTGAAGGATAAAGGATCACCTTTTTCATGTTACATAACATTTGTATACAGGAAAAACAAGATAACTTAAAGGAGGGATCTGTAGGAATAACTCAGACAGATTCATAGTACTATGAATGAGGCTTGGTTAGTCATAGGGGACTTTAACAATGTTTTGTCTGTCAATGATAGGATCAATGGGAAACTTGTGCATTAAGTTGAACTTGTCGACTTTCAAAAATGTATAAAGGATATTGGATTGGGGTAGTTAAAGAGGAAAAGGTTGTTAATGGTCATGGTGTAATAAAAAGTATGCAGGGAGTATAATATATAGCAATATTGATTAGGCGTTTGGGAATGCTTCTTTGCTTACACATTACAGTAGTATAGAGGCTGTTTTTTAAATGCCTAAAGTATCTTATCGTTCCCCTATTATTATCAACACGGATGTAGCCAAAAATCACTTACCAATGCCTTTTAGACTATATAATGGGCTGGTAAATCATAAGGAGTTTAAAGGGACTGCCCCTGAGACGTGTAGCCAACAAGTACATGGGCATACCGTGTACTAACTTTGGATGAAATTATATAGGCTAAAAGAAAAAATACAACAAATGAACAAGAAGATATTTTCACTGGAGAAGAAGCTTGGCAATACCAAGGTGCAACTGCAGAATATCCAAGGAAAAATATATGAAGATCCATTCAGCACTCAATTAATAGCGAAGGAAAAGGAATTACTTCTGCATAATGAAAGATGGGAAGGGGTAAATAAATAAGTACATAGATAGAGATCCAAATCAATATGTATAAAAGCACGTGATCAGAACACTAAATTCTTTCATGCTCACTTAAAGGCCAAACAATCAATGAACAAAATAGCATCTATATGCAATGATCAAGGGCTTAAAGTGACAAAGCCAGTATTAATAGAACAAGAATTTAGAGATTTCTTTCAAACACTCTTGGGCACATAAGCTAAAGAACTTCCTTCAATTGATGTTGATACAATAGGAATATGAACTATCTAACCAAAGAGCACCAACAACTACTGAATGCACAAATAGCAGAGGAGGATATTGACCATACCCTTAAAGACTTATCAAATGATAAGGCTCCAGGGATAGATGGATTTCCAGCTGATTTCTATAGTAAATACTAGTATGTTATTGGATGAGAGGTTGAACGAGTAGTACAAGAGTTTTTCACTAATGGAAAACTATTGACAAGTGTCAACTTCACAACAGTAATATTTCATGCCTAAGGTTTCTAGCCCCGCATCTGTCCAAGGATATCGACCTATAGCATGTTGTTCCACTAACAAGATCTTCTCAAAGATCATTACAACAAAGTTGAAGATGGTTGTAAATTCTATTGCGGACCTTCTCAATTAGCCTTCATTGAAGGGAGAAACATACTGGATAATGTAATCATTGCCCATGAACTAGTAAAAGGATATACTCAAAAAGGGGTATCAGTAAGATGATGCACTAAAGTACACATAAGAAAAGCTGAAGACTCAATCAATGACCTTTTTTAAAGATGATACTGCTAGAGTTTGGAATGCCTACGAAGTTTGTGCTGTTGATAATAGAGTGTCTGACCACAGTCAGCTACTCCTTGCTACTAAATGGAGGCTTGACTGCAAAATTGCAAGAAAAATAAGGGACTACGACAGGGCGACCCAATGTCTCTTTACCTATTTGTTTTGGTGATGGAGTACCTAAATAGGGCTTTGAAGAGTTTAAAGTTCAATCCTGACATTAACTACCATCCAAGATGCTTCAGAAATAACATAACCCATATATGTTTTGCTGATGATTTTATGTTGTAGAGCAGACAAGGTTTATATAAAGCCTACTATTGGAAAGATTTAATAATTTCTCTTAGGTGTCAGGTCTAAAGGCCAATATGGAGAAGAGTGCACTATATGTTGCTGGTGTTACTAGGCGGGAGCGCGTGATTTTTTCCTCAAATCAATTACTTCTATAGAACTCCCAAAATTAGATTTTTCCTTTTAATTATTTGTTATTTAAAAATTATTGTAGAATTTTTTCTGTTTGTTTGCAGTTTATGTGCATTTTTAATTTTATTTAAAACATAAAAAATACAAAATTATATTGCATTTGTATTTAGGACTTAATTTTATATTTATCTTGATTATTAAGTAAATTAGTATTTTACAAAAATGGAAAATCACAAAAAAAAACTCATTTCTGCATTTTTATTTTAAGTTTCTAATTTTGGTAGTTTTTATTTTAATTTAATATTTAATTATTTGTGGTAATTTTTATTTAGAGATAATTAATTTAATTTGGTAAGATAATCTAGTTTTGAGATTTAGTTTATGTTTTATTTTTAATTAAAAGAAAGACAAAAGAGAAAGGAATTTTTTAAATAAAATAGGATTTGAAAGGAAAAGAAGTAAAAGATTCGGATTTGGGCCACATCTTGAATTTCCCCAAGCCCAAACCAAATTTCTCCCGTTGTACCAATTCAAACCCGGCTGATCCGGCCCAAAACCATGTGATACCCGGTCTGCCCCCACTCAAAACCAAACGACCATGTTTTGATTCCCCTTTAATCTGAGCCATCGATCTCCCCTTGATCGAATGGCTCAGAACTCACCCCCTTTATAATATAAAATTGTGCTAAAGCCTACCCCCCAAGACTGTCTCTCTCACTTTCCATCATTTGAGAACCAAACTAGAACGCTAATCCACCGCCCCATTTTCCACCATGTCTAGAAGGCGGCACCACCCTAAATCATCCCAAATTAACATCCGAGAATCCTCTCATCTCTCTCTTCCCCAATCTCTAATTACTCTCCCTCGAATCTTAACCGAACCTGTCGAATCTTAAATCAAAGCTCAACCCCTTAAAATTTTGAAACCCTAAATTGGTGAGTCTATTTAAAGTTTTGAGATTGGAATAGACTTTATCCGCGTGTTTTCATTTGAGAACACACAATTAAGGTCTATCACGGTTAGAAATCGAAGTTTCCCTTGAAAATTGTTCAAGGTTATGTGTTCGCCTGAATTGATATGTATTTTAAGTATTTTCTCTTTTTCATTTTTCTTGTCTTTTTCTATGTTCTTCTTTTTATTCTGTTTTCTCAAAATCATCCTTGCATGTGTTTCTTTCAATTTAGGTTAAATGATAATTGTCATTTTCTTTAGTTTTTTTTATTCGTTAGGTTAGTTTTCTTTTAATTTTCCCTTTATATTGGGCTGTTAAGAAAATTGGGTTCAGCAAGTCTAGTTGACTCCGAATTGCCCTTATTTTTCTGCCTTCTTGATACTTTTGTTAAATTTCTAATTTGGACTTGGGTCCAAAGAAAAGGGATTAGCCCGGGTCTTGCTGGCTTGAACTATTGGGTCAATTTGATCCATGACCCATATCTGCCTGGTTTCAGAAGTAAAAAGCAGAGGTTCAAGGGGGTATTTTAGGGATTTAGGCTACGGGAATCTCTAATAACTGATATAGGAAGCTGGTATAAAGATGCCTTTGGGATATATTTGAAAATCTAATTTTTACACTAAGGTTGTCTAAGCAAAAATTAAAATTTGAAAAGGTGTTAGGTGCAAAAACATAGCTCATTTCTGCAACCCTAAGACTTGCCTATAAAGGCACTCTTTCTTGAAAGCAAGATTGGAGAGACAAAAAAATCCTAGAAAGTTAAAAAACGGCCGAAGTTCTTTCCCTTGGATGAAAAATACAGAAAATTGTTTGAGTTTTCTGTTCCCTTGTAAAAAGTCAGATTTTAAGAGGTTCAACGGAAACGGTGTATTTGGGGTTCTGAACATCATAATTTTGTTTGAAAATCTAAGGCTCGATTTGCTGATCCTGTTACCATTTCATTGATGGGTTAAGTTGATTTCGGTTGTTGTTTATTGTTGATTCTTCACCTCTCTTATTTTCGATGTTCATTGCCAGGTATTACTTCAAACTATTGTTATCGAGTGACTAAGAACATTTATTTCGAGTGAGGCCTGCTTGAATACAAGTTTTTTTGGATTTCCCTTCATTTATTTCTTCTACTTCTTTAAATGTTCTATAATAGACCCTAAATTATACATGTTAGCTTAGTTATCTTATGTCATTGATGTGCTGTAGAAGTGAATCTGTTTGGGGTGTTGATTTTCCTTCATATTTTGGTTTGGTTCGAGCGAATGTTGGTAATTTCTAGATGTCGTTACTGTCAGTATTGAGAAAGAGTCAATTGGTTTGAAGTTTCATGTTGTGTTTTTAAGTTTATCTTAAGTTCGAATCCAAGCATGAATATTTGTTAGTTTAAAGTCGAGCATGTGTTCTTAGTAGTATTCAAAGTTTCCTGGTGTATTAATTATTGGATATTGATGAGATTTATCTTATTTGTGGTTGAGTGTAAAGGGTCGTTGTGCTTTGGTATGGACTTGATATTGAGTCTACGATCCTCAACCCTGTTCTTTATAGGGTTTGGATTCATTGAGCCTTGGATTCTGAGGTAATTTACAAGGGAAGATGACATGTTATTGCTATTTTGGCTTGTATCTTGAGCCCAATAGTTCATTCATTTGGCTGCTGGTTTGTTGTGGTAGCACATTTGACCAAAAAAATGCCTGAAAGATAAATTTTAATATTTAGCTAGTTATTGCTATTTTGGCTTGTATCTTGAGCCCAATAGTTCATTCATTTGGTTGCTGGTTTGTTGTGGTAGCACATTTGACCAAAAAAATGCCTGAAAGATAAATTTTAATATTTAGCTAGTTAATTTGTATTAAATGTTTAAAATCATAATTTAAGGTTGCTAATTTGATTTCATGATCCATGTTAGCATCATCTGATTTGCACTATTTGATTAGGTATGAATCATTTGGATCATGTGAACTGGGCCTAGCGCTGGCCCAACTGAAGAACAATCGAACTCAGATTCAGTTACACAACCCCATGTCGATGAGGTGCTCATTGTTTCACCAATTTGGGCTCATTTGAGCCCACGCCTGAAGGCATCGGTTATTCTATTGTTTACCCTTTTATTTGTTGCTACTTGGGTCTGTTTTTGTTTCATCAAATGCAGCTTTGCAATTTCCTTTTTAGGTAATTAGTCCCTTACTACGATGCCTACTAGTTAACAAGTAAAGTCAAACCTTTAGTTAAAATAATTAGAATGTCTTAAGCCTCCTTTATTAATTAATCGGGTTCTTGAAAGTTATATTGGAGGTGTACCATATCATGCAAAGTATAGCTTATAGCCCTCTGAAGCTTAATTTGAGTTTTTCCTTTAAAATAAGAATCGAGATGTGCCGTGCCAAACAAAATCTTAAAATGCATGGCACTCATTAATTAATTTTAACTCTTAAAAGTTGAGGTGTGCCATTAGTTGAGTTTTCCATGGCCCTCGCAAATTTAAAAGTGTGTAGTTGCTTTAGGCGCGGTATTTTAAAAATTACTTACCTAAACTTTGGTGTGCATTTATGTGACCCAAATCCAAATCTCAACAACATTAGATAAAATGTGTCGCGTACCGTGGGTGCTTTTATGTGGCGTGGTTCAAGACGTATTTTAGATGACGTTGAATTTTTTCCTAAAAAAGAAATAATTAAATAAAAGCGGTTATAAATGTTAAATTTGAACCATAGACTAAAACATGTATTAAAATCTGATATTAGGCTAATTGTGATAGTTTATGCGACTATGCTAGAACCACAAAATCTTGGGGTGCCTAACACCTTCCCTCAGGTTAATAGAATTCTTTATTCAGAATTTCTGGTTCGCAGACTTCAAAAGGAAAGTTGAATTTTCCTAGATTTGGGATTTTAAAATAAATCAATGACTTAGTATACCAAAAAATAAATCATCCCAAGTGGCGACTCTGAATAAAAATGAATGAATAATCCTCATTCCAATAATGTCACTTAAACTGGAAAAATTCCCTTATGTCACCTTCAGGTGTGTAAAAAGGAGATGTGGCAGCTCTAGAAACTCTGCTAGGGATCATTACCCAGAACTTTGGTTCAAGGTTCAAGAATTAGAGCTTATAATAACTATTATAATTTGCTTTTATTTATTACTTGATTTTTATTGCAAGTTTGGGCCTAATGTTTTAAATGTCGCTTTTACGACTTTGATATTATTTGAATTGTATATAAACTGTTAAGCAACCCTTCTCTTCTTATCTTCGGGGATGTGCACACTGGTGTGACTTCCCTTTCTATTAGTGTCATAACTTGAAATAAGAAAGAGGCTCGAATAAGTTACAAAGCCGGATGGCCTTTTGGTCCTCGATACGTAGCCCTCCCCCCCTCCCCTTGAGGGGGGTGGGCTCGAGTTGTACGCTCGGGTAAACCAAGTGTAGAACAATATACTCAAGGTTTAAACCTAGAATTACTCAGCCTCATGCTGGATCCCTAGTAGGAACAAATGTTTGCATCATGTGCATTTCAAATTGGGGACTCAACATAGGGGTTGGGTCCGTCTAGGACAGGTGTACCAAATTAAAAAGACCATCCCAATGCATCTTACGTGCAATTTAGCATCTGTTTGTTTCGGCTTGCATGTTGGCCGGCTTCTAGAATAGAAAAGAAAATAAAAAAAAAAAGAAAAAAAATCAAAAAAAAAAAGAGAAAGAAAATAAGAAAAAGTGACAAGTAGGTATTTAGAAAGTTCTGAAACTCTGCCGAAATTCTGAAAAAAAAAGGAAAGGACATTCAAATTGAGCCAAAATTTTCAAGTGCCATATTTCTCTTTTTTTGTCAAAACTTACCGAACTATACGTGTCTGATTCTTATTGGATGTGACATATGCAGGCAAACCTCATCGGTTCCGACTTCAATTTTCAAAAAATCCAGATAAGATTTCCCTTTAGTTCCTGTTTTAAAAATCTTTCCTTAGAAAATAAAAAAAAGTATAAGTAGTTTTGAAAATCAAAAAAATGATTTCCATCTTTCTGATATTTTTCATGCAAAAAAAGAGAATCAATAAAAATCAAAATCCAAAAATACGAATTATCATCATTTTGAAGTATTTTTTTCCAAAAAATAAAAAAAAAACAGAAAAAAATCCAAAAAAATATTCCTTAGATGTCGTTCTTTAATAAATGTCAATAAAAAAATTTGAAAAAAATTTAAAGTCCAAAAATGTTTTCGCTTTTCTTTAGAAGTATTTTTGTTAATAAATAAATAAAAAATCAGAAATCTAAAATATTTTCTTAAAAATCACTCTTTTGAAAATTAAGAGGCAACATCCAAAATCCAAAAAAAAATATTTTCTTTTCTTCTTTAGAATAAGAAAAAACAAATAAATATTCTAACAAAAAATATTTTCTTTTTACTTTTGTCATTCCCAAAGTTCCAAAAGAAAAGAAAATTTTCGAAGTCTTTCTTTCAAAAAAAAAAATTTGAAATCAAAAATCCAAAAGATTTCGTTTTCTTCTTTTAAAAGAATTTTTTAGAAAATTCCAAATGAAAGAAAATCAAAAAATAAAAAATGTCTTTTGTTTGCCTTAAAGCTTCATGATCTGAGTTTTATAAAAAGAAAAAAAAGAGTTAGTTTACTCAATTTCAAAATTTTCGAACTACGCAAGATCTGATTCATGCGGGATCATGATATATAGGCAATATCCATTAGATTCGATCATAGCTATAAAATTAACTGAGTGAGAAATCAACTGAAAAAAAAGAGAAAAAAATTGAGTGAAAAAAAGAGAGTGAAAAACAGAGACAGAGACAAAAATAAAAGAGTGACAAAAACAAAAAAAAAAAGAAAAAGGAGAGTTCCAAAAATGAAAGAGCGGTAAAAACGAGATGAAAAAAATCAATCAAGAGTGACTAAAAAGAGGAAAAAATGAAGAAAAGAGGTACATAGTGAAAAGGGTTAACTAAGGCCGGGATGAAACATGCAACCATTCAGACACATGGTGGAAACGTTTAACTGTTAGGTGCATTGCATCCCAACATGCGATTTTCTATATGTTAAATGTTTCAAAACTAACAAGGTTGTTAGATATGTAAACTAGCCAGGTTTTGGTGGTTGGTTTTGTTGGTAGTCTAACCTTCCCTCCTTCAAAAATTCCAAAGGAACAGATGGCCTCCGCAAGCAATCTACCAATCGTAGGTCCCGAGGATTGCCCGACGTAAGCTATTCTACAGCTAGAATAAGCAGATGTTGAAGAAAACAAGATGTTACGTCTCCGCATATGGGAAATGTAGGACGCCTGGTCTAATGGTAGGGAACCGCAAAGTGCAAGCCCTGGATTCCCTGAATTGATCCCCAGGTCAAGTGAGGTTACCAATGTACTGTGCCCAACCCGCTTATTCTATGCAGGCACCCTCCAATACCCTCTAAGGATCTTGACATGATTTCTACATATCGCCCCCATGAACCGGCTCCAAGGGCACCACCTCCAGTGTTCACTCAATCGGATATAACATATGTGACCCCGTAATCTTTCACTCAACCTACCCAATGTGATCTCTTATTGGAGCAAGAAAAGGTTGTTAAAAATCCCGAGCAAGAGGAAATTTCTCGAAAGATGAAGAGCCTAGAACAAAGCTTGAAAAACATGCAAGGTTCGTGTGGCCAAAAGAGAATTTCATACTCTGTCCTCTGTATGTTTCCCCACGTCCACTTGTCAGTTGTCTTCAAGATGAAATAATTTGAAAATTACGACGGGCATAGAGACCCGGTCACTCATCTGAAATGATACTGTAACCAGTTGAGGGGTGTTGGCGAAAAAGAGGAGTTGCTAATTGCCTATTTTGGGGAAAGTCTCACCGGGAATCACTTCTAAGTGGTATATGGATAAAGAAATTGCTCATTGGTATGTGTGGGATGATATGGCCCAAAATTGTTTCCGCTAGTTCTAATATAATATGGACATCGCTCCCGATAGAAATTCCTTGTCCAATTTGAAAAATAAAACAACGGAAAGCTTATGCAATTATGCCGTCAAATGGAATGAGCATGCGGCTAGGGTAAAGCCTCAAATGGACGAAATTGAAATGGTCACGGTCTTTCTGCAGACCCAAGAAGTAGAATACTTCCAGAACGTGATGTCTGATATAGGTATGCCGTTTGCTGAGGCTATCAAAATTGATGTCTCATTGACTCGTGTAGTTGAATTCCCATGTCGCCACAAAATTCCAATGTTGAAACATGCTTGGAATATGACTTCAAACCTCATACTTGCATTTTCTCTAAGATTTAGACATCGTCTTCTTCCCTCGGACTAGAGTTAATCTCAACCAAATTTTCGTTAACACTAGTTGACTCTAATTCCATATTTATCATGGCATCATTAACACTCATGGGGTCGGTTGGGGGATGTTCAATTCTTGATTCCTCGAAGTAAAGCTCAATTTCTTCCTCAGAATTGGACTCTTCTTGGCTTCCTTCCACACTCTCAGGTTGGTGGGCATAGTGAGCCTCAACCAATATTTTCATTTGCTCTTCCAAAGTGTTGATATGTTCTTCATTGTAAGCCAAGCCTTGTTTCAAGTCCTCGAGTGCAAAGTTGTGCTTCTCTTAATTTTCAAAAATGGTTTCCAACACGAGCATCATCGTTCATCTTGAGCATTTGAGAGCTCTTCGTGGTTTTGTTAAAGTGCCAAGGAAGGATTTTCGGCTTCCACATCTAAGAATAATTCTTTGCAAGCATCAACTTTCGAAGATTTTTGGAACTCCAAAGCTTCAAATATTTTCCCTATTTGTGAGTGCAACCTTTCAAGTGCCAAGTCATTTTGGAGACTATTCTCCAAAAGTACCTCCAAAGGTACTTTGTTCTTTGTCTCCTCCTTCAAGTAAGCACCCCAACATGAGCTTGAACTCTTTATTTTGGCCATACTCAACTTCTTCTACTTCCATAGTCCTATAATTTTCATCGCAAAAAAAATAGAATCATCATAGTGGTGGCCTAGGGAAGGGAAGTAAAAATAAGCACAATCATCCCTATGACCATTTTAGGACCACACTTATCACAAATACTCCACTCATGGGTTTGAGATTGTGCACCCAATTCACCCCCGGGAGAATTTAAATAATTTTGCCACGAGTGTGGTACTCCACAAAAAGGATAAGGGTCATCAAAGTATGAACAACTAAAATCCGATCAATTTTCATAATAGAAAAATAGACTAAGGTAAGAACAAATAATTAATAAATATTCACAAGTTTGGAAAAAAGTACTTACGCTTATTTCTCAAACAATATAAATTACGCCAAATTGTTCCCCGAAAATGGCTCCAATTTTTATGACGCCCAAATCCACTACTGAAAAGTAAATGGATACGGACGCATGCAATATAATTTACCCAACTATGAGTCAGGGTCGAATCCCAGAGAGAACAATATGTAGAGGATTAGGAATTTAAGAAAATTATCACTTATCGCGCAATGTCAAACACTAAGAATTTGGTTTTTGGAAAATATTTGTAACTAAATGCGAAAATTTAAACTAAACTAGAAAGCAAGTAAAATGATCAATGGCTATGGCTACCTCGGGAATTACACTCAAGTAACAATCCAATGTATTTAATGATTTTACAAATGTGGGCGAGTTTAAGTTAATTAGCCACGGGTAATAATTCTTAATTAGCTTCTTCCAACGACTGAACAAGTTTAATTCGAAATTAATGAGAGAGTCCTAGGGTTAGCTAATCCCTTTGGAAACATTAAAGAACAAGAATAATTAGAATAACAATAACTCACTTCATATAAGAATAAAAATCATTCAATACATAAGCACAACAAAGTATTTAATCCACAGTTTAAACAATAATATTTCCATAAACAAGATTCAAGTGTTGGATAAACTACTATACACTTAGATATACAATACAAAGTAAGGAATTGAAGAAATAAACGTAAATGGGTAAAAAAAAATCCTTAACCACAAGCTTCAAATCTTCAAGACCCAAGTGTGTGTGCAAAATCCTAGCTTCGACCTTGTTCTTCTCTAGTCTAAGAACTCTAAAAAAAGACTATGTTTAGATATTGCCAAAGATATTCTTGGACAAGTATCAAAATAGTTTGGGGTAAAAAATATATGAAATTTCTAAACTTCCCGTTTTCGCCTAAATTTAATGCTCCGCGATCACGTGAAAATGGTTGCGATCGTGCAGAGTCAGATTCAAAACATCTAGTCGCGTAGAGTATTCTCAGGGCTGTGACCAATTCCTTCAACGCGATCGCATAAACAACTTTGCGATCACGATTATTATTTTTCCAGCCTTCTGCGATCGCGAAGAGTATCAGGCATCAGTCAATTTTCAACATTTTGGCACATTTTGACTTGATTTCTTCTCCAAATCACATGACACCTAAAAATTGCCAACAATACTCAGAAAATGTCCTAGTTTCCCACCAATATGTTTCAATATTAAGAGGATATAAGTTGGTAAAATACGAACTTGTCATTGGTTTGCGACCAAAATGCTGTCCGCATAGTGAAAATGCGACCACATATGTGCAGCAAACTACCCAAGGTGATTTTTCTTCCCCTTTTCATGCAATCCTAACCATTGTTATGATCTTTTGAATCCCTTGCACTCTAACACACACTTTAAATTGCTCAATTAAATCTATCTAACAAAAAAAATAAAAACTTAAAGGCTAAGAAGGGTGTTACCACACATGGGTTACCTCCCATGAACCACTTGATTTAACGACTTGGCATGACGAAGTTGGCGTTCCTTTGGATTCACTCATTGGTCGGGCATGGACCATATTTGAGAGCCAGCTACTCCACCAAATGTTTTTCTCCATCTGTGCCCAATTCATGCTTGACTCGCTGTCATTTTGAAGGTTCGAAACACATCCTCCAATTCTAGTTCCACAGCTCCAAAAGGAGAGACATTTACCACCTTGAATGAATCAGACCACTTTGATTTGAGCTTGCCCGGAAACTATTTGAGCCTTGAGTTAAAGAGCAAAACCAAGTCACTCGACTTGAACTCCCGCTTCAAGATCTTTTTGTCGTGGATGAACTTCATTCTTTCTTTATACAGAGCTACAATTTCATATGCATGAAAATGAAATTACTCCATTTTATTAAGTTGGTCTAACCTTAAATTTGCAGCTTCAGCCCAGTCCAAGTTCAACCTCTTCAGAGCCTATATGGCTTTGTGTTCCAGTTTTACGGGTAGATGAAAAGTGTTGCCAAAGAGTAACCAATAAGGAGAAGTGCCAATAGGCGCCGTACGGTACCCCACAATGAGTCATCTAGCTTCCTTGACCAGTCACTTTGATTTGCATTAACAGTCTTTGCTAGAATGCACTCTATTTCCTGGTTGAAAACATCAACATGGCCACTTGATTAGGGATGATAAGGTATGGCCACCTTATGCTTGACGCCATATTTCTCTAGTAGCCCCGTGAAAGCCTTGGCATAGAAATAAGATCTACCATCACTAAGAAGGGCTCTAGAAGTGCCAAACCAAGTGAATATATTTTTATTTAAGAATGCAATAACAATTCTTGCCTCGTTGTTTGGTAAGGAGATTTCTTCAACCCATTTGGACACATAGTCCATAACTACCAAGATATATTTCATCCCACAAAAGTTTACAAAGGGACCCATAAAATCAATTCCACATACGTCAAAGATTTCTATCTACATCACAAAGTGCATTGGCATTTCATGCCTCTTGGAGATTGATGCTTGCCTTTGGCATTGGTCACAAGCCTTGACCATTTGATTGGAATCATGATAAATCGATGGCCAATAATAACCACATTCAAGCACCTTAGCTGCCGTCTGGTTTCCTCCACAGTGACCCCAGATCGGTGTATGGCATGCCTTCATAATTTGCGTAATCTCTTCTTCTGGAACACACCTTCTGATGATGTTGTCAGCACAAACACAGAACAAGAATAGTTCTTCCCAGTAGTATTGCCAACAGTCTCTCAAAAACTTCTTCTTTTGATAGGGTTCCAATACATCCAGAATAAGGTACTTAATCTGGTAGTTCACAATATCGACATACCAAGGAGAAAAAGTGATAGATAGTGCCAATATTTGTGCATCCGGGAATGGATCATTGATTTCAAGATCTCCGTTTGGCCTCCCTGCCTCTTCAAGCCTTAATAAATGATCGCTACTTGATTTTGTGTTCCCTTACGGTCCTTGACCTCGAAGTCAAATTCTTGCAACAACAAGACCCATCGTATCAACCTAGACTTTGCATCCTTTTTTGCTATAAGACGGCGAAGAGTAGCATGATCTGCGTACATTATCACCTTGGATCCCAACAAATAATCCCAGAACTTCTCAAAGACATAAACAATGGCAAGAAGTTCTTGCTCCGTCACTGTGTAATTCATTTGCGCTCCATTGAGTGTTTTGGTTGCATAATAGTCCGGTTGAGAACCTTGTGGTGACGTTGGCCAAGCATTTTTTCAATGGCTAAACCACAGACGTCACACATGAGCTCGAAAGGAAAAGACCAATCGAGTGTGACAATAATGGGTGCCGTGGTGAGCCATTGTTTCAATTCCTCAAAGGCTTTGAGGAATTTCTCATCAAACACAAATTTGGCATCTTTATCAAGGAGATTACACATAGGATATGCAATCTTCGAAAAATCCTTGATGAAACGCCTATAAAATCTGGAATGCCCTGAGAAACTTCGAACACCTTTAACAGAAGTAGGTGGAGGAAGCCTGGAAATAATCTTGATGTTAGCCGGGTCAAGCTCTATGCATGTTTAGAAATTTTATGCCCCAACATAATACCTTCATCACCATGAAATGACATTTCTCCCAGTTGAACACAAGGTTCGTTTCCACACATATCTTAAGCATTTGTCCAAGATTGTTTAGACAATGCTCAAAAGAGTCACAACCACCAAGAAATCGTCTATGAAAACCTCTAGAAAGTTCTCTAACATGTCAGAGAAAATGGACATCATGCATCTTTGAAAAGTAGCCGGACCATTGCACACACCAAACAACATCCTACTAAAGGCAAAAGTTCCATAAGGACAAGTGAATGTTGTTTTCTCTTGGTCCTCAAATGCTATGTTGATTTGGTTGTAGCTGGAATATCCATCAAGGAAGCAATAGAATGACCTTCCCACTAGTAGATCAAGCATTTGATCAATAAAAGGCATAGGGGAAATGGTCTTTGCACGTGCCACTGTTGAGCTTCTAATAATCCAAACACACCATCCAACTGGTCACTGTTCTTGTCGGGATAAGCTCCATTTTATCATTTTCAATTATGGCCATGACTCCCTTTTTCGGCACACATTGAACAGGGCTCACCCAAGAACTATCGATAATAGGGTAGACTACTCCAACATCCAACCACTTGATGATTTCTTTCTTTACCACCTCTTGCAATGATGAGTTTATCCGTCGTTGATCTTCCACACTCAGTTTCGTCTCACTCTCCAATTGGATCTTGTGTTTAAAAATTCCCACGAAAATCTCTTGGATGTCCGCAAGTGTCTATCTAATGGCTTGCCTATTCTCCTTCAATACTTTCAACAATTGTTCGACCTGCACATCGTTCAACAAAGAAGAAAGGTTTACGGGTAATGTATCATTGTGGCCAAGAAATATTTACCTCAAGTGTGGTGAAAGTTGTTTGAGCTCTAGTTGTGGTGGCTCGATAATAGAAGGCTTTGCAGGATGAGTGATCTATTCTCAAAGTCGAGAGAGAGCTTTGTCGGAGAATAAGTATAAGACCCAAGCCCCTCCAATGCATTTACCGATTCTATATACCCTTCCATATCTTCACCATCAAAGTTCACCAAAATAGCCACCAATTCCTCGCCGAGGCATTGTTCTTCAATTTTAATTTCAACCGTATCCTCTTCTTCATCAACAACATCAAGCACCGAGATGCTTTTACACGCATATGGTAGTTTCATACCCTTGCTTTCATAGAAGGTAACCTATTTATCATTCAAATGCAATTTGATCTCATTCCATTACGAATCTATTAGTTCTTTTCCCGTGGCAAGGAATTCCCCCCCCCCCCAAAATGATAGGGATCTCTTTGTCAACCGCACAATCAAGGATTACAAAATCGGCGGGTAAATCAAAATTTCACACCTTCACATGTACGTCATCAACAATTCCCACCGGTCGTTTGATGGAACGATCGGCCGATTGCAATCTCAAACTTGTGGTCCTTGTCATTCCTAACCTTGCTTGCTTATAGATGGCAAGAGGCATTAAATTGATGCTAGCCCTATTATCACAAAGGGCTCTTTCAAAAGCACGTGCCTTAATAGTACATAGAATGGTGAAAGCTCCCCGATCTTCATTTTTTGGAACGGTGGATGTTGCAATGATAGAACTAATCCGGTGAGTCACATTCACCACTTATTCTTGGTGGTTCTCTTCTTTGTGATCAAATCTTTCAAATATTTAGCCAACCCCCGAATCTCTTGAAATGCTTCCACAAATGGAATATTCACCGGTAATCGCTTGAGAATGTTATAAAAATTTTCGAGTTTGCTATCATCAACCTTATGAGCAATTCTTTGAGGGAATGGAGGAGGAAGTATAGAAATAGGTGGAAGAGTTTTTTGTGTCTCTTTTACCTTTTCTTTTACCTCTTCCCGGTTCTCCTTTTGCACTTGCAACTCTTCCAAAATCTTTTCAACTTCGACAACACTTGGTTCTTCCACCTCAACTCCTTGTTCGGACTCTTCTACTTCGACCGTTTGTTCACCCTCTCCTTGTAGTATCTTCCTACTCCGAGTAATAATTTCCATGATATGAGAAGTTGGGCCGCTCCCACTACCCCTTGGGTTCACAATTGTGTCACTAGGGAGTGTTCCCTTTTGCTTTGGATTTTGTTCCCTAGAGAGGTCTCTCATTTGCATCTCCCATTTTTGAATGGATGCGGTATGAGAGCCAACAAGCTCGGTCATGTTCCTTATAGAAGTGTCAGACTTCTCTCGATTTTGCAATACCCATTGAACCATGCTTTCCAACATGGAATAACTTGAGGAAACTTGATCTGAATATTGACCCTTTGGAGGAGCATAAGCATTTGAACTCTGATTTGAGAAGTTGTTGTTGTTATTCCAATTTCCTTGATTTGATCCACCTTGGTCATTTCTCCATTGTTCATTGTCCTTGTGGGTTAGGTATCCATTGATTTTGTTGTCCTTAACCTTGGTATTTTTGCCTTTGATACACTCCTGGAGGTTTGTTGATGTAGTTTGCTTCCCAAAATCTTCATTTGATATAAGTTGCACATCCTCTACCACATTCACCTTTTTTGTTTAACTTTCTATGAATATTTTTGTCAACACATTGACATTTGTGGCAAGCCCTGCAATTACTTGATCTCTTCTTGGATTCTCCTTAATTAGGTTGGTCAAGGAGGGAGAACCATATGCAATTCATCCTATGGTGTTCTCAGAGTGCCAAGCTTTATTATATTGTGCCATTTTGTCAAGGATTTGTGTGACCATTGTGAATATCTTGTTCATAAAAGATTCGTCAGCTGCATTCTTGGCTATAGATTAGTTCATCGGATCTAAACCAATGTAGAATTTTTCAAACAAGATAGAATCTGGAGAACCATGATTGAGAGACCTCACCAAATATAATTTGAACCGATCCCATGCCTCATGTAGGTGTTCTCTCGGTACTTCCTTGAAAAAGAAGTTTTATCCCGGAGCTCAGATTTCTTACTTTGGGGGAACCATTTAGCTAAGAATGCTCGGACAAGTTCGGGCCAAGAGTGAATAGAGTTTGGTGGCAAATTATGAAGCCATTTCCTTGCATCTCCAGCTAGTGAGTACATGAAGAACCTCAACCGCAGGGCATCCGCAATGACATTGTTTTGCTTGTGCATCGCACACACACCCAAGAAGTTTCTAAGATATTTTGTTGGATCATCATCAGTAAAATTCTTGGAAAAACCCTCCTCTTTGAGCATATGGATTAAACCATGTTCCACCTTGAAAGTTGCAGCGCCAACGATCAGAGGTACTTAAGCATTTGTATCCTCAATGTACTCCTCTATGTCGGCAAAAGGATTTTCTTCCATTTTCGCCTCTATTTCTTCTTCATATTAGGCAATGTTTTTATATCAATACCAAGCAAAACATGCAAAATGTGAATGAAGAGAATAAGTCGTAAAGTAAAGCACACACTAATTAGTAATTTCATAACCGTATTCCCTAGCAACGGCACAAAAATTTGATACGCTCAAATTACACTTTAATAAATAGTGTAAGGTGGTCGGTGTCAAATATAATAACCCAAGAAGGTTGGGGCAGAATCCCACAGGGGATAGGTGTGAAAAGGTTACTCAAACAGTGTATTACTTGACTAAAGTCGTAATTCTATCCGGTTAATGGTAACAAGAGTATGATTGAGTTTGGTTTGGAGAAATAATTAATTGTGATATTGAGAATGTAAATAATTTGATTATAGAAACCAAGATTGTGTCCCCTTTAATGAAGTGTAATGCTATTAGTGTTAATATGGTATATTTCTAATTGAAGGTTCTTTTGATGTGCAAATGATTTCTAAATGACTACCTAATATTTTCCAATAGTTGGGTAGTATTTACTCTTTATGATTTTCCAAATATAAAAAAGTTGCAATTAAGAATAATCAATATATGCCAAATAAAACCCATTTACTCCTAAGAGATTCTATTAAACAAGGTTTAAAGCCTTGAGTCTTTGATATTTACTTCTACCAAATTCAAACCCACTTTCCCAAGCAAAGTAAGAAATTAATGGCACTAGTTAATGTTTGCAACCACTAAATTAAGAATGAGAAGTAAATAAATATCAACCAACCATTATACATATATTCAATGTTAAATACTCGTTAATATAACACCCATTTAGGGTCCACAATCATAGTATTTAAAGTTAGCTAAACATACTAAATACAAAAGGAAGAGAATATTTAATGCCATAAAGCTTACAAAGAGAAAGATTCTTGACCCAAAAGCTTCCATAAAAGATTAATATTAAAGCCTTGTATTGTAGATCCAAAATCATACAAGATGGCCCCACAAAACTCCAATAAATCTATTTATAGTGGGTCAAAACTCAGGACAAAATTTGGACAAATATACCATTTCCGGTTAAATATGCAACTGCATATTTGTTGTATAATAGAGATGCGGTCCGCATTCTTTACATGGCCATCACATATTTCAACCTTAGTTTCAAGTCCTTCATCACATTCATGGTTTGCAGTTCGCATTGTAGAAATGCAGTCGCATTTCACGTTGCATTTTCTACCTTCAACACCCTTTATGTTAAGTTTGCGGTCCATTCTGCGGCCGCAAACAGGTTATGAGATTGCAGAATGGACCGCATTCCATGCACTCTACTTTGCCTAGAAAACTGTTGTGGTTTGCGATTTCATTGTGCATTCTGAGGCTCGCATGTTGGATTTGCGATGCATTTTTGCTCTTTTCTTGTCTTTTGGTGGCTTTATGAATTCATTTCCATGCTCTTAAGTCATTAAGCCTCATACACTCCAAAGACACCAAAATTACATAAGTATAAAAGATAATTGCATCTAAAACAAGCTAAAATCTGAGCAATTTGTATCGAATGTGTCGAAATTCTCTGGCACATCAAGAGGTTTAGCAAGTAGGAAGAAAAAAGAAGAAGGAGCCATGATGGATTCAAGTCATCTTCCAGGGCCTCGCAACATTATTACCCTTACCAGGATGCAACCTACGCTATGGCCCCTCATCCTTATGCAGTAATGAATACTCAGCCATACGCTTGGCAACAACACCCTTACAATCATAATAAAGCTCCATCTCCAAGAAATACCCTCCTCACCAAGTCCTGTATAATCCACGTCCACCACAGAATAATTACCAATATAAAACCCATGAACCACCTAGAAAAGATGACTATGCACCCATTGGTGAGTCATATTCCAGTCTCTTCCCAAAAAATGTATAAAATGGGTTTGTTACAGCCTGTGCCTCTAAACAAGCAGAACCTAGAATCTCCATCCTACTAGCCAAGTACTAGGTGCTCTTATTAATCAGGGGCTGAAGGGCATGACATTGAAGGTTGTTTGACCCTTAAGAGAAAAATCGAGAACCTAATCGAACAGAAGCGGGTAGTTCTGGGGGACGAGGAAATCCCTAATATGACCAACAACCCCTTACCGACTCATACCAATGGGTCGATCATCAGGATGATTTGTGAAGATAAAGAATTCGACCTTGCATTAAAAGATATTATTGCCATCGCTGATACAGAAAAGAAACCTAAAACAGTGGAAAAACAAGCTAGAGATGAGAAGAAGATCAATAGCACTCCCCAAAATACAGAAAAAGCTGCGGAGACAAAGACAAAGGAAACACCTGCTAAAGATGCCATTCTCTACGTTCCTAGGGCCCTCAAGAAGGAAAAACTCATATAAAGCCCTCTAAAATGATTTGAGCAAAATAAAGTCACATTGAATGTGCCAAAGATATATGCGCCAAAGGGGACTTATGTGGCGGGGGGGAGGGGCGGTAATTTCACCAAGGCTGACTGAGCCCGGCCGCGCACCTTTTAGCCCCATGAGAGGCCCCACTGTTGTCCTTTAGAACTACAATAAGACAATGATCACATACAAGGGAATGGAAGTAATGGCAGAAGCGATTTTCGCTCAAGAAGTCGGTTAGCACTAAAGAAGCGGAGGAATATTTCTAGAAGATGAAAACCATGGAGTATGCTCTAATTGATCAACTTTGAAAGACTCCATCCCAGATTTCACTTTTGGCTTGGATAATAAGCACAAATAAACATCAAAAGTGCTTCTAAAGATATTGAATGAGGCGTACGTTCTGATTGAGACCACGGTCGAATAGTTGGAAAGAAGGGCAGAGGGATTTTTCGATGTTAACTGAATCTCTTTCAGCCGAAATGACTTGCCTCCAGAAGGAGAGGCACACAACAAAGCCCTTCACTTGAATATCAAGTACGACCGATATTATGTGAAAAGGGTTGCATTAGACGGTGGGTTTGGAGTTGACATTTCCCCTTTATCAACATTACAATCGATGGAAATTGGGATTAAAAGGATTAGACCCAACAATGTTTTCGTACGTGCTTTTTATGGTGTCAAGCGGGATACAATAAGAGAGATTGATTTGGTCCTAACTAGTGGCCCCATAGATTTTGAAGTAACATTCCAAGTTCTGGACATGGACACTTTCTATAACTTTCTCTAAAGGAGACCATGGATCCATGCCGCGGGAACCGTGCCCTCTACTCTCCACCAAATGGTCAAGTTCAAACATGAAAACCAAGAAATAGTTGTCCGCGAAGAAGATGAACAGTCAATCTACAGGGACCCTTCAGTCCCATGCTTGAAGACTAGAGAGGGTAGCGAACACATTGTCTACCAAGCCTTTGAAATCGTGGTCGCCGACCAGTGCGAGGAAGGAACCCCATGTCCTCAACCCTACTTATCAAACACATCAATCATGGTTGCCAGAAAAATGATTAAATATAGTTACAAGCTCGGGAAAGGGCTTGGGATATCCTTACAAGGCATTACAGAGCCTATCACTTTGACTGTCAAGGAGAAGTTGTTTGGCATACACTTTCAATCTATAGAGGCCAACTAAAAATTTTCCAATGAACGTAAGAACAATGGGTGGGCCCTACCTTGCCAGGTCATTTGTTAATCCAAGGTGTATAGAAGAAGAAAAAGAAGAAGAGGCCTTCACGACAAAAGAAATTAAGGACATCTGTGGGCTAATGAGGCAAATGTTGTATGAGGTTCACATGGTCCAACCAGGCAAAGGCTCAAGCACTGATGAGGTGCAATACATAGGGCGAAATGCTATACTTCAAAATCAGAAGGCTACACCATTTCCTATTAGACAGGAATCCCGGTAGTTCGGTCTTGCCATCTTTCTATATTTTGAGTTATTTCAGGGTTTAACTCGATTTGTTATCTTTTAAATTCCGATATAAACTCTCCTATCTTCAAATTGAATGAAATAAAATCAATATTTCATCGTCTATGAGTTTCTTTCTATTATAATTTCTAATTTTTTTATTTTTATTATCTCTCTCTTTTCAGTTCTAATAATGTGGACTTAAACAACACAATATGCTTGAGTTCATGCCAGATCCTAACCTGCTGTCTAACTGTGTACTAATGAATCAAAAACCAGAATATGATGAAGATGAGACTTCTAGGAAAATAAATCGAGAAATGTAAATTTGAGAATAATCCTAAGACAAACTTAAATGAAACCGAGATGGTTAATTTGCATAGTCCTGGAGAGGTTAAGGAAACCATGATAAGCATTCACGCTGATGAAAGAACTAAAAATGCATTTATCTAACTCTTTTTTGAATTCAAAGACGTGTTTTCTTGGTCCTATAAAGATATGCCAGGACTGAGTATTGATTTGGTAGTGCACAAATTGCCAACTTGTCCCGGTTATCCACATGTCCAACAAAAAGAAGAGAAAGGTAAAAATAGATATCAGTGATAAGATCAAAGAAGAAGTAACCAAATAGTAAAAAGCTGGTGTGATCCGAGTGGTCTGATACACCACATGGTTGGCTAATGTGGTCTTAGTGTTGAAAAAAGATGGGAAAACCCCAGATTGTGTTGATTATCGAGATTTGAACAAAGCTAGCCCCAAGGACAACTTTCGATTACCAAACATCCACATTCATGTTGAAAGCTGTGCCAAATATGAGATACAATATTTCGTGGATTGTTATACTGGGTATCACTAGGTTCTGATGGATAAAGAAGACACAAAAAATATGGCAACCAGGGGCACTTACTGTTATAGGATCACGACATTTGGTTTAAAGAATGCCGAGACAACTTATATGAGAGCTATGACTGCAGTCTTTCATGAAATAATGCACTAGGAAATTGAGGTGTATGTAGATTATGTGATCATTAAATCTAGAACGCATGACGACTCTGTGCTGGATCTGAGAAAGTTCTTTGAGCACCTGCACAAGTATGACTTGAAATTTAATTCAGCTAAATATGCATTTGGAATTCTATATGGGAAACTTCTGCGGTTTATAGTCAGCCAGAGGGGCATCGAGCTAGATCTAACAAAGATAAAGTCAATTCGGGATTTTCCACCTCCGAGAACCAAGAAAGAGGTCAAGAGTCTGCTGGAAAGATTTAATTACATCAGCAGGTTCATTGCTCAGCTGACTACCACGTGCAATCCTATATTTAAGTTGTTGAAAAAAATATGGTAATCACATGGATGAATGAGTGTGAAGAAGCTTTTGACAAAATCAAAGAATATCTGTCGAATCTGCTAGTGTTTGTCCTACCTATCCAGGGAGACCTTTGTTCTTGTACCTTACAATCCTGGAAAATTCTTTCGGTTGTATCCTAGGGCAACATGATGTGACCGGGAAGAGATAGCAAGCCATATGCTATTTGATCAAGAAATTCACTAGTTATGAAGCCAAGTATACTTTGTTGGAAAAAACTTGTTGCACCCTAACTTGGGTCACGCAGAAGCTTAGGCATTGCCTGTTTGGCCTACACAACATATCTTATAACCAGAATGGATCCTTTAAAGTACATATTCCAAAAACCAATGCCCACGGGAAGGTTAGGAAAATGGAAAATCATGTTCACTGAGTTCGACGTTGTCTATGTCACCCGCACGGTGATGAAAGATCAAGCCTAGGCGGATCACTTAGATGAGAACCCTATTGAAGCTTGCATTACAGGCATGGACATGGTAGTTGATCTAGATGTGGAAAAATTGTCTATCATGGGATATTCTGACTTGATTATTCGGCAAAGTCAAGGTGAATGGGAAACCCGAGATATGAAGCTTATCTTATACGGGCAACATGTATAAGATCTTAACAAACGGTTCAGGTCAATCGAGTTTCGGTATATTCTTCGGTTCCACAATGAGTTAGCCGATGCACTAGCTACTTTGGCCTCAATACTTCCGTATCCGGGAAATGTCCAATTGACCCATTGGAAATCCAAATTCGAGAAAGACATGGTTCTTGTAATGCTGTTGAAATAGATCAAAATGTTCAGAAATTTAAAGATTACATAAATACAAATGGAAGTTGTAAAACTGATATAAACAAATACACATTTTGTTTGAAGATTACATAAACAAATTACAGTGATGTAAACTATCAAGGACAAGTGGCAGCTACATCCAAATACACGAACTTCTTCCAAATCAGCATGTGACATCACTAGTAGCTTTGCTCCAAAATCTGCACGGGACATGCAGAAGTGCAGTATCAGTATTACCAACCCCATGTAATGGTAAGTATTTTATCTAACCCCGCTAAAGTAGAGATGAGATTTTGAGTTTAAAATTGCAATTATTATAACTTGTACGTTAGTTTAACAGTAAAATAAGTTCAAAGCATCACATGTAAGAATATCAGATACAACTCGGCAAAATAGTCCACGATACAAAAAGGAACCATAGTATATGGTTTACGACCATTCCTAGTATGAGAAGTATATCCAAAATATCAGGTCACATGGCACGTTAATACTCTTCGTGCTTTTGTATCGTCATTGCCTTATATAAATAAGTTATGTAATCATTCAATTAGCACGACAACATCATTCGAACATTCAATTCATCTTTACAAATGATCGTACAACAGAACCAACCATATGATAGAAACACAATAACAGGGATTAGAAAGTAGGGAATGCACAAGTAACAACCATAGACAAGGATATACATGTGGGAAACAATAAAGAACTAAATGGAAGGCACGTGAGTAATAATAACTGGAAAGCAAGGAATATCATATTCAATTAACTAGTATATCGAAGGCTTAAGTAGAATCATAACAATTAGGACCGACATGCAAGATCTTTGCAAATGGCTAGTATGGTGAAAGAGTTAAACTAAAATGCAACAGAATAGGCACATCATGAATATGATTATAAAAACAGGAAAATAGGCACGGTATTTGTAAGTTAAGCAAGTAAAAGACATGCACAGTGCAACAACAGTTGAGATACAGGTCAAGTAAGTGACAATAACAACAAGTCACACAAAATACGTAAATACAATAGTAATGATTCAAGGTATACAAAAAGCTGATATCACATCATAATGCATGCCCATCGTCCTCTCTTGCAGGGAAACACCCTTCAAGCCATGACCTCACCATAACATACACGCATAACAATACAAATAAAATGGCATGGCATCATCCTTCATGATTTTACTTTCAATAATATGGGACGACATCACCCTTCATGATTTTACTCTCGATAATATTGCATGGCATCACCCTTCGTACTTTTACTCTCAATAATATGCCACGACATCACCCTTCATGATTTTACTCTCAATAATGTGGCAAGGCATCACGCTTCGTGCTTTACACTCTTCCTCTCCCTAGTAATTGAAATAATAACATCATGGCAAGGGAATTAATAAAAGAAACAATAACATCTCGGCAAGGGATTCGACAATAGAAACAATAACATCCCAGCAAGGGAATCAGCTATAACCAATCTTGTTTCAACAATTAACTTCACAAAATAAGTCTCAACTTGAGTCAATACTCAACAATGGTTCAAAAATCTTCAAGAACCGTATTATTCCAATACTTTCAAAAATCTCATAAATGATCCACAATACAAGTACATAGTCTAGAATCTCAAGAAGAGGAAATAGTAAACTGCCCCAGCTTCTAATTTCTACTACGTGAATGCGAGGGAGCTGATGTGAACGCGAACAAGAAGAAAGCAAACCTTCACGATCACGAGAGTTTCTATGTGAACGCACTGAAGGAATGAGGGCCAAGCCAACAGAACACTACGCGATCGCAACTGATGCTATTCGATCGCGAAAGAAGTCAAAAAACACCGAAAACCACCAATCTAAAACTATAATAAATCATTCTGAAACAAATATGAAACTCACCCGAGCCCCTGGGGATCCAAAACAAATATGCACATGGTAAGAACACAACATAAACTCATTCGTACACTCGAATCATCAAAATAACTTCTAAAACAATGAATCGGATGCCAGAACGCATGAAAATCAAACTTAAACTCCAAGAACTTCTAGAATCAAAAGCGAGCATAGGAACCCTATCAAATCAACTCCGAATGGCGCCAAACTTTGCGGACAAGTTCCATATGACAAGAAAAACCCACTCGAAGCTTCAAATCAAAAATGTAAACCTCGAAATGATGAATCACACCTAGAGCCGAAATCAACAAACTTTGGGACTTCAACTTCCACAACCGATGTTGAAACCTACCAAATCACCTATGATTGACCTCAATTTTTGCACACAAGTCACATTAGCCATTAGAGACCTATTCCAACTGTCAGAATCAGAATCCAACCATTAAAAACTTCACTCTCAATCAAACTTCCTAAAAATACAACTTTTGCCATTTCACGTCAAATTCAAATACAAACCTCTAAATCACAATCTGGATGCTCTCCTACGTCCAAAATTGCCCACCAAAGCTAACGGTGCTGACGAAACTCCATTCTGAGGTCCAATGTTATAAAGCCAAACTTGGTTGACTCTTCTAACTTAGAACTTAAATCTCGAAGTTCATTCTTCCAAGTTGATTCTGAACAACAGAAAAACCCATACCGATGATTTATGCAAGTCATAATACATCATGTGAAGATACAAGAGCCCTTAAAACACCGAGCGAAGAACGGATTCCTAAAATGACCAGTCGGGTCGTTACATCCTCCAACACTTAAACTCACGTTCGTCCTCAAACGTGCTAGGAGTCATTCCAAAGCTATCAAATCATACTAAGCACAAACTTGGAGGTGACCCCATGTCACCCTACTCCACATAATCCCGTCGACACAGTCCTTATTTTCAACCTTGGTCGTTAAACTTAAAAACCTAATGTCTACCATCCAGAATTCATTACAATGCCCGAATCCCACAGACACACATTGTATAAGTCTGAACAAGCTGTATCAAGTCACAATTCTAACACAATATGAAATCATATGAAATAACCCATCACTTAGACACTCAAAGTAGGAACTGATGACCATCAATACTATCCAAACACAAATCCAATGCCGGTAATAAACCTCTTACTAATTAGAATCTCGTTCAAAACAATCATACCCTACCGATGATAAAATAAACATGCATAACCACTCAACCAACAATCTTATCAATAAGCCAAGAAACTCACTTGCCTGACCAGGGCCATTGCTGAAATCCTCGACAAATCATACTGTTATTCTTCCAATCCTTCCTTGTCCCAATACCATAGCGCAACCTCCATTCTAGAAACCTCATCTTAGCCAATACAAGCAGCCATACCGACAAGTATCAACAATATAAATATGGAGCCATACACAACACAGTTCTGAATACTAACAAGAAATAATTCAGACAAAACAGATAACAGTAAAAGAAATAAATAAGAAAACTACTAAGCATGTTAAGCAGGCAGGGAAATTTTTGAATTTACTGTAAACTGTCCTCAACAAGGTGAAAGAAAAATACATGAAATAGAAATAAGGAGTCACTTTTTCATCACAATAAGGTACCCTTCGAGCTGTAATACTCGGACTCCCTAATCACATGTGCATCAACATTAAGCACAACAGAGTGCACAAAATATAACTATGAGGAAAATCATTAGAGACAAACAATACTGAGAAGACAAGCACATTTATGGCGCGATAAGCAAATCAACATCATAAAGGCTATCTTGCCCAAAATTCCATGCGGCCTAAACTGAATCACTGTATGGGTACGAAGGATCATGTATGCCTCAGAACACATCATAGAATGAGAGAGCGACATATAACATAAACCTAGGTGTAAATACCTTCCACTGCGCTCGACGATATACATAGGGCACCAACTGTGCAAGAGCAAGCAAATCCAACCTAATATAGAATACACACCCTCACAAGGCTCAAAATAATCCCCAGCAAAAATTTGATCATCTTCAAACGTATAATAAAACTTCCAATAATTATATAGCAACCTTTCCATAAAACCTAATATTAATGATCCAATCTTCTTGTTTCTTCACAACTCGCAACCAAGAAATAGTCTGCCAACAAGAACATTCAATCTTTGAGCCTCATGTATACCAGAATTTCATACCCATCATCAACACTACTACTCAAATAGCTGACACAAAATTCATACTCTATTATCTCACGGAGAAACACCCATAAGTCACAACACAATGCACCTATCAACGGGCACTCTAGGAAGGCACATAGTGCGAGCAAAACCTTGGACACCCGAAACTGTCCGAGATATCAAGAACACTTATCTTTCCCTTCAAAAGTATACCGCAATCTTCAACATGCTACCTCACATCCCCACATGGCGCATTGCCTCTAACATGCTACTCGCAACATTACAAAAATCTCATAGCCAATACTGAACCATAAGCAAATTGAACACCTCATAAACTCGGAAATCTTTCATTTGACCAAATCCAGGAAAACACCACCATATGCAATATACCCTTTATACCTGCAAAAAACATCAACTCCAACCATAATCATAACCATGATGAATTCTTGAGAACTCATTAACACACAATTACGGTATCAGAACCAATCGCCTCTCGCACAAACGAGTCACACAGACTAACAACCCGAAAATAACTCAATCCAATATGCCTGTGCTAAGGGAACATCCTGGGACTTGAAGCCATTTCTTGAATCATCCCAATATTGACTTGTAGACCTTTCTTGAAAAGGAAACACCGCGAATTCGATTACTATTCTCTGCCCATAGATAAATTCAAAATTCCATAAATCCACTCATTTTATTCTTATATTCAACACAGCTAATACACGTTGAGCAACTCGTGCTTCACCAGTGTGTGCCTATTCAGAAAATTAACCATGAAAGATCTCTATCCTCAAAGTGATACAGCCCATGATCCTACAATACGATCATCATTAGTAGCCTCTGCCACTTAGCTTGAAGCCATATAACACCTCAGAAGCAACCAAAAGTAACATATCTCTACAGGGCCATTGCCGAAATCCTCGACAAATCATAGTGTTATTCATCCAAAACTTCCTTGTCCCAATACCATAACGCAACCTCAACTCTTGAAACCTCATCGCAGGCAATACAAGCAGCCATACCGAGAAGTATCAATAATAAAAATTTTGAGCCACACACAACACAGTTCTGAATACTAACAAGTGATAATTCAGTCAAAACAAATAACAGCAAAAGAAATAAATAAGAAAACTACTAAGCAACTTAAGCAGGAAAGAAAATTTTAGCATTTTTCTGTAAACTGTTCTCAACAAGGTGAAAGGAAAATACATGAAATAGAAATAAGGAGTCACTTTTTCATCACTATACTATTGCGGTGTACAGCCTGATCCCATCATATGAGTCCACATAAGGTACCCTTCGAGCTGTAATACTCGGACTCACTGATCACATGTGCATCAACATTAAGCCCAACAGAGTGCACAAATTATAACTATGAGGAAAATCATTAGAGACAAACAATACTGAGAAGACAAGCACAACTATGGTGCGATAATCAAATCAACATCATAAAGGCTATCTTGCCCAAAATTCCATGTGGCCTAACCTGAATCACAGTATCGGTACGAAGGATGATGTATGCCTCAGAACACATCATAGAATGAGAGAGCGACATATAACATATACCTAGGTGTGAATACCATCCACTCCGCTCGACGATATACATAGGGCACCAACTGTGCAAGAGCAAGCAAATCCAACCTGATATAGAATACACACCCTCACAAGGCTCAAAGTAATCCCCAGCAAAATTTTGATCAGCTTCGAACATGTAATAAAACTTCCAATAATTATATAGCAACTTTTCCTTAAAACCTAATATAAATGATCCAATATTCTACGTTTCTTCACAACTCGAAACCAAGAAATAATTTGTCAACAAGAACATTCAATCTCTGAGCCTCGTGTATACCAGAATTTCATACCCATCATCAACACTACTACTCAAATAGCTAACACAAAATTCATACTCTATAACCTCACGGAGAAACACCCATAAGTCACAACACAATGCACCTATCAACAGGCACTCCAGGAAGGTCACATAGTGCCAGCAAAACCTTGGACACCCGAAACTGTCCGAGATATCAAGAACACATATCTTTCCCTCCAAAAATATACAGCAATCTTGAACATGCTACCTCACATCCCCACATGGCGCACTGCCTCTAACATGCTACTCGCAACATTACAAAAATTCTCATAGCCAATACTGAACCATAAGCAAATTTGACACCTCATCAACTCGGAATCTTTCATTTGACCCAATCCAGGAAAACACCACCATATGCAATATAGCCTCTATACCTGAAAAAACATCAACTCCAACCATATTCATAACCATGATGAATTCTTCGGAACTCATTAACACACAATTTCTGTATCAAAACCAATCACCTTTCACACAAACGAGCCACACAGACTAACAACCCGAAAATAACTCAATCCAATACGCCCGCCCTAAGGGAACCTCCTGGGACCTGAAGCCATTTCATGAATCACCCTTATATTGACTTGTAGACCTTTCTTGACAAGCAAACACCGCGAATTTCGATTACTATTCTCTGCCCCATAGACAAATTCAAAAGTCCAATAATCCACTCATTTTATTCTTATCTTCAATACACAGGTAATACAGGTTGAGCAACCCGTGCTTCACCAGTATGTGCCTATTCAAAAAATTAACCATGAAAGCTCTCGGTCCTGAAAGTGATGCGGCCCATGATCCAACAATACGATCATCATTAGTAGCCTCCGCCACTTAGCTTGAATCCATATAACACCTCAGCAGCAACCCAAAGTAACATATCTCTACAGCATGCCTCGATACTACACAACTATTTAGCTGAATACTTTGAAAACTCAAGCAATGTTGATCATAGAACACCCGAAGACTATGACAACCGCTTATCCATATTTATAATAACTTGGCCATCAACCAATCTGCCCAAATCTGTGCTCACCAACTAGACATATGAATCCGTCTTCTACCACAAACGAATGACTAGAAGATTTAACACTGCTTCTTCTTCTGAAGATAAACAACACATTGCAATGATAATCCATTTGAAGCATGAACGATCATCGGCACATAGCGACTACTGAGTGCACAACATGACATATGAGTGATCGAGAAGGATAAACGTTATAGATTTCACGATAAAGAAAAGTCGCACGATAAGAACAGAAGAAAGGGGATTTTTTCCTAAATGCCCTGTAGCCTCCCAAGGATAGGTATGGACGTCATCATACCAATCCACAGGACTCTACTAGACACTTTCACATAACTCATGGAACCTACGAACCTAGTGCTCTGACCTTGTCACCACCCAAAAACCATTGTCGTGATGGCACCTAACTTGACCTGCTAGGTAAGCCAATCAACCAAAAGAAACAAACCAAATAACTTAGAGGAAAAAAGAGGAACTTAGAATTTATTTGAGCTTTTACAAATTTACCCAAGAACTAGTAGCTAGTACAAGTAACGAGCTTCTACGATTTGGAACTTCAAACCTGATACAAATAAATACATATTCCATTTGAAGATTACATAAACAGATTAATAGTGATCTACATTACCAAGGACTGGTGGAACCTATATCCAAATGTACGAACGTATTCCAAATCAACATCCCACATAACCAGCAGCTTCGCTCCAAAATCTACATTGGACGTGCAGATATGCAGTATCAGTACAACTGACCCCATGTACTGGTAAGTATTTTGCCCAACCTCGTTGAAGTAGTGATGAGGTTTTGAGTTTAAAATATGTAAATTATTATAACATGTATGTTAGTTTAACAGTAAAAGCAGTTCAAAGCATGACAAGCAAGAATATCACATACAACATGGCGAAAGTCAACAATTACAAAAATGGAACCATAGTTGAAGGTTTATGACCTTTCTTGGTATGAGAAGTATATCCAAACTATCAAGTCACATGGCACGGTAACACCCAACGTGCTTCTATCTCATCCTCACCATATATAAATAAGTTACGTAACAATACAATTAGCACGGCAACATCCTTTGAGAGAAAAACCTATCTTTCCAAATGATTGTATAACTGAACCAACCATATAGCAGAAACATACAATAACAGGATTACAATGTAGAGAATACACATGTAACAACCGTGGACATGGATATACATGTGGGCAACAATAAAGAACTAAATGGAAGTCACGTGAGTAATAACAATAATTGGAAAGCAAGGAATTCCATATTCAATTAACTAGCATATCGGAGGATTAAGTACAATTATAACAATTAATACGGACAACCATGATCTTTGTAAGTTAACAAGTAAGGCCATGAATGGCTAGTACGGTGAAAGACTTAAACTAAAATGCAATAGAATAGGCACTTCATGAACATGATTATAAAAGCAGGAAAATAGGCATGTTATTTGCAAGATAAGCAAGTAAAAGTCATGGATAGCGCAACAACAATTGAGATAAATATTAAGTACAGAACGATAACAACAAGTCACACAAAATAGGTAAATAAAATAGTAACAACTCAAGTTAAGAGCACAATGTATACACGGAAAGTAGATATCACATCATAATGCATGCCCCTCGTCCTCACTTGCATAGAAACACCCTCTATGCCATGAGCTCACCATAACATACACACATAACAATATAAATAAAATGGCACATCATCACCCTTCGTGCTTTTACTTTCAATAATATGTCACGACATCAGCCTTCGTGCTTTTGCTCTCAATAATGTGGCATGGCATCACCCTTCATGCTTTTGCTCTCAATATATGGCATGACATCACCCTTCATGCTTTTACGCTCAATAATATGGCATGACATCACCCTTCATGCTTTTACACTCAATAATATGGCATTGCATCACCCAAATAATAGAAGTAATAACATCCCGAAAAGGAAATCAATAATAGAAACTGTAACATCCCGGCAAGGGAATCAACTATAACCAATCTCGTTTCAATAGTTAACTTTACAGAATAAGTCTCAACTCGAGTCAATACTCAACAATGGTTCAACAATCATCAAGAACCGTATTATTTCAATACCTCCACAAATCTCATAAATGATCCACAACACAAGTACAAAGTCTAGCATCTCAAGAATATCGTGCATAGTATTGCAGTAGTAATTTCGAATAAATATCGTCGAATTAGGTACATTAATGTATTCTTACAATTTCCAACAAGTTTGATCAATTTATAACAAACTACGTCTTGATATCTACCACTTACTATTATGTTCTTAATATCTAAGAGTCAAGTGAGGCATGTAACAGAATGTCACAAAATTCTACAAAAAACATATATAATAATACATCCCCCGAGCATGATTAACCCTGTCACATACATATACGGTAGGTACCTCATATATGTATCACCTCCGCGTGTAGAAAACAATGGCAAATATGAGGAAAAATTCCCTCAACAAAGGCAGGCAGAAAAAAATGACCTGAATTCAGCTATTCTAACAATCAATTTAGCATTTTCCTCAACGAATTCAGCTCCGCTCATCTCAATCTAGCCCAAGATGACTTGAATACATCACATAATGCAAAAAAAATAATTTTAATTAATAAAGCTATATTTTTTATCCAATTTCTAAAAACTCAACAATAGTCTACTCCTCTGGCCCGCACCTCGAAATGAGATAAAATTTCCAAAACATGAAAACCTACTCTGATACGAGTTTAGAAATACCCAAAATTATCAAGTTCTGATGCTAATTCATTCTTCAAATCATGATATTTCATTTTTGAAAGGTTTCACAAATTTTTACAAAATTTCCAACTTAATTCACTAATTAGATTATGAAAATAGCAATGGATTCCTGAAATATGATAAGATTCTGGTTAAGAACACTTACCCCGATGATTTGCTTGAAAACCCTATGAAAAACCTCCCAGAATCGAGGTCTACAACTCCCTAAATGATAAAAATGGCTAACCCTTGATTTGGGGGATTTATTAATCGCGTTCGTGGAGAATAGACTTAAAGTTGTCAAGAAATACCCTTCGCGATTGCAAGAGGTGGGATGCAAATGCGAACATAATGAACAATGGGTAGCAGCTATGAATGCAGGGTAATTGATGAGAACATGAAGAGGAAATAGAAAATTGCCCCTACTCTTAATTTATACTACACAAAATGCGAGGGAACAGATGCAAACGTGATGAAGAAGAAAGCAGACCTTTACGATCGCGAGAGGTTCTATGCAAACACGATGAGGGAAAAGGGGGCAGACCTGTAGAACACTACGTGATCACAACTGGAGCTATGCAATCACGAAAGAGGGCAATAGACACCAGAAACCAACAATTTGAAACTATGAAAAATCAGTCTGAAACCAATCTGAAACTCACGAGATCCCTCTGGGCTCAAAACCAAATATGCACACGAGTCTAAAAATAGAACATGAACTTGCTCGCACGCTCAAATCACCAAAATAACTTCTAAATCAACATATCGGATGCAAAAACGCATGAAAATCAAACTTAAACTCCAACAACTTCTAGAATCACAATCGAGCATCCGAACCCTTTCAAATCAAATCCGACTGGCACCAAACTTTGAATGAAGGTTTTATATGACAAGACTAACCCACTCAAAACTTCAAATCACATATGGAAACCTCAAAATGATGAATCCAACCTCAAACCGACAACAATGAACTTTGGAACTTCAACTTTCACAACTGATGTTGAAACCTACCAAATCACCTCCGATTGACCTCAAATTTTGTACACAAGTCATAGTATCCATTACGAACCTATTACAACTTTCAGAGTCGAATTCAAACCCAATATAAAAATTACACTCCTGGTCAAATATCCTTAAAATCTAACTTTTGCCATTTCGCGCCAAATTTAACTATGCACCTCCAAATCGTAATCTAGACGCGCTCCTACGTCCAAAATTACCAAACAAAGCTAACAGAACTGACAAAACTCCATTTCGAGGTCAAATGCTAAAAAGCCAAATTTCGTCGACTCTTCCAACATAGAACTTAAATCTTTAAGTTTATTCCTCCAAATTGATTCCGAACAATCCGAAAACACATACTGACAATTTACACAAGTAACAATAACTCATGTGAAGATACTCGAGCCTTTAAAACATCGAGCAATGTGTGGATTTCCAAAATGACCAGTCGGATCGCTACACATGTCTACAATAAGAAAGTACGGCCTGGAAACATTAAAGTGGGGCAACTTGTTCTAAAGCGTATTCTCCCACGTCATAAGGAGGCAAAAGGGAAATTCTCTCCAAATTGGAAAAGTTCATACATTATAAGAAAATTGTTTCCAAAAGGGCTATTGTACTCGGGAAAGATATAAGGAAATGACCTCGAAATAGCTATCAATGCGGATGCGGTCAAAAGGTATTATGTTTAACCCCCTTTGCGGTATTAATACTGTCTATTTTGGATGACAAAGGATTACATTCTCTCTACCCAAACACTATCAACCCTTTGCAAATCCTTTGAGCCAGTTACTTTTCTTTGATTACCCTCTTTTCGAACCTAAAAGTGTTATTGAAAAAAAACATTAATTGAAAATAAAAAAATTAAGAAAATAGAAAGAAAAGAAAAAAAAGAAATATAAAAAGTTTCTTGAACTACGTTTGGCTTGATTCTGAAAGGATACGTAGGCAGCATCTCTCTGAGGTTTAGTCACACCGAAATAAAAGTTCATATTTCCCCAAAGTTGAAACTGGGGCAAAAGTAACAATGATTCGGAGATGGTTTTGCCTGAAAGGTTACAAAGTTGTAATTCAATCCGAATTCTTTTTATCCCAAATCCTATTGAAGTCCTTCTGATCAATCGGTAAAAATGTTCAAAATTTGAGGATGTGGTTAATCGGATCTGATACAATCAAATGAGTGAAATAAAATGAGAGAGTCTTATTGGTGAAAATCCACATAGGCACCATAGGATGATGGTAAGTAGAAAAATTGAAAATAGGAGAGCCTTTTTAGTGAAAACTTGCAAAGAGCACTATAAGGCGACGGTGAGAAGAGAAATGAGAGAGGTCAACAGGTGAAAACCCATAAAGGGCGCCACTGATCGAACAGGGCATCCTCAAAGCCATCGATATTGACAATGTCCTGGCAAAGTTTCTCAGTTTTGATGTATGAGTTATGATGAGTCTATGAGAGTTGGACAACTTACATAGATCGGGTATCCAGTCCAAGAGGCATGTCATGTTTATCCAGTCCAAGAGACACCTTTAATTTAAATTCATTATCTATTTCATTGTTTATTTTTCTTTGAATCCCTTTAGGTCTAATTTTTTTCCGAAATTAAGATAAAGCAAAGATGGCAAGATTGGTATACAGGGTTGAAAGCAAATATTCAAAAAAAAACCCATCCACAGCAGTTGCATCAAGTCGGCCTCGACTGGCTATGATGGCCGATGCTTTAGAGTCAGGAACGCTTGAAAAGAAAGAAAATCAAAGTCAAATGCCCATAAAGGAAAAATAAAGTGGAAAAAGGTTAAGTCCTACAAGATAAACCATCCTTGTAAAAGTTTCGAAAATATTCAAAATCCATAGGTTTAAAAATGAAACCAATACTCAAAAAGCAAGCAATCAAGATCGTTATCGAAGAAGTCGGGCCGAGATCAAGTGATTGAAATGCTCGAGGCCACAAAACCAACCACTGTTTAATACTGACAAATTGTTTTTTGTTTGAAACACGGGAAAAATAGGTGTAATTCAAAGCAACCTTGCATGAAGCAGGTGCAACTTAATAAACCCGCGCAAAGACTAAAATAGCTCTACTGCAAATAACCAATTTAAAAGGAAAGTCTCTTCCAAATTATTTCCTGCATTTTTACTCATTCTCTTAATAAAAAAATGAAATTAAAATGAAGAAAATATGATGATTTTACAACATAGGGTCCACTCCCTAGTTGATGCCAGTATAACCTGATGATTTTCCAACATAGGGTCACACTCTCTAGTTGATGCCAGCATAACCTGATGATTTTTCAACGTAGAGTCTCATTCCTTAGTTGATGCTAGCAAAACCTGATGACTTTCAAACATAAGGTCCCACCCCCTAGTTAATGACAACATAACCTAATGATTTTCCTACATAGGGTCCCATTCCTTAGTTGAAGCCAGCATAACATGATGATTTTCCAATATATGGTCACACTCCCTAGTTGATGCCAGCATAACCAGATGATTTTCCAACATAGAGTCCCATTCCCTAGTTGATGCAATGATAACCTGATGACTTTTGGACATATATTCCCTAGTTGATGCCAGCATAACCTAGTGATATTCCGACATAGGGTTCCACTCTCTAGTTGATGCCAACATAACCTGATGATTTTCCAACATAGGATCCCACTCCCTAGTTGATTCCAGCATAACCTTCTGGTTTTCCTAAAATTAGGGCCTTCAATCTGTTCATACCCAATTTTTCCCTATATATATTCAATATACAAAATAACTTGAATATATATATATATGTGTGTGTGTGTGTGTGTGTCCAAATAGTTTTTATTTTTCTCATAATTTATAAAGGTTTAAATTGATTTATTTTTCCCTTTTTATCCATAAAATCTCAATAACTATATCCAAAATTATTATTTTTGGTAATTAATCTATTGGGTTTTTATATTTATGCCAAATATGGCTAAAATAACATTTACATATTTTTACAATTTCATTTAGTATTTTTAAAGTTGAATTGCACATAATTGCAATGTTAGTCATTGCAAAGTTTAATTACGTTTATATTTATAAAATTAAGTCCCGCATTTTTAAATTGTTGTTTACATGTTGTGAATCATTTTAGTACCTTCAATTTATTTTCAATATTTATTTACTATTTTTTATAATTTGAAAAGCGAAAAATAGGCTATTTAAATAACATCCCATTTGTATTTCAATTTTAGCCTAAAGTGAACCCTAACTCCCCCAGCCCAATTTTAATTTTAACCCGACGCTAACCCTTTTTAAGACCAACCCAAACCTGTATCCCTACCTGCCCTCTTTAATTTGAGAGCCAAAGTCTTGTCCATAGTTGTTGTGATCTTGAGCTTACTTCCTTTACTCATATCTACTCATTAAGGAGTGCTTTGTTTGAGTGTTTAGTGTTTTGTACACTTGTAAGAGAATTGTGATTCTCTTATTGTAAGGAACTTGTGTTTCCTTGGTTGAAGTCTTGGAGTGTTGTATCTCCGAGAAAAGGTGTTAAGGCTTGTGTCCTTAAGTTGTAAAGGTTGGTTAGGCACCCGTAAGCTTAACAGTGAAGTCTTGGAGTGTTGTATCTCCGAGCAAAGGTGTTAAGGCTTGTGTCCTTAAGTTGTAAAGGTTTGAGCACCCGTAAGCTTGACAAGTTAGTGGAAAATCTCGAGTGAGTCTCTCGGGGACTGGAAAAGCCACGTGTTGTGGTGAACCAGAATACATCGGTGCGTACTTTATTATTTATCGCACTTATTTACTTCCTGCAATTTTTTAATTCCGCAAAGTTTATGCTAATTTTTATTATAACGCTATTCACCCCCCCCCCCCTCTAGCGTTAAGCGTATTATCTAACAATTGGTTTCAGAGCCCAACTCTCTGAAGACTTAATAGTTTGAGAGAACCATCCATGGCTTCTACTCGTGACTCTTTTGCAGGAATTGATGAAGGACAATGATCCACACGACCACCTCTATTCAACGGTACAAACTATACGTACTGGAAGGAGAGGATGAAAATCTTCGTTCAAGCAAACAATTTTCTTCTTTGGAAGGTGATAACAAAGGGAAATCAAATTCCAACCAAAAAAGTTGAAAACAAATGGGTTCTCAAGTCCGAAGAAGAATATGACGCGGATGATATCCGAAAGGTGCAAAATAATGCTAAAGCAATTAATTTACTATATTGTGCTGTAAATGCTGACGATTACAGGAAAATATCGTGTTGCACAACGGCGAAGGAAATGTGGGACAAGCTGGAAATTACGTACGAAGGTACGGACCAGGTAAGGGAAGCCAAAATTGATTTCCTAACCCATGCTTATGAATTATTTCACATGAAGGAAGGTGAAAAGGTGGATGAAATGTTTGAACGATTTTCAATAATCGTAAATGATCTACATGCTCTCAAGAAGACATTCACGGATAGAGAACTTGTTCGAAAAATTCTTAGAAGTCTCACTCCGGCATGGCGGTCAAAGGCCGACGCAATCCAAGAATCCATTGGCGTCTCAAATGTCACCATCGACGCATTAAGAGTTAACCTTAAGACTTATGAGTCTACTATACTTAGCCCTCTTGTTGATGATCAAAGGAGGCAAAGAATAGCACTTAAGGCAAGCACAAGCCAACCTCAAGTTGATGAGGACGGAGACAACGAGTTTGGACTCGTTATCAAAAGATTTCAAAAGTTCATGCAAAAGGAGTATGAACGAAAGGGCAAAAAGCAAGGCGAGCAAATAAAGTGCTATGAATGCGGTGAAACCGGGCACGTCAAATCAAATTGCCCAAACATCAAAAAGGAGAAGAAACCTTTTAAGAAGCAACGTGCATACATTTCTTGGGGAGGAGACTCCGGAGATGAGTCAAGCGAAGAAGAAGAAGACGAAGCCGCAAACCTTTGTCTTATGACGCAAGAAGACAAGCAAGATGAGGTATGTCAAATCTCTTCTAAAAACTTCTTTACTCTTGAAGAAATGCGAACTGCATTTGATGAGCTATATACTGAATTTATTAAGGCTTCAAAAACTGTCAAGAGCATAAAAGATAATGCTTCTCTAAAAGAAAAAGATTTTCAAAAACAGTTTTCTTTGAAAGAAAAGGATTTAGAAAAACTGGTTTTAGAAAATGAGAAGCTGAAAGAGGAAAACAAGTTTTTCGGAAAAAGAAGCACCGACAAGCCCGAAAGTTCTATTAAAAATTGTTCTTCTTGCATGCATCTCGAAAATGAGGTAGATAGACTTAAAGGTACCTTAGATAAGTTTAATTCTTCCCACAAAAATTTGAATAAGGTCCTTGTTAGTTTGAAATCAACCAAGCATGGCATAGGCTTTAAGAATGAGCCTAAAGAAAAGGTTGACGCCAAACCCCAACCACCTAAGGCTCAACCTAGGATTAATAAAACAAATGCTTATCGTAGAAATAGCAATCCTAGAACAAATATGCATGCTAGACCAAATGTTGAACTTTTTAGAAGACCTAGAAATTACTTACCACCTAGAAATGACTACCCTAGAAATGATGCATATTCTAGGACAAACACTAGAAGGAGTTTTGAACCTTTTAGAACATCTAGACATGAACATTACTCTAGAAATGCTGCTCATTTTATAACTAATAGTAGGAGAAATGGTTCTCATGAAATGCGCAATAGTCATAATGAAAATAGAGTAATTCATTTTCGTCCATCAAGTTACTATGAACGTAGAAGGATGCATAACCCAACGTGACTTGTCATTATTGTAGACGCATTGGTCATATTGCTCCTGCATGCTTTACACGACATATACATATCACTCAATCGCATCATTATAATATGCCTAACCCTCAAGGACCCAAAATGGCATGGGTACCTAAAACGCATTAATTTGTTTTGTAGGTATGTTTGAAGGGATCAAGTGTACTATGGTACCTTGATAGTGGATGCTCCAAGCACATGACGGGAGACGAATCCAAATTCCTTCAACTAGAACACAAAGAAGGAGGAAGTGTTATTTTTGGTGACAACAATAAAGGAAAGATTATCGGCATTGGATCGGTCGGTAAGGATGAAAATTCTTCTATTAAGCATATATTACTTGTTAAAGGTTTAAAGCATAATCTCTTGAGCATAAGTCAATTATGTGACAAGGGAAATCTTGCCTTATTTGATTCGGATGAATGCTTAGTATTTAGACGTAGTGATTTCAAAATTATCCTTCGTGGTTTTAGAGTGGATAATATTTATACGGTTGATCTTGCTAATTCCTCACCCGAATATGTTGATTGTCTTATGAGTAAAGAGGATGATACTTGGTTATGGCATCGTAGAGTAGCACATATCAACATGCATCTATTGAACAAATTGATTTCTCAAAACTTAGTTATTGGCCTTCCCAATTTAAAATTTGAAGATGACTCTATTTGTGATTCATGTCAAAAAGGGAAGCAAACAAAAGCATCTTTCAAATCCAAAAATTTTGTTTCAACTTCTAGACCATTGCAATTGCTTCACATGGATTTATTTGGACCTTCTCGCATTGAAAGTCTAGGAAGAAATCGTTATGCTTTTGTGATTGTTGATGATTATTCTAGATTTACTTGGACTTTATTTCTTGCCAATAAAAGTGATGCTTTTCAGAATTTTAAATATTTTCTTAAGCGTGTTCAAGACGAGAAGGAAACAACTGTCACTTCAATTAGAAGTGATAATGGGGGAGAGTTTGATCACAATCTCTTTGCGGACTTTTGTGACGAACTCGGTATCGAGCATACCTTTTCCGTTCCACGTACACCACAACAAAATGGGGTGGTGGAAAGGAAAAATAGGTGTCTTGAAGAGATGGCTAGAACCATGCTCGAAGAGATCAAGATTCCCAAACATTTTTTGGGCGGATGCCGTGAGTACCGCATGCTACGTCTTAAATAGAGTATTCATAAGGCCTATGCTCATGAAAACTCCCTATGAACTCTATAAGGGAAGGAAACCAAATATCTCCCATCTTAGAGTATTCGGTTGTAAATGTTTTATTCATAGCAATGGCAAAGATCAATTGGGAAAATTTGATGCTAAGTCCGATGAGGGAATTCTCATTGGTTATTCTTCACGTAGCAAAGCATATAGGGTTTTTAATAAAAGAACTTGAACTGTGGAGGAATCCCCTCATGTTGTATTTGCCGAAAATAATGCTCGCTTGGCGAGAAAGGATTCCGGTTTTGACCTTGCAGGTATTTTAGATAGCTTGAAAGACAAAATACAAGAGGAAACGCCTAAGGAAAATCAAGACGAAATTTTGAAACAACCAATGGAGGAAGCGCCACAATTGGAGAAAGAAACGACAATGCCTAACGAATGGAGGACAATCAAAGATCACCCTCTTGAACAGGTATTTGGCGACGTCGGAGAAAAGGTAAGTACCCGAAACTCCCTTAAGAACACCTTAGGACATACTGCTTTTGTGTCTCAAATTGAACCAACAACCATCTCCGGAGCAATTGGGGATGAATTATGGACCTTGGCAATGCAAGAGGAGCTTAACCAATTCAAACGGAATGACGTTTGGGATTTGGTGCCAAGACCCGAAAATCATACCATAATTTGTACGAAATAGGTTTTTTGAAACAAACTAGATGAAAATTGTGTAATCACTAGAAACAAAGCTAGGCTTGTAGCAAAAGGCTATAATCAAGAAGAGGGTATTGACTATGAAGAAACATATGCTCCCGTAGCTAGATTAGAAGCTATTCGTCTATTGCTCGCTTTTGCCTCTTCTATGAATTTCAATTTATATCAAATGGATGTGAAAAGTGCTTTTCTAAATGGTGTTATACAAGAAGAAGTTTATGTTGAACAACCCCCCGGTTTTGAAGATTTTAAATCTCCCGATCATGTTTTCAAACTCAAAAAGGCTCTCTATGGTTTAAAACAAGCTCCCCGAGCTTGGTATGAAAGATTGAGTAAATTTCTATTGGAAAATGATTTTAATAGGGGGAAAGTTGACACCACCCTTTTTGTTAAGCATAAAAACAATGATATTTTATTAGTTCAAATATATGTGGATGATATCATATTTGGTGCTACTAACAATGTCTTATGCAAGGAATTTTCCGATTTAATGACAAGCGAATTTGAGATGTCTATGATGGGTGAGTTAACATTCTTTTTGGGATTACAAGTAAAGCAAATGAAAGAAGGTACGTTCATTTGCCAAGCCAAATATTGCAAAGAATTGCTGAAACGATTTGAAATGAACAATGCAAAAGCAATGGCGACTCCCATGAGCACATCCGATCATCTAGACAAAGATAAGAAAGGTAAGGAAGTCGACACTAAGAAGTATCGAGGTATGATTGGCTCTCTTCTCTATCTTACTGCTAGTCATCCGGACATCATGTTTAGCGTGTGCTTATGCGCCCGTTATCAATCGTGTCCAAAGGAGTCTCACCTTACTGCGGTAAAACGGATTTTGAAGTACCTTGTTGGTACTAAAAATGTGGGTCTATGGTACCCCAATGGTTCTTCATGCCAACTCGTTGGCTATTCCGACTCCGATTTTGCTGGATGTAAATTGGACCGCAAGAGCACTAGTGGCACTTGCCATTTGCTCGGTAGCTCTCTCGTTTCTTGGTTTAGCAAGAAACCACTAAGTGTTGCGTTGTCCACAACCGAGGCTGAATATGCAGCCGTGGGGAGTTGTTGCGCTCAAATCCTCTGGATGAAACAACAACTCTTGGACTATGGCCTAAGTCTTGATCATATCCCTCTTAGATGTGATAATACTAGTGCCATATGCTTGACGAAGAACCCCGTTCTTCATTCGCGAACAAAACACATTGAAATTAGACATCATTTTATAAGAGATCACGTTCTCAAGGGCGATGTCGAAATCGAATTTGTTGAAACCAAAGACCAATTGGCCGACATCTTTACTAAGCCCTTAGAGAAAGAGTCCTTCTTCCGAATTCGTAGTGAACTCGGGATTCTTGACTCCACGTTGATCTAAGTCATGCATTGCATCTTTTATTTTACATGATTTCTAACTTGAGCGTCGGAGACGTCTAACGAATTTTTACAGGTATCTCCCTAAAGGTAGGGGGAATTATAAAGCATGACGCGCAATAATCGAGTCTTCTTCAAAAAAAAATCGGTTTCTGTCGTCTAATAATCGATTATCTCGTATCAATAATTGATTGTTCTGCTATTCCTTGAGTTATTGTACTCTCTTTAAGTAATCACGTTTTCTTTTCAATAAATAAACAAGTTTTATTTACATCTTTGGCATCTTCTTATATTATTTTTGCTAATGGCGAAAGGGGGAAGATAACGGGTATGCACTCTCAATATTTATAAGCTTTAATTGAGGGGGAATTCATATATTGAGGGGGAACTAATCGCATACTTATTCCATATCTTTACTTGTCTTGAATCGACATTATAAATTGTTTAAGTTGCATATCCCGCTTAAAGTTTGCCATTATCAAAAAGGGGGAAATTGTTGGAAACACGTTCTCAAGGCTTTATACTAAAATGTGTGTTCTTATGTGTAGGTTTTGATGAACGACAAACAAGCGCAAATTGATATATGACGAAGTTCAAGTACAAGCGCACAATTGGTGGATAACGAGATTCAAGCACAAGACAAAGTTTTATAGTTTAAATGAGTCGTTCTTAATTGTGATCTTGATCCGACAACTTGACTCATGACATGGCTTCTCTCGTAAAATTATTTTTACAAAATCATGCATATTTAATTTAATGCTAAATGATTTTAAATCATGCATATTTACTTCAGTCAAAATGATTTTTAAGCATGCTTCTAAAATCTGGACTAAGATAATAGATTATGTACTTATGATAATCGATTATGCTAAGCCAAGACTGCATGACAATCGATTGTGAACTAATGATAATCGATTGTGTTAAGGCAGTGAGCATCAGGTTTTTCAAACCTGCATGATAATCGATTGTGAACCTTATGACAATCGATTGTGAACCTTATAACAATCGATTGTGATGAGGCAGTGTACATCAAAGTTTTTCAAAACTCAGAATAATCGATTGTGAAGCTAATGACAATCGATTGTGAAGAGACAGTGTCCATCAGATTTTTAAAAGTCACAAAATAATCGATTGTGAACATATGACAATCGATTGTGTTGAGGCAGTGTCTTCCAAACTTTTTCAAAGTTATTAAATAATCGATTGTGAGTATATAACAATCGATTGTCACGAGGAAGTGTCTAAAATGATTTTCAAAGTCTGATAAATAATCGATTGTTAACATTGCACAATCGATTGTGAAGCTGACCGTTGTCGTAATATTTTCAAATACCGTCAGGTAATCGATTGTTGATTTTGTACAATCGATTGTTGAAATTAAAATCTGGAAAAGATTTTTTGAACGTTGCTGAGTAATCGATTGTTGATTTTATACAATCGATTGTTGAAATTAAAATCTGGAAAAGATTTTTTGAACGTTGCTGAATAATCGATTATTGATTCTGTATAATCGATTGTTTTACGTAAAATCTGGAAATGAATTTTTGAACGTTGCCAATAATCGATTGTTGATCTTGGATAATCGATTGTTAAGCGTAAAATCTAGGATTGATTTCTGGAACGATTGGCAAACAATCGATCGTGGATTCTTGACAATCGATTGTCACTCAGTAAAATCAACAACTATTAATTGACAATTAGACAACGGTAATGCCAAGTTTTTCAACTATAAATACAGCTTCAGTTCAGTGTTTTAAAAACAATAACACACAACAACTGATCATTCTATTGCTATAAGCTTGCATACTATTGTTTATCATTTTATATTCATTTCATAAAGCTTTTGAGAGCCAAAGTCTTGTCCATAGTTGTTGTGATCTTGAGCTTACTTCCTATACTCATATCTACTCATTAAGGAGTGCTTTGTTTGAGTGTTTAGTGTTTTGTACACTTGTAAGAGAATTGTGATTCTCTTATTGTAAGGAACTTGTGTTTCCTTGGTTGAAGTCTTGGAGTGTTGTATCTCCGAGCAAAGGTGTTAAGGCTTGTGTCCTTAAGTTGTAAAGGTTGGTTAGGCACCCGTAAGCTTAACAGTGAAGTCTTGGAGTGTTGTATCTCCGAGCAAAGGTGTTAAGGCTTGTGTCCTTAAGTTGTAAAGGTTTGTTGAGCACCCGTAAGCTTGACAAGTTAGTGGAAAATCTCGAGAGAGTCTCTCGGAGACTGGACTAGCCACGTGTTATGGTGAACCAGAATACATCGGTGCGTACTTTATTATTTATCGCACTTATTTACTTCCTGCAATTTTTTAATTCCGCAAAGTTTACGCTAATTTTTATTATAACGCTATTCACCCCCCCCCCCTCTAGCGTTAAGCGTATTATCTAACAATTTTATGGCTTTACTATGTTTGAACTATTTTCTTATAATTTTTTCTCTTCCTGGTTCATTGTGTTAAAAACCCTAGGTTTTTTGGTTTTATCCGAGTTCTAAAACTCTCTTTGTTTGTTTTACATGCATGCATGGTTCGATTTAGTTCCTTGTGTTTGAGTCCTCTTCCTTGTTTGACTTATCTAATTCTGAGTTCCTACCTTTCTAACTCGACTTTTTTTAAAACCCTAAAAAGGTTTTCCCCACTTATTGTTGTGAGTGATTTACTTGTTTCTATCTTTCTTTACCTGTGAGACTGGTTTCTTCACATTGGCTTTATGTGTGATCCATGACTGCTTGACCTTGTTTATTACCACATTTTGAATAGTCCCTATCCTATTCATGTCACTTCTTTCTATTTATTTAATTTGCTCCTTTTTGTCAATACGTTTGACCCTGCAAGTCTAATACGCATGTTCATTCCTTCATATGTATATGTTGAAGTTCAGAGTCATGATTCTTTCTTGATTGATCTTGATTTACTCAATGTTATGCCAGACTGCAAAAGGTTCCCTTGTAAACCCTAATCTTTACATATTTGTTTAAATTGATTGATTCCCTTTCTTTAATTACTGTGATATTTTACCTTGAATCCTTTCCCAAAATTAAGTATATTTTGTACCTAGACTCAAATATTTACCTTATACTTTTACTATCCCTTTATATGGCAAGAATCAAACTGTCTCAAACTAATTTCTTTCCTTAATTAGCCATGTTAGTATCTGTTTGAACACTAATTCCTTGGTTTTAAAGGGATGTAATTATGTTAATGGATTCTGATTGTGATTATTTCCATAATTGTGTTATACTTTTACTTGTTACCTTATTTTCTACCCATTTTTAAAGTTATAAATATCCTAAACTCTCTTCTTTAAAAGACACAAATAAATCAATTGAGAACACACACTTTCACACTCAAAACTTTCCCTTTCTCTACTACTACTCGTGATACTGCTTTGTCTAGTAAGCTGAAAGTCAAGACTAGAGTGTGGAGTCCTGCTTACTTTTCCTTTCTACACTTTGCTTCTTTGACTAGTATATCCTAGTTTATCTTTTGAGCCCAAACAACAATATGCTTCCTTATTTGTTTCAGCTTCTTTCATTTTTATTTTACTTCGGCTTTTGGTTCTGTTAAGATGCATTACCGGCATGCCATGATATTCCCCTTCCCCTCTAGATTAATTCATTCCCCTATGTGTGTTTCAATACATACTCTATCAGTCACTTATTATGTATTTTCCACCCCCAGACCCCTATCGCTTCAATATGCTTACGTTTTCTGACTATCATGTGATCATGCTAGTATCAGCTATTATTGTGCATATCCAACTAGTCCTAAAGACCCTTGATAAGGTTATGTGCTTACAGTCAAATGTTCGTGTGTCCCAAATCCCTTGAACCCCTTGTATGACTATTGATTTTGTGTGCGATCCCATCTTGGGAGTTTGAGTTTTGTTTACTACTACAACTGCTTTCAAATCACCTCTATTACTTATTACTTTCAACCCAATTTTTAAACAAACTTTTTTTTTCAAACTATGTCAAGCACTCTCACTTATTCTTAGAATCTAGATTCTGCCCCTTTTGTATGAGCCTTGCCTTGGGACCCTTGAGCTCTCTTTGAACTTGGACACATAAAAGTTGGCCCTTCCACACTACACTCATTCTGTTTGGTTATGCAAATCTGGGTGTAAGCACTATCCAGGACACCTTGAGGTCCTTCGGGAATTCAGACACACCCAGATATGAGAAGGCTTTGGAATAATATTGGCATTGAAGTGATTAATTACAAACTCATAGAGGAATTCAGGATCATGCTTCCTATGGTTATAACTTCTTATTTTTGCACTTCTTTCGTACTTCAATCATTTGGTCTATAATAATTTGTAAACAAGTATGAGATTGGCTAGTGACAAGGGCTGGGAAATATGCATGCTATCAAAACGGGTAGAAAGCATGTTATTAGGTTTATATTACTACTTGCACAATAGAAACCATGCTTAAGATTCATTTCATGCATTAGAGATCATGTTCCTTAGAATTTACACTTACTATTTTCAGCATGTTCATGTCACTATCAAATCGCTTAGATAATTCTTTGTTAAGTATGTTAATAATCAGTGTTTCTGCAATCATGTTCCTACCACCATGCAGACTTAGAGATCCTATTTAGGCTAACAACATTAACAAACATATAATCTCTGCATATTCTAGTAATCATGTTCTAAATGTTGTAATATTTGTGCATATAGAAATCCTTTTTAGGATTCTGCATATACATTCTTCTGCATCTCTGCATATTAGTTAACATGTCTTTAGGATTTCATTTGTATTCTCTTAAGCACACTTAGGCTAATTATGAACGCTTAAAAGGAATAAAACGATGTATTTCAGTCCTTACGATTAACTAGCAATAACTCAATGTGCGGAACACCTAGAGACGCATGTTTAGTAATAATAATAATCTCCAACTGTCTTAATAATCCTGAATAACTACTGAATCTCGCTCACGCCTAGGCAAAGCCTTTGGTAATTAATGAAACTTGAACTGCCTTTATTGAAATTATCAACTGGTACAACCAGTAGATAGGCCTGATCCGGACTTTTTTTCTAAGTTATATAATGAATCTTGTTCTGACTCAAACACCTTGCTTTAGGATTTTTAAAATTCAGACCTTAACTGTGTTTAAGTCATGCTGTTTATATGCATTATTTGCGGCGGTATACATGAGCTTTCGAATTGCTTACATGTTTCCCTTCTAAATACAGTCCTACTTGTTTTTATACGTCTCCTTAGCATTTTACCTTTAAACCTAAGAGTCAGCCTAAAACCTCCCTCTTATAGCAATAGTAGTCCTAAATTCCTCTAAGAGTGATAGAAATGGGATAATAAACAGCATGCAATAGAGGTTGAGACTAATCCTCGCTTTACTACCTTTACGGGTGGGAAGGGCCGATATGGATATGATGACTGGTGCACTAATACCACGTGTATCCCCTCTTCTGAAGAGTGTCATACCGGTATTGCATTGATGTGATCCATATTACAAACAAACCTAGGACCCTTTTTACATTCACTAACATGTTTAGATTATAACTCTTTTCAAAACCTAGCCTTTATTGTTTTTTCAAACACTTGTATATTTAAATATAAAATCCCCTACTATTTGATCCTTATTTGTTTGTTTGATAATTGCACAAATTCACAAAAAAAAACTATCTGGCCGGGAACCACACTAGTGGATCCTGAGGGGTGCCAAACACATTCCCTTTGGGGTAATTTCAAGCCCTTATCCTATCTCCAGTTACCAAACATAGTTGTAGTGGAACCCCATAGGTGCCTAACACACCTTTAAATTGTTAGATGGAGACTCTCCAAAATTTCAATACCTTCCCAAAAGGAAAGAGCTTTCCCATCCAAAATGTCATAAACCCAATTTCGCGAGAGAACCGCAATACAATCCCTAGTCAATTTAATTTTAGATATAGGGTTTCCACTCCCTACTTTCTTTTTCCCAAGGATACACAATCATTTCTTTCAATATTGAAGTAGTATAGGGTTTTGGTTACAAATAACTCGTGAAATTTTCCTAGTGATAAGTGGGATAGAAAAATTCCATTCGTTTGTTTATTTTGGTGTCTGAGAAAGTTGTACCTCAAGACACAGGGTTCGAGATGACCAAAAGAAGAAGATTAAATCTAAAAGAAAATAAAATGAATAAATAAAAAAGTAGTGAACTCAAAGTGCATAAGCGGAGGAAAGATGTGGACTACTCAAGATACGAATGATGTCACAAGCTTTGCATGTTTTCCCTTGATCCGAAAGCTAAAGGAGAATGAACCTACACTTGCATCTAACAAGTATCAAGATTCAAATCAGAGTCTGCATGAAGAACCATCCAAGACTCAAAATAAAGCTTCAGGAGATTTATAGATAGGAGTCTTGTAACCTGTAGCTGGTTGGTTTAGCTAGTTTAGTATTTCATTTTGATTTTGGTGTAGTAAGGAGTCAGCAAGCAGTTACAACAGCAACATCAGTGAAATCCTAGTTACCAAAACATCCAGAACTATACTGACCTAATTACTTCATAGCCAAGGATATGTAAGCAACCTCCGAAGCAAGGTTCTGTTAGACTGTTTCAAAAAATATTTCCCATGGAGTATCCATATGGGAAAATATCGCTCGTAATTGTTCATTTTGTCTTTCCCCGAAAACTCTTCATATCTCCGAACAATGACGGGAAGTTGTGAGCATGTGATTTTTGCCCGACTAAAATATTCCTACATAATTTACAAAAATATTTTTTTTTAATTTTTTTTAGGAATTCCTCTTTATTTGATTGCATTTTTAACACTTTAAAATCAGAAAAATACCACAAAAATGTCAAATTTTATGCATTTCATTTTAGGTTTTTGTTACGATTTAATTTTTAATTAATTGCATTATTAAAAAAATCAAAAAAACAATGATCATTTTTACATATTTAGCTTTTAATTTAAAATTAGTATTTTCTTTCATTAGTTTAATTCAACTATTTATTTTTGTGTTAGAAATAGATGATTAAGTTAATGCTACAATTTAGAATCTAATTCAAGGATTTTAGTTAGTTTATTTAAGATTTTAATTAATTTTAGTTACATTTAAAATCAATTCAAAAGAAAAGAAGAAAGAAACAAAGAAAGGGAAATAAGCAAAATATTTGGTTTGGGCCCATTTCTAATGGCCTAATTGTTCTCAAGCCATCCATCCAAAACCGAATCCCACCTGGTCCAACTCTTTAATAAACTAAACGACGTTGTGTAGGCATCAAGCCATCTCAGTCGTTCATCAAACATATTCCTGTTAAGGGTCAGATTTGCCCTTGTACTATTCAAAATAAGCTACATTTATCCTCCGTTTGAATTCTTTAACAAATATACCCCCACCGTTACACTTTCGGGCCACATTTACCCTTCACCGTTAAAACTTGTTTCCTCAAAAATTTTGAACACGTGGCATTCTCCCATTGGTCCAGATTAGCCCACCCATTGAATTCTTTATACCCGACCGACCCGAAGACACAACCCGCCCCGACCCCCAGGTATTTATATACTCCATCGTTACTTTCCAGACCCTTTTCCAAACCCTTCCCCTTCATCTTCCTCTCATTTTCACCTAGGGTTCTATCTCATTCCATTGAAGAACAAGGAATTTCCACATGCTTTCTCCAACAACAAGAAGCAAAGCTAAGTACTTTCTTCAATTAAATGTTTGTTGAAGCTGTTTGACGTATTTTGTTGCTTAACTTTGCCGCAAATTAATCACCTATAAGGATTTCGTTCTTTTAATCAAGTTATGGTTTTGAGAATGAGCTTAAATATCTATTGTTGACCGATGGGTGTGTTTTTTATGAGCGGATTTTGTTTGCATGGGTTGCGTAGGTGTGTTTTCCGTTTCTGTTTATTCGAGATAGATTTATTTTTGGATTTGTGTATTTTTTGTCGTCGCCCCTGTTTGATAATTGATTTTCTGATATTTTTTGAACAGTTTGCTGTTTCAGTTATACACCAATGTTCTGTTTCAGTTTTAGGATAGTCTTCTACTTAAGTTTATCTCATATTTTATCAATTTTCATCATACTATTGTTCAATCATAAGAGTTCAGTATTTTATATACTTTGCAGGATATTAAATATGACTTTGGTGGACATAATTTTCCATCATGGTGGGGATTGGATAAAAAAACCCATGTGTTATATTCAAAGAAGCTTGTTCACTCTTGGAAAGGTAATGACTCTGATCTTATTTCCTTTATTGATCTAGTAAATGAGTACACTGGGAAATTGATGTATATAGGTGTTCAACAACTAATTGTAAATGGACCTTCTGGTAACTATTTTGAAGTAGTTGATGACTCTGGGATAAGACAATTATTGTCTTTAATATCTGATGAGATTAAGTGTCTTAACTTTTATGCAGTAGATGAATGTGAATTATCTGTGAATGTTCCTAATATTGTCGATTATTTTGATTTACATTCATCTCCAAATGAAGTTGGTACAGATTGTAGTGAGGTTGAGTGTGAGAGTGCCAATGATGTTGAGGTAGGGTATAATTCTGAGGAATTACAAACAATAGAATTTCAGAAAAATAGAGAAATTGATGTTGGACTGTCAAACTACAAGGAATTGTATAAGGGTATGAGCTTCAAGGACATACCTGAAGCAAGAAAATGTATTAAATTATATTCTCTGGCAAACAAAAAGGATTTAAATCAAGAAAAAAGTGATAAAGAAAGATTAAGGTACACATGTGTTACTGGTTGCCCTTTTGTTGTTCTCATTTCTGGGGATAGAGACCTTCCAGGTGTTAGGATAAAGACACTAAACCCAAACCATAAATGTGATGACGCATTTGATAATAGTAGGTTTGATCATCATACAATTGCACTTTATTTCAAGAAAAAATTGCAAGATAACCCTATGTATAAGATTAAAGAGACGAGAGCAGATATCAAAAATGTTTTTAATACAAATGTCAGTTATGGAAAGTGCAAGAGGGCTAAAAGAGAGATTTTAGAGAAACTACAAGGAAGTTTTACAGATGGCTACAATAAACTTGAGGCATATGCTACTGAACATAGAGAAAGTAATCCAGGAAGTGATGTGATCATTAACTTGTCAAAGGATGCACTTGCTCAAGGTGTAAGAAGATTCTTGAGAATGTATATTTGCTTCCATGCTCCTAAGATGGGTTTTACGGAAGGTTTGAGACCTTTCATTGGCTTGGATGGGACATTTCTAAAAGGGAAAGCCAAAGGTCAATTGTTAATTGCTGTTGGTTTGGATTGCAATAACCAAACATATCCTCTAGCTTGGGCAATTGTAGACAAGGAGACTAAGACAACATGGAATTGGTTCTTGGAATTGCTTCAAAGCTCATTGGATCTCAAAGAAGGTGAAGGAATTACTTTCATGTCAGACATGCAGAAGGTAGTCTTTACATTCTACTTTTCTATTTCCTTACTGTTAATTCTATGTTATTTGTATCTTTTAACTATTCTTATTTGTATCTTTCAGGGATTGATTCAGGTAGTCCATACTGTGCTTCCAAAGTCAAATCATAGATATTGTGTTAAACATATTGAAGCAAACTGGTGCAAAAAATGGAGAACAGATGAGTTCAAGAAGTTGTTATGGTGGTGTTCATGGTGCTCATACGAGGAAGACTTCAAGGACCAGTTGAAGAGCATAGGCAAACTGGATATATGGATTAAACTAGACAGAAGCCAATCATAAACATGCTTGAAGATATATGGATTAAGCTTATGAACCAGTTGAGAGAGAGAGAAGAATCTGCTAGATTATGGGCTACATCTTTCAGTCCACATAGTATGAAGTTATACAATGAGTACCTGAAGATAGCTAATAGATGTTTTGTTAACTCCAATGGTGACTCTGGCTATGAAGTTAGAGAAGATGGAGATACGCACACTGTCAACCTGGCTATTAAGAGATGCACATGTAGGGGATGGGATCTCACTGGAATTCCATGCCCCCATGACATTAAAGCCATTCAGTACAAGAAGATGGATCCTTTGGAGGAAATAAATTGGTGGTATAGCAAAGAAGCATACATGCTTACTAATAAAAACAAATTGCAGCCAGTTAGGGGGGAAAATTTTCGGAAAGTTGAAGAATCTCAAGCAATGAAACCACCTGAGTTAGTCAAGTTGGTTGGGAGGCCTAAAATCAAGAGAACAAGGGATAAAGATGAAGCAATCAAGAGGCAAGGTGAATGGGGAGTTTCTAGGAAGGAAAGAGTTATGAAGTGCAGCAAATGTGGAGAGACAAAGCATAATGCTAGACGATGTGACAAGGTAATAATTAATTTTTCAACTTCATTTACTCATTGTTGGATCTATCTATTATCTAACTTGTTTAATAGCCACGTCAACAGGAGAAAACGCAAAGAATTCTTGATGAAGATGAAGAAGTGGGGCAACATCCACAAGAGGAAATTAACCTTACTGCACCCCAATGTAGTCAAGCAAGTCAAGCCCCAGAGTTTGTTTTCATGCCTACACCAAGGGTTTATAGGGAGACTTCAAGTTCTGCTACTGCTTTTGAGCATCCAGAACTAGAAGATGAACCAGCTATAAGGCCTATGGTGGTGTTAGAAGAAAAAACAAGGCTTCACCAGAGACAACAACCATCACAACCTTCAGAATCAAGGGTAATTGCATTCAAAGGTGATCACAATGGTTTAAGTGTTCCATCTGATCTTCCTTACTCACCAGGCAGCCTTACATGGAATGGGAAAGCTGCTATTACTGGAAAACAATTACAAACACAAAGTAGGCAAAGAATAGAGAAGTTGGTGCCAAGGAACAGAAACAAATGATGTGTGGTAATGCTGCTGTGCATACTGTTTGTAAAGAAGCATACTGTTTATTTTTGGGGGTCATAATTTTGTAAAGAAGCATACTGTTTATGTAATGCTATTGTGTTGTCTGTAAATTTTTGGGGGTCATAATTTTGTAAAGAAGCAACAGTTTATGTAATGCTGCTGTGCTGTCTGTAAATTTTTGGGGGTCATAATTTTGTAAAGAAGCAACAGTTTATGTAATGGTGCTGCTGTTTGTACTGATGCTGTCTGTGCAGCTTTTTGTACTGATGTTGTTTGTGTAAATGGTGCTGCTGTTTTTGTACTGAAACAGTTTATGTAAAGCTGCTGTTTTTGTGCTGCTGTGCAGCTTGGTCTATATACAAGTGTGCGTATATATGTAGTGTGTCTGTGAAGTGTATTGATTTGAAATCCTAGATATCCTATGACTGCCTTTGGGATAGTTGATGTGTTTGATCTGAGTGCGTGAAGCATTGAGCTTTCCAAGTCGCCCAGCAGCATTTATTTCCATACGTTTGTGTTTGTAAACATTACCAGCAGCATCTTAAATTTGCTGTTTATGTAATGGTGCTGGGCAGCATTGTAAAGAAGCATGCATAAATGCTGAAATTTGTTGTTTATGTAATATATATCTGGGCAGCATTGTAAAGAAGCATACATAAGTCATGTTTGTGGTATCAAATTATGCAGCTCTAAATACAAAAAAATTTGAAAGCTTCACAGATGGTAGGAACACAAAATACTTCACTTCATTAAATGACATTGAAAGCTTCTAAATCCAGTAATACATATGCTTCACTTCATTACCATTGCCACAACATATGGTAGGAAAAATTTCCACTAATACTTATACTTCACTTCATTAGCATTGCGTCAACAAATCCCATAAATATTGTCCATGAAATCATAATGACGATCTTCATATTTAGGACTTTCTCTTCCAATTTACGGGCTTTGTTCGCTTCCGAATTCTGTAAAGCCTTCAAGCTATCCACTCTTTCCTTTAATTTTCCCCTTTCAAGAATAATCACATCCAACGTCGACTTCATATTTTTGAGTTTAACATTAGCGGCATCCAATTTGTACTTCATATTGTTAATTGTAATGACCGCTCGATCCGGTAACGCATCATCTTGCCATTCCCAATAATCGCACGAGCTTATCTACCAAACAAAAAGCATACAACTTCTAATTATGAACCAATAATACAAGGGAAAAATTAAAATTATCGGAAAAATTAGATGGAATCAGAATAAACAAAGTGATACATACATCAGGTTTTGCGCACTTAAAGAATCTCCTTCCGGGATTAAATGGAGTCGTTGAAGTGAAGTGATTAGCAATTTCCCCACAATGACACCTCTTCTTTGATGAATAACTACTTTCAGACATGACAAAACTTGCTATGTTAGAAACCCTAATTTCTTGTTCTTCAATGGAATGAGATAGAACCCTAGGTGAAAATGAGAGAAAGATGAAGGGGAAGGGTTTGGAAAAGGGTCTGGAAAGTAACGATGGAGTATATAAATACCTGGGGGTCGGGGCGGGTTGTGTCTTCGGGTCGGTCGGGTTTAAAGAATTCAATGGGTGGGCTAATCTGGACCAATGGGAGAATGCCACGTGTTAAAAATTTTGAGGAAACAAGTTTTAACGGTGGAAGGGTAAATGTGGCCCGAAAGTGTAACGGTGGGGGTATATTTGTTAAAGAATTCAAACGGAGGATAAATGTAGCTTATTTTGAATAGTACAAGGGCAAATCTGACCCTTAACCGAACATATTCGGACCGTTGAAAACTAATTTTCCCTCTCATATATAACTGTCCTAACCGACCTCCTACCACCCAAAACAACCTCACCCTCTGTGTCTCACCTCTTTCACCCCTTTCTCTTACCTACGCCCTGAACAATCGTCGGAAATCGCCTACTGCAGCGGCAATACCCCAATCATGCCCAAATTAACACCCTACAATCCCAGCCTCCCCTTATCACTAGTCTACCATTAGTTTTCCAAAATTCCTCACCAAATCCCTCCAATTTTGGATCTACAATCCTGGAAAAAAAAAACCTAACCTTTTCATTTTTCGATTTTATTGGAAATACCAACTTGTTTTGGCCAGAAACCTACGTTAGTCGATTGCTCTTGTCAAGGGCAATTGATGAACGTTAGTTTTGGCTCATTCTGAAACTCACCAAATTTCGTCCAAGTAAATGCTGGCCGGCCAAGCTTCTTTGCCATCATCGTTCATTAATTCGCCGTGTTTGTCCAACCATTTTTGACAAATCAATGTATTGTCCTTTTCCCTTTTCTTGTTTCTTTTTTTCTCTTCTTTATGTTGTTTTTTCCTCACTAGTTAGTATGTTGTTTATTTATTTGGTTAATTTCAATTAAAATAGCTTCACATAGGTTAATTTAATGATAGTCAGCTTAATCGCATTTTGTTTAAATTAATTGAATCAATTCTAAATTAGTTCGGTAATCTATTTATTTCCAAATTAGTAGTCCGTTTCTGTTGATCTTTGATTGTTTGATTGCTAATGTTTAATCCGGATAGGAATTAAAAGGGTTGAAAGATTAATATTGAAAACTTGAAAGGGGTAATTGGAAACCAAAATTCGGGAGTCTACGTCTAGAATGGTCTGGAAGGTTCTAGAAGATTATAATAGGGACTAAAATGCAATTATGCTAAGTATATTAGGTTAGATTAGGGTAAAAAGGAGGTAAATTTAAAAATTAAAAGGACTTAAAAAATAGGAAAAATATGCATAGATAGCTGTCCATTTTCTGGTAAAAAAAAGGTACCTTATCTCTAAAATAGAGCTGACATAATTCCCAAAAGATTTCCGCACACCCCTATGATTTTTCCTCACAAACGCACCCTCTTACATTCTATATAAAGGATCACACACATACGTTAATATTCAACATATTTAAGTCTCAAAAGCACAGATACATTCTTAACTAGAAGAAGGAAAAGACTCATACTGTATACAAGGATTTCTTTTCATTTCTTCTAAAAGCAAGAGCTAAAGATCAGGAATCGCTTCTAAGACTAAGTTGTTTGACTCCATTGGTCCTTGATTGCTCCAAAGCTAGTTTTGGGTTGAATTTGAGGTCTTTTCCTGGGATTTACTGCTTTTGTTGGTGTGTTTGCTCATTTTTCATCAAGCTGCTGTGAGATTTTGGTCTAGCTATCTTCTAGTTTAGAGATTTATTTTCTATTTCTTGTGTTATGTTGCTATCTTCTGCTGTTAGGTATGCCAAAACATATTGTACTTCTCTTTGAATATGAAAATAAATTTCTTTAGTTTGCTGATTCCATGACTATGCCTATTTTTTAGTTTCTTGTATTTGTTTGCTACATGTGATTACCTCTTGTGCTCTGTTAATATCAGCTGTTAATATCAGCTCTTTGTTTGTTCGATCATTAGTTGAAATTTTGGTTAAAACCATTCTTAAACTAATTCAGTTGCTATCAATATTCATTTATCTTGCTAAAGCATATTAATAGTCAATATTTAAACCTCTCAAGATTCTATAAGTCATGTAACTCTTGGTCTCATGAAATTTGTACTAAATTTGTTGTTAGTGATATGCTTAACATGAGAGAACGGATGTTCTGAAAGCATGAGCAATTGCCGGCCAAAGTTTGTATTCGATGTGTTGAAATGCAACTTTAATTTTAGAAAGTAGAAGTTTAGTGTGTAGAAGTGAGGCTATGATCCACGTTTGTGATGCAATAGAATGCATAATGATTTTTATTTTTTTAATCTTAGTAATTGTATCATTTATGTTAGGTTTTTACTGTAATCTAAAATTATTAACTCTTTAGTTATGCATTCCCTGAGAATTGGCAGAATTATCTAGTCATAATTAGATTCATGTTAGGATTAATGATTGGTGGAATTGGTTTAAAGTTATGAGTCTTGGAGAGCTGCAGATTTGGACTGGATTCAAGTAAGCCTAAAAGGGTTGACATGTTTACCCCGGCAGGCCCATTAGTAGTCAGTCAAATTACAGGATGACTAGTGCTTCAATATAGGGATTTTTACATATACATTCCATATAACAAACCATATAACCACTCATGTTTAAGGTTTGTGTTTATTACATTTAAGTATACCACCTTTCAATTTATGTACCAAAATTATATTTAAGATTAATGATCAACACATTTATTATTTGCTTGATTTGTGGAACAAAATCTTTTCAAACTATTTAATTAGAGGCTTGATTTGTGGAACAAAATCTTTTCATTTTTATTTTTTTTAAACGTTCACATTTGACCAAATTCAGTCAGTCTAAGAATCTCCTTATCAACTGGATCTTGAAGTTTCCTAGAACCAAAAAGGTTCATTCGGATTCCTGCTTTGTGTTTTGTCCTTGAAGTATAATTCATTGATTACTCCAATATGTGGCAATTCTTAATAAAATCATTGGAGTAGTCTACATACTTTGTCCAAAAAGGTCGGAGATGCTCGAAGCCTAACTCCAGCCAAGGTTTGGACTGGCCATTGTAATGAATTACAGCAGCCTTCTTTACGTCCTCAATGTTGGACTTATTCTGATATCCCAAGCCAAGCATGTGCCATGAAGGGTCAATGGGGTGAACATGACCTTTGAATGCGATCAAAGCAGGAGGTAGTGTTCCAAGCTTCCACATTGTCAATTTTGATTTCAGATTCTACAAAAGATAAAGAGATCATGGATATGCTTGAAGGACAAAAACAGTATGACAGTTTTTGAGCATGAGTTAGAGCTGCAGCTGCTCGCATTTGGATCTGCCAAATAATTGAAGAGCTTGCTGCATCAAGTTATTGCTTCAGTTCCTTTGTTGTTTCTTTTTATGGGTGGCATTCGTATTTGTTTTTTCAGTTCAATTTTGAGTATGTTTTTCTATATAATGCATGTGAAAGTGTAAGAAAGTACTGCATTTGTGACAGAGAATTGAATGGTACTCTGGTAAGATTCATTCTATTGAATGACTCCAGCACTAAAATCATATATGAATCAATATACTGAATGAGTGTAAGAAAGTACCGCATTCTTGCTTGAAGAAGTTGTAAACTTGTCAAGTGCACGAGCCTTGTAATCGTCTATATGTACCTACAAGTAACTACAATTAACTACAAAGTTCATATAACTACAAAAATATGACTACATTTTAAAAACACACTGGAAACACTGCATATATAACCTTAACTACATTTACCTACATTTGACTACATTTTAAAAACTCACTGGAAACACTTCGTATAACCTTAACTACATTTACCTACATTTGACTACATTTTAAAAACTCACTGGAAACACTTGATATAACCTTAACTACATTTACCTACATTTGACTACATTTTAAAAACACACTGGAAACAGTTCATATAACCTTAACTTCATTTGACTACATTTTAGAAGCTTCTTCCTTTATTGGGTTAGCTGAATAGGATTGCCAAATCATAATTTCATGATTTTGTTTACTTTCATAATATATATATATATATATATATATATATATATATATATATATATATATATATATATATATATATATATATATATATATATATATATATATATATATATATATATATATATATATATATATATATATATATATATCTTATGTAAATCAAACACTCAAAAATCCCTTCCAAGCTTGACGTTATTTCCAAGCTTGGTAGCAGGTTCTCATTTAAGAAAGTATGATTAATTGAAGGGATTTTTACCTTATCTGAATTAGCATTTATTTGGTACAAAATCAAAGATTAATTAGGAGCCATAAATACAGGCGTTATTTTAGGCTACAAATTATTTAACATAGATTTGAGCCTTAATAAATGGCGTTATTTTAGGGTGCAACATCAGCAAAGATTTAAACTCACTGGAAACACTTCATATAACCTTAACTACATTTACCTACATTTGACTACATTTTAAAAACACACTGGAAACACTTCATATAATCTTAACTACGTTTACCTACATTTGACTACATTTTAAAAAACACACTGGAAACAGTGCATATAACCTTAACTACATTTGACTACATTTTAAAAGCTTCTTCCTTTATTGGGTTAGTTGAATAGTATTGCCAAATCATAATTTCATGATTTTGTTTACTTTCATCAATATATATATATATATATATATATATATATATATATATATATATATATATATATATATTCACACGTTAAGAAAGACATTAAAGTGAATATTTCCATCACATAAAACCAATTTGTGCAATCAGAAGCATGCTGCGTTGAGTAGTGAGACGGAAAAGTATTAATAATTAATAGTAGATTGAAATAGGTATATTTAAACGGCTGAGTTGGTCTAAGTGTACAGATTAAGGTTCAGGTCCGAAAGGGCGCATTTTGGAAGTAGGATTTGAACCCATCTATTCTCTCAACAGAACCCCAAATTTGGCACTCGTGAAAACTAATATAAATACAGCAATATAAATTAAGAAAGTATGATTAATTGAAGGAATTTTACCTTAACTGAATTAGCATTTATTTGGTAGAAAATCAAGGATTAATTAGAAGCCATAAATACAGGCGTTATTTTAGGCTAAATTTATTTAACATAGATTTTAGCCTTAATGAATGGCATTAATTTAGGATGGAATATCAGCAAATAATTCGTTTGGTGTATATTTTGTAACAAATACATGGGATATGAGAGTAATAACTAAACAAGGCACAATAATAATAATAAAATTTGCTATATTGAATGTATATGTAAAAAATTCAAAGCCTAAAAGGGTTGACATGTTTACCCCGGCAGGCCCATTAGTAGTCAGTCCAATTACAGGATGACTAGTGCTTCAATATATTGCCATCTATTTGCTAATTGAGTCACAGTAATCGTTTCTGTTACTATAGTTTAATTAGATATTCGACTATATCTAACCAATTTTAAATTCGTAGTTTCTTGATGATTTCATTTTGAAAGAATACGTCAGGCTTTGGGCTAAGCCTATTTGTTAGGAGAAGTAAAGCTACTAGTTTTCTATTCGAATATTAAGTTTATAACAAATATCATAATTGCTTTGATCAACATCATCAACCTACTACTTAATGCATACCTCTTTTATTAGAAAGGGTTCAAAAGTCCATAACCTTCATCAAAATATCAAATCATAGGCCAAATAGAAAAATGAACATCCTAGGTGCTTTAGGCGAGCAATCAAATCATCTCGGTTATGGGTATGGTACCCGTGGTATTATCGTAATACATAATCCCCAATTTGGGTATGCATTTCATATGACCCGACCATAACTTCAGACAATAATAATAAAAATAAACATGTCATAAATCGCGGGTGCATTTCATGTTGTGCGATTTGCAATGTGTACCAAAACAATATGTATACGACATTGTAACTTGTTCCAGAAATAATTTTATAAATAAATAAAAGCGGTTATAAAGTTAAAAAGGCACAACATGTTAAAACATATAATAGATTAGATAATTAGGCCACTTAGTAATAATTGAGTGATCGTGCTAAAACCATGGAACCCGGGAATACCTAACACCTTCTCTCGGGTTAACAGAATTCCTTACACGGTCTTTTATGTTCGCAGATCATAAATAAGAGTCAAATTTTCGATTTGGATTTTAAAATAAATATGTGACTGGGACACTAACGACTCTGAAATTAAGTAAATAATCTCGTTTTGAATAATGTAACTTTAATTGGAAAAACTCCCTATCCCCTCGGAAAAAGGGAGTGACAGCCACCTGGTTTGACTGTACTGGCCCCAGTTATTTCGGGGGCTTATTAAGCTGAAGCGTCTAACAATAAAAGCCTTCTTTGCCAGTACTGATGAAACTAAATATAGGGGTTGGATAAGCTGGTTTGTTAGAGTAAGAACCTCGGATGTCATCCCTGTGGAAAAAATTCCTTTCCCAAAGAGGTGGAACTTCAATTGTAAGTGAAGTGTATTTTCCCAATATCTATTCATATTCCGCTTTCGTATTTCATAACATCTTTATCCTTCTTTTGGCAGCCAATGCCTGGGTGCCCCAAGCGGTTCCCGACATTGAAGATTGGGTTCGAAAGTTAGCTGCCACATCTTCCTACAATGAGCGCAAGTGGTGTGAATTATTGAAGGACCAGTGGGAGGCCAAGAACCATGGTGAGTGCTTTTCACAAGTTTTAATCACTCTTCGTATATTATTGGAGTCAACTTACTAACATTCGATGCATTAGAGATGAGGCCGGCTCCGCCTGGGAAAAGACCAATCCTTCGATCCCAAAATATGAGAAGGACGACAAAAGAAAAAGGTTTTTGAATCCTGAAGATCCTCAAGACAAGAAAACCGCTGCTCGAAGGCTGCGCAAAAGCTTTTCTCAAATGGGTGCAGATTCCGCCCATGATTCTCCGGTTGATGAAGAAAATTATGATGAAAAGGTGGATCTAGTGTATCGTACTAGGAAACCAGTCGAGACCACCAAGCCCTCAGAACTAGAGACCTAGTCCAGAGGCTAGGGAAGCCCAAAGAAAGACTCGGGCAAGGAACTCGTACCCTTGGAGATTAAGATTGTTCCTCCGCCTTCAACTATTATACTAGAAGGGGTAAATGCAGAGACCCTCGAAGCTAATGAGAAATCCCCGAGCGAAGAGTTCGGGGTCATGACAACATTTCACTCTTTTTCCTTGCCGACTTATTCCAATGAGGCAATCGAAGAGGCTAATGCTCTACATATGCCTGATCCGAGCAAGGTCCTTGAAAAGGATCCCTTATAAAGTTTCTTTGCTTGAGTCAAGGATACCAGTGACCTATATAATTACACCAACATTTTTAAGAGGCTCAACAGCTCTTCTCTCGGGTAAATACTAGCTTTTGCTGTTGCAATTTTCTTTCTTCCTTTTCCTTTATCTGAACTTTCTTCGTTTCATGCATAGGTCGTCACCAAGTTTAAAGAAGAGCTGAGCCAACGTGAGGCCGAGCTTAGGAATGTTTTAGTTGAGGAGAAGGCCCTGAGGCTCCTCTATAGCCAAAAGGTACATGATTTAAAGAATCTCCGAACCGTATTTTCCAAAGCTCAAATAAGTGAGTCAAAGCTAGATGAGTAGGTAACTATGATTTTAATAGAGTTCGGCCTTCTTGGCCCTACTTCAGAGGCTAACACTACAATATCTCAGCTACAACAAAAGCTAGAGATGATTGGGCAGCTCCAGGGCAAATTTGATCAAGTTAGAGCTGATTATCATCGGTGGAAGAAGAACATAGATCAGCTTTATGTCAATAAGGAAGTTGTTATAGCCCAATTGGCTAGCTGAAACTCAGCTCCGAAGCATTGAATCGAAGGGTCTGGCTCAGGCTAGACAAATCAAGGAGATAGAGGTTGAGCTAACTAGAGCACGGGCTGAAGCTGAGAAGATGAAGGATACAGCTAATAATCCATTACGATATACTTAAGGGATGCCATTGCCGTTCAAGCTGAGTTTAGGGAGGCCTTCGATTGGGAAAAGCAGAGAAATTATTTGGCTTAGTGTTGAGCCCGGAGGGAGACTCTCAAAGAAATCCATGCCCGGTTCAACCTCGCCAAGGAGATAGCTGGGGCAAAGGCGCGGGTAACTGATGCTAGGTTCCTTGTCTCATCCGACGATGAGTATGTAGCAAGTGACTCCGGGGACGAGGAAGGTGAAGAAAATGTTTCTGAGGGAGAGGAGACTCCCCAAGATAGAGTTGCTGAAGATGTAGTTTCTAAAGATGACGCTCACGAGGGTGTGACCCCAAAAATAGATTAGGTTTTCTTTTTTGTTTTAGGGCCCCTTGTTGGTGTTGTAAATATATTTTGTAAATTTCCCTTATGAATATAAAGTATCTTTTCTGTCCTCGACTTGTGTCGAACTATATTTTGTCCCTGTTTGTGAAAAATTTTGATGATTCAAATATTCAACTTTGTACAGCATTTGGACTCATAATCTAATAAACTCTTCGCTTTTCATTGCTTATTATAATATCCCTTAAGGTTTTATATAATCCTCGAGCTAATCTTAAGTCTATTTGATGTGAGCTCGGAATGATGGGACTTTTCGGTTCAAGGTATCAAACTCTTATATGTTTTTGGCCCTTAACCCATTTTTAAGTTGGTCCTTAGGCTAATATACATAGGCCCTTAGGCTCTTAGACATCAGCCTTTAGGCTCTTTAAGTTGTTTGTTTCGGCCTCTAAAATGGCTATAATGTTTCCCTCTGTTTGGCTAAAAGACTTAGTAAAAAATTTGTATGTCTTAACATATATTGAGTTTTTTGATGGTTCAACGTATCATAACCTTATTCTAACTTGTTTGTGTAATAATAATAGAATATCCCTCGAGAGTTTGAAGCCTTTGGATTATTGGAGAGCTGAATTTATCGAAGCCCTTAGATATTTCGAAGGCTGAATTTATCAAAGCCCTTTATATTTTGCTTTTGCGAGAGTAGCCTAATTTAACAAGATTTTCAATGTTGAAGGCCTATAACTTATAGCAGAAGTCAGACGTCTCCGAGCCACATTATTTTGGATGTAGCCTTTAAAATGGTTGTAGCCTTCGAGTATGTCACTTGGACTTGTTTCCCGATAACTTTTCGAACTTGTCTGAAAAGTTAGTCCCTGAGTATAATGGCCTTGGTCTTTGTTTTGGGGGGATGCCTCTTTGAGGTCTTATGAGTCCAAGTTTTCGATGACTCAGATGTATTTCCCGTCAATGATATTCCTCGAGTATTTCGGGGTACTTTGGCCCTTGAGCCGCTTCCCGTATAATTGACACATGTGTATATGTTTTGGTATCGGGGCTCAACTATTCTAAACGTACACGGTTCATTTGACAGTTTGGCCCATTTCAAAGTTCTCCTATCGAGGCCCTCTTAAACGTGAAGTATACAACAACAATATATTTCTCAAAAATATAACCTCTGAGTGTGATGCCCTCAGTACTTGATGCTGATTGAAAAGATGCACTGGATACTGTTGAGTTCTCCTTAGGTAGAACATAATTGTTGCCTCGTTAGTAACCTTGTTGATAAAACCCATTTAGGATAAAATCCGATCTAAGGAAAAAAAGGTGCAAGGCATGCTTTAAAACCTATGGTTTTCGTGCAAAAAATGATACCTTCGAGATCGTATGCCTTCAATCGAAAATCCATAATAAGTTAGTTTCAAACTCAAATGGACAAAAAGGATAAAGCATTACCCTAATAATAGTATCGTTTGAGCAATTATATGTTCCAATTGATTGGCAGTTGTTGACCTTCCATCGTGCTGAATTTGTAAGATCATTTACTGAGGACTCAGTACGGTCCTTCCCAGTTCGAGCCCAATTTCCCTTCATTAGGATCTCGAGTATTGAGGGTGACTTTTCATAAAACTAAATCCCCAATTCCAAAATATCGAAGGTTGGTTCTTCTATTGTTGTATCTTTTGACCCTTTGCTTTTGCATGTCCATTGGAACAAGCGTTGCTTTTCGCTTTTTATCTAACAGCTCGAGCCTAGTATTCGCGGCCTCGTGGATTGACTCCTCCGATGCTTGTTGAAACCTGGTGGTGTGTTCCCCGACCTCGATGGAGATGAGGGCCTTAGAGCCACATACTAGAGAAAATGTGGTGGCCCCCGTGCTTGACTTCGATGTTGTCCGATATGCCCAAAAGACCTTAGGTAAAACTTCTTTCCATTTTCCCTTTACATCGTCTAACATTTTCTTTAGGTTTTGAATGATAGCTTTGTTCGTTAACTCGGCCTGCCCATTTCTAGTCGGGCGGTACAGTGTTGATAAAATGCTCTTTAATTTATGTGCTTCGACGAACTCTGTTACCTTGGTGCCGACGAACTATTTTCCATTGTAATATACAATCGCTACAGGTATCCCAAATCAGCATATGATATGGTACCAGATAAAATCAATATTTTTTTTCTCGGACCTTCTCGAAAACCTGTGTTTCCACACACTTAGAAAAATATTCAGTCATAAATAAAATAAACTTATCTTTACCCAGGGCTGTTGTTAAGGGTCTAACTATGTCCATTCCGCATTTCATGAAAGGCTAATGGGATAGGACCGAATAGATTTGTTCCCCAAGCTGATGGATCATTAGTGCAAATCGTTAAAACTTTCCCATTGTTTACCCTAAAAATGGAAATAAAAATAAAGTTTGATTTTGTGGTTCTAAAAATAAGTGATCTATTTTTATGCTAGTTGTTAAGAAATGGATGCTAAGTAAAAGATTTGAAAGCAAGGTTATAGCTTAGAGGCAATATGATAATCGAACCAAACGGCAAGAGATCTGGGCCTCGAGCTGGCATAAAATGGGCCTCATGGTCGAGTTCGGTGACCGGCTTAGGTCAATCGAGGGAGGACTAACAGTTATGAGTGTTCCGATGATGGCTCTTTATGATCAATGATAAGAACTAAATGAATAACAATAAATAGAACACAATGAATATATACAATAAATGGAAGTAATGAAATCAAGAGAATATGTTAGAGAGCAGAGAGAATGTTTCTATGTATTCAATATTGAGTATCGGGTCTCTACAAAATGACAAGGATCCTCTTTATATATGAGGGGGAATTCCAATATAGTACAAATGCATTTATTACAAAGATATGGGGTCGTTACAGCCTTTTAATGCTATGGTTCGAGTTTAGACTAGCCTAATAGACTTTGTCACATTTAGTCATTTGCCTTGGGAACCTCATGACGATCCACTGACATCATTGATTTACCCTTGGTCGAGGCCGACCATTTCTTCTGCTAACTCAAAGTAGATTGCTAAGAACCCTCGAGGTTGAAGCCTCGACCTATGTTTCGAGCCTTTGGGAGGTAGTTTCTTCGAGGCGCCTTGGTCACCGTACAATTGGAAATCCAATTTTTTCCTTATACAGATAGTCTATGCATTTCTTAGAGTGAAACGATAAGAAATGATTTAGATATCCACCTCTCTAAACTTCCCACGATGAGGTTATACTTATGACACGAGCCTTTGTGATAACTGAGGTGTTCCATTGGTTTATCTTTCCAACATCATTCAATGCACTGCCAACTTTTATTCTCCAAAGAGATGATATCGCAATCGGTGTAGTTCCCAGAAATACATTGATTACGCCTGCCGATACGTCTTTCAAAGATATTGATGGCACCGTCGATTACGTTTTCCAAAGAGCATTGATTGTGCCTGTTAGTTGCACTATCCTTTTTTATAAATGAAAGCTTTCTTAAATCAAACTTCACTCACTCATTTTTCACCACCACTCCTTTCTTCTCATCTCCCTCATCCAATTTTATTTCTCATGCCTAACGCATGTGGTCGTAGGGTCATGTGGTAGCATTTTCACCGACTATGTAATGGCCCTTTCTCAATGTTGTATTTCTCCGAGCATGATTGCACTAACTTCTTGTTGTTGTTGTTACTACTGCTGTTTTCATTGGCTCAAGACGGAGAAATATGGGTGCCGATTTTTTCTGACTGAGGAAGATATTTGGACTCTACACCACTACTTAGGAGGGTGTTCGAACATTACACCACTGCACACCTCCCTACTCCGGCATGGTGTTGAACTTTATCCCTTTTACTTTCTGCAGGGTGAAGTGGCACTACCAGCCGCTAACTTGCATGGCACAATGTTCCAAGAAGTGGACTTAAAGTAGTCATGTAGGTAAGGCTGACGCTAGCCGAGTCTTCTATCGCGCCGTGATTTCCTTGGCCTTGTAAAAGTTTTTGCTCTTTAACGGGCTGCGACTCTTTCTTCATCTTTTTCTGCTTCTTCCGCATCACATTCCTCTTCTTCATCTTCTCCACTGAAGATACCATTTTGGAAGATCGAGATGAGACCTCTAATGAGATAGTGCTCGAATATACTGTCACTCAGGATGCACCCTCGAGGATAAATTAGACTCTTGGCTTTTATAATATATCTGTTTTACTTCTTTATTCTATGTAATGATCCCTCGTGGGTTTTTGTTATCATATGTAAGGACCCTCGTGGACTTTTCTAATCATAGTTTATTAATACAATGATATTTCTTCGATTTGTCTCTGATTTATGTTGAATTCCCTCTTTATTCGTGTATATGAGAATTCTAAATGCATGATTTTACCGATTGATACGAATATGAATCCCAGGTTGGATTGATAAACTCAGGTCGTGGGACCCTCGACTTCGAGCTGAATGAGAGTAGGGCTTTGAACTTTCAAAACGACACTTTGCCTTTTAGACCCTGCAATAGTCCTCGAGGGGGGGGGGGGTTCTTGGATGCTTGAGAATAAAGATAGCCTTTAGGCTTTCGAGAGCAGTCCCCAAGTAGGGGTTCGCTCAAGCTCGGGTGATAGGTGTTGCAGATATATCTCGGATGAGGGCATACCCAGGTTTAGATGATACCTGGGTTAAAGTAATTAAGAGGACGATTATAACTCGACCCAAGGACTCAGGTATATCGAGGGCCAGAGGGTCAGGTAAATGGCCCATACTTACAATAGCAAAAATCCTCGAGATAGGGCGCCACATTGAGGCCAAGCCCATATGAGTAGGTTTTTAGAGCTTATCTTCTTTTTGAGAGAGGACCTCGAGATCGAGTACCATCTCAAGGCATATGATGATGTCAATGGCTCCTTGGAGCACATCTTCTTCTTAGTGAAGGTCCTCGATATCGGGGTACCATCTCGGGGTGTAGTGATGTCATTGGCTTCCCGGAGCCTACTTCTTCTTGGTGGAGGTCCTCGAGATCGGGTACCATCTCGGAACTTGCAATGGTTTCAATGGCTTCCTGGAGCCTATCTTCTTTTTGGTAAAGGTCCTCGAGATCAGGTACCATCACAAAGCTTGGTTGATGCGGAGGTCTCCAACACCAAAATGTTGTATGAGGGTGTCAAGTGTATGACATGGTGATGAAATAACCGAGGCGATCCCGCCGGCACATCTTCCCAAAATGATAAAAGCATTAGCCAGTATTTTTAATTGGCCTTTAAGGAAGACGGATAGTCACCGCTTTCTCCATATATAGGGTTGTCTTCTCCCTTTTGTAGATTCCGCTGTTCTGAGTAGTAATCCTCTTATTAGAGTTCTCCTTTCCTGAGTTAGGTCCACCATAATTTCAATTTGACGCACTTGCTCAAATTCCTGCTCCAGTTCTCTAGTTTTACCACAGTCATGGCTACTAGGTCAAGGTCTGATCGGAAAGCTGAATGGAGTTCCACCACTGGCATTTTGTTTCGAGGGGGGATCTTCTGTCACGAAAGACTCCCAAAGTTCGAGGTCATTGGGAATATGCCTTGAATTTTATTTATTTAATAGAAGAGGAGCACCTTGAGTCACCGAGGAAGGACTGAGGGTGTGGGAAAAGTTAGTATTGCAAGTACCTTCCCCAAAGGAGAGCATCTTGGACCATGCCGAGGGGTTTTTGAACGTGTACACATACGCCTTTACACTGGTCCTGCATGATAATGTTGTGCTCGATTTCAGCTGAAAGTACCAAGTTACCTTGGCGTAGATTCACCCATTATTTTGGCGGATAGTATTGGTGATGAGGTCTTTTACGGAAGAAGCAGGTCTTAAATTAACTCTTAGTCATCTCATCAGGTCGTTCCTGCCTTTTCTTCATCGAGGTCTGCTAACCCTACTATGTCGATCCACCACTCCTCTCATTGTTGATGATAAAGAAGATGGATAACGGGGGTGGATAAGGCGATTCGTTTGAGTACGGACTGTCGATATTATTCTTTTGGAGTTACTGCCATTTCCTGAGAAATGGAATTTTACACGTAAGTTGTACACTCGTGCCTTTGTAGTTATTTAGTTATGGAGAAGTCGGGCTCCGTAAATGCGCCTTTCTTTTCCTTTCTGCCGCAATTTCATGGACGCCGTGCGCGGCTCTCGACCTGCGGGATTGGGCTTGTAAGTTGGTGACCCACTCGGCCTATAATGAGCGTAAACGGCAAGCTTTTCCTAAGGATAGGTGGGAGGAAAAACATCATGGTACGTGCTATGTGTTTTGCTCCCTCCCCCCATCCCCCCCCCCCTCTTTTTCTTGGAGGGGCACTTTTTCTTTCTGTGTGCTAACTTTGTCATCGTAGGTATTGGGGGGTCCATTAAAGCAAGGTCATGCCCTATAGGAGAGGGAGAAAGACTGTCGGCTTCAGGACAAATGGGTGATGATAATAGCATTAAGCAGAAAAGGTTTTTGCAGTGCGATGATGATTATTGCAAGACACGCTTAGCCCGGTGGCTCATAGAGGGCATATCATCCGATTCTACAGCACCCGAGATCTCCGACTCTAGAAAAAAAAGTCCCTCCCCGATATTGGATGAGAGAGATTCTTTGGCCAAGTTTTCTGCCCTTAAAGTGAAACTTCGTAAAACTCACGAGAACATCTTGGTTCGAAGGACATGATTCCACGACTCGAGTCCGAGCTCTTGAATATGAAGGCCAAAGTTGTGGATGCCTAGGCTAAATACGAAATAATCAGAGCCAAGGCTACTAAGAAACATGCTGCCTATTTGAAAGATGCTTCTGATGCTCGTGCTGAGCTAAGGAGGACTCTCGGCCAAGAAAGTAGGAGTAAAGACTACATGAGGCACAAATCTCAGAAGGAAACCCTCGAGGAGATTCATGCCAAGGGCTTCGATCTCTCAGAATAGATAAAGCAGGAGAAGGTGGAAGAATGTGATGCTAAGTTCCTTCTATCTAATGCTAAAGAGGGCGAGAAAGAGGCCGACGGACCATAGTCACTGAGGGTGATGCAGATTATTTTATGCCTCTCCTTTATTGTTTTGCATAGAGTTATTTCAAAGGACTTTGTAAATAAAGCTTGTATTCCCTCACATATATGCATAAAAGGAAGCCTCGCGGTTTTTCGTTTTTACGCATTTCCATTTCCCTTGCTTTTAGCCAGATGAACTGGTTGTCAAGTTAAAAGGAATCCTCATACTCACGGTATGGCCCTGGGACTCATTGGGCTTGCCCATAGGCTCTTATGTTCTTGGTGGGTGCGACCATTTAGTGTAAGTTGGTGTTTGAGCTCTTATGCTTTTTCTCTTACGCATATTTAGTTAACTGTTTTGGGTTCAGTCTCTAAGTCGGGTATCGACTCGAGCTCATTTTACCCTCAAGTTTTTGAATTTAAGGCTGACCCTTAGGCTATTATGTATTGGGTAGGTACAACTTTTTGTATGGTCTGGCGGTAGTGGATCTTACGCATTGGGTCAGTACGACTTTTGTATGGGCTGGCAATAGTGGCTCTTATGCATTGTCTCGGTATGACCTTTTGTATGGGCTGGCGATAGTAGCTCTTATGCATTGGGTCGGTACGACCTTTTGAATGGGCTTGCGATATTGGCTCTTACGTATTGCATCGGTACGACCCCTTATATAGGATTTATTGTTCCCCCATTAAGTACTTTTTGAGATTGTGTTCGCCTCACTCTTTGACGATTCAATAGAAACTTGATTGTGAGTCATTAAATGGCGTTAATCGAGCACCTCGGGAGGTTTGGCTTAGTGGCTGAGTATCTCGAAGCCTAGAGTTGGGAGCTGACATGGTCGAAGCTCTTTTGCCTTTGTCGAGGGTAGCCTTTTTAACCAGTTCTTTTCGAAGTATTTTTGAAGTAATTGAGGCCCTTGATATTATAGCGACGGTCGGGGACGTGGCATTCCCGAGTCTTGTTAGTTTAGATGGTACAACCTTGTAACCGTAGTTATTTGTGTTTAGCCGGAGCCTCTCAGTCCCCGAGTGAAGTATTTTCTGCATCTATATCAAGGGTATGCCTTTTTAGGGGTCTTACAAGTTTGATATATAGCCTTAACTTTAAGATCAGGATTATGCCTTTAGTAAGGTCTTACAAGTTCTACATACCTTTGAGGTCTTACAAATTTGGCTACTTGGTGTAGTTATAGTTCATGCCTTGCTTAAAATCTTACAGATATTGTCACTTGGTACAAGTGTGATTCATGCCTTGCTTAAGGTCTTACAGATATTGTTATTGCCATATGTAGGTAATACGAGACCGAGGCTACCCCATGTGGTCTTGTGGACTCGGGGTTTGATAAGTCGACGGGGGTGACTATTGGCGGCAGTCCTCGAGTCATCGAGGGTTTCTTGGCTCGGTATCCATTACTTTGTAAACTTGGTATTGCCTCATTGAAGGCTTACAATTTTGGGGTTTCCAACCAAGAGGTCATGTGGCCTTGATTTTTTTAAACCAGTCCCCGAGTGTTCGGGACATTTTTGGCTCTGCAGCTGTTTTGTGATCTTAATATGCCTCATTTAGGGCTTACGAGTTTGACGTTCTTACCCAGTGGTTGCATTGTTCCGAGTTGTTGACGCCAGTCCACGAGTGTTCAGGACGTTTTTGACATAGTATCCATTTTTGCAAAAATGCTGAGCTTCTTAGAAATTCAAAATGCTTTTGGAAAGTATTCTTTGATTACTTAGTACAAGTATACATGTCTTTTGCTATTAAGGGCTCAGTTATTCTATACAGACATGGTTCGTTCGACCATTTGGCCTGGTACATTATTTTCCTATCGAGACCCTATTTAGTACATCTTGGCTTCTCTGAGTAGGTATCCTTCCGGGGAATGCCCCCCAGTATTTGAGGTTGATTGAAAAAGAAGCCTTGAATACTTGTTGAATCTTCCTTAGGTAGCATGTAGATGTTGCCTCATTAAAAACCTTGTCGGTAAAACCCTTCTTCGGATAAAAACCTTGTCGAAGGAAAAGAGTGTAATGCATGCTTTTGGAACCTAAGACCTTCGTGTTGGAAAGAACTTCGGGCGTTTTGATCAGATACCTACATTCAGGTTAGTATAGAATGTAACTGAACAAGGGAGATAGCCATACCTTAGTACTGACGGCGCTTCGAATCTCGATGTGATTCAATCGTTTGGTATGAGGAATCGGTGTGGTCCTTCATTTTGTTTAGTTTGGGCATAGCCAAGAATGTAGCTAGTTATCACTATTTCAGTGTTTGTTTACCTTTGGCTCCATCGAAGGTGGAGTTACTGGTGTCAGCATCACATTATGCACTGTGAACATATCTCTTGCCGCGTGTCGCTCCCCATAGATTGTTTTAGTCCAATCTTTTGTCGGGAATTTCATAATTTGATGGAGAGTGGATGGTACTACTCTCATGCAGTGTATCCATGGCCATCCGAGCAAGGATTTGTATCTCATGTCTTCTTTAATGACATGGAATTTGGCATTTTGGGTTATGCCGGCCACGTTGACTGGGAGGGTTATTTCCCCTTTCGTTGTTTCGCTCGCCATGTTGAATTCGTTGAGGACTTGAGAGGTAGGCACGATATAGTCAAGCAGTCCAAGCTGCTCTACCATTATCGACCTGATATTGCTGGTCGAGCTACCTAGATCCACAAGTACACGTTTAATTTGAAATATATATATATAAGGAAAGAGATAACCGGTGCATCATTGTGAGGCTGAGACAAGGTCTTGATGTCTTCATCGCTGAATGTGAGAGCATCCTCGGGAATTTAACACCAAGTTTGATTTTCTCTAATGATGGATATTTTAGTTCTTCTAATCATGAGTTCTTGTGGGGAATCGATGCCTCCTAAGATCATGTGGATGACATGTTGTGGCTAATTTATTTCATTCTTCTTGGTCACCTCTCTTTCCCAAAATAGATTTTTTGCCCGTTTGCTAAGGAATTCTCGGAGGTGACCTTTGTTAAATAGTCGGGCTACTTCTTCCCAGAGCGAGTGGCAATCCTCGATCTTGTGGCCGTGTGTGTTGTGAAATTCACACACTAAGTTATGATTTATTTATAAAGGATCTGATTGTACAAGCCTAGGACACCTATTATCTCTAATTTTACTGATGGCGAATACGATGTCTGAAACAACAACGTTACACTTGTATTCTAAAAAGTGAGGTGCCTTCATTGGCCTAGTGCGCCTATCCAATCGAGTTCTGATGACAAGTCCCCGATAGTTCTGGCCCCGATCCATTCTTTGGTCGTTGCCGGGTATGTTGCACCTCAAGGCGTTTCTTCTATCTTCATGGTATGGTTAGTATCTCTCTTTATTTGGTTTCGGCTCTTTTGTCGGGAGTCTGGTAGGATATACCAAGCTCAAGGAGGATCCTAGTTTGTTGTATTCGACCCTAATCTTTGATTGGTATCGGTTGTGGACGTCCGACCAAGTAACAGTAGTGTATTCAACCAAATTTTGCTTCAGCTGTTACGAAGCCATCGAGCTTCATTTGTTCAAACCTTGAATAAAGGCATGCACTGCCCAGTCATCAGAAACAGATGATAGTTCTATTAGTTCCATATGAAAGCGAGATACAAACTCTTGCAGCATCTCATTCTCCCTATGTTTGATCTTGAAAACATCAGATTTCCTTGTTGCTACTTTGATGGCACCAGCAAGTGCCTTTATCAAAGAATCTACCAGCATTGAAAATGAATCTATTGAGTTTGGGGCCAGGTTGTGATACCACATCGTTGCCCCTTTTGAAAGTGTTTCTCCAATCTTCTTCAGTAGGATGGACTCGATCTCTCGTCCTTTAGGTCGTTGCCCGTAACTGCATAGGTGTAAGCAGTACGTGCTCATTGGGGTCTGAGGTTCTGTTGTACTTCGGAAGGTCTGACATTCTAATCTTTTTTGTAATGGGTTTTGGAGTTGCTTCATGTGGGAACGACTTCTGTACGAACTACTTAGAATCTACACTCTTCAAGATCGGGGATGAGCCCGGAATGTGGTCGACCTTGGAATAGTAGGTCTCAACCTTCTTATCGTTGGCATCTATCTTTTTCTCGCCTGACTCGATCCTCTTTGTGAGGTCCTCGAGCATCTTTAAGATGGCGGGGTCGGCTGCCGACCCGTTGTTGCTTGATCTTTTGGGTGCATGTTTGGTGAGACGGGTTGTTCCCGGGGCCACTGTACTTAGGGTTATTCGGTGGCTCTACAGTTGAGCGATTTCTAGCCATTGTGCCTGCAACATCTCAAAAATTACGTGAAGGCTGGCCGCTTGTTCCTCCCGAGCTGGAATTTTTTGGACTTCTTGTTGATCTCCTTGATGTAAGCTCATATTAGTATGGGAGCTTATATCTACGTGTTGGCATCGGGTGAGATCGCATCCACGGGAATTGGTTCTGGTGCATTCTCAGGGTTTCGTGGTGGTACACCAACACTTGGAACATCCACACCATTCTCTCCATGTTCCTCAAGATTTTTGTTTACCGAGTTAGACATTTTGACCTAAATTCAAAGATCTTGGACAAGAAAAAGTGTGAAAGGTAACTTGCGTTATGTAGTTAATCCATCAAGAAAATAATCACTAATATTTTTAACCCCACGGTGGGCGCAAAGCTGTTTACCGTGAAAATGGTAATAACAATTAAATTTTTTTTTTGGTTCTAAAAATACGTGATCTAATTTTATGCTACTTGTTAAGCAACGGATGCTAAGTAAAAGATCCGAAAGCAAGATTATAGCTTAGAGGAAATATTATAATCGAACTAAACGGCTGGAGATCTGGGCCTCGAGGTTGAGTCTGGTGTCCGGCTTAGGTCAATCGAGGGAGGAATAACAGTTATGAGAGCTACGTGAATGGCTCTTAATGATCAATGATAAGCAATAAATGAATAATACTGACTAGAGCACAACGAATATAAGAAATAAATGGAAGTGATGAGATCAAGAGAATATGTTAGAGAGCAAAGAGAATGTTCTTGTCAAGTCAATATTGAGTATCAGGTGTCTATAAAATGACAAGGATCCCTTTTATATATGAGAGGGAATCACAATATAGTACAAATGCATTTATTACAACGATATGGGACTGGTACACCCTTTTAATGTTATGATACGGGTTTGGACTAGCCTAATAGACTTTGTCAACTCTAGTCATGTGCCTTGGGAACCTCACACCGATCCACTAACATCACTGATTTACCCTTCCTCGAGGTCGACCGTTGCTTATTCTACCTCGAAGTAGATTACTGAGAACCCTCAAGGCTTGAGCCCCGAGCTAAGCTTCGAGCCTTTGAGGGTAGTTTCTTCGAGGTGCCTTGGTGACCGTAAAATAACACCGCCAATTTTTGTCATATACACACATTTTCTGACAAATTCCTTAGTATTTGTTTCCATGTTATCCCAGTAGTAGTGTGCTCTAATAATTTTATGGACTAAAGACTCGACACTGGAATGATTCCCCCAGGTACCTTTGTGGACTTGTGGAAGAACATAACTGGTATCCCCTGGCCCCAAACATACCACCAACGGTCCATCGAAAGTTCTTCAGTATAATTTCCCATCTTTATCTAATGCGAACCTAGTAATCTTGGCTCATAAGGCCCTTGATTCTATATGTTCCGATGGGAGTCTTCCATTTTTTAAATAGTCAATATACTTGTTTCTACAGTCCCATGTTAAACTCATTGAATTTATCTCGGTGTGACCCTCTTCAACCACAAACCTCAATAATTGGACATCTGTCCATACGATGATGCCATCTTCCTCGACTAAGGATCCCAATTTAGCAAGTGAATCGGCCTTGCTATTTTGTTCTCGAGGCACATGATCTAGAGTCCACTCCATGAAGTGGTGCAAAGTTACCTGCATCTTATCTAGGTACCTTTGCATTCTATCCTCTCAAACCTCGAAACTTTTATTTACTTGGTTTACCACCTATAGAGAATCGCATTTGGTCTCGATGACTTCTGCTCCCAAGCTTTTGGCTAACTTGAGACCTGCAATCATGGCCTCATACTCAGTCTCATTGTTAGTTTATCTTGGAGTCTTAACAAAATTGCCTAATGGTATCACCCGTGGGTGATTTTACATTCGAAGCACCGTCCATCGAAAGGGTCTATAACCCTGATGTTGTACCTGACCTTAGCAAGAGTTCTTTCTCTACCTCGGGTACGAGGATCGGCATATAATCAGCCACAAAGTCATTTAGGATTTGAGAATTGATGGCCGTTTGGGGTTGATATATGATATTGTATCCTCTATGTTCGACGGCCCATTTGGCCAATCGGATGGAAAACATTTCGAAAGGGGTAAGTGGTTAATACACATATAGGATGACATCAAAAATATGGTTTCAACTTTCGAGATTCGCTTATCAATGCAAGTGCTAAGCTCAGTAAGTGAGGATATCTAGTTTCAGCATCTCCTAGAGATCGACTTACGTAATAAACAAGAAATTGTGTATCTTGCTCTTCTCGAACCAGTACCCCACTTACCGCTATCTCGAAAACTACCAAGTATAAATGAAGTTTTTCATCTACCTTCTGGCTGTTAATTATAGGCGGGCTCGACATGTATCGCTTTAATTCTTCTAAGGCCTGCAGGCATTCAGGGGTCCATGTGAAGTCCTTTTTTAGCAAGGAAAAGAAACGGTGACTACGATCTGATGATCTCGAAATGAATCTACCCAAAGCAGTTATTCGACCTGTCAACCTTTGCACAATATTCACATTTCCACGACCGTGATGTCACCGATGGCCTTAATCTTATCGGGGTTAATTTCAATACCCTAGTTTGACACCATAAAGCTGGTGAACTTACCCGAGTTGACTCCAAAGTCACATTTCTCCGGATTTATCTTTATGTTGTATTTCTTAAGATTTTGAATGTCTCCTGCAAATGAATCAAATGGTCCTCTGAGCGCAGGAATTTAACCAACATGTCATCAATGTAAACTTCCATTGTTTTACCTATTTGTTCTTCGAACGTTTTGTTAACTAGCCATTGGTACCTAGCCCCTACATTTTTTAGCCCGAAGGACATTACACTGTAACTATAAGTCCCAAATTTACTAATAAACGAGGTCTTTTCCTGGGAATTCGGGTTCATGTGAATCTTATTATACCCAAAGTATGCATCGAGAAAAGCTAAGATCTCGTGGCCGGCCTTGGCATCGATCATATGATCGATGTTGCATAGTGGTAAAGAATATTTTGGGCACGTTTTGTTCAAGTCCTTATAGTCCACACACATCCTAAGTTTGTTTGCTTTTTTTGGAACAACAACTACATTGGCTAACCACTCGAGGTACTTTACCTCCTATATAGATCCTACTTTAAGAAGTTTGGTTATCTTATCCTTTATGAAAGCATTCTTTACCTTGGACTAAGGCCTCCTTATTTGCTTTACCAGTTTGAACCTAGGATCGGTGGTCAGCCGATGCATGGATATCTGCGGAGGAATCTCTGTCATATCTAAATGGATCTAAGAAAAGCGATCCATATTATCAATAAAAAATTGAATAAGTTTTTTCCTGAGTTCGAGGGTCAATCCCATTCCAAGGTATACCTTTATTTTAGGCATGTGTTCAATAAAAATGGCTTGCTTCAGCTCCTCGATAGTTGACTTAATTGCATCGGACTTTTAGTAAAGATGAAGGTTCGGGGAGTAAGGAAATCCCTGTCTTCTAATTCGATTACCTATTGCTCCGATTCCATCGGGATTGGAGGAAGTGATTGCTATTTCTCCTGTTTACCACCGATTCTCTATTTCCAAGGTTGAGGTCTCTGAAGTTGGAATCACTTCCTCGACATCTCCGTTACAACATGTTTTTCCCCGTAGACTCTTTTTACTCCTTCCATGATTGGGAACTTCATCATCGGGTGAAGGGTTGGCATTACCCTTATGTTGTGTACCACAGTCTCCTGAGGAGTGCATTATACCTCATGTCACCCTCGATGACATGGAACTTCGTATCTTGTACCGTCCTGGCTACATTGACTAGCAAGATAATTTCTCCCTTTGTTGTTTTACTTTCCATGTTGAAGCCATTCAGGACCTGAGATGCAGGTACGACCTGATCTTGTAGGTCGAGTTATTCCACGACCCTCAATCTGATTATATTTGCTGAGTTACTTAGATCCACTAAAATACTTTTAAATTGAATTTTATACAAAATTATAGAGATTACCAAGGTGTCGCTGTGAGGCTGAGATGTGCCTTCTGCTTCCTTGTCACAGAACGGTAAGACATCCTTGGTGCGCTTGAACACTTGTCTTTTAGGGACATCGACTCTGCCAATGATCATGTGGATTACATGTTGTGGTTTTTCTTGTTCATTTTTCCTTACATCCCTCTCTCTAAAGTGATTCTTGGCACGTCCACTTAGGAATTCTTGAAGATGGCCCTCGTTGAAGAAATGAGCCACTTCTTTCCTTAGCAGTCTACAATCTTCCATTCCATGACCATGCATGCCATGATACTTTCACATCAAGTTCAGGTTTCTTTGAGAAGGATCGGTCTGCATAGGCTTGGTCCACTTGGTATCTTTGATTTTCCCAATAGCTGAGACAATCCCCGACGTATCTATATTGAAATTGTACTCTGATAATCGAGGAGCCTCTACGGGGTCGATATTTTTATTGAGCCCGCTCTTACTCATGAACCCCCGAGAAATTTAACCTCGATTATTTCTTTGATCGCTCCAAGGAGCATTGCGGCTGGAGCCGTTCTTCCTTAGATTGGCATATGGATGATAGTAATTTTTGTTGAATCTTAATCTAGGTCTCTGTCCCTCGGGAGCTTGGCTGTGAATCTGTTAGGATGAACTGAGCCCGATAGGGCTCCCAACTGGTCGTCCTTCACCCTAATTTTTTACTAATAATGATTTTGATCATCCAACCATGTCACAACTCGATATTCGATCAAGTTCTGCTTTATTTGTCGAGATACAATGGAGATCCTTTCATTCAAACCTTGAGTAAAGGCCTGAACTGCCCAGTCATCAGAGACCGACGGCAATTCTATTCTTTTCATCTGAAACCTGGACACAAACTCCCCTAGAATCTCATCATTCTTCTGTTTTATCTTGAAGACGTCCAACTTTCTCGTGGCCATTTTTATGGCCGTGGCGTGTGCTTGCAGGAAGGCGTCTGCCAACATAGAAAATGACTAAATAAAATTTCGGAGTTAAGTTGTGATACCAAATCATAGCTCCTTTTTATAGTGTTTCCCCAAACTTTTTCAATAACGCTGACTCATTTCATCATCATTCAAGTCATCTCCTTTAATTCCACAAGTGTATGAAATAATATGTTTGTTAGGGTCAGTTTTTCCGTTATACTTGGGTATATTGGGCATGCGAAACATCTTTGGAATGGGCGTCAAAGCCGCACTGGGAGGGAATGATTTTTTTATAAACTTTTTGGCATCTAATCCTTTCAAGAACGGAGGTTCCCCCAGTATTTAATCAACACGGGAGTTGTAAGTCTCCATTTTTTGTCATTTTCCTCAATCTTCTTTTCTCCAGTCTCGATCCTCTTGGCGAGGTTTTCGAGCATCTTCATAATGGTAGTGTCAGTCCCCGGGTTATTCATGTTTAATCTCTCTGGTTCTTGTTCAGCATGTTGAGTATTCTATTATTCAGCTATGCTCAAGGTCTTACTATGACATTAAAGTTAAGCGATGGCGATTTGTTGAGCCTACAGCATCTAAAATATCACTTGGAGGCTGATTCCCCCATCTCTCATTCCTTGTGCTCCTTGGCCACCAGATCGAGCTTTCTTGCATTCATTCCCTATAGGGTCTGTGCCTGAATCCGCATTTTGAGCATTACGTGAACTGATATCAACGGGCTCCATATTTGGCACTTCTCCAGGGTTCATCGGTGGTACACTGACCCTTATACTGCTATTTTCTCTAAGACCTTCGTTGTCATGAATTGGTGCATTTTGTGTGCTAAACATGTTTCAGCCTGAGAATAAAACAATCTTGACAAGAAAAAGAGTAAAAATAACGGTGTACTGAAAATCAGTAAAGAAATAAACACTACTATCTTTAGCCCCGCGGTGGGCCCCAAACTGTTTACCTCACAAATACGAGTAACAATTAAATTTCATTAGCGGTACTAAAGATAAGCGATTTAGTTCAATACCAATTAATAATCAAGATATAAGAAGAAAAAATGAAAGATACAAGTGAATCAAACTAATATTACTTAGCAGCAGTGGCCTCGAGCTTAGTGACCTCGAGATGGATTAGGGCGATAAGAACAATTAAGTAATCAAAATAAAATAATAATAATAGAGCTAAATGAAAATGCTAATGAATAGTAGGCAATACGGTAGAGAATATATTATTTTCCAGATATTGTGTTACAAATAATTAGGATCCCCTTTATATAATAGGGGAACTTTAAATAAGGAATATATCTATTTACTGTAAAAAATATTCTTGGTACAACTGTCTAACCACCTAGTACGAAATTGTACAATTCTGTTCCGAAATTTGTGTCATGACTTTGGAGACGTGGCAGGAATCTAGATCATTCTAGTACAAATCCATAACAGTACTATTTGGAGGTCGAGCACACCCGACCTTGGTATGCATCGTCCTTCGAACCCGAATCTGGTCCCTCGAGCTCAAACTTGATCTTGCCTTGACTCTGACTTAGAACGGGCTCTCGAGCTTATAAATCAAAGTTACTTAATTTTGACCATATACAAATTGTTAATGCTTTATATATTTCTTTGTTGTGTGCTAGTTTGTCTGACTTTAATTTACACGGGATCTCGAAACATTTTCCATTCGGAAATCTTGATGAAGTTTCTTTAGTGGGAAACTACATGAATTAGATCGTTAAGTCAAGAATTCAGTTATACATCTAACTGATATTGTTGGTATTGGTCTCGAAGATGTGATTTGTTTAGTACAATGACCGGATATTTTATGGGATTAATTATTTCAACTTTTATATTGAATAATTAATCTTATTATTTTAGAGTAAAAGTTATTGTGAGATTAATTAATATTCCAAACTGAACACGGGATATAATTAATTCTAAATTTTATTCCGAAGTTATTATTCTTCTCCCATGTATCAAACGACCATTAGGCCTTAGTTATAGCAGTTATTCAGTATTTTTCTGGCGATCCATTTGTGGATTACTGTACTAGTTCTAGATTTTGTGTTTTGGAACAACTATCCAAAATTGAATAACTTAATTATTGCACTATCTATAAGTAACTTCAGAAATTGAAAATCACATGCGAAATCTTCTTCCCGATTTGTTGTGCGACCATATAACAACTAGACGAAACTTTCTTTGATGTTACAGTTTTGAGAAAACTCTCCCAATATGGATTCCCAACCTTATGCAACTCAAAACACAATACCACCCAAACCTCCAGATGTTGATCAAGATATTCTCAAACACAACAACCTTATGAACAAACTATCTTTCAAAGATATGTTAAAGACCTCTAATCCAATGTTCTTCAGACCTACTGACAACCAACCCGACATGAAATTTTCAAAGTGTGACTCAGAAGAACAAATGATTGATCACTCAATACTAGCACATAAAACGGAGCATTAAATTTGTATCGCTAACAGAAGAAGAGAGATAACAAATTTAGGAGATATGTAAGAATTCTATCATTGTGAAACTAGTGAGGAAATGTATGTTACGCCACTAGTTAAAGAAAAAAATTCAAGAATTATGGAGGCTAACATAAGATTTTCAGTTGATTGATTTAAGAGAAGATTACTATATAATTAAATTCAAAAGAAAGAAAAATATGAATAAAGTTATACAACAAGGGCCTTGGTTTATCAATGGGCACTTCCATTCCATTACAAGATGGAAACCAAATTGTATAGTCACAAAAGAGAGAGTAACCTTATCAGCAGTATGGGTTAGACTCCTTCAATTGCCAAATGGGAAAATTCTTAAAAAAAGTGAAAATGCAATTGGATGTCTATTAAAACCAACGTTTGTACATCAACCACATTAAGAGGCCGCTAAGCAAGACTGTGTGTGGAGCTTCTGTTAGATATCTCAGCCCAATCTTTTCTCTATATTGGCCACCACAAACAATTTATCTATTATGAAGGAAAGAACTTTCTTCGTAAAAGTTATGAACGAGTGGGACACATAACAAGGCAATGTATTTATATTTCACATAACACCAAGGACAATATGGCACCAATCATGGAGCAATCAACAAAAAAAAGGTAGAAAACAATCAAGAAGAATGAAAAACTGTGACATTCACCAAAGGAAGGAAACAAGGTACAAGAGGTAATCAAAAACACAACAATGCAAATACAACCAAGAACTCCAATGGCCAAGTGTCTCAGTCAAATTATTCAATGCCAATAACAGTAAGTATTTAGATACGCAAATATTACCATATAAATTCAAGGAACATAAGAATTCTACTTCTTTGATAGATAAAAATGATGCAAAAAATACAGCCCATGGTTGAAAAAAGAAAACCGCTCTTCCAACAAAAAATATTTTTTTCCTTTTGAATGATGAGAAAATGATTTTAGAAGAAACCAATAATAGGAGAAACTATCAAAATGATAATACCAATAGTTGACATGCAATTGAACAAATGTCCACACGTAATGAAAACATTGACATGTTGGAAAATAACGTGTTTTCTCCGAACAGAATTAAAAATCAATTTGATAATATTGCCATACAAATTAATCCACTAAATGAAAAAACTACCCCTTTAGTAAACGTAATCGAAGGGTTACTAATGACCTAGTTAACCGGCAAATCAGTAATAAGCTTCGCTAAACCAAAAATCTCAACCAAAATCTTTCTTTACGATTTGAAAATCTTTCTACTCCTAAGCATGCCATCCGAATGGCAAAAGAATAAGACAACAATGGACAAATATCCTCTAACCTTGAGCATGCAATGGATAATGCATCCATGGAAGATCAGCCTATAAAATCAAACATTGGGAACCCAAACGCCATGCAAAAAGGTAGTCCCAATCATTACCCTCTCAACTAATTCCTTCCATACCACCAATAGCCCCTCTCTCACGCCTGACTTAGACACTTTAAGTACCCAAACCTCTGTCCAACATACCCAGAATACCTTCAACCTTGAGAAGAAGGCACATGCTCTTCAACTTCTACACCAACACAGAACCGAATTCATAGAAAACCTTCTGCCAATACCCCATCAACCAGACGATCCACAGATCATTTATGTCCAACCACCACACGTACGAGACTAGCAACATGTTTCGTGGATGTAGATGGGCCTGATGGGTCATGCATGTTCGTTCAATATCCAAATAAATGGCAAGGACTTGATCGTCGTACTTTACGATACTCAGTACCTAGCCCAACTGGTAACGAAAGTCATGAGGTTGGCCATGAACAATTATCTCAATCAGGTTTGGCTCAACAATATTCTTCAACCCTTAGCGCCCTCAATAAAACCCCAACTAGTGCATGCAATGAGAAACCAATGGAACTTGCCGCCACACTTCAACCCAATCTACCCACAGAATGTACTCCTAGACATGCATTTCTTCCTTCCAGAGACATTAAACCAAATCAATCATATATTCTTACCATGGGAACAACCTCAGCTAGTCTAGGAGCCACCAGTTCCCCCACCTCAGCAACAACTTCCACCACCACCCCACCACCATGTCCAAGAACTAGAACCAGTAAAAGCAGAAATGGAGGAGGAGGAACCCCTTAATCTACTCTTAGAAAATGTCCTAGAATTCTCAAATCTAGAGGGAGTAAAAGTGTTTCTCTTTCCGGAGAGGGATGAGAAGAGGCATGTGCTCAGTTTTCCACTAGTATTATGCAAATGATCGATGGACATAAGACTACATCAGGATCCAACAGCGGGCAACAGAGCCATGATCCTAGTTTCGTCATTGAGAATGAACCCAGTCCTAGGGGTAGTGAGGCAGAATAGGGATCCGGAAAACTCAAATATTAATATCTCAATGAATCAACCTTTAAAATTCAATATTAAAAACATAAGGGGAGGGAACAATGATAATTTCAAAAGGAACTTCAGGGAAATGATAGATACCCACAGGCCTTGTATGGTGGTACTGTTAAAGACTAGAATGGGAAGTCACACTGATTTGTTTAATGATGTTGGGTTCACGGAGCTGATAGAGGTGTCGGCGGAAGGCCAAGAAGGAGGCATAGTGGTTCTATATAACCATGAAGTAGTGACTGTCCAAAACTTTGTCCGAATGGAATAGAAAATCCATACAAAAATTGAGGTAACTTCTATACATAAATCTTGGCTTTTAGTTCTATTTATGCAAGTACTAATATGATTAGTAGAAATATGATATTTTAACGATGGACCATGGTTGGTAGAGGCATAGTTGTATTAGTAGGACTTATAATGGACCATGGTTGGTAGAGGGAGATTTTAACGATATTTTGGGAACTAATAAAAAATTTGGTGGCAGGTCTATTAACGATAATAGAGCTAAATTTCTTAGGTCAAAAATTAACAATTGTAACTTAATCGACCTTGTTTTTAAAGTTTGTAAATATAAATGGTCCAACCATAGACATAAAAATAAGGGTCTCATTATGGAAAGACTTGATAAAGTGTTAGGATGAGGAGTGGGTTAATCTATTCCCTGATAGTTCGATTATACAACTTTCTAAGACTTATTCGGATCATAACCCTATCCTAGTAGAATTGATTCCTAAAAATATTTCATTTCACATACAACCATTTAGACTTGAAACTTTCTGGTGTAAACACCCAGAATTCCAATCCTTAGTCCAAAACAATTGTTGTAACACAAATTATTTTAGGGCTAGACAAAATTTCTTAGATAAATTTAAGGCTTGGATGATAAACCCTTTTGTGATATAATGGGTAAAAAAAGCTTCTAGCTCATCTTCAAGGAATTCAAAACTCTAAACACTATACCTATAGTAGCTTTTCAAACCCTAGAAACTGATATAAAAAAGGAATACAATGACTTGCTCATAATTGAGGAGGGTTATTGGAAGATAAGATATAAGGTTATGTGTCTTAATGAGAGAGATGCCAACACGAAGTTCTTCCACATCCCATCCTCTAATAGAAAAAGAAGAAACAAGATTAACGTCCTTAAAGATGATGAGGGAAATCGGATCAATCAACCTCATCTAGTTATTTCTCATGTCCTTAATTATTTTACCAATACTTCCACTACCTCTCAATCCGAGACAAGCTGGATTAGTCCTATATAAAACAACTCTACGCATGACCTTTTAAACCTAAGTTCTCTTGAAAATCTCTTGCTTGATATAGAAATCAAAAGAGCTATTTATTCATTTAAACCTTTCAAAGCACTGGGTCAAGATGGACTTCATCCCTTCTTTTTCCAAAAATACTGGGGAATTATAGGACCCTCAGTTAATAAATTTGTGTCATAACATTTTTAAAAATCAGTAGATCACCAAAGAAATTAACAGAACCTACCATTGCTTAATACCAAAAATCTTTAATACCAATAACAATAGAAATTTTTGACCAATTGGCCTTTTGCAATGCCATTTAAAAATTAATAACTAAAATCCTGGCAAATCGCCTCAAACCTTTTCTTGAGTAGCTTATTAGTCTCTTTCAATCTAGTGTCATGAAAAATAGAAGGGCCTCCATTATCATTCAAGAACTATTTTCCAAGTGTGATGACCCAAACGGTCATCACTTGTTTTAAATTTAATTTTATGACTCTGAGGCCTTGAAAACTTCTTTTGGAATTATTTCGATTTGCGTGCGTAGTCCGAACGTGTAGTCGCATATCTTAAATATGAATATCTATGAAAATTGGTAAAATTTGGCTATTACATGATTTAATTTGACATTGCTTAACGTTTTGGGTAAATGGTTATTGACCTATAATTGGACGATCCGGAGGGCCCGTAGGAAAATATGGGACTTGGACATATGCCGCAAATCAAATTCCAAGGTCCCGAGCCCGAATGAATATTTAAAGTAAATTATTTAAGGAAACTTAAAATGAAATTTGATTAGAACGTGTTGATATCGGGCTCGTATTTTGGTTCTGGCGCTCGGTACATGTCTTATATTGTTTAAGATGTTTTTGCAAAATTTTGTGAAAACGGACTTCGTTTGATATGATTCGGACCTAAATTTCTAAATTTAATATTTGATGAAGTTTGAGAAAAAATTCTTGATTTTGAATTTTGATTCATTATTTTTTAGGTTAATTTGGCGATTAGATCACAAGGATAAGTTCGTATGATGTTGTTAAGCTAGTACGTGTGTTTGGTTAGGAGCCCCGAGGGCTCGGGGGTGTTTCGAAGGTGTTTCGGAACGGTTTTAGACTTATAAAAATTGTAGGTTTTTTTATGTTCAGTGCCCAGGGATTTTGTTCATCACGTTCGCGTGAGACCTCTTGCGAACGCGTAAGGCAAAAATCCCAGGAGTTTATTTTCTTCTTTGCGAATGTGAAGGTGGTGATGTGAACGCGAAGCTGAGGGTGGGTAGACACTTTGACAAACGTGCCCCTCCCCACCAGAATATGTAGGGTATAGGGGAAAGGGTCACCAGCTTCTTCATCTCGAACGCGACCAATGGTCTGCGAACGCGTAGGCCTGGGGATATTGTTCTCCACGAACGCGAGATGCTTTCCGCAAACGTGAAGGCCTAACAAGTTTGACTTATCATGAACGCGGATATCCTGTCGCGAACGCGATGAGTATGTTTGCCCGGTTAATTTAAAAGACCCAAAACAATAGCCATTATGGGAACCCTTCAAAATTTCATAATGTTTCCATTTCAACTCCATATTGGGCGATTTTCGGAAGAGGATTTCACAACAAATTTGTAGGTATCCAATCTTAGACTTGGTTTTTTCATTTTTCATCAACATCTATTGAATTCCTAGGCCAAAAACATGTGATTAAGGGTAGAAAACTAGGGATTTGGGTAGAGTTAGAAATTTTTAATTAATTGTAAATTAGATCTCGTTTTGGGGTCAAGTTATGAAAATAATTATATATTTGGGCTCATGGGTGAATGGGGGATTTGATTTTAGTCAGAACCTTGTGTTTTGACCAAGTGGGCATGGGGTCTTTTTTTGGATTTTTGGGAAGAATGATTGGAAAGCTATAATTAGACATTGGATTTGAGTTGTTTAGCATTATTTGATGTTATGAAGTCATTTATGTATAAATACAATTGATTTGGAGCCGAATTTGAAAGGAAAGGCGGTCGTTGAGAATTGAGTTAGCCGTGGAAGTTCGAGGTAAGTATTTGGTCTAACCTTAGCTTGAGAGATTAGGAGTCGAGTCCTATTTGCTATGTGATTATTGTTGAGTGCGACGTATAGGAATGGTGCCGAGTATCTATATGTTGGTGTCTAGCATGATCGTGGGTCTTATAATGTGATTTTCATGATTTTTTTTTAATAATATATGCTTTAGAAGTGATTTCTATTTGTTGTGAAAAAGTTAGGGAAGTAATTGTGATTTGTGTAAATCATGGAGCATTGGCTCAAGTTATATTACAGATTGTGAAAGCATATGAGATGACTGAACTCTTTGGAGCATTGGCTCAATTGGTAAAGTGAGTTATGAAATAAAAGTGAAAGAAAGAGAAAGAGTTATTAAATTGTTCCTTTGCTGGGATATTAAGATTATTGATGTTGTACTCTTACCGGGATTTAATTGTTTAAATATGCTCCCTTGCTGGGATTTCTATTATTATTCTGTTGATTCCCTTGCGCCTTGTTTTGACTATTGTTTGGGTGACGAAGAGTCATAAAGCACAAAAGGGTGATGTCCTACATTGTTTGTTTATTGTGAGGAAAGAGTGTAACGCACGAAGGGTGATGTCGTTCCGCATGACGTACCACTACGTGCCTATTATATTGATTCGTATGATGAGGACGAGAGTAAAAGCATGAAGGGTGATGTCGTGCACTTGTCCTTGATTTCCGTGATTCTTGCTGACAATTGACTTGTGTTGTTCATTACGTTTATTTTAGTAATTTCCAATTGTTACTTGACTTTATGGTGATGTCATTTGATTTCATTGCCCTAATTTCTTTGTAATTTTTTCTTGAGTGAGGAAGAGTGTAAAGCACGAAGGGTGATACCGTGTACTTTTGGTGAGAGAGTGTTAAAGCACGAAGAGTGGTGTCGTGCACTTATTGTCGTTTATTACGATTTCTTGTTGTGATCAGTTCAAGTACATTAATTGTCTTCTTCAACTATTACTATGATTCTTATGTTGACATTTCCCTTTATTGTGTTACTTGTTATTATCGAATCAATGTATCCTTGCGCAACATTATGCCTTGAATTTATGCTATAATTGCTACATGTTTATGTGACTTAATTTATGTATGACATTTAGTATATTAAATATTAAATTTTCTAATTGCTCCTTAAATTCCATAATTAATTGCTACTTGTCATTATATATTTTCCTTAGTGAATCATAATTTTTGTGTACTCGTTGTCTTATAAATTCATATTAGTTGATGCATTTGTTAGAGTAAACTTCATATGGAAGAAATGTTAATATAAGGAAATGGGAGCGGGTGGTACGCCTACCATGAGATTCAATGAAATATGAGCGGGTGGTACGCCTACCACGAGATTTAATAAAATGGGAGCGATTGGTACACCTACCACAAGATATGAGAAATGGGATCAGGTTGCACGCCTGCAACGGGTATTGAACCCAGAGTGAAAACTGCCTTTGTTTTCCTTATCCCTATTAGAAGTTGAATTTTGATTTCCTGATAATTTTCTTGAGATTCTGCTTTATCTGTTATTTCCCAAAGCATGTTTCCCCCTCTCATCCTTATTTGTGAATTTCTACTTTACTCTATGTTCTATATTATTCAACAGCACAGGTTTATTTGGTGGTATGGTCCTAGCCTCGTCACTACTTCGCCGAGGTTAGGCTAGTCATTTACCAACACATGGGTTCGGTTGTGCTGATACTACACTCTGCACTCTTTTATGCAGACCTCAATGATGTAGATTTTAGACCGCAGTGAGATTATTGGATCTTATTTATTAGGCAACCCGAGGTAGCCCTGCAGACGTTCGCAGGCCCTGATTTCTTCTTCTATCTACTTTTTTGTTTCATTCATTTATTTCCAGAAACAGTGTTGAATTTATTTCTTTTAGACCTTTATGTGTAGTATTCTTAGACTGTCTGTGAAACTGTGACACCATTTTTGGGTAGTCGAGACGCAACAGTTGTACTAGGTGTTTATATTTAGATAATTATTTGTATTCTTCCGCTATTTAAACGTTATATCTTCGTAATTGTTGAAGAATATAAATTAGGTAAAAAGTTAACTTGTTCAAACGATTTGCTTACCAAACTCACATTAGTATGTGCCATCACGACTCCTCAGGGTGGAAAATCCGGATCGTGACACCAAGTTAAAGAAATTAAAACGAAAACAAAGCCACATGCTCCTTAAAATTGGCCTAGAAAAAGCATTTGGCCGATTAGAATCGTCATTTGTCCATCACGCGTTAACTTACTTCAACTTCCCTCAAAAATTCAAAAAACTACTTTTAAACTGCATATCAACAAGTTCTATAGCAGTTCTAGTTAATGGTTCTAGTAATACCTTCTTCGAACCAAGCTGGGAAATCAGGCAAGGGGATCCTATATCCCCCGATATCTTCATTTTTTGTCTAGGAAATGTTGTCAAGATACATAAACTATCAAGTTGATATTAGGAATTGGGATCCAATAAAAATAGGGACAAGAAGTCCAAAATTTTCTCACTTATTCTTTGCCGATGATCTTATCCTTATGGCCAAGGTCAATGTGAAATCATGCCATGCCATCCAAAAAGAATAAAAACTTTTTTGCCACCTATCAGGGCAATGTATGAACACTACTAAATCAAAAACTGACTTTTCTAACAATTGTTCCAAAACTCTCATTAAGGAGATTACTAATAGGTTGGGTATTAAAAAGTAATTCCTTTAACCTACCTAAGTTTTCATATCTTAAAAAAATACTCTAGGCCAAAGGATTACCAATTCATAATTGACATAGGGAATGCCAAAGTAGCGGCATGGAAAATAAAATTCATCAATATAGCTGGACGGACAACCCTATCCCTCTCTTAATTGAACTCAATTCCAAACCATTATATGCAATACACCTTACTCCCTACAAAGATTCTTAACAAAATTGATAAAATACAAAGGGACTTCATATGGGAAACTACCAATGAGAGAAAAACAATTCACCTCATCAGATGGTCTACTATTTGTCAACCAAAAATCAAGGGAGTCCTTGAAATCCATAGTGAAAAGGACAAGAATCTATGCACTCTTGCTAGCCTTGTATGGAGAATCCTTACTAATGCTACTATGGGCAAACCTAACCCTTACTTCCTATGCAAATAGTTATGCCATGAACAAGTTCTTTCATTTCAAAAAGCATTCAAAAGGGTTGGGATTTATTTCCCAAAGGTATTATTTGGTCACCCCACCATCAATCAAACATTAACATTTAGGAAACCTATCGGATTCTGAATTTAGGAGGTCTTAGGAAAACAATAGAAGACACCCTACTAAATACGGATTACTCACTAAAAATGAATGACATCTTTGATGGTAAAAACTAGAACTTTAATAATATATCCTTCAACACTCCTAGTGAAATCAAGGATAACATCTCCAAGGTAAAATCCATCTCAAAAGACCAAATAGTGATATTCCAATACGGTCTCTCACTGCAAAAGGTGTCTTTACGACCAATACTTTCTACACTATCATGGAATCTAATGCAGACATACAAATGTATTTGTAATGGATTCAGGATCTAACATGCCCAAATATAATTAAGTTCTTTCTATGGCAATGCCTCCATAACCAGATTCCTTGTAGAAAATACCTAGTGAAAATTGGTTTAAATATTTATCCATCATGCCCTATATGCAAATGTCACAAAGAAGTATCCATAATCGACATTTTCTTTAACTGCAAAGCCATTAGACATTTTTAGGATAGTATTGGATGGCGAAACTTCTATAAAGAGAACGGTGATCACTAGCTCATTCAACTAAAAAGTGTTAGCTACCCGATTAAAAATAACTTTATAACTTGGAAACTCTTGTTTCCTTTTGCTATCTGGCACATTTATTTAAATAGGAATAACAACAACCAAATGAATGCGGAAAACCCTATCATATTTACCATATTATTGCTATGGCCACTGAATTTCTTCTCCTAACTTAAAAAAGTATACTCATCTGTCCAAGAATATACATCAATATTAAATGGAATAGACATTCAAAGGGGATGGTTCAAACTAAACATAGATGCTATCTTCAACAAAAACACTCAAAAATGTGGACTGGGTAGTATAATCAGAAATACCAATGGGCACTAGATAACTTTCTTTGCAAAACTAGCTCATGCTCATGGATCATTACATGCTGAAACCAAAGCACTCCTAGTTGTACTTAAAACAAATCATATTTGAGTAATGTTCCCTCTCCAAATAAAAACTGACTCGACGGAAATAATCTTATCAATCCAACAAAGTAATAGACTTTATGATAACATTGTCAATAAATGCAGATTGTTAATACACCAGTTGAAGGAGGTAACAATCCAAAACGAGATTAGGCAAGGGAATAGGGTCGCTCATCAAATGGCAAAGAAGGCAATTGTTGATCTAATGAAGGAGAAGAATGTTTTTGTGGAACTTCCATATGATGAAAAATGTTTGTGAAAAGTGACTTACTAGAACAATATGGTTTTGAAAAATTCCTATCTTATGATGCTTATAAAATTTAGTGAGCCTAGTATAACGATCCTGCTGTTCATTTCATGAGTTATTGCTCTGTTTCCCCCATTTTTGCTTCTTTATTATTTGTTAATCTGTGTTATATGTTATCGGGTTAGTCGGTTCGAATCCGGAAGCGTTTCGATAAGGTTTAAGACACCTAATCTCTAAAGTTGACTTTGAGTTGGAAAGTCAACCAGAAGTTGAATTGTGAGAATTCGTTCACGGAATTTGGTTTTTATGATTCAGATAGCTTCAGGAGGTGATTTGGGATTTAGGGGAGTGATCAAAATGACTTTTGGAGGTCCAGAGTAGATTTAGGCTTGAATTGGCTAAATTGGAATTTATGCATTTTCCGATTGGTAGCAGAGATTTTAATATATGTGTGGAATGGAATTTTGGAAATATTAGTAGGTCCGTTATGCCATTTGTGACGTGTGTACAAAATTTCAGGTCATTCGACGAGGTTTGATAGACGTTTTGATCCAAAATGAAATTCGAAAGTTTTTGGAACCTTAGGCTTGAAAACAATATCATTTGGTTCATTCAATGTTGTTTTAGTTGCTTCGAAGACTGGTAAAAGTTTGGACAATGGTATATGCCTTTATCATGCTTTTGGTTGGGGTCTCGGGGGTCTCGAGGTGATATTCGAATGCTTGATAGGAGGTTTGGAGTTGGAATTTGGAGCTGAAGTGCTAAAACTCCTATCATAATTTCACTTGCAGCTTGGGGACCGCTGGTGCGGGCTCGCAGAAGCGCCTGAAGGGTCGCAGATGCGGAAATGATTATGGGGAGCTGCAACCACTAAAGCGATATTCGAACGCACTTGTGATACCTCAGGTTCGGTATAGTGATCACAGATTTTGGATAGTTGATAGGAGGTTTGGAGATGGAATTTGGAGCTGAAGTGCAGAAACTCCTATCATAACCGCACTTGCTGCATGGGGACCGCAGGTGCGGGCTCACAAAAGCACCCAGAGGGTCATAGATGCCGAAATGGCCATGGGGAGCTGGAACCACTGAAGCGGTTATTCGAACGCACCTGCGATAGTGCAAGTTCAGTATTGTGAACGCAGGTGCGGTCCTAGTATGGTTAAGTGGTTTCCATTGGTGCGCACCTAGGACTATAGGTGCGGGTCCGCAGGTGCGAGATTTGTACCGCAGAAGTGGTTTAGCTGGGACAGAACATATATATTTGGCCCTTCGCGATTTTGAGAGGTTTTTCACCATATTTCATTCGAGAGAAAGCTTTGAAGAGCAAATTGAAAAGGAAATTCAGGGGGATTTCATTGAGGTATGATTTTTGGACTCTAAACTTGTTTCTATGATGGTTTTTTTTTTTACTGATTAAGCTTGAAATCCATGGAAATTAGTAGCAAAAATGGGGGGTTTAAGGCTTGGAAACTTGAGACTTTAATCTAGAGATTTGAGGGGTCATTTGGGGTTTGATTTTGGTGTTCTTGATATGTATGAACTCGTAAGAGTATAAAGATTCTAGTTTTGTAAATTTTATCACAATCCAAGAGGTGAGCCTAAGGGTCGGATTTGGCCAATTTCAGTATATTTGATGTAAATTTGTTATTTTTGAGTGGACCTTGTTCCTTTAGCATATTTTGATGGTATAAATCTTATTTTGATTAGATTTGGAGCATCCGGAAGGCAAGTCAAGAAGAAAAAGGCATCGCGGGCTAGAGTTTGGACCGGATATAGATAAGCAATAATTGTAAATGTTGTACTGAGGGTATGCAACCCCGAATTTTTTATTTTTGTGCTATTTTGAGGTTACGCACACGCTAGAGGACGAGTGTGTGATCGTGCACTATTGGGAATTGTGGCTTAATCCATCCTGTACTACTGTTAAGTCGCGTATTTGATTGAAAACTCTTTGATATCATTGTGTTTTGGAAAGTATTATCATGTTTTTGGTTGAATGCCATATTTAGGCCTCATGCCAACTGTTTTATACCCCTATGGGATTTTTACTACTATTCCTCACTGTTTTAACTTCATATTTGTACTCAGTTATGTCGTATTCTATTATTTTCATAAGTCAGCCATAATTACTCTATTTTGATACTTTAAATGATATTTTGGGTTGAGCATCATGTTTTACTGTTGCCCTAAGTGGCATTAAGAGATTTCTGACTGAGTGGGGCCGAGGGCTTGTGTTGTGAGGATATTACGGGATCGGGCTGCGTGCCGCAGCAGTGTTGTACAGATTTATTATGATGAGGCTGAGGGCCTGATTTGATATGCCACGAGGTAGGTTGTTATCAGGCTGAGTGCCAATTTTATTTGCCACGAGATGACATGATATAGCGCTTGAGTTGTAGGTGCCTCTCTGGAGTATGCACACCTCCAGTGAGCACGGGTACCTAGTGTGAGATATGATATTTCTCGAGGGCTTGTTGTTGTTTCATGTTATTGTCCAAGAGGCCGATATGAGTGATTCTGAGGCATCCCGAAGGACTGGTTCTATTGCTATTTTGCCTGACGGGCGGTTATGGTACTTGTTTTGCCCGAAGGGATGATTTATGTTTCTATCCTTTTTTTTAACTGATTTTATCACTCGTTTGAAATACTGAAAGATGTCTTAAAAAGGTTTTTGCTAAACTAAGATGTTTTTATGAGTTTTTGATAATTTACTGCATTGTTCTGAATTTACATGATTTTGTTGTAGCATTATGCTATGGTATACATATTTTCTTACTGCTCATCTGCTTACTTTTATCACTTACTGATTTGGGTACTCACATTACTTCCTACACGCTGTGTGCAGATCAAGGAACCTCGGGTCATGCTAGCGAGTGTTGATTTGCTTTCCAGTGGGCTTGTTCAGGGTTGACTAGGTAGCTTCTCGGCGTTCACAGCCCAATGCTTCTCCTTTCTATCTTTATTTTGTTTTGTACTAGCTTTGTTTCTGACTATGTAGTCTTTTCCTAGTTCTAGACGAGTTATAGATTTTCATGACTGGTGACACCCCGATGTCGGCCTGTGTTTTGGTTTTCGCACCTTTTTATCCTACTTTATACTATGGGATTTTAGCTTACTAATGTCTTTAAATGACTTATTATATTGGTTTTGGTTGGTTTTGGGATTTGTCTCGGCTGGCCTAGTTTCGCGACAGGTGCCATGACGACCGGGTTTGTTTAGGGTCATGACACCTAGGTAACCAAAGTGTCCTATGTGACACAAACTATGAAAGTCATGTACTGCATATTCCTTAACTATTAATATATATATTTTCTGTTTGCTAAAAAAAGATTATATAGCAACTAATTTGCTTCATACTGTAAGGAAAGGTATAACCAGAAATTCCATAAAATGACATATTTTAAAGAGTTAATATCCTAAAACCCCCTTAAACTATCATATTTTTGTCACTTTCCTACTTAAACCATTCGGTGCTGCCAAAATTCCCTGAACTATATTGTTCTTCAAATTAAAATTCTCTCGTCGCTGACCTGGCATTACATGTGTAAATACGCAGTTGGAAGCATGTGGAAGCTGAAAAAAGTTATTAATAATGGCCCACCTGACCAAAAATAATGGCTAATCAACCTAACCCTCTTTCAAATTTATTTTTTTAATTAATATTCTCATTATTTGATTTATATCCACCTTTTTCCTCATTTTTCACCATCCTTACTTCTTTTTTTCACCTTTCTTCATTTTATTTTACCTTCTTGTTCATTTTAAACCTTTTTTCTTCGATTCTTCATATATGGGCTTCCTGTATTAAAAAAATTCTCCCTGTCTTGCTTTTTTTAAAATAATTTTTCTCTTTCATGTTTTAGTCTTCTTTTATATCTTACCTATGTTGTTGAGAGAATACTAATTAAAATCTTCTTATTAAACTTAACGCCTTACAAAGAATAAAGTTGAATCTCTTGAACCTTCTTTATGTAATCAAGATTAGAGAATATAATTGCTGGCCAATTAAATTTTTAATTGCGAATTTTTATTTAGTGTAATCTATTTTATATAATATAAGATAATTTTTAAGAAATTCAATATTATATGCTTTTATTTATATATTTATATGCTTTTATTTATATATTTACTATGTTATAAAGTAAATATAAATAAACATTTATTAAGTTGAAGTATAGCACAAATCACAATCACAATTAATATGAATTAACACAATACATTAGATATTATTTTGGGCAAAATTCCTAGAACTAATCAATTATTCAAAAATAATACATCATGTGTAAACTATATTAAATATCTATTTTAGTTTTATTTTGGTATCAGAGCCATAAGATTTTCGGACCTTAAAATTTATGAAACAACATTATTTTGCTAAATATATAAGCTGTTATCATCATATAATCTATATTACTATAGAAAATATAAAAAATCACATGAAATATAAAACATTCCTAGAACTAATCAATCATTCGAAAATAATACATCAAGGGTAAACTATATAAAATAATTTATTCAAACTATAAGTTAATATAATTAGACAAACGCACCTTTAAAAGTCCAATATGGGGCTTTAATATATAGGGGAATATTGTCCGGGGGGCCTTTAGGGTCATCAAATAGTTTAAATAGGTAAGTAACAAAAAAATAATAGTTTAGGCGAATTTCAAGCTATGTTAAATAGCCACGTGCAACTGCTACATGGCATGATTTTTAAATAATTAGGAGCATGCACTAGACGCACCTCTAAGAATGCAATGAGGGGGTTTTAATATGAAGGGCAATATAGTTCAGGGGATTTTGAGGATACTGAATAGTTTAAGTAGATAATTGACAAAAAAAATAATAGTTTAGGAGGATTTTAGGATATTAACTCTATTTTATAACCAAATTGTCCAACTCTAATAATGTGGTTTAACTAATACCTACTCATATGTTAGTCTATCCAATTATATTATTCCCTTTGGTCCATTTTAATTAATTTTTTGGCCTTTTTTTGTGGTAAATAATATTTGATTTTTTTAAATATTAAAAAGCATTTAACTTATTTTTCCCTTTGGTTAAATAATCTAAAAGTATTTATTATATTTTTAATAAATAAATTAAGGTTCATATGATCAATTTGTTATTAATTAATGTTAAAAATAAATTTTTAATATATATAAAAATAACTTAAAAAATCTCTTTCTCGCATGCACAAGCAATATTCGGATGATCGGATCGTGATAAAAAGCCGCTAAATTTGGAGGGAAAATTACTTCTTACTTCTTAGTGTCAATGCACTTTGGCAGCAAAATATAGAATTGTCCTTATATGTTCAAATTATAATTACTTCCAGCAGCGGAAGTCCATTCATAACATTTTTACATGTTAGAAATGTTATAATTATATTGTTTTCCGACTCATTTGTAAAATTTCATTGGGTAGTTTAATTTACTAATTTCAGGAATATGACAATATTTTCATTATGGTTTCATCTTTCTTTCAGGCAACCGTGATTGTTAATTTATTATTGTGACGACCCGGCTAGTCGTCTTGAGAATTAACGCTCTGATCCCTTATTAACTGCTTTTTTTATGTTTTTTCTACAAATTTGATTTGCCGGGACGTTTGGTTTTTAGTTTCAGAGGGTTTTGGTACACTTAGTCCTAAATGTGAGCTTAAGTGTTGGAAAGTTGTCCCTAGGTGGAACAGTGAGAAGACGGCCTCGAAATGGAATCCGAGGTTCTGTTAGCTTCGTTAGGTAATTTTGTGGTTAGGAGCGTGTACAGACTATGTTTTAAAAGTCTGTAGCTAATTTAGGGTTGAAATACCGAAGTTTGAATTTTGGAAGTTTCCGGTCCGACAATGAGATTTTGATCCGAGTGTCGGAATGAAATTTGGAGAGTTGCTATAGCTTTGTTACGTCGTTTGGGATGTGTGTGCAAAATTTCAGGTCATTCGGACGTGGTTTGATTGGTTTTTTTATCAAAAGCGTGTTTCGGAGGATTTTAGAAAAATTTAAGCTTGAATTTGATGTGAATTGATAGATTTTGTGTTGTTTGACGTGTTTTGATGATTGGAACAAGTCCATATGAGGTTTTAGGATGTGTTAGTACTTTTGGTTGAGGTCCTAGGGGCCTCGGGTGAGTTTGGGGTGGTCAATTGGACCATTTTCTAAGTTGAAGTGTTCAGAAATGGATCATCAGCTATTGCAGAAGAATTAGCCTTCGCGATCGCGTGGGGCTGGTCGTGATCGCGTAGAAGGAATGTGGGAGGCCAGTATTTAGACCTTTGCACTCGCATAAGGTGTCTTGCATTCGCGGAAGGTGAGGGGTCCATGCTTCGCGTTAGCAAGGGAAGGTCCGCGTTCGCGTATAAGGAATTAGGTCCTAGGGCAGTTGATCTTTGCGTTCGGGTATGTGGGGCCGCGTTTGCGTAGCTCTGGGAATTTAAGCATCGCATTCACAGCAGCATTATCGCATTCGCATAGCGTTATTTTGGGAAGTCGAAATTTAGTGCTTCGCAATCGCGAGACTTGGATCGCGATCGCGATGAAGAAAACATCATAACTGAGCAGAAAGTTATAAACATTTCATCCGCAAGTTTGGGGCTCATTTACTCCATTGTTGACTATTTTGAGAGCCTTTTGAGAGAGATTGAAGAGGGATTCAAGGAGTATTGATTGGAGGTAAGATTTATGAACCTAAAACGTGATTCTAATGTGAATTAACCTAGAAATTCATGGAAACTTGGTCAAAAATGGAAGAACTAGGGCTTGAAATTTTGAATGTTTAATCTGGGATTTGAAAGGTCATTTGGACTCCGATTTTTGTGTTCTTTTTATGTATAGACTCATGAAGTATGAGGTTTCCAAAAATGTAAGTTTCATCCGATTTCGAGATGTTGGCCTGATGGGTGTTTTGATTATTTTACATAATTTCGTGTTTTAGCTTTGAATTTAATCGTAGAATCAGTTGTTTGAGATGTTATTTACGATATGTAATTGAATTGAATAGATTTGGACCATTTGAAGTTGGATACACGTGGAAAAGGCGTGATTTCTCATTGACTTTGAGCTGATTCGAGGTAAGTGGCTTGACTAACCTTGTGTGTGAGACATTCCTATTAGAATATGATATTTGGTAATTGAATGCCTTGTACATGAGGTGACAAGCGCGTACTTGAGCTAATTGTTGAAAATCCAATTTTTCTTTAAGTATCTAAAAATGGGTTCCTTTCTCACCCGCTTTATCATATACTTGCAAATTTTAGCATGATGTTAGCTAGAGAAGCATGTTTAGTTGATTTGAAATTGCTTATTTGCTAAATTTCCTCAGTTTCATTATGTGAAGCATATTAGGCTAGAATTACTTGTTGCCTTGGTACGAATCTTCATTTTCAAACATCTTCTTGTTGTTGATGTGTATTTACATTAGGACTATGGATGTGGGATTCCAGTAGCTCACCCCTTGTCTGTTTACTTTGGGAATACGGGTTTGATTTTCGGTAGATCCCCCCGCACATTTACTTTGGACTACGAGTTAGATTCCCGGTAGATCCCCCTGCACATTTACTTTGGAACTGCGGGTTAGATTTTCGATAGATCACCCTGCATATTTACAATTGGGATTATGGACCGGGGTTCCGGTAGATCTCTGCACATTGATAGTTGGACTATGGGATGATATCCCGAAAGATACTTCGGATATATACGTATGAAGGACTATGGGACGGTATCTCGGGAGACTCACTAAACAGTTGATGAAAGGAACTACCGGACGGTATCCTCGGAGATCCTCCTCTTACTATTGGTTTGAGCTGTTCTGATTTCTGGTTTTACTATGTTATTTGTATAATTGGTGCTGCCCGGTATAACCTGTCTTATTTCATTATCGCTCTCATTTATATCGCTTATTCCACATTGTTCAAGCTTATTGTTATGTTTAACCTCAGTATGGCCCTGACCTTCCCCGTCACTACCCGGTCGAGGTTAGGCTTGGCACTTACTAAGTACCATTGTGGTGTACTCATGCCCTATCTGCGCATATTTTTCATGTGCATATCCAGGTACCACGGCCCAGGCGTATCACCCTTGAGGTGGAGAGATCTAGCAGAGAGTTCGAGGTACATCTGCCGCGTCCGCAGACCGATCTATTTCTTATTCTATCTTTTAGTAGTTAGCCTTCCTTCTTACTATTCTTTTAGACATTCTGGAGTTAGAGCATTGTACTATTTTTCCTTTAGCTTGTGTTCTCGTGAGTTTTCGGGTTTTAAGATAGTATTGTAGAAGTTTAGATATTGTGTTGTATATGCCGAGTGGCATTTTACATTTTGTTTTCCATTTTTTTAAATCTTGGTTTTGAGTTATAATTTCCGCAAGTTATTAATTCCTGAATTGTTAGGCTTACCAATTCGTAGGGACTAGGTGCCATCACGACAAGTTCACGGAGGGCGAACTAGGGTCGTGACAAGTTGGTATCAGAGCTTTATGTTCATATGAGTCACGAAACACAGGCCGGTTTATTAGTCTCATTAATCGTATGAAGACGTCTGTACTTATCTACGAGGGGCTATGTACTGTTAGGAAAATTCCACTTCATTTGATATTCTTGTTGTGCTAGATTTTGATATCACAACTAAAATTCTATCTTTCTATTCTCTCACAGATTGTGAGGCCAAGTGCTACCTGAGACGGTCAGGCACCTGCGCCCGCTATCGCAGTTGTATGAGGCCGGGGCTGGGGTAGAGGTCGAGAACCCGCACGCGGTGCAGCTAGAGCATGTGCGCGAGCTGCCGTCGAGGTACCACCAGCAAATTCAGCCGGAGTGCAAGCACCTAACACGCCTACTACTATCGTTACCACTACTTCAGCTCTCCAGGAGACTCTGGCACTGTTCACGAGCATGTACATTTCCTTGGCTCAAGCAGGGTTGCTTCCCCTTGCTGCAGCCACATCCCAAGCCCGGGGAGGAGCACAATCTCTTGCCACCCGCACTCCTAAGCAGTGAGTGCATGTTGATCAGGTCCTAGAGGTTTTACCTGCACCGCCTGTAGAACTAGATCAGCCCCGGGACAAGGCATCGGCTTGAGAGGATGAGCAACTAAGGCTTTGAGAGGTTAAAGAAGTACAAGCCTTATGTATTCAGCGGTCTAGCGTCGGAGGATGCTTTGGTTTTTCTTGATGATTGTTACCACATTTTCCGTACCATGGGTATTTCAGGATCCAGTGGGGTTTCTTTCACCACCTTCCAGCTTTGAGGGGCCGCCTATAATTGGTGTCGCACCTATGAGTTAGATAGTCCAGATGAGGCCACTTCACTGACTTGGACTCAGTTTTCAGATCTGTTTTTGTGAGAGTATGTTCCTCAGAGCATTAGGGATGCATGGCGCGTAGAGTTTGAGAATTTGTGCCAGGGTACTATGACTGTTTCAGAGTATGTTGTCTGTTACACCAGTTTGGCTAGGCATGCACCAGCCTTGGTTGCTATTGTTCATGAGAGGGTTCACCGGTTTATTGAGAGGCTTATTCCTAGAATTAGATCTAACGTAGCTCGTTAGTTGGAGATGGATGTTTCTTATCAGCAGGTGGTGAGCATTTCTAGGAGGATTAAGGGTATGCATGTAAGGGAGAGAGATGAGAGAGAGGCCAAGAGGTCTCGAGAGTCGGTCCACTATTCTGGTGCCCGTACCCCAGCTGCAGGTCATCATGGTAGGGGTTATATGAGTCTCATCATTCATTCAGCTCTTCCAGTAGCTAGCAGTGCTCCAGTCCAACTCTTCCTAGGCCTCAGGAGCCTTATTATGCACCTCTAATTTCTAGCGCGCCTCTTGCGTGGGTGCTTCCAGAGGTCAGTCCAGCAGACCTAGCCATAGCTAGTCGTAGTCACCACATCCTCCTAGAGCTTTTTTTGAGTGTGGTGACACAGGCCACATGGTTAGGGATTTCCCGAGTCTTAGGAGGGGTGCATTTTCACAGGTTTCTCAGCCAAAGCGTGCCCCGCAAAGTTCACAGGCTATGGTTACAGCTCCAGTCACTGCCCTACCCGCTCAGTCAGCTAGAGGTGGAGGCAGAGGTCGCCCTCGAAGGGGAGGCCAGGCCAGATACTATGCCCTTCCTTCCCTTGTCGAGGTTTTTGCCTTCGATTTTGTCATCACATGTATTATATTTGTCTACTGTAGAGATGCATTGGTTGTATTCGATCCAGGCTCCACTTTCTCTTATGTGTCATCTTATTTTGCTCTGCATTTCGGTGTACCTAGAGATTCTTTGAGTTCCCCTATTTATGTTTCTACTCTTGTAGGAGATTCACTGGTTGTGGACCGCGTTTATAGGTCTGTTTGTTATTATTCATGGTTTTGAGACCATAGCAGACTTATTGCTACTCAGCATGGTTGGTTTTGATATTATTTTGGGCATGGACTGGTTGTCGCCCCATTATGCTATTCTTGATTGTCATGCCAAAATCGTAACACTGGCTATGCCAGGTGTACCGCATGTTGAGTGGAGTGGTACTTTAGATCATAGTCCCCGTAGAGTTATCTCTTTTCTTAAAGCTCAGCGTATGGTTAAGAAAGGGTTATCTTATGTGAGACATATCAGTGTTGATACCCCTTCTGTTGATTCAGTCCCAGTGGTACGAGATTATCCCGATGTATTTCCAGCTTATCTTCTAGGCATGCCGCCTAATAGAGATATTGATTTTGGCATTGATTTGTTGCCGGGCACTCAGCCCATTTCTAATCCTCTATATCGTATGGCCTCTCCTGAGTTGAAGGAGTTGAAGGATCAGTTACAGGAATTGCTTAATAAGGGTTTTATCTGGCCCATTGTTTTACCTTGGGGTGCTCTTGTCTTGTTTGTGAAGAAAAAGGATAGTTCTATGCATATGTGTATTGATTATTGCCAGTTGAACAAGGTCACAGTGAAGAACCGCCTTGTATTGATGATCTGATTGACCAGATTCAGGGCGCACGGGTGTTTTCTAAGATTGATTTGCGCTCAGGTTACCATTAGCTGAAGATTTGGGAGTCAGATATCTCGAAGACTGCTTTCAGAACTCGGTATGGTCATTACGAGTTTCTTGTTATGTCATTTGAACTTACCAAAGCCCCAGAAGCCTTCATGCATTTGATGCATAATGTATTTCAACCATATATCGACTCTTTTGCCATTGTTTTTATTGAGGACAATCTGGTGTATAACCGGAGTCGGGAAGATCATGAGTAGCATTTTAGGACAGTGCGTCAGACTCTGAGAGAGAAGAAGTTATATGCAAAGTTATCATAATGTGACATTCGGTTGGATTCAGTGGCATTCTTAGGCCACGTGGTATCGAGTGAGGGCATTCGGGTGGATTCCAAGAAGGTAGAAGTTGTGCAGAGTTGGCCTGGGTTGTCCTCAGCCATAGAGATTCGTAATTTCCTTGGCTTGGCGAACTACTACCGTCGTTTTGTGGAGGGATTTTCATCGGTTGCAGCCTCTATGACTAGATTGACCCAAAAGGGTGCTCCATTTCAGTGGGTAGGGAGTGTAAAGTGAGCTTTCAAAAGCTCAAGACAGCTTTGACTAATGCCCCAATTTTGGTATTACCTACAGGTTCCGGGTCTTATACCATCTATTGTCATGCCTAGAGAGTTGGCCTTGGAGCAGTATTGATGCAGGGCAGTAGGGTGATTGCCTACACATCCAAACAGTTGAAGATACATGAGAAGAATTATCTTATCCATAATCTTGAGTTAGCTGCCATTGTTCACGCCCTGAAGATTTGGCACTATTGTCTATGGAGTGTGTCTATGAGATTTATGCTGATCATAGGAGTTTGCAGCATTTGTTCAAGCGGAAGGATCTAAATTTGCGCCAAAGAAGGTGGTTAGAATCGCTGAAGGATTATGACATCACTATTTTATATCATCCGGGCAAGGCCAATGTAATGGTTGATGCCTTGAGTCACCGGGTGAATAGTTTAGGGACTTTGGCATATTTACCAGTATTGGAGAGGCCAATGGCGATGGATGTTCAGGCCGTAGCCGGCCAGTTTATGACGTTAGATCTTTTGGAGCCTAGTCGGGTTCTAGCTTGCGTGTTTCTCGGTCTTCATTGTTTGATCGTATCAGGGAGCGGCAATATGATGACCCTCATTTGCTTGTCCTTATGTACAGGGTTCAGCATGGTGATGCCAGAGATATGAACATTGACGAGGACGGAGTACTGAGGATGCAGGTTTGGGTTTGTGTACCCAATGTCGATGGGCTACAGGAACTGATTCTAGATTAAGCCGACAGTTTGCGGTATTCTATCCATCCGGATGTTGCAAAGATGTATCAGGACTTAAGGTAGCACTATTGGTTGAAGCGGATGAAGAAGGATAAAGTTGGATTTGTAGCTAGATGCCTCAATTGCCAACAGGTGAAGTACGAGCACTAGAGACCGGGTGGGTTGCTTTAGCAGATAGAGATTCCGGAGTGGAAGTGGGAGCATATCACCATGGGATTTTGTATCTGGACTCCTAGGACTTCGAAGAAGTTTGATGATATCTGGGTTATTGTGGACCGACTAACCAAGTCCGCTCATTTCATTCATGTGTGTACCACTTATTCTTCAAAGCTGTTGGCAGAGATTTATATCAATGAGATTGTTCATCTGCTTGGTATTCAAGTTCCTATTATTTCAGATAGAGGTACTCAGTTCACATCATGGTTCTGGAGGGCCGTTCAGCATGAGTTGGGTACTCGGGTGGAGTTGAGCACAGCATTCACCCCAGATGGACTTACACTCTGAGCGCACTATTCAGATTCTTAAGGATATGCTCCGTGCATGTGTGATTGAGCTTGGAGGGTCTTGGGATCAGTTCTTTCCATTGGCGGAGTTTGCTTACAATAATAGCTATCAGTCCAGCATTCAGTTGGCACCGTATGAGGTTTGTATGGTAGGCGGTGCAGATCTTCGGTGGGTTGGTTTGAGCCGGATAAGGTCAGACTATTAGGCACAGATTTGGTTCAGGATGTTTTGGAGAAAGTTAAGGTAATTCAGGATGGACTCCGTACAGAGTAGTCCATATAAAAGATCTACGCGAACTGGAAGGTTCGTGATGTTTCCTTTATGGTTGGAGAGCGGGTTCTGCTTCGGGTTTCGCCTATGAAGGGCGTTATGAGATTTGGGAAGAAAGGGAAGTTGAGTCTGGGGTTCATTGGCCCTTTTGAGATTTTGAAGCGTGTTGGGGAGGTTGATTATAAGCTTTCCTTACCTCCCAACTTGGCAGGGGTTCATCCGGTATTCCATGCTTTGATGCTTCAGAGATATCATGGTGATCCGTCGCATGTGTTGGATTTCAGTTCTGTCCAGCTGGTCAAGGATCTATCTTATATTGAGGAGCCAGTTGCTATATTGGACAGGCAGGTCAGGAAGTTGAGGTCAAAGAAAATTGCTTCAGTAAAGGTTCTGTGGTGGAGTTAGCCGGTCGAGGAGGCGACCTAGGAGACCGAGCAGGATATGCGCAGTTGTTACCCTCATCTTTTCACTACTTCAGGTATGTCTTTATACTCGTTCGAGGACGAACGAATGTTTAAGTGTAGGAGGATGTGAGGACCCGGCCAGTCATCTTGAGAATTAGCGCCCCGATCCCCTATTACCTGTTTTCCCCAAGTTTATTTCTGCTAATTTTATTTGTCGGGACGTTCGATTTTGAGTTTCGGAGAGTTTTGGGTCACTTAGTCCCTATACGAGAGCTTAAGTGTTGGAAAGTTTTCCATAGTTGGAATAGTATGAAGACAGCCTCAGAATGGAAATCCAAGGGTTTGGTTAGCTTTTTAGGTGATTTCGAGGTTAGGAGCGTGTTCGGATTGTGGTTTGGAGGTTTGTAGCTACTTTAGGCTTGAAATGCCAAAGTATGAATTTTGGAAGTTTTTGGTCCGACAGTGAGATTTTGATCTGAGGGTCCTAACAGAATTCTGAGAGCTGTTGTAGATTCGTTATGTCATTTTTTATGTGTATGCAAAATTTTAGGTCATTCAGACGTGGTTTGGTTGGGTTTTTTATCAAAAGCGTGTTTCGGAAGTTTATTAAACATAATTAAGCTTGAATTCAATGTGAATTGATAGATTTGTTCTTGTTTGAGATATTTTGATGATTGGAACAAGTTTGAATGAGGTTTTAAAATATGTTGGTACTTTTGGTTGAGATCCGGGGGTCTTGGGTGAGTTTCGGGTGGTTAATCAAACCATTTTCCAAGTTGAAGTATTGCAGAAATAGATCATCATCTGTTGCAGAAGAATTGGCATTCGCAATCGCATGGTGCTGGTCGCGATCGCGAAGAAGGAATGTGGGAGGCCAGGTTTTAGACCTTCGCGTTCGCATAAGGTGTCGCGCATTTAAGGAAGGTTATGGGTCTGTGCTTCGCATTCGTAGGGGAAGGTCTGCGTTCGCGTATAAGGAATTATATCCTAGGGCAGTTGTTCGTGTTAGCATATGTGGGGCCGTGCTCGCATAACTCTGAGAATTTAAACATCGTGTTCGCAGCACCATTATCGTGTTCGCATAACGTTATTTTTGGAAGTCAAAATTTATTGCTTCGTGATCGCGATACATGGGTCGCGATCACGATGAAGAAAACATGAGAACTGGGTAGAAAGTTATAAACATTTCATCCGCGAGTTTGGGGCTCATTTACTCCGATGTTAACTATTTTGAGAGCTCTTTGAGGGAGATTGGAGAGGGATTTAAGAAGGATTGATTGGAGGTAAGATTTATGAACCTAAAACGTGTCTATTGTCAAATTAACCTAGAAATTCATGGATACTTGGTCAAATCCAGACCCCACTTTGTGGGACTATCTGGGTAGTCGTTGTTGTTGGTCAAAAATGGAAGAACTAGGGGTTAGAATTTTGAATTTTTAATCTGGGATTTGAAGGGTCATTTGAGCTCCAATTTTTGTGTTCTTGTTATGTAGAGACTTGTGAAAGTATGAGGTTTCTGAAAATATAAGTTTCATCTGATTCCGAGACGTTGGTCAAAGGGCCATTTTGGTTGTATTACCTAATATCGCGTCTTAGCTGTGAATTTAATCGTAAAATCAGTTGTTTGAGATGTTATTTGAGATATGTAATTGAATTGAATAGATTTGGGCCATTTGGAGTCCGATACTCGTAAAAAAGGCGTGATTTCTAGTTGACTATGAGCTGATTCGAGGTAAGTGACTTATCTAACCTTGTGTGGGGGACATTCCCTTAGGATATGATATTTGGTAATTAAATGCATTGTACGTCAGGTGATGAGGTACTTGAGCTAATTGTTGAAAATACGGTTTTGCTTTAAGTATCTAAACCTGAGTTCCTTTCTTACCCGTTTTATCATATACATACAAATTTTAGCCTCTTGTTTGCTAGAGAAGCATGTTTAGTTGATTTGAAATTGCTAAATTGCTTCAGTTTGGATACGTGAAGCATGTTAGGCTAGAATTACTTGTTGCCTTGGTACGAAACTTCATTTTCTAATATCTCCTTGCTATTGTTGTGTATTTACATTAGGACTACGGATATGAGATTCCGGTAACCCCTTAGTCTATTTACTTTAGGACTACGGGTTAGATTCCCGGTAGATTCCCCTGCATATTTACTTTGGGACTACGGGTTAGATTCCCGGTAGATTCCCTGCACATTTACTTTGGGACTGCGAGTTCGATTCCCAATAGATCTCCCCTGTATATTTATATTTGGGACTACGGACCGGGGTTCCGGTAGATCCTTGCGCATTGATAGTTGGACTTTGGGACGGTATCCTGGGAGATTTTCGGATATATACATATGACGAACTACGAAACAATATCCCGGGAGATCCACTGGACAGTTGATGAAAGGGACTACCGGACGGTATCCAGGGAGATCCTCGTGTTATTATTGGTATTGAGCTGTTATGATTTTTAGCATTTTACTCTATCATTTGTATAATTGTTGCTGTCTGGTATAACCTGTCTTATTTTATTGTCGCTCTCATTTATATCGCTTATTTCATTTTGTTGAAGCTTATTATTATGTTTAACCTCAAGGGATCTGACCTTCCTCGTCACTACCTGACCGAGGTTAGAATTGGCACTTATTGAGTACCGTTGTGGTGTACTCATGCCCTTTTTGTGCATGTTTTTCATGTGCAGATCCAGGTACCACTGTCCAGGCGTATCACCCTTGAGGTGGAGAGATCTAGTAGAGATTTTGAAGTACATCTGCCACGTCCGTAGACCGAGGAGTCTCTATCTTATTCTATCTTTTAGCAGTTAGCCTTCCTTCTTGCTGTTGTTTTAGCCATTCTAGAGTTAGAGCATTGTACTAAATTTCCTTTAGCTTGTGTTCCCGTGAGTTTTTAGATTTTGGGATAGTATTGTAGAAGTTGAGATATTGTGTTGTATGTGTCGAGTGGCATTTTACATTTCGTTTCCATTTTGTTAAATCTTAGTTTTGATTTATAATTTCTGCAAGTTGTTAGTTTTCGCATTGTTAGGTTTATCTAGTCATAGAAACTAGATACCGTCACGACATGTTTACGGAAGACGAACTGGGCCCGTGACAATCATATTCTTGCTCCCAACGATACAGAAAACTATGTTAACGTTTATATCTAAAAAGGAAGTATTTTAATTTTCTTCCAATCGTTTTTCCTTCTTATGGAAGGAAAATATCTTGCTTCACATTTATTTGTCTTCTTTTTCCCTTCAGAAGAGAGGAAGTAAATGTAAGTCTGGTAGAATGAACATCACATGGAGGGAAAATTCCTTGTTTATTTAAGTCTCTAACTGTTTACCTATTTGTGGGAGGAAATCAAATTGATTCTAAGAGGCTAAAGTATACTGAATAAGACTATCTTCTAGTCACATGTTGCACGTGCATCGTATCGTACATCTTGTTTTGTGCGCCGTACGTGCTAAGTTTTCTTGCAAATTATATAGTTAAATTTTCAAAATATGTGTGTGAGGTATATATAAAATAAAATTAAAAGGAAAAAGTGCAAATTTGAACATCCAATGATATATATGCAGACGAATTTAAACCCAAAATTAAAACATACTATATATTAGGATATATTGTGTTCTGTATCTTTTTATTATTGGTAAATATTCTCTCATTATTGTACAGTCCTATAGTTGGTAGGATTTGATATTATACAGTCCTATAGTTGGTAGGATTTGGTTTCTCTCTGTACTCTATATATATATTTGTAAGCAATATATTTTGTGAGAAGCCTCAAACCAATTAACTTCTCCAAAACTATCTACATGGTATCAGAGCCAGTGGCTTATCGCCAAAGAAACCCTAATTCTTCCCTACCCGCGCCGCCGCTGCCGGTGCACTAATCGGCAGCCCGCCGCCACCGACCTTCTCGGTCCACCGCCTCTCTCCGGCGTCTTTCCGCGCTACCGCTGCACTAACCGGCAGCCTTCTCTCTCTCGACGTTGATCAGCTCCTCCTCTGCCTCGCGCTTCATGGCCGCTACGACATCCAACGATCTTCTCCAGCCGATTGCCATCAATGCATCGGCTCAGATCCCACTCAAATTGGATTCCACTAATTACCTGGGGTGGAAATTCTAATTCCGAACCCTCCTTACGGGTTACGACCTCCTCGGCTTCTTGGACGGATCGAAGCCGTGCCACCAGCCACTATCGTTGACAAAGAGGTAACTTCCCCCAATCCAGCATATCCTTCCTGGATTCGCCAGGACAATCTTATTCTCAGTGCCATCATCTCGTCGATCACACCAACGATCTCACCAAGCACTTATCTCGTCCTCGGCTTCTTCTGCTGATGTCCAAGATTGGCGTGTCCTCCGGCCATCCATCTAGAGGGGGCGTATTAGGATATATTATGTTCTGTATCTTTTTATTATTGGTAGATATTCTCTCATTATTGTACAGTCCTATAGTTGGTAGGATTTGATATTGTACAGTCCTATAGTTGGTAGGATTTGGTTTCTCTCTGTACTCTATATATATATATTTGTAAGCAATATATTTTGTGAGAAGTTTCAGACCAATTAACTTCTCCAAAACTCTCTACACTATAATTGCAAAGTATAACATACAGTGGAGCTAATTCTTTTGTATTCTACAATGACTGTAATTCTTTCGCAGCCATGTAACTAATAATAATTTGGTTGCTTCTTCGCCTCCAAGATGCAGTCTTCTCTATTTTGATGTCAAGTTTTTTTTCCTCATCTGATTAGTCTTTATGAATTTACATTCTCACTAGCTTGTGTCCCATTTATGACTTCACAATGATTTTAAAATTAGTAAAAATGTCAAAAAGACTTTAGTTTCAACAAAGGAATAAAAAATTTAAAAAATTTAAAACGAGAGTAGAAATTACAAGAATTAGTTTCCCACGGACAAAATATAAGATAAACACAGAAATAAAATTAAGTTCATTAAGCTGTTATCTTTCTGTGTTCAAAAAATAAATTTAGTAAACTGTGAACAAAACAGAAAACTATATATTTTACATTAATAACTAAAAAAATATTTCAATTTTCTTCCCATCATTTTCCCTTCTAATGGAAGGAGAGTTAGTTGCTTCGTATTTATTTTTCCTCTAGAAGAAAGGAAGTAAATGTGATTCTGGTAGAATAAATATCATATGAAAGGGAAAAATTCTTGCTTTTTTATTCAAGTCTCTAACGGTTTACATATTTCATATTTGCGGGAGGAAATCAAATTGGTTTTGATTAGAATAATGAGTAGTTAATGATAAGGATAAAATAGGAAGGAAAAATATTATTTTTCTCTTGATTTAATATAGAAGACAAATAAAAGTAAAATATCTTTCTAATATAATGGAAAATTAAAATAAACGAAGAGAATATCTGTTAATAAAACTTCCCTTAATGTTCCAAGTAAAATAAATTGATGAGATTGAAAAATTAGTGGTCCTAAGTGAGTGGCCACGTAAAATTTTGTCATGACAAAGATAAGAATAAAATCTTTTGACAGTGGCACTTTGTGTTGATTCTTGTTTTTATTTTATTTCCCTTCTTTTCTAAAGATGAACGAAAAATATTACTTATATAAAATAATAGAGAATACTAAAAAAGTAAACAAGATAGCTATATTAAAAAAGTCTAACTACTATTTAATATTTACTAAAGCCTACTTCTTACAAACTAAACTTAAGTAAAAGTATTTTTGAAATATTTCTTTCTTATTTTTAATAAATTGTGAAGACTATTTTGGTATTTTTTATTTTTAAGAAAAGTAAGATAAACCAAATATAACTAGCGAATTACCAATTCTCTAAATAAATAAAAATATTTTTATAGCTTTTTTTTTACAAATATTAATAAAGAAAAAAGTTAAAATATTCAAAGTAGCAATATCAGACCCAAACAAATATCTAAACATCATATACATAAAATTTTAAAAAGAGTTAAAAATTACGTGTTCACAAAGAGGCTAAAGTATATTGAGTAATACTAGTATTCCATCATGTGCATGTCACGTACTCTTGTCATGTACATTTCACGTGCATCTCGTGTCGATTAGTAATTTCATTTACAAATTACATAGTCAAAAATTTTAAAACATGTGTGTGAGGTATATATAGAATAAAATTAAAAGGACAAAAGGTACAAGGTCAAATATCGAAGGCTATATGCACACAAATGTTGAACCGAAAATTACAAATATACTATAATTGCTATAACTTAGACGTGGAGCTAATTTTGCCATGATTCAATGATCTCTTATAGTAGAAATTAGGAGTAAAGGATAGAAAAGGAGGTGAAGAAGGTATAGTATATAATTTTCTTTTGTATTCTACAATGGATGTAGCAGTTGTAATAGCATCTTACATTTGCCAAATAAGGCCACTGACATATTCTTTTGCAACCATGTAAGTAATAATAAACTTTGTCATGATCTAGTTTTTCCTCCGTATAATATGGTGATGGCATTTAGTTACTACGACTAGGTAAACCTAGCAAATTACGGAACTATTAAAATAAAAGTAGAACTTTAACAGCTAAACTTCAACAATAATTATATAATTAAAAGGTATCGCTCGGCATATACAAGTAAACCAACATTCGAGTATAAATAATATTCTCAAAAAGTCATAAGTCACAAGCTTTATAAATTTGTCCTATCTAACTCTATACATCAGTAACTAAGAGAAATAAAGGAGGAACAACAAAAGGGATAGAGTGGGACTCCGAGGTCTGCGGACGCTAGCAGATATACCTTGAAACTTCCGAAGCAGCAACAAATACACAACTAATAGCGGGGCTAGTAGGAGGTACCTGAATCTGCACACAAAATATTTGCCGAAGAGTAGCATGAATACATCACAACGATGTTGTGATGACCCAAAAGGTCATCACTTGATTTACAAGTAAATTCTGTATTTTGAGGCCTTAAAGCATCTTGCACTGATTTGCATGACTGGTCCGGGTATGTATGCGGAATGCTTTTATGTAAAAATTTGATACAAAATGCTAATTTGGCCTTTAAAATTAAATTTAAGTTGACTTCGATCAATATTTTGGGTGAATAGATCCAGACCCGTGATTGACGGTCCTAGAGGGTCCGTAGAAAAATTTAGGACTTGGGCATAAGCTCAGAATTGAATTCCGAGGTCCTAAGCCAGAGAAATAAATTTTTGAAGAAAATTGTTTAACTAAAATTATAAGAATTTTTGAAAATTTAAATGTATTTGAATTTGATGGTATCATGCCCGTATTTTGGTTTCGGGTCCCGTACAGGTCTTATATGGTATTTAAGTTAAGCCTGTAAAATTTGATAAGAAACGGACTTGATTTGACATGAATCGGACCCTCGGTTGTTAAAAATGTAACTTAAGAGTTCATGAGATTCTGCATTTATTTTGATGCTAATTTAAAGTTATTAATGTTATTTTGATGAATTGATCATATGAGCAAGTTCGTATGATATTTTTGATATGTGTGCATATTTGGTTTGGAGCCCCGAGGGCTCGGGTGAGTTTTGGATAGGACACGGAGTGAAATTGGACTTAGGAGCAAGTACTGGTATTTGGCATTTGTCCCCAGGCCTCTTGGGAGATCAGGCTTCGCAATTGCGAAGAAGAGAAGCTTGGTAATTGCAACCCCAGTGTCGCAAATGCAAATCAAGCCTGGGCAGGCCTTGGTCGCAAATGCGAAGGGTCCCTCACAAATGCAAAGGTGACCGGATTTCTTCATGGTCGCAAATGCGACATATTCTTCGCATTTGCAAAGATAGCAATTGAATGGGTTCGCAATTACAACATCTGCGGCCTGTTAATTTAGACTTAGACGCATTTTTCTTCATTTCTCAAACTACCTCAAACCTAAGATCTCTTGGACGGTTTTCTAAAGAATAGTTCCTCCCCAAATCAATTGTAAGATATTTATAACTCATTTTCTTTAATCTATAATATCTTTTCACATTGTTTCAATTCAAAATCCAGGGTCTTTATATGGAAAATTAAGTATTTTGGGTTGAACTTAGGATATTTAAATTTTGTGGATTTGGATCTCGATTTGAGATCCATTTTCAAAATAATTATATATTTGGGTGAATGGGTAATCGGGTTTTGGTTTGAACCTCGGGTTTTGACCGTATGGGTCCGGGGTCGATTTTTAAATTTTTAGGAAAACCATCGGAAAACCTATTTTTATGCATTAGAATTTATTTATCTAGCATTTATTGATATATTTAAGTAACTTATGGTTAGAAAAAGTGAATTGGTGGTGGAAACAAGAGGTAAGCGATAGCTGATACTTGAATTGTGTTCGTGGCATCGAGGTAAGTGCTTGGTCTAACCTTAGCTTGAGGGAATAGGTATTGTGCCTTATTTTCTATGTGCTAGTATAGTATATGACGTATAGGTATGGTGACGAGTACCTATACATTGGTGTCATAGATGCCCGTAAGTCTTAGATTGTGAATTGTGTGATTCTTAATACATATTACAAATGCCTAAATTGTTGATCATCCATGTTGAGCAAGATTATGATTATTTTATTGGTATTAGGTTATTTTTGAGCATTGGCTCTAGTTGAGGTTCAATAATGAAGTTGAGTATTAGTACAAGTTTAGTTATAGTTGATTCCCTTACCGGGACGTATTTAATTCTTATTGTTGATTCCCTTGCCGGGACATATGTTGATTCCTTTGCTGCGATATTGTTATTGTTATTATTTGAGCGAGGAAAGAGTGATAAAGCATGAAGGGTGATGCTGTGCACATTCATATTTATGCATTTAGTTAGGAAAGAGAGATAAAGCACTAAGGGTTATGTTGTGCACATTTCTGATACTTATATGGTGAGGAAGAGCAATAAAGCACGAAAAATGATGCCGTGCATATTTTCATAATTTGATTGCATTCATGAGGATTGAGAGTAAAAGCACGACGCGTGATATCATACACTTATTGTCTGTTTATTTTGACTTCTTGTTGCTTTGGCTCAAGTACTTTGGTTGTCTTATTCCACTATTACTGTGATTCATTATGTTGGTATTCTTCCCCATAGCATGTTACTCATTTCCCCGTTACTTTTGAATTACTTTTATTACTTTTATTTTGTTAGATACTATTTAGCTACACGTTATTAGTTGTTGCGTCCTAGCCTCGTCATTACTTCGCTAAGGTTAGGCTCGACACTTACCAGCACATGAGGTTGGTTGTGTTGATACTACACTCTGTACCTTTTTGTGCAGATCCCGATACTAGAGCACACGGACTTTAGTGTGGGGCTGATACCTTCAGTCCATCAAGAGACCCGAGGTATTCCTGCAAGCGTTCGCAGGCCTTGTCGTCCCCTCCCTATCTAGTTTTCATCCGGTCTTTACTATTTCAGAGACAGACATGTACTTTCTTGTTCATACTTTATTTGTAGTTTTCTTGGATAGTCCATGAGATTGTGACACCAGTGTATTTTATGTTATGGATTTGTATTGTTATCAGCTAAAATGTTAAATTTTCATTCTTCTGCTTTACTAAATCCGTTGTTTATGAATGTTAAGCTATAATTGTTAATTGATTAAAAATGAAAAGAGTAAGATAAGTGGCTTGCGTAGCTTTCACTAATAGGCGTCATCACGACTCCCGATGGTAAGAAGTCTTGATCGTGATAAGTACCCAGTAACTACCAAGCCTAACCTCGGTAGAATAGCGACGAGGTCAAATCAGGCCCTACTGAGATATAATAATAAGTTAGAAGAATTAAGCACATGATGAGAGACTGAGAATTTAACAAAAGAGAATTTACCAGAAATAACAACAAACACATAGAGGTAAATGACAAGAGCACTCCCGAAATTCCGTTTTGTAGTCCCAAAAGTATATATACAAGGGAATCTTACGTGGTACCGCCCCGTAGTCCCAAAATTAAATGTTCAAGGGGACTTTCCGAGGTACCGACTCCAGTCCAAAAGTAAACACAAAGCTAGAAATCAATGGCAACAACAATTAACAGTAAAAATCCTACAGTTTAAGACTATATATGAGTCAAGGAAAAATAGGAAAATTAACTAAGCATGATGCACAGATTGCAAATAAGTATTTAAGTCAAATAGACATACGATATTAAGTAAACATGATAACTACACGTGTTGGGATAATTCATTAAGGATATAGCAATTTACTGCTCAACGTAAAATTGGATTTTACAATATTAGCTTGTGTACACACTTGTCACCTCGGGTACACGGCACCCACATATCACATAAGTATCACAACAGTACCAAATCCTAAGAGGATTTCCCTCACACAAGGTTAGGTAAGCCACTTACCTTGAACCAAGCTCAATCAATCAACAAGAACGCATTTTCCTCAAATTTTCGACTCCGAATGGTCCAAATCTACCAAAAATAATTACATACTATAAATACAACTATGATATACTAACTGATTAATGAAATCAAGACTTCAACAAGAATTTCGAAAATTTCCCCAAAAAGTCAACCCAGGTCCACATCACGGAATTGGATAAAAATCACAAAATACGAACACCAATTCCACCACGAGTTCAGTCGTCCCAAAATTCCTCAAATCCGATATTAAAATCTCAATCAAAACTCAAAAATTTAGTTGAAGAACTTCTTTCCCTTTTTCCCAAATTTCACCACTCAAAAATCTTAAATTAGCAGGTGAAACTAATAATAGATTATTGGGATATAATCAAAAACAAGTGAAGAATTAATACTCAACCGATGCCTATAAAAATCTCTCAAAAACATGTCCAAATCCGAGCTCTCGGTCTCAAGTTTGATAAAAATGGCAAAACCCTCGATTTGAAATGTTTATATTTGCCTAGTGAAATCCTTCTTCTTGAACATGGAAGCCCTCTCACGTTTGCAAAGCATAAAAATTCCTTCAGCCCCAAACCCTTCCGATAAAGCGAGGTCTCTATCGCGAACACGCGGGAACCATTTCACGAACGTAAAGAACAATAACCCAGCTGGCCTCCCATATGCCTTATGCGCGAACGCAATGAAGGAAACCAACAACTAATGCACCACATTTTCTATAATTCCAACAAGTCCAAATCTAGGCTGTTAACCACCCGAAATCTACCCGAAACCCCCAAACCCCACCCCGCGGGACCTCAATTAATCATAGCAATAAGTCCTAAAATATCATACGAACTTAGTCGAACCCATAAATCACATCAAACAATAACAAAAACATGAATCACACTTCAATTCAAATTTAATGAACTTTGAACTTTTAAACTTCTACAACTAATGTCTAAACCTATCAAATCACGTCTGATTGACCTCAAAATTTGCACACAAGTCATATTCAACATTATGAACTTCCTCCAACATCCATATCAAAATCTGACCCCGATATCAAAAAGTTAACTCCCGGTCACTTCCCAAGAATCCAACTTTTGCCATTTCAGCCCTAGTTCGGCTACAGACATCATATTCATAATACGAACACACTCCTCAATCCAAAATCACCTACGGAGCTGACAAAAATCTATTCTGTAATCGTCTTCACGCAGTTCCAACCATGGTAAAAATCCTAGAACTTAAGCTTGCATTTTAGGGACTAAGTGTCCCATTTAACTCCAAAACTAAAAACAAATCCTCTCGGCAAGTCACATAAACATAAATACAGGAAAAGCAGAAAATATGGGATTAGGGTTAATATTCTCAAAATTATCGGCCGCATCGTTACAAATCCATTGCTTGTTCTTCTCGAAGATGCAATCCATCGATTATTCTACATTGATCTCGACGTAGTCGCTTGTAAATGGCTTTGTAATAAGATGTCCAAAGACATTATTCTCTATTTGTAACGTCAAGATTTTTTTCCTTATTTGATAATATGCTAGTCTTTGTTGAATATCTGATATAGAAGCTAGCTTGAGCTTTTGTTTCTACAACTATGGAGGTCACCATGAGAGGAGAAAGAGAGATAGAAGACTCTAGAAGAAGAAGAAGAAAACAGGAATTAGAAAACAACCCTCAAAATCTTATTAACAACCAGAAATGTAATGTATATACATATCCTAACTAAAAAAGTAAAAAATGAATATCTATTCTAACCACTTTACATTTAACTAGAAACTTTACAATATATCAACTACTTTACATAATTAACCAATAATCTCAATACCCCCCCCCCCCCTCAAGTTGGTGGTGTGGAGAACACTGCCAACTTGTGTAGAGCTACTGAATGCCTAATTCCTGTTAGGGCCTTTGTTAGAACATCAGCCAGTTGATCTGTCGTTTCCACATGATGCAATGAGATCACACCTTCTTGCAGCTTACTTTTTACAAAATGACAATCAAACTCTATATGTTTGGTTCTCTCATAGAATACATGGTTCCTGGCTATATGCATGGCAGATTGATTGTCACAAAACACAGCAATTGGCTTGGGATAAGGTGATGTAAGTTCTTGAAACAGTCGACTGAGCCACACCAATTCTCCTGCTATCTTTCTTAAATATTTGTACTCTGCTTCTGCAGAGAAGGGGGAGATAGTGTCCTGCTTCTTTGATTTCCAACTTATTAGGCTGCTCCCCATCAATACAAGGTAGCCACTTATAGATTTTCTGGAATCTGGGCATGCTACCCATTCTGCATCGCAATATGCCTTGATTGTATAGTCTTGTTCTTTGGATGCCTAAGGTGGGGTCCTTCTTCAAGTATCTGAGCAGATGAAAGGCTGCTGTCAAGTGAGGTTTCCTGGGGTCATCCATGAACTGACTTAGGTGCTGCACACCGTAAGCTATATCCAATCTGGTATTGGTGAGGAAGTTGAACTTTCCTATCAACTTTCTGTAATAGGTGGGGTCTGTCAATCTGTCACCTTCTTTGGCTTTAATTTTCATAGTAGGGTCCAATGAAGAATTGAAGCTGATGTAATCTACACAGTGATACTCCTTTAACAAGTCAAGAGTGAATTTTCTCTGGAATCTATTACACCATCATCTTTGTAGAGAATTTCCAATCCTAAGAAGCAATGTTGTCTTCCCAAATCTTTTATTTGAAACTATTGTTCAAGAATGTCTTCAATTCTATGATTTCTATAATATCAGTCCATGTGACTATAATATCATCAACATACTCTGTTATATAAACAGTAGACTTTTCAGTTTTCTTATAAAATAGAGAATAGTCATGCATTGAATGTGCATAGCCTCTTGAGCATAGTGCTTCAATTAGTTTAGCATACTATTGTCTACGTGGCTGCTTAAGGTCATATAGAGACTTGTTAAGTTTGCAAACTATGCTTGGGTTGTCAACTGCTAAATCCCATGAGACCTCCATGTACACTTATTCATTAAGATCTCCATGTAGGAATGCATTATTTATATCAAGTTGTGACATGTACCATTCTTTCTTCACAGCTATGTCTATTAATGATCTCATAGTTGTCATCTTAACTACAGGGGAGAAGCTTTCTGTGTAGTCAATTCCAGCTTGTTGGGTGTATTCTTGCACAACTAGTCTGGCTTTAAGTCTCTCTACACTACCATCTGCCTTATGTTTTATTTTGTATACCCACTTACACCCTATGGCTTTTTTCCCATCGGGTAAGGGAACTAGGTCCCAAGTGTGATTGGCATGTAATGCCTCAAATTCTTGGGTCGTGGTTGTTTTCCAAGCAGGGTTCACAGCTGTCTCCTCATAAGATGAAGGTTAACTGTTACTACAATGTCTCTCACAAGACTTTGACATTCAAGATTCAGAGCATCAGGAGTGATATGTTGGTAATGAGAAAATGATGCACTAAGAGAAAAAGGTGCAGCAGAGCTAGTGGAGGAAACAGAAGATGATGGTTTTAATGCAGGGAGTGTGTGTAAGTAGTCTTGTAAATATGCACGTGTCTTACGTGGTCTTTGTGATTTTCTTAGGATTACAGGAATAGTGGCAGACTGGTGAGCTATTGGTGATGAAACGTGATCTGGGAATTGAGATATATCAGACGGTGGCAAAGGACAAGATGGACTCTCAGAGTTAATACTTGGTTTATGGTGCTGAGATGGGTTGTGTGTAACACTAGAGCCATTATCACTTTCATAAGCAAAATCAGTACCTTCTTGAATTTTATCAATGGATGGAACATTAGTAAGGATAGAGGGAAAGGAAGAATTATCAGGGGATAAAGTAAAAGGAAACACACTTTCAAAGAAGACAACAACTCTAGATATAGATATCCTTTTAGTGGCAAGACTCAAGACCTTGTACCCTTTGAATCCATGGGGATAACCAATGAATATGTGTGGAGATGTTCTAGGTTCAAACTTGTCTCTCTGTACTTTTGGTACAAATGGGTAACAGAGGCATCCAAAACTACTCATGTGGTAGTATGTTGGTCTTTTGTTATAAAGTAGTTCAAAGGGAATTTAGTTTGTTTATGAGAAGAAGGTAGTCTGTTATGATGTATGTTGCACATAAAATACATTCATACCAATATTTTATTGGTAGTATTGATCTAAATAGAAGTGCCCTGGGAGTTTCTAGGAGATATTTGTGTTTTCTTTCCACTATGCCATTCTGTTGGGGTGTATAAGGGCAAGTCCTTTGATGGATTATGCCTTTTGACTGGAAAAACATGTTTGCTTCTGTACTGGTGAACTCTGACCCATTGTCAGATCTGATTGTTTTCAGTTTTGTGTTAAGCTGGGTTTCAACCATAGAGACAAATGTTTTCAAGACTTGTAATGCATTGCTTTTGCATAAAAGAATGTTGGTCCAGGTACACCTATTATAGCCATCCGCCAATATAAGGAAGTATTTATAGTTATCATGGGTTGTCACATGGTAAGGTCCCCATATGTCTATGTGCAAAACTTGAAATATTTTTGTGGAAAGGTTTGTTTTCTGTGGAAATGGCAGTCTTCCTTGTCTAGCGATTGGACAAATAGAGCAAAGAAAAGGCTGTTTTAGGGAAAATGAAACTGGGATAGAGATAATCCCTCTCATTTTGAGAAAGGGTACATGCCTAAGTCTATTGTGCCACAAAACATTGAGATCATGATACAGAAGAATTCAGACTAAAATTTGTATTATTCAAACATGGGATATTTACATGTGGAGGGAAAGATACACACTTATTTATAGACAATAAACTATATACATGTAAATCAGTGTGACAATGTGAGCTATTTGTGCAAAGAGAATTACTGACAGAGGAACCTGAATACTTGTTTCTCAGGCATTTTGGGTAAAGAAGATATAGCACATCACAAGCTTTACCAATCTCTAGAGGCCTCTTCATTGAAGGGGCCTACAGAACACAAAGGTTATTAGTAAAAGCCACTAGGCTCCTAGGATTCACAACTAGCCAGACCATGAATAGAAATGAGATTGTATCTGAATGAAGGTACAAACATTAATTTATACAAAGTGAAGCCAGGCACAAGAGTTACACTACAAATTTCAGTTACTTTCACTTTGTATCAATTTGGTAAAACAACTAGGAGAGGATAAGATAATGTTATAATGTTAGTCACTGAGGATTTATTGAAAGTCATATGGTTTGATGCCCCTAAATCCACAATCCAAGACTCAGCCTTGTTTTTGAGATTGTGACATGATAATTTACCAAAATCTAAAGAGGAAGTACATAATATTATACCTACAAAGCTCACAGCTCCATTGATAGAATTGTGGATAGTTGCATTGTCCTACCAGCTTGAAAGTGTCGAAGAAAATTTAGAATTTGTTCATAATGCTCCTTTGACAGGCTGATGTTTTGGTCTGTGTTCAAGTCACTTTATTCTTTTCCTTTGTTGGATAACATTTCAGAAGAATGATCTCCATGTACATTGGCTAATATTCTCTTTCCTTTATTAAAGTTCAGGTTGCGATTAAAACCCTGGTTCTAGTTGAATTGTTGGTTTGGATTGTAATTTTGATTCTGAGGATATCCAAAATTCTAAAGGTAGCTATGTAGTTTAAAACATTTGTCCTTGGTGTGCCCCGGCTTCTTACAGTAATCACACATAGGTCTCCCCCTTCCTTGTCCAGCATGACTATTGTTGTTAGGTGAATAGTTGGTTCTATAACCATTAGATCTGGAACAGGTAACATTCATGGAGATTGATTCAACAAACAGCTAAGTATGTGGTTTGATTTCCCTTTGCTTTTCATCTTGTATTAGGAGAGAAAAGTCTTGAGCAAGATTAGGAAGTGGATTCATCACGAGGATTCTACCTCATATCACAGTGTAGGTTTCGTTTAGGCCCATGAGAAATTGTATTTATCGCCTATCCTGTTCAGCTTTGTAAATATTTTCCTTTGCTCCACAGGTGCAGTTACATATGAATTGAGATTTCTTGCTTAGAGTGCTCAACTCTTCCCAGAGCTTCTTCAATTTGGAATAGTAACTGGTAATGTCAAGAGTTCCTTGTGATGTATAATTTATTTCCTTTTGTATTTGGTACAATGTGGCTCCATTCGTCTGTTCATACCTATCTTCCAGTTCAATCCATAACTCCAGGACATTATTCGCATATTCAACGCTGTCTGATATCTCTTTTGACATGGAATTGAGAATCCACGAAGTCACCATGTCATCACAACGTTGCCACTGGCGGAACGTGGGTGACTGGGGATCTGTGCTCTTACATTCGCCATTTATGAACCCTAGCTTGTTCTTCACTGATAGACCTCGTAGTACACTGCGCCTCCATGAATGGTAGCCAACGTCGCTGAAGGCGACGGAAATAAGCATAGCTCCGAGATTGTCCGATGGGTGCAAATACAAAGGATCACAGGATCAATTCTGGAATTTCCTAGAACTCCGACATCCACATCATTGCTAGTCGCATCGCCAAAATCATCGACGGCCATCAGTAATTTCTCCGACACAAAATTAAGGCAAAAATGAAACTTCTTCCGACGATCAAGTGAGTTGAAAAAAAACTCAAAATTGACTGACACAAAGGAGAGAGAAAGTAATACAGATAAAGTATATCAGAACGGCAAGCATCTGATACCATATTAAATATCTTATATAAAAGCTAGCTCGAGCTTTTGTCTCTACAACTATGAAGGTCACTGTGAGATGAGAAAGAGAGAGAGAAGATTCTAGAAGAAGGAGAAGAAAATAGAAATTAGAAACAACCCTCAAAATCTTATTAACAACCAATGTATATACATATCCTAACTAAACAACTAAAAAATGAATATTTATTCTAGCCACTTTACATTTAACTAGCCACTTTATTATATACTAACCACTTTACATAATAAACAAATAGTCCCAATAGTCTTTATAATGAATTGCCATTATCACTAGCTTGTGCCCCATCTACTGTCACACCTCCGTTTTTACACACCTATCCCGAAGGATAGAATGTGTAAGGGAGTTTTTTTAATTTAAGTGACATTATTCTAAATGGGATTATTTATTTATTCAGAATCGCTACTTGGGATAGGTTTGGCTTTTGGTGTCCCAAGTCACCGATTATTTTTGAATCCCAAATCGAGAAAAAAATTTCGACTTCCCAAATGGAGTCTGCAAACCAGAAATTCTTGAGTAAGGAATTCTATTGACCCAAGGGAAGGTGTTAGGCACCCCCGGATCCCGTGGTTCTAGCGCGGTCGCTTAAACTCTTATAACTGGCTAAAAATCTGATTTTAATACATGACATCCTATAGTGCAATTTTAGAATTATTTACCTCTTTAAATTTATAATCATTAGGAAATTGAACGTCGCTTAAAACATGTTTTTGAATTATTTCACATGAAATGCACCCTGATCCTCTACACATTTTATTCAATATTTTGGGATTTGAATTTGGGTCACATGAAATGCACAATCAAATTTAGGAAGGAAAGATTATTAAAGAACGCGCTTAAAGCGACTAACGTATTATTTACTTTGTGGGCGGCCATAAAACTTTGCTAAACGACACGTCCCGATGCTAGGTATTTTCAAAGAGGGCCACACAATTTGCGATTTTATTTGGCCCGGCCCACCTCGAATTATTGTTAGAATATCCTAATGTGAGCTATTATTTTCAATTAAAGATTGTCTCTAAACGCCTAATTAATTAATATTGTTAATTGTTATTATTAAAAGTAACCAAAGAATTCATGCTTCAAACTGAAGTCCACATTTAAACAAAAAGAAAACCTCTTAATTCAAATATGCTACTTAACTTGGAAGGTCCAAATTTGAATTTATTCAAATGATGTAATGGATAATTTATTAAACCTGTCCTGGGCCCAAAATGGACTTAATCCTCGGGAGAGGTGAATAGAAAAGGGCTTTCAGGCTGCAAAAATTGGCCTAGTTCGGCAGTATTGGCCTGGGTTCAAGGCAGGCCCAAATCATAAGGGACATATAAATGGAACGTGGAAAAATCAAGGAATCAAATTCCAGCCATCATAGCTAATGGTGTATGACAACTGATTTTAAATTTGCAATTTCCTTAACTAGATTCGAATGAATGCCAGGATGAGATCTAAAAAAAGTCAATCATTTGAGCATGAATCTTGAATTAACTAGGGACTAATTTAAATATATATTAGCTAATCAATTTGGACACTCACAGAAGCAGACTATATTAAATCCGAATTCCAAATTTGAATCAACTCCTTAATTATGAGAGTGAACTTGGAAAGCATTTGCATGAATCTATATGATTGTAAGCCAAACTCCTACTAACCTTTATGTTTCATGAAAGACCAATTCTATCATTACTGCTTAACCTAATTTATAAGAAATACATGGCTCACATTTATTCAATATCATGAAGTTTGGCAAATCTAAGTGGCCTATAAATTCAAACTAACGGGATTGTAAATTAATCTACCACCTACACTAAACAGCAGAATCCGAGCACTTCACAATCTTAAAAATCCATCAATAACTACAATTTAAGTTTTAATCCTATTTTAAGAGAACAGATAATAAAAATTACATCATTGGTGAATAAGATACATGATCAGGAACAAGCATTTAACACAAGTGAACGCTAATGTAAGAACTTCTTCATTTTATCCTCATGACTAAATTTCACATTGTGTATGGATCGGATTTTTGTACCTGGAAGATGAAATAGACAAGGAAAAATGAGACAACAATTTTAGCTTTGGCAGTAACAGGAACCAGCAGCAAAACAACCAATAGAACAGCAAAACCAGATCAAATCAGCTCAGATTCAAGTTGAAATCAACCCCCAAATACCAAACTCAACTGAAAACCAAAAAAAACTCCAATTCTGAACCCACAGTGATATTATATAAGGCACAGAACAAAACTCCAATCAAAAGTGAACCAAAAAACTCAAATACCAGCAGATTCAGCTCATTTTCTAGCTCTTTTATCGCTCAAAAATTGTCTCAGAATCAATGTTATAAGAATTCCCCAAAAGTTTTCAATGGAACAGTGATTTTCTTTGAATTTTTTCGTCTATATATCCTGGAATTTTTATCTCTCAAACTTCTGTTTTGAATTTTGAATTAAAAATTTTTTATCTCCCAAAACTTGTGTATATTTTTCAGAACCCAGAGAGCTCCTCAATAAGGCAATAGAATGCCCTTTTTATAGGCAAAGCTTAGGGCAGCCCTCATATTTCTGTATTAAACCCTAAGTCCCCTCTTTTACTTTTCAGTTTTACCTAGTTAGTCCTTTTATTAATGGCTTGTTACCCAAGTTATATCATTAAGCTTTCTAAAATTCTAATGGGTAACCTCATCTAGAATATTCTAGGGGCTTCCAATTCAGTTACTAAAGATTCCCTAAATCTGAAGTACCTAGGCTACCCTTTTCTACTTTTGAGAATTACCAAGCAAAAACCATAACCTGGTCAAGAAGTGACCATGGTTAGACAAAATCTAGCCTATTCAACTATAACCAAACAGATCCTAAAAATTGAAGTTATTAAACAATTTAACTAATCATGAAATTAAAACTAAGAATCAGTGGACTGACAGACTAAAAATCAAATTATCAACAACAATCAAGGATTATTCAATCAAAACAAAAATACAAAATCAAACTAGAACTAAACTAGGAAGAAGACAGAATCAATTAAAACCCTAAAATTTTTAAATCAATTGAGTCATGAAGAAAAGTTAATCAGCCTAATCAAAGAAAATCAAGGTCGAGCTATGTATCATCAACTGAAACTTCAAAACAATATTCAAATTTTCAAATTTCAGGCAGAATCCCAACTGACTATATTCAAAAGACAAACATAGACGGTGAACTACCAAGCAAAGCTACCATGTTTTTACTAAATTAAAGCCTAGGAAGTGATATTAATTAAGGAGAGGACTTAACTTTTAATTTGGACTCTAGAATCTTCATGCCTTAGCTCCGAATCCAAGCTTTGCTTTTGGAGAGTTGCAAAGACACTTGAGGGAACCTGACAGTAATTTCTAGGTGTGAGAGGTGAAAGAGGCGGAGATGGTGTGCTTTGGGTAGTTTGGTAGGTGGTGAGATTGTGGCCAGGTTTTCAAAACAAAATTCAAGGGGTTTGGTGTTGATTCGAGGTAGGGGACTTACAGATTCGGGGTGAGGAAGGCTAGGGAGACCTAGGGTGTTATTTTGAAACGATTTTGAGGCGCCTTCGCCGTGAGCGGTGGAGCAGTGATGGATCCAAATTGATATTCGACGATTTTGGTCGATATTTGAGGAACACCAGGTGCAGAAATGGAAAGAGGAGGTTAGGGAGACGAAGTGGGGTAATTTTGGGGTTATTTGGAGACTCGCCGTCGGCGGAAGCGATTTCCGACCGACGACGGATGAGTAATAGTGTTATGTCGGTGCAATTACAGTTAGGGAGAGATAGGGTACGAGGTCTGTTTTGGGGTAAGAGGGCTTTTGGAACAGTTATATATGTGTTGAACCCTGGCTTCACTACCATTGGATCAAGGGCAATGGATGGTTGTGATTAAAAGTGCCAAAATGGCGTCCTTTTGAGGGGTGGGGTTTGGACCGGGTTATTGAGCCGGTTTGGGACAAGTGCATGGTGTTTTGGCTGTTTTTTTACTTAAATTTTGGCCAAAATTTGTCATTTAAACAAGACCACATTTTCAAATTCTTTTCTCTTTCTCTTTTTCCTGATTTATTTTAATTACTAATCTAATTTTATTAAATACAAAAATTAACCTTAAAAACATGACAAAGACTATGATTTAATCCCTAAATTGAATTCCCAAAATTAATCCAGTCCAAATTTAAAATAAAATTAAAATAAAAATATAAAATCACTATTTTTGTTATTTTCTTTTGTTTTTGTAATATTAATTAACTAATAAACTAAAAATATCAAATTGAACCCCAAATGCAAAAGGTTCTATATTTTTGTATTTTTATAAATTATATTGACTAAAAATGCACATAAAATGCAATTGAACACAAAATCATGCAATTATATTATAAAATTAAGAGGAAAATACTAATTTTATGAATTCTATAGGAATAATTCAAGCGAGACAAAAATCACGTGCTCACATCTACGACATTACAATGATTAGAAAGTCTTAAAGACTTTAATTTCAATAAAGGAGTAAAAAATTTAAAGATCTTAATCTCTAAAATGGAAGTAAAAATTACAAGGATTTAGCCACTCAAGGGGATAATATAAAATGAACATAGAAATAAAATTTAGTTCCTTAAGCATGTTACCTTTTTGTATTCAAAAAATAAATTATGCAACCTATAAATAAAATAGAAACAGAAATGTTGAAGAAATAGAATTAAATCAGAGCCAGTCAAATTCACAATGAGTATTTAAGAAACTTAATCCCCTCCTAATATTCGAAGTTTATGATTATTTTTTCCCATGATACAACGAATTAATCTTATTGTTGTACTGGTATTTTAAACACCAGTGTTCGGCGAACTCAATAAGGCGACCGCAAATTATACTTACTTTTTATTTGTCAAAAGTAATGCAAGAAAAAAGAAGCGAACTCCGAAATTTCACAAGGAAAATCTAAGATAATTACAAGGTAATTATAATCAATAGGTTGAGTTAAAACCGAAGTTGCAACTCTTCAAAAGTGATTGTTTACAAAATAAATATTTATGGGAATTGCCAATTTTGAATCTTAACGGAAAAATCAAAATGGAGAAAACTTAAATTACCATTTCAAACGATCAGAGAACGTCAATATGATGTTTGTCTTCTTTTCAACTCTTTAAAAGGTAGAAGAATTGCAATTTTATATAAACCCATTAAATCACTTTTCCTCCCTTTGTAAAGGAGTAAAATTTGGAATTCGGAGAAGGACCTATTTTATCCCTATGGTTTGCTCAATGATGTACTTTTTTGGATGAATAGATAGACGGAGGCTATTAGTAGACCATTTAGCAAACCGTAGAAACAGTTTAAGTCCTTTTCCGTTTAAAATTTATTTTTCCATTCATTCTCCTTCACACCACTCATTTTAAGCCAAAAATCCAATAGAAGGCAGAGTAGAATTGTGGTGTGTGATCGTGTAGTTATGGTTGTCCAAATATTTGTCATGGTGTTGAGTAGGGGATGAAATGGTGGTGTAATAGAAGTGGAGCATAAAGAATGATTCAGCATAAGTGGCGGTGGAAAATCAATGGAGAAATGGGTAGTTGGTGGTGGCTGTTCAACGGATGAAGATGCTGCAGCGAGTTGGTTAAGTTTAACGGAAGATTTTACTTTTACTATTAGTTTTAGGTTCTACGGCCAAAACAATTCCATTAGGTATATTAGGGACCAAATGGATCCAAAGCCAATACATTAGGGACCATTTTGATCATTTTTCAAGCAAATATATTTTGTATGTTGTTCATAATTTTGCAGTATCCTTAATCCTTAGATTAAGAAGAGCACCTTACGTGCTGCCTGAGCAGAGCTTGCACTTGCACTTTTTTATTTGATAATAATGATGTCGGGCCGGTGTGTATGTGCCTCGACTAATTTCGTTAGTATTTGCTATATTTCACCAGCACAGATAAGCTTGGACAGAAATAAATCACTTAATACTTTTTTACTTCATTATAATTTAAACTCTGTTATGAAATAATATAAAAGACAAGAACAATAACTCAAGAACAAGAGCAAATAGAGAGAAGAGTAGATAGAGTTCATCTTATTGATACTTAGAGAATGTTAGGAGTTATTTACAATGGTAGAGGGCACCTCTATTTATAGGGAGGAGGATGATTTAGCTACCAAGAATAGAACTCTAGAATCTCTCTAATTAAAGACATTCACCTTAAATAGAAGTGTATTTATAACACTCCCCCTTGAATGTCTATTCAATGATGTGCCTCGTTAAAACCTTAAAACAAAACCCAATGGGAAAAATTAAAGTAAGGAAAAAGAGTACACATGTTTGAATATGCGCCTATTGGTTGCCTCGTTAAAAACCTCGCAAGGAAAACCCGGTGGGACAAAACCTTGTAAGGGAAAAAGAGTGCAACGCGCATTAAACTCCCCCTGATAAGAACATCAATTTATGTCCTTAAGTCTTCGCATCCCGATCTTGTGAACTAGCTTTTTGAAGGTTGACTTTGGTAGAGATTTTGTGAACAAATCAGCCATATTGTCGCTTGAACGAATCAGTTGAACATTGATATCACCATTCTTTTGAAGATCATGTGTGAAGAATAACTTTGGTGAAATATGCTTCGTTCTATCTCCTTTTATGAATCCTCCCTTCAATTGAGCTATACATGCTGCATTGTCTTCATACAAAGTTGTGGGTAGTTTGTCACACTTCAAACCACATTTGTCTTGGATATGATGTATTATAGACCTCAACCACACACACTCCCGACTTGCTTCATGAATAGCAATTATCTCGGCATGATTAGATGAAGTAGCCACAATTGATTGCTTAGTCGATCGCCAAGATATGGCGGTTTCTCCACAGGTAAACACATAACCCGTTTGAGATCGAGCCTTGTGTGGGTCGGACAAATATCCAGCATCAGCATAACCAACAAGATCCGGGCTGCAATTCTTGCCATAAAATAAGCCCATATCGGTAGTTCCCTTTAGGTACCGCAATATGTGTTTGATCCCATTCCAATGTCTCCTCGTAGGAGCCGAGCTAAATCTTGCTAAGACATTAACTGAAAAGGATATGTCAGGTCTTGTAGTATTTGCAAGATACATTAGTGCGCCAATTGCGCTAAGATATGGTACTTCAGGACCAAGTAGCTCTTCATTCCTTTCTTGTGGTCGGAATGGATCTTTGTTCACATCAAGTGATCGAACAACCATCGGTGTACTTAAAGGATGTGCTTCATCCATGTAAAACCGTTTCAGTACCTTTTCTGTATAGGTAGATTGATGAACGAAAATTCCGTTTGCCAAATATTCAATTTGCAAACCAAGACATAGTTTAGTCTTTCCGAGATCTTTCATCTCGAATTCATCCTTTAGATAATCAATTGCCTTTTGGAGTTCTATAGGGGTTCCAATAAGGTTTATGTCATCGACATATACGGCAAGTACAACAAATTCCGATGTTGTTTTCTTTATAAAAACACACGGGCAAATGGTGTCATTTATATAGCCTTCTTTTAACAAGTACTCACTAAGACGATTATACCACATTCGTCCAGATTGCTTTAGACCATACAAGGATCTTTGCAATTTAATTGAGAATATTTCCCGAGATTTTGAATTATGCGCGTTTGGCATCTTGAGTCCATCGGGAATTTTCATGTATATCTCATTATCAAGTGAGCCATAAAGATAGGCAATAACCACATCCATTAAGTGCATGTCAAGCTTTTCATGGACAGCAAAACTTATGAGATAACGAAAGGTTATCGCATCCATTACAGGCGAATATGTCTCTTCATAATCGACACCAGGCCTTTGAGAAAAACCTTGTGCAACAAGGCGTGCCTTATATCTTTGTACCTCGTTTTTCTCATTTCTTTTGCGTACAAAGACCCATTTATAGCCGACAGGCTTAACACCATTAGGTGTTTCAACTATAGGGCCAAAAACTTCACGTTTTGCCAGCGAATTCAATTCTGATTGAATTGCTTCTTGCCACTTTGGCCAATCCTGTCTTTTTCGACATTCTTCAACAGATTGAGTTTCGAGATCCTCACATTCTTGCATAATGGTAGATGCTACATTATAAGCAAAGGCATTATCCACCACAATATCCACTCGATTAATATTTGCCTCAATATTAATTGGATTTAGGGATAGTTCCGTATTTTCCAGAGTCTCGGGCTCAATGGATTCTTCATGAATCTCAGAATTTGTTAAATCATGAGATTCTTTCGTGGTGTCATTTTGATCGTTCTTTTTCCTCTTTCTAGGATTTCGATCTTTGGAACCTAATGGTCTGCCACGCTTCAGGCGTGCATTCGACTCATTGGATATGACACTAGATGATTGTCCAACAGGGACATCAATACGGATTGGAATATTTTCCGCGGGAATGTGGGATTTCGTTATCCTTTTCAAGTCCGTAAATGCGGCAGGCATTTGATTTGCTATTCTTTGCAAATGGATAATCTTTTGTACCTCTCTTTCACAAATAGAGGTATGTGGCAAGATGAGATAATGATGCATTTTTCCACAAAATTTCCCGTTTGGTTTCACCAACTTCTCCCCCTAATTTTGGGAAAAGTGTCTCATCAAATCGACAGTCTGCAAATCGTGCAGTAAACAAGTCGCCTGTCAATGTTTCGAGGTAGCGAATGATGGAGGGCGATTCAAACCCAACATATATTCCTAACCTTCTTTGCGGACCCATTTTGGCGCGGGATGGCGGTGCTATAGGCACATATACTGCGCATCCAAAAATTCTTAAATGGGATATATTGGGTTCATGACCCAAAACCAATTGCAACGGGGAATACTTGTGGTAATTCGTCGGTCTGAGACGAATTAGCATTGCTGCATGTAAGATGGCGTGACCCCATACCGAAGTGGGCAGCCTCGTTTTCATAAGTAATGGCCTTGCAATCAACTGCAGGCGTTTAATTAACGATTCTGCAAGACCGTTTTGAGTGTGAACATGAGCTACAGAATGTTCAACTTTTATCCCGATTGATAAGCAATAATCATTAAATGCTTGGGATGTAAACTCAGCAGCATTATCCAGTCTAATGGACTTGATTGGATTATCTGGAAATTGTGCTCGTAGTCGAATTATTTGTGCCATTAACTTCGCAAACGCAAGGTTGCGTGATGACAACAGGCACACATGAGACCATCTACAGGGTGCGTCTATCAAGACCATGAAATACCTAAACGACCCACTAGGTGGGTGAATAGGTCTACAAATGTCCCCTTGTATACGTTCCAGAAACGTGGGTGACTCAGTCCCAACCTTTGTTGGTGATGGCCTGATAATCAACTTGCCTTGATAACACGAAGTGCAAGGATATTCATTATTCGAAAGAATTTTGAAATTCTTTAACGGATGCCCATATGAGCTTTCTATAATCCGTCTCATCATGACCGATCCTGGGTGTCCCAATCGATCATGCCAAAGTACAAAGGTATTGGAATCAGTAACCCTTTGGTTTACTGTTGAATGTGCCTCAATTGCACTAATTCTTGTCCAATAGAGGCCACAAGATAAAGACGGGAATTTTTCAATAACCCTCTTTTGGCCGGAGACATTCTTTGTGATGACAAGATATTCAAGATTATCTTCATCCATTGTCTCAATATGATAGTCATTCTGGCGTACAACTTTAAAACTCAATCAATTTACTACTTCCACAGATTGTAGTAACGTTTGCCTTACACATATATAGTTGAGAGAAATATTTCCTTTCTTTGAGTATTGTATGTGTAGTACATGAATCAACTAGGCAAATACTTTTACAGTTGGACGTTGATCCAAGTTCGCTTTGTGAGATATCCATATTTGCTATCCCATAGTTTGACATACAAAAGAGATATACGAATATAAGAATAAACAAGTTCAATTCGTTTGTGTCACATAATATTTTCAAAATCTACTGCTAACAGTTGACTAAAATCAAATATGTTATCAATAATTGATTACTTTGCAGTTTGAAAATTTCAGTTTAAACATTTTCTTCAAACAATCGATTGTTAAACACAAACAATCGATTGTTGAACATTGACAATCGATTGTTAAACACACACAATCGATTATTTGCTATTTTGTAAAACTTCAGATCACACTATCTTAAGACAATCGATTGTTATGCATAGACAATCGATTGTTGGCTATTTTGAAAATTTCCAGAGCACACTGTTTTAAGACAATCGATTGTTAAGTATATGATTGTTGGCTATTTTGAAAAATTTCAGAACACACTGTTTTAAGACAATCGATTGTTAAGTATAGACAATCGATTGTTGGCTATTTTGAAAAATTCCAGAGCACATTGTTTTAAGACAATCGATTGTTATGCATAGACAATCGATTGTGGATGATTTTTGAAAAATTCCAGATTACACTATCTTAACGACAATCGATTGTTAGACAAAGACAATCGATTGTGGATGATTTTTGAAAAATTCCAGATTACACTGTCTCAACGACAATCAATTGTTAGACAAAGACAATCGATTGTTGATCAATTATTTTTCAGCTTTAATGCGAAAATAGTAGATAATCGACTAGTTTTTCAGGCTAGTCGATTACCCCTACTGGAAAATAAAAATTTTATTGATGTTTGAGCATATTGAAGATATTCTAAAGAACTACTGCTAACATTGCATCATGAACTAACTAATACGAGCTAATACTAATGACTATTAGTTTATTCACTAACTAATACAAATAAGTAGAATAAAATCAAATAACTCCATCTTCTTTCATCACGGACCCATCGCCGATTAGGTGGTCTATTTTCCCCTCGGGTTGCTCAAAGAAGTCTGGCACATCCAGGTGGGTGATGTCCTCATTGTCGTCATAGACAAAATTTGTTTCAGAGCCTTTTCTCTTTCGAGATGCTTGATAAAGGTCAACCAAGTGTCTTGGTATACGGCAAGTCTTTGACCAGTGCCCTTTCCCACCGCAACGATAACATATTGTTTCTGAACCATTTGCCTTAGGATCTTCATGATCCAGTTTCTGCTTTCGGCGGTTATCTCTCCTTGGGGGTTGACGGACTTCATTGGAATTTCTTCCTTGTCTACGTCCCTGGCTATGACCCCGTTTTCGACCATGACCATGGCCCTTTTCATGTTTGGCATAATGAGAGTGCACCTTATCTGCTTCAGGCAGTGGTGTAGACCCAGTGGGTCGATTTTCATGATTTCTCATGAGCAGGTCATTATTTCGCTCAGCCACTAGTAGAAGAGAAATCAGTTCAGAGTACTTTGTAAAGCCTTTCTCTCTGTACTGTTGTTGCAGTACCATATTGGAGGCATGAAACGTTGTAAACATTTTCTCAAGCATATCATAATCGGAGATATTATCGCCGCATAGCTTCAATTTAGAAGTAATTCTGAACATTGCAGAATTATATTCAGAAACGGACTTGAAGTCCTGGAGCCTCAGATGAGCCCAATCATATCGTGCTTGTGGCAGAGTGACCAACTTCAGGTTGTCATATCTCTCCTTTAAGCCGTTCCACAAGATGAGTGGATCCTTGACGGTGAGATATTCAATCTTCAAACCTTCATCAAGGTGATGGCGCAAGAAAATCAAGGCCTTCGCACATTCTTGGGTGGATGCTTTTTCTCTATCTTTGATGGTGTCTTCGAGACCCATAGCATCTAAGTGGATTTCAGCATCCAACACCCATGTCATATAGTTCTTGCCCGAAATTTCAAGGGCAACGAACTTTCTTTTCGTAATGTCAGACATAATCGAAAATTAAATTAGGAAGAGGGAAATACCTTAGATTTTTCAAGAATGGTTCTTGAGATGGTAGAGTCTCGTGCTGATAACGTGTTATGAAATAATATAAAAGACAAGAACAATAACTCAAGAACAAGAGCAAATAGAGAGAAGAGTAGATAGAGTTCTTCTTATTGATACTTAGAGAATGTTAGGAGTGATTTACAATGGTAGAGGGCACCTCTATTTATAGGGAGGAGGATGATTTAGCTACCAAGAATAGAACTCTAGAATCTCTCTAATTAAAGACATTCACCTTAAATAGAAGTGTATTTATAACAAACTCGAAACTTTATGATTTTTAGTCCCTTTTATTGATTACTAGGCCACACTCTTAAGTGCGAGTTTGAACTTATACTCTAATATTTAAATAAAGGCTCATAAATAAATATACGAATAAGAATTGCATGGAATACAGTTAAAGTGTTTATGGAAGTTTCAGCTGCAAATAACACTGGATATTTCAAATTCTTGAGTAAAGGAAGAGAACATAAATACAAGAGTGGCAAACATCAATGAGAAGGCCAACTGACCAAGAAATATCCTTCTGAGCAATTGATCAAGCCTTTTTATTCCCAAAATATTAAGGGTGTGTTTGGTATGGAGGAAACTATTTTTCAGAAAATATTTTTTAATTTTATCATATTTGGTTGGCTTAAATATTTTGGACAACATTTGTTTTATGAGCTCATTTTTCTTTAATTGGAGGAAAATATTTTGCTTATCAAGAGAAGGGAAATCATTTTCCAAAACTATTCTCAATCTTCTCCACTCTCACCAACCTACCCCACCCCCTCTCGAAAAAAAAGTTTTTTCTTTTTTCAAATTTTAGTATTTCCGTTATCACCCACCCTACTATCTCCCTCCTACCCCCCACCCCTGCCAGCAAAAAATTATTTACCTTAATATTTTTCTTTTTTTTTGTAATTATAAATTTCTAATTTTTTTCTGCACTATCCACCACCCATCTCACCTGCCCCACCCCTCCCCCTCCCCCCTCCCCCCTCCCGCACAAAAAAAAATACTTTTTTTTTTGTAATTTAAATTCCTTTTTTTTCGTTTTACTGTCCTCGCCCACTGCTACCTTCCCCCCTTCCCCCAACCCCCCCTCCCCAAAAAAAAATTTTTTAAATATATTTTTCAGTTTATTTTGTTTATCGATTTATAGGCTAAAAATTTTAAAAAGTTCCAAAATTATTAGTTCTGAGGTTTATGTGTTTGGAAGTTTACAAGTTTAGAAATTATAAAGTTTACGGTTGAAAGTTCTGCGGTTTTGAAAGCTTAGCGGTTCGAAAACTTATGAAATTTGTGGGTCCGTAAGGTTATTAGTTTGAAAGTTTATGGCTTCATGTTTATTATATCTAAATTATGAATACTCTTGAGAAGTCATTTTCCTTAATTTGTATACTAAATACCAAAAAATGAATAATATTACTATTTGTTTTCTAAAAAAGTATTTTCTTGAATATATTTTTCGTTATACGAAATACCCCCTAAGTTTACTACATTTATGAGCTCATATATGATAATTAGTGAATTTACTTGCGCAAATCCATGGTGAAGAGACGAGCCAGTGGCGGATCTAGGAATTAAAGTTTGTGGGTGCTGAAGTTTTTTTGTACATAAAATTAATGGGTGCTTTTATAAATTTTTATACGTTTTCTCAAATTTCCTATATAACTATACATACTCTGCGTCGAGGTTAATGGGTGCTCGAGCACCCAATTTTTGTTAGTAGATCCGCCCCTGACGAGCAAATGTGAAAGCACTCAATCTCATCTAGAGCATAACTTGTTTAGGTATACATAAATCTGATTTGATTATTCTCTTCTCAAATAAAGGTATTGTACGTTGTTTGGAAATTAAAGAAGAAATTAAAAGGAGTACAACACATAGCATTTTTGCATACACATGATTAAGCAGGACACATCACAGAACCTAAACATGAAATTGCTTTCAATGCAAAACACTCTTGTTATTTCGACAATTTGTTGGATATAAAGTTTGGTTGTGGGTCATCGATGTGAATTGATCCGACCCGTTTTAAAAGAGATAAAATTTAAAAAGGTTACACATAGGTTCTATTACTCCTAAAAATCATCGTATGTTATTTTGAGAGACGTGAGAACATGGAGTAGTGGTTTTCATCGGTAGTTTCCTCTATTCCTCTTCTATATATATGTTCTACAAATGAACTATCAAAAAGAGGGTAAAAACTCTTTTCTTCTCCAAACAAAAATCACATACACAGAAAGGAAGACTTTTAGCTTGTGAATTAAGCTTTATTTATTGGTGATTCAAAGTTCGTCTTAAGCCAATTCTTTTGGTGATGAGTTCAACGGTTTTCGCTGTGCCAATAAGGTATACAACTTTTTTTTTTTCTTAAACCCTCCCAAATTAGAAGGATCTATACAACTTGTTGTTCTCATCCCGCAACTATTAGTCTTACAACTGTATCAAAGCGGTGTTGTTTGTATCCTGGTTCGATTTCTTCCATGAAAAATACTTTGTTGGAACTATCCCTAATTTACTATCTGTAAATGTTGGTCTTGTCGCTCGAACATGATATATTTAATTAGGGTAGCAATTTTCATTTACGGTGCCGCACATGTCCTTTTGCATCGTATATCTTAAAAAATAAATAACACATCTCGAAAAATATCCCCGAAAGGATGATTGGCTTTTATGCCATATTGAAGTTACTTTCTCCTGGTTTGATGAAAAATGCATTAAAGTTGAGAATAATTATTCTTAAAAGCTGACCGAACATCCTGTTAATGTTTTTGTTGGCTTTGCCAAACTGTGAAGTAATTCATTCTCAAGTAATGATTTTTACAGAGTTATTTTGATGCAATGGGTTCTTTTTATTCATCTCCTACAAGCATTGCAAATTATTTTGAGAGACTAATTGAAAAGAATCAGTCAACTCTTTATAATAATAAAATTTGGAGTTGATTTAGATGGAGTCTGTATACTTTTATCTTATAATTTAAGAAAAACAGAATGAAGAACTAAGAATAGTGAACACTGATAATGACTTCTACTTGAATAGCTTATTTAATTTAGCCACTGTTAGAACTGTAAATGGTAGTGCTCACACGCCACTTCTAAATAGTGAAAGAAGTTTATACTATTTTCTGGAGGTAAAATATTTATGTCAGAATATATGTTGAGACCATATATAGGAAATTAGGAAATTATTTTAGCCCTAAGCCCTCCATTCATATCATTCTATGAGTAAATGTGATATATATAGTTACATTGAATGGTCGTAGTCATTTTTATTATTTTCTTGGTCCTATTTCAGATATGGTTAAATAGGGACAAGTTGGAATTACTCCAAGTGGGAGTTCTCTAAGTCAAGCAAGAGGACAACGTAGAAGAGTATGTCATTGCAGGACTTATTTCTGCAATGATCCATACTCGGAGTCAGAAGTCATCAGAAATGTCCCAAGGGCGAGACAAAATAAGTTAAGAGATCGAAAGGCTAAACAAAGAAAGAGAAAAGAAATTTAGGGATTTTAAGGAATTTAAAATGGGTCCTGATATTTCTGTTCCTGAACATGTATCCGTTCCTGAACATGTACACCTCTTTAAGATAAAAAGAGCTGAATTGGCTAATAACGTAAAAATTACTAATTGGGAAGCATAAGCTATTTTAGAGGACTCTCTTCGAGAGTCTGAAAATTTAACTGAGATTTATCATGATGTTTGGCCTAACGCACCTTTTAGCGTATATCAGCATTTTGTTAGTGTTCGACTGGTATATGAATGTGCTAGAAAACATGTAAATTGTTATTATGTATTTTATTTTAATAAAATTTATATTATGTTATTTGTCTCACTAGTCACATATATTGTTTATTATATATTTTTGTAATGGATTGAGACTTAAAATATGTACACATTAAGAAGTTATTTTTAATAGTATTTATATATAGATAACGAATGGAAATGTAGTGATTGTTCGATTCTATACTAAATATAGAATTAATATTATAATTATTTTTTTGAGTGTGTAATCACATGCGTAAATTAACTGAAGTATATATTGATGAGTTAAACTTGTAATATTGTCTCTAATAACAGACATGTCATCAAAAAGTATCATTGCTGACTTGAAAAAGGGTGACAAACTGAATGGTGAAAATTATGATATTTGGAGTCATAAGATATGGCATGTACTCGAAGAGCAAGATGCTCTTGAAAATATTAACCAGGTTATGAGTTACCCAGAAGAGAGTGACACTGCCCAACACATGAAGGATCTGGAAACTTATAATGTTTTGAAAAAGAAAGATTCCACAACACGTGAAATCATTGTAAGTTCAGTTGCTGATGATCTCATCCACAAACGTGAGCAATATCCTACTGCTCAAGCCATGATGGCACATTTAAGGGAGGCATATGGGGATACGACTGTGACTCGCTTTCGACAGCTAACAATCAAGTTTTACGCGTACAAAAAGCGTCATGATCACGGTGTCAAGCAACATCTATTGGTGATGTCAAATATGATTGCTTAACTCAAAAGTGTTGGTCATGTTCTCTCTGATGAGCAGTAGGTTCAGGCAGTGATTCAGTCTCTTTCCCAATAATTGGGAATATTTGAAGGTTAACTTGACCCACAATGATAGCATGAAAATTTTGCTGATGTTTTCCGTCGTTTGGAGATTGAAGACGAGCGGCTTGGTGCTGCTAAAGCTATACCTAATGCCTTTGTGGTAGAATCAAGTGGTACAAAGAGATTAAGCTTCAAGCGTAAGAGAAACTAGAAAAATGATGGAAAGGGTAAGGAGACAGGAGAAGGACCCTCCAAGAAAAGAAACAAGCCAAATTCCAAGAAAGAAAAACGGTTCTACAAGAAGAAAGACAAGAGCAAGATGAAGTGTTACAATTGCCAAGTCCTAGGGTATTTTGCTCGTGAGTGCACTGAGCCGAAAAAGATAGCATTTCAAAGCGCATCTCTTAGTGCTATATATGCTTCTAGCACTATTTTACTAACTGAATCTTATCCTGTGTGGATTGTAGACTCGGGGACACTGACCATGTGAGCTGCAATAAAGAAGCATTTATAGAGGTTCGTCGCATGTATATGTGGAAGACAATGCAAAGCTTGAAGTCAAAGGGATAGGCACTTGCAGAATGGACATGCGTGGTAGCCATTCTTTGATGTTGCATGACGTCCTATATGTTCTAGAGATTCGACGAAACTTAGTATCTGTGTTTGTGCTTCTAGATTTATATTTCAATTTGAACTTTAGTCGCAGTGGTCTTACAATTACTCAAGACAATATTTTTTATAGTTTTGGACATCGTTATGATAGTTTTATTATGTCAGATTGTAATCCTTCTAGGTATAACTATTATGTTGACCGTTATGTTATGGTATGTTATTCTAGAAACAATAATATTGATGTTATTACATGGCATGCAAGATTAGGTCACATAGGTCAGGATCGAATGAATAGATTGGCTAAGGAAGAACATCTAGGTGCTTTCTCTAAAAATGAAATGCCAACTTCTGAAAATTGTCTTGCTGGAAAGATTACATGTAAACCATTTGGAAAGGCTGAAAAAGCTGATTTTCCTTTGCAATTAATCCATTCTGATTTCTATGGTCCAATGAGTATGAGGGCTAGGTCTGGTGCTTTATATTTTATTACGTTCATTGATGATTTCACCACGATTTGGTTATGTCATTTGATCTCTCATAAATCTAAAGCACTTGAATGCTTTAAGAAATATGTGAATGAAGTCGAGAATCAATTAGACAAAAGGATTAAGACCTTAAGAACCGATAGAGGGCGTGAATATCTTTCAAAAGAATTTGAAGAATTGTGCAATGAAAAGGGAATCATCAGACAGTTAACTATTCCGTACACACCTCAAGAAAATGGTGTAACGGAAAGAAGGAATAGAACATTATTGGACATGATAAGGTCATGGTGGCGCAGGCAAATCTACCTATCTTCTTTTGGGAAGATGCATTATTGACCACAACTTAAATATTGAACCAAGTGCCTTCTAAATCAGTTTCTTCCACTCCTTATAAGCTATGGACTGGTCATAAACGAACTTAAAAGATTTACGATCTTGGGATTGTGCTACATATGTAAAAGAATAAGATTATGACTTGTTTTGTACGTCAGATGCAAGTTTCTCTAAGAAGATTGTTTGAGGATTATTGAAGTGAGAAACTCGAGTTAAATATTTGGAGGTGTCTAGACCAAGATCTGTATTGTGTTTAATGATTAAAGAATGCACCAATATAAGGTGAGAACACCATAACATGTGTTTCATACCACGTGTTCTATCGAACATGGGATAATGGAAGAATCAATCCCAGCTTCTTCATTGTGTGAGATCCCAAAGAAGTTACATCAACTTTTATTGGAATACCCTTTGACCTTTTACTGTTTCTTGAAGTGACAATCAGTATCGCTGCTTTAGCATGTTACTAATAGCCATGAGTGATTCGGTAATGTAGTACCTGTCCAGGAAAGCAGTTGATTTGAAATGGAAAGATTCGAGTAGAAAGGGAAGATAAATAAATATTTTTTTTGTAATTTAACTTGTATTTATAGGTCGACCATTACACTTACCATGAGGGTATCAAATGTAATTATGAATACAAAGTTAAACATGAATTCGAGTACACCTCTTTCGAGAATGAGGGATCAGATAACTAGCTACTGGAGTAATGGGCAATGTCTGGGGTATTGTGAGTAACAAGATCCTCATGTTAGTAGTAAATCCCTTCCGCATGTGATTGGATTTCTACATAGAGCCGTTAAAAATAAATCTTAAGGGATTAAAAATATTATGGCTCTTAATGCTCTCAGGTCACACGAACTATTTGCCGGTATGAATTATGTGTGTTATTTGTATGGTAGTTACTAGATGGATCTAGTCCACCTGTGCGAAGTGGGAGACGTGGAATATAAGGTTTGGGTCGTGGGTCGCTATGTGGACTGACCAGACCTGTTTTAAAAGAGATAAAACTTAAGGAGGTTATGCGTAGATGTTATTACTCCTAAAAATAACCGCATGTTATTTTGAGAGACGCGAGAAGTGGGATGGTGGTTTTCATCGGTAGTTCCTCTAGTCCTCTTCTATATATCTGTTCTACAGAAGAACTATCAAAGAGAGGGTAAAAACCCTTTTCTTCTACCAACAAAAATCACAGACAGAGAAAGGAACACTTTTAGTTTGTGAATTAAGCTTTGTTTCTTGGTGATTCAAAGTTCGACTTGAAGCAATTCTTTTGAAGGTGAATTTAACGGTTTCTGCTGCGTCAATAAAGTACACAACTTATTGTTCTCGCCCCACGATTATTAATCTTACACAATTAAATCTCACATAGGATTGATGTGAAGAAAAGTCTAGATAGAGGAGGAGAAGGGAACATAAGAAATCTACGAAAATTTAACAGAAAACTGGGAACATCAGACCGGTTGACCATATTTGTAGTAACTCCGTGAACATGTCAATTCGTAACACTTTGTCCAGGATTTATTACTACAACAACAACAAAGCGAGTGAAATTCACGTAAGAGGTCTGGGAAGGTAATGTATACGTAAACCTTATCCCTGTCTTATGAAGAAAGAGATGTTATTTCCGACAGACCCTTACCTCAAGAACAGTAAAAAAGATACAATAAACAAATAATAACAACAATCGCCCTGGATTTAGTAATTGATGTCTGGAACATTTCTATATCTTCAGTGTTCCTTTTTGTCCACACCAGTTAATTACTTGCTAGACAGGCAAGTTGACATCCAAGTAAGAAAATTAACAGTACAAAGAACAGAACATGAAATCTGGGACATAGCCAAATTTGCAAACAAGTTCGAGTTGAAGTGGAATTACATATTTATTCATTTAACTTAACAAATTGTACAACTAGAGACCAGAATATACAACCAAAATCTTATGAGGTGAGAAGCGCCAGCACAGCCCTTCAAACAGAATACCTATATTAATCTCTCTACAAATACAAACAAGCCACCCCATCTTCAATGAAAGGGTTGAAGAACAACAATGGCTTGTAAAGATTGTTGTGACATGTACACAAGCATAACTATTCTCTAATGGACCCTGTCTTTTGACAATGATCTCTACAACAATTTCCTTAAAGAATCTAATAGCATATCCCCCATTTGTCTAAGTCTTGATAGGCAGAATTACCATGTGTCTATGTTGACGAGAGATAACATATATCCCGTGGAATAGTCGAGGTATGCACCAAATAGAATATGCATAAGTGGCACTGATAACCACAATCTACATCTCATAGTCCATTTGCATAAATGACTCTTTCTGCGGCAAATTTTCTTCACCATCTGATGTGAACAAGGAAACAGATATATCAGTCAGCTTCTTCCGACTCAATCGAGACCTTGGAAACTTCGATTGCCTAGGAGCATTCGGCGCTTCATCTTCATAGGAACCACTCCAATTCTCTATATCAGTAGCATTCTTGAAACCAACAGTCTTTCTTGGTGTGTTATATTCAAAATGCCATTTTTGTGCAACCAAAGTCTGTTCATTCATCAAACAAACAACCAAACAGCTTATCAATAATTAAACAAATCAATCTTATTGAATTATAATGTTATGGCAGTTCAATAGTAATTCTTACCGCTTCTCTAATTGCATTTGATACATAAAACAACCTCTTTAGATCATCATGATCAACTCCACACACTATCCTTATCTGCAGAATAGAGACAGTAAGCACACCTTTTTCAACAATGCAATCCAGTGAGGAAACTTCACACCCAAAAACTTCTTATAAAATAAATGTAAAGGAAATAATGTAGAAGTGAATTATACTCTATTTTACACCATTATAATTGTTTATGCTTTACTTGAGCCTAGGTCTATTGCAAACAAACTTTTTACCTGCATAAGATAGGCATACACACAAACTCCACTATGTGGGGATTACACTCGTATGTTGTTGTTTTCGATTTGACATCATTATAATATGGGTCAACCCATTTTCAACCCACCCATTTCTCACGACCTAACCCATTTTTGACCGGCATGAAAGATGCGAATTGGATATTGACCCGTTTTGTTCAACTCATCAAAACCCGGCCGCCCATTTATCACCCAACCACATTTTGACCCGCATGAAATATGGACAGATCAATGTTGACCCAGTTTTATTCAAGCCATCCAAACCCGACCCAACTCGCCCATTTGCCACTTCTAATGCACTGTAATGGGCAATTAGGAATCAATAAATTGAAGTACATAAACAGTCAGATACAGTAAACTAAGTTAAATTTCTGTACTTACCAGAACATCTTGAGGCAAGGCTTCAAGAGGGGACTTCACATTCAAAGAACTGGAAAATGAATTCTGAGTGCATAGTTTCTTGGTTGGTGTTGTACAAATGAAATTATCAACATCCACAATTTCAGGCAAACAAACCCTTTTCCTCCCAAATGAAGAACTTCTCACAAGCCCTGCAAATCCCACATTTTCTTCACACTTCTTCCTCATTGCCATTTTCTTGAACTTTTCCGCACAAAACCCAACTCCAAGATATGATTTTCCACCAAATCACACAATAAAACCAACTAATATTATCCAAAATCCAAAACCCAATTTCGAAAATGAACTAATTGAGATGGGTCAAGTTTAGTTTTTTATATAAAGACAGTTGTCTACTGTTTTCTTGAGACTTAATTTTTAACTGGTAAAGGATAAGTATCTAGAAAGGATTTTATCTTGGCTAAGCAAAAGATTCTTGGTTAAATATGTGAGGGGGAAAAAACTAGCCGTTGAAGGTGTACACGTGGCAAGAAGGGACAAGGTGAAAAGGAAATAACTTGGGTGGTTCAGGTTGATATTGGTAGATTGGTCGGTCCAAGTTGGATTGTCGGTTGGCTTTACCAAAACACGTTCTGTTCTTTGTTCTTAGACATATATGTTCCATTGTTTGTGTTAGATTCATTTACACGCAGATCAAGGAAAATGGACGGCTAAGATGATGATATGTCAGTTTGTAGCGGTCAAGATCTATTGTTAAAGATGGTCAATAATAGATCCTTCTAGGATAAGTATTCTAAAATAGTGGGCTTTAATGGATGTGGTGACGGCTGTGAGGTTTTTCACTCGTGGGGTCTAGGGAGATGAATCATTGGTAAAATTTAATTTTTTTTTTTTTGCGGTGGGGGGGTGGGGGTGGGGATAATGTAGGTCAACGCGTCTACATGATATGCTTGAATTATCATTCATCAATGAAGGTTGATTTTCTGTTTTAGTAAGGTGGTATCTAAATTCATAATAAATGACTATTTTATATTTTTATTTCAATATAAATACTTATTTTTTAAAAATTTGCCTTTATTTATATGTTTTAATATGTCAAAATGACAATTAATTAAGATTAATTTATTAAAAATATTTTTTTTACTAGTAAGTCATATTTTCTTAATGGGTATGTCAATTGTACAATAACCACTTATTATGAATTGGGGGGGATAACAGCACATATTGTAACTATTTTTGGGATCTTAACGAAAAAATACCTCTTCCAATATTTCCTTATTTTTATGAGATTTTACACAAATAGTCAATTACATTTATTATTTACTTTTTTAATTATATACATAAATTATACATTAATTATATTTGGGTTAATTCTTCTTCTTTTTCTTTTATAATCATAAATGCGGGTGGAATTTTTGCAAATGGCTAAGATGTTTAGTGGACTCCCGTGCTAATTTGTGGGAAGATATTAAGAATAGTAAAATTTAGAAGCGGTCATTCAAAAATAATTACAGTTTCAAAAGTATTTAAAATTAAGTCATTGTTTAAGTAAAAATAAATTTGAGCGAAAATACTGTTCAACATCCGAAAAATACTCTAGCATAATATGCTTGAGTTCCAGTATATATGCAAATATACTGGAGTTCTAGCATAAGTATACAAGAACTCCAGCATAATATACTGGAGTTTTAGTATAATATACTGGTCTAGTATAATATACCAGACCGATCTTTAATGCAGTAAAATAGTGGCTATTTTTCAATAGATTTACAAATGCTGACTATTTTTAAATAAATAATCCTGCTATGAAATCTCCTATTTAAGGTGAATGTCTATAATTAGAGAGATTCTAGAGTTCTATTCTTGGTAGCTAAATCATCCTCCTCCCTATAAATAGAGGTGCCCTCTACCATTGTAAATCATCCCTAACAATATCTAAGTATCAATGAGAATACTCCTCTCTCTCTCTTCTCTCTATTGCTCTTGTTCTTGCATTATTGTTCTTGTCTTTTATATTATTTCATAACACGTTATCAGCACGAGTCTCTAACCAATTGAAATTTTCGATTGTCTTAACTTTTTGTTTGTGTAGGGTTTTGCTTCAAAGAAAAAAAAAAGGGGAGGAACGAAAAACAAAAAACAAAAGAAGGAAAAAAAAACACTGGAAAGCAAAAGGAAAAGAAAACGTTGAAGAGGAAGAAAAAAAAAATTGAAAACAAAGGAGAAGAAAGAAACAGAAAACAGAAATAGAAAACGTGAAAGAAAGATTGGAAACAGAAATTCGAGATTTCGACCTCGGTTCCGTGTTCGTGATTCTAAAAGGCACGAGACTCTACCGTCTCAAGAATCTTCTTGAGAAAATTAAGGTAAGTATTTTACTTTTCTCTTTCAAATTCTTGGAATTCTATAATTTGATTTTATATACAAACATAGACAACAAAGTTTGATTATAACTCTAATGGAGTGTGTAAGAAATTATAACCACATGAAGTGGTTAAATCTCTATGTCCTGCCATGATTAAATTCATGTATGATTGTGGGCAAATAATTGAAAATCCGTCCCATTGAATTTGCTCCATTCCCTTTAGAGAATGTGGAAGCAGTATATGATAAGTCTGAAAGAAGACTAAAATATTACCATGAAGGTATCAATGAATGTGGACGTGGCAAAGAATTCCGTCCAATTGAATTTGCTCCATTCCCTTTAGAGAATGTGGTAGCAGTATGTGATAAGTCTGAAAGAAGACTAATTACCGTAAAGGTATCAATGGATGTGGACATGGCAATAGACGAAGTTATAATCATCATTATTGTGGTAATGAGAATAAGGATTCTCAAAATAATCTTTCACTTTATGAAAGTAATATTTGACATGAGATTGTGTAAAGCACATGATTTTGATCCATTCCCTTAAGTGAATGTGATAATTGTAATAGAGCCTGTAAGTATAAACACGCTCTTGATGTAATTGTGTCTTATGACTGACACTATGAAAAGAAAGTTCGTTGCCCTTGAAATTTCGGGCAAGAACTATATGATATGGGTGTTGGATACTTAAATCCATTTTGGATGCTATGGGTCTTGGAGACGCCATTAAAGACAGAAATAATGCATCCACCCGAAACTATGCTAAGGCCTTGATTTTCTTGCGCCATCACCTTGATGAAGGTTTGAAACTATGCTAAGGCCTTGATTGACTTGCGCCATCACCTTGATGAAGGTTTGAAAATTGAATATATCACAGTCAAAGATCCACCTATCTTGTGAGATGGCTTAAAGAAGAGATATGACAACCTGAAGTTGGTCACTCTGCCACAAGCACGATACGATAAGAATCCAAAAGCAAATAGTTTATAAACTATATATTATCGTTGCGGTGGAAACGGGCACTGGTCAAAGGCTTGCCGTATACCATGACATTTGGTTGACCTTTATCAAGCATCTCGAAAGAGTAAAAGCCCTGAAACGAATTTTGTCTCTGACGACAACTTTGACATCACCCACTTGGATGTGGCAGACTTCTTTGAGCAACCCGAGGGGAAGATAGACCACCTAATCGGTGATGGATCCGTGATGAAAGAAGATGGAGCTGTTTGATTTTATTTTACTTGTTTGTATTAGTGAATGAATAAACTAATAGCCATTAGTATTAGCTCGTATTAGTTAGTTCATGATATAATGTTAGTATTAGTTCTTTAGAATGTATCAATATGCTCAAATATCAATAATATTTTTACTTTCCAGTAGAGGTAATCGACTAACCTGAAAAACTAGTCGGTTATCTCATATTTTGCATAAAAACTGCAAAACAATCGATTGTCAATGATCAACAATCGATTGTCTTTAAAACAGTGTGATCTAGAATTTTTCAAAAACAGTCAACAATCGATTGTCTATGTTTAACAATCGATTGTCTTTAAAACAGTGTAATCTGGAATTTTTCAAAAATCATCCACAATCGATTGTCTATGTCTAACAATCGATTGTCGTTAAGACAGTGTGCTTTGGAATTTTTCAAAATAGCCAACAATCGATTGTCTATACTTAACAATCGATTGTCTTAAAACAGTGTGCTCTGGAATTTTTCAAAATAGCCAACAATCGATTGTCTATACTTAACAATCGATTGTCTTAAAACAGTGTGCTCTGGAATTTTTCAAAATAGCCAACAATCGATTGTCTATACTTAACAATCGATTGTCTTAAAACAGTGTGCTCTGAAGTTTTTCAAAATAGCAAATAATCGATTGTGTGTGTTTAACAATCGATTGTCAATGTTCAACAATCGATTGCTTGTGTTTAACAATCGATTGTTTGAAGAAAATGCTTAAACTGAAATTTTCAAACTGCAAAGTAATCAATTATGGATAACATATCTGATTTTGTTAGTCAACTGTTAGCAGCAGATTTTGAAAATATTATGTGACACAAACGAATTGAAGTTGTTTATTCTCATGTTCGTATATTTTCTTTTATATGTCAAACCATGGGAAGTAAATTGATTGAAGGCTCCGGAAGAGCAACTGTAACTCTACCCAAAGGCACGACGTTTATCTTAGAGAATGCAATACTCTCCTCCAAGTCTAAGAAGAACTTGTTGAGTTTTAAAGATATCATTCAAAATGGATATCATATTGAGACAATAGATGAGAATAATCTTGAATTCTTAATGAAAACGAGGCTGCCCATTTCGGTTTGGGTTCACGCCATTTTGCATGCAGCAATGCTAGTTCGTCGGCTGCCCACTTTGGTTTGGGTTCACGCCATTTTGCATGCAGCAATACTAGTTCTTCGGCTGCCCACTTCGGTTTGGGGTCACGCCATTTTGCATACAACAATGCTAGTTCGTCTCTGACTGACGAATTGATACAAATATTCCCCGTTGCAATTGGTTTGGGTCATGGACCCAATATACCCCATTTAAGAATCTTTGAATGCGCAGTATATGTGCCTGTAGCACCGCCATCCCGCACCAAAATGGGTTTGCAAAGAAGGTTAGGAATATATGTTGAGGTTGAATCGCCCTCCATTATTCGCTACCTCGAAACATTGACAGGAGATTTGCACAATTTGCAGACTGTCAATTTGATGAGACACTTTTCCCAAAATTAGGGGGAGAAGTTGGTGAAACCAAACGGGAAATTTTGTGGAAAAATGCATCATTATCTCATCTTGATCCACATACCTCTATTTGTGAAAGAGGCACAAAAGATTATCCATTTGCAAAGAATAGCAAATCAAATGCCTGACGCATTTATAGATTTTAAAAGGATAACAAAATCACATATCCTCGAAGTGAATGTGACAACATTTGATTCACGAATACATATTCATTATTGGAAGAATATGAACATGAAATTGGTATTAAATATACCACACTCACCCCTAGAAGGAGGTTTGAGATGATACCACACTCACCCCTAGAAGGAGGTTTGAGATGATATATGGCATGAATGATCGTTGGTCACGTACCTATTGTACGCCAAAGTATTTTGGAAATATGACTATTAAAGGACAACGATAATGCAAGAAACATATCTTGCATATAAGTTTGACATGACCATAATGGTATAACTTTCTCTTTAAGAAAGATATTCACCACATGGATGTTGATGAATCTGTGGTAGTACAAAATTAATTGAGAGCTCTAGAAGAGCCAATTATTACTATGTTGGAGAAACACAATTGAGTATTGTGCTGTAGTAAGTCTCAAAGAAACTTATTCAGTTTCCAAAGTACACGCGAAAGCAATTGATTATATTGAGACTATAAATAAAGGAAGGATTTCATATCTCCTATTACTACAACTTGTAGCGGGGTAATTTGTATAGCTACCCGCTTTGTTCTCCAGTTTGTACTACACAAAAGAAAGAATGCCACAATAAAGTGGATATCTATTGGTATAAAAACCCATGTCATAATAAACCTGAAGTTTATTGATAAGTGCACATGTCATGGGGTAAATTTGAAGTTTACCAATATTGATAATTTATTCAGTTGGCATTCGTATTGGCCATCTCATTTTAAGTATGATGTGCAAATTCACATAGGTGAATATTAAAGAACCAGAAAGTTCTTTACGAATTCTCTTGTATCACTTGTTCTCATTAATGAACTGACCAACTAAAGAGTTCGGGTTGAAGCCCATAAATTCTGGAAATATCAAAGGTGAATATGGGCCCATTCACCTGCCATGTATACCACATATGATGCATCTATGAAATGGTTACATGCGCAATTTTTATTAACCCGCAGCCTGGCCGGTGATTGCGAGGTAAATTGCTCAGTAATCTAACTTCGAGCATAATTTCCAGATTCTCTACTCAAGATAGTTCATCTTGATAAGTTGGTTTATATCAAAGTAAGTTTAGCAAGATAATTATTGAGTGCTTCCACTTAATAGCTAAACTGTTTCTTGTGAGAACAAAGTTATATATATCAGTTTGATATAAGTTGTATACGAGAGTATATTCTCCCCTCACAAGTGGTTCAGGGTCAGGAACCAAATAATTTCATCTTATTATTAATGTGCTGAGTATATTGACATGATAATGCACAAAGATGATTTCCCAAAGTTGAGGAAACAAGTTAGCTTTTCTAACATGAGGGGGAGACATGATAAACACTTGAGAAAAGGTTACATGGGATGAATTATCATTTGTATATGTATATCCCCGAATATCATGATATGAACCTGAAGTTCATAAAAGGGATAATTGAATTGCAACATATTGCAAAGCATGCTATACGCATTTGCTGACCCAAAGAAAGTAACTAAATGGAAGAGATACAATTCAAGAAGAATTGATTCCATATGAAAGACATGTAGTTTTGAACCTATAGTTCAAATGCTTGAAAGTATAAAGTCAAAGGTATGTATAGTCAGTTTTCGATATCTTATTTGTCTAGCATGACATGGAAAACTTGATATGCATCTAAAGTCTATTATTTGGCTTATATGACTTAACTTGAAAGATTTAAGTTGCTTGAAGCATATGCAATTCTTGGTCCTGAAGTACCACATCCTAAGTACAATTTGTGTACATATGTATCTTGCTATAACTATAAGCATGATGGCATTGAGAATGCATCTATGGAGATATTGAAGAGTTATTCCACGACATTATATGAAGATGTTCATATCTATCAAGAATGATGATTTCAAGGTACAGAATATTTATTCAAGTCAATATGGTTGATTTGTCAAACGTCTACCAAAGATCGTTTTGAAGATGATGCACAAGATTGGAATGCAAATGCTCAAGGATATAAATTGATGTACTCATTAGGGGGAGTTAATGCGCGTTGCACTCTTTTTCCCTTACAAGGTTTTGTCCCACTGGGTTTTCCTTGCGAGGTTTTTAACGAGGCAACCAATAGGCGCATATTCAAACATGTGTACTCTTTTTCCTTTCTTTAATTTTTCCCATTGGGTTTTGGTTTTAAGGTTTTAACGAGGCACATTGTTGTATAGACATTCAAGGGGGAGTGTTATGAAATCTCCTATTTAAGGTGAATATCTATAATTAGAGAGATTCTAGAGTTCTATTCTTGGTAGCTAAATCATCCTCCTCCCTATAAATAGAGGTGCCCTCTACCATTGTAAATCATCCCTAACAATCTCTAAGTATCAATGAGAATACTCCTCTCTCTCTCTTCTCTCTATTGCTCTTGTTCTTGCATTATTGTTCTTGTCTTTTATATTATTTTATAACAAATCCGAAAATATACTAGCCCATACTATTTTAACTATATTATTGGGGATCCTGACAGTTTAATTAGGGGGTAATTCCGGAAAATTCAACCAATCAACTCTGGGCCGAGCTTTTAATGAAACGTCAACTTTATCTTAAAAAATTCAAAAATTTTGCTTTCTTCATTTCTGCTTTAAAAAATAATTTTAACTTGTCAACCAAGATTTTGATAGATTGGAATAAACCATCTTTATTATTTTGTCTTTATTAAAATTTTAATCTTGATTTTCAAAATTGTATCTATTTTATTGACAGTTAGGTTACATCTTTGAATTTGAAATTAGGCCTTTTTTATGGTAATAAATGTAAAATGTTATCATTACTCATAAACAAAAATATAACACATAAAGATCACAAAACATCTTGGCCACCGGTATTCCATGAAGGTTACCAATCAGTTGTAATGGTTGTTACTGCGATTTAGTCAGATTTTCCATGAAATGATAGGTTTTAGACTAAGGGAGGATATAGAGATTTTGGAAGTTATTTTAATAAGTGTATAAGAGGTACATAATTTGTGCAACCATTCAGTGAAGTTGGATGAGGGTATTTTTATTCGTAAATGGTGCCATAAAGTGTGGGCTAGTTTGCATTGTAGGAATATATGAGGGATGTCTTCCTTAGTGTTATGACAATTTCGGTAATAGGAGTTATTAGTAATTTTTCTTTGGAAAAGGAACGTCTTTGTGAGTAGTTTTTCATGAGTTAGTAGCCAGAAGAAATATTTTATTTTTAATAAGGTTATTAGTTTCCAGATCCAATTGTGAGTGATTTGGTTTTGGTATAGACTATAGAGTGTGGAGAGAGGCACACGAGGAGATAAAATTGCAATCTTGAAAAGGGTTCCAATAGGGAGTATCTACGTCTTGGTGATTTATAAGAATGAGAGTGTTATTGATAAGGAACAAAATATTTCGTGGTAATATAAATGAGAAATTAGACAGATTCCAGTTTGAGTTGGATATAATAGAAGCTAATGATTTACGTAGTTCATGTTTAGACATAGGGCCTTAGATTAGTCAGCGGGGCGAGTTATTATTTGCAATCCAATAATCATTCTAAAGGCTAATGCTTTTATCATTGGCCACGTTCCAACTTGTGCCTGACTGACAGTATATTTTTATTTTTGACAATCTTTTTCATATATGGGAGGCTTTTGATTGAGGTTTGTGTTGGACAAAAACAAATGACCCTTTCCCGTAAATTCCGAGATCTCCGTCCTTTTTGTAAAGAGAAAAAATGAGAAATAAAACAACACAAGAATTTAACGTGGAAACTCAAAACCGGGAAAAAACCACAACCGTTGTCAAAAGACAACAACCGACCGCTATGTGAAAAATTCTTACAATCACATAAACCTTAGTACTTTTTCCTCACAAAAAGTGTTAGAAATACATTTGGTTTGGTACATTTGAAAAACATAATTTAAGCCCCCTTACATAGGCAAGCCTCCAAGCTACTCTTCAATATTTTCCCAATGTGGGACAATGACCATTCTCATTTTTAAGCAAAATCCCAACAAACTCCACCTTGATTAAAAATGATCATAGCAACAGCTATCCGTCATACTCCACATTGTTGAACACCTGTCATACTCTACCATAAAGAGTATCGCCACTTAGAATAAACCATTCTAAGAATTTCCACTTTGGCTCATGTCGAAAAACACCTTGCTGATTATTATGGTGCAACCTCCACTATTGGCTCTCCTTGGAAGTCCATCAGCTATCGACATAACTGTTAAATCACACACCTTGCATTCCTGCCAAACCAATGCCCGTGTGTAATTCCGCTATTAATCTCACATCCATCACCATGGCAAATAGCGGCATTCCATAAGGATGTACATGTCTTTGTGTCATATAAGGTCATATGGGTCCCTATCAAAGACCATATTAACAGCATCACTTGACTTGGAGCATGTACCCGAACCTGCTCCACCTGCTGGACAATCCTTCTTCATGTGTCCAGGCTCTCCACACTTCCAGCAAACAACATTCCGCTTCATGGGGTTCCTCTTTTCCTTTCATTTCCCGTAGCACATATACACACTTCCAGAAGAAGTATCCCTCCCATCTCCTTTGAGTCTTCTTTCTTCAGAGATGAGCGTGCTGATAACTTCTGAAAGATCCACTTGCTCCTTCCCATGGAGCAATATTGGCTTCATGTGCACAAAAGACAAAGGAAGAGACCAGACGAGCCTTAATGCTTGATCTTCCTCATCTATCTTCACCCCAATAGCTTCAAGCTCAGAGACAATCCCATTGAGAACACTCAAATGATCCGAGATTTTAGTACCCTCACCCATACGCAATGTATGAAATTATTCTTTCAGGTACACCCGATTTGAGACTCCCTTTGTTTGATACAGCTTTTCCAACTTTTCCCATAGCTCCTTGGCCGTCGCAATTACATGAACATTTGCAAGGACATTCTTTGCCAATGATAACTGTATCACACTTGCAGCTCTCAAATCCAAATCATCCCATTCTTCATCTCTCTTGCTTGGTGAATCATCGCTAGAACCTGCTTCTGGTTTTCCCTTCAGGGCCTTGTGTAGACCTGATTGAATCAATATATCCCTGACTTGAACTTGCCACAAGCCAAAATTGATTCTTCCATCAAATTTCTCAATATCAAACTTGATGCTTCCCATTGTAACCGTATCGCTGACCAATATCCGTGGATGAAAAACACTTGCTTAGAACCTTGTCTGTAGCTCGTGAACAGCACACCAGGTAAGTTCCCAGGAAAGAGAGGTAGGTCCGGCGTGACCACTTAATTACCAAGTCTTTCCTAGCCAGAGCTTGCCTAGACATGTACCTCCACACTACCATATCTAACCGCCAGAATTCACCACAAGCCTCGATACTCCAATTGCACCAACTTCCCCTCCTACAAGCTTCTTGAACCATAAAATCTTTTCTGATGTAGAAGATCAGCCAAAGCTGCGACCACAGAGCATACTAAGATTCTCTTCTCAAGCTAGGCGACCTCGCTCTGATACCACTTGTTGGAAAAAAAGAAATGACCCTTTCCCGTAAACCCCGAGATCTCCGCCCCTTTTGTAAAGAGAAAAATTAAGAAATAAAACAACAGAAGAATATAACGTGGAAACCCAAAACCGGGAAAAAACCACAACCGTTGTCAAAAGACAGCAACCGACCACTATGTGAAAAATTCTTACAATTACATAAACCTTAGTACTTTCTCCTAACAAAAAGTGTTAGAAATACATTTGGTTTGGTACATTTGAAAAACATAACTTAAGCCCCCTTATATAGGCAAGCCTCCAAGCTACTCTTCAACTTTTTTCCAATGTGGGACAATGACCATTCTCATTTTTAAGCAAAATCCCAACAGTTTGGAGGAATATAAGAAATTATTAGGTTTTTTGTGTTATGGGTCATATTTGGCCGCTAGCATATTGCTCCAAGTTGATTTGTCAGTATGCATGTAGCGCCATAGTAGGCCTGTAAGCATGGATTTATTTTTGTAAGTTAGTTTTTGAATTCCTAATTCTCCTTCTGACTTAGGAACATACATTTATCCCAATTTATTAGATAAATTTTCTTTTATGTTCAATTGTGTCCCAAAGAAATTTTTTTCGAAGACGGTCTATTATTGTAATTATTTTTGGGAGGTAGTAGATTGATTTGCATTGCATGAATCGGAGTATTTAGGACTGACTTTATGAGGGTGGTTCATCCAAGTAAGGTGAGGAATTTGTTTTCCAACCTAAAAGTTTTGTGGTTATTTTATCAATTATATATTGGTAGTCTATAGTTTGAGGTTGATTTGTGGTGATTGAAAAATCCTAGGTATTTGCCGAAGTTGGTAGTAATGGGGATGTTCAAGGATGTAGAGATGGAGTGGCTAAGTAAAGAGTTGAAATTATTAGAGAAGAATAATTTAGATTTGTGGAAATTGATCCGTTGGCCAGATTTAGCACTTAACTGGTTAAAAATTTCAATTACCATAGATGTGTTAGAAGTGGTTGCTTGAGCTAATAGAATAATATCATTAGCGTACGTTAAATGTGAGAGTGGATGTGCATTCTTGTATAGTTTTATTGGGGTCTATTTACAAATATCTACATTCAATTATTCAGAAAAGAAATTTCATACAAATTATGAATAGGTAAGGCGATAAGGGATATCTTTGAAGAATGTCCCTAGAAGGCTGAAAGAAGGGGGTTGGAGTGCTAGTGATGAGTATGCATATAGAGAAAGTTGTGGTGCATGACATTATGAGCTTGATTAGGGGTACATGGAGTCTTAGGGTGGTGCAAAGAGAAGTTAATGAAGGACCACTGTAAGCGATCAAAGGCTTTTTCTAGGTTTATTTTCAACATCATGTTGCCTTTTTTACTATGTTAATTTTTTAAAGAGTGAATGATTTTCTGGAAGAGGATAGTATTGGCCCAAGTTCAGTTGAAGTTTTGAAGAATGACAAATGAACTCAATAATGGACCAGGTCCATCTTAGGAGACACAGTTGTTATGGTCTATGCACATGAGATGCACGTGAAGAAGATAAAGGTTTGGGATCGAGCAACAATAACTTCTGAATATCTTCTGAACTGATCAAAAAGATTGCATATGGGACAAGGAGTTGAAGTCTCCTTTTGAGAAGAGAACACAATCCGGATCAAGGATAAGGGTTGGAGTTTGTATTGGTGTAGGACTCAAATTCAATGGAGGATCAGCTATTGAGTCTCAATCAAACTCTGATTACTAATAAATAGATAAGTTTGTTCTCTTTTACAGGTATGCACATTTCCTCTAAAAGAAACTCAGGATGAACTAGGTCCATCACTCAGGTTCACAAAAAACGGGCAGATTCGAGCATGTGGGTTGCACGTGAAGGAGATAAGCTTAACTTGGTGTATTTAATATCTCCTGATAAAAAATGTTGCAAAATTGATAAGGAGAAGCAGCCCTTAATCAAAGAGAACACTATCCAAGACAATGAAGGAGTTAGAAGTTGAAATAAACTAGAACTCTTCAACCAAGGAAGAGTTGCATCTGAACTCTAGTTATGTCTTCATCTACTAACTCTATAAATGCAGGATGTTCTCACAATAAAAATGTTGCACAAAAACGCAGAAGTTAAACGTGAATTGAATGAAAAATAACAAGGCTTTTTGCAAGCAATTCGTGTGTGATTCAAGTTTGCAAACCTGAAGCTACATGAACCAGATTGAAGAACCAGATCCCCAAAGAGTGTTATGTGTCTTTCTTTATTTATAGTTCAATTGTAGTAGGTGTTTTTATTTGTACCTTTCAGCTTTCATGGAAGCAATTGTAATAGGTACTTTGAATATTCAATTTAGAGGTAACTTTAAGTTGTCGATACAGTTAGAGGTTGGTTGCTACAATGGGATTAGAGTTAATCCTAAGGTTTACAAAGAGGTTTTGTAATGTTGTTTTGGCTCAGTCATTTTAGTGGAAGCTTGGGAAAATCCTGCCGAGTAATAGGTCGTGGTTTTTTCACCTTTTGAGCCAGGTGTTTTTCACGTAAAATCTATGTGCTCATTATTTTCTGTATTTATTATTCCGCTACAGCAGTAGTTGGAACACATAGAAGAACCAAGTCCTTAATAAGCAGTTTAAGAGAAAAATTGGGTACTACACAAATAACACCCCCTTCTTGTGTGGTATTTATGTATAAAACATCAATTGGTATCATAGCAGGTTATCCTTGAAGAGGCTAACACCTTAGGAATATATCAAGATGAGTGCACCACCTGGAAACTAGGAAGGGCATTCCACTGATAGGCCTCCACTCTTTAATGGTCAATACTACTCTTGGTGGAAAAGTATAATGAGAGATCACGTAGTCGGAGAAGACTATGAGCTATAGGACATGGTCACCGGTGGTCCCCTAGCTACTATGAAGAAGAATGCTGAAGAAGTAGATGTACCAAAAACAAGAGGTGACTGAAATGCTGAGGAAATGAGGAAAAGAATGCTAAGGCCAAAAAATGGCTTATGCGTGGACTTGGTCCAGACGAGTACAGTAGAACTCAAAGTTGTACCACTGCCAAGGAAATAAGGGACACTTTACAAGTGGCTCATGAAGGAACTCCTCAAGTAAAGAGATTAAGAGGAATATTGCCATATTCTCAATATGAGAATTTCACCATGGAGGAAGGGGAAACCATCCAGGAGATGTATACAAGGTTTACCATATTGAAAAATGAACTTAAGTCTCTTGGAAGGATTATTCTTGAAGAGGACAAAGTTGAGAAAATTTTGACAAGGGTTCTCCCAGTTACTTGAGAAAGCAAAATCACTGTCATTCAGGAATCAAAGAATATTTCTACTCTTAAGTTGGACGAGCTAATTGGAGATCTCACAAACTATGAACTTAGAAGGCAAACAATGAAGATGGATGCACCCAAGAAGGAACGGAGCACGGCATTTAGAATCATTAAAGGTGCTGAAATAGAGGAGGATGAAATGACCATGATCACAAATGAATTCAAGAAGTACTTAATGAGAGTAAATGGTCCTTCAAGAAGTGTAAGCTAAAGCAAACCAAAGGTTCATGAAAAACAAACCAATGAGGGGTGTTACAAGTGTGAGAAGACTGATCACCACTTTAGAAACTGCCCTCAATGTAAAATTGAACGGAAGAAGGAAAGAGCTGAACGAAGGAACAAGAAGAAATAACATGTTCAACTCAAGAAGAACAAAAGATCAACAAAGGTTATGGTTACTGCTTGGGGAGAAAGCTCAGACGAGGACTTAGAGAGAGAAGACATAGATGAAGAAACACATATGGCAATTGGAGAATCCGATGAGGAATCCGAGATAAGTATAAATTATCTCAAAGACAAGATAATTTTTTTGTCTAAAGAAAGGCCATCTGAGTTACTCCTGTACTTCATTGATGAATATGAGGATCTAAACAATGAAAAGGAATAGTTGTCTAAGGAGTGGGTGATTTTGAAAGCTAAGTGCGAAAGTCTAGAGTCTAGGGCAAATTAAAGTGATAATAAAAATGCTGAGTTGAAGAACCAGGTTCATGAACATGACACCACTGTCCTAGAGATTAGATCTGAAAATTTAAAATTGAAATTAGGAACGTGTAAAAAGAAAGCTGATTACACACAACTCACTTTAGAAGAGAATGTAGGAAAAATAAAAGTTGAGTTGTACAAAAAGGATGAGCAGATAAGAGTCCTTAAGGAGGATCTAAACAAGGTAAGTACAAGCTAGACAAAACTTGAAAATGGAATAGGTCCTCCGATGCACTTTCATGGCTACATAACACACCATAGTAGCAATAAGAGAGGACTTGGCTATGGGACCCCTGCACCTAAGTGGGATCCCAAAAGAAAGTACATCACACTTCCTGAGAACATAATTTGAACAAACTGTGGAAAAACTGGTCATTATAAATCTGAATATGTTGTAAAAGAAAAGGCTAGTCAAAGGAATAAAGAATTTGTTCAAGGGAAAAATAGGCTACCAGGTTGGGATAAAAAGAATCTGATTCACCCTTTTGCCTATAGAAAGGGACCCAAATTAGTTTGGGTTCCTAAGACTACCCATAATTTTCTTTTGTGGGTCCAAGTGAAGGGGAGCAGCGAAATATGGTACATGGTTAGTGGCTGCTCAAAGCATATAACAGGAAGTAAGAACCAGTTCCTTTCACTTGAAGACCTCAAAGGAGGTGATTTCTCCTTTGTCAATGGGAAGAAAGGTAAGATCATTAGGGTTTGAAAGGTAGGTAAGGCTGATTCTCACACTATTGAGAATGTCTACCTGATAGATGGCCAAAAATACTGCCTAATAAGGCAATCACAATGGTGTGATGGAGGTAACTTGGTAGCATTCACCTCTACAAAATATTTTGTAATTAATCTTACCACTAACAAGATAATTTTGCAGGTAAAAAGAGTAAACAATATAGACATTGTAGATTTGTCAACACTTTAAGAAATTCTCCTCACTTTCTTAAGTGTGTTGGACAATGATCCCCTCCTTTGGCACAAGAGACATGGAAATTACAGTCTAAGTCAACTCAACAAACTAGTCTCCAAGGATTTGGTGATAGGACTGCCTAACATTAAGTTCAAGGAAGATAAATTTTGTGAGGCTTGTGCAAGGGGGAAGCATGTGAGATCCTCTATCAAAAGCAAGAAATGGTAAGTACCACCAGAAAGATGGAACTGGTCCATGTGGATCTCTGTGGTCCAATGATAACATTAAGTATAGGTGATAAAATATATGTGATGGTGCTTGTTGATGATTACTCTAGTTTTACTTGGACATTTTTTTAACATCTAAAATTGAAGTATTTGACATGTTCGCTTCTTGTGTTAAAAATAAAAAATAAAATCAGAAACAACTAGGTAATCAACTTGCATCAATTAGGTCTGATCATGGAACTGAATTTGAAAATGCTAAGTTTGCTGAATTCTTACATGCTACATCATATTTGCATGACTAGACCTCTTGTTAAGAAGATTTCCTATGAGTCACTTAAAGGGAGAAACTAAATATATCCCATCTTAGGGCATTTAGGTGCAAGTACTTTGTGCACATTAATGGCAAAGACTCCTTATGTAAAGTTTGATTCCAGAAGTGATGAAGGGGTAGTCTTGGGATATTCTTCACATAGAAAAGCATATGAAGTGTACAACAAAAGAACTGTGTGTGTAGAAGAAAGTATACATGTAGTTTTGATGAAACTAACATTCTTTCTGAGAGATAGGAGCATGAAGATGAAGCTATTGGGCTGGTAAAAGGATTAAATGACGTTACAGCCCTAGATGAAGCTGCACCAGAAGAAGGAACAGGTGATGGAATAGGTTCTTCCACCTAGGGCAACATGACAGGGGGAACTGACTATAGAATAACTAATCCTCAAATCTCGAGGGAACCTTCCCATGAACCTATTCCTCAGTAACAAAACCAGAAAGGAATATCCAAAGAAATTGACACTCTTATTGCAACATCCACAAAATTGGATATTGATGAACCTAGTTCATCTATTGATAAGAAGTTGTATTGGGGAATGATTGGTTCTCTTTTATATCTCACTACTAGCAGACCTGACATTGTGTGTAGTGTAGGTCTTTGTGCTCGATTTCAGGCAAATCCAAACGAGTCCCACTTGACTAATGTAGAGAGAATATTGAGATACTTGAAAGGAACCACTGACCTTTACCTTTGGTATCAAAAAGTTAGTAACTTTAACATAATGGGATATGTTGAAGCTAATTATGCATGTTTCCCAGTGGATAGGAAGAGCACCTCAGGTATGGAACAATTCTTTGGTTCATGTCTTGTGTCATGGGATATTAAAAGGAAAAATTCAGTGGCCTTATCTACTGCAGAAGCTGAGTATGTTGTTGTTGCTTCATGATTCTGCTCAATTTTTGTGGATGAAGCAACAATTGATGGATCATGGTACTTAAGTTGGTTGCATCCCTATATTTGTGATAATACTAGTGCTATTAGTATGACTAAGAATCCGGTTCATTATAAGAGAACTAAGCACATAGATGTTAGACACCATTTTTTTGAGGGACAACTATGAGAAAGGTTTGATCACTGTGGAGTTTTCTATGACAACTATGAGAAAGGCTTGATCACTATGGAGTTTTCTACTACTGACAAGCAAATTGCTGACATCTTCACAAAAGACTTAAGTAGATATTACTTTGAGACGAACAAGTTGGAATTAGGGATGACTAAGATCGCCTAAAATGACTAGTTCAAGGTTAAACGAAAAAAAAATGAAAAAATATATATTTGGTTAGAAAGTCTGTAAATTATGTATAGTCAGATTAAATCTTTCTCAGTATCATACTTTCCATAGTATACTCTTGTGGCAAGTGTTAAAATGACTCATTAATCTCTAATAATATTTTATCTATTTTGGCAAATTTAGGCTTACACAAGAGAATTATCAGTGAAGAACCTGGTTCATCAAGATAACACAGTATGTTTTCTATACTCTGCATAATTTGAAATAACTGTATTTGGATCATCAGCAGAGTCCTACCAAATACCAAAATATTTTTAGAATTATCCTTTACAAGTGAACCAGTCCCATTCAAAAGAGACCCAATCGAATGGAAGTACTTAGATTCTAGGGATACACTCCAACACTGAATTTCAGTTTGATTAAACTTCAAAGTGTTTGAAAAACTGTAGTCATCCATCAAGTATTCCCTTGTATATTGGTCAGATTTAGTGTATTCCTTACCTCATCTCTTTTGAGCCGTCAAAAAAACTATCATTCTTTTTTTTATCTTCCAAACACAATCCAATTTTCTTCTCTTCCATACCCTAGCCCAGATATGTTATACACTTTTGGAAATCCTTCATCACCACGACAGGAAACCACTTCCACACCTTCTAAAATACCACCAATCTCTAAGAAATATAGAGTAAAGATGATGGCTCATAAGATTGTCACTGAAGGAGAGCATACCAAGAGAATAAACAAGCAATTGAAAGCAATTAGGGAAGAAGAATTCTAGAAATCTGAAGATTCATGTAAGTCTACTACTAAGGGGGAAGAAAGTAGGTATTCTGAAACTAAAACACTTCTCTTCTGATTCTAAAGTTACTCCTAAGACAATTTCTGAAGTTGCTGCAAATTTGGAGAATAGATTTGTAGGATTTGTAGCAGGTGTTGAGACTATAGAATATGGAGAAGTTGGTGTTAAAAAAATGAAAAAAGATAGCAAGGGTGCTAGGAGTACTGTGAGGGGAAAAGGGGACAAGAGTGGCTGATTCTTCACCCACTCCTGTGAGTTTAACCAAAGACGCAGGTGCAGTGGTTGTTTGGGGAGATGAAGTTAGTGAAATAGAATAGAGTGTGAGTAAAATAGGGGGAAGTGGGTTTGGTTCAACTTGAAAAAATATATATGAACCTGTTCCATCTGAACAGGAAACCCTCGCAGACTTACTAATAGGGTTATCAATAGCACCAAAACTCATGACATTCCCTATGGTTTCATTCTTATAACTGTTTTTGTACATTTCAAGGTACCTATGAAGAAGTGGGAGAGTAGTACAAGAAAGGATCATTTTGGGGTTAATACTCTGCTTGCTTGCGATTGTGAAGTCAATGTCATGCTTAATGAACCTGGTTCATCTAAGAAGACACCTATTAATAGCAAAGTCAGAGTCTTGGTACAGAAGAGTAAGGAAAATGATATTGAGATACCAAGGCTGAAGCCACGATTGGTTGAGGTAGAATCTAAGAGAGATGTTCTCAGAATTGAACTTGCAAGGGAAAATGAGAAGAATGATGGAATGTTTCAAGACATGCTGAAACTTCTCCAAGCAAATAACTCAACCCTATCTCTTCCAAGACTTAAGACTCCTAACCTGGTGTAGATCAACCAGTGACCCAATTCAGGATGTTTTTTTTCTTTTGCTCATGTTTTCAGCATTTTTATTTCTTCTTATGCTTTGTGGTACAATCTTATCAATCATCAATGAAATTTACTGGTTTTGCTCTAACTGTTTGATTATGTTTTTTGATGGTTAAAATTCTTAGCTTGATCTATGATTACGTTTGAAGTAGCTCCAGTGGACATGAGTAAGTTTTAAAATCTGGTTAGCTCACATTTTTATACAAGTTTTCGATGATGCCAGAAGGGGGGGGGGGGGAAGGTTGTGCTTTAAACAAGTGACGCTTAAACTTTGAACATTGATGTTTATAACCTAATATACCTGGTCCTTGATAATAAGTGATAAGAAGGAAAAATGTTTCTAACATTGTATTGATGTTGAGCTGAGTTGAAACAAGTTCTCTCATCAGTAAAAATACAGAGTTTGTCATCATCGATAAGGGGGAATTTGTTGGCCTATGTTCAGTTGAAGTTTTGAAGAATGACAAATGAACTCAATGATGGACCAGGTCCGAAAAAATGTTTCTAACATTGTGTTGATGTTGAGCTGAGCTGAAACAGGTTCTCTGATCAGTAAAAGCATAGAGTTTGTCATCATCAAAAAGGGAAAATTTGTTGGCCCAAATTCAGTTGAAGTTTTGAAGAATGACAAATGAGCTCAATGATGGACCAGGTCCATCTTAGGAGACACAGTTGTTATGGCCTATGCACATGAGATACACGTGAAGAAGATAAGCCTTTGGGATCGAGCAGTAATATCTTTTGAATATCTTCTGAACTGATTGAAGAATGACAAATGAACTCAGTGATGGACCAGGTCCGGAAAAATGTTTCTAACATTATGTTGATGTTGAGCTGAGTTGAAACAGGTTCTCTGTTCAGTAAAAGCATAGAGTTTGTCGTCATCAAAAAGGGGAAATTTGTTGGCCCAAGTTCAGTTGAAGTTTTGAAGAAAGAAAAATGAGCTCAATGATGGACCAGATCCATTTTAGGAGACACAGTTGTTATGGCCTATGCACATGAGATGCAGGTGAAGAAGATAAGCCTTTGGGATCGAGCAGCAATATCTTTTGAATATCTTCTGAACTGATTGAAAAGATTGCATATGGGATAAGGAGTTAAAGTCTCCTTATGAGAAGAGAACACAATCTGGATCAAGGATAAGGGTTGGAGTTTGTAATGGTCTAGGACTCAAATTCGATGGAGGATCACCAATTGAGTCTCAACCAATCAATGATTACTAATAAATAGCTATGTTTGTTCTCTTTGACAGGTATGCACATTTCCTGTAAAAGGAACTCAAGATGAACCAGGTCCATCACTCAGGTGCACAAAAAGGGGTAGATTCGAGCATATGGGTTGCACGTGAAGGAGATAAGCTTAACTTGGTGTATTAAATATCTCCTAATCGAAAAGGTTGCATAATTGATAAGGAGAAGCAATCCTTAATCAAAGAGAACGCTATCCAAGATAAGGAAAGAGTTAGAAGTTGAAATAAACTAGAACTCTTCCACCAAGGAAGAGTTGCATCAGAACTCTAGTAATTTCTTCATCTACTAACTGTATAAATTGCAGGATATTCTCACAATAAAAGTGTTGCACGTGCAAAAGTTAAATGTGAATTGAGAGCAAAATATCAAGGCTTTTTGCAAGCAGTTCGTGTGTGATTCAAGTGTGCAAATCTGAAGCTAGATGAAGCAGATTGAAGAACCAGCTCCATAAAGAGCTTTATGTGTCTTTCTTTATTTATAGTTCAATTGTAGTAGGTGTTTTTATTTGTACCTTTCATCTTTCATAGAAGCAATTATAATAGGTACTTTGAGTATTCAAGTTAGAGTTAACTTGAAGTTGTCGCAATAGTAAGAGGTTGGTTGCTACAACGAGATTAGAGTTAATCCATAGGTTTACAAAGAGGTTTTATAAATGCTATTTTGGCTCAGTGATTTTAGTGGAAGTTTGGGAAAATCCTATTGAGTAGTAGGTCATGGTTATTTTTACCTTTTGAGTCAGGTGTTTTCCACGTAAAATGTATTTGTTCTTTATTTTATGTATTTGTTATTACGCAATAGTAGTAGTTGGAACACATAGAAGAACCAGGTAATTCATAAGCAGTTTAAGCGAAAAATTGGGTACTACACAAATCACCCATCTCTTTTGTGGTATTGACATATAAAACATCAATTTGTATCAAAGCAGGTTATCCTTGAAGAGGCTAACACCTTAGGATCAGATCAAGATGAGTGCACCACCTTGAAACTGGGAAGGGCAATCCACTGATAGGCCTTCATTCTTTATTGGCCACTACTACTCTTGGTGGAAAAATAGAATGAGAGATCACATCATCGGAGAAGACTATGAGCTATGAGACATTGTCACTGGTGGTGCCCTAGCTACCATGAAGAAGAATTCTAAAGGAGTAGATGTGCCAAAAACAAGAGCTGACTACAATGCTGAGGACTTGAGAAAATGGAAAAAGAATGCTAAGGCCAAAAAATGACTTGTGTGTGGACTTGGTCCAGACGAGGACACTAGAACTCAAAGTTGTACCACTGCCAAGGAATCTCATGAAGGAACTCCTCAAGTAAAGAGATCAAGAGGAATATTGCTATATTCTCAATATAAGAATTTCACCATGAAGGAAGGGGAAACCATCCAGGTGATGTATACAAGGTTCACCACATTGACAAATGAACTTAAGTCTCTTGGAAGGGTTATTCTTGAAGAGGACAAAGTTGAGAAAACTTTGACAAGGGTTCTACTAGTCACTTGGGAAAGCAAAATCACTGCCATTCAGGAATCAAACAATTATTTTGGTAAGAATTTTATAAATTACGTTGCAGAGGCCAATTGATGTATATTGGGTGATAGATGCTAGATAGGTAGCTTTTGGTATTAAGATGATGTTAGTTTTGTTAATTTCTAGAGGAATTGTGGAATTATGGAAGGCATGTTGACAGGTTCGAATAACTGCTTGTTTTGTTTCGGTCCAAAATCATCTGGGCCTGGCGCTTTAAGAGGTTTGAATGAGTATACTGCCTTAATGATCTCTAGGATATATAATGGATGATTGCGTGTTTGTAAGTATATATTCTTTTTGGCACTAGGTCAATTGTGTTGTAAATAAATTTTTATAATATTTTAGGATTATATCATGAATGTCCTTGGTGTCATAGGTCCAATTTCCAATTGAGTCGTGTTATTTGAGAATCTATTAGTTCTTCTTTTTAATATTTTAGAGAGATGAAAGAAGGTCGTATAACATCACCTTCGTTTAACCATTGGATCCTCGATTTTAGTTTCCAAAATTCTTCCTCATTCCTATAAAAAACATCTAAGGAAATGGCATTCTCGCTGTAAGAAATGGTGGTATAGGGTTAGTTTGCCTAGTTTTAGTCATCGTAGGCTATGGGTCTGGTGTAGAGTTGTTTTTTTGTAGGAAATGTGAATTGTTTGTGGAGTGCGATATTATTGGTAGGATTTGAAGCTATGTGGGGGCCAGGGAGTATTGGGTTCAATTGGAGCGTATTGAGCGTTTGAGAGTGGTTTTGATTCTTTATGGTAGTTTGAGTGGGATTCTCTAATTTTTTTTTATTTTTTGGAGAAGATACTATTTTATATTGGCTGGGATGATCTTCTTCGAATGATAGTATGATAGGGTGTCCTGTGGTTGATTATAAGTGGAAAGAGTTGAGAATTTTAGGCAGTAGAGGAGATTGTGCCCAAGGCAACCACATTTTGTGCAGATGAGTGATGAATCTTCATAGTGACTTTGTTGAGTATGTGTTAAAAGTAGGATCTCTAAAGGTAGATTTTTCCCAAATGAAGCTAGAATACAAAGCCTAGCATAGTGATCTCTAGATGTGTGGACTGTGCATGTGTCAAATTTATCAGGGTGGCAATGAATTTCGCAATTTTTTTAGAAATTGTATGTCATAGTATTCAATGAGTAATTCCTGTACGAATCCAAACGGTGGTGTAATTGGTGTGGTTTAGAGTTGGGTTGAATTTTGGTCCCTATTGCCGGATGGTGAGATATTGGGAGCCTATGAACCAAAGACTATTTTGTATTATTTTATTGAAATTGTTAGTATGTTGAAACTCAATGAGATAGTAATCATCCACTAAATCAATTAATTGGAGAGTTTCGTTTAGTTTCCAGAGAGAGTTCAACTTATTTTTGAGGTTTGTGTATGACATTTTTTTTTTCCGATGAGTTTGATTATTATGGCTTGGTGCTATGCGTGATAGAGTCTAAGCTTATCATTTGTGGTTATAGATCTGAAGAAGGGTGTTGAGATGGATTGTTGTTTTCATCATCTAATGTGAGTTTTTCCAGGAAGTCTGATTCGAGTTTTTCTAATGCATTACGAAGTGCAAAATGAGTATTTTTATCCTTAATTCTTTTATTTCGAGCTAAAAATTATTCGATTCAGTGATTTTCATCTACTACCATTTTTATCGTTGGAGGTTCTCAATCATCTTGTATTGGTGCATTAAGATGACACTCATCCTCGATTATTACATTGTACATTCTCAATGGTTCCTACTAAGTTATTATGATGTTTACTGTAGTTTCAATTTTTATGTATTTTAATTTAATGCATTTTCAATTGTAATGTATTTTTAATTTTAGAAACCTCTAATATTTTATATTTAAACCTTTTAATTTTAGCAATATCTAATATTTTATATTTGCATCATTCATTTTTTGAGATGATTATATATTTTGTGTACAACTAGAACTTATAATAAAATTAATTTACAATTTTACATAAAAATAATAAATGTACAAAATTAATCTATCAAAATTATACGCCAAAAGTTAAGATGAAAAATTAATATTATAATATATAAATATAATTAAGTATACATAAAGAGATTAATTAAAAGATTTAAATAAAAATAATAATAATAAAATAATATAAAATAGTAATGGAGGTTTGCAGCAAAAAATGCAGCAGTATGGAGTCAAAAAATTTCAAAAATCAACTGCACTATGGCAAATGGAGGCAACGTTGGAGAGACCTTAGAAGCTCATATCCTTAATTTCTAATCTAAGAAGAGATTAATTCATTTCTTCTTTATAATTGCAATCTGATCATGGTCTTTTAAGTGTTCCAAAAGACGTTTAATGTGTACACAGTAGAGTTATGAACATCACAAATTTAATTTCTTTCATCATCAAAGAGAGAAAGAGAGGGGGGTAAGAAGGTTCTGGAAAACAAATAAAATAAAATAAAATAAAATAAAATGTAATATCTCTATGTGAAAGATATGGTCCAGAATAATTCTAATTAAAAAGAAGGAATGTCATTAAGTTAAATAAAAAAAACAGAAATTTTCTACTGGTGTATATCGAGAAGCCATGGCTCTCCCTGCTCCAATTCTCGACATTCCCCAATGACTTGTTGAAATTAACGTTGAAATACAAAATATAGAAAATTCTTTTTGAAAGACTCGAATAATATTAAATGGTTTCTTGATGCATCTAAAATTAGTGGCTACTAAAGTAAGGCTGACGTTGGAAATATGACCTGCATACTAAAGTCACACGTCAATTCTAGAATGCAGTGGAGATAGTTTATGTTGTGTTTACTTTGAAATGAGTTGCCAAATTTTTTAAAAGAGTTTTACCAAATTTTTGAAAACAAGAATTTGACCAACACCAAAACGTTTCAATCTTATTTTAAACCAAACACCAAAAATTTGCCGATCAAACTGTTTAGGTAAATTTATTGTTCAGTTCCCCTTCACCCCCGACCCCTCCATTTTCACAAAATATATTTGGACTAAGAATAATCCAATTGTCCCAAATGAGGGCATAACGGTTTTTTTTTGGGGGGGGGGGGGAGGGGAGGGGGAGGGCATAATACATATTTTTGTATTTTCATTTTTCATATGTATCCTTTGGCAGACTTTTCGTTTTAGTTTAATTTTTTTTTAATAATTCTCTCTCACTAATTTAATTGTTTTACCTTCCCAAGATGCATGCTTAATCATTTTCCATAAAGTTCCTTTATATATACTATACCAATGAATAGAAATACACTAAAATATACAAATAATATATTAGAGGAAATACGCATAAAAATTAGAAAAAATACGTATAAAAATTACAGATTTATGATTAAAGTGGTTACTTTCTTACTCTAAACACTTAATATATTTGTCCAAACCTAAAAAGCTTTTCGACCTCATTTTTCTATCTTTGTTTTCTCTTTCTTCATCAGTTATCTTTCTTAGGGTTAGATTCAGGAATGGACCACGGGAAGAGGAATGATGCTTCGAAAGTTTATGTAGTGTTTCGTGGTAAGAGGCATGGATTGTACAACTCTTGGCGTCGGTGTGCTCATATGGTTATTGGTATCAAGAGTAGCATTTTCAAGGCCTTCAAAACGTATGGTGAAGCTATAACAACTTTTAATGAGCTTAGAAATGGATCTCAAGCTGATAGGTTATCGGCATCGAAAATGTATGTGGTATTTCGTTATAAAAAGCCTGGATTATACAACTCTTAGTGTAAGTGTACTCCTACGGTTATAGGTTTCAAAGGAAGTATCTTCAAGTCTTACAAATCTTATGATGAAGCTGTAGCAGCATTCAATGAATTCCAAAAAGAAAATGTTTACATTGAAGAACAATCTTCAAGTTCGTGTGTTGATGAAACTAATGTTGGAGCATGTGCGATGTCATCTGTGTTGTTTGTTGGAATGATTGTAGGGATGAATATTTCAAACAATTATTCAGTTTGATTGTTGATAAGAGTATTTTGTTCAGTATTTTATTATTATTTAGTATGGTTATTATCGGTTTGATTGTTTAGTTTGATTCGTTACTGGTTGCAACATTCAATCTTTGTAGAATAGAGTATTTAGGATGCCAAAACCTTTGTTTTTTGTACTCCATGTTGGAACAAAATAAAATATGTCTCTTGAATTTTAAAAAAAATTATTTTGAAGTGAACTAAATGTTTTAATTTGTCTATATTGTTGAAACTTTGTAAGTGCCAAAGTGTTATCATTTTGAACTTATTTTAATCCGTACTACATAAGTACTAAACTATCTTCAAGTACTCATCAACTATCTTCATAAGTTTAGTATGTGCTATATTTTGCATCTTGAAGCACTAAACTATCTTCATATTAATACATTTTACTATTGTCCGATGTTGTTGTCATAGGTTGAATGTGCTATATTAATTTGAAAAATATATTGACCAATTTTAGAGGACTTAATTAATCTTTACAGATGTTACATACTTTTATTTCATTAGACATCAAACGAGCAGTTGCAATATTGTAGACAATAGGACTATTTTGTTAACTTGAATCAAACGATTATTATACCTCACTGTTTTTGAAGGGTTTTCTATACCCTTGTGTTGTATCATCAAATTTTATTTTTGCTAATACATGACCCCCGGTAATCTGGAAAAAGTTCATAAAAACATATAAAAATAAAAAAAGATTCAAACATAATAATAATAATAATAATAATTTTATTCATTTAATATTAGATTGCACGATAACATTACCAATACATAACGAGAAAAATAAAAATCATAGGGGGTAGACAACTTCATAGACTAGTAGAAAAACATCAACATAATCAAAAAGACAACATGAGATAAAACTTCATAATCCATGGACTACTCAATATTCTGGTTCACGAAAATGGACTTTGAGGTCTTGGAGACTTATTCAGTATACTACTGATAAAAATGATAGGATTGCTCTTAGCTCTACTATGGACGGATGGTGTGGTCACAGCATACTATAGAGTGGAGTTAGGGGGTGCTCCTCCAACATCACACTTTTTAGGTAATCAATGCTTGAATCGCGAACCATCCGCTCAATTAATTCATTAATCTACGCTTCAGCTTGCTATTGTCACGCTTAAGATCCTGGTACAAAATATTATGACTAACATGTGAGTCATGCAGCGGTTGTTCAACAACTTTCTTGGTCGGAGTCCTATCAATCATTATGCTTAGATGTAGTAGTATTTTCAGTTTGATTGTTTTATGTAGACCTAGCATATTTCACTCAAAATGTATAGGGAGGATTATAATCTCTCAATTGTAATAGCTATTCCACTTCCCAATAGGAATTAAAGTCTCTTTGTAGAGACCCTCTACAACCATTACACTTTCCAATAGCCATATCCGCTCCTCCATGTGGACATTACACATCCTAGCAGACCCTTCCACTTCTCCATGCATCCATTGCACTTCTCTATGATTACAATTAATTATAGAAGCTTGTCTTTAATTTATCCATCCGCCTATACAAATTTTAAGTTTTTTTTTGATAAACATAGTGTTAGTGAACTCCATAGATTTTATGTCATAGTCTTATCTTAGAAGACTTGAGTAATCCATGTAACGAAATCCTTGGTCAGGTTTAGGTTTAGGTTTAGGTTCTCTTTTGGTTTAGGTGTAGGTTTTTTTTTTCGGTGCTGATTTTTCCACTTCTATATGAGTGAGTTAATGTCGAGTTTTAAACTTTTACGGCAAAAAGAAAAAAAACTTCCTAGTCTTGTTATTAGTTGTAAAATGGTAGAAAAGAATTGGGAACTTCTACACTAAATATATTGTTAAATGAGTTTCCACTTTTAATTGGCTATTTTTAAACCAATAGTCTTCTTAAGATAAACAAATATAACAATAATAAATGGAAAAAGATAAGCAATATTATATAGAACAATCATATTAATCCATTACTATAATCCATTTGAAGTCATTACATATAACTAAAGAGAAAAAATTATCAAGGTAAGCATTAGTTAGTCCTAGCTATTCAATAGAGAAGATCACAAACCCTTAAGTAGCCTCAACTAGTTCAAAGAAAAGGACATTCCCTTTCTTCAGATTATTATCTATAACAAATAATTTTCACCCATTGACGAGTCTTCTCCGACCATCACCTGTGAGAGTCGCAACCCACTCCTTTCCATTACATCAAAGCATTGTTTTAATCGAAATAGGAGGAAGATAGTCACATATACTCTTTGGAATAAACTGCAAGAACACAATGTAAATATAGGGTTCATTGCGAGTTGGGATAATCAACAGTTATCAAATCATGAAAATTTAGGAAAAATAAAATTACCAGAAAATCACGATTAATATATGATTTGGGCACCTTCATCCGAAACCATAGATAGAATTCTTCTTCAATCCATTCGTTAGCATTCATGTTTAGAGTATCTATTTTGTTTAGAGAGAGATGGAGATGTTGTTCTTGCGTTTAAGAGATATATAAACCGCAAAAACTTTCAATTTCCCTCCAATCATATTTTTACTTTTCCCTTTGTTTTCCTCCAACAATTGCATTTAATATTTTAGTCAAAAAATGTCATATTATTTTCTCTCCTAATAAAGAAGCTAGAATATATATATATATATATATATATATATATATATATATATATATATATATATATATATTAACTATTATATAAATAAGGTAATATGTATGACCTTAAGTAATGAAATTATATATATGGCTATTGTACAAGCAGTCGATATTACTATGAATCACAATGATATAATTATCATATGTTATATGACAACAACTATAATAGTCAATGGACTTATATGGTTGATATAGGTCGATTCGTATGTCCTTAATATAAACGATTATTATATAAGAGGTCAATATTTCTATGAATTATAATCATATAAACGTTCGATATTACTATGAATCACAATGATAGTATATGCATAGGTAATCATATTAGTAAATAGACCTATACGGTTGCTATAGGCCGATACGTATAACCTTAATGAATGAAATTATATTTGTAAACGGTCAATTACTACGAGTCACAACGATATAATTATCATAGGTCATATGACTACAATCATATTAGTGAATGGACTTGTATGGTTGTTGTAGGCCGATACTTATGACCTTAATGTAAACAGTCGATATTGGTATGAATCACAACGATAGAATATGCATAGGTTGTCGTATTAGTAAATGGACATATACGATTACTATAGGACTATACATATGACTTTAATGAATGAAATTATATTTATAGACAGTCAATTACTACGAATAACAATAATATAATTATCATAGGTCATATGACTACAATCATATTAGTGAATGAACTTGTATTGGCGTTCTAGGTCGATACGTATGACCTTAATATAGACGATCGGTATTGGTATGAATCACAACGATAGTATATGCATAGGTAATCGTATTAGTAAATGGACCTATACGATTGCTATAGGACGATACATATGACCTTAATGAATGAAGTCATATTTATAGACAGTCAATTACTACGAATCACAACGATATAATTATCATAGGTCATATGACTACAATCATATTAGTGAATGGACTTGTATGGTTGTTGTAGGCCAATACGTATGACCTTAATATAAACGATCGATATTGCTAAGAATCACAACTATAGTATATGCATAGATAATCATATTAGTAAATGGACCTATACAGTTGCTATAGGACGATATGTATGAACTTAATGAATGAAATTATATTTATAGATAGTCAATTACTACGAATCACAATGATATAATTGTCATAGGTCATATGACTACAATTATATTAGTGAATGGACGTGTATGGTTGTTGTAGGCCGATACGTATGACCTTAATATAGCTGGTCGCTGTTGCTAAGAATCACAACGATAGTATATGCATAGGTAATCATATTAGTAAATGGACCTATACGGTTGATATAGGACGATATGTATGACCTTATTGAATGAAATTATATTTATAGATGGTCAATTTCTAAGAATCACAACGATATAATTATCATAGGTTATATGACTACAATCATATTAGTGAATGGACTTATATGGTTATTGTAGGCCGATACGCATGACCATAATATAAATGATCGATATTGCAATGAATCACAACGATAGTATATGCATAGGTAATCATATTAGTAAATGGACCTATACGGTTGCGATACGCCGATACGTATGACCTTAATGGATGAAATTATATATATAGACAGTCAATTACTATGAATCACAACGATATATAAACGGAAGGTAAAATAAAATTCAAGAAAAAATTAGTCTGAAGAAGGAAATTAATAAAGTAGATAAAAAATGTAACTATTGGTTTAACCTTTAAAAAAAACTGATTGGGTTGATAGGAAAAATTTTAAAATCCACTTGTTTAAGGTGAGATTCGATCTCGAGACGCCTCACTCAATAAACGCAATTACTACCCTTACTTAACTAACGTACCGAGTAGAACTTTTATACTTTTTTGTTCTTTTATTTGGATTCATTGGAATCCTAAATTAGGGTTGTATAGGTACACATGTATTCCTTGGGAATTTAATCTATCCGCCCAAATTTCAATTTTATATTTCACCCGCCCATGGTCCCTTGACGCTCCATCTTCAAAATTTCAATAGGTTTCTTGCTTCTTCCTCTTCTTTTTTTCCCATAATCTTTATCTTAACTTTTGTTTATCCTAATATTAATCATTTTCCCTATAACCCTAATCCTAATATGACGCTCCAATTGAAAAAAAGATTTGCAGTCGAACTTTACCTATCGATATACTAAGCAACCTTCCTGATGATGTTCTTGATACTATTCTTATGCATATGCCTTTACTAGATGTTGTTAGAACAAGCATCTTATCAAAGAAATGGAGATATAAATGGTGTAGAATTCCACAAATTACTCTTGATCAAATACTTTGGAAAATACACCAAACAATTTACTTTGAAAATATTATCAGCCACATTTTAATCCGTCATCAAGGACCAGTAAAACAGTTTACACTCTCAATTCCGTATAGGGAGGACTTTTTTTTTAATTTTAGACAGTTGATAGGGTTCCTATCTAAAAATGGTATTGCATATCTTAATCTTAAATTTTCGATCAAGAAAAAACTATACAAATTGCCTGCTTCATTTTTCAATTGTGTGCATTTAAGGCATCTATCTCTTGAAGAATGTCATATATCGCATCCACCAGCCTTCATAGGTTTTGATAGATTAATTTTCCTTAAGCTATACAATGTTACAATATCGTACACATTACTTGGAAACTTAATCTCTCATTGCCCTTTGCTCGAGCAATTGGTGCTTCTACTCCAAGATAATTTTAGTGGTATGATTGAAATTAATGCCCCCAAATTGAAGTCCGTTGACTTCACAGGCAGAGTATGGTTTATCAGTTTAAAAACTGTTCCCTTTCTAGCACAAGTATCGCTTGCTTTTAGGGGAAGCATTTTCCTATAATCAAAACCTCACTATACTAGGGTTCTTGAGTCTTTTTGTGCGGTGGAACATCTCCATCTGGATAAGCGCACGTCAAACTAGATGTGCTTCATATGTTGGAGTAGTTTTCCTTCCAGTGTCTCTAGCTAGAATGATCCTTTGTTTGTTACACGGTGATTTTGTATAGCCCGTCCCACTTTGTTCCTAGTTTTCCCTAATTACGGTCTTTCCCTGCTTGAGTTATAGCTTTGAGGACGTATCTCCGACCTTTAGTGGTCGTATTTTGGCCTTCTTGTTATAGTACCTTTCTGCCTGTTGCTTTTGGGATACCATTCTTACATGAGCCATATCTCTTCGTTCTTCGGCTTCATCCAGGTCTTGTAGCCTACTTTTGTTGTTACTTGGTCCTCTTTCGTTGGAGTATCTCAGGCTAGGTTCCTGACTTTAATGGGTATAACCGCATCGGTCCCGTAGACTAGTGAGTACGGCGTCTTACATGTGCTAGTTTTTGGCATGGTGCGGTATGCCCATGAAACTTCTGGCTGCAGGTCAGGACATAACCCCTTGGCATCCTCGAGCTTCATTTTAAATATATTCAATATCATTTTATTGGAGGACTCAGCTTGGTCGTTGCGGGTGGGATGATATGGTGTGGAGAGTATTCGCTTAATGTGCCATTTTTCGAAAAACTCGATTGTTTTCTTTCCAATGAACTGGGGTCCGTTTTCACAGTTGATTTCTTTGGGAATTCCAAAGTGGCATATTATATTTTTCCATATGAACGCTATAACTTCTTGCTCACGTATTTGAGTGTATGACCTGCTTCCACCCATTTAGAAAAATAGTCATTTAAAACTAAAAGGAAGCGTACTTTACCTCGTCCTACTAGGAGGGGTCCGACAATATCCATCCCCCACTTTATGAATGGCCATGGCGAAGTGACGGTACAGGAGTTCTCCTGCTTGGTGTGTCATAGGGGTATATTTTTGGCACTGTTCACACTTCCTAACATAATATGCGGCCTCTTTTTTCATGGTAGGTCAGTAGTATCCTGCGCAGATGAGACATCTGATGAGGGCATGGTTTCCTATATGAGCACTGTAGAGCCTCCAGTGTACTTCTTCTAGTACTCGCCTTGTTTGATTTGGCCCAAGACAATTGGCCAAGGGGCCGCCGAATGTCTTTTTGTAAAGATAATAGTTTACAAGGATGTATTTGTCTGCTTATGAAGTTTCTTGGCTTCTTTCTTATTTTGCGGAAGCGTCCCTTCCTGCAAGTATGTTATAATACGATATAGCCAGTCCCTAGTTAGGTGTGTAGAATGTACCTCGATCTGGTCTATTGAGGAGTGGAGAAGTGTGACCACATTTTCCTTATTGATATTTTTCTGGTGGCTGCTGCTAGCTTGGAGAGACTGTTTGCTTCGATGTTCTGTGCCCTAGGTCCTTGGTCGAGGTGACCTTCGTTGAATTTTTGTAGCAGTTTGTGAATTTCTGACTAGTTCCTTTGTAGTCTCTATTCTTTGATTTGGAAAGTGCCATTGACTTGGTTCACCACGAGCTGAGAGTCCCAATGAAGGATGAGTCATCGAGCGCCATATTTGAGGGCTAATTTTAATCCTGCAATCACAACTTCATACTCGGCCTCGTTGTTAGTTATTTCGAGGCACCATATGGACTAGAGAATTACTTCGCCTGTAGGGACTTTGAGGACGAGTCCCAGTACCGATCCTGATGTATTAGATACATCGTCGGTGTAGAAGACCCAGAGGCCGGAATGTGCTGAAGCGCGGAGCGCTTCAAGCTATACTTCAGGTAATACTTCTGTGTTGAATCGACGACTAAATCGGCGAACATTTATAACTTTATAGCGGTTCATGGTTGATATGTTATGTCATGCTCACTTAATTCTATGGTCCATTTGGCCAACCTACCCGATAGTTCGGGTTTGTGTAGGGCGCCCCATAGGGAGAATGTTGTCACCACTTTTATGGGGTGACATTGAAAATATAGTCTGAGCTTTCGTGAAGCTACGACTAGTGCCAGATCTAATTTCTGAAGGTGGGGGTACCTTGTTTTGGCATCGACTAAGGTTTTACTAATATAATAAATTGAAGATTGCGTACCAGAACTGCACTTACCTCGACTTCGGAGACTGCTAGGTACACTAGGAGGAACTCGCCCGAATCTGCTTTGACAAGTAGTGGCATCGAGGAAAGGTATGCCTTAAGGTTTCTTAAGGAGTAAACATATTCTGAATTCCATTGTAGCCTATGGTCTTTCCTTAGTACATTATAAAACTTATGGCATCTGTCTGATGACCATGAGATGAACCTCGGCAGGGCGGCTATTTGCCATGTCAATTTTTGTACATGGTTTTTGCTGGTCAACGTTTCTGTTATTTCTTTGATGGCCTTGATCTGATCTAGGTTGACCTTGATACCCCTTTGCGACACCAAACAACCAAGGAAGTTTCCTGAGGTTATGCCAAAGGCTCATTTTTTGGGATTCAGTTTCATCCTATATCGCCTCAATATTTTGAAGGCTTCCTTTAGGTGATCAATTTGATCCCCCTTCCTCTTCGGCTTCACCAGCATGTTGTCGATGTAGACCTCCATAGTCTTTCGGAGTTGTTCTTTGAATATTTTGGTGACTAACCTTTGATACATCGCCCCCGCATTCTTGAGCTCGAACGACATGACTTTTGAGCGGTATGTACCTTGGTGAGTGATGAAGGTGGTCTTTACTTGGTCTTTTTCTGCCATTAGAATTTGGTTGTAACTAGAATAGGCGTCCAAGAAGCTCAATAGTCCGTTCCCTACCGTTGCGTCGTTGAGTTGGTCGATATGTGGCAACGGAAAGGAATCCTTAGGGCACACTTTTTTTAGGTCGGTGAAGTCGACACACATCTTCCACGTTCCATTCTCTTTTTTACCATGACCACATTAGAGACCCACTAAGGATATTTTTATTCTCGGATGGAGCCGTTAACGTGCAACTTATCAGCTTCTTCTCTAACTATGTCGTTGATTGTGGTGTTGAACTTCCTCCTCATTTACCTCACTGACGAGTAAATATGGTCGACATTCAGCCCGTGTGTGGCAATATCCTTTGGGATTTCCAACATATCTAAGTAGGAAAAGGCACTAAGTCAACATTGTTAGTTAAGAACTCATGAAACTTACCTGGTTCTGAGAGATTATGTCCTATATAAGATTTTTTCGTGCATCTAGTACTATCTAACTGAACGGGGTCGAGATTTTCTATGGTTGCCTTGCAAGCTTCTATACATCTGGGTCTTTGATGGCCTATATCTGTATATCGGGTTTGGTTCTCAATATGGCTGATTGCTATGCTTCCGCACTTGCCCCTTTTAGTTGTTGGGTGTGTGTGCAGTCTTGGGTGATTTGGTAACATTCTTGGCCAGTGAGTTGCTTGCCCAGATGCTGAATATCCCCCATAGGGTCGGAAATTTTATTACTTGGTAGAAACTTGACAGGATAGGCTCGCATAACGTGTATCCATGGACGTCCAATGATAGCGTTGTAGGCTGTTTCCTGGTTCATGACATGGAACGTTGTTTCTAGGGTGACTCTTTCTGCCAGAACGGGCGCACTATCTCTCCAGAGGTTCATTCTACTACATTATTAAAACATTTTAGTATTATACAACGCGGTACTATCTTGTCCTCGAGCGTCATTTGTACAAGGACTCGTGGGTGAATAATACACGTGCCGCTCCCATCGTCCATCATTATTCTTTTTACATCGGCATCCATAATATGTAAAGTTATAACCAAAGCATCATAGTGAGGGAAAGATAAACTGTTGGTATTCGACCTATCGAAGATGATACTATCTTTTAGGTCGTCATACTGTTCATAGGCGACTGTCCACTTGAGTTTATGTGTGATGGTGAATGTCATATGGTTGATTACCATATCATTGCCGCCGCCAATGATCATTTGTATGGTATGAGACGGTGACCGTGGTTTTGGGGGTCCTTGAGGCTGATCGCGTCCATGAGCGAAGTTGACCCGTCCTCGATCACTCAGCAGTTCTTTCAGGTATCCCTTGTTTAACATTCTTACCACTTCCTGCTGGGAGACCTATGCAGTCTTTGTTCTTGTGTCCCCTTTCTTGGTGGAATTCACAAAGAACGTTTGATCTCTGGGTGCTCGGATCTGACTTTATTTTTTGTGGACACTGCACCTTCGTGCCGAGCTTTCCCAGTGCATACACGTTTTCTGCAAGAGAAACGCAAAAGTTATGAGTAGATAGCAGTGGAGGCATAACTCTTTCATTTCGATGTGGCACACTCTGTTGGGCGTGATGTCTGCATATCATGAAGGAGGCAGGATGGATGCCCGAATGTAGGCTGATGCATTTCTCGATTGAAATGGGATAGTTGATCCCTTCTATCATTGTTGCAGCATCTCTCCTTGTTTTGGACTGGACCGATGTTAGTCATTGGAGCAGGCCATTCAAGTCGTCCTCATCTGCCATTACTTCAGCAAATAGGCATTATGGATTTCTTCCCACGTGGTGGGAGGGTATTTCATAAGCTTACTTAGCAGTTTTTTGGTTGCATTCGACCCACTTTTATTTGATCTATTTTGGAAGGCTACTACCCCCATCCCTTCTGATACGTTTTAGGCTCATTTTTACATTGTTGATTCAGGCTAGGAAATCCTTAAGTCTCTCGCCTGTCATCTGCCTAATGACGAAAATGCCATTTACCCTGGCTTCAGCCTTTTTTGCTCCAGCATGGGCGGTGACGAATTTATCTACCATTTCCTCAAACATTTACATTGACCGTGCCGGTAGTTGGTAATACCATGTCAACACTCCCCCTGTCAGAGTTTTGCCGAACTTTTTTCGCAACGACGATAGCACCTGTTCTTTCGACAGGTCGTTGCGTTTTAGTGCTGTGATATAGTGGATTATGTGATCTTTCGGGTCTGTAGTGCCATCGTATATTAGGCTATTCTTCCATTTTTAAACTCTTAATACTTATGAGCCGCGCCACTTTTAATCAAATATCCTAAACTAGCTCTAAATTAAATAAAAAATTGGCATCGAAAGGGATGCCAATTTTTGGGACTTAGCCAGGAAGAAGGAGTGTCTATGGGTTAAATGGATTCATTGCTACTATATAGAAAGGAATGACATATCCACTGTGCCCACACCCAGGCAAGCTGCCTGGGTTATTAGAAAGATCATGGACTGCAGGACTGATCTCATAGAGAATCAACAGCTACAAGGCACACTTAATGACAGACTTAAGGCAGTGTGCTGCTTGGACAAGTTCCAAATCCAGAAACTGTATCTCGCCATGCTTCCTAACTTTGATAGGGCAGCTTGGAAGAATCTGCTCTTGACTTCAAATGTCCAACCTCGACACAAATTTACTGCATGGTTGGCTGCACAGAGAAGGCTTCCCACTGTGGACAGATTAGAGAAATATGGCATTCAAGTTCCTCCACTGTGTGTATTTTGCAAGCAGCAGAATGAAACATTCCAGCACCTCTTCTTTGAATGCTGCATTACTAGGAGTCTTTGGTCCAGAATGTGCTGCTGGTTGGGTATTCACAGACAAATTCTTGATTGGGACAATGAGTTGGAATGGATTTGTAGTAAAGCTCGTAGTCGTGCATGGCACAATGCAATTACTGCAGCTAGTTTTACAACAACCACTGCTTTAATATGGAGGGAGAGGAACAACATTCGACTTAAGAGTTCAGTATATGACGAAGATCGACTAACCAGAGAAATTGCTCTGATCCTTCACATACGAGGAAGGCACAGTAGAAGCTGGCAGATTGGGCTACGACAATTCAATAATTTTCCTTAGTATAACCCTTAGTTCTCCCTATACTAAATGATTTTGCACTTCTTTTGGTGAATATATTAGTATAGTGAATGCAAATAGAATGAGTAATGGTAGTCCAAACAACTACTTTGTAAATTTGTTTTGCTATATATAAAATACTCAATTAAATTCCAAAAAAAAAAAATTTGGCATCGAAATGAAATATAAGCGTTAGTATAGTTAGTGGAATGTATATAGACGTCTACGTAGCTGAATTGATTTGCAACTAGTAAAGATAATCACTATTTCATTTTTTTCTTGTTAAAATATACCCTGATCAAATCTGTGGCAACTTACAATGTAAATACAGGAAAGAAAAACAATGGAGCAAATGAAAAAGCAGTAAGCGATATATTGATATAACAAATTTTAGTATGTCAATAATGTTGTTGTAGTATAGTTGTTCGTATTCCCGCCTCTCACGCGGATGACCCGAGTTCGATTTCCCGACAACGGCGCATTTTTTTCTGTTCCTTTTTTTACTCATTTTTTGGTTTCCTTTTCGTTCTTTCTAAGTCAGGGTTTTATCTTCATTTTTACTCCTAAATTCTTTCTCATCTAACCAAACCATTATTTTGGACCAAAAAGCAAATATTATAGTCACGCATCAAAGAATATTTTATAAAATTACTGTCTATAGCTAATTAAAGTTTCACCACGAAATGTTCAAGTGATATTTCCTCATCTATGGCTATGAAGATGCAGAAAAAAAAAGGAAAAAAGAATTTAAAGGCGGGAAGATGATGAATAATGAATTGATAAATCAAAGAGTTGGAGGATATTTAAAAAAAATTTCTAACTCTCCTTATTTACTGGACTAGATAAACCCCAGCTCTACTCACGGGCGGAGCTACGGCAGAAAAGATTCATCCAAAATCTGTTCATTAGTAAAATAAATTAGAGAGATATCAATAGCAACAACAACTTACCTAGTATATGATCAAATTTTCTTGACTTTTTTTGTGTGTACATTGGAGTCTTCATAATACATAAAAGATTAAATCATCGATTCTTATAAGTTATAAAACAATTAAAATTTATGTTCACAATCTAATGTGATGAAATTGGACAACTATTTAATGTTTATAGCACAACATTAAATATCATTTATCTTGATTATATGAGTTGTTTAAATTTGAATTCTTGTACTAGTACACTTATATGTCTTGAAGAGACCGGTAGAGATACGTATTTTAGACTGGCTTAATAAAATAATTCTCTTGTTCATTATATGTAATTCTATTCTTAATCTTGATATTATTATTATTAGTTGTGTATATTTTTTTTTATCATTTTTATGTGTTTACATGCTGATAAATTGGACAAAACTAATATATATTGGCGATGTAATAATTAGTTGATAGAATTCTTGTTTAGTTCTTGAGATTCATGATATGTCTTTATGCAAACTTATAAGTTTTCATATGTAACCCAGGGGATGAATTTTATATCCGACTTGCGAAATAAATTAAATGAAAGTTTAAATAAAATAATTAATAATTTTATTTAACTGATAGTAACTGAATATTACCCGGGGAGTTAATAAAATTTAAAGGAAGAATATTGAAATTAAACTAAAATTACAATTACGAATTTTTAGTGGGAATTATTCGTAACTTGTTATGGTATAATAATACGAATTAAGAAAATGCTCAAAGACAATACTAAAAAGACTAGCGAGTATAGTGGAAGACCTCTATTTTTGGGTCTTCTTTTTGCAGTGAGAGAATGGGAAGGAAAAGAGACAACAAGTTTGTGGTTAAAAATTGACGTAAATTGCATTAATTCCCAAAGTTTTAACCAAAATGTATAATTTGATTGAATTATAAAAATAAGGTGGAAAAAATGACTAAAATTTGAATGAGTTAGTAAACGTTAATATGTATCGAATTGAAATAATTATCAAAATACTGAAATTTGATGTATTTTTAGAGGTTATCAAAAATCTCCGCATAAAACCTTCATAACAAGAATAATTTTGGGGAGTTCGGAACAAATCTCAAATTGAATATATAGTGGGTCTTTTGCAACCCCATATTTTAGGGGTGTTCAAAACCGATCCGAAACCAAAAACCGAATCGAACCGAAGCTTAATGGCTTAATGGTAACGGCTTAACGGACGGAGAACGCATTGATTTTTTTTATTAACGGCTTATCGGTTTGGGGGCGGATTATTCAATTTTCTTAACGGATAACTGTTAACCTGTTAAGAATATATATATATATATATATATATATATATATATATATATATATATATATATATATTTTACTTACATAATTATATATATTAAATATTAAAACTAAAAATCTTAAAAATGAATGAATAAGTACAGGTTATAGAACAGAATACCAAAATTTTTAAGGCTAAATGTTGAAGTTTAAGTGCATGTACTCGACTTTTTGAATCAAGCAAGAGTTAAGACCATATGCAACAAATGCTATAATTCAAAGAGCATTTTTCTTTTTCCTATTTCTAAAGTTGTGTTCTTTGTGAACAAAGATATATTCTTCTGACATATATCTTTTTCCTTCTTGGGCTAAAACAGTGTGAAAATGGGTACATAGCATGTGCTTCTTGGTGCTTCAAGATTGCTAATAGGAAAAGAAGTAGAAATGGAACTGGACATTGGACAATGTAGTATGCGGACATAATACATTTGAGCCCTTAGGTATTAAACCGATAAACCGTCCGGTAACCGTCCGATAAGAGCTAATACGATACCAATCCGCCCGATATCTTATGGGGTGGCTAACGGATGAATACATTTAAAAGCCGATAACCGTTAAGCCAAACCGTTAAGAGTAAAATGCAGCCCAATCCGCCCGATGAACACCCCTACCATATTTAAACCACCACGAAAAGAATTAATTTGTAGCGGCTAGCACACATATGCCACAAAACAAATTTATAGTAGGGTTTTTTTTTCCGACCCCATGAATAATCGCCATAATTTAGCGAGTTTATTGTAATATTAGAATGTAAATTATGATATTCAAGTACCTGCTAGTTCTTTACAACATTTTGACTTAATCAAAATATCGCCATTCTTCTCAGTAGTAAAAAGTATTTAAAATCTAGATGAAATATGTATTTGAATACCAATGATATAAAATTATAATATGTAAGGTCTATGAATAATCTCACCAGGCAGTCTAATAATAAAGTAGTCCCAATATTAAAAACTAAAAATTATCCTGCAATAATTCTTTATATAAGAAAACGCCAACAAGCTGAGGATCGCTGAATTCTACAAGCTCTAGTCAAACAAGCTGAACATCAACTCATCATCACTCTCTTCTTTTACTTCTTCCTGCAACGAGAGAAAACCAACAAGAGAAAACAATATATGAGCTTTTGCATCTTAGTTAATAGGGGCGGGGGGGAGGGGAGAGCATGCACGACCTGATAGCGGTTGGACAAAAGAAAAAACTACCAGAGATCAATCTAATCAACAGACAAAGCGGTCTGGCCAAAAGGGTCGAGAAGAGAGAACAACTATACTTTCTGGTTACAATTCACTTACATATATATAGACTTACATTGTTGGAAAAAAAAATCTTTTCTGAATATTCAGGGAATTTGTTCAATTGACTCATAAAATAGTTTTCTCACACTAGTTAACTAAACTAGAAGTAAAATATTATGAGCATGCATATACTAGTATTTAATGTCAGAGTTTTAAAATATGCATATAAAGAAAAATTAACATCGAATCATGGCTAACTTACATAATTACTAGAGTAAATACTGGTTATTGCAATCAAGATACACTACAAAGAAAAAATAATTAGCTGTGAACTTCATCGTTACTGTGCCTAAATCGCTCGTAGCTAACAAAAACTTTTTAATAATCTGCGGCTAATCCATCGCAAAATAGGATTAGCGACGATTCTTTTGTTTAGCTACATAATTTGTTAATCACTAATTCCTGTTTTTTTAGTATTGATATAATTTTAGACAGAATACATATACATGTATAACTTTAGACAGAAGATCAATTAGTAGTGGTTCATGAAAAATAAGTGGAAGATTGAATGTATACCTTCTTCTTATCATTGGCGGAAGGTGCAGCGGCGGCATCCTGACCAGTAGTAGGAGCGGAAGCAGCGGCTACAGCGGCGGTGGAAGCCGCGGTTCCGCTGACGCCGACATTCATGACAAGTTCATCCACGTTCATCTTCTGACAAAGTTTTGCAAAAAGGCTCGGCCAGTATGATTCCACCTTCAAATTTGCTGCTTTTATGAGTGTACCAATTTTCTCGGCATTAATAGGAATGCCATCATCGTGAAGGATCAAACAAGCGTAAGTACAAGCAAGTTCACCGATGGAAGACATATTTTCTCTGATTTCTTTTCTATATTTCAAGAATAATATTGCAGAAACCCTAGTAGAGTGGTAGGAATTTTGAGGCTGTGAAACGATTTTGTGGGGGTATTTATATAAGTTTTCTTTTCATTCATTTCCTAAAGATTTATGATTTGTAATTTACATACTCCTATTTAAATTTGGTTAAGAGGCCGACCAAAAATATATTTACTAAAAGGAAAAAAAAGGGGACAGATATATGATTTCCATATCTGTTGAGGAATTAATTTATTTTGGAAAAAAGAAGGATTTCAGAATGATTAAAATCTTAAAATATTGTTTATTGTTATGAAATAATATAAAGACAAGAACAATAATACAAGAACAAGAGCAATAGAAAGAATAGAGAGAGAGGAGTATTCTCATTGATACTTAGAGATTGTTAGGGATGTTTTACAATGGTAGAAGACCCCTTTATTTATAGGGAGGGGGATGATTTAGCTACCAAGAATAGAACTCTAGAATCTCTCTAATTATAGACATGCACCTTAAATAGGAGATTTCATAACACTCCCCCTTGAATGTCTATTCAACAATGTGCCTCGTTAAAACCTTAAAACCAAAACCCAATGGGAAAAATTAAAGAAAGGAAAAAGAGTACACATGTTTGAATATGCGCCTATTGGTTGCCTCGTTAAAAACCTCGCAAGGAAAACCCATTTGGGACAAAACCTTGTAAGGGAAAAAGAGTGCAACGCGCATTAACTCCCCCTAATAAGAACATCAATTTATATCCTTGAGCATTTGCATTCCAATCTTGTGCACCATCTTCAAAACGATCTTTGGTAGATGTTTGATAAATCAACCATATTGACTTGAATAAATATTCCGCACCTTGAAATCATCATTCTTGATAGATATGAACATCTTCATATAATGTCGTGGAATAACTCTTCAATAACTCCATAGATGCATTCTCAATGCTATCATGCTTATTGTTATAGCAAGATACATATGTACACAAATTGTACTAAGGATTTGGTACTTCAGGACCAAGAATTGCATATGCTTCAAGCAACTTAAATCTTTCAAGTTAAGTCATATAAGCCATATAATAGACTTTAGATGCATATCAAGTTTTCCATGTCATGCTAGACAAATAAGATATCGAAAACTGATTATACATACCTTTGACTTTATACTTTCAAGCATTTGAACTATAGGTTCAAAACTACATGTCTTTCATATGGAATCAATTCTTCTTGAATTGTATCTCTTCCATTTAGTTACTTTCTTTGGGTCAGCAAATGCGTATAGCATGCTTTGCAATATGTTGCAATTGAATTATCCCTTTTATGAACTTCAGGTTCATATCATGATATTCGGGGATATACATATACAAAGGATAATTCATCCCATGTAACCTTTTCTCAAGTGTTTATCATGTCTCCCCCTCATGTTAGAAAAGCTAACTTGTTTCCTCAACTTTGGGAAATCATCTTTGTGCATTATCATGTCAATATACACAGCACATTAATAATAAGATGAAATTATTTGGTTCCTGACCTTGAACCACTTGTGAGGGGAGAATATACTCTCGTATACAACGTATATCAAACTGATATATATAACTTTATTCTCATAAGAAACAGTTTAGCAATTAAGTGGAAGCACTCAATAATTATCTTGCTAAACCAACTTTGATATAAACCAACTTATCAAGATGAACTATCTTGAGTAGAGAATCTGGAAATTATGCTCGAAGTTAGATTACCGAGTAATTTACTTCGCAAGCACCGGCCAGGCTGCGGGTTAATAACAATTGCGCATGTAACCATTTCATAGATGCATCATATGTGGTATACATGGCAGGTGAATGGGCCCATATTCACCTTTGGTATTTCCAGAATTTATGAGCTTCAACCCGAACTCTTTAGTTGGTCAGTTCATTAATGAGAACAAGTGATACAAGAGAATTCATAAAGAACTTTCTAGTTCTTTGATATTCACCTGTGTGAATTTGCACATCATACTTAAAATGAGATGGCTAATACGAATGCTAACTGAACAAATTATCAATATTGGTAAACTTCAAATTTACACCATGACATGTGCACTTATCAATAAACTTTAGGTTTATTATGACATGGGTTTTTATACCAATAGATATCCACTTTATTGTGGCATTCTTTCTTTTGTGTAGTACAAACTGGAGAACAAAGCGGGTAGCTTTTCATATGCAAATTACCCCGCTACAAGTTGTAGTAATAGGAGATATCAAAGCCTTCCTTTATTTATAGTCTCAATATAATCAATCGCTTTCGCGTGTACTTTGGAAACTGAATAAGTTTCTTTGAGACTTACTACAACACAATACTCAATTGTGTTTCTCCAACATAGTAATAATTGGCTCTTCTAGAGCTCTCAATTAATTTTGTACTACCACAGATTCATCAACATCCATGTGGTGAATATCTTTCTTAAAGAGAAAGTTATACCATTATGGTCATGTCAAACTTATATGCAAGATATGTTTCTTGCATTATCGTTGTCCTTTAATAGTCATATTTCCAAAATACTTTGGCGTACAATAGGTACGTGACCAACGATCATTCATGCCATATATCATCTCAAACCTCCTTCTAGGGGTGAGTGTGGTATCATCTCAAACCTCCTTCTAGGGGTGAGTGTGGTATATTTAATACCAATTTCATGTTCATATTCTTCCAATAATGAATATGTATTCGTGAATCAGATGTTGTCACATTCACTTCGGGGATATGTGATTTTGTTATCCTTTTCAAATCTATAAATGCGTCAGGCATTTGATTTGCTATTCTTTGCAAATGGATAATCTTTTGTGCCTCTTTCACAAATAGAGGTATGTGGATCAAGATGAGATAATAATGCATTTTTCCACAAAATTTCCCGTTTGGTTTCACCAACTTCTCCCCCTAATTTTGGGAAAAGTGTCTCATCAAATTGACAGTCTGCAAATCGTGCAGTGAACAAATCTCCTATCAATGTTTCGAGGTAGCGAATAATGGAGGGCGATTCAACCTCAACATATATTCCTAACCTTCTTTGCGGACCCATTTTGGTGCGGGATGGCGGTGCTACAGGCACATATACTTCGCATCCAAAGATTCTTAAATGGGATATATTGGATCCATGACCCAAAACCAATTGCAACGGGGAATATTTGTGTCAATTCGTCAGTCAGAGACGAACTAGCATTGCAGTATGCAAAATGGCGTGTCCCCAAACCGAAGTGGGCAGCCGACGAACTAGTATTGCTGCATGCAAAATGGCGTGACCCCAAACCGAAGTGGGCAGCCGACGAACTAGTATTGCTGCATGCAAAATGGCGTGAACCCAAACCGAAATGGGCAGCCTCGTTTTCATGAAGAATTCAAGATTATTCTCATCTATTGTCTCAATATGATATCCATTTTGAATGATATCTTTAAAACTCAACAAGTTCCTTTTAGACTTGGAGGAGAACATTGATTAAAACTCAACAAGTTCTTCTTAGACTTGGAGGAGAATATTGCATTCTCTAAGATAAACGTCGTGCCTTTGGGCAGAGTTACAGTTGCTCTTCCGGAGCCTTCAATCAATTTAATTCCCATGGTTTGACATACAAAAGAAATACACGAACATAAGAATAAACAAGTTCAATTCGTTTGTGTCACATAATATTTTCAAAATTGCTGATGTCAGTTGACTAAATAAATCAGATAGTCGATTATATATTTTCCATAATCGATTACTATGCAGTTTGAAAATTTCAGTTTAAGCATTTTCATAAAACAATCGATTGTTAAACACACACAATCGATTGTTGAACATTGATAATCGATTGTTAAACACACACAATCGATTATTTGCTATTTTTGAAAAACAGATCATTGTCTTAAGACAATCGATTGTTAGACATAGACAATCGATTGTTGGTTATTTTTGAAAAATTCCAGACCTCACTGTATAAAGACAATCGATTGTTTGACATAGACAATCGATTGTTGGTTATTTTTGAAAAATTCCAGATCACACTGTTTTAAGACAATCGATTGTTAAACATAGACAATTGATTGTTGACTGTTTTTGAAAAATTCCAGATCACACTGTTTTAAAGACAATCGATTGTTAAACATAGACAATCGATTGTTGACTGTTTTTGAAAAATTCCAGATCACACTGTTTTAAAGACAATCGATTGTTGATCATTGACAATCGATTGTTTTGCAGTTTTTATGCGAAATATGAGATAACCGACTAGTTTTTTAGGTTAGTCGATTACCTCTACTGGAAAGTAAACATATTATTGATATTTGAGCATATTGATACATTCTAAAGAACTAATACTAACATTATATCATGAACTAACTAATACGAGCTAATACTAATGGCTATTAGTTTATTCATTCACTAATACAAACAAGTAAAATAAAATCAAACAGCTCCATCTTCTTTCATCACTGATCCATCACCGATTAGGTGGTCTATCTTCCCCTCAGGTTGCTCAAAGAAGTCTGCCACATCCAAGTGGGTGATGTCAAAGTTGTCGTCAGAGACAAAATTCGTTTCAGGGCGTTTACTCTTTCGAGATGCTTGATAAAGGTCAACAAAATGTCATGGTATGCGGCAAGCCTTTGACCAGTGCCCGTTTCCACCGCAACGATAATATATAGTTTATAAACTATTTGCTTTTGGATTCTTATCATGTCGTGCTTGTGGCAGAGTGGCCAACTTCAGGTTGTCATATCTCTTCTTTAAGCCATTCCACAAGATGGGTGGATCTTTGACTGTGATATATTCGACTTTCAAACCTTCATCAAGGTGATGGCGCAAGAAAATCAAGGCCTTAGCATAGTTTCAAACCTTCATCAAGGTGATGGCGCAAGAAAATCAAGGCCTTAGCATAGTTTTGGGTGGATGCATTATTTCTGTCTTTAATGGCGTCTCCAAGACCCATAGCATCTAAGTGGATTTCAGCATCCAACACCCATGTCATATAGTTCTTGCCCGAAATTTCAAGGGCAACGAACTTTCTTTTCATAATGTCAGACATAAAACAAATTTACATCAAGAGCGTGTTCATACTTACGGACTCTATTACAATTATCACATTCACTTCAGGGAATGGATCATAATCATGTGCTTTACACAATCTCATGTCAAATATTACTTTCATAAAGTGAAAGATTATTTTGAGAATCTTTATTATTCTCATTATCACAATAATGACGATTATAATTTCGTCTATTGCCACGTCCACATCCATTGATACCTTTACGGTAATAATTTTGTCTTCTTTCAGACTTATCACATACTGCTTCCACATTCTCTAAAGGGAATGGAGCAAATTCAATGGGACGGATTTTCAATTCTTTGCCCACAATTATACATGAATTTAATCATGGCAGGACATAGAGATTTTACCACTTCATGTGGTTACAATTTCTTACAAACTCCATTAGAGTTATAATCAAACTTTGTTGTCTATGTTTGTATATAAAATCAAATTATAGGATTCCAAGAATTTGAAAGGGAAAAGTAAGTTACTTACCTTTAAGGTATACCAATAAATATTGTGATATCGAATATACCTCTTCTATTTTCCATATAGAAAATCTCTGCATAAGCTCTCAAATTGATAGCGAAGATGTGATAATGAGATTGAGCAGTACTCCAATTTGTTTACAGTAATATCAAATTCCAGCAACTCGAACTTGACGGAGAAAATGGATAGCAACGAGAGCCATGACCGAAACCTCAAATCGGTGACAAACTTGAATTAACTTCAAAGAAACCTCCTCACTTTAATAAAACTCCATGGTTTTAGCATAAGAAATCAGAAGAAGGAAGAAATCAAATTCAATTGTAACAAAGAAAGGAATAGCGGAAGTAAATAGCTAGGATCACTTGTATGTAATATAGACAACACATAATTATAGATTTTAATCGAACATAAACTCGATACTTATCTCTTGAAGCGTGACCCGGATAATGCTCGGAATTAGCGAAATTCGTGTGGGCGAATTTCTCCTTAATCTTCTCAAAGTACTTCTTGAGACGGTAGAGTCTCGTGCTGATAACGTGTTATGAAATAATATAAAGACAAGAACAACAATACAAGAACAAGAGCAATAGAGAGAATAGAGAGAGAGGAGTATTCTCATTGATACTTAGAGATTGTTAGGGATGTTTTACAATGGTAGAAGACCCCTTTATTTATAGGGAGGGGGATGATTTAGCTACCAAGAATAGAACTCTAGAATCTCTCTAATTATAGACATTCACCTAAATAGAGAGATTTTACACTTCTATTTAAGGTGAATGTCTTTAATTAGAGAGATACTAGAGTCCTATTATTGGTAGCTAAATCATCCCACTCCCTATAAATAAAGGGGTCTTCTACCATTGTAAGACATCCCTAACAATCTCTAAGTATCAATAAGAATACTTCTCTCTCTCTATTCTCTCTATTCTTGCATTATTGTTCTTGTCTTTATATTATTTCATAACACGTTATCAGCACGAGACTCTACCATCTCAAGAACCATTCTTGAAAAATCTAAGGTATTTCCCTCTTCCTAATTTAATTTTCGATTATGTCTGACATTACGAAAAGAAAGTTCGTTGCCCTTGAAATTTCGGGCAAGAACTATATGACATGGGTGTTGGATGCTGAAATCCACTTAGATGCTATGGGTCTCGAAGACACCATCAAAGATAGAGAAAAAGCATCCACCCAAGACTGTGCGAAGGCCTTGATTTTCTTGCGCCATCACCTTGATGAAGGTTTGAAGATTGAATATCTCACCGTCAAGGATCCACTCATCTTGTGGAACGGCTTAAAGGAGAGATATGACAACCTGAAGTTGGTCACTATGCCACAAGCACGATATGATTGGGCTCATCTGAGGCTCCAGGACTTTTAGCCCGTTTCTGAATATAATTCTGCAATGTTCAGAATTACTTCTAAATTGAAGCTATGCGGGGATAAAATATCCGATTATGATATGCTTGAGAAAACGTTTACAACGTTTCATGCCTCCAATATGGTACTGCAACAACAGTACAGAGAGAAAGGCTTTACAAAGTACTTTGAACTGATTTCTCTTCTACTAGTGGCTGAGCGAAATAATGACCTGCTCATGAGAAATCACGAAAATCGACCCACTGGGTCTACATCACTGCCTGAAGCAGATAAGGTGCACTCTCATTATGCCAAACATGAAAAGGGCCATGGTCATGGTCATAAACGGGGTCATAGCCAGGGACGTAGACAAGGAAGAAATTTCAGTAAAGTCCGTCAACCCCCAAGGAGAGATAAGCGCCGAAAGCAGAAACGGGATCATGAAGATCCTAAGGCAAATGGTTCAGAAACTATATGTTATCGTTGCGGTGGGAAAGGGCACTAGTCAAAGACTTGCCGTATACCAAGACACTTGGTTGACCTTTATCAAGCATCTCGAAAGAGTAAAGGCCCTGAAACAAATTTTGTCTATGACGACAACTTGGACATCACCCACCTGGATGTGGCAGACTTCTTTGAGCAACCCGAGGGGAAAATAGACCACCTAATCGGTGATGGGTCCGTGATGAAAGAAGATGGAGTTATTTGATTTTGTTCTACTTATTTGTATTAGTTAGTGAATAAACTAATAGTCATTAGTATTAGCTCGTATTAGTTAGTTCATGATGCAATGTTAGCAGTAGTTCTTTAGAATGTCTTCAATATGCTCAAATATCAATAATATTTTTATTTTCCAATAGGGGTAATCGACTAGCCTGAAAAACTAGTCGATTATCTAATATTTTCGCATTAAAGCTGAAAAACAATTGATCAACAATCGATTGTCTATGTCTAACAATCGATTGTCGTTAAGACAGTGTAATCTGGAATTTTTTCAAAAATCATCCACAAACGATTGTCTATGTCTAACAATCGATTGTCGTTAGACAGTGTAATCTGGAATTTTTCAAAAAATCATCCACAATCGATTGTCTATGTCTAACAATCGATTGTCGTTAGACAGTGTAATCTGGAATTTTTCAAAAATCATCCACAATCGATTGTCTATGTCTAACAATCGATTGTCGTTAGACAGTGTAATCTGGAATTTTTCAAAAATCATCCACAATCGATTGTCTATGTCTAACAATCGATTGTCTTTAGACAGTGTAATCTGGAATTTTTCAAAAATAGTCAACAATCGATTGTTTATGTTTAACAATCGATTGTCTTAAAACAGTGTGCTCTGGAATTTTTCAAAATAGCCAACAATCGATTGTCTATATTTAACAATCGATTGTCTTAAGACAGTGTGCTCTAGAATTTTTCGAAATAAGCCGACAATCAATTGTCTACGTTTAACAATCGATTGTCTTAAGACAGTGTGATCTGAAGTTTTTCAAAATAGCAAATAATCGATTGTGTGTGTTTAACAATCGATTGTTAATGTTCAACAATAGATTGTGTGTGTTTAACAATCGATTGTTTAAAGAAAATGCTTAAACTGAAATTTTCAAACTGCATAGTAATCGATTATGGAAAACATATAATCGACTATCTGATTTAGTTAGTCAACTGTTAGCAGCAGATTTTGAAAATATTATGTGACACAAACGAATTGAACTTGTTTATTCTTATGTTCGTGTATCTATTTTGTATGTCAAACTATGGGATAGCAAATATGGATATCTCACAAAACGAACTTGGATCAACGTCCAACTGTAAAAGTATTTGCCTAGTTGATTCATGTACTACACATACAATACTCAAAGAAAAGAAATATTTCTCTCAACTAAATATGTGTAAGGCAAACGTTACTACAATCTCTGGAAGTAGTAAATTGATTGAAGGCTCCGGAAGAGCAATTGTAACTCTGCCCAAAGGCACGACGTTAATCATAGAGAATGCAATGTTCTCCTCCAAGTCTAAGAGAAACTTGTTGAGTTTTAAAGATGTACGTCGGAATGGCTATCATATTGAGACAATGGATGAAGATAAACTTGAATATCTTGTCATCACAAAGAATGTCTCCGGCCAAAAGAGGGTTATTGAGAAATTCCCGTCTTTATCTTGTGGCCTATATTGGACAAGAATTAGTGCAATTGAGGCACATTCAACAGTAAACCAAAGGGTTACTGATTCCAATACCTTTGTACTTTGGCATGATCGATGGGGACACCCAGGATCGGTCATGATGAGACGGATTATAGAAAGCTCATATGGGCATCCATTAAAGAATTTCAAAATTCTTTCGAATAATGAATATCCTTGCACTTCGTGTTATCAAGGCAAGTTGATTATCAGGCCATCACCAACAAAGCTTGGGACTGAGTCACCCACGTTTCTGGAACGTATACAAGGGGACATTTGTGGACCTATTCACCCACCTAGTGGGTCGTTTAGGTATTTCATGGTCTTGATAGACGCATCCTGTAGATGGTCTCATGTGTGCCTGTTGTCATCACGCAACCTTGCGTTTGCGGAATAATGGCACAAATAATTCGACTACGAGCACAATTTCCAGATAATCCAATCAAGTCCATTAGACTGGATAATGCTGCTGAGTTTACATCCCAAGCATTTAATGATTATTGCTTATCAATCGGGATAAAAGTTGAACGTTTTGTAGCTCATGTTCACACTCAAAACGGTTTTGCAGAATCGTTAATTAAACGCCTGCAGTTGATTGCAAGGGCATTACTTATGAGAACGAGGCTGCCCACTTCGGTATGGGGTCACGCCATCTTACATGCAGCAATGCTAATTCGTCTCAGACCGACGAATTACCACAAGTATTCCCCGTTGCAATTGGTTTTGGGTCATGAACCCAATATATCCCATTTAAGAATTTTTGGATGCGCAGTATATGTGCCTATAGCACCGCCATCCCGCACCAAAATGGGTCCGCAAAGAAGGTTAGGAATATATGTTGGGTTTGAATCGCCCTCCATCATTCGCTACCTCGAAACATTGACAGGCGACGTGTTTACTGCACGATTTGCAGACTGTCGATTCGATGAGACACTTTTCCCAAAATTAGGGGGAGAAGTTGGTGAAACCAAACGGGAAATTTTGTGGAAAAATGCATCATTATCTCATCTTGATCCACATACCTCTATTTGTGAAAGAGAGGTACAAAAGATTATCCATTTGCAAAGAATAGCAAATCAAATGCCTGATGCATTTACGGACTTGAAGAGGATAACGAAATCCCACATTCCCGCGGAAAATGTTCCAATCCGTATTGATGTCCCTGTTGGACAATCATCTAGTGTCATAACCAATGATTCGAATGCACGCCTGAAGCGTGGCAGACCATTAGGTTCCAAAGATCGAAATCCTAGAAAGAGGAAAAAGAATGATCAAAATGACACCACGAAAGAATCTCATGAGGAAATTCATGATTTAACAAATTCTGAGATTCATGAAGAATCCATTGAGCCCGAGACTCTGGAAAATACGGAACTATCCCTAAATCCAATCAATATTGAGGCAAATATTAATCGAGTGGATATTGTGGTGGATAATGCCTTTGCTTATAATGTCGCATCTAGCATTATGCAAGAATGTGAGGATCTCGAACCTCAATCTGTTGAAGAATGTCGAAAAAGACAGGATTGGCCAAAGTGGCAAGAAGCAATTCAATCAGAATTGAATTCGCTGGCAAAACGTGAAGTTTTTGGCCCTATAGTTGAAACACCTAATGGTGTTAAGCCTGTCGGCTATAAATGGGTCTTTGTACGCAAAAGAAATGAGAAAAACGAGGTACAAAGATATAAGGCACGCCTTGTTGCACAAGGTTTTTCTCAAAGGCCTGGTGTCGATTATGAAGAGACATATTCGCCTGTAATGGATGCGATAACCTTTCGTTATCTCATAAGTTTTGCTGTCCATGAAAAGCTTGACATGCACTTAATGGATGTGGTTACTGCCTATCTTTATGGCTCACTTGATAATGAGATATACATGAAAATTCCCGATGGACTCAAGATGCCAAACGCGCATAATTCAAAATCTCGGGAAATGTTCTCAATTAAATTGCAAAGATCCTTGTATGGTCTAATGCAATCTGGACGAATGTGGTATAATCGTCTTAGTGAGTACTTGTTAAAAGAAGGCTATATAAATGACGCCATTTGCCCGTGTGTTTTTATAAAGAAAACAACATCAGAATTTGTTGTACTTGCCGTATATGTCGATGACATAAACCTTATTGGAACCCCTATAGAACTCCAAAAGTCAATTGATTATCTAAAGGATGAATTCGAGATGAAAGATCTCGGAAAGACTAAACTATGTCTTGGTTTGCAAATTGAATATTTGGCAAACGGAATTTTTGTTCATCAATCTACCTATACAGAAAAGGTACTGAAACGATTTTACATGGATGAAGCACATCCTTTAAGTACACCGATGGTTGTTCGATCACTTGATGTGAACAAAGATCCATTCCGACCACAAGAAAGGAATGAAGAGCTACTTGGTCCTGAAGTACCATATCTTAGCGCAATTGGCGCACTAATGTATCTTGCAAATACTACAAGGCCTGACATATCCTTTTCAGTTAATGTCTTAGCAAGATTTAGCTCGGCTCCTACGAGGAGACATTGGAATGGGATCAAACACATATTGCGGTACCTAAAGGGAACTACCGATATGGGCTTATTTTATGGCAAGAATTGCAGCCCGGATCTTGTTGGTTATGCTGATGCTGGATATTTGTCCGACCCACACAAGGCTCGATCTCAAACGGGTTATGTGTTTACCTGTGGAGAAACCGCCATATCTTGGCGATCGACTAAGCAATCAATTGTGGCTACTTCATCTAATCATGCCGAGATAATTGCTATTCATGAAGCAAGTCGGGAGTGTGTGTGGTTGAGGTCTATAATACATCATATCCAAAACAAATGTCGTTTGAAGTGTGATAAACTACCCACAACTTTGTATGAAGACAATGCAGCATGTATAGCTCAATTGAAGGGAGGATTCATAAAAGGAGATAGAACGAAGCATATTTCACCAAAGTTATTCTTCACACATGATCTTCAAAAGAATGGTGATATCAATGTTCAACAGATTCGTTCAAGCGACAATATGGCTGATTTGTTCACAAAATCTCTACCAAAGTCAACCTTCAAGAAGCTAGTTCACAAGATCGGGATGCGAAGACTTAAGGGCATAAATTGATGTTCTTATCAGGGGGAGTTAATGTGCGTTGCACTCTTTTTCCCTTACAAGGTTTTGTCCCACCGGGTTTTCCTTGCGAGGTTTTTAACGAGGCAACCAATAGGCGCATATTCAAACATGTGTACTCTTTTTCCTTACTTTAATTTTTCCCATTGGGTTTTGTTTTAAGGTTTTAACGAGGCACATCATTGAATAGACATTCAAGGGGGAGTGTTATAAATAGAGAGATTTTACACTTCTATTTAAGGTGAATGTCTTTAATTAGAGAGATTCTAGAGTCCTATTATTGGTAGCTAAATCATCCCACTCCCTATAAATAAAGGGGTCTTCTACCATTGTAAGACATCCCTAACAATCTCTAAGTATCAATAAGAATACTTCTCTCTCTCTATTCTCTCTATTCTTGCATTATTGTTCTTGTCTTTATATTATTTCATAAGAGTTTAGAAGTAATTGCACTTTTTGATTTAGTAGTTAATGGAAAATTTTCGTTTTTGATCCTTGATATAGTTTGCTAAGCATATTTACCCTAGAAGCGTTAAAAATGTGTAATTTTTTTTCCCTTTACATAGGAAATATGTTATATTTAGACTATTTTAAGAATTATAGTACCATCAAACGTGAATATATAATAGTCTTATCTAATAACACATGAATAATCAAATGGCTTAATGTCACGATTCCGGTTTGCTCTCCGTGAACCATCGCGACGACATCTAGCTTCTACGACTAGCGAAGCCTAAATTGGGGAAGATAACCAAACTTGCGGAAGTAAAACAATCTAAAAACAGAAATAAAGTAATAATAGTGTTAAATGTGCCACTCGGCATACACCATATATATATATATATATATATACACACACACACACACACAACATCTAAATCCAAGACCCTGAACCCCACGAATCACACACTAAGAAAAGAGAAACACTATATAGCTCTAACTCCAAAATTTTGTCTAATATATATATATATATATATATATATATATATATATATACACACACACACACACAACATCTAAATCCAAGACCCTGAACCCCACGAATCACACACTAAGAAAGAGAAACACTATATAGCTCTAACTCCAAAATTTTGTCTAATAAGAATAGAAGTACAGAAAGGCTAAATACTAAAAAGGCAGGAATAGAAGGGACTCCTTGGTCTGCGGACGCGGCCGATGTACCTCGAAGTCTCTAAGTAGTCACCTCCCGCAAAGATGGTAGGCTTGAGAAGACGTACTTGGATCTGCACATGAAAAATATGTGCAAAAGGGACATGAGTACACAACAACGGGTCTCAGTAAGTGCCAAGCCTAACCTCGATCGAGTAATGACCAGGAAGGTCAGGGCCTTACTGAGATCAATTAAGATATATGGGTTTACAATGTAATTATAAATGTATAAATAAGTGCATGGCAGGAAATAACATATAATTGAAAGAACAATAACATCTAGAATAGAGACAAACAAACAACAGAAAGAAATATAGCTCAACACAAAGATAACAATCGGGGCACCTTCCAGGATACCGTCCTGTAGTCCCAACTACAACTGTCCATTGGATCTCCAGGGATACCGTCCCGTAGTCCATCATATATATGTATGAAGGATCTCCGGGGATCCCATCCGGTAGTCCAACTATCAATGCGTGGGGATCTACCGAAATTCCGATCCGTAGTCCCAAATATGAATAGTGCATTCCCGTAGTTCCATATAACTGTGCAGGGAAATCTACGGAGAATTGAACCCGCAGTTCCAAAGTAAATATGCAGGGGGATCTATCGGGAATCTAACCCGCAATCCCAAATAAATGTGCAGGGGATCTATCGGGAATCTAACCCGCAATCCCAAATAAATGTGCAGGGGATCTATCGGGAATCTAACCTGCAATCCCAAAATAAATATGCAAGGGGATCTATCAGAAATCTAACCCCCAGTCCCAAAGTAAATAGGCAGGGGGTGGTACCGGAATCCCACATCCGTAGACCCAATGTAAATACAAACAACAACAAGAAAACCTTCACAAAAGGGAAATTTCATTTTAAGGCAACAAATAATTCTAGCCTAGCGTGCTGCACAGAGTTCAGGTAAACAGATTGAACAATAAAAGCAATTAAATCACTTAGGCATGTTTTGCCTAATCTAACACAGGCTTAAATAGTACAAGTAATAAAAGCATGTAAAGAAACATGCCAATGAATACTTTAAGAAAGACTGGATTTCCAATAATTTGCACCAGTACGTGCTCGTCACCTCATGCACAAGGTAATTCAGTTTCCAAATATACAAATCCTAAGGGGAAGATTCTCCACACAAGGTTAGACAAGCCACTTACCTGGAACAAGCTTAAATCAACTTGAAACCACGCTTTTGCCACGAGTATCTGACTTCAAATGGCCCAAATTTATTTAGTTCCATTTCATAATATAAATAATACTTCAAGTAGCTGATTCTACAATCAAATTATAAGCTAATACGTGAAATTATGTAAAATAACAAAAATACCCCTTGGTCCCACGTCTTGAAATTGGGTGAAATTTATATTTTTAAAATCTTCACACTCACACGAGTCTATTCATGTAAGAATCTCTCAAATCGGATGTCAAAAACCCAATCAAAACCCAATAATTCGGCATATGAATTTTATCTAATTTTTGCCAAATTTTTCCACCAAATTCGAAATTTAAAGGCTAGATTTGAGTTAGAAATAATGGAAATTAATCTAAGTTGGGTAGAAATAACTTACCCAAGTTGCCTAGGTACAAAAGTCTTAAACAATCGCCCCTTCCGAGCTCTCAAAATAAAAAAACGTGATAATAGCCTTAAACCCCCGTATTGAGATTTTAATGTGTCTGCCTAGATTTTGTCAATTGCGATTGCAAGGAATAGAGTGCGATCGGGAAGAGAAAAATTTGAGGGTCCTCGAACTGGCCTATGCGAGCGCAATGGAAGGTTTGCAATCACGGAAGAGGACAAAGCGAGCTTACGCATTTGCCATCGAATCCATGCAAATGCGAAGTGTAAAATGGGCAATGAACCACCAACTCCCATTTCTACTATGTGAACGCAGAAGAGGAACTGTGAATGCTAAGGAGGAAGGGGCAGTACTATGCGATCGCGAGCCAAGTATTGCGATTGCAAAGAACAAATTGGCCCCCTCCGAAATTACACTACACGAACGCGGAAGGAAGGCTACGATCGTGATGAAGAAAACCACATGCCAGCAGTTAAGAAATTTCAACAAGTTCCAAAATGACCCGTTGAGCATCCAAAGTACACCCGAGGCCCCCGGGACGTCAACTAAACTTATGAACATATCCCATAACATCATTCAAACTTGTTCCAACCTTTACAACGCTCAAAATAACATTTAAACACCTATTTTTCATCGAATTTAAGCTTAAAATTTCCAAAAACTCTATAAATACATTTTCGATCAAAAAGTCTACCAAACCTTGTCCAAATGACCTGAAACTTTGCACGCACATCCAAAATGATATAATGGAACTACTGCAACTCTTAAAATTCCATTCTGACCCTCAGGTCAAAATCTCACTATTGAAACAGAATCTTTCAAATTCAATTTTCGGCATTTCAAGCCTAAATTAGCTACAGACCTCCAAAATACAACCTGAACACGCCCCGAACCCCAAAATACTCAACAGAGTTAACGAAACCATTGAAGTTCTATTCCGAGACCGTCTTCACAATATTCTGACTATGGTTTATTTTTCAACACTTACTCTCTCATTTAGGGACTAAGTGTCCCAAAACTTTCTGAAACCCAAAATCGAACATCCTAGAAAACCAAAATAGCAGAAGTAAACTTGGAGAAAATAGTTAATAGGGGATTAGGGTGTTAATTCATAAGACTACCGACCGGGTCGTCACACTTAACAATAACTATATTCATTTAACTTGTGCAGATTTACAAGCAGAAGGATAAATGATTAGGTCAAACACGATTAGAATCAGAAACTATCAGTATTTTAGGGACTAAAAGTGTGAATTTCCTATTTTTATTATGTTATTGGTTTTCTTTAGGAATACTTTTACTACTAGTAGTGTACTGATTACAACTATACTCCAACCATCATCAACATTAGTATTCATTGTTTTAGCTTAAATATATAATGTAACGACCCGATCGGCCCTTTTGAGATCTAGCAAGTCGTTCAGCAGTCCGAGGTCACAAATAACTTCATTTAAGGTATTATGACTTGTACGCATGGTCGGAATTAAGTTTTAGGAAGTTCAAAGTTGATTTGGAAAGAGAATTCTCATTTCGGAAGCTTAAAGATTAAACAATTAACTAGGATTGGAATTTTGAGTAAACAACATCGGAATCAGTATTTGAAGGTCCTAGCAAGCTTGTATGATGATTTCGGACTTGAGCGTATCGGATCGGGTTTTGGATGACCCGGAAGCATTATGGCGCCTATTGTAAAAGGTGTAGCATTTGAAAAGAAATTTCATAAGTTTGGTTGAAGTGCATTTTAGTGACATCGATGTCCGTCTGGGATTTCGATTCTGGGAGCAGCTCTGTGTTGTGATTCTGGATTTGGGGGCGCGATTGGAAGTGAATTCAGAGGTCTGTAGGTCATTTTCGAGCCATTTGGCTAAAGATAAAAATTTGAAGGTTTTTGAGAAGTTTGATCGGAAGTGCACTTTTTGATATCGGGGTCAGAATTTGATTCCGAAAATTGGAGTAGGTCTATTATGTCGAATATGGCTTCTGTGCAAAATTTGAGGTCAATCGGACGTGATTTGGTAGTTTTAAGCATCGAAAGTAGAAGTTGGAAGTTCTAAAGTTCATAAAGCTTGGATTGGGTGTTGGTTCATGATTTTAGCATTGTGTGATGTGATTTGAGGCCTCGAGCAAGTCTGAAATATGTTTTGAGACTAGTTGGTGTGATAGGTCGAGGTCCCGGAGGCCTCGGGTGTGTTTCAGGTTGTATCACGCTCTTATTTGATATTTCAATGTCGTTTCTTTGAACATAAAGGGGTATCATATTAAGAAAATGAGCTCCAAATTAAGTTTTTATTGAACCATTAGATATGTATCGAAATTTCAGAGCCATAAAAAAAAAGAATCATCCAATTTGGACATTGCATGAGGAAATTATGCTCTTTTTTGTGTTGGGAAAAACTGTTGCTTCTGGTATGGTTGCAATTGCGAACTTTTCGTCGTAAATACGACCTTTACCAGCCCCTCTTTGTTCGCAATTGTGAATACTTTCTTCACTTTTGCGAGCATTTGCAATTGTGAACCCTGGATCGTAAATGCGGCATCTGCAGCTTGATTTTAGCTGTGGAACTCGACTTTTTGCTTCATTTTATCATATTTTACGCCCTAGGTCCGATAGTGGGCGATTTTGAGAGTGGAATTTTGTACCAAATAATTGGGTAAGTTCCCCTTACAAATTCTCAATCATATTTTGTGATTGTACCTTAGATTTAACATCAAATTCATGAGAATCTAAAGGAGAATAACCTAGAAATTGAGATTTTTGGATTTTGACCACGATTTTAGGCATGGAACTTAGAATAAATTATATATTTGAGTTCGTAAGGTCATGGGTAAACTTTTTATTTGAATTTTTTTTTGAATCGAGGCACGTGGACCCGTGTGCAATTTTGTCTACTTATTGTTCGGGTTAGGAATTGTTATAAATTAGACAATAATGAGTAATTGAACATATATTAATGGGTCTATATAATTATTGGCTAGTTTTGGAGCATTTTTGCATCGATTTTAGTCTTCGAATGGGCGGGGAATGCCGGTTATGGATCTTCGGAGCTAGGTGAGTCTCCTTTCTAACCTTGTAAGAGAGAATTTTCCCCATAGGTGAATTATATGGTTATGTGCTCCTATTTGTGGGGGCTACGTACGGACGTGGTGATGAGATTCCATGCGTAGCTACTATTATGTTTATGTCTTGGTAGTCTAGGAACCAAAAACATGCTATACTTGGAATATTTGTAATCTTATTGATAGCTCGAATTGCTTAAACCACGACGAATTAATAAATACATTCACAAAAGGATTTGACCTTTTTTTAAATCGTTAAGACAGAAAGTGGCTTTTCTTTGAATAATTATTCCCCAATAAATTCTTAATTTGCTATTTGAGCATGTATTTTGTGTGTACCTGCGTCACATGTATGATTCGCAAGCAGGGGGATAGTTTATTTTATGTTGACCACGTTGAATGGATAATTCGCAAGCGGGGTAATATATGCATCTATGGTTCGAGTCGTTCGACCCTCGTTAGTGCACAATTTACTTTTATGTTGGATCGGGCTATACGTCCCATGGTGGTTATTTGCACATATTGGTATTATTGCCTTGAACTTATTAAAGTTATTATTACCTCTTCATGGCTTGAAAGTATTTGGATAAATAATGGAACGAAATTTTTTGGGAATATCCTATAGTCGAATTAATTGTTTACTCGTTTCCTTCTATTAGATTAAAATCATGATCATTGAAATCCACGATTTAACGTACTATAGACATTATTATTGGACCACTAGTAATTGTCGAAGTCGACCATCTCGTCTCTACTTCTTCGAGAGTTATTTTCGCACTCATACTACACTTCTTTGCATTTTTGTTGCACAGGTTTATGCATGGCTAGAGACTTATTGGCATAGCGTCATGGTTGTCATAGAGACTAAGTGAGCTGTATTTTCTCATGGCGACCCACAACTAGTATTGTCTCTCTCAGGATCCTGCTTACTTTTCTGTCCAATTGTATTCCTGACAGCTGCTGTACTTTATTCATTTTCTTTTTATTTTATTCTTAAAAATTGCTCATGTACTTGTGACACCAAGTTTTGGGATGTATTTGGGTTTATTCAGAAATTTTAAAAGCTGTTTAAATACTGCATTATTCATTTGGAGAAATATACTGAGTATTGTTTTAATCGTATAAAAGAAGTGTTTTCAAAATTATTAAAGCAAGAACTTAATTAAGTATTTCAGTTGGCTTGCCTGACAACGGTGTCCGGCGCCACCACGGTCCTTAGTAGATTTTGGGTCATGACAGCATGGTAATAGAGAACTAGGTTCCCCGAGGTCTCATGAGTCATGATCAAGTTTAGTAGAGTGTCGCGGATCGGTAGGAAAAAGTTTGTACTTATCTTCAGGAGGCTACAGGGCTGTTAAGAGTACTTCCCTTCTTGATTCCTTATCGTTCGATTTTATTCCTGTGAGGTTTATGCCTTTGTGTCTTTCCTACTCAATCTTATGTGACGTGAAGCGCTTGTTATAAATCGAGAATTGAAGAATTATAATGGCACCACGAATGTGGTGCAGGTAGTTCTCCGTGCGGGCTTAAGCTATTATCATCGCCTTGTGGAAGGATATTATGTTGTTTCGGCTCAGTAGCGGTACTTCTGAGAGCTTTGAGGTTTGGCACAAGTTGCCATGATGCTTATGAACAATTGTTCCACAATATTATTATGATGGTAGGATATTTACCTACGTGTCGAGAAAATGAATGACTTGAAGGGAGGTTTACTCAGTGCATGATCTTGCGATTTGGTATTTTATTCTCGATAGGGGAAAGGCAATCAGGCTGAGAATGTTCAGGTTTGGGTTGATGGGGGAATGAGAGTTGGTATTTTCAAGTGTGGTGGAGTTTTCTTCTATGCTGAGGTATTGTTGTCCTTATTGAAGGTACTAAGTTTGCTGATGTTATGATCTTCTACAATTCACCTCTGGAGCAGGATATTACGGGTCAGTATTGAAGAAACAACTATTAGATATTGCGGGGTGCGGGATGAAGGATTGAATTGGTGTTCCTAGTGTTGCGGAAAGGTTTAAGGTTAGCAGCGATTCATGGGTTCAAGTTCTACAAAGATGGATTTATTTAAGGCAACAATTGAGCATCAAAGTATGAGGAAGGACACATAGGAAGTGTTAGGTGGTGTTTAAAACTTCTAGAAGGCCAGGTATAAGAAGCGCAAGTCGAGTAGTTGATTAAAACAATGAGTTTTCCCACAGTGGAATATTATGCGGCAGGAGATTCAATATAATAGGAAGGAGCTTCTTGAATGAAGAAGTATGCAATATAACATTGAACTGGAAGAATGTTGCCGCACTGATAATTGATGTCCACGAGGGGTAAATGGAATTGTGAAGCTAGAGAGTGAGCTTGGGGTCAGGATGGTTTATTAATGTCGTAGTGATTGTACCCCATGTAGCTGTGTTGGAAGAGGTCGGAGAATTATTTTTACAGGTAGGTTATTCCTGTGAGAAGGTGAGTGGTCGTGCGGTTGCAAAGCTTCCATGAAAAGGTTCTATTGGTTATACAGCAATGAGATCGATTGTGCAAATATGTTTGCTTATACAGAATATAAAATGGGATTTTATAGAAATATTTCGAGAATTTAGGCGCTTGATTGCGCAAGGTTGTGTCAATAAGAGATTAAGAATCCTGGCGAATTCCAGAGTTGTGTAATAAATGGCTTCAAGCCAAGTGGGAGAGTCCCACCACCTACGATTGGGTTGTAGGGTTATCTTCTTGTGAGGTTTTGGATTATCGACATATCGGTAACTTGTTTTAGCAACGGGAAAAAAACATAAGTGGTGATTTGAGAAAAGGAATTTTTAAAGGGTGTTATGGTTGGCCTTATTGGCTCATGTTCAGACTTGGGGAAGGATTCAGGATTAATGCCTTGTATATATGTGGGTTTCAAGGGAAGTGATTCTTCCTGGTGTTTCGTCGAGAGGTTATTCGTGTGCTAGAAGATTCATGAAGTTGATTATATTCGAGACCAAGTCAGAGCGGGTGGCTCTCAATGACGGTCCTAATGGATTCAAAGGGTAAAGTGTGGTGCCTAATAATTTTGAGCCTATGGGTACGATTAGGAATCAAGCTTGATAGCAGCCTATGAGAAGAGGCACAGAATGTTTAATGATATTTTGTCTTGCGATGTAGCAATTGCGAGGTACAAAATAGTTCATGGGATTTGAGACAACATGGTTTCGTGATTCAGGGTGACTCAGGATGAGTGCAGATGGCGAGTGTTAAGTGTTGAATGGGGTTATCATTGTTTCTATGGCAATCAAGGACAAATTGGAAGAAGAGGGATTAGTTAGCCATAGTCGAATTGGCATGTTGTGGGTAATGATTAATTCTTTCAGTGTGATCAAGTTATGCAAGTGAATTGCGACGTGCGAGGCTTGTCAGCTGCCGTAGTTAGTGTTATTCAAGAAGTATTCTACTGTTGTGGCATGCTATGTAGAGGCGGATCCCGAAAGGGTTATGGTGGGGTAGACCACTACTTAGAGATTTACATATTTCCCCGGCTGTGAGAATTCACTTGTGTGTTGGTATGGTTCTGCTGAAGCGAGTTAAGTGAAAAGCTTTTATATGATGAAGTGTTAGCCTAATAGTGGTTCCGAAGTTATGATGAAAAGCATGTTCTATCGTATGTTGGCGTGTTAGGTGTAGTGAGTGGTATGGAATTTGAAAGTGAGAATCAAGGTTGCGGTTCGGTGTTGACAAGTATGCCACGAACTCGGATGAGCAGGAAAGGAGTTTTGATGTTTGAAGTAAGCTGTATTGTCCTCATCGTCACCCGAGATCAGTGTTTTGTGAAAAAGGCTTTGCATCCCGATTAATGATTCTTGGTCGCTTCTCAACGATAGTGTAGCCGGTAGTTTATGGGTACGACCTAGTTAATTGTTATGGTAGGTGGTGGAATTACATCCCACATGAAGATTGTATAAGTGTGGCAGGTAGTAAATTGATTGATTAAAGACTTAAACAAAGTATAAAGGTTGTGTTAATATTGTTGATTTAATAATAGTTGCCTGGAGGGAACTCAGTCTATTGGGTGGTGGATTGCGGATGATTTCTCAAACTATGATGGATGTTCTTATGTGTTATGAGCGGAAAATGAGTTATTATGGACCTTTGGAAGGTAATCACCCCAGTTTACTACTGATCAGAATTTCTTGAGGTCAGTGGATGGATTCAAATGTGCATATGTGCTCTATATCAGGTTAAACGTGTTCATTTTAGTAATGCACTCCTTATAAAGGAGTAGTTAGGGTGTTATTTCGATGTCAGATATTTTATCCAGTGATACATGGCACCGTGTGAGTTTTGAGACGGCTTGGAAATTGCTTATGTGTTGAGGGTCCGCGTAGAAATGATGTTATATGAGCAGGATGTCTCTTGAAATCAGATCATATGTCGTACCTCAGTTATTCTTGGGTTTGTGGATTATAGCGTTATATGTCTCCTTAGGGAGTGGTATTATGCACTTAGTGTGTTTATGATTGATATTCAGTATTTTGTTGTGATGAGCAATTTAGCTCAATGTACATCTCCTTATGTGAGTTCCATGTGTGGACCGGGTGGCACGCCACCATGGGTATGTTATTTGGATCGGATGGCACGCTTCCATGGTTATGTTGTATGGATCGGGTTGCACGCCGCAACAGTGTGATGTTCAGTATAGTTCCCCATATCTGTTTATTGTGTTCTGTTTCCTATTTTCTGAAGGAAGCTCATATTAGCCGTGTGCCCGCGTTGCATGTATGATTCACAAGCGGGGTAATTGAAATTCCTTTTCAGGGTTCTTTTTTGTTTTTTGTATTGCATTCTATTTGGTAGCCTATTGGCACATTGTGGAATCATATGGGACTGTTGGTTATGTTGGGGTGGCTTATTGCCTGAGCAATTCGTACTGCGTAAGACGATATTGTTGGATTTAGGATCAGTGCAATCTGATTACGTGAATTATATTAAAGAGAAAATATCTTTATTTTGTTTAGAATGAGGTAATGTTTCTTGTCAGAAGTATAGATTCAATGATTAGTTGACTCGATAGTTGATTATGAATTTCTGCACAACTCTTCCGTTGTGGCGGCATTGTAAGAGTTATAGTAAGACCTGTGTATGTCATGGGGCGCAATGGGATCGTCAGATTCGTGGAATTTGATTAGAAAATATTATTGTGGTCCGACGAGTAAAGTCATGCTAGGTGTGAATCCTACAAAGTTATACAACCATGTTTGGGTACAGGGTGTAGTGATTAATATGGTGATCTTATGCTGGAAACATGTCGGTCATAGCATTTTGGATGTTGGAATTGGGCTCTAAGGCTTATTTGCTTGATTTAAAAGGGAATGTCTTCAGAAATGATCGAGCTGATGTGCTCAACTAAGTTGTGCTAGCATGGGAAGGTGCATGAGAAGTTAAACAGTGATTTCAAGCTACTTCGGTGTAGTTCTCAGCATGTTCGAGTACGAACGTATGTTTAAGTGGGAGAGAATGTAGCGACCCGATCGGTCTTTTTGAGCTCTACCATGTCGTTCAACAGTATGAGGCCATGAACAACTTTGTTTCAGGTATTATGACTTGTACACATGGTCAGAATTAAGTTACGGGAGGTTCAGAGTTGATTTGGAAAGTGAATTCTCATTTCGGAAGCTTAAAGTTGAAAGAATTAACTAGTATTAGAATTTTGAGTAAAAAACCTCGGAATCGGTGTCTGAAGGTTCCACCAGGTTCGTATGATAATTTGAATTGGGCGTACGTCTCGATCGAGTTTTGGACGACCTGGGAGCATTTTGGCGCCTATTGTGGAAAGTAGCACTTTGAAAGAAATTTTATAAGTTTGGGTTGAAGTGCATTTTAGTGAAATCAATGTCCGTTAGGGATTATGAGTCTGGGATCAGCTCTGTATTGTGATTTTCGAGTTGGGAGTGCGATCGGAAGTGAATCCGGAGGTCCGTAGGTCATTTTTGAGCCATTTGGGTAAAGATAGAAATTTTAATGTTTTTGAGAAGTTAGACCGGAAGTGAATTTTTTGATATCGGCATCGGAATTTGATTCTGAAAGTTGGAGTAGGTCCGTTATGGCGAATATGACTTGTGTGCAAATGTAAGGTCAATCGGACGTGATTTTGTAGGTTTAAGCATCGAAAGTAGAAGTTGGAACTTCTAAAGTTCATAAAGCTTGGATTGGGAGTTGATTCATTATTTTTGCATTATATGATGTGATTTGAGGCCTCGAGAAAGTCCAAAATGTGTTTTGGGACTGGTTGGTGTGATTGGTCGGGGTCCCGGGGGCTTCGGGTGTGTTTCGAGCTGTATCACGCTCTTATTTGATGTTTCAACGTCGTTTCTTTGGAAATAAAGGCATACCATATTAAGCAAATGAGCTCTAAATTAAGTATTTCTTGAACCATTAGATCCGCATTGAAATTTCGGAGCCACAACCAAACGAATCATCGAATTTGGACATCATATGAGGAAGTTATGCTCATTTTTGTGTCGGGAAAAACTGCTGCTTCTGGTATGGTTGCAATTGCGAACATATCCATCGAATTGCGATGCCTAGTTCCCAATTTCGAACTTTTTGTCGCAAATGCGACCTTTTCGAGACCCTCTCTTTTTGTAATTGCAAATACTTTCTTCTCTTTTGTGAGGGTCGCAATTGCGAACCCTGGATCGCAAATGCGACATCTACAGCTTGATTTTAGCTGTGTAACTCGAGTTTTTGCTTCATTTTATCATATTTTAAGCCCTAGGCCCGAGAGTGGGCGATTGTGAGAGTGGATTTTTGTATCAAGTCATTGCGTAAGTTCCTCTAATAAATTTTCAATCATATTTTGTGATTGTATCTTAGATTTAACATTAAATTCATGAGAATCTAAAGAAGAATTGGGGTTTTAAAGAAAAACCTAGAAATTGAGATATTTGGATTTTGACCATGATTTCTGGCATGGAATTGAGAATAAATTATATATTTGAGTTTGTAAGGTCATGGGTAAACTTTTTCTTCAATTTTTTTTTAATCTGGGCACGTGGGCCCGAGGGCAATTTTGTCGACTTTTTGTTCGAGGTTAGGAATTGTTATAAATTATACTATAATGAGTAATTGAACATATATTAATGGGTTATGTAATTATTGGCTAGTTTTGGAGCATTTTTGCATCGATTTGAGTCTTCGAAAGGGCGTGGAATGCCGGTTATGGAACTTCGGAGCTAGGTGAGTCTCCTTTCTAACCTTGTAAGAGGGAATTGTCCCCATATGTGAATTAATTGGTTATGTTCTCCTATTTGTGGGGGCCGCGTGCGGACGAAGTGACGAGAGTGCGTGTATAGCTACTATTATGTTTAAGTCCGGGTAGTCTAGGACCCAAAAGCATGCTATACTTGGAATATTTGTAATCTTATTGATAGCTCGAATTACTTAAACCACATCAAATTAATAAATACATTCACAAAAGGATTTGACCTCTTTTCTTAAATCGTTAAAAGGGAAAGTGGCTTTTATTTGAATAATTATTCACTGATAAATTCTTAATTTGCTATTTGAGCATGTATTTTATGTGTACCTGCGTCGCATGTATGATTCGCGAGTAGGGTGATTGTTATTTTATATGCACCTGCGTCGCATGTATGATTCGTGAGTAGGGTGATTTTATTTTATGTTGACCGCGTCGCATGGATAGTCGCGTGGGGGGTAATAGATGCATCTATGGTTCGAGCAGTTCGACCCTCGGCAGTGCACAATTTACTTTTATGTTGGATCGGGCCATACATCCGACGATGGTTATTTGTGCATGCTGGTATTATTATTGCTTTTGAACTTATTAAAGTTATTATTTCCTCTTCATGGCTTGAAAGTATTTCGATAAATAATGGAAATAAAACTTTTAGGAATATCCTATAAACGAATTAATTGTTTACTCATTTTCTTCTATTGGATAAAAATTATGCTCATGAAAATCCACGATTTAATATTTAAGGTATTATGGATATCATTATTTGACCACTAGTAAGTGTCGAAGTCGACCAACTCGTCTTTACTTCTTCTAGATTAACAGTATCTCATTTAATATATATTGTTTTCGTACTCATACTACACTTCATGCATTTTTGTTGCATAGGTTTATCCATGGCTAGAGATTTATTGGTATAGCATCATGGTTGTCATAGAGACCAGTTGAGCTGTATTTCCTCGTGGCGACCCGCAACTAGTATAGTCTCTCTCAGGATCATGCTTACTTTTATGTCCAATTGTATTCCGGGAAACTGTTGTACTTTATTCGTTTTCTTTTTATTTTATTCTTAGAAATTGCTCATGCACTTGTTACACCAGGTTTTTGGATGTATTTGGGTTTATTCAGAAATTTTAAAAGTTGTTTAAATACTTCATTATTCATTTGAAGAAATATACTGAGTATTGTTTTAATCATATAACAGAAGTGTTTTCAAAATTATTAAAGCAAGAATTTAGTTAAGTATTTCGGTTGGCTTGCCTGACATTAGTGTCCGGCGCCACCACAATCCTTAATAGATTTTGGGTTGTGACATATAAAGTTAATTTAAACATAAGTAAAACCCTATGGAGGAACTAGGTTGTACTAAATTTGGATCGTTGGAAGCTTTTCTTGCCTATAGAATTGGCACCAAATTTCTTAGAAAATTAATATACTAGTCCTGGTAAGTATTGCTTGTTGTTCGCAATAACTTTTCATAGTGCTAAAAATAAGCTGCAACAAAAATAATATAAAGAAAAAGAGATTTTATTGATAAAAATTTGTGAGTACAATTCTTTATATCTCTTGATTCTCCTCTATGAAATTCTCCGTGATTTGAGGATTTGAGAAGTGTCTTTCTCGAATGTAGGACGATGTAGACCTCCTTGCATTGTACTTAATCGCCAAGAACGTTGAGTAGCACTTTGTTATTTCGGGTTGATATCTTGGAAAAACTCTGTTGGTCACTCCTTTAATGAAGAACTATGCACTTGATGTTTAATCTCTCTATTTGGTGATAACTTCACCAATTGTAGAATGCTTTTCTCCATCCCTGAATGTCCCCTGAGAGTTATGTAACCCCTCTTTATAGTTGTAGAAGATGAAAGTCCAACTACATATGAACTCTCTTGTTTGATTCTGATTGGCACATCTCGTTTTAGCCACTTGGAGACCTATGATTGGTTCTTGCTTTTTGACTTGGATTGCCATTTCATTTAACACGTGGGGTCATCTTTTTGGCTTGCAGTTTGACTTAGATATGCAAAGTTACTTGACACATGGCATGAGGCTGGACCTTAAAATGAAATGGACCTTGGACATGAAAAATAATAAAATGGACTAATTTAACTTGTAAAGCCTAAATTAATTATTTAAACCAATTGAATATAAGATAAATTTTCATAAAGCACCATCTTTGTGTAGTAATTAGCCATATATAGATACTATTTGCTATATTATGGATTTTAGATACCTTTTCTATGATTATAAGATGTATTTGATGTATTTAAGCTATTTTATTCATGAATACATTAGCAAAAATAGGTGCGAATCAGGAAAGTCTAGCTAATCAATTGTTGTATTCGAGTGTATTCGACTGTATTCATGGAGTGAAACATGGGATTACAGCTGGTCATATTATGGTATTCGACTGTATTCACGGTGTGAAATAGGGAATACACTGTTTATAAAACGGAAAGTGATCAATTAACATAATGAACTCCTAATATAACTCAATTATAACACACAGTTTTGTGTTTTTCAATTATAAAAAAGATTCCCAACCGAAAAATATTCCAAAAACATAGCAATCTTCAAAGAAATTATATAATACATTTGAATACCTAAATTAGTATAATTAAAAAAATATATGAATACATTCATGGCATATAGCGAGTCATTGAATACAATAAAATACATAGAATATAGCTAGATATATTGAAATTCAATGAGAAAAAAAGACATTGAATACAATAAAATACATGAAATAGAATGAGATGCATTGAGTTGCAATGAAAAAAAGATAGCGGATACAATAAAATACATAGAAATACAGTGAGATACATTGAAATGCTTTTTAAAAAAGGTAACAAAATCTTTAATTGCTCAACCCCAAACTTTAGACGACCTATTTTAGTCGATGATTTTCCGACGACCCATCAGATTCCGACCATGACTCCATAGCAGCAATGAGAGAAAGAAGAATAAAACGAGAAAGGTCGTTGAATAAGAAATTGTTAGCATCCATAACGCATCTAAAGAAGTTAAAGTCCCAGAACTGAATTTGGCTAGCACCCGCTGGTAACGAGTCAAAAAAAATTGCTAGTACCAACCGAAGAAAAAATTGTTCAGATGTTGAAGTCTCAAGAAAATTCCTTGCCAAGAAAAGGAAACTCTAGCTAATCAGTTGTTGTATTCGACTGTATTCATGGAGTAACATGGGATTACAACTGGACATATTATGGTATTCGACTGTATTCACGGTGTGAAATAGGGAATACACTGTTTATAAAACGGAAAGTGATCAATTAACATAATAGACTCCTAATATAACTCAATAAACTCAATTATAACACACAATTTTGTGTCTTTCAATTATAAAAAAGATTCTCAACCGAAAAATATTCCAAAAACATAGCAATCTTCAAAGAAATTATATAATACATTTGAATATATAAATTAAATTAATTAAAAAAAATATATGAATACATTCATGGCATATAGCGAGTCATTGAATACAATAAAATACATAGAATAGAGCGAGATATATTGAAATTCAATGAGAAAAAAAGACATTGAATACAATGAAATACATGGAATAGAATGAGATACATTGAGTTGCAATGAAAAAAAGATAGCGAATACAATAAAATAATAGAAATACAGTGAGATACATTGAAATGCTCTTAAAAAAGGAAATAAAATCTTTAATTGCTCAACCCCAAACTTTAGACGACCTATTTTAGTCGATGATTTTCCAACGAACCATCAGATTCCGACCATGACTCCATAAGCAGCGATGAGAGAAAGAAGAATAAAACGAGAAAGGTCGTTGAAGAAGAAATTGCTAACATCCGTAATGCATCTAATGAAGTTAAAGTCCCAGAACTGAACTTGGCTAGCACCCGCTGGTAACGAGTCAAAAAAAATTGCTAGTACCCACCGAAGAAAAAATTGCCAAGATGTTGAAGTCTCAAAAAAATTCCTTGCCATGGAAAGGAAGAAGAAGAAGAAATGTACTGGTAGAAGAAATTTATCAAAATCGGAAAGGAAGAAGAGGAAGAAACATATTGGAGTTGGCCATGGAGATTTTGTTGCCTTCATTAGGGTCAAGCCAGAGTGACATCATATTTTATGAGAGAGAGTGCATCGTATTTTATTGCTTAAGGGTATGAGGTGACCGTAAATAGATATTTGGTTATAAAATTAAAAGGTAGTTATAGAATATAATTTTTAAAATGGTATTTATTTAAAATAAATAAGGTATCAACCTTTGTTATAGGAGGTAACTAATCATTGGATTTAATTCAAATTTTATATGGATTAGACCCAATAAATTTTATATGTCTACATCTGCCCTCTAATTCAAGATTTGTGAAGATATAGACTTGAGGAACCATAGAGACGAAGTTGAATTACCTATACAGGTCATCGTTTTAGGTGAAGACAGTTTGTTCGATACCATTCTCACTTGAAACAAATTGCCGAATTTATACTCACTTCCAACTATTCCCTTCTTTGGCAGAATGAGTACTTAATTTAATTAAATGATCCTTAATTAAATAACGTACCCATTGGGAGAGGATTAGTATGTTCAAACAATGAGTAAGCTTGGATGAATCCAATTATATTCCATGTGTGCAACAAATTAATATTTATGATCAATCTAAGTTCATTCACTTAGCTAAAGGTTCAAATGCCACATAGGAGTCTTTGTAGGGTACTTGATCACCTCTCTTGGATAGACGTGAGAAGGTAAGGAACCTGACTTCTCCCATGCATTTGGCCAACCTAAGCTGGAAAAAACTCTTCAAGTATTTTTAAAAATACTAAATTGTTGGACTCTTTCCTTGTATTACAGACCTACTTGGCCTGATCCTTTTTATGTGAAAAAAGATTCCTTTGGAACTTTCAATCTCGATCAACTTTTTATTCCCTAATTTTACAGTGGCAATTTTTTATCGTTCTCTTTGGCTTATTCAGACACTTCTCGGAAGTTAACTTCTGATGAATATTTATCATTTAAAGTTTTCAAGTCAAACAAGAATTTTCTATTTTACTTTAAGAAGAATTCATTTTCCATAAGAAAGTTCCACTGCCTTAAACAATCTATATAAGGGATCTTTGTTCTTTTACCTGGACATATGAGAGTCGAACATAGGGTTTCTTTCATGCTGAACATGGCGTCTTGTATTCTGCTTTCACTTCTTTCTTCTTTTATTTCTTTCTCTAAAACAGAAAGAATATCAGTCATGCGCAAATTGCAGTACCGGTCAGCCAAGTTGTCACCCTTGCAAAAAATATTTATATTTTGCTGTAAGAGGCTTCAAATCATGAGCCGCTTATTTGTACCGAAAGTATACTCATAGAATTGAAACATATCAAAAAATCAGCATGAAATTTTTTGTATTAGTTGGAATTAATTTTCAAAATTGATCTACATGTCTAGCCCGTGTTGGTATCACATCTTTGCGCACTCTAAACAAAAGATTCATATCTTGAGATCGCAGAGTCCAAATCGTGAGCGCTTGATTCTACTCATTGTAGACTCAAAGAAATCCAACATATCAACAATTAAGATCCAAATTTCTTCTGTATTGTATGCAATTAATTTTTGAAGTTTGTGTACACGTTTGGCCTGTTGATCTCAGAGCTCTGTGCACACTCGGCGAAAACTCGTATCTCGAGATAGGAACGTCCAAATTACAATCCGTTTGTAGCACTGAAAAATAGACTCCTAGAGGTACAACATATGTAGATATCACATTTAGGATGCCACTAGTTTTTACCAGATAATATGCTAAACGTGGAACAGGAGTTCTGACATGCTGGCTCGATTTTTCAGTTTTACATGCTTTTGCTAAAAAATTGCATATCTCAAGATATCCAAACTACAAGCTCTTTACACCGTTGATAAGAAGACTCAGAGAGATATAACATCTATAAAAATTGATGCTCTAGCCCCTTTGATCCAGATACAACAAATCTTTGAATCAAGCGCTGAAATCGGAGGATTGTTCAGGCAAAATACTTTTTTTCCCTTCTTTTTTTATTTTATTTTGTAGGTTTGGAGAAGATATATATGGCGAGTTCTCCAATCTGTATCATGAGAATAAGTGGATGATCACCACTCCTTTTTGTATGGAAGAGGTTCATGAAGCATACTATCTTTCAAGATTTGACGGAGAAGTACATGCCACAATACTCACCATTCGCATATAAGCGTCGTGTCAACGACACCGGTTCTTGTTGCTGAGTGAAAGATCCGTTCCATTGTCTTTATTACTTGTGCTTGGCTACTGGAACTTCTGGTTTCATATACTCAAGAACCTAACTCATGGCCGAGGCCAGAGATTGATGAGGCTCCCTAGTTTTAACTTCCCTTTCTATGCTGATTAGTTTCAATAAAACTTTTTTTTTGCTCTTGCTAACCTTTTTCTTCTTTTCTTTCTTAGAACGTGGGGATGTGGAGAAGTATTCACGAAGCAGCCGAACCACAAAACGAAATCAGCACTAGCCCATGAAGTATTGGTCCTAAAACATAATGTCTCAATTGGTGCACCGAATGCATCTATCGTTGTTAACCAACCCAACTAGCAGGAACTAAAGCATACAATACTCTACAGGAAGATAGTAGTAAGCCTTATGACAAATTAAGCATCTTGTCATCAACATTGATACTTACTGCTAAACTAAGCTTTGTACCGTCGACACCAATCAATCATGTGAAATCAAAAGTTTCATGTCATCTGCATCGACATTTATGAGTGTAGTTGAAGTGTTGTATTGCTGAAACATCGTGCTATTGGCACCGGTTTTCAAGATACTTTCTTTTGTAGGATTTTGTGAGAGTTCCAGCGATCTTGATGTCCCTAAGAAGATGCATTGCTAGTGAACCTCTCATCTCTTTGCGGCTTGGCGAGAGAGACATATGAAGTGTCCTTTCAACTTTGGTGAAAACATCTCTATTCTTGGAGGCTTGGAGAGATAATATTTCATCATTGGTGAGCCAACATGTACCATGTTGCATCATTGCAGGTTGATGAGGAAGACAACTGGAGTAGGCCTTTCCAACTTCGGCGAGCAAATACTTAGTGCGTCTTAGAAAAAATATTTGTTTCTCGATGCAGGAGCGATGAAATCACAAGCCGCTTCTTCCTAAAGAATCACAACTCAAGGAACTGGAACACATAAAAAATTCAGCACCAAATCCCTTGAGGGTTAGCCGCAATATTATTTTGAATCTGATAAATGTGTCTAGCGTTTTAACTTTACAGCATTGTACAGTCTCTCCAAAAGATTGATATCTTAAGCTAGGAATGTCGGAATTGCGATCCGTTGCGTTGTTGGAAAGTAATCTCTGACTGTCACACGTGAAAATTTCCTAGCAGAATTCCCCTCATAATGGTTGCAATAATATTATGAATATTTTCCTGATGTCTGTTGTACTTGCAATCCGGCTTTACGCACTCCTGTCGAAAAATTCATATCTCGAGCTAGGAGACTCCAAATGTGATCCATTTGTGCTGTTAGAAAGTAAAATCATAGAGCTGAAACACATATGACTCACGGCAGAACTCCTTTTGAGCTGGAAATAAACAATTCTCAAAATCTACCTAGCTTTAGTAACTTTTAGATTCGTGTAGTTCCAGCGAAAGAAATAGTATCTTGAGCTAGGAGAATATGAATTGCGATCCGTATGTTCTTTTAGATTGTAAAATCATAGATATGCAACACATATGAAATTCACGACTGAACTCTTTTCGAGTTAGAAAAGAAAATTTCTCAAAATCTACCTAGCTGCAATAACTTTCAGATTTGTGTAGTTCCGGCAAAAGAAATAGTATCTTGAGCTAGGGGCCTCCAAATTGCAAATGGTTTGTGTTGTTGGAAAATATATATCCAAATCTATAACATACAAAATATTAGGGCATAACATCTTCCAGATAGACCGCAATAGTTTTTTTTCATGGTTGTTCTCGTTGTCGGTTGAGCTCGCTTTCCATCTCTTTGCTCTCTGAGTTATTATGCGAATGTTTTTTCTTTCTTTCTTGAAATTGAATTTATAATCTTGCATGTAGTAACTTTGACTGTGATGGTTCACAAATTTTATCTCTTTATTTTTTTTTTTTGCAAATTCGCAAAGGAGCTCAAAGGGTCTGGATATCAGACTGAGATGTCATCCAGAATGCAGATATGTTGAAGTTTTAAGCACGCAAAATCTCTATGAGAAAGAAAGAATTATTATAGTAGATCGTCATGCGAAGTCACCCCTTCACCAACTATTGCACTTAAATTCTTGATAGTCTGTAAGTTCATAAATGCGACTCCTACGATGATTGAATTTTTTTTAAAGAGAGACAACTTCTCGCATATGGGACCTTCAACCAATACTTACACAAGAGAAGCAACATCTTGCTCGAGGACTAACATTAGGATCCATGGCCAAGAGATTGCCACAACTATTGAACGTGAGAGACGTACATTGGGAATGGTGTATTCAATGTGGAGACGTCATGGAAACTCGAAAAAGAATCAAGACGGTAGCAACAAAGGGTAGTTTACGATCATTTTCATTACTTAGACTTTTATAGGAAGATGTCTAATTCCTTTCATCTCCATATTTTTTCAATGTATCAACTTTTGTAAGATTGAAGCAATAAAATATCTTTTACACTTCAATGCAAATTGTCTTCTTCCTCGTAATTATATATATCCATACTTGAAAGAGTTAATGTGATGATCCCATAAGCCAAACCTTTTCGTTTTAAACTCATGCGACTCAACTTAGAATGAAACTCTAAGCTACCTATGTACCCCGATGAAGAGGATCATGTCATAACGTAGTTCAAAGGGGTGAGTTCTTTTTTTTTATTTTCATTTTTATGTCCTAATTTTGCCTAGGCCACCTTTTGCGAGGTTTTCAATGAGCATCACGACTTGCAGTTTAGGCTCATGTATCAATGAGCATCGAGACTTGCAGTTTAGGATCGTACGTCGAGGATCGCAAGTGACTTCCAAGGGAATTACGGTTTCAAAAATTTTCTGTTGATCGGACCAACTCTGAGGCCATCCTTATCAACAATTTTATATGCGCCACTTGGATAGGCTTCCTTCACAACATATGGCCCGTCCCATTTTGAGGTAAACTTGTCGGCTATGCATCGGTTAAGGATTATGAGTCATCGAACATCTAGGACAAATTCTCCCACTTGGAATGATCATGGCCACACTTTCTTGTTGAAGGCTCTAGCTAGTCAAGCTTGATAGCACTCAAATTTTCGTTGTGCTTCCAATCTTTTCTTATCCAATACCTCTAACTATGCTAGGCGGAGTTGACCATTCTCTTAAGATGTGAGTCATTCTTGGATTGCGATCCGCAATGATGTAATTTATTGCTCCAACGGAAGGACTACTTATGCACTATACACCAAAGATTAAGGAGCTGCTTGTGTAACAGTTCTAAAGGTTGTCTGCTATGCCCACAAAGCTTAACCAATTTTCTCCTGCCAGTCTCTCTTGTGTATTTGCAACAACTTTCTTCAAAAGGTTACTGATCATCTTGTTAAAAGCTTCAGCAAGGCCGTTGGCAGGTGCATTATATAATGAAGACTTGTGTTGCTTAAAACCAAATTTCTCATATAGACTCCTCACGAGCTTATCTTCAAATGGAATTCCAATATCAGTGATTATGTATCTTGGTATGCCATACCTACATATTATGTTCGACTTGATAAAATTGGCAACAATTTCATTTTTAACTTCCTAGTGTGGAACATCTTCAGTCCATCTAGAGAAGTAGTCTGTGGCAGCCAATATGTACATATGTCCCTTTGATGACTTTGGAAGCGGTCCAACAACGTCAAGTCTCCATGCATCAAAAGTCCATGAAGCTATAGTTGGATAAAGAGGCTCCGAAGGTTGGTGGATATAGTTGGTGTGGAATTGGCACACTTGACATCTTTTGGCATATTCCTTATAATCCTTCACCATTATCGGCCAGTAGTAGCTCATCATCTTGATGCGAAAATGGAGCTTAGGACCAGATTGGTGTGCTCCACATGAGCTAGAATGTGCTTCCTCCATCGGTTGGTGAGATTTTTCTTTGTCAAGACATCACAAGAATAGTCTTTCAAAAGAGGACGAAATAGTGTGCCCTTATAAAAGATGAATCATGGTGCTCTTAGTTTAATGTCTGCTCTTTGTCGTAGATCCTCGGATAGCTTTCCATGTTCAAGGTACTTTATCAGTGGTTGCCTCCAATTTTTTTCTTCAATCACTCAAACAGATGTGTGATGACTTTCATTGATTTGAATATCAAGAAGTCTAGGAATAACCCATCGATGACATATATATACTTTTTAACTCATTCTCTCCCAGTTCCATCATCGTGGGCAAGTTATCCAAAGTATCAACCTAGCAATTGTTTTCTCTTGGGACATGATTTAAAAACTTTTGGTTGAATCTTTCAAGTAAACCAAAACCATATTAATGGTATGCCAAGAGATCTTCCTTGTTTACCTCGTAACACCCCAACGGTTGGTTGATGATCAGCTTAGAGTCGTTGTAGATCTCCAAATGTAGAATCTTCATGTCTAATGCCATTTGGAGACCGACGATCAAAGCTTGGTACTCTATGACATTGTTGGATGATGTTTCACCTAAAACAAAAGAAGAATGGCAAGACTTGTCTTTATGGTAAGATCTACACAACCCCTGCCCTCACACCATTACGACGTGCTGACCCATCAAAGAAAATTGTCCATGGTGGAAGTTCTTCAATGAACAAAACATCTTAATCTAGAAACGAATCAATAAGCTCCCATTCTCCTGGAAGAGAGTGATCAGCTAGAAAATTGGCTAGTGCCGATCCTTTTACAGCCTTCTGAGGTGTGTATGTGATCTCATATTAGTTAAACAATATGGACCATCTTGCAAGGCATTCAATAAGAATGGGTTGATTCATCGCGAACTTCAGGGGATCTGCTCTAGAGATGAGTTTGATGGTGTTTGCTTCAAAACAATGCCTTAGTTTCTTTATTGCATAAAGTAAAGCTAAGCATATTTTCTCAACAGGTGTATAGCTTTGTGAGCACGTGATTTTTGCCTCGTTAAAATTACTCATACAGAATTCTCAAACTTAGGATTTTTCCTTTTTTATTATTTATTTTAGGTTTAATTGCGCATATCAGTGTGTATTTTCATTGATGCATGCATGATAAGTCATAAAAATACAAAAATTAGATAAGCATTTAGGATTTAATTTCATATATTTTTGTTAAAATTAATTGGTAGTTAAGGTTTATTTTGTAAAATATAAAATCACGAAAATACGTAGTTTATTTTGGCATTTTATTGTTAATTTTCTTTTTTTTTTTGCCATTTTATGATTAATTTTCATTTTTACATTTTTGTTAATTTTCATACTTGCTTATGTTTAGGTAGTTACTAGTTTGATTTAGTCTAACTAAGAATTTTAAAATTAAATTAGGAAGTTTGTACAAAAGAAAATGAAAAAAACAAAAATAGGATTAAAATGTTTAAACCAGGTTGGCCACAATTGGGCCAAGCCTAAATAGCCCAATACCCATCTCTGACCCAAGTCCACATAAGAGACGCCCCAAAACGACGTCGGGCGGTCAATCTCTGCCATTCATTTACATCAATCCAACGGCCATGAAACTCCCTTCCCAAACACATATATATGTCCAAATGCATGTGTATAACTGAGAGACAAAAGTCATCATCCTCGTACATATAAATAGGTGTAACACCACCCCTCAACCACCGTAATGCCGCCGCCAGAAATCGCCTCACGGCTGTGCCGGCCACTAAATGGCCCCAAATTTACACCATCAAACCCTCTCAACCTCCCCTTTCCCCTCCCACCATTAGATCCCCTCAAATATCTCCCAGCCTGTGGAATATTCAAATGAGTATACGCCGTCTCAGCCGCCTACGGTGTCACCAACCCCAAACCGGTCCAAAGTAACACCCCTGAAACGCCTCGTTCCCCTCTCCCCAAGTTGCAAACCTGGAAGGCCACGCCTTTCCCAGTCAGGCGGGAGGCCCGGTAGTCCGCCTTGCTATTTTTTGCATCACGAGTTATTTCAGGGTGTAGCTCGGGTGTCCTCTTTTTGTATTTTGTCCTTTAAATTCCAGATGTAAACCCTATTATCTTACATTTTCAAAGAAATGAAATCAATATTTCATCATTTGCACTTCTCCATTTTTTCTAATTTTGTTTTTTCTTCTATTTCATTTTTTCTTTCAGTCTCAATGATGCGGCTTTAAATAAAATGACATGCTCGCGGACTTCGTTCCCCGACCCGAACATGCCGCATATTTGTGAAATAATGAACCAAGAACCGAAATATGATGAAGTAGAGGCTTTTAGGGAAATCAATCGAGAGTTGGAACATTTTGAAAATAAACCTAAGCCGAAATTAAATGATACCGAAACGGTTAACTTTGGCGATCCATGCAAAATCAAGGAAACTAAAATAAGCATCCACGTGAATAAAGAAATCGGGATTCACTGGTTCAACTTCTTTTTGAATTCAAAGATGTATTTGCTTGGTCTTATGATGATATGCCTGGGCTGAGTGTTGATCTGGTTGTTCATAAGTTGCCCACATACCCCGAATACCCTCCAGTCCAACAAAAACAAAGAAAGTTCAAACCTGATGTCAGCGATAAAATCAAAGAAGATATCACAAGACCGCTAGAGGCGGGGGTAATCCGAGTGGTCCCGGTACCGAAGAAAGATGGAAAAACTCGAGTGTGTGTAGATTATAGAGATTTAAACAAGGTCGAGTTGCGAAGACAACTTCTCTCTACCTAACATCCACATTCTTGTTGATAAATATGCCAAACATGAAATACAGTCCTTTGTAGATTGCTACGCAGGATACCACCAAGTATTGATGGATGAGGAAGATATTGAGAAAATCGCCTTCACTACACCTTGGGGAACTTACTGTTACAGAGTTATGCCTTTCGATTTAAAGAACGGCGGGGCAACATATATGAGGTCCATGACCACCATTTTCCATGACATGATGCATCAAGAAATAGAAGTGTATGTGGATGATGTGATCATTAAGTCCAAGACTCAAGGTGATCATGTAAAGGACTTAAGAAAATTCTTCGAAAGGCTTCGCAAGTGTGATTTGAAATTGAATCTAGCCAAGTGTGCATTTGGGGTCCCGCCAAGAAAACTTCTGGGATTCATTGTCAGCCGAAGAGGTATCAAGTTGGATCAGACCAAGATAAAATCCATTCGAGAGCTACCTCCTCCAAAGACCAAGAGGGATCTAATGAGCCTATTGGGAAGACTGAATTACATCAGCCGATTCATTGCCCAATTGACTTCCACATGCGAGCCCATATTCAAGCTATTGAAAAAGGATGCGACAGTTAAATGGACTGTTGAGTGTCAAGAAGCTTTTGACAGAATCAAACACTATTTGTCCAACCTACCAGTTTTGGTCCCGCCGGAACCAGGAAGGCCACTATTTCTCTATCTAATAGTCCTGGAAAGCTCTTTTTGTTGTATTCTCGGGTAGCATGACGCCACGGGAAAGAAATAGCAAGCCATCTATTATTTGAGAAAAACGTTTACCAATTACGAGGCCAAGTACACACTACTAGAAATAACCTGTTATGCCTTGATGTGGGTGGCTTAGAAGTTAAGGCATTATCTACAAGCTCATACGACCTACCTCATAACCAGGCTGGATCCACTGAGGTATATATTCCAAAAACGATGCCCACAGGGCGATTGGCAAAATGGCAAATCCTTCTCACCAAGTTCGACATAGTTTATGTCACTCGTACGGCAATGAAAGCTCAAGCATTGGCAGATCATCTGGCCTAAAATCCCGTTGACGATGAATATCAGCCTTTGAATACCTCTTTCCCTGATGAAGAAGTGAATTCGATGGAAGTAACATCTGAAGACACCCCCTCTTGGAAAATGTTATTCGACGGAGCAGTAAACATAAAAGGCGTAGGGATTGGGGCAATTGTAATCTCACCCACGAGTCAGCATTATCCGGCTACAGCCAGGTTCCAGTTTTTCTTCACCAATAATACAGCTAAATACGAGGCTTGCATCATGGGCATGAACGTGGCCATTGACCAAGATGTTGAGGAATTGTTAATCATGGGGGATTCAGATATGATCATACGACAGGCTGAAGGAGAGTGGGAAACAAGAGACGTCAAACTCATTCCCTATAGACAGCATGTGGAGGACCTCAGCAAATGATTCAAGTCGGTACAATTTAGCTACATTGCTCGTTGTCACAATGAGCTAGCATACACCCTAGCAACCCTGGCTTCCATGTTGCCTTACCCCGAAGATGCCTATGTTGATCCTTTGGAATTCCAAATCAAAGAAAGGCATGGGTATTGTAATGTGACCGAAGCAGAGTCCAGCACACAGCCCTAGTATCATTGACATCAGGAGATTCCTGAAAACACAGGTGTATCCCGAGCAAGCCACCGGGGAGAAAAGAAAACCATACGATAGCAGGCGAGCAATTTGTTCTTGAGTGGTGATAATTTATACAAAATGACCCAGATCTAAATTTGCTGAGATGTGTTGACACCAAGGAAGCCGGAAGAATTATGCATAAAGAGCACTCAGGAGTGTGTGGACCTCATATGAATGGGTACGTACTGGCAAAGAAAATACTTCGAGCTAGGTAATATTGGATGAACATGGTAAAATATTGCTTCACCTTTGTTCGGAAATGTCATCAATGTCAGGTGCACGATGATTTGATTCATGCACCGCCAACCGAACTGCATCCTATGTCACTACCCTTGCCATTCGCTGCCTTGGGCATGGATGTCATTGGGCCGATTGAGCCAAAAGCCTCAAATGGACATAGATTCATATTGGTTGCTATTGATTACTTCACAAAATGGGTTGAAGCCGTCACTCTTAAGTCTATTATCAAGAAAGTTGTGGTAGATTTTGTGCATTCCAATATCATTTGTCGTTTTGGGATTCACGCAACCATTATTACAGACAATGCAGCCAATCTGAACAGTCGTATGATGGGAGAAATATGTTAACAATTTAAGATAACACATAGAAACTCCACCCCCTACTGACCCAAAGCTAATGTGGCCGTCGAAGAAACTAACAATAACATCAAGAAGATCTTGAGAAAAATGATTCAAAGTTCAAGGCAATGGCAAGAAAAGTTGCCTTTTGCCTTGCTGGGATATTGCATCACAGTGCGCACATCGGTAGGAGCAACTCCATATTTACTGGTCTATGGGACTGAAGCTGTCATACCTGCAAAGGTAGAAATCCCTTCACTTCGAGTAATTGGCGAAGCAGAAATTGAGGATAGTGAGTGGGTTAAAACTCGTTTGGAGCAGTTGTCATTAATTGACGAAAAATAAATGGATGTGGTTTGTCATGGGATGTTGTACCAACAAAGAATGGCCCGCACTTACAACAAGAAAGTACGCCTTAGGAATTTCGAAGTCGGACAGCTGGTATTGAGTCATATACTTAGGAATTTCGAAGTCGGATGCCTTAGGTTCAGTCATATCAAAATAAAACCCCATTTCCCCAAGAAAATAAAACTGGGGCAGAAATATATTGTTGCGGTCACAAATCTGCCCGAACGGTTCCAAATTTGTAAATTTCCATTAGGAACCTGTTCCAAGTCCTTCCGATCAATTAGCTAAAATAGGGACGTGACAAATACCATCGTAGGGTTTCAACACAACTCAATTTGGGAGAAATAAAATAAGAGAGTCTTATCGGTGAAAACCTTCGGGCACCATAAGGCAACGGTGAGCAGAGAAAGACAAAATATGAGAGTTAGTTTAGTGAGAACTTGCAAAGAGCGTTACCGGACGACGGGAAAAGAGAAATGAGAGAGGCCGATTGGGAAAACCCGCAAAAGGGGGAGACGTCGGTTGAAAAGAGGAAATACTGTCACTCAAGCCTGAACAAGTTTCCTTTGTTTTTGAAAGATTGAAATCAAAAAGCAGAAATGGATCTCGGCCGGATATTTTGTCCAAGAAGCATGTCCTTTCCATTTAAAGCCGGCACGCACTTCCAGATAAGTCCTCCCTTTATCTCCAAAAGAGACATACCTCTCTAGATGTATGTGACTGTTTTGTTGTTCCCACCTTTTTTTCCTTTAACTTTGATGTCCTGACCATTCCTCAAGAGAAGGTAGCAGGACTGGTCTCATGGGTTTTCTCCTGGCAAGAACTAAAAATAATATCCGGGATCAGGAAGCGCATTTAGCCAATCCCAGCTGATCATGACGGCTAACGCTTCAAAAGCAGGAAAATAGAAAGAAAAGAAATTCAAAGTTATGAGTCCATGAAGACTAATCAAAATTGGAAAGGTTAAGCCCGAGTGATATAATGGTTCCTACAAATCCCCCAAAAGGCGAACCCTAAAGTGGAAATCGGGACAAAAATTCATAACCGGGGGCCCGTAAAACAAAAACCAATCTGTAAGATGAGAACCCCCCGACCAACCTACGTGGCGAAGCCTGGAACTCGAGGGTTTCCTCCCAACAGAAATGAAGATGAAATTAAGCAAAACAAGGCCGCAAACCAATCACTGTTCAAACTAACAAGTTATTTTGTTTTTTAATTAAACATTGACACAGGTGTAATCTAAAAGCAAAGGGAACACGGGATAAACGCGACCAAAGGAAGGGCGCAAGGGCCAAGAATGGTGTTGCATCAAAAGGAGAAGTTTTCTTTACATTTATTTTTCGCAATTTCATAAATAAATATCATAGCATGGGACCCCAATCCCTGACTCCTTCCCCGGACCTAGGGCCACGTTCTTGGCCTTCCCCTGTACAATTTTTGGACTTACTCGGCATAACCCAAGGATCGCACTCCACTCTCCCTAGCACAGACCGGGAAATTTCCTTCCTTCGCTCCCCGTCATAACCCGGGAGGTTTCTCTTCATATCCCTAACATAACCTGACGACCCCCTTTTCCCACCTTTTACTCCCCAGCATAGTCGGAGAGTTAAAGCTCTTCTGTCTTTAGTACAACTCAAGGGTTTTTCCTTCCCTTCTGTATCCCCAACATAGTCAAAAGGATCTATGTGGCCCATCACTTCCTTGTAATTCCCTATCATAACCTAGGAATTCTTCTTCCATCCCGGCATAACCCACGGAGTCCTCTGGAATAACCCAGAAATTTTTCTTCAATCCCGGCATACCCCCCAGATTCCCTTGGAATAACCCTGTAATTTTCCACTCATCCCGGCATCACTCGCGGATCTCCCTAGCATAACCTAGGAGTTTTGTTTCAATCCCGACATAACCCGCGGATTCTCCTGGCATAACCCAGTAATTTTTCATTCATCCCGGCATAACCCGTGGATCTCCCTAGCATAACCTAGGAGTTTTCTCTGAATCCCGGCATAACCCGCGGATTCCCCTGGCATAACCTAAGAATTTTCCATTCATCCCGGCATAACCCGTGGATCTCCCTAGCCTAACGTAGGAGCTTTCTCTCAATCTCGGCATAACCCGTAGATTCCCCTGGCATAATCCAGGAATTTTCCATTTATCCCGGCATAACCCGTGGATCTCCCTAGCATAATCAGGAATTTTCCATTCAATCCCAGCATAACCCACAGAGTTCCCCTAGCATAACCCAAGAATTTTCCATTCAATCTCGGCATAACCCGCGGAGTTCCCCTAGTGGGAGTCTCAATCCAAAATAAGGAAAAGAGGAAAAGAACAAAAAAGAAATGAATTCATAATGATGAAGCAGGAAGAGACACGGAATGTTCAGCTTTGATTGAAATCTCAAGACTCGCCCTTCCCGCTTTGTTTCAAAATTCAGGAATAAACCAGCAGCTGCAGCTAACGAGCATCAGAATTCAGATCGAAGTCTGCTACAAGAGCTAGTCAAGACTCGAGATCAAGTTTCAAGAGATTCATAGATAGGAATCTTGTAACTCGTAGTTGATAGGCCTAGCTAGCTTAGTTGTTGATTTTCTTTTTTGTAATAAAGAGTCGGTAAGCGTTAGAAGCAAAAACATTAGTGAAATCACAGCCCACGGTATTCCCAGCTACCAAAACTTGCAGAACTACACCGACTTGATTCCTTTATAGACAAGGATATGCAAGCAACCTTTGAAGCGAGGTTCGGTCAGAAATTTTTCAAAGTGCTTCACACGGAGTATTTACCCGGGTGAAAATTGCTCATGTTTGCTCACTTATCTTTGCACGAAAATCCTTCGTATTTCTGAGCAAAGAGGGGCAGCTGTAAGCACGTGATTTTTGCCTCGTTAAGATTACTCCTACAAAATTCTCAAATTTAGGATTTTTCCTTTTTTATTATTTATTTTTAGGATTTAATTGTGCATATCAGTGTGTATTTTCATTGATGCATGCATGATAAGTCACAAAAATACAAAAATTACATAAGCATTTAGGATTTAGTTTCACATATTTTTTTTAAAATTAATTGGTAGGTAAGGTTTATTTTGCAAAATATAAAATCATGAAAATAAGTAGTTTATTTGGCATTTTACTGTTAATTTTCATTTTATTGGCATTTTATGATTAATTTTCATTTTTCCATTTTTGTTAATTTTCATATTTGCATATGTTTAGTTAGTTATTAGTTTGATTTAGTCTTATTAAAAATTTTAATATAAAATTAGAAAGTTTGTAAAAAAGAAAATGAAAAAAACAAAAATAGGATTAAAATGTCTAAACCAGGCTGGCCACAATTGGGCCAAGTCTGGGTAGCCCAAAACCCGTCTCTGGCCCAAGTCCACATAAGAGACTCCCCAAAACGACGTCATTTTGGGGCGGTCAATCTCAGCCATTCATCCACATCAATCCAACGGCCCTGAAACCCCCTTCCCAAATAAACATATATGTCCAAACGCCTGTGTATAACTGAGAGACAAAAATCATCATCCTCGTACATATATGCCGGTGTAACACCACCCCTCAACCATTGTAACACCACCCCTCAACCACCATAACTCCACCCCCGGAAATCGCCTCACGGCGGCGGCCGGCCACCAAATGGCCCCAAATTTACACCACCGAACTCTCTCAAGTTCCCATTTCCCCTCCCACCATTAGATCCCCTCAGATATCTCCCCAGTCTGTCAAATATCAAAGAGTAGTCGTCGTCTCCTCCGCCTACGGCGACACCAACCCCAAACCGGTCCAAAGTAACACCCCTGAAATGCCTTGTTCCCCTCTTCCCAACCCTCTAAATCTTGTCCCTCGAATCCTCACAGACCTCTTCGAATATAGAATCGAAATTTTGACCCAAACCCTAATCTCACTGGAATCCCTCAAAAATGGTCCCAGGCGACCATCTCACCTTCCCATCCACAACCCTATGACCAACCACCCTCGAATACAACTAGATGTTGCCAAAAAGCAGATCTGAAACCTAGACCCCATCTCAAAGCCAATCAATCCTAGCCTGATACCCTTTCCCCTCTCCAATAATGATACGAAGGTCTCAAAAGATCGAAGACCTTCTCAGAAAGGGTCGAACACTAGGAGACATAAAGAGCCCTAACTTTAGGGTTGCGTTTAAGAAAGCTAAGTTTCTCTTATTTTTTTCTGAGTGTTTTGTTGGAAACACGTTTCAAATGCAATATACTAAACGTGTGTTCTTTTGTAGGTTTTGATGAATGTCAAACAAAGCAATAAGCGATATATAGCAGTGCTCAAGGACAAGCACATAATGGATGCATTACAAGAAGCTCAAGACAATGCTTGGAAATGTTATAATTGAGTCAATATTAATTGTGATCTTGATTCCTCAATCTTGGCTCATAACATGGCTTCTCTACTAAAATTATTTTTCCAAAATCATGCATATTTAAAGTAAGTGTCAAATGATTTTAAACTATGCATATTTACATTTGTTAAAATGTTTTCCAAACATGCCTCAAAAATCTGGGCTAAGATAATCGATTATGTACTTATGATAATCGAGTATCTCTAAGCCAAGACTGCATGACAATCGATTGTGAATTAATGATAATCGATTGTGAGTAAGCCAGTTAACATCAGGTTTTTGCAAACTGCATAACAATCGATTGTGTACTTTCGATAATCGATTGTTAACTGAGGCAAAGTTTTCAAAACTCATAAAAATCGATTATGAACTAATGGTAATCGATTGGAATGAGAAAAATGTCTCCCAGTGATTTTAAGTAAAATAATAATCGATTGTGGCTTTTGATAATCGATTATATATGAGACAGTAAGTTTTGAAATTAATTAATAATCGATTGTGGCTTTTGATAATCGATTATATATGAGACAGTAAGTTTTGAAATTAATTAATAATCGATTGTGGCTTTTGATAATCGATTATATATGAGACAGTAAGTTTTGAAATTAATTAATAATCGATTGTTCTATTTGATAATCGATTGTTGAAGCTGACCGTTGTCATATTTTTTTTAAATTACCTTCAGGTAATCGATTGTGATATTTAACAATCGATGTTTTAGCGTAAAATCTGGAAAAGATTTTCTGAACGTTGTTAAAATAATCGATTATGGATTTCCTGATAATCGATGTTTTATGCCAAAAATTGGAAAGGATTTTTTAACGTTATAATTAATCGATTATTGATTTGAAGTAATCGATTGTTAACGTAAAATCTGGGATTGATTTTTTGATCTGATAGGCAAACAATCGATTGTTTAGTCCTGACAATCGATTGTCACTGAGTAATTTCAGCAATCCTTAATTGGCAATTAGACAACGGTAAGACTGAGTTTTTCACCTATAAATACAGGTTTAACTCAGTGTTTTCACAACAACAACACATACAATTTAAGTATTTTCATTGCTAAAAGCTTTCTTACATTGATCATCATTTTCATTCATCTATAAAGCTTTTTGAAGAGCCATTCTATTGAGCTAAGTTGTTGTGATCTTGAGCGTACTATTTCTACTCATATCTACTCATTGAGGAGTACTTTGTAAAGTGAGTGTGTCTTTGTGTTTGTAAGAGAATTGCGATTCTCGTTTGTTGAGGAACTTGTGTTTCCTCGGTTGAAGTCTTTGGGATTGTTATCCCCGAGCAATTGAAGTCTTTGGGATTGTTATCCCCGAGCAATTGAAGTCTTTGGGATTGTTATCCCCGAGCAATTGAAGTCTTTGGGATTGTTATCCCCGAGCAATTGAAGTCTTTGGGATTGTTATCCCCGAGCAATTGAAGTCTTTGGGATTGGTATCCCCGAGCAATTGAAGTCTTTGGGATTGTGATCCCCGAGCACCTAGGTGAAGCTTGTGTCCTCAGCTGTAACGGTTTGTTAAGCACCCGTAAGCTTGACAAGTTTAGTGGAAATCTCGAGAGAGTCTCTCGGGGACTGGACTAACCACGTTTGTGGCCAACCAGGATACATCTTTGTGTAAGTTTATTTTACTGCACTTGTCTTAATTTCTGCAAAGTTTTTTAAATTCCGCACTAAAACGCTTAATAATTTTAAAACGCTATTCACCCCCCCCTCTAGCGTAAAGCGTTATTTCCAACAATTGGTATCAGAGCCATACTCTCTGAAAAACTTAACCGTTTGAGAGAACCATCGATGGCTTCTACTCTAAATTTCTTTGCAGGAATAGGTGAAGGAGAATGCAGCATGTCGCCTCCAATATTAGACGAAAACGACTACTCAGTCTTGAAATATCGGATGCAAATTTTTACAATGGCAAACGATTTGTATCTATGGCAAGCTATTAAACACAGTGATCAACTGACGACAAAAGTCGGGAAAGATAAGGTAAGTGAATACAACACTAAAGCTATGAATATATTACATAACGCCTTGAATCAGGAACTTTGGCGAAAAATCTCCCACTATAAAACTGCTAAGGAAATGTGGGACAAACTTGAGGAATTGCACGAAAACACGCCTCAAAAAGCGGTCAGCACAAACGATGAATCAACTGGTCGGTGCCTCATGGCAGACGAAAAAGACGAGGTAAGTACATCTAACGATATACAAATTGCTTATAACAAACTGCATGATGAGCTGGTAAATGCTTCTAAGACTATTAAAGATTTACAAAAAACTCTTTCTCTACAAGAAGAGGATTTTCAAAAACAACTCCTTTTAAAAGACAAGGACTTTGAAGAACGTCTTTCTTTAGCTCAAAAAGGTGTTGAAAATCTGTCTCGTGATAACGAGAATCTTGCAAATGAAAATCAATTTTTGTTAAATGATAGTATAGAACTTAGACAAGTCATCAAGACCATGTATGAAGCCTCTTGTGTTGAAAATTTCCTTACTTGTACTACTTGTGAGTCCTTAAAACTAGAAAACACAGAACTTAGGAAAACTTTAGAAACTCGTAGTAAAAAAGTTCTTAAAGTTAGTGAAAAAGAATCGCCTAAGAGAAATCAACGGCATAAAAACAAAAACTCCACTACTCCACCTAGAAATAACTCTAAGATTGTAAACAAGCCTAGAACAAATTCTTTTAGACCACCTAGACATTATGCTAGAATGTATGAAGATAAGGGTAGAACTAATATCTTTAGACAACCTAGATCCGAATCTAGGATTCTTGCAAACAAGCCTACAAATAGTAATTTTCGGCAACCAAGAAATTACTCTAGGAACGAGCTTAGACCACCTAGACATGACACTAGGTCCTTCAACAAGTCTAGCACTAATGACCTTAGACCATCTAGATATTATACCAGAAATGGGAACAATATGTCTTGTGTTAATCATTTTCATTCGCCTAGAACCTTGTTGGCTCAACCTAGGCATCAACACAACCCAAACGTAGTATGTCATTACTGCAATCGTATAGGTCATATTGCACCTATGTGTTTTACAAAGCATAGAGATTCTTCATATTATTATCGTTACTTGCCTAACCCCCAAGGACCCAAAATGGTATGGGTACCTAAAGAATATTAATTTGCCTTGTAGGTGTGCTTGAAGGGATTAAGTGTACTATGGTACCTTGACAGTGGATGCTCCAGACACATGACAGGAGACGAATCCAAATTCCTTCAACTAGAGCACAAAGAAGGAGGAAGCGTTGTATTCGGTGACAACAATAAAGGACAAATTATTGGCATCGGATCGGTCGGTAAGAATGAAAAATCCTCTATAAAGCATATATTACTTGTCAAAGGTTTAAAGCATAATCTCTTGAGCATAAGTCAATTATGTGACAAGGGAAATCTTGCTTTGTTTGATTCGGATGAGTGTTTAGTGTTTAGACGCAGTGACTTCAAGATTATTCTACGTGGTTTTAGAATTGACAATATTTACATGGTTGATCTTGAAAACTCCTCATCCGAGTATGTTGATTGTTTGTTGAGCAAAGATGAAAATGTGTGGTTGTGGCATCGTAGAGTAGCTCATATGAACATGCATCTTTTAAATAAATTGATTTCTCAAAATCTAGTGATTGGTCTTCCCTTCTTAAAATTTGAAAGTAATACTATTTGTGATTCATGTCAAAAGGGGAAGCAAACAAGAGCATCTTTTAAATCCAAAAATGTTGTTTCAACATCTAGACCTTTACAACTATTGCATATGGATTTATTCGGACCATCCCGTATCGAAAGTCTAGGAAGAAATAGATATGCTTTTGTAATTGTTGATGACTTCTCTAGATTTACATGGACACTATTTCTTGCGCATAAAAGTGATGCATTTATTAGCTTCAAGCTTTTTCTTAAAAGAGTTCAAAATGAAAAGGAATCAACTGTCACTTCCATTAGAAGTGATCATGGGGGAGAGTTTGATCACAATCTCTTTGCGGACTTTTGTGATGAACTCGGAATCGAGCATACCTTTTCCGCTCCACGTACACCACAACAAAACGGGGTGGTGGAAAGGAAAAATAGGAGCCTCGAAGAGATGGCTAGAACCATGCTCGACGAAGCTAAGATTCCCAAACACTTTTGGGCAGACGCCGTGAGTACCGCATGCTATGTTTTGAATAGAGTAGCAATTCGGCCGATACTCTTAAAAACCCCATATGAACTCTACAAAGGTAGAAAACCTAACATTTCACATCTACGTGTTTTTGGTTGTAAATGTTTTGTGCATAACAATGGAAAGGACCAATTAGGAAAATTTGATGCAAAGTCGGATGAAGGTATCTTCATTGGCTATTCTTCTCGTAGTAAAGCTTATAGGGTTTTTAATAAAAGAACCCAAGTTGTAGAGGAATCTCCTCATATTGTTTTTTCCGAAGATAATACTCGCTTGGCGAGAAAGGATTGTGGTCTTGATCTTTCAGGTATTCTGGAAAGCCTAAAGGACAAAATTCAAGAAGAACCACCAAGGAAAGAAACTGACAAAACGGTGGAACCACAAATTGAAAAAGCTCCTCAACCAGAAAATGAACCAAAAGAGCAAATAGAATGGAGGACAGTCAAAGATCATCCTCTCGATCAGGTAATAGGCGACGTTGGAGGGAAGGTAAGTACCCGGAGCTCTCTTAGAAATACCTTAGATCTTACTGCTTTTGTTTCTCAAATTGAACCCAAAACCATCTCTGAAGCAATTGGGGATGAATTTTGGACCTTGGCAATGCAAGAGGAGCTTAACCAATTCAAACGTAACAACGTTTGGGATTTGGTGCCAAGACCCGAAGGTCATACCATAATTGGTACGAAATGGGTTTTTCGAAATAAATTAGATGAAAATGGCATAATCACTAGAAACAAAGCTAGGCTTGTGGCTCAAGGCTATAATCAAGAAGAAGGGATTGATTATGATGAGACATATGCTCCGGTAGCTAGATTAGAGGCCATCCGTCTGTTGCTTGCTTTTGCATCTTCTATGAATTTCTTTTTATATCAAATGGATGTGAAAAGTGCCTTTTTAAATGGTTTTATCCAAGAAGAAGTTTTTGTAAAACAACCCCCCGGTTTTGAAGACTTTAATTTTCCCAATCATGTTTTCAAACTCAAAAAGGCCCTTTATGGTTTAAAACAAGCTCCTCGAGCTTGGTATGAAAGGTTGAGTAAATTTCTTTTAGAAAATAATTTTATTCATGGAAAAGTTGACACAACTTTATTTGTCAAGCATGAAAACAATGATATCTTGCTAGTTCAAATATATGTAGATGATATCATTTTTGGTGCTACTAACAATGCTCTATGCAAGGAATTTTCAAACTTAATGACTAGCGAATTTGAGATGTCCATGATGGGTGAGTTACAATTCTTTTTGGGATTACAAGTAAAACAAATGAAGGAAGGTACATTCATTTGTCAAAGCAAGTATTGCAAAGATCTGCTTAAACGTTTTGACATGAACAATGCAAAGGAAATAGCAACTCCCATAAGCACATCCGATCATCTCGACAAAGATGAAAAAGGTAAGGAAGTCGACATCAAAAAAAGTACCGAGGTATGATTGGCTCTCTTCTTTATCTTACTGCTAGTCGTCCGGACATCATGTTTAGCGTGTGCGTCTGTGCCCGTTATCAATCATGTCCAAAAGAGTCTCACCTTACTGCGGTAAAGCGGATTCTAAGGTATCTTGTCGGTACTACCAATGTGGGTCTATGGTACCCCAAAGGTTCTTCATGCCAACTTATTGGCTATTCCGACTCCGATTTTGCTGGATGCAAATTGGACCGCAAGAGCACTAGCGGCACTTGCCACTTGCTCGGTAGCGCTTTAGTTTCTTGGTTTAGTAAGAAGCAAGTTAGTGTTGCGTTGTCCACAACCGAGGCTGAATATGTAGCCGCGGGGAGTTGTTGCGCTCAAATCCTATGGATGAAACAACAACTCTTGGACTATGGCCTACGTCTTGATCACATTCCTCTTAGATGTGACAACACTAGTGCCATATGCTTGACGAAGAACCCCATTCTTCACTCGCGAACAAAACACATTGAAATTAGACATCATTTTATTAGAGATCACGTTCTAAAAGGCGATGTCGAAATTGAATTTGTTGAAACAAAAAGCCAATTGGCAGACATCTTTACAAAGCCCTTAGATAAAGAGTCCTTCTTCCGAATTCGTAGTGAACTCGGGATCCTTGACTCCACGTTGATCTAAGTCATGCATTGCATTTTATTTCTTACATAATTTCTAACTTGAGCGTCGGAGGCGTCTAACATTTTGTTGCAGGTATCACCCTAAAGAAAAGGGGATCATAAAAAGCATGACGCAAGATACTCAAGTATTCTACAGGAAAATCGCCGTCAAACAATCGATTACTGTATCAATAATCGATTACTTACGTTATTCTTTTCCAATAAATAAACTTGTGTTTATTTCATATTTGTTATTCTTCCCTTGTGTACATTTTTTGCTAATGGCAAAAGGGGGAAGAAACGGGATATCAAGAAGTATGCTATATTATGCTATATGCTCTCAACTTCATTCATGCTTAAAGTGAGGGGGAACATGAATTGAGGGGGAACATGACACTTGTCTTGGTTTATCAAAATAATTATTGCATATATCCCGCCTATGTTTGCCATTATCAAAAAGGGGGAAATTGTTGGAAACACGTTTCAAATGCAATATACTAAACGTGTGTTCTTTTGTAGGTTTTGATGAATGTCAAACAAAGCAATAAGCGATATATAGCAGTGCTCAAGGACAAGCACATAATGGATGCATTACAAGAAGCTCAAGACAATGCTTGGAAATGTTATAATTGAGTCAATATTAATTGTGATCTTGATTCCTCAATCTTGGCTCATAACATGGCTTCTCTACTAAAATTATTTTTCCAAAATCATGCATATTTAAAGTAAGTGTCAAATGATTTTAAACTATGCATATTTACATTTGTTAAAATGTTTTCCAAACATGCCTCAAAAATCTGGGCTAAGATAATCGATTATGTACTTATGATAATCGAGTATCTCTAAGCCAAGACTGCATGACAATCGATTGTGAATTAATGATAATCGATTGTGAGTAAGCCAGTTAACATCAGGTTTTTGCAAACTGCATAACAATCGATTGTGTACTTTCGATAATCGATTGTTAACTGAGGCAAAGTTTTCAAAACTCATAAAAATCGATTATGAACTAATGGTAATCGATTGGAATGAGAAAAATGTCTCCCAGTGATTTTAAGTAAAATAATAATCGATTGTGGCTTTTGATAATCGATTATATATGAGACAGTAAGTTTTGAAATTAATTAATAATCGATTGTGGCTTTTGATAATCGATTATATATGAGACAGTAAGTTTTGAAATTAATTAATAATCGATTGTTCTATTTGATAATCGATTGTTGAAGCTGACCGTTGTCATATTTTTTTAAATTACCTTCAGGTAATCGATTGTGATATTTAACAATCAATGTTTTAGCGTAAAATCTGGAAAAGATTTTCTGAACGTTGTTAAAATAATCGATTATGGATTTCCTGATAATCGATGTTTTATGCCAAAAATTGGAAAGGATTTTTTAACGTTATAATTAATCGATTATTGATTTGAAGTAATCGATTGTTAACGTAAAATCTGGGATTGATTTTTTGATCTGATAGGCAAACAATCGATTGTTTAGTCCTGACAATCGATTGTCACTGAGTAATTTCAGCAATCCTTAATTGGCAATTAGACAACGGTAAGACTGAGTTTTTCACCTATAAATACAGGTTTAACTCAGTGTTTTCACAACAACAACACATACAATTTAAGTATTTTCATTGCTAAAAGCTTTCTTACATTGATCATCATTTTCATTCATCTATAAAGCTTTTTGAAGAGCCATTCTATTGAGCTAAGTTGTTGTGATCTTGAGCGTACTATTTCTACTCATATCTACTCATTGAGGAGTACTTTGTAAAGTGAGTGTGTCTTTGTGTTTGTAAGAGAATTGCGATTCTCGTTTGTTGAGGAACTTGTGTTTCCTCGGTTGAAGTCTTTGGGATTGTTATCCCCGAGCAATTGAAGTCTTTGGGATTGTTATCCCCGAGCAATTGAAGTCTTTGGGATTGTTATCCCCGAGCAATTGAAGTCTTTGGGATTGTTATCCCCGAGCAATTGAAGTCTTTGGGATTGTTATCCCCGAGCAATTGAAGTCTTTGGGATTGGTATCCCCGAGCAATTGAAGTCTTTGGGATTGTGATCCCCGAGCACCTAGGTGAAGCTTGTGTCCTCAGCTGTAACGGTTTGTTAAGCACCCGTAAGCTTGACAAGTTTAGTGGAAATCTCGAGAGAGTCTCTCGGGGACTGGACTAACCACGTTTGTGGCCAACCAGGATACATCTTTGTGTAAGTTTATTTTACTGCACTTGTCTTAATTTCTGCAAAGTTTTTAAATTCCGCACTAAAACGCTTAATAATTTTAAAACGCTATTCACCCCCCCCCTCTAGCGTAAAGCGTTATTTCCAACATGTTTTAATTTCCTTTGTTCGTCTTTTAGTTGCTTTAATTTCTTGTGTTCTTCTTATAATTGCCTTAGTTTTCTTCTGAGTGTTTTTCGTTTCCTTTGTTCATCTTTTTAATTGCTTTAATTTCCTGTATTCTTCCTTATAATTACTTTAGGTTTCTTCTGAGTGTTTTAATTTGTTCGTCCTTATAGTTGTTTTAATTAATCTTCCTTATAATTGCTTTTAGTTCTCTTCTGATTGCTTTTGTTCTTCCTTCCATTTGCTTATGAGTTTGTTTGATTTTGTTTATGTAAAGGAATGCATGTCCATCTACTCATTTGTTATGTTTTTCTGATTAATGACTTTATTTCCACCACATGCTTTTGTTTTGAGTTTGGATAACCTGCTTCTGAATAGTCTGCTTAACATTTGAAGACACAATTGTCCCTGAATTATCATGCTCTGATTTTTCATTTCTTTTGTTCCAAAATCGATCAGTATCCATGTGTAATAAATCTTGCTTCTGAAGGTTGTGATGATTAGCTTCATCTTTGTTTCTGAGTAATTTGATTCCACATTGTGATATTTTCCTGAATATATGTGTTGCACTAATATGTCTTTGACCCTTGATCGTTTGCTCTTGCATAGTATAGTATAACCCTCAAATGTGATCCCAGCTGATAATAACCTTGGATTATGACCTTAGGTAGTTAATTAGGGTCAATTGTTGACCAAATAGATAGGCATCAGGCGGTAACACACATAGTCAGTAATTAAGTTAAGAAAACAGGGTATCGAGGGTATTTGAACATGGGAATCTTGTAACAAACTCCTGGAACATTCTAGTAAAGGGTCACAATACAATATTTGTTAATTCTTCCTCAAAACTTTAGACACAAGTTAGAAAATCAAGAATCATTTAGGCAAATCTGAAAAAGGGTAAGGGACTGAAAGGAAAACAAAAAGATTTTGTTGCCCTATGACTTTGGTTATAAAAGAGATGCCTGATTGTTTAAAATAGAGGGCAATTTTTCAGATATAGAGAGAGATATACATTGAGAGATACATTTCATATAACATTCAGCTGAAAAATCAATTTCAAGTTTTTCTTGGAAAAATCTTCTTTAATAATTGCAGTCCTACTCATTATAAGTTGAAGATGAATTGATGCATGTGCATTTTGAGCTGTTAGAGAGACCTGTTTTCGTTATTCGCTTCTCAAAATTTCCTGAGTTCCTGGGTTAACTAGTCGATTTGGCTGTTGTTGCTTGTTTGCCTTACATTTAACTTGCTCATAGGTTCTCTTTTGCTGAAATTCTAGGTACCAACTCTTACCTAGAAAGTTTGGAAATGCACAGTTGTATATGCTTAATCATGTCCAATAATGAAGGCGTTTACTTCTATGCTAACATTGTAATACACATACTATTAGTCCAGTATGATTAAAGTATTTTCCTTATCTTCGGACTATAATATAAGAACAATCGCACTGTGCTGGACTATTATTTTAGCTGTTAATTGCAAGTCATTTAATTTCAGTAGGTATAAAAATAAAATGGTCTAATAACATGTCCGTTTTCACGTTTGATTCGGCAATAGTGAATTGTTGTATGAATGTGTATTTTGATTGATGAGTACAGTAATTCTAGATGCTAAATTTGAACACCTGAAGCTGTGGCTCATTGATTTATTAACCTGAAAATCACTACTAAGATGTTCTTTGTCAATTTTTATGTGTTAAAAATGATCAATCATGAATAACATTAATGGTTGTAGTATAACGATTTGAAAATTTTAGCCTTATCCTTATGATTAAAGTATAGTCCAACATTTCAGGGCTGAAGTTGAAAGCCCAAACTGCTATAGTTGCGAAACATAAGGAAATGCATTCCCTGGGCTTGCTATTAAATGAAGCCCAAGTTGCAAAACCAGCCATGAATGAGGCTGGAAATATAGATGCTGAGTCTCTCTTTTTGAATATATCACCCACATATGAAATAATTAGGACGTATCTTTTAGAGACGCGTATAATAGAAATTTATAATCGCTTTAGGTTGCCTTTCTAAAAGATAAAGTGAGCCGCGCTAAAAAAACTTGCACTGCGTGGGCTCCTTAAATGTAATAAAATGTATAGAAATTTGGAGGTGTTGTTTAGCGAATTTCACGGCCCTCCATGAATTTTCAAACGCGTAGTTGTTGTAGGCGCGATATTTTAATAAGATATCTTCCTAAATTCGGGTGCACATTTATGTGACCCAAATCCAAGTCTCAACGATGTTAAAATGTGTCGATAACCCGGGTGCATTCATGTGAGGTGGTTCGAGACGTATTTTATTAACGTTGCAAATATTCCAAAAACGAATAAAGCGGTTAATAACTTTAAAATTGCACTGTAGGATGAACATGTATAAAAATCAGGAAATTAGCCATTTATAATAGTTTAAGCGACTATGCTAGAACCACGGGATCCGGGGGTGCCAAACATCTTCCCTCGGGTCAACTGAATTCCTTACTTAGAATTTCTGGTTTGTAGACTCCAATTGGGCAGTCCAAACAATTTCCTCGATTTGGGATTTTAAATAAACCGGTGACTTGGAACACCAAAATCCAAACCTATCCCAAGTGGTGACCTTAATAAATAAATTATCTCATTTCGAATAATGTCACTTTAAGTAACGCTAAGCATATTTTCTCAACAGGCGTATAGCTTAACTTAGCTCCTATCAGAGTTTGACTTTGATGGTACAAGGCTTGTTGTTTTCCTTCCTCACTCTCTTGAGAAAGTAGTGCTCCAAGTGAACGTTCCCGTGCCACGACGTAGAGTATCAATGGCTTCTCAAGCATTGGTACCTCTAACACAGGTGGATTCAGCAGGTACCTTTTGATACTTTCAAAAGCATTTTGACATGCTTAATCCCAATAAACAGGGATATCTTTCATTAATAGATGATTGAAGGGTTGACACCATCCAGCCAGATTAGAGATGAACATCAAGATGAATGCTAAGTTTCCTTGGAGACTTCGAAGCTCCCTAAAGTTCTTCAGCTCGAGCATTTTTTAAATTGCATCAATCTTTGCTAGATCAACTTCAATTCCACGATGACGCACAACAAAGCCAATAAACTTTCCCGAGGTGACTCCAAATGCACACTTGAGTGGATTTATCTTCATGTCAAATTTTCTTAAGCTTTCAAAAATAATTCAGAGGTCTTCAAGGTGGCAATGCCCACTCTTTTTCTTCACCACCATGTCATCGACGTAGCATTCAAACCTCTTATGAAGCATGTTGTAAAATATGTTTTGCATTGCACATTAGTAGGTGGGACCAACATTCTTCAGACCAAAAGTCATCACTTTATTGCAGTATATCCCTTTTTGAGTTCGGAAAGCAGTACACTCTTCATTTGGAGACATTCTGATTTGATTGTATCTGGAGGATCCATCCATGACTGACACATCTTCATGCTCTGTTGTAGTATAGACCATGAGTTCAATGATTGGTAGCGAAAAGTCATCTTTTGTACATGCCTTGTATAGGTCTTAAACGTAAACACAAACACGTATTTAACCATTACTCTTCTTGATAGGTACAATATTCTATATCCATGATGGGTACTTCACCTCTCGAATAAACCCCTCCTCGATGAGCTTGTTGACTTCGACTTCAGTTTGTGGTGCTAGCTCAGGTCGAAACATGCATTGTAACTTCTTCACATGGCGTGCTCCACTTTTTATCCCCAAATTATGAACGGCTACCATAGTACTAAGACCATGCATTTCATTATACGACCAAGCGAAGACATCTTTGTACTCTCTTAATAAGTTGGAGTATTCCTCCTCCTCTTGAGGCATAAGAAGCGCACAAATGAAGGTGGGTCATGGATCCTCTGGAGTGCCTAAATTTAGTTCCTTAAGCTTATTACAGTTGATTGCCCTCCATATTCTAGTTGACGGGGAGTCTCATGTACTTCATCATCAACCTCAAGGCATGGGCTATCTTCTACTTTTATGCAATAGGATGTTTCCACAAAGTTTGGCTTTTCTCTCTGATAGATCATCGATAAAGATCCCAAGCTTTTTTTAATACCATCTTTGACATGATATTGACAGCCGAACAATCATAACTAGCTATGCGATTGAGATGTTGTTACCAAATGGACCCTACAATGAACAAAGGTATTTTATGTGGCTTAGACGCCAGAACAAGTCGTCATCTACGAAGGATATTGTTGCACAGCATGTGACAACTTTTTCGTTATCATGATGTTCTTGTGTTTCCGTTGGAGCAAGCACATCATTGCTTTCTTTTGTTTCGTCAGTACTAGAAATTACATGAGTTGCACCAACATGACATCCATGAAGGAATTTTCCAGGAAAAAAGTCATGCAATGTGAAGGGATTTCTATGTGAAAAAGTATGGAGATTATGGTACTATCGCTAACATGAGAGTTCATGCTTGGAAGGCACTCTAGTCATTTGGTTGTGGACCGTAGGAGTTTGTTTTTTGATTTGGATGGCTTCTTGTATGTGCGTCATAAAAAGGGCCATTATAGATCCTTTAAAGGTTTTTGGTCCAGTATGGGATGATCGAAATCAGCTTGGGGTCCGTTTGTGGGTCTAATGTGAATGTGAGCTCTATGTCAGGTTGGATGTGTTCATTTGGCATAGCATTGTTTACGGAGGAGTCTTCGGTAATCAGATGTTATTCCTACTGTTAGCTATTCCATGTAGCACTTTATTATGCCATGTGGGTTGTGAAATAGCTTGATTATTCACATTTATGTTGTGATCCTGTGTAGCTTGTGGTGTTATATGAGCAGGATGACATTCAATATGCATGTCATTTGTTGCACTTTTTTCGTGCTTGGATTTTGTAGCGTATGGAGCCATCCGTCTCCCCAGGGTTGTATTATGCACTTGGTGTGCTTGTGGTCAATATTCGGGCATTTTGTAAGGATAAGCATTATAGCTTGATGGGTGTTACCTTATTGATTATTATGTGTAGATCGAGTGGCACGCTACTACTGGTATATAGATTGGATCAGGTGGCACGTCTCCACGGGAATGTTGTGTGGATTCGTTTGCTCGCTACAACGATGTTATATTCGGACTAGGTTGCACTCCGCAACAGTGTCATGTTTGGATTGGGTTGCATACTGCAAAAATATCACTGTTGGATCGGGTTTCACGTCGCAATAGTAAGGTGTTAAGTACAATTCCTTTACTTATTTTGAGTACCTTGTTTCCCATATCCGAGATAGAGCCATAATATCGCTTTGGACGTTTTATTCGTTAAGGGGGCTAGATGGCTCTTTTCTAGAGTTCATTCTTCCCTATGGGTCACATTCAAAATGTAGCTTGTTAATTCTTTGATTTCGTTGAATGAGATTTAAGATGGTGTTTGAGGTTGCTTATTGCTCGAGCAGTTTCTACTGGGTGAGACGAGGTTATTGGACATGAGATAAGTGCGATCGGATTTATGTAGGGTATATTAAAAAGGAAATATTGTTATTCAGTTCAGAATGAAGTAATAATTCTAGTCAGGTGGAGAGACCCCATGATTTATAGATTTGGTATGTGGTAATGAGGTTTTACGCTTCTCTTTCACCGTGGCAGTATTGCGAGAGTGGGAACAAGTCTTATATGTGTTATGGGTATATTGCGGGCATCAAATTCATGAAATTACAGCCATTGTGGTCGGAGGATGTTATTATGGGAAAATGACTTATGTGGTGTATGGTGTAATTTCAGCATAGGTGTATGATCATGTTTTGGTATAGTGTAAAGTGATTGATGCGATGTTCATGTGTTAGAATCGGGTCTATTGGAGAATTCCGGATGTTGGAATTTTGTTCTAAGGCTTGTTAGCTAAGGTTATAGGGAGGATATTCAGCTCGGCTCGAGCTAATTTTCTCACATGGGTTGTGGTGGCACGGGTAGGTGCGCAAGATGTTAAATAGTGATTTTGGAAACCAACGAGACGGTTCTTGGAATGTTCAGGTATAAACGTATGTTTAAGTGGGGGAGAATATAACGACCGACTGGTCATTTTAAGATCGAGTTATTCGTTTGGAGATTTGAGGCCTTAAGTTTCTTCACTTCATGTTTTATTACTTGTGCACATAGTCGGAATAAAACTTTGGAAAGTTCGAAGTTGATTCGGAAGGAAAATTCTAATTTCACAAGCTTTATGTTGGAAGAGCTAACTAAGGTTTGATATTTGAGTAAATGACCTCGGACTAAAGATTTTAAGTTTCCAATAGGTTTGTATGATGGTTTCGGACTTGGTTGTGTGTTCGGGTTGAGTATCGGGTGGTCCGGGAGTATTTCAGCGCTTATTAAAGAAAGTTGGCATTGTAAAAGTTTAAGAATTTCATAAGTTTGGTTTGAAGTGGACATTGATGTTATTGATGTACGGTTGCATTTTCGAGCCTTGCAATTGGTGCATATCGTGATTTGTGACTTGTGCATAAAGCTTGGCATCGTTTCTGAATGTTTGAGTATGATTCGGATGCGTTCGTCGTAGTTTGGATGCTTGAAAGCTTAAAAAAGATATCAATTGTCGATTCGTAGTTTTGATATTGTTTGGTATGATTTGAGGCCTCGAGTTGTTCGTGTTATGCTTTGGGATGCGTTGGTATGTTTGGATGGGGTCTCGGGGCCCTCGAGTTTGAAATAGATTGATATCAGTTCGAAATTTTAAATTGAGAAAATGCTAGTTTTGGCTAATTGCTGGTACAACTGCACCTACGGAAATTTGGGCACAAGTGATGTTAGACTAGAAACCCATGTTTTAGCCACAGTATTACATTCCAATTACTGCATTTTTATGTAAGTTTGAGCTCAAAGATAGTGAATTACACTTAGTACATGTTTTATGCCTTGCAAGAACTGATCCTAAGTTCAAAATTTAATTTGGAGCTAAATCGAAAAACCTGGAGCATTGAAGTATGTGTAAAAGCACAATACATTAATCTCGAATCGTGTTCGGAGGTCGTGTACCAAGTCTGGATGTCAAAAGAGGACGAAATAATTTCACTCTGAGGAAATTGCACTAGCACTGCATGGGTACCGCAAGGCGCAGCGCAGCAGTATAAAAGTTGTCCTAACAAGAAAATGCAAAGCTACTGATAAGTTCCACTAGCTCGTCGCAGGGTGCGGCACAGCGTGCGGCGCAACTGTACTAATTTAACAGAGCCAAGTCCTATTTCGTGCAGGAAAGGGCATTTTCCCTGGGCCCGGCCCTACTTGGTATAAATACATATAAAAACGCTATTTTGAGGACTTTTGACACATCTTAGACCTAAGGAGACTATTTTGGACGGGAGAAAACCTTTAGAGCAATTTCAGAAGGGGATTATCATCGAATTATTTATTCCCTCATCTTTACTTTGTAATTTAATTATGAAAATTATTTGGGAAATTGTTATTATGAGTATGAGTAGCTAAATTCAAAATATAGGGTTTTGATGGAACCTATTGGAGGATGATTTTCTTGTTATGTTAATATTGATTTGCCATAGTATTTTCTGTATTTGTTCAATTATATTGTGATTGTTATTGATTGAAGGGCCCTTAATCAATTGTGCCTATTTAGTATGTATTACTCGGAAGAGAGTGCATATTTAGGTAGTTGTTGAACATCATCACTCCAAAACTATGTAAGGGATCAATACGAAGGGTTTAAAGGTGGGAATAGGGATAACGAAACCTTGGGTGCGATCTAAGTGACATGTACTTAAAGCTAGCTATTGTAATTCGGGATCATATGTCTAGTATATTGTAATAATTACTCAGGAGAGAGTTACAACAATTGGAGAGCTCATGACCTATAGAGAAGACTTAGGAAAATTTATAGCAACCATAGCGGAAATGATTTCAACAATAAGGGAAATTAGAACCTTAGATCATTCCAATCCTTGTTTACAAGTCGTTTATACTTAGTTCTTAATTACTACACTTTTACTATGTAATATTTAGTAAATAAACATCCAATCCGTTACTTAAATATCTCCGAAGATTGAATACTTGAATTTCTGTTAGTCCAATAGCTGTGACTGATAGGTTAACTGCCTACGGGATTTGACTCCAGACTTGTTAACTAGAATATATTTGCAGCGACCGCTTTGTCCTTTTTATAAGGCATAGTTGGGCATAATTAGCAGGTGCAGAGCCGTTGAAGGGGACTACTTAATGTAGAAGAGGGAAAGGGGTGCATGGGGAAGATTCACAGAAGTGTCGTTTGGACCGCACCTGCGATTGTGCAGATGTTGCTTCTTGGAGTGCAGAAGCGGAGAGGAGCACAGAAGTGAGGGAGCTTGTCGCACCCGCAATGTCGCATGAGCGGAGAAGTTTTGGTAGGTGCGAAGGGGCAGGCTCCAATGCTTCTCCACAAAAGCAGATTTTGGTCGCATAAATGACGTTGTAGGTGTGGCTACTTTTCTGCAGGTGCAAAATATCGCTAGGCAGAATTGTTTTAAGAACGGGATTTGACTTTTCATTTTTCATTTTTCACTTGGGTTGGCTGAATTTGGGGAGCTATTTTGAGGGAATTTTCATCGACGAACATGAGGAAAGTGATTCGTAGCTGTTATAAGTTAAATACTTGAATTATATATTGATTTTAACATGAAATTTATGAAAATTTGTAGAATTGTGGGATTTTGGTAGAAAATCTAAAATTTGGTATTTTTTTTATTTTGACTACAAAATTGGACATAGAAATATGAATACATTATATAATTGAGTTTTTGGTGTTATGGGTAATGTTAACCTTTAAGAATTTTCATAATTCGGGCACCATGGGCTTGAAGATTTGACTTTGTTGACTTTTCGAGCAGAGTTGAGAATCATTATAAATTATTAAATTATAGGCATTGGCGTATATTTTGATGGAGTTGTAATTTTTTTTACTAGTTTCGGATCGTTTGGCTTTGAAGTAACGAGTTAAAGAGGCGTTGGAGTCATTTATGAAACTTGCGAGAGGGAAACTACCACCTAGGTGATGTAATTATTATGTGTAGTTTTGGGTACTACGTACGCATGAGGTGACGAGAGTCTGTACGTAGCTAAAGAATGCATATGTACGGGCAGGCAGGGGACTTTATCATGTACTATTTGAATTATTTGAAATCATTTTGCTGGCTGAATTAATTAAATTCCTAGATAAAATTTATTTAGAAACATATATATATTAGACCGAGCTTTATCACGTTGAGTTGTTACCAAGATATTTGATAAATGTAAGGGATATATTCATTATTATGCACAAGTATCTATGTTGTAAACATGTGACTCATAATTGGATGAGTTTGTTCATCTCTGATGGAGCTGGCCGAATGCCTCGGCAGTAATAGATGCATTTATAATTCGTATAGCTAGACCCTTGATAGTGCATATAATATTCAGGATCTGGCCGCACGATATCAGCATAATAGTTTGTTATATCGCCATCCACTTTGAATATTCATGAGATTTTCCTTCTACTGATGCCTGACATTTATTATGATGTTCCTTATCTGTTGGTTACTAGCACTTAATATATATGAGCTATTGAAATAGAACACGAGACTTGAGAAATTTATATCTTTAAAAGAAATCTTGGAAGATTACGTAACTTACAGTTTTACCTCATTATTGTTGTTGTGCTTCATATTTGCTTATGATTTATCATATTGCTTTATTGGACCTCTTGTAAGTATCGATATCGATCCTGCATCACTACTTTTCCTGGTTTAGACTAGGCACTTACTGGGTATGCATTGATTGATGTACTCATGCTACACTTCTGCACTAAATATGTAGGATCTGACAGGTTCATTTGGTGGCCGTGTTGGCGCATAGGTGCAACTGCTGATGGGACTTTATGGTGAGCTACTTTCTATGCTACGCACCACATCCCACAGAGTCTCCATCTTATTTACTTAGTTTATCTTATCTATTTATATTTCAGGAAGATATTGTATTATTATTACACTCTTTAGTAGACCCTCATGCACTTGTGATACTAGATTTTTGGATGTTCTAGAATTTATTTGTAGTTTTGCTTAGCATTTACCCACTTTTATTATCTATTATATTTAAATTGTAAATTTCCATGATTTTGATGCGTTGACATCTTAATCTAATGAAATTCACAATTTCGAAAATAATAAAATGCATAATTAAGTTAATTGTTTATTGTTAGCTTGCCTAACAACGACGTTGGGTTCCATCACGATCTATAGTGGATTTTAGGACGTGATATTTACTACCACCAGAGAGGTTTTAGTTTAATTATATTTACTATAAAAATTTACCAATAATATACAAATTAGTGATAAATAAGTATCCTTTAATATCAGCGATTTTAATTATAATCAAATTCCATCCCTCCTTTCTCTCTCTGTGTGTTCTTTCCACAGTTGCGTTTTGGTGGAGGAAGTTGCTTGTTTCTGTTGTGGAATTTCGGTATTCAGACAATTGAGCTATGACGGACTGTTTATATGATTGGGTTCTAATTGTATGGGATTACAATACAAGATCTAGTAATAATATGCACGATTTTACCCTCTCGCACCTCTCGGTAAAGAGAGTGATTTTGTCCAATTGACTTTCTCAAGACCAAATGGGTTGGAAAATTAGCTCAAGCAACTAGGGTTCAAGTCAGATAATTACTTCAAGGTTTAACCCTTTAATTGGGACTATCAATTCTCTTGAGTCCATCCCAAATCCTTGTTGGATCCATTTTGGAGGCTTATGCTCTCTTTCTCAAGAAGAGCTGAGTCAACTTAACACAAACTAGTGTTTGCAACCACCAATTCATAAATTAAACCACAAAATTGACCCAAATAACAAACACCTATAGTCAATCCAGCCCTAAATTGCAACACTCATCAATTACCCATACTAGGATTGAGCCACAACCCTAGCTAATGGGTCTAGCTACTCATGTTTGAAGAGAAAAATAAAGAAATAGATGAAGATAAAGACATATTAATTAAACATTAAAGTAAATAAAGAGATTCTATAGTAAGTACTAAGTTAAAATGCCCAAAATGGCTATAAAATAGTTTCTCACAAGCGCATATAATGTCTGGAAATAGTTGATACCTAAAAAAGGAAAAAGGTTCTATTTATACTAAGCTGGAAAAATTGGACAAAAATGCCCATGCTTGGTCAGTACGGACCGCACAAAATGGTGTGCAGCCGCACTAGGCTCTAGTCTTTGAAAAATCAACTCACTGAACTCAGGCTCTACGGGTTGTACACAATTGAAGTAGAATAAAAGAAATACACAATGGAATTGGTTCTTCTATCTTGTCCAGGTAGCTTCAGGATTGCACACTCAAATCTCACGTAAATTGCTTGCAAAATTGCCTCGTCGTTTTGCTCTCAATTTAGTTTCACTTCTGCATTTGTGCAATCCTGTAAAAGAGAACAATCACTGTTATTTTATTGAGTTAGTAATTAGAGTTTGATTAAGACTCAATATCTGATCTTCCATCTCAGTTGAGTCCTTGAACAACACAAACTCAAACCCTATCCTTTATCTGGATCTGTGTTCTCTTCTCATATGGAGACTTTCCCTCCTTATCCCATATGCAATCTTTTCGATCAGTTCAGGAGATATTATTGCTTGATCAATGGAACTTATCTCCTTCACGTGCATCTCACTTGTGTAGGTTGACAAGCATTATACTTCACCTGATGGACCTGGCCCATGACTGAGTTCATTTGTCATTCTTCAAAAATATACATGTTCTTGGGCCAACAAATTTTGCCTTTTTTATAATGACAAACTCCGTGCTTTCACTGATCATAGAACATGTAAAAACTCAGCTTAACCATCAACATTTAACTTAGAAAATATTATTTATCATCAAGAACCAGGTTAATTAGGTTATAAATATCACTTATTCGAAATAGTAAGTAAAGCACAATATCTCTTCCCCCTTTTGGCATCATCGAAAAGTTGCATACATTGTGAATCCTAGAATTTAATAAGTACTCATGGCCCCTGGGGCAACTGTAATTGAAAACTTTGTGCAATTATCAATGATCAACAAACATATTTAATCCATTAAGAACAAAATCATTATTGAACAAAAGAAAACAGCAATTTGTCATTGATAGAGATATTCCTTCACAAACAGACCATAAAAAGAAAGAAAAACTTCCAAGGCATGAGCATAAAAAATAGAAACCTCCATAATCTGAGTCACTAGACTGGTTCAAAAGATAAGTGTTGGGAGACCTAGGGCCTGGAGGAACTAGAGGGTTGAGATTGGAGAAGGTTTAGCATATTCTGAAGCATTCCATCACTTTTCTCCTTTTCTTTTGCTAGGTCACTTCTAAGGCCATCTCTCTCAATTTCCAATTCAACCACACGAGCCTTGACCCTAGAAATTTCATCATCTTTAGTTCCACATTCCTGAACCAAAGCCCTAGCCTTGTCGTTGATGGGTGTCCTCAAAGATAAACCAGGTTCAACTGGGATGGCATTGATAGGATAGTCACAAGCCAGCAGAGTCTTAACACCGAAATATTCTTTGCTTGATGCCATTTACCATTTCTTCAAAGGTACTTTCAGCCTGTCCAGCACAGTAGTCAGTATGAACCCATATGGAGTAGTATGTGCCTTAGAGCTATTGATTACCCTGTCTAGTAATTTGACAATGAAAGCAGGCCAGTTGATTTGCATTCCTCTCACCAGGTACTCCATAAGATCTAAGTCCATGTAATTTGTAGTGTGTCTTCTCTCTTCATCTTCTTCAATAATTTTCTTTTTCTTGCCTTTCATTGTGGATCTTGTCCTCTTGGCTAGTGGGGGTTCATCAGACACAGGTACAGAAGGAGACTTCTTGGATGAGTCTTGGACTTTTTAGGTTTTAGTGTAGAAACCTCCGCTGTTGTTCCCCTTTCTTGATGGACCAGTTCCATCTCTCTTCTTTTTCAACCTCAAAGGACTCGGCAACCTTTTTCTTTTCTGTCTCCATTTTCTTCTTCTTGATTCTTCCAGAGTTTTTTTTGGTCAACTTCACTTTGTCTTACCCTACTTCTTGTACCCCTTCCCCTAGGTACTGAAGGGGCAGTATATTTTGGGGATGAACTCTTTCTTTTCTAAGATGGCTTAACAGTTGGGGTCTTTTGTGAGGTAGATTTGCGCTTCTTTGGGTCATAACATTCCCTAACCCTTTTCAGAAGATCAGCCACAGTTTCCTTAGCAAATGAACTAGGTTCATCTCTTTGTTTTCTTAGATGAACCAACCCTTTAGCTACTTCCCCGGATCCACTTCCCTTGACTTTATGCCACTCTTTTCTTCAGCTCCACATATAACAAGAACTTCTCCTTTTCCTTTTCCTTTCCTACTCCTACTCGATTCGGCCACCTTTACATCTCGAATAGGTTCAACTAGGACAAACCTATTTTCTAAGTTTTCAACCATAGAAGAACTTACCTCAACAGGGGTTTCATGTATTTTCTCAGTGTCAGAAGACCCATGTTCTTCACCTTCACTAGTAGATATAAAGGATTCTAACTCAAAATTGGAGTCAGATTCTTGAGTTGGGCTTTCTTCCCTTTGGCTAGCATTCAATCTCTCATTTAAAACTTTTCTCAGAGCTCCAGATGCTAAAGTTTTTCTAGCCAACATTTTCTGCCTTCGAAACCTATGTTTTTGGGACTCACTGGAGGGAGTAGATGAGGATGTATTTGATGGAGTTGGTAGTGGAGGAGCACCAAGATTATCTTGGGGGTTAGACATGGTTGTTCGTTGCTAGAGAAGCTTTGGGAAATTTTGAAGAAGAGAATTTTGGGAATTTCTGGAGAGGAGAAGCGATTTAGAATTGGAGGAATATTTTGACGGTTATTGAATAATGAAGAAGATTAGAGATGTGACGTGTATTTAAAGGTAATTAGACATTTACTCAGTAACGGCAGCTTTTCAGAGATCAAAGAGAAGTCTAATCAACCTGTAATTCCAGTCATTTAACGATTTATTTAGCTTCTCTAAATTTTAGGCAAAAATCACAGTTTTAGAGTTCCAAATGGAAGAAACTGGTTCAATGCCTCAATCGGATAGAATTTTCTAGGGATTTGGCAATGACCGGACTTCTGCTCATGTTTGAATTTTTAATCTTTCTAATTATGCAAGGTATTGAAAATATACCTGTATCTTCACATGAAATCATACTGATGAACCAGGTTCTTCATATAGAACTCTCTTGAACATGTCTCAAATGTCATAATAGAAAAACTTTGTAAGTGATCAGTGAATCATATATACACAAGTCACATGGGTATACTAATTAAAGTATGAAGTTGAGTAAGAATTAATCTAGTTATTTATACAAAGAATAGAACTCCTAGCCAAAAAAATATTTTTTTATTTTGTTGTCCATTCTGAATTGGACCTATTAAGTGATCTTAATCATCCCTAATTCCAAAATGTTCCTCCCAAAGTTTCTCTCCATCAGTTCATTAGTGAAAATGTCAGCAATTTCCTTATCAGTAGCATAGAATTCTATGGAGATCGGTCATTTCTCATAGTTATCTCTTAAGAAGTGGTGTCGAACCTCTATGTGCTTAGTTTTCTTATGATAAACAGGGTTCTTTGCCATACTTATAGCACTAGTGTTATCACAAAATATTTGAATGCAACCAACTTCAATACCAAAATCTACCAGCTGATGTTTGATCCATAGAAATTGAGCACAACAAGATGCAGCAGCAACATACTCAGCTTCAACAGTAGATAAGGCCACTAAGTTTTGATTTTTGGTAGCTCATGACACAAGACATGAACCAAGGAAGTGTGCCATACCTGAGGTTCTCTTCCTATCAACTAGAAAACCTGCATAAATCAACACCACCATATCCTACTAGATCAAAATTGCTACCTTTGGGATACCAAAGAAATAGATCACTGGTGCCTTTTAAGTATCTTAGTATCCTTTTGTTATCAATCAGATGAAACTCTTTAGGATTTTCCTGAAAGCAAGCACAAAGTCCTATACTAAAAACAATGTCAGGTCTACTAGCAGTAAGATACAGAAGTGAACCAATCATACCCCTATGCAACTTTTGCTCAACAGATGAACCAGGTTCATCAATATCTAATTTAGTAGTAGTTGCAATGGGTGTGTCTATTTCCTTTAATTCCTCCATTTTAAACGTTTTGATTAGTTCCTTTGCACACTTCTGCTGGTGGATCATGGTTCTATTTGGACTTTATTTGATTTGTAAGCCTAAGAATAAGTTAATCTCACCCATCATGCTCATTTCAAACACACTCCCTATTATTTTTGCAAAGTCTTTACTTAGCTTATCAGTAGTGGTCCCAAAGATTATGTCATCAACGTATTTTTGTACAACAAGGAGATCCTTACCTTTTTCCTTTAAGAATAAAGTACTATCAATTTTACCTCTCTTGTAACCATGCTCCAGCAGGAATTTTAACAATTGTTCATACCATGCTCTTGGAGCCTGCTTGAGTCCATAGAGGGCCTTGTCTAACTTATACACATGCTCAGGACATTCATTGCTCTCAAACCCTGGTGGTTGTTTCACAAAAACTTCCACTTTCAAGTAGCCATTTAGGAAGGCACTTTTGAGTACCATTTGATGCAGAGTGAATTCTACGTGTGCGGCAAAAGCTATAAGGAGTCTAATTGCCTCTAGTCTTGCAACAGGAGAAAAAGCCTCATCAGAGTCTATGCCCTCCTCTTTGCTATAACTTGGACCATCAGTCTTGCCTTATTTCTTGTAACTGTTCCATCTTCATAAAGTTTGTTTCTGAAGATCCCATTTGCACTAATGACTGATCTGTCCTTGGGTCTTGGAACTAGATGCCAAACTTGACTTCTTTCAAACTGATTGAGTTCATCTTGCATAGCAATTACCCAATCTGAATCCTGCAAAGCTTCAACAACATTTCTAGGTTCAGTAAGAGACACAAAGGCATCAAAAGCACACAAATTCTTTAATTGTGATCTAGTTTTAACTCCAGATGTTGGATCAGTGATAATATTCTCAATGGGATGAGAACTTTGATACTTGTGAGGTTTCACAACCAACTGATTTCTACTAGATTTTTCTCTCATGTTTTGTTGTTGAGGAACAGGGTCATGAACAGGTTCCTTCAAGGATTTATTTCAATTCCCCTTTGATTAGTTCCCTCTGTCAGGTTAAACTGGATGGAAGAACCTATTCCATCACCTGTTCCTTCTGTTGGTGCCACTTCAACCTGAGTTGAGGCTTTAGTCAAATCATTTACCAATCCAATGGCTTCCTCATCACGGTCTTGTCTCTCTGAAAGAATGTTAGTTTCATCAAATACTACATGTACACTTTCTTCTACACACAAAGTTCTTTTATTAAGCACTTTCTATGCTTTGCTATGTGAAGAATATCCCAAGAACTTCTGGGATCAAACTTACCTAGGGAGTCCTTTACATTATTGTGCACATAGCACTTACAACCAAATGCTCTAAGATGGGATATGTTTGATTTTCTCCATTTAAGTAGCTCATAGGGAGTATTCTCTACCAGAGGTCTAGCTGTGAGCACGTGATTTTTTACCCTACATGAATTACTCCCACAAATTCAAAACAAAACAATTTTTCCATTATTTGCAATTTTGTGAATTTTTGTGGCATTTTTTATTAAGTGTTTGCATTTTTCTGTGCATGTTTATTTTATTTAATTAATCAAAAATACAAAAATAATGTTGCATTTGCATTTAGGATTTATTAACAAAATAATGGTTATATAAAATTAGAAAAATCACAAAAAATAGTTTAATTTGCACTTTTTAGTTTTGATTTTGAACTTTGGTAGTTGCCCTTCAATTTGGTTTCAATTAGAGTTAATTAATTTAATGTGTTAGGGTTATTTGGATTTAGGAATTTGTAAAGAAGTTTACAAAAAGAGTTTGAGAATAAAAAAAGAATTTCAAAGGAAAAATGAATAAAACGGATTTTTGGCCAAATCAGTGCATTTTCTTCAGCCCAAATCATTTTCCTAGATACTCATTCATCTGGGCCCAAACCACAGCCCAGTACCAGCTAATTCCAACCCAAACTTGTCCCATACCCAGTCTGGTCTGGTTCGCCTTAGCTAAACGACGTAGTTACAATTCTAAACTACGTCGTTTTATTATTTCCCCATCATTGAACGACCAAAATAGCCATGGTCTATCATTTAATTCAATTGAAACATTAACCAAACCTAATTCCCCCTTTCTTCGAAATTGTTGTCCACCTCCGATGTCTCTCCGCCACCCAAAATCGTCTCATGGTGACGAAGCACCTTCAAACACCTCCAAATTTTAAGCACCCAACCCTTATCATCCCCTCTTTCATATCCGATCATCGACTTCTTCAAAAGACCATCCAATCTCATTGAATTGTAGATCCAAGAATTAAAAATCCAAGCTTTCATCTCTTTTCCCAAATTTTTGGATTAAACTATCAAGTCATAGCAAATTGGCACGAATTCCATAGTTTGCCAACAAAGGAAGTCCGTGTAAACATCAAGAACCCCCTTTTCCATGGCTGGGTCAGATCTTAGGATTAATCGCGTTGAATGTTCCCATCTCTTCAAGATTCTGCTTTATTTTGTCTGGGCCTATAGTATGAATTGTTGCATAAGTCTAGACCATGGATGAGCATCCGGGTAACACCCATATGATGATTTCCACCATTTGGCTGAGTTTTGGCACCCCTCGGAGTCTCAAGTGGACATGTCACCTCCCTTTTATAGTTCATTAAGATGGTGGTCTCCATTGGTATAACCTTCTACTTTCTTTCTTCTTCTTTTTTCTCTCTACTGAATTCTTTCATCTTCTCTTCTTCTCCTCTTTTCTGTCTCAAATTAATTAGGCTTATTCATTAGGACATAATAGGTTAATTAGTTGATTGTTAATTAATTAATTAGTTTAACCTTGTTTGCTGAACATTTTCTGAAAAGAGGTCTGTTTCTTAAACTTTGGGTTTTTTCTGATTTGGTTGACTTTCTTTTAAAACCCGGATTAGGTATGAAAGCCCCAGAGTCATTGGGCTCAATTGTAAAATGACCCATAAACACTTCAAGTTAGGTCTATTTGACCCATATAGCCAGGCCCAGGGTAATTTCAGGGGTTGCAAGGGTTAATTTGGGTAGTCTAGGTAAGGAAATCTTTGGATAACTGATTAGGAAGCTGGGGAAGGGGGATGTTTTGATGTTTTGATTTTTGAACTAAGGTCAGCCAAGCAAAAACAAAACTTAGAAAAAGGGCAAGGTGCAAATTTGAACCCTTTGAGGTTGCCCTAGTGTTTTGCCTATAAAGCCACCTCTCGTTCTAACTCAGGGGGACTTTTCAAGAAAAAAAACCAAAAAAAATACAAACGGCTGAACGTTTTTACTGTTTCGTTGAATTTCTTTAGTGATTTTTAAGGTCTTCAACTTCGGAAGCAGTTTCTGTTCTATTTGAGGTTGAAGATGGATTGAATTGGGGGTTTTGAAAAGTGTTGGTTCAAGCTTTTCTGTCTATTTACTGTTCTATTAAACTCTTTCTGTGATTTCTGAAGTTTGCCATTTTCGAAACAATTTTTGAGTTGTCTTGGTAAAATAATGGTCTAAGCTTGGGATTTCAACTCTTATTTCGGGGGGTTAGATTTTGAACCTACTATTACATTGTTGAAGCTAGAATTAAACTTTGCTGCTACAGTTTATAGCTTTCTTACCCCTTTCCTTTCATTTTCAGGTATTCTTCAATCCTATGAATATCACCTGATGTGTAACTCGAAGTATAGGCTTGAAAATAAGATGAAAATGGGCGATGTGGTATTTGAATCCTCTTTTCTTCTTTCAATTTCATGCTTAACATGTAATACTTAGTGTAAGAAGGATTCTGATGGGTGTATTTATCAAAGAATAGGTTGTAATTGAAATTTAAATCATGTTGGTGTTTAAAATCTAATGAGCTTGGTTCTGTATTAGTGGAGCAAATTACAAATTTAATTTTTGGCTTGCATGGGTTAACATTACTACAATTGTCAGGTTTATACTTTTGTTATGATAAAATAGTCTTGCATTAATAAGAAGTAGGAATTTGTCAAATGGGCTTTTGACTAGATCTTGTATTCAGCATGTTGGTATATAACACGATATTTTAAATATCTCGTTGCTTTACCAGTTAATTTTACACTTAAAATCATTTTGAATGAGGATTCAAGGCATGAAAAATGGGTTATAGAGAAACACTTGTTAATACATGCAGGTTTAATTTGAGGGAATCATATTAATTTGTGTATCATTGAGCAAAGTAACTATTTATGGGGGACCGTAGCAGCAATATCTGAAGTGCTCAATCAAATGGTTGCTTCAATTTATGTGTTTGAGTATTCCCAGTAGTTAGTGGTTTGCTATTTCACCGCTGACCTAATGAGTATTCTTGAGGTCTGTATTATTATTCGGATCCTAATACCTCTTGATGCCTAAAATGGACTTATTGTCGCCCAGACTTGAACTCGAGTTCTATCTGGCTCAAACGCGGAGTGGTCCCATGCCTAATTCAATAGGCAATCGCATAAGGGGATGTCATTAATTGGGTTCACCATTTCTTTAGAATAAGGTAGGATCTTCCTTTAGTTTTTCAACGAATCATTTAGGCAATTTTTGAGTGAATAAGAGTTCTGCAATTTTTCTATAAGTAATTAATTAACTTTTAAAATTAGATTAGAGGTGTGTGCTATATTAGGTAACACAAGTAGCTTATGGCCCTCCCAATGTAGTTTGACCTCCCTTTTAAGAATTGGAATTAGGTGCATCGTGCCAAATAAAATCTCAAATGTGTGGCCCTTATTTAATTATTTCTTTTAAAATCTTTAGAATTTGAGGCGTGCAATTTAAAATATTTCCATGGCCCTCGCAAAGTTAAAAGTGCGTAGTTGCTTTAGGCGCGTTATTTTAATGATATTACCTTCCTATACTTGGGTGCATGTGATCCAAATCCAAATCTTAATAACGTTGAATGAAATGTGTTTTGGATTGCGGGTGCATTTCATGTGGTGCGGTCCAAAGACATGTTTTAGACGACGTTAAAATCTTCTTTAAAATGAATAAAAACGGTTAATAATTAAAATATACGATAGGCTAAAACATATATTAAAATCAGATAATGGGCCAATTATAATAGTTTAAGCGATCGTGCTAGAACCAAGAAATCCGGGGGTGTCTAACACCTTCCCTCGGGTTAACAGAATTCCTTGTTCCGAATTTCTGGTTCGCAGACTTCAAAAGGAAAGTCAAAATTTTTCTTCATTTGGAATTCAAAATAAACCAATGACTTAGGACACCAAATAAACTATCCCAAGTGACTACTCTGAATAAAATAAATAGTCCCATTTAGAATAATATCACTTAAATTGGAAAAAATCCCTTATACTATCCTTCGGGGTGGTATGTAAAAAAGGATGTGTGACACTAGTCATGCATCTATTTATTATGTAACATGCAGTGTTTACAGCCTCTGCCTAGAAACTGTGGAGCAATTTACTAGAAAGTAGTATGGTTCTAGCCATGTCCTTAAGAGTCCTATTCTTCCTTTCAGCTACTCCATTTTGTTGAGGAGTCCTAGGGGCAGAGAAATTATGATCTATACCATTGTCATCACAGAATTCAGCAAACTTGAAATTTTCAAATTAAGTTCCATGGTCAAACCTAATGGATGCAAGTTGATTTCCTAATTGTTTTTGAGTTTTTCTAACTAATACAGTAAACATGTCAAGTGCTTCATCTTTAGAAGTTTGAAATAGAACCCAGGTAAATCTAGAATAATCATCAACAAGCACCATTACATATTTCTTCCACCTCTGCTCATGGTTCTCATTGGACCACATAGATCCATATGGACCAGTTCCAATGAATTGGTTGTACTTACCATTTTCTTGCTTTTGAAGGATGATCTTACCTGTTTCCCCCTGCATATGCCTCACAAACTTTGTCTTTCTTAAACTTGATATTAGGTAACCCTATCACCAAGTCCTCATAGACTAATTTGTTTAGCTAATTTAGACTTGCATGACAAAGTGTTTTGTGCCACGAGAGGGGATCATTATCCAGCACACATAGACAAGTTATTTCATTTTCTGAGAGAGTTGACAAATCTACAATGTAAATATTGCTAACTCTCTTTCCCTGCAAAAAAAAACTTGTCAGTGGTAAGATTAATCACAAAGCATTTAGTATAGGAGAATGCTACAAGGTTGCCTCTGTCACACAGTTGTGGCATACTGATCAGGCTATATTTCAAGTCATCTATTAAGTAGACATTCTCAATGGAGTGAGAGTCTGTCTTACCTACCTTTCCAACCCCAATAATCTCATATTTCTTCCCATTTCCAAAGGAGACATTTCCTCCCTTTAAGTCCTCAAGTGAAAGGAACAGGTCTTTGCTCCCACTCATATGTTTGGAGTAGCCACTATCCATATACCATATTTGGATACTCCCTTTCACTTGGACCTGCAAAAAGAAATCAGGGGTTAGTCTTAGAATCCCAAACTACTTTGGGTCCCTTTCTATAGTCAAAAAGATGAATCAGATTCCTTATTGCCCACCTAGGCATCTTACTTTTCTCTTGAACAAAGGCTTTGTTCTTTCGACTGGCCTTTTCATTAGCATTACATTCACTTTTGTAATGGCTAGTCTTGCCACAATGTATGCAGATTTTAGTATTAGGAAGTGTGAGGTACTTGCTTTTAGGGTCACACTTTGGTGCTTGAGTCCCATAGCCAAGTCCTCTTTTGTTGCTACTGTGATGCTCTTGCAACCAAGAAAGTGTATCAGAAGCCTTGTTTCATTTGCAGATTCTGTCTAGTTCATCTTTCACCTTTCCAAGATTTTCCTTTAGGACTTTAACTAATTCATCCTTTCTATACAACTCATCCTTTATTTTTCCTAAGTTTTCTTCTAAAATGAGATATGTGTGATCAGCTCTCTTCTTTCATGTTCATAGTTTCAGTTTTATGTTTTCAGATCTAAGTTTTAGGACACTGGTGTCAAGTTCAAGAACCTGTTTCTTCAACTCAGCATTTTTGCTATCCTTCTCATTAGCCCTAGACTCTAGACTTTTTCATTTTGTTTTTAGTATCACACATTCCCTAGACAGATCTTCCTTCTAATTGTTAATTATCTCAGACTCATCAATGAAGTCTAGTAAAAGCTCCGCCAGCCTTTCCATAGGCAGAAATTTAATCTTGTCTTTGAGATGAAGAATACTTACCTCTTGTTCATTATCTGATTCTCCGATGGCCATAAGGGCGTGTTCATCTTCAGCTTCATCCTCTGGGTCCTCATCTGAAGGTTCTCCCTAGGCAGCAACCATAGCTTTTGTTGATCCTTTGTTCCTTTTTGGTTGAACCTGTTCCTTCTTCCTATTTCTCCGTTCATCCCTTTCTTTGTTTCACTCAATTTCACATTGAAGGTAGTTCGTGATCATGTGATCAGTCCTACTACACTTGTAACGATGGTCTGTTTCTCAGGAGCCCTTGGTTTGTTGAAGGCTGTACCTCATTAAGAACCTTCTCTTCTTATCAGGTATTTTTTGAAATCCCTTATTATCATAGCCATTTCATCTTCCTCCATATCTAAACCTTCAGCAATTCTGAGAGCCAGACTTCTTTCCTTCTTGGGTGTGTCCATCTTCATGGTTTGCCTTCTTAGTTCATAGGCAGTAAGATTTTCTATTAGTTCATCCAGCTTGAGGGTAGCAATATTCTTAGATTCTTGAATAGAAGTGGTTTTGCTTTCCCATGAGACTGGTAGAACCCTTGTCAAGATTTTCTCAGCCTTGTCTTCTTCAAGAATAATCCTTCCAAGAGAGTTAAGTTCATTTGTCAGTGTAGTGAACCTAGTATACATCCCATGGATAGTTTCTCCTTCCTTCATAGTAAAATTCTGATATTGAGAATATAGTAGTGTTCCTCTGGACCTCTTCACTTCAGGTGTTCCTCCATGAGCCACTTGCAAAGTGTCCTAGATTTCCTTAGCAGTGGTACAGCTTTGGATCCAACTGTAATCATCTAGACCTAGTCCACACACAAGCCATTTCTTGGCCTTAGCATTTTTCTCCCACTTCTTTAGGTCTTTATCAGTTCAGTCAGCTCTTGTCTTTGGTACATCCGCTCCTTCCTCATTTTTCTTTGTAGTTGCCAAGGGGAGATCAGTGACTATGTCCCAGAGTTCATAGTCATTTCCAATGATATGATCTTTCATCCTGTTTTTCCACCAAGAATAGTACTGTCCATTAAAGAGTGGAGGCCTAGCAGTGGATTGCCCTTTCCAGTTCCCAGGTGGTGCATTCATATTGATCTTTCCTAAGGTGTTAGCCTCTTCAAGAATAACCCACTCTGATAACAATTGATGTTCTAAACGTTAATACCATGCAAGAGGGGGTAATTTGTGGGGTACCTAATTTTTGCTCTAGAAGAACCTGGTTCTTCTAGGTGTACTTATTACTACTGTTTGCGGAATTAAAAGTACATAAATTAAAGAACACAGAGATTTTTACGTGGAAAACACCTGACTCAAAAGGTAAAAAAACCACGACCTACTACTTAGTAGAATTTTCCCAAACTTCCACTAAAATCACTTAGCCAAAACAGCATTTACAAAACTCTTTGTAAACCTAAGGATTAACTTTAATTATTGTGTAGCACACAACCTCAACTGTTGCAACACCTTCAAGTTAACTCTAACTTGAATACTCAAAGTACTTTGTACAAATGCTTCTATGAAAGCTAAAAGATACAACTTTAAATCACCTACAACAATTGAACTAGAATAAAAGAAATACACAATGGAATTGGTTCTTCTATCTTGTCCAAGTAGCTTCAGGATTGTACACTCAAATCTCACATAAATTGCTTGCAAAATTGCCCTCGTCGTTTTGCTCTCAATTTAGTTTCACTTCTGCATTTGTGCAATCCTGTAAAAGAGAACAATCACTGTTATTTTATTGAGTTAGTAATTAGAGTTTGATTGAGACCCAATTTCTAATCTTCCATCTCAGTTGAGTCCTTGAACTACACAAACTCCAACCATATCCTTTATCTGGATATGTGTTCTCTTCTCATATGGAGACTTTCCCTCCTTATCCCATATGCAACCTTTTCGATCAGTTCAGGAGATATTACTGCTTGATTAATGGGACTTATCTCCTTCACATGAATCTCACATGTATAGGTTGATAAATATTGTGCTTCACATGATGGACCAAGTCCATGACTGAGTTCATTTGTCATTCTTAAAAAATAGACATGTTCTTGGGCCAACATAACCTTTGATAAACCATGGATCAAGTGTGACACAACAACATCAAGAGTTGACTCATTACATGAAATAACTCTCTCAATTATATTGGTCATTGTGGAACCCAAACTCACACATCATCAACTCTCCCTAAATAAACCTCACCTTTTAGAGTATTGGCACATAAACCGAGGTTAATGGTAATTCACTCATTTCTCTTAAGAAGGTCAAAATTCTGGCTCTAAGTGCCATATGCTAGCCCCTTATGTAAGTATTCACTAATGCAAGCTTCATTCAACTCAAGATCATATAGGGCTTTTGTGGAGTCTTTGTGAAGGCTTTTGGTTTAGGGTAGGATATGTTTTTGTTCAAGTGGGTTCCATCTTCCCTAAAGCACTTCTTTTGATTCCTTTGGCACAATCCACTTGACTCTTTGATTCATTTCACTTCTTTCTAAGGGGTTAGACAGACACATTGTCACTCTTTCTTATACATTTCAACCCTTTTCTCCTTTTGAACTTTCCACGCCTTTCTTTGTTTTCTTTTCTTGAATCCATTTTTTTCATATTGAGTGTTCTTTTTGTCTTTTGCTTTTCTTTCTTTTTCATTTCCTTTCCTTTTCTTCATTTATGTGACGTTTACCACTTTTTTTCCATCCTCGTCTCTCCCCCAAAGTTATACATTTTCCATTTGCTCAAGGAAAGATCGGGTGCCAAGAGAGGGTATCTCTTAGAACGGGTATAGGCTTGTATTATGGTTCTTGAAAGAAAAAGGTCTAAGGCTCAAAAGGGTTAACTAGGGATCATATCGTAGGTAGGCTATGGAATTTGTTCAAACTATCATTTGGATCAAGGAGATCCTATAATCATGTCTCAAGTCAAAATTTATTCAAGATTTCTCCTCAACAAACATTCAAGGAAAGTTATAGACCAATGGCTCTGGACTTGGACTTGGACTCGCAATTCAATTTCTCACCACAAAAGCTAAAGGATCGCAAAAGACATAGATTCGTGGGCCCACAATGACCTTAGATACGATTTGAGTACACAATGGTCTCGAAAAATCACTTGATGATTATCGGTCAACACAAGAGTCTAAAGGTCACGACTTTCACCATCTTAAACACAACATTTTCTCTTTGACCATGGGATCAAAGGAAAATGTGCTAGGCCCAAGTGAAGCTTTGTTTGAAGTACCCTTAACTACAAACTACTTAAAACCAAAAACAAAAACAGACTCAAACCTTTAAGAAGGTTGTCACGCCACCCATTATTGGGCAGAGCCACCGGTTCGCAAAACATTCCACCTTTGGAAAGAATTGTGGCATTAAAAAAACCAAAGGCTTATTGAAAACGTCCAAAACAAAACAAAAAGCTACGAACATAAATAAGAAACTAGAAATGAAAATAAATTTGAAAAATAGAATGAATATATACAATAGGGGATTTGAATTTACAACGAGGGATAAATATATACAATGACGTAACATTATATATAGACCCATAGTTAAACAACGAAAATGCAATAAAAGTAGCTAAATATCAAATTACTGACCAAAGATGAAAATCAAAAAAGCATAAAATGAAACAATTTATACAATAATCCAAAAAAATAGGGCGCACCCCCTCAAATAAAAGTTGGAATTGTCCTCAATGCCAACTAGTCCAAATAAGCACCAAAAAATAATAGAAAATGGATATGAAGACTCCTTAAGCCATGTTGGTCTGTATAGGATCATGGATGGTCCCTGGGTCTTGTGTGTGCTCGGGAACCTCAGACTGGTTCCCGGTGTCCTGCTGCTCAGCTGCTGGGACCTGGACGTGTTGGATCTGGTACACCCTGTGCTAGATGATGGCATCATCTGCTCTCGGGATCTTTCTCCTCTTTAGAGGCCGCTGTGACTGCTCCGGATATGGCTCAACTGTTGGGGCAGAAGCAGGTGCTTTATAGTTCTTGTACTTTGGGTTGTCGGTACCCTTCATGCTGTACCAGGAGAATGGTGTTGTCGCCTTGACCTTGATGTCATAAGGCCTTTGTCCACTTGCAAGTCCCGGAAGTACATGGTAAGGGTGTTGCGGAAAGGATAGTTCCGGTCACTCTCGGCACCCACTATAGAGATGATACGGGACATCACATTTCCCACATTGATGGGGTACCCCGCCATGATGGACGCAACCAAAATAGCCCCGTGGAGAGGAAGGGTCTTGTAATAAGTAGTAGGATCCAACCGGCTGCATACGAATGTCTCCCAACCCCTCGCCTCAAAATTTAGGATCCTCCATAGTATTTTGACCCCAGCAGTCAACCACTCTGAAACGGTATATAGGATTTCCAGGTACTAGGCTAACCATGGTCGGACCTCCTCGCCCATCTCCAGCTTTTCCATATATAGAGACTCATCTTCTTTATTGAAACCCAGGTATTCGTTAGCGACTTCCCGTTAAACAACACCTTGAGGTTCCGAACCTTGGTCACTTTAGAACTCTTTACGATGTGGATTACATTACAATAGAACTCTTTGACCAAGTGTCCATTAGCATCCACACAGTCATCTAAAAAGTTCTCCCAACCCACTCTCGTTCTGAACTATCTATGCATATTGGGGTTTAGGGGTAGAAAGTCTCTATCTATAAAACTCCGCTCTTGTATCAATTTTCTCACCGGCCACCACTCCTTAAACTTGTGGTAGGCCACATGGCTCACAAACCTATCCTCCCAAACTTTGGGTTTCCCAGTTCGGGCAGTGCTCCCAACCTGAGGCTCACCCCCTTGCACCTCCTCCTCACCACGGTCTGCACTCTCCCCAGATAATGAAGCTACGGGGAAGGTGGAGCACTCACCATTGCCGGATAATTAAGCTATGGGTTTCGATTGGCAATTAAAAGAGAGTCTTATGACAGTAGAAGAGCTCCAGCACAAGAAGGGTCATTGGGTAAAGTGGTAATAATTATTTGGAGGTCCAAATTTAGTAAAATATTTTAGAACTCTGAATGAAACTAATTAAATCTTCATATCCATAAATAAAATGTTTTACAATAAGATCCAAAATAATATATTACAAACACATCACTAACATTTTATTAATTTGAATTAACACTTACCAATATAAATGATAATATTTCTATGTATAGTTCAAGCCTTTATGCGTAAATAACAAGTATGGAACGTGACACCAAATTTTCTAAGGCATGATCTTATTAACATTTGGTGTTATGCTATTAATTTTATTGAGCAATCCATGAAAACAACATAAATTTATGAGATCAACTTATTCATGAGGAAGCATTTTCCTAATGCGCCGTAGATTTTGTATTATTGGATAGATATCTCTGATTCTATTTAGTTCTGTGGGTTACCTCCATGGTATATTAGTAGCAATATATTTTTGCTATTCAGCCTTTGAAAGGAAAGAAATTGTAGAAAAATAATTATTTATAGTTGCAATAGAAGTGCTTGAATAATTTAACTTGCTCAGCAGAGTCCTAATAATTTTGGGCCTTTTGGAGCAACTTGAATTGAAAACTAAAAGAAGCAATATTCTAGTATAATCCGACCCTGTCATCAACTTGTAGCGCACAAGTGACAACAAATATCTACCCGATATATATGGTAAAGCTATCCTCATGCACCGTAACATTAAGTGTTTTAGCTTATATATTTCTTGGGATAATTTTCTTCTGTAGAATCCCACAGATCACACGAGTGTCAAGACCATTCATAACAATCCTTATAACTTCTTCATACTACAATAACAAACAATGTACTCATAGGTATCATAAAAAGACAAAGGGTGGTTCAAGGGGAGGCTACTAATTAAATCCACCTCGTCGCTGATTTGTAATGCCCGATCGTTCAATTGTTTCCCGGCCGATAAAATAAACTGATCTCCATGGATGATCATATAAAGGGTTTTAACTTTGTACTTCTTGGGATTATTTTCTTCAGTGGAATCCCATAAATCAAAAGAATGGGCACGATTATTCATAATTATCCTTCTCACTTTCTCCATATCCCAATAAAGAAATACGTAGTCAAATGTCTCATGAAAAGACAACTCAAATCTTGTAAGTTGAACTTCTTCGTGGTTAAGAACTTTCCTGATTATCGAGGGTTTCTACATTAATTATTGGTGCTTCATATATGTCTCTAATTTCAATTAACTCTCAAGTTAATTTTCATTGGATATTTGTTGCAATGTATTCTTTTTCCTCAGCCTTTGAAGAAAACAATCTGTAGAAGAATGTTTTCTTGAACATTGCATGGGGAGCTTCTTCAGCTATTGGCGTGAGAAAGATGTTGAAATTTCAAAAATTGGAAATACAAAGCAACGGAAAAGAGAGATTCTTTTTTTCATTTGAACTGAACTGTGTAGAGGGGTGCGTGTATTTGTAGGTTGTTAGAACAGACCTCCAAGTTATAGTTATTACCTAACCGACCTCTAAGTTATAACATGCGGGTTAAATGAAAGGTGTCTGCAGATATATGTTGTCTTTAAGTTTATTTCTACATAGCCTTTATTTTTCGCAACAATATTTATTCAAACAGTATATAATGTTATATTATTTATGTTTCTTATGTTTAGATAATTATTTACGCTATTTCTGTTGAAATTACTAATGATCTCCTGTTTTTGTCTTTCTTTTCCTTCACTGAGCCGGGAATCGATTGGAAACAGCCTCTCTGTCCTTTCGGGTAGGGGTAAGGCTCGTCTACATATTACCCTCCCCAGACCTCACTTTGTGGGACTATACTGGGTAGTTGTTGTTGTTGTTATATAATGTTATACAATATTATACACTTAGTATAAATAATATAACAATTATGTATAAGAATATATTATAATATACAAAATTTGTTCATACACATTAGAGGTGTAGCAAGGATTTCAAACTTATGAATTTGGAATTTTAATTCTTTTAAGTTATTGGGTTTTAATTAAGAATTTATACATATTTAATGACAATTTTTAGACATGTATATAATTTGAACCAAAGATAACTTCTGATACACACTTTTACATAGTTATACAAAAAATAAACGATTGTCTCTTACGAACTTTAACCAACGAAACTCCATCTATAGTATAAGTGTTAAACAGGCCGGGTCAGCCCAGATCCGGACCGGTTCATATTGGTAAAATTGGAACCGATCCGACCCAATTAAAGGGGATTGGGCTGGAATGGGTTGGGGGAGCTACGCGGGTTGCTCTGTTTATATTTTAAATATCGATTACCTAAACCGGCATAACCCGTTAGATGAATAGTGTCGTTAAATTGGTTAACCGGCCCAGTCCGGACTGGCCCGGACCGGTTTAATGGTGATTTGTTTTTTAATTTTTTTTTTAGGAATTTTACATACCTGTCTAATTTTTAAAAATATAATAGTGATATATTCTAGTATAAATATTTTATATCTTACACATACCGCGAATATACAAATTATTGTATACTAATTAACATAATTTAAAATTATTGAAATTTAACATATATCATACACATTATTTGCAAGTATGATACATGTAATAATAGTGGAATACATTTGTCAGTTTTTTGTATGTTTTACCGTAAAAATTGCTTTGAGTATATATTTTATAAATCGTAATTATATACTGCATATATATTTTATATGTATTTGAAATGAAAGAAATACAATTTAAATCATTGAGGAGTATTATATAAGGTAAAATACTGGATCTTAGGTTATAAAAGATATAGTGTATATATTTAGGATATAAATGCTCAAATCATAATATACATCAAATAAACAACTTGATACAATGTAAAAATATATAAGATAGGCATTAAATATATTTAAGCACATAATAAAAATAAATAAGATATTAATTTACTTTTTAAATGTAAACGTAAATTTTGTAATTTTGAAAAAAATAATAGCACTTGCAATTTATAAATGCAATTTTTTTTCATCTTCCTTATATTCTTTTTATTAATACAAAGTATTAATATAACTTACAATAGTTATACAAAATACAAAATAAATTAAAATATATACTAAATCCGGCCCGACCCGGTCTCCTCAACCCATAACCCTTACGGTTTAATTTTTACCCGAATAAACCCGAACTTGTTAAACGCGTTAAACCTCAACCCATAATCGATCCGGACCATAACCCGTACGGATCCAAAAAAGGCAACCTAATCTGGCCCGGTCCACCCGTTTAACACCCTTAATCTTGATAAGAATGGACCTTCGGCCTAACTCAACCCCAAAAGCTAGCTTATGAGGTGAGGATTGCCCAAGCCATATAAGAAGACCAAGGAACTCAAATCACTCCGATGTGAGACAACTCAACAAATCTATAGCTCTATTCTTGACTAAATAGCTTCAAAATTTAACCATAATTTCAAAATGCCATTCCCGACAAAACCCAACCATCAATATCTCAAAATTTTTAACAAAATCACAAAATACATTTGTCAGTTTTCAAGATTTTAAAACCCCAACAATAGATTTGCCCTTCCCATATTCTTGAGTTCTTCAATAGATGGTTACTACGCTCGTCAGAATTTTAGGAAACAATCTATCGATAGAATTTTGAAGTATTAAGAATTTAACCACAATGAAGAATAATTATGGTGCGCCGTTCGGATTTGAGGCAAAACTCAGAGATCAATAGTTTTTGGAACTGATGATCACTAGTTTTAAAGCCAAATAAAAAGAGTACAATTGCTCCAAAAAGGTAAAAGGAATTTTTCTTTTAATAAAAACTTTTTTCTCTCTTTTATCTTACTTTTCATAAACAAGATAGAGAATTCTATCGGAAACAATCAAATTCTTGGAAATAGTTGGAAATTGAAATTATTTTATAAAAATTGGATTATAAGTTTATAGCTAACGTGCGCCTCCGGGTCTTCGACCATGGATGGCTAGGGGACGGGGAAGAGGAAGAGGATGAGGACGAGGTCAGAAACAACACCATTAGTAGCATTTGGTAGTTTTGTAGGTGCTCGATTACTAGTAGCGTTGACGACAGCTTCTTCTTCGACTGCAACAGGGAATCCTTTGCAAAGTGATAAATCAGTGGTTTCTTCTGAACGGGTATCGCCTGAAACAATTCAATCTCTGGGTTGATTAGACCTTACAACTCCACCTCCTTCTGTGGGAAAAGGGGATGGCGGTAAGGGGAGCTCCAATGAAACAGTATCTACACTCAAAGTAATTGAGGATGATCGAACAGATGGTGTGTCTAATGACAAAGGGAAACTACCTACATGGACCAGCTTGTTTAAGAAAACAGGTCAGCGGGGAATGGTATCGATCTATCTTATATTCCCCCCTCAAATTGTGGATGGATATCCAATTGTTCAGTTAGAGAAAGCTGAGGTTGAACAGGATGTTTAGTTAGAGAAAGCTGAGGTTGAACAGGAGAAATTGAAATGGCTATGTGCGCTAATAGCCTATTTCATAGGAGTTGTGCCAGGTTATAATGTCATGCGTAGTGGTACGCGGCGCCTCCCTGAGATTCTTTGGAAGGGAAACGTAAGGCTAAGCAACCGATGTCAGTACGGTTGTTGTCCGCCAATGAGGTCCCCGCCGCACGCTAGACTAGATTGTCAGTGCCGTGTGGGAAAATCAGTGTCACGAGCAATTGTGGAAGCTGAGAGAGAATTGAGTTTTGAATGTGATTAAGTTCCAAACTATTGAAGATCTGAATGCAGTCTACTATTCTGGACCCTATTCAATCAACAGTAGACCTATTATTCTTAAACCCTAAACACCTTAATTTGGTTTCAACATTAAATTTCCTACTGAGATTCCGCTATAGATGAAATTCCCCAATCTCCTTATGAGTTGTTGGAGTAGCAACTCCATTTAGTAGGATAGAAAGTGTTACTAAGGAGGTACAACCTAACTTTAATAAATTTTATAGAGGGAAAAAAGATGAAGGTGATTCATCCGATCTCCAAACTAACATTTGAAAGGAGTTAACTCTTCCGTTAAAACGAATTGAAGCAGTAAAGTTGCCCTTAAAGTCACTGGCAGGGTTTGTGGCCCAATATCGATTTCAGAATGTGTCACTCCCTACAAAGAGAACAAATTAATGTTTTGATCCTAACGCTTACATGCTATTTGCAAAAGCAGGATACAATCCCAATGAACCGTCAAAGTTACGGAAGCTCCCATCAGAAACTGCTTCGAGGAAACCACGTGAAGGTTTGGGATACAAGCAACCATCACCAGTGGGCATCTCCATAGAAAGGCAAGCAACAATTATAATACTGTGGAAGATGAATCTGTTGGTTCTAACAGACCTTGACCTTTCATCGGCTTGGAAAACCAACTATGATGACTTCCATATTTGAAATATTGGGTCCATTAAAAAAGGAAAACAAGTTTCAAAGAAATTATCGAAATACAAGAACACCCGCTTCGTCCAAAATTTAAAAGATCTCTAAGGACTTCCAAAGTCTAGTTCCTTCTAAAGTGAGGCGACAAACAAAAGTCATGGTTTCGTGTGATAAGGTACTAAAGGTGAAACCATACATTATAGTCTATACAAAAGAACATGATTAAGATAAAGAAAGTGTGGGTTCTTCGTATCATGTTACTGCATAAGGAGAGCATAGTGTTTCATCTCCAATGGAGGATGGCGAGAAAATGGAGGATGTCTCACCATGTTAGCAAATATCCTTCAAAGATGGGGATCCTCAAGAAGATGAAGATGCAAAGGATTCTACGCCTGAACTTGAAGAAGGGGTAAAAACAACAGTGGACACTTTGAAAGAAGTAAACCTTGGCACTGAGAAAGAACTGAGGCCCACTTATCTAAGTGATTTACTAGCAGCCGATGAAGAAAGCACTTACATGGAGTTACTCAAGGAGTTTAATAATGTCTTTGCTTGAAGTAACAAAGAGATTCCTGGTTTGGACCCTAAAGTAGCAGTCCATCACCTTGCATTCAAGAAAGGCGCTCGTCCTGTTAAGCAAGCTCAAAGGCGCTTTAGGCCGGACCTGGTTCCCTTGATTGAAAGTGAAGTTAATAAACTCATAGAAACTGGTTTTATCCGTGAAGTTAAATACCCAACATGGGTTTCAAGTATTGCCCCTATAAGGAAGAAAAATGGTCATATTCGATTGTGTTTTGACTTCAGGAATCTCAACAATGCATGTTCGAAATATGAATTCCCACTTCTGATGATGTCACGACTGTAAATCTGATCCGATCGTGATGGTGTCTATCGCGAAACTAGTCTAGCCGACATAATTTCCGAATTAATATTATTCAATAAAAGTTATTTTTTAAGCCTTTAATTAATCAATTATCTCATAGTGTAAGTTTAAATGAACAGTGCAGAATAAATACACAAGCCCGACATCGGGGTGTCATAGGTCACGAGCATCTACTAAGATTAGAATACAACGAAGAGTCTGAAAATATACTAAATACAATCTAAAGAATATAAGAGGGAGTAAAGTAGTGCTGCGAATTTCGGGTTCAGAAATTCCTTGCTAACTCCGATGGCTGCCACTGAGCAATCAACACCCACAACTGAGTTCAGAATTTTCTGAATCTGCACACAAGGTGAAGGGAGTAATGTGAGTACATCAACTTTCAGTAAAACCTTTTAAAACAACTTTCAATAGTTTTAAAACAGTGATAAAACAGTGAGTAAAAATGATGAAAAATATAAATAGCCCATCGGGAAAAATATATACCATATACCGCCCCTCGGATAAAATATCAACAGAACCAGCCCATCGGGCTGCCTCACAATCACTTGTAATCAGCCCCTCGGGCATATCATGAATCAAGAACCGCCCCTCGGGCAAAACATGGATCAAGAGCGGCCCCTCGGGCAACAATATAAAACAACAACAGCCCTTCGGGCTACATCTATCACTCACACTAGGTACCCGCGCTCATTGGGGTATGCAAACTCTAGAGAGGCTCCTATAACCCAAGCATTATAACACTCCATCTCGAGGAATAATCAAACTGGACCTCGGCCTCATAATCATAGATCAGTACAACACTGTTGCGGCGCAGTCCGATCCCATAGTATCCTCGCAACATAGGCCCTCGACCTCACATAGTTAGAAATCTCTCAAGCCACTCGCGTAATAGTAAAACACGATGCTCATCCCAAAATATCATTTAAAATATCAAAATTGAGTAAATATGGCTGAGTTATGAAAACAGTATAATACAGCATGACTGAGTACAAATATAAAGTCAAAATAGTGAGGAATAATAGTAAAAATCCCCTAAGGGTCCAAAACAATTGGCACGAGGCCCAAATATGGCCTTCGGCCCAAAACATGACAATACTTTCCAAAAACACAATGATAGTAAACAGTTTTCAGTCAAATACGTGACTTAATAGTCATACATGACAGACTAAGTCACAATTCGCAATGGTGCACGACCTCACACTCGTCATCTAGCATGGTATCTCACCTCAATGTAGCACAACGATGTGAAATCCGGGGTTTCATACCCTCAGAACAACATTTACAATCATTACTTACCTCGATCCGGTCTAAACTCTAGCTCGCAGTGCCTTTGCTTCTCGACTCGGCCTCCGAATGCTCCAAATCTAATCAAAAACATATTCATACCATTAAAATATGCTAAGAGAATAAAGTATCCAATTTACACCAAAAATTTCGAAATTGGCCAAATCCGGCCCCCGATCCCACGTCTCGAAATCCGATAAAAATCACATTAATAGAATCTTTCTCCTCTCACGAGTCTATACATATCAAAATCCGACATCAATTGCCCATTCAAATCCCCAAAGAAATTCTCAAACTTTTCTTCCATTTTTTCTCAATTTTCACTCTAAATTCTCAAATTAAATAATGAAATTCAAGACTAAATCATGGAATTAATCCAAATATGAGTAAAGAATACTTACCCCAATTGCTCCATGAAAAATCTCCTCAAATTTCACCTTCTCCCCAGCTCTCTAATGAAATTCTGAAATTATGAACCAAACCCTCGATTTTTGATAAAATATGACTGCCCAGATATTTTCTTCATCGCGAACACGGCTGCATCCTCGTGTCAACATTATGTGGTAGGGAGATCAGCATTATATATATATATATATATATATATATATATATTGTTTAACTTTGGTGCTACTCCTCCAATAGTCTTAACTTTGAATTTGTTGGATTGCCAGAATTCACAATTTGATATAGTTCTAAATGAAATGTTTGATCTGAAAAATGTTATTAGCAAGTATGCTACAAGCTCCTCTCTACTCTGGTTTTCAGTCAGAGTAGAGTGCCGGACTTCTAAGCAGTGAATATCATTCTTTATAAGGCCAACGACATAGACCACGACCAATGAAATATGCTAGCAACATAAGTAACCGTGTGACAATTACCAATGCACCTGTCCTCGAGTTGATCACATACATAAATCATACCATGCAAACATCAAAAGAACATATGATATTGTGATGTTTTATTTTTTCTTCCAATCCTAAAAGCTGCTTAGAAAGAGGCTGCTTGTTATCCATACATTTTTGGTTAATTAAAAAGCGATTAGAGGGAACAAAGAAATAATAAGAACGATATTCTTCTCCTTTTTTAACCAAAAGCTTGAATTATGGGGCACTTTAAAGAGTAGAGAGTTTTAGAATAAACAGAAATAAGATTGTATACATGCCACTACAAGTTTAGTTAGCATGAGAAAGACCAAAGTTGATGTGAGACTAGAATAAATTGGGTGTTATGTGACAGAAAGATGCTTATTGAAGGGAAAGGTAAGTTCTACAAATAACTATAAGATTGAAAATGTACGTTATATCATAGTTAATATTGAGCCATTAAAGTCTTAACGTATTTATAAGATGAGTGTTGAATGTGAATGCTAATATGGATGTGCGGTCATACCAAATATGCTAAAAGGTGTAAGCATGTAGCAAGCATAGAGGATAAAATAAAAGGCTGTTTGAGATAGTTTGAACATGTCCTGCAACGGCCACAGATGTACCGATTCAGTGAAAGACTCTAAAAATTCTTGGCATATTCAAGTAAAGACAAGGTTCAATCGAAGAAAAAATCCACGAGTTGAGAACAAGTTTTATTCTCGATAGAGAACTTCTAATTTTATTACTATTATTACTAATATTTATAAATATTAACTTATTTTCTATTTCGATTATTTAGCATAAAGATGATATGAGTTGAGGCTAAATTTTATATTGTTTAGCTAAATTTTCAATAAGTTAAGGCATATCTATACATGGGTCGGACTTATTTAAACTCTGAATATTGGAAAGATAATAATCAGAAATCCGCCTTAGATAAAGACTTAACTCATTAGTACACAATATAGCCAGGCAATTCTGGTTTTAACTGAGCTCGTGGATATTATAGACTAAAACTGTTAGCCTGAAATGCTGCTTTAATGAAAAATTAAAGTTGCATCATGTATTTTCCTTTATGATAGCTAATCTACATTTTGGTCTATATATTACTGTTATCTGGCAGTAATATTCACAATGTAAAGCTAATATAATTAACTTGGAAAAAATAGAAAGTAAGGCTAGGAAAAGAGAGGGATAAGCAAACAGTGCTCTAGTAACTGGTCCATTTTAAATGCAATTATATCAAATACAGAGAGCAACAACAACATACATAGTACGGGGTAACTTACCCTGTGATGATAGAGACGTCTCTAATAAACCCTCGGCTCAGGAAAACATAAGCCCCACAACAACAACAACAACCCAGTATAATTCCACTTAGTGGGGTCTGGGGAGGGTAGTGTGTACGCAGACCTTACCTCTAACCTTGGGTAGAGAGGCTGTTTCCAAATAGACCCCCAGCATCCTTCCCTCCAAGAACTTCCCACATTGCTTTTGGGGAGACTCAAACTCACAACCTCTTGGTTGGAAGTGGGGGTTGCTTACCATCAGAGCAACCCCTCTTATCCCACATTAATGAAAATATAGACAAGATGGGACAGTACCAAAAAGCCATATAAAAGCAGCGTAAAAGCAGCAAGACGTAAAGTGATCAACAATGAGAGAAAATTACGGTTAGTCATAAAAACCTTCTACCAACAGAAAGCGAAACTGCGTGCAAATACTAATGAAACATGAAAATGCATTTGTACATTAAATGCTTAAGATCCGTACATTTTCTATTTTTATCATTTTCCTATATAAAATGCACCATTATATTTTCTTGTAATCAGATCTCCGCCTGAATAAAACACTAGGAATTACAACACTAGTTAATATTTGTAAGAAATTATATTAGCTCAAAATCTTGAGTAAAGAAAAATGAAGTCACTTGCATGTCTCCCAGGAGCAGCTTATGTCCTTTTCAACTTGGGTCTACCTTTCAGCCAGAACCAAGAACGGTGGTGTAGTCTTCACAGTGCAGACCATATGCTGTGAAAATCATTATTAACTAATAATTGTTCACATGATGGAGAGAAAAATCTTAGTGCACTTCCAGATATTGGATTCAGCCCAAACTAGCACCTGATCCATATTCATGGCTGGACCAAACTCCACAACCGAGCAGTAGTACTCCTCAAGAGTAAAAGTCCAAACATCGTATCGCACAAGACCTTTACAAGCAACACATTTATCAAATTCAGAGTGTATTCGGCCTCCAAGTGGATGTTATGTTTAGTGTAAAATCAAATTTAGGTGTCATCCAGTTCAACAATTTGTGCTCTTTTGTCAGCGGCTTCCTTCCTGATAAAGATTCCCCATCTCAATGCTGCTTTAAGTTTGAGCCACCCAACAACAGCCTTGCCTGAACGTGTGCGGTCCCCTCTTGAAAACCATAGGTTGAAGATATGTTGGGCATTTATGATGATCCATATTGGTAATTATCTTGTGTGCTACTAAAGAAGCATGATTCTGGCCACCCATGTTGAAAATACGGAGAAGATGTTGCATGTCTTCGTTCTCTAGCATCTCATGACTTCTCATGCGTATTTCTTGCTCCGTAAAGAAGTCACAGCTCCCTTATAGGATGGATTAGGGGTGCTAGCAGCAAAAAAGCTAGAAAATGACGACTTCGGTGGGCGAAGGGTCTGTATACTCCCACTTCCAGATGGCTGAGTTTGTTGCGACGTGCCCACAAAGTGGTGGTTCCGAGGGAGAAATGGAGCACCATTTAAATGGTCATCGACACTTACATTCGCGTTATGAGACCGTATGGTATATAAATCGATACAGCTATCATTATACCCTGAGAATACAGAGAATATGCTCAATATTTGGTAAATGTTATACAAGAGAGTAGAGACAAGCAGGTGCCATAGCATATGTAATGAGAGTAGCATAGTTGAGCAGCTATTCATGTGTATGGCTGCCAATTGTTAAAGAGGGTTATAAGCAGTACAGGGTTTAACTAGAGTGAGTGTAACAATATGTCAGTAAAATATGTAGCTTAAGAAACTGACTATATTCCATTTTATGAGACAAAGTGACTAGGCATTGTGACTAAGAAGTCAATTTGACTTGTGTATTTTTTTAGTAGTAGAAAAGGAAGGAAATAGTTGTTTATAAGTTGAATTACGAGTAAAACACCAGGTCATCATTGCTTCAACTATTAGTGCATTTTGATGACATGGCCCCGGCTCAAGTGTCAAGGTATTGTCCACTTTGGACCGATCCCTCTGGGTCACGTCAAGGCTTTTGAGCATCATGGTTTTATCCCCCTTTGACTTTTAACCCACAAGACGCCCCAACAGTGTATGCTGACCTCGCACTTATATGGTCCCCAACTTTCCCCTCCCATTCCGGTGTGGAATGTGCTCAAGGCAAGTTCCACAGTGAACAATCTTTCGAGTTCAATTGCTAGCAGTCCATGGTGCATTACAATCACTCCCCTCCCCCACCCCCCAAAAAACCCCCACCCCAAACCCCCATTAGGGGATCATCATTCTCACTGAGGTTTGTCCCATCACCATATTAGGGGAGGTACCAGTTTTGATACCACCTGCCACTGTCCAGACAACTGCCAAAGTATTGACCACTTTGTCTCCCCTCTAGGTCACCTCAAGGTTTTTGGACCTCACAGTTTTGCCCCCTTGAGCTTAAACCCAAAAGGCACCTCAAAAGTTGAATCATGAACTCACACTTATATGTCCCTAACTTTCCCTTCCTACTCCGATGTGATATTTGCCGAAGGCAACCCCACAATATTACAAGTTTAGGACAATATTGACTCTTGATGGTTTAAACATAAGGAAAGAAGGACATGCCAGAGTATGCCCACTGCATTATTTGACACTCAGGGCTCAGGCTCATGTTTCTGGAAGTGTGGAAAAGTTTCTTATCATTTAGATCCCACCTCTTATACCAATGAATTATCTTTCGAGTTACTGAAAGAGTTCAGTAAAAAGCCAAAACAGCAGTAAAAGCAAAGCAATTGGCAAAATTTAACATATTTCAAGATGAACATATCTTTGGCACCCAACAAATATCTTGCATCTGATGTATATTTATACCTCCAATGTTTCGTCCTGGATCCATTGCAGGCTGCTCCGATGAAATTAAAACAGGTAAACTTGGTATGTTGAGTTGATGATCAAAAGAACTTGAATGGTTCTGAGAGCCGGTTGTAAGATCAAAAGAATTTGAATGGTTCTGAGGATCATCTGAGGTTTGATTCTGATTAAGGCTTAAAAGAGATTCGCCATCACATTCAACAACATTCATCCAGTTGTCATATGCCTTCTTGACTAAGGTGTCCACGTATTCCTGCGAGAACTTGATGTTTGCTTAATCTTCTTCATACAGGGGAAATCAAAGAATCCAAAGTCAAACTGATACAACTGATAGAAATACGGTATATAGTAACAACACTACTTTCAAAATTTTAGCATATGACACAGACAAACGAAAGAGTGCAAGCTGCATCAGAATAGGGAGCTGATTGGGTGAGCTGAGTCGGATTTAGATAGGCTAAAATGGTTTTAGTAAAAGATCTGGTCTCAAATAATTTTGGGCCAGGCATGGTTGGGTCGAAAGACTTGGACTGTGCAAATAACAAAAAACAAGATTTATTCCATTTAAGAACATGCTCAATAGAACCATTTCGTTGACTTCAGTATCCAATATGACAACTTAAACATCTATCTGGAGGTGCTCGGAAAGATAAATTCTTCTCTGCTTTTACTGCAAGCAACTAGAGAAGCATATTATTTTCTTTTTTCTTTCTTTTACAAATTGAGCGATGGATCCATAACAACTCATTCAAAAGAAGAAAAAAGAATCAAAAAGACACTTAGTTATGTGAAACAATATCAACAACTACAATCCCAAACAAGTTGGGGAAGACAATTATTCAAAAGAGGAAAGTTCAAGACTACGAACCTTTTGATCCTCTGAAAGAGAATCAACTGAATGAAACTGACCGCCAGAGATTAAACCACACAACTCATAGATATTGCTAAAAACAACTCCAACACTCCTCATATCATCAGGATAGTGAGCTACCCGCTAAGAACACAGGTCTTCGCGTGCTCCACTAGAGCATCCCACATCTTATTTGACATTCCACTTCCCAGGATCTGAGACAATAAGGTGATGAAACAAAAAGAAATTGTTAATATACAACCACAATTATCATATTATATTCCCCAACACAACGGGTTTAATTTATTACATTTCGGAGCCTCTGAGAGTCTCACAATGAGCCGTAGGAAGTCTTCCACCGTATGTATGCCAGCTTTATTAAGCCTCTTGTGGAAGGATCCATCTTTCCCTATCTTTTCCAATCTCCAAACGTCATCATTTAATGCAGGTGATAATGTTTCTTGTACACTGAAGAAGAAGACAGTCACATAATTGTAATTTGCATACAAAATGGCACATAATTTGACATAATATAGACTAACATTCTCCTCGATGATCCTTCATGCTAAAGGCTTCTGTTTTTGCCTCACGAATGTGCATTCCCTCGCGAGAAGCCTGAACTTTCTGCTTCTAATCCAACTAGAGTTGTCAGTAAATGTCAGCTCGCCAAGGCTACATACACCGTCCTTCAATATCACTTGCAAGTCTCCTGTAAGAAGCGGCCTTTTACCTTCACGCTCCTTCACAATAGGAGACTCAAATTCTTCTCGAGTCCAGCCATCATCATCCTCGTTATTAAAATCTCCTCCAAGTACAACAACATCTAGTTTAACAGCAGACTCTGGACCCGATGTTACAACATGGCCTGTATTTCCGTCAAGCAAGACAATATGGATTGCAGAACCTCTTTCTCCTTCTACTTTCCCTCCTGTAAAGAGAGGCAGTAACAATTTAGACCTGAACTGAAGCTGCAAATTTCTCCCATCTGGCCCTTCTATTCTGTTTGGAGAAACCCTGCATAATGTTTTAGTTGTTCAATATCAAGAGAAAAGGGACTGTCATATAAAGCAAAATTACTACGGGAACTCAAGCAAGCGGAGGCATTATTACTCTAGCTTCTGATGGAATTGCTTGAGTGGCAAAGGGTTTAGCCAATAATCTCAAGGCTCTGATCCAAGTTTCTGGCAGACAATTTTTTTAAAGTCAGATCTATTCAACACTCTTGGGAGAAGAAACAAGATTGCTTATTTTTTAGTAACATGCAAATATTAGTCATAATATTTTGGAACATTGATTCTATTGAACAGTCAGCATCCAGTGGGAAGACTACCCATAAATCTTTACAATATGGAAAATGAAACTCCGCACAAGCAGTGATATTATAAACAAATTGAAACTTGGAGCTGTGACAAATTACAATAAAACCACCGAAGCAATGAGTAATTTCTGTTTGAGAGATTCACATATAAAATACTATGGAAAGTACTTAAAGGTGAGTGAATCATGCGAAGCAACAGATATTAAAGTGCGGAAAATAGATGATTCCAATCTGATTGATGCCTTGCCCATTTCCATTTATTATGATTTAATGTCTAAATTACTTGTAGAGCTCTTCAACAATAGAAAGACTTTAAGAAATCACTTAGAAACAATATTTTAACTCTCTAATACATTTCCAAACTGCTTTTCCGTAACCACTCTTTTGAAAATTCTAACTTTCATATTTCGCTGCACTATCATTGCATGACTATGCAAATACAAATTTTACAACTTGGACAGTAACCAACAAATTGATTGCCAGAATAATACTGAACGGCTGCTAAAACTAAGGGCACCAGGGCAATCGCTTTTTCGAGACCAGTTCCAACAATATCGAAATTCTAGTTAGAACCCAGCTGCTTACTTGGAAGTAATTGATAGGCAGGAGTCAGTTCTCATAGCGAGGTTTAGGCCGATGGGATCAACCCCGACCTACACAAGTGTGCAAAAATATGAACAAAACATGTGCATCTCTACACAAGGGTGTGGTTTAGAGATCAATAAAACGGATGAAAATCATATGAGACTAGGGTTCAAATCCTACCAAAAGCAAAAAATGCTAGGAGATTTCTTCTCATCTACACACACCTTGGCAGAAAAAGTTACCCGATATATGTGTTGGTGAGAGGTTGCAGGTACAAGGTAGAATAGTCGAGGTGTGACTGAGCTGGTCCAGACACCATCAGTATTGTTTTTAAAAAAAACTAATGGTACCAGCCTGGCATAAATTTAATATGTCCATCAGAAACCATGAAAACCTCCTCTCTACTATACCAACTTGCGCAGTTCGCATCTCAATTCTATTTCAGGTAAACATTCATAACTTCAAGAGTGAGTCAAATGATCCTCAATGGATTAATTGTAAATACCTAGAAAATAGTGTGCAAGTCAAACCTATGTTCTGAAACATCTAATGAAGATATGTGAAGCCATACCTTGCATTAAGTTTAGCCGGGCCAAGTTTTGCCAACGCACGCTCCACTTCTTCACTAACCTAGTGAGCACAAAGGAATATCCAGAAATAAAGATAGAAGAACCAATTAAATCTAGAAGACATCTTGTTCAAGTGCAACAACAATGTAAGATCATGCATTTTGCAATAACACAAAAAAAACAGGAAAGATAAGCATTTCAGCATTTTTTCCAATATAGCAGTTCTTGGACCGGTAAATAAACATTCGTGATCCAAATATTTCAATGCCATGCATCACCACATGAATAAAAATAGCCATTCCCAAATAGAAGCTCTCTCTCTATAGAAATTACAACAGCTATAGTCAAATCCAAAACAATGACATATTGGATAAATAGTCCCATAATCGCTTGCAATAACTCATCAATTAGAGAAGGATCTTATGCCACGGGTGACCAGCCTGTCTATCTAGTATCTAGTACTAGGACTAGTTCTAAGCGGTGCTTCGAGCTCAAATATCTATAACTTGTTCTACTTAGCTTGTCTAGGCATAATTTTCTGCATCTTTTCATTGTTTAAATTTTCTTATACACTACTAGGTAAATATCTGTAGTTTCCAACTAATACTAGATTTAGATACACTGATGGGTGGTTGAAACAACCATGAACTAAGATGATTACATATTACTAAGATAGTGGTTACTAACATTCAATGAGCAGCAAGAGAATTTATAAAGGGCCTAATAGTCTTACAACTCTTCGAAGAATTGGCTCCAGTGATGAGCAAAGTTTCTGCAGACTGTCCGCCTTTAGCGCTTCAACAATAACACTGCACTAACCATATACTTTTCAACATATGATGCTATAATTACAGCTACAATAGGTATTGAATTTCAGCTTCTAGGTATTGAATTTCAGCTTCTCAGGGAAGAGAAGACAATCCAGTTCACACAATTTCATGTTTGATTGGAACAAAGGATATTACACATCCAATAACTATGGATATATTGTTTTGCATTACAAAAGCCTATGACTAGAATTGCCAAATCTTAATTGAAAAATTTCGTAGTCTAGCTGGTGACAATAAAAGTACTAATATAGTTGATTGACCATCACATAGAATAGGCCTGTAAAAGAGGCATCAGCCAATTGGATGGTCAGAGATGCCAAAGCGCTTTTCAGGATCTTGAGATGCGCATGTACATTCATGGTTGCAAGTTAGAGGGGCCAACATTCTCCTCTTTCTGATGTTCGGTTAATCTATTGCCAGTTGGGTTGAAAGCTCAAACTTTGACTAACCTATCGGAACTGACCTACTACATCACTTCTATTACTGTGGCAAGCAATCATACCATTCCATTTTCCAAGATACTGGCAACAAGAGGTGGCAACTGCCAAAAATGTAGCTCATATCACCTCATTTCAACTTCCCCACGAGACACCAGTGCATATATTACACTTAACAAATGGAGCAATAATACAGCAGAAAGCAATATGAATTTTTTCAAATACTGCACCATATCTATAGGTTACAGAAATGCAATCAGGATTGAACTTAAGGGACACGGTTCGACTTCGACTTTCACTAGGAGAACCAAAAAACCCAAGAATAAGTATCTATCCACAACAATTATTACTCTTCCTTCCCACAATTATAACTTTTCTTAACAAATTTATTACCCGCTACCCCATTATGCTACCAGTTCTCCCCGCCTTCACTCTCCACAACACTTCGTGTAACGTCTTTAGTAAACATATCCACAAATTTCTCCAATTTAAGCACTAGCTACTATTGAGACATACCACAACAACGACGACCCAGTAAAATACTATTAGTGGGGTCCGGGAGGATAGTGCGTACGCAGAACTTACCCTTACCCAGAAAGAGTAGAGAGGCTGTTCCAAAAGACCCTCGGCTCAAGAAAAAAAAAGACAAAAGGACAAAAGGAAACAATATTAGTATCACTACAAAAATCATATGAAAAATAGGAACAACATGAAATCCAAAAGAAAGATGCAAAGCATAAGCGTTGAGACATAATTAACACTATTTGATAAAAATACAATCTGGTGCTTCATTGCTACCCCATTGCCAAAATTAGCTCAGCACATATATAGAAAGAAAGAAGCACTAAAACCTATGCTTACATGGTACATAAATCAAATGAGTGTGCAAGAAAAAACAACCTAACATAGACTAATACCCAATATATCACACACAATATTACTCCCTCTATCCTAGTTTATGTGTGTTTGCTAAACTGGCCAAAACATGGTATTGATATTGTCCACTTTGGGTTCTCATACCATTAAAGATCCGATCATTTCGTTTGCACACCAACAATGTCACTTTTTTTTAATCTATTCCAAAAAAATGATGTATTTCTATATAGAGAAATAATTTAACTTAAAGTTTCTCAATTTACGTCACACAAATATCAAAAGTCAAACTTTGTCGGATTAGGGTTTATAATTTAAATATATACTAGTTCTTGATGAATTAAAAAAAATAATTAAGGTAAATTAAACGGAAAAGGGCTAAAATTGTCCTTAACCTATTCGCTTAAGTTTAAAAATACCCTCCGTCCACCTATTTTATAAAAATTACCCTCACCGTTAAAAATCTGGCCCATTCATGCCCCTAATGTCAACTTTTCGGCCCACTCATACCCTAAAAACTAACAGCTCTATTTTGATTAAGAAAAAAGTTTATTATTTATTATGTGTTAATTTCCTATTGGCTTAAATTAAAACTTCACCCCATATCCATTTATTAGCCTACTCCGTCTTAGATTTTCACCCTTCAACACCCACGTATCTCTGTATCCATCTCAGATTTTTCGGCTTTAATTTAATTTTTTTAAATTAACATTTTTTATTACATCAATTTTCTGAGTGAAATCAACTAATCTTTGAAATTATGCTTCATTGTAAGATTTTATGGTTTAATAAGTTATTTCTTTTCTAACAATATATTTGTTGTGCCACCATGTAGTTTTTAAGAATTAATTGAAATCATATGACCAATACTTTATGTTATACAACTTTCACCTGAATATATGAACACTGACAGAGTGTCAATAATAATGGTTATTGAGCATTTGCAATATTTTTTGTTGTATATTTCCTGACAACTTCGCATTCAATTGTGATTATACCAATGATTTATTTGGTCTCTGCTCGGACCTCGACCTTTTTCTTCTTCATTGGTGCTCACTATAGTCTGAACATCCAACCATGTCCATAAATTAAGCTATTGTACGAGGATGTTCTTCAGGTTATATCAATACCACCAATTTTTTTTAAAAAAAAGACAATTAAATCAAGAGAAATATTTGAGATTATATGCCTGAGAATATGAGAGAATACGACTTATTGGTGAATGTCACTGTAATAAACACTTGATTGAGCTTATTGTATGAAGCAGTAAAGTGTAGTAAGAAAAATTGATGATGAATGGTATTTCTGTGATGAAAAAAATAGGAATATCGATGTGTACATTTACAAAGAAATAGGAAGAGGAAGGTGATTAACTATAAGAGAGAGTTTTATTTGCTTAAAGAAAAAAATAGGTGTACGAGAGTTCTAGTTGGTGGAATAATTTTTAAAAGAAAGAGGAGAAAGTAACGGAGGAGAACGGTCTTAGAATGTGGGTAAGTTTATTTTAATTAGGTGAGTCTTAAGTTACGCCAATGGGACGATGATACATGGAAATTAATTACGTTTTTTTTTTGCTTTACAGAGTTTTTGAAAGTTGTATGACGTAAACTATTGGTGACAAAAAATTTTGGTTGTCTGAAAATAAAACTTTAATGATATTTGTAGTGATTATTCAAATAGAGTGCAAGGTCAAAAAAAGGATGAGAAAAACAAGAGGAATATGAACTCATATGCTAGAGGGGGGGAGAAGGGGGAAGGGAGAGATTTTTTGAGATGGTGTATTATTGTACCAACTCCAATAGTCTAGGGGCAGTTTTGACCTTTTTTCGTTATAGCACATGGAATTTAATTAATTTTTTTTTATTCTACATGGCAGTTAGCCGTAAGGGTATTCTTGAGCCAAAAAGATAACAGTGAGGGCAATTTTTTCAAAATAGGTGGACGGAGGGCATTATTATACCAACTCCAATTGTCTATGGGTAATTTTGACCCTTTTCCGTAAATTAAAATACCTGGCAAGAGCTGGTCTTTTCCTATCAGGTTGACTATCCTCATTACTACTAACATCAAGTGTACGTTTTTCTCCACTCTTCATTTTTCTCTTAATTGGGATCTGATTTTTCAACTGTTTTCAGTTACTAAAATATTTGGTCCAAGCGAATCAGATTCTAACGGCAAAAAGATGATTAAAAGGAGGAGAAAAGAAAGTAAGAAACTGAAGATGAAAGTGAAAAGACAAAGCGGGAAAATTGAAAGAAGAGAGAAATGGTTGAGTGGTTTCGCGGAAAGTTCGAGGAAGATCTTTGGATTCTCTACTAACTGTTAAAAAGGTTACTGTTTTGATGGCTCACTCTCTTTGGCTTTGCCCCTTGTGAATCTATTGAAAAGATTTTTATCACTATGAACGAAACAATGTTAAGTTATTTTGACTCAACACAAAATTTAAAAGAAAAAGAAAAATTTTAAAATTTATGATCTTTAAAGTTTAAGGAATAAAAATTTTGTCGAGTCATCACATTTGGTTAATACGAGCTAACTAGTTTTCGGACTGGTTATTCGAAAATAGTATGTATTTATAAAGCTATTGAAAAATGATCACTATTTTGCTGCAACAGAAACCGATCCAGCATAATATAGTAGAGATTTATGCATTTGTGTATGAACTTCTATTATGCTGGAACTCCAACATGTGAAAAGTTCCAGCATAATATACTGGAGATTGGAGTACCTGTGTATGAATTTTCAGCATATTATACCAGACTGGTATATTATACTGTTTAGTACATTATGCTGGAGTTCCAGTATACTTATGCTAGAATTCCATATAATATGCTGGAGTTCCAGTATTACTCGAACTCCAGTATATTATACTAGAGTATTTTAGGATTTTTAATAGTATTTTCGTTTAAATTTATCTTTACACGAAAAGTGGCTAAATTTTTATTACTTTTCAAACTGTGACTATTTTTAAATGATAACTTATAAATCTGGTTTTTTTTGAATTTTTCTGATATTTGTGTAATTATAAAATGTTCTCATAGGTAAAATGAAGAGTTTATAGTTGAATTATTTTTAAATTTAAAAATATATCATTTATTTTGGAACAAACTAAAAAGGAAAATATCTCATCTAATTTAAAACGGAGGGAGTAGTACGATTTAAGTTATAAATTAAAATTTAAAAAATGGAGCAAAGATATTCTTATCGTTTGGTAAATAGTTAACATTTAATGTGTATTTGGTACGAAGGAAAATATTTTTTTTAATTTTTCTATGTTTGGTTGGCTTAAATAATTTGGAAAATATTTTCCTTGTCAATTCATTTTCCTCCAATTGGAGAAAAATATTTTCCTTACCAAGAGAAGGGAAAATATTTTTCAAAACTTCTTCTCAACCTTCCCCACCCTCACCAACCCACCCCAACCCCTCTCCAGAAAAAGGTTTTTTTATTTTAAATTTCAATTTTTCCGTTACCACTCACCCTACTATCTCTCCATCCCCTCCCCACTCCCACCTCCTTCCCCGCAAAAAAAATATTTTTTTACCTTAATTTTTTTTTTACAATTTTAAATTTCTGTTTTTCCATTTTTCTACACCACCACCACCCACCCAAACCCCCCACCTGCCCCTTCCGCCCACAATTTTTTTTTTATACTTTTTTTTGATAATTTATATTTCTATTTTTTTTATTTTACTGCCCCCCCCCCCCCAGCTCCGCTTTATCGGTTTAAAGGCTTAAAATTTTATAAGTTCCAAAATTATGAGTTTGGAGGTTTATGTGTTTAGAAGTTTACGGGTTTAGAAATTATAAAATTTACGTGTTTGAAATTTTGCGATTTTGAAAAAATTTAGTGGTTTGAAAGTTTATGAAATTTATGGATCCGGAAGGTTATTGGTTTAAAAGTTTATGGATTTATTTTTATTATATCTAAATTATTTATGAATACTTTTAAAAAATTATTTTTCTTAATTTGCATACCAAATATCCAAAAATAAATAAAATTATTATTTATTTTAAAAAATATATCTTTTTGAAAAACATTTTCCAGGAAAAATATTTTTCGTTTTATTTTTTGCGTCCAAAAATTTATGCAATGTTAGCTTTCATCCCAGAATAGACGGAATAATATGTGGATCCTTTTTAATATGCTGTCATTACTTCACTGGGATACGTGACACTCAGTCTGTACGTAAAAATTACTAATGTCAGGCAACTATGATTTTGTCATCTGAATTTAGGGTTTGTCTTCTTGGGCTTCTTGTCCATTTTTTTAAGGGATTTTTACATATACATCCCATATAACAAACTTTACTACCACTTATGTTTAAGGTTACTATTTATTACATTTTAGTATATCATATTTCAAAATATGTACCAAAATTGAATTTTAAGGTTTAATTACCAATCATTTATTAGGGGCTTTATTTGTGGAAGAAAATAATATTTCCATATTTTCTTTCCCCATTTTTTTCTCTTTCTTACACCAGATTTTTAAAAGTATTAATTAATACCACGTTTTTTTTGTTAATTTTTATATATCTTCCCTAAAACGCTATCATTTCCCGTTAAAAACTACACCCACCCCACCCCCGTTAAAAACGAGCAAAGTTCTTTCTCTTCTGTTCACTGTTTCTCTTTCTCTCCATTGTCATCTTCTCCATTCGCAGCATCTGTCGCCAAAAATCCTCAAAGTTCTTCAAAGAAAACACATTTTTAGTGAAGAAAAACTTATCCATAGTCAAAATGGTGAAAAAACAGAATACCCCCAAACGTCAAAATGTGGGTGTTTTAACACCTAAATCTCCAGTAAAAAGACAACCATCTATCCATGCAAGTGGAAAAGAAAGTGTTCCAGCATCGCCGAGACAAATACGAGTTGAAACTCGAACAAAGCACTTGCAGGAAGTTGATGCAACCGGTGTTGAAATTGAAGCCGACAGACAACGAAAGCGAAAGGGGAAAAGCTTGATGGCGGATGATGATGATTTTGTGGACGATTCACCCAAAGTTCAAAAAACAAAAATACAGAAGGTGTCTAATTCACCCTTAAAGCAAAAAAAGGTGAAACCCTCAAAAAAACCCACAAAATTGGTTCAACAACAAGTTTTGGTTAAGGTAAACAACTTTTTTTTTATGTACAATGTTTTGTAGTTTAATATTTTTTTTGAAAAAATTAGAATTCAATTCTTTTTTTGTCGTCTAAGAGTTTTTTTGTAAAAATTTAATGTATTATTGCATGTTAGGGTTGATTATACTAATTGTAGTTAATTTTTATTATTCGGAGTTAATGTGTAATTGTTTGGCAGAATATAGTGTTGAAAAAAATTTGTAGTAAATTGTTTGTTTTTGTAGTTTAATGTAGTGTTATGAAGTGTTTTATTTGACAATGTCACAGCTGAATAAAAATTGTATATTTTTGTCGTTTTAGTAGATTAATGTAGTTTGATGCAATGATTATTTGGTAATGTTTTAATTGACCTAAATTTCATTGATTTAGTATACTGTGGAATCAAATATGTAGCTGTTAACTGTAGTTTGTTGTGGTTGAATGTAGTTTCATGTGTATCTTGCAGCTGTTATACACAGTTATTTGTAATTTAAATGTAGTTATTTGTAGTTACATATAGTGTTCAATAACTGGATATTGAACAGGGTTAAATGTTGTCATTTGTAGGCATTTGTATTTTGATTTCTTCCTGTTTTCTTTCCATTTCTATGCTCTGTTAAATGTTTATATTGGACAAGTGGTATGTAGGTGAACACTAAATTTCATTGATTTAGTATACTGTGGAATCAAATATGTAGCTGTTAACTGTAGTTTGTTGTGGTTGAATGTAGTTTCATGTGTATCTTGCAAATGTTATACACAGTTATTTGTAATTTAAATGTAGTTATTTGTAGTGTTCAATAACTGGATATTGAACAGGGGTTAAATGTTGTCATTTGTAGGCATTTGTATTTTGATTTCTTCCTGTTTTCTTTCCACTTCTATGCTCTGTTAAATGTTTATATTGGACAAGTGGTATGTAGGTGAACACTAAATTTCATTGATTTAGTATACTGTGGAATCAAATATGTACTGTTAACTGTAGTTTGTTGTGGTTGAATGTAGTTTCATGTGTATCTTGCAGCTGTTATACACAGTTATTTGTAATTTAAATGTAGTTATTTGTAGTGTTCAATAACTGGATATTGAACAGGGGTTAAATATTGTCATTTGTAGGCATTTGTATTTTGATTTCTTCCTGTTTTCTTTCCACTATGCTCTGTTAAATGTTTATATTGGAGAAGTTGTATGTAGGTGAACACTAAAGATTGCATTTAAACTACACAATGCATTAGTGTACTTCTACCTATAACTACATTATATTTAACTACATTTGTATATAGGTAAAATGAAATATACAGAATTTGTTGTGATTTGGAATCAAATATGTACTGTTAACTGTAGTTTGTTGTGGTTGAATGTAGTTTCATGTGTATCTTGCAGCTGTTATACACAGTTATTTGTAATTTAAATGTAGTTATTTGTAGTTACATATAGTGTTCAATAACTGGATATTGAACAGGGGTTAAATGTTGTCATTTGTAGGCATTTGTATTTTGATTTCTTCCTGTTTTCTTTCCACTTCTATGCTCTGTTAAATGTTTATATTGGAGAAGTGGTATGTAGGTGAACACTAAAGATTGCATTTAAACTACACAATGCATTAGTGTACTTCTACCTATAACTACATTATATTTAACTACATTTGTATATAGGTAAAATGAAATATACAGAATTGAAATACATATACAGAATTGAAATACATATGGGCTCACTGTTTCAATATACAGAAAAATGTAGGAAAAATGTAGTTTGTATGTTAAAAATGTATTTTGTGTGTTTAAAATGTAGTTATATGATATGTTACATTATATATTGTAATTCTGAAATCTAGCTTCATTCTAACGACCATTAATGTACTTTTTTTGCAGAATGGACCTTACTATGCACAACATAATGTTGATTATGGTGTGATACGGTTCCATAGCTTGTGCGATGCAACGATTCCATCCCAGATAAAGTCTTTATTATCCCCAACACAATTACGTGCTTTCAAGAACACTTGTTTTGGTTATTTACTAGATATGCCCCCTATTTGCATGCAGAACCAATCTATTCATCTTCTAATGAAGTATGAATTATCAAAGTTTAATGGCGACTATTTTTCTGTTCTGTTAAATGGACAAAAATTGATTTTTACTTTGAGGGATTTTTGTTTGATAACTGGGTTTAACTGTGTTGATAGCTTATCGGACCATGGTTACAATTCTAGTTATGTTAGCCATTTAATGACTAAATACTTCCCTGACAAATCTCGGGTAGAGAAATCGCTTTTGAGAAGTGTAGTGACATCCAAATCCTGGACAAATGATTTGGATGCTGTACAGTTGTGTGCCTTGTATATTTTGGAATTCTTTGTTTGTCCTTCTGATAAGGACAATGTTTGTTTGATAGACAAATTTACTTTTTTTCTTATAGAGAGTGGTCATTTTGATTCGTACCCATGGGGTACAAAATCTTTTAAGCAAGTTCTTGAGTCTGTCAGACATCGTCTCAGTCCCAACGTCCATTCATATCTTATACGGGGGTGCTCGTTAGCCTTACAAGTGTGGCTGTACGAGTGCTGTTCTTCTGTCAGCACCGAGCTTGCTATACGGTGCTCTGACTCCATCCCCCGTATTTTAAGATGGTCCGCTACAAAAGGACAGATTTGGTTGAATGTTTTTGAAGAAAAATTCATCAAGCCTGAGTGGCTCAAGGTATTCTTGTTAACCTTTGTGTAATTCTTCAATAACTACTATTGTAACTACATGACATCTACAATTTCTTTCAAATTTACTTCACTGTCTTCATCCTTCTTTCAGTTCTCAAACTTGGTTGCATCCGGGTCCGAGATTGGAGCGCTCAACCTCCCAGTAAACCTTAATTATGAAGATGAAGAGGTTACTCAACCTTCAAAAGTGCCATCTGCTGCTTCTCCGAAAGTTCGACATGAAGAGGCTAAATCTTCAAATGATATGGAATCTGTAAGAAGCCAGATAAGGAAGTTGGAACAGAACATTGAGCAGGTACTGTTAGAATTTACAGTTGTGTAGTCATTGTTTACTACCAATTGAAATCATTCCTTCGACATTGTAGTTTCTTTTTATTTTAGTGTAACAAATCGAATATTCTTACCAACTCACATACATATTTAATTTTTAGGTGGTTGGAAAGTTAGATCAGCTGAGGAATGATGTTTTTTGATGAACTCTCAAAACTTCGAGAGTTCATAGATCAGTCTTTGAAAAGATTAGTGAATGCTGTCAACAGTAGAAATGAATTGGATGACTCCAAGGTAAGAATTTACATATATTTATTCTAACACTAATAATAGTTATGATAATCTATTCTAACACTAAAACATTACTATCAAAATGTAGTTTGCAGTTACATAAATTGTAGTTCCTGAACAATACATTTCAGTACAATTGAATGCACTAAAACTACTTTTTGATAGTAATGTACAGTTCTGAACTACACTTTTGTAGCTGTTATTTGTAGTTTTGTAGATGTAATTTGTATTTTGTAGCTGGTTCAATGTTTTAATATACAGACTTGACCTATGTATGACTTACCTGGTTCACTGTTATTTGTAAGTAACACTATATATAGTTCAAGTCTGTGTATTTCAATTTTGTTATAACCAAATCTAGTTATATGTATTCTAGTTATAAGTCATCACATTTGGTCTAAGTCTGTATTTTAAATGTAGTTATTTGTAGTTAAATATAGTGTTCAATAACTGGATTTTTAACAGGGGTTAATTGTAGTCATTTGTAGGCATTTGTATTTTGATTTCTTCCTGTTTTCTTTCCTGTTCTTATTATATCCAAATGTAGTCCTTACTTGCTACAATTGACTACAGATTTCATAAACTACAATGCAGTAACCACATTTTCATAAGCTACAATGCAGTAACACTTTATAATATTTATGATAATGTATTATAATACTAAAACATTCATCTCACAATGTAGTTTGCTGCTAGTTCAAAAAGATATAACGAACATAACGAAGCAGAGAAAAACAAAGAATTTCAGTTCAATTTTGGTCCACAAGTCCGTGCAGGCCCCAGTACAACAGGTATCTAGATAATTCATACATACATATATACTTCCATCTTGAATTGCTAATAAAAAATAAATTTACCTGTTCAGCTCCTTCTTCTCCTCAACAACTTGAACAACAAGACAATGTTCCACATTCACCGATTCATGGTGTAACTGTGACTGAAATTGTCGAAGAATGCATTGAAAAAGAAGAGGAGATTGGAGTGATGTGTGGAGGAACTGAAAATAAAGGCGTGACACTGGACGATTTTGAAATTCCAGAAAACCTATCACAAATGGTCATGTATGGTGACCCAATTCAAGTTGATTCAACCCCTCTTCATCAAGGAAGAACAAGGTTACCTGGAAAACATGCACGATCACCATTCACGCCACTCTACAGTACTGAAGGCAGCACGTCTTTTGGGCCAAAATTTTTTTACATAAAGCACCCATTCACAAGTCCCATTGGTGAAGATGTTGATCCTCAACTAATAGATAGTTTTACTACCTGGTTATACCATCGAAGTGACAAATCATCTAGGAGGTATGGTGCATAAATGTCTTATGTTGTATGTATTTGTTTTACTTTTCTTTCTATTTAATTTAGACTTTAAAGTTGTCAATGTTTTTGTTTTTTGTAGTTGTTTGTTTAATTATATTATTATTACAGGAGGAAGAACTTCTATTCCATGAAGGATAACCATCTCAATCCTTTGTTGGATTTGGGTTGCGAAAAAATAGATAAGAAGGACTGGTTCTACGCCCTTGCTCACCCCGGACAGCTAATAAATTGTACAGTAAGTATATGGATTATCATTGCAGTTTTGTCTTTATCTGGTATCTGGCTCACTGTTATGTAGTTATTGAACACTACAGTTAACTACCAACGACTACATTTAAAATACTGATTGCCTTGATGTATATAGACTTATAAATAGATTACACATAACTAGAATGGGTTATAAGTAAACTGGAATACACTGACATGAGCTACATATTTTTTAGCTCTTATTTGCATCTTGTAGCTGTTATTTTCACTTTTGTAGCTGTCAAACTGTTATACACAGCCATTATTTGTTTTCTTTCATCTTGTATGCTCTGTTAATTGTTGATATTGAACAACTGATATCCAATAGCTTATTCTATCTAAACATATTTAAGTATGTCTTGTTATATGCAAATGCAGTTCTTATTGACTACAAATGAATACAATTGAATACATTTGCAATAACTACAAACTGCATTAAATACAGATTGCTTTAACTACATTTAAAGTCAATTCACTACATTTAACTACAATTCAACACTGTTGACAGCATACTGGCTTCTTACAGTTTATTAAACATTGTTGACAGCATTTTAAATACAGATTGCCTTAATGTACAGATTTGAATTAGATATTATAATTGCAACTTTTACTTTTTTCAGCACATCGATGTTATAATGTACTATTTGAGAAAGAAGGGGAAATATGGCCCCAACAACAACTGTAGATTTACAACAACTGACTGTTTGTTCAAGACAAAAGTTGAAAGTATCTATGATAAGTTCTCTGCTGCTCCAATTAATCAAAGGAATTCTGTTGTAAAAGCCGATGACGATATTGGAGAATATATTATGGGCTATCGAATTCTTGCAAATGTAGCATGGGATCTTGTGGATTATGTGGTAATGCCTGTTAACCTTGTAGAGAACTTCCATTGGTTGTTGTTAGTGTTTGACATAAAGGACCGGCAACTGTATGTGTATGATTCATTGGTGAGGGCAAAGCGTAACAAAACAGTTCAAGCTATGGCTGAAAAATTTTCAACAATTATTCCTCTTTATTTGTCATGCACTGGTTTCTACGGCAAACGCAAGGATATTGACTTCAAGAATACAAAGTCATACGTAGAGAAGCCAGTTACGGACCCTCTAGACATACAATGGATGGTTGCCGAGATTCCACAACAAAAGGAAGGCTCACTGTAAAAAACTAAACTCCCTTTCTATATGTATACTTAAAATATATTTGGTTTTTGGTATTTAATGAAAATTACTCATAATCTGCAGGGATTGCGGTGTATTTGTTGCTGCATTTGCGGAATATATTAGCAATGGTGATTTGTCTATACCAAAGGAGGATCTTAATGATATTAACAAACACCGTAGACGATATGGAGCTCTGTTGTGGGACTACGCCACAAAGAAGCTAAATGATGGTTCAATCAGTGAGAGCGAGGTTACAGGCAGGCTTGCAAGGAGGAGGGGTCCACCGCCAAAAAATGAGAGAACTAAAGTGGAACGAAGGAGGAAATAGTGTGTGCTGTTGTAATGAACTTTGATTGTAACCCACAATGTTTCATGGACCTTGAACAATTTTGTAGTTAGTGGAGAATTATGTCAGTTTGGTTGTACTGAACAATTGCTTTGGAAAAATAACCCTAAGTTTGCATTTCTGTTTGCCATTTTTCTGAGATTCATCTGTGCATTTAGTTGCACCGTATGTTCACTTTTGTTGTGAGATTGTTTTTATTCTGATTACAACTCTGATCTCCCATTTCAGTTTAGAACATATTTGGTTCAGAAATGCAAACTAAATGCACAATTGCTTCATGAATACATTAAACATTATCATGCCAGTGCTTGCATTATCCAACTTCTTGGATTGGAATCCAAGGTTTTCTTACATGTCTGAACTAAAAACTATGAAATAAAATTTGAAGCCAGGTCAATCTATTCGAGGATTTAGAATTGCCTCAATACATATGTTAACTATATTGACAATGATAACAGTATTAAAGGAAACTACAATTATCTTCTCCTCAAGGCAATATGTATTGTAAATGTAGTCATTTGGTTGTAATGAACAATAGCTTCATGAATACATTAGACATTATTAATGTAGTGACTACAATTACATACAATTACAAATAACTACACATTTATTCTGCATATAAATACAATTACATAACTACAACTTGTTTGAACTCCAACGCTACATGCACTGTTGCAGTACATTTGCACAATATATGTTTTCAGATAAACATGATGATGTTTCTTACTTAGATTTCATGAAAATGAACTACAACGTTTTTTCTTTATCTACAACATTCTGTCTTTATCTATTATGTCGATAACACATTTCGAAATCACTTAAAGTACATTATAACAACAATCTGCAAACAGTTTACATTACGCAAGTATATTAGTAAACTTCTTTATTATCGTCAAAAACATATTACAGTTACACCTTAAATTCCGATAATCTGGGATAACTACCCTTTATTTTGAATAACTATGTAGCTACATTATATTCATGCCTTTTTCGGCACATTCTTGCAACTTCTTTTGTTATGCCCTTCACCTCCACAATTGCCACATGACACCTTGTACTTCTTTGAGTTTATTTCATCAAAGTTTTTATATCTTTCCTTTTGAGGTCTTCCTGGCTGCCTTTTATCTCCAGCCGGTGGCTTTATTACATCATCCAAAATATGTTGTGGAACATCCCATTTTGCTTCATCAGGAAGAGGATTAACTGGCAATTCATATGTAAGTAGTAGGCTCTTAGTGGTGTAATACGGTGAGCAATAGTTGTCCGGCCTTTCATTCCTATGCCTTAATGATGCCAAAGCATGTGCACATGGAAGTTCATCAAGTTGGAATTGTCCACAACTACATTTCTTATTTTCTAAACATACAATGTACCTCTTCACGCCATCTAACACAGTGTGTATATGATCGGTTGAAGCTCTCACCTACAATTCAAGATCAAAAAGAAAATAATAAGGTGTCAATAAGTTAACTATGTTAGCAACAATCAGTTAACTACAAATCAGCTACAAATAAACGCCATAATACATTAACTACATTTAACTACAATCGTCTACATTTTTAAAACTCTCTGGAAATCATTCATAAAACATTAACTACATTTACCTACAATCGTCTACATTTTTAAAACTCTCTGGAAATCATTCATAAAACATTAAATACATTTAACTACAATCGTCTACATTTTTAAAACTCTCTGGAAATCATTCATAAAACATTAACTACATTTAACTACAATCGTCTACATTTTAAAAACTCTCTGGAAATCATTCATAAAACATTAACTACATTTAACTACAATCGTCTACATTTTAAAAACTCTCTGGAAACAACATTTTCATCTACTACTTCTTTTGTTTTTTTTTCATGCACCAAACAATAATATATTACCTTTAGTTTCTGGGATAATAGAGTGTTATCTTCCAATTCTTTGTTGAATTTGTGTCCAAGTAATGTGAAAGTACCCTTTGCCTTCAATAACTTGTCTTTTGTCCAACGTTCTATAATAGTCCTCATATACTCCAATAGATCAAATATTGGCAGCTCTCTTGCCTCTTTTGTAACAGCGTTCAACGACTCTGCAATGTTTGATGTCATAGTAAAAGTTCTATTTGCCGTTGCATGTACTCTTGACCATCTATGATATCCAATATCATGTAGGTAAGACGAAACACGTGGGTCTACCTCCTGAATCTTCATCATTCTTTCATTGAAATCATCCAGAGTATATGACCGTGCTGTAGCAAAGTATAATTCATGTAATTGTAGATGTGACTTCTTGAATTTTGACCTTATATTTGTCCATATATGCCACATGCAGAAGTAGTGTGCAATTCCAGGATAGACTACGGATGTTGCCTTCGATATACTCTCATGCCTGTCTGAGACAACACACATAGAAGGTCTTTCACCATATGCCTCCTTGAATTGTTCAAAGAACCACCTCCAAGATGCGTCGTTCTCAGAATCAACAACAGCATATGCCAAGGGAAAAATAGAACCTACAATTTGTAGACGTAACTTGAGATTAACTATTAAATACAAATATATTTGGATAATTTAGGCAATATAAAATACATTGATTTATACAAAGTAACTACATTGTAACTACAACATTATTACATCTGTTACCTGCTGCATCCATGGTGCTTGCTGTCAGCATAATACCCCTGTATGATGATTTTAAGAATGTACCATCAACCACTACTACCGGCCTACAATGTTGCCAACCATTTATTGATGTAGAAAGAGCAACAAATGCATACAAGAAGCAATCATCTGCTGCCTTCTTCAATTTAACAACAGAACCGGGATAATTCTTCTCAAGAATATAAAAATATTTTGGTAATCTGTTGTACGAGTCACACGGATTCCCTCGCAGAAACCGTAATGCTTTTTCCTTTGCTCTCCATGCTTGCATGTAGCTTAGGCTGACTCCATGTTCGGATAACATGTCAGTTTGTATGTCCTTTGGCGTGTAAACAGTCTTAGGATCACAAAACTTTGGAACGACAATGCTACCAACTACTGTTGCAGTACACTTGCATTTTATGAATGTTTCGTCCATTCGGCAACATGTGTGTTGTCGGCTAAAACTTCTTATCTTGAACAATGATGAATCATTAATAGATGTTGCCTTGAAGTGCCATTTACAGTTCTCCGCAACACATACAAGCCAGTAGCTACAAAAAAATCCAATTTTCAAATATTTTTATTAAATACTGTAATGAACTACAATTGACTACATTTAACTACAACTAACTACAAATACCGACAAACTGGTTTTCCGTAACTAAATTTGACTACAAACAACTACAATTGACTACAATGAACTACAATTGACAACATATAACTACAATTAACTACAATTGAATACATTAAATACAATTGCATACAACTGCATAGATAAAAATAATACTTTAGCATTGAAAATGAACAACTAAGTACAAACCTTCTACAACTTGATCTTTTAACTCTGAACTGGAACTTCTGCATAACTGCATAATTTTTCATTGCAGCAACAATCGTCTTCTTGTCCTGGTACACTTGACCTTCCTCAATACATGTTTGAGAAGATTCAATTATTATTTCACTTTGATATTGCTCAATAGCAGGTGAAGATGGAATTTCTAATAACCTTAATGATCCCGAAGAACCTGCATACAAAACATTCACATTGTATATTCATTATAGATAATTGGCATCAAATTGTAGTTGATTAGAGAACACAAAAATCTCTGAATTCTGTTTCGACGCAAACTTACCTATACTGATGGGGCGTTCATTGGTTATTGCCAATTCCATATTGAAATCTCTTATGCTAATACATAACGGATACGAACCTAAGTTTTTATTCTCTTTTTTCGTTTCCATATATACACGAACGCCCATATCGTTTCTAATCTGCAACGGAGGACAGTTATCATTCACAATGTATTTTATTTCTACAACTTTATCAGATGTATCAATCGATAATTGTTCTGCAATTGTAGATTGGAGAATTCCGTAGCTTGCAGTTTCATCAACCAAAATGGCGTCAACTTCAAAATCTCTGAAGCTGCCATGGTTATCCCAATAACCATTACATTTAAGCATTATCGGAATTTTTGACATTGTATAATCTCGTTACTGCCAGTCACGGAATAACTACAAAATATGAAAAAATAAGAGAGAATCTGGTGGAATTAGGCTATCCCTCAATAACAATAAAAACTGATTTTGAATGGAAGAATGAGAGTATTCAATTTCCAAACAGTTTTGTCGAATTTTAAATGGAAGAATGAGAGTAGTATCTCGAAACAGTTTTGAAGAATTCTGTTTGGAGGAATGACTGTAGTCAATTTTGAAACAGTTTTGTTGAAAATATGCACTGGATCTTCCGTTACCTTAATCTGTTTAGTTTAGAGGATATATTTGGAGCATTTAATATGTTACCTTAATGTAAGGGAAATTTATTTGGTAGTAAATCAAACATTTATTAACATTCAAAGCTGATTGGCATTCCAAACTGATTGGCGTGAAAAGAGGAGATAAGCAAATATCATTAGCCTTAATTGTCTAGTGTTAATTTAGGATGGAAAATCAGCAATTATCTTGTTTGGTACATATTATGTAACAAAAACATGAGATATGAGGGTAATAAACAAACAATGCACAATAATGGTAGTAAGGTTTGTTATATGGGATGTATAGGTAAAAATTCCTTTTTTTAAAGATAAAAACAAGTTATAGAATCTTTAAAATGGAGTTTAATATTTTTGAAATAATGAAATTTACAACTTCTAATTATTCAATTTTTTTTCAGAATCGTTCCCTTAGTTTCTAAAGATAAATTATCATTTTTTTAACTTTAAGCAGAAATTAGTCAAAATAATTGATAAATTAAATATATGCTAGTTGAAATGGTAATCTTCAATATGTTAGTGTTAGAACATGGCTAAAGTATGCGAAGATTTATGGTTATGAATTTAAGGCCTCATTTGTTTTTAATATTAAAATATTTGAATTTAAATATACATTTAAATTAAGATGTGTATTAAGATTAAGATATTTAAATCTGAATATACATTTGAATATTAAGAAGTGTATTAAGATCTGAACATTAAATAATTAAGATTATTTATTTTTTAATATTTGAATGTATAAAATTTATCTTTATTTGAAAATTGATAAACATAAAATTCAAATGAAATACTAATTAATCTAATATTCTATCAATAAAATATATAATTTTGTAAAATATGATAGTTGTTAGTGGTGATGGCTAACAGTAGTGCTTGTGAATACCGACTAGAGGCGGTGATTAGTGGTAGTTTTAGTTGGTGTTGGTGGTTCAGTGTAGTAATTAGTGATAATTGATAGTTCTGGCGATTATGATTGTGAATGGTGGTGGTGGGTGATGACAGTTAATAATAGCGGGTGGTGATGGTGGTTTATAATGATGCGGAGTGTCGGCTATGTTTATTGATGGTGATGGGGTGATTAGTTGAGGTAGTTGAGGTGGATGAGTTTTGATTGTAGTTGAGAATGATGGTGGTGAGAGTGGTGAGGATAGTGGGTAGTGGTAGTTGATGTTGGTGACACCTATGATTAAGGATGGTGGTGGTTGAGTATGGAGGTGATAGATGGCATCATGGTAGTTGATAATGATATGCGACGGTTGTAAGTTAAATATATGCAAGTTGAAATGGTAATCTTCAATAGGTTAGTGTAAGAACATGGCTAAAGTATGTGAAGATTTATGGTTATGAATTAAAGTCCTCGTTTATTTTTTAAGATTAAAATATTTGAATTTAAATATACATTTAAATTAAGATGTATATTAAGATTAAGATATTTGAATCTGAATATAAATCTGACTACTAACATGTGTATTAAGATCTGAACATTAAATAATTAAGACTTTTTATTTTTTAATATTTGAATGTATAAAATTTATCTTTATTTGAAAATTGATAAACATAAAATTCAAACGAAATACTAATTAATCTAATATTCTATCAATAAAATATATAATTTTGTAAAATATGATAGTTGTTGGTGGTGATGGCTAATAGTAGTGCTTGTGAATACCGACTAGAGGCGGTGGTTAGTGGTAGTTTTGGTTGTTGGCGGTGGTTCAGTGTAGTAATTAGTGGTTATTGATAGTTGTGGAGATTATAATTAAGGATGGTGGTGGTGGGTGGTGACAGTTAATAAATGGAAGGTGATGGTGGTGGGTTATAATGATAGGGAGTGCCGGCTATATTTGTTGATGGTGATGGGGTGGTTAGTTGTGGTAGTTGAGGTGGAAGAGTTTTGATTGTGCTTGAGAATGATGGTGGTGGGAGTGATGTAGATGATAGATAGTGGTAGTTGATGATTGTGGTGCATATGATTAAGGATGGTGGTGGTTGAGTATGGTAGTGGTAGGTGATATCATGGTAGTTGATAATGGTATATAGTGGCCGCAATTAATAATGTGTAACGATTATAATAGTTGATAGATATAAACTTTTGATATTCTATTGAAGGATCTAATGGATACAAATGCTCTATTTGGAGGAAAAGTGGTCATTTTCGGTGGTGATTTTAGACAAACTCTCCCGGTTGTTAGGAGTGGGAAAAAAGAAGATTTATTCAAGTAAGCATATCATATTCTGAAATTTAAAATCAACTAGAAAACTACGATTATCAGAAAATATGCGTGCAAAAACAAATCCTACCTTTTGTGAATATTTAATGAGAATTGGGGATGGACAAAAAAAAACAAATGGTCATAACAAAATTGGAATCCCTAATTATTTTGTTATCCCTTTCATTTATGAAAATAAATCATTAGATCTGTTGTTTAGAGTTACTTATTCAAATCTACATACATGTTTTTCCAATGCATCTTCTATAACTTCGCGTGTAATTCTGACAACCAAAAATGACTTTGTTGATGAAATAAATGATTTGCTCATAGCTCAATTTTCTAGTGATCCAAACATATGATGCATTTGATGAGACTATTGAAGCAAATGATCAAAATCAATATGAAGATTTTTTGCATACTTTACATCTTGTTGGTTTACCTCCCCATAAATTGACCTTGAAAAAGACTTGTCCTGTAATGTTGTTACGAAATTTAAATCCACGTAAAGGGTTTATACAATGGTACACGGCTTATATTTGTGATCTTCGAAAATATGTTATAAGTGCTAAAATTACCACTGGGGACTTTAAGAATATGCATGTATTTATTCCTAGAATACCATTATTATCATCAACAGATGAAATATTGCCTATTCCTTTCAAAAGAACACAATTTTCTGTGAGATTATATTTTGCTATGACAATAAATAAAGCTCAAGGTCAAATATTGGATTTCGTGGGAGTTTATTTACGCGAACCTGTTTTTTTCCCACGGTCAGCTCTACGTACCGCTATCAAAAGCTAAAAGTTCTAATTGTGTAAACTGTTAATTCGACCAGCCACAACAGATAGCGATGATGATCATTCAACGTACAATATAGTGTATAATGAAATCATTTAAAAAGCTTTTCATAAATAGTTCCACTGTATGGCCCCAAGTTTTGTTCTTGTAATGTGCTCATATAATTCATGGAAAGTTGGCTTGAGGTTTGGCATCGTCCTAAGAATTACTCTGATGTTGTTACAGAGGTATTTTTACCATTACCTGTATGCTTATTATTCATTTAAAGATTCTTGTTGAAACATATTTTTTGCACCTTTACTATGTGATAACAAAAGGTTAACTTTTGTTCTTGCAAATCCTTGTATTTTGATGGAGGTAACATATCTTCTATTATGGCAAATATGATATTACTTGTTCTGTTAGATGACTACATCTGTTTGAATATCTGCACGGTCGAAAGAATAAACTTGAACTAACTTTTTGTCCTTCCGTGATCCAAATCAATAGAATTTTAATGATCTTATGTACGGTGTGCCTTATTCCGAAATTGGTACAACAAAGATGACCAACAAGAAGGAAAATTGATATGTAACAGCTTTCACCTTTTGTGAAAATAGTATTATGTAATTTGGTACCAACTGGCACTAAAAAATTTTGTAGTCATATTTCTTGTTGTTAAATATGCTTTGTCAGTTATTAAAAACATACTATTAATTTGCTCTACCTCTTTTATCAGATTGCTCACTATTTGATTTGATTGCAGGTTGATGAGTGTATTTGTAAGATTGCGGTTCGTGTTCTAGGCTTCTGCAGCTGCTCGCTCTGTTGTAGCCAATGTCAAAAGTGTTGGTTTTTAGCAAATAATTAATTCAGTTGATATCACATGTGGTCTAAGCTTGGGCGAATACACTGCTCTGGCGTTTGCAGGAGCTTTCAGGTTTCTCCCTTGCACAACCTTATGGAAACACATACATTTGGAGTTGCGTATGTATTAGATGTTACATTTTTATCATTCAGTATTTACCAATCTTTAAAAATATATATATCTTGCATGGAACTCTAAAATATCTACTCTTTTCCTTTCCTTCAGGATGTTGCTGCTGTTGCAGAAAGTGCAATGGTTAGTATAATTGGACTGGACTTCGAGAAGGTCCACAAACTGTGTGATGCAGCTAATGAGGAAGTTGATGAAGCCAACAAAGTTCAAATTGCAAATTTCTTGTGCCCAGTGAGTTTTTTCAAATGCTCTATAACCAGACTAATACTATATTTATTATAAATTTTATAATATTGCACCTGACTAAGCATTTTCCACTTTTGTTGTTGACATTGTATATTTTTAAAGGGAAATTATGCAGTCTATGGAGGTCTCAAAAGAGTGGAAGTGGTAGAAGCAAAAGCAAAATGATTCAAAACTCTAATGACGATATTTCCTTTCTCTCCAAACGATGTTGTTTTGACTGCCAATTGCCAATGTTGTTCGCATCTTAACATTGGATTTTGATTGTTCCAGGTACGTCTAGCTGAGTTTTATGAATCCAGCTGTCTCAAGACTAGAAGCTTCTCTGGGTGCAATAGAGATCAGAACTCCTAGAATATCAGTAATATCAAATGTTGATGTGCAACCACACGCACATCCAGACACAATTAAGAAAATATTAGCACAAACAGTGTATCCACAACATTAAGTTAATTTATTATGGTGGACACAAATCTACGAATGTTGATTTGTCATGTTTGAGTTATGCAGAGGAGGTCTGTTCCTCCTTAATGGTAAAGATGCTCAATTATAATTCTTTTTATTTTTTCTAGAAAGCTCATTTAGAAATGACAAAAATTGGTATATTCTAGGACATCAGTCTGAAAGATTTGTCAACTTTGAGAAAGAAAAGCTATCCATAGCAGGTGCTAAAGAGAGCATGTATCTTTTCTTTTTTTACATTTAGCATTCTTGAATGATCCCAGTTACTCTTCCGATCATGCCTCTAACTATCAAATATCTCTTACTGTCATCTATGTATACTTTCAGAATATACAAATGTATTAAAAGTTATGAGATATAGTTGACATTATAATTGGTTCATAAGCCTCGACGGCACTCAGGATCCAGTTACCTTGAGTATACTTTCCTAATCATAATTGTTTGATGAACAACATATGTCTAAATGGGTGAGCTTAATCCTTTTCTATTCTTTTTCCTTCTGATTCTAAGATGTTTGCTTTTCCTTTTTGCAGGCTGACCTGCAAATCTACCAGTACAAGGTGTTAAATCTGTGGAATTCAATCATCGCAGTATGGAAAATTGACCGTAGAATAAGGCTGCTGCTAAATTTTAGTATGCACATTTGTATGTTCTACTTGTGGCTTGACCTTTCTGTGTAAAAGAGAAGCAATTGTTGTTTATAATACGTACTTTGTAATGCATTTTACGATCTTGTTCATTTAGCTCTAATCTTTTGTTGCAAATAAAGACAACTTTATGCAGCATCAACTTGGCTCTCTCTAAGCTGGATTCCCATTATTCCTAAAGTTACTCAAACAGTTGCTCCAACAGCTGCTTACTATTCTAGGAAGTACAGCGAGATCGTTCAAAAATCCACTGAGAAATGATACAACGTTGACTGAGAAAATTTCTAAGGTGTTCAGCACTCAGCCTGTGGCTTCCAACAGAGGACATTCTGATTTTACCTTTATGATTCACACCTAGCTGTTTAGTTCTCTGTGAGGAGCTCAAAGATATAATCTGGACTGCTTTGAAATAATTTTTATTTGTCTACTTTGTTGTGTGTTTTTTATTGTGTTTTAAGTAAATATTTGTGTTTGTCTGTCGGTTTTCATTGTTGAAAGCTGTGATGAGTTCTTTGGTCATGTATCCCATTGTCTTTTTGGATGTCTCCGATACACAATCAAATTTTGTTTGTTAGTAGTGTCTATATCAGGATTGCTCGTCTATTCAAGACTTTCAAGTGCCTTAGAGAGATAAAATGAAGCTCCCCATAAAACTAAAAAGAAATTTTGGTTATTTTGTGGAATATAGAATGGGCGTCAACATTATGGTCTTGACAATGCTATTGCATGAAGTAAATTGATGTTTTCAACCGAGTCAAAAATCGAACAACACTAATTTCCCCATCCTTTTGGAAAGAAAAAATAATTAATGCTACATATATTTAAAATTTTATGTACCTTTTGCCAGCTTGCTACTTTTGAGAAGTCTAAATTGTGTCAAATGAGACTATACGTGTAATGACTCGGCAGGTCATTTTGAGCTCTAGCGCGTCGCTTAACAGTTTAGGGCCATGAGCAGCTTCACTTCAGGTACGTCTCTATTCTCATTCGAGGACAAATAAATATTTAAGTGTAGGAGGATGTGACGACCCGGGCGGTTGTCTTAAGAATTAATGCCTCGATCCCCTAGTTGTTTCCCCCAGTCTATTTTGTGCTATTTTGATTTGTCGGGATGTTCGGTTTTAAGCTTCGGAGGGTTTTGGGATACTTAGTTCCTAAATGAGAGCTTAAGTGTTGGAAAGTTGACCGTGGTCGGAACAGTGTGAAGATAACCTCGGAATGGAAATTCGATAGTCCGGTTAGCTCCGTTAGGTGATTTTAGGGTTAGGAGTGTGATCAGAATGTGTTTTAGAGGTCCGTTGCTAATTTAGGTTTGAAATGCCGAAAGTTGAATTTTTGAAGTTTTCGATCCAAAAGCGAGATTTTGATCTGAGGGTCGGAATGGAATTCCGAGAGTTGTAGTAGCTTCGCCGTGTCATTTGGGATGTGCATGCGAAATTTCAGGTCATTCGGACGAGGGTTGATAGACTTTATGATCGAAAGTGTGTTTTATAAAGTTTTTGAAAATTTAGGCTTGAATTCGATGAAAAATAGGTGTTCTGGTGTTGTTTGTAGCGTTCCGAAGTTTGGAGCAAGTTTGAATGATGTTTTAGGTTATGTTGGTACCTTTGGTTGAGGTCCGGAGGCCTCAGGTGTCTCTACGGATACCCAACGGATCATTTTTAGTTGTTAAAAGTTGCAGATTCTTGTTCAGCTGTTGTAGAGTAATTTTACCCTTCTCGTTCGCGAGAGGACTCTCCCGTTCGCTAATAGTCAGTTGAGGAAGGTGAACTTTAAGCCTTCGTGTTCACGAGAGGGGGACCGCGTTTGCGAAGGGCTAAGGGTTTGTGCATCGCGTTAGCGTGGGTGCTATTGCGTTCTCATAGAAGAAAATGAGCGGCTGAGTTTTCACTAAATTTAATGCATCGCGTTCACGATAGGAGGGACGCGATCGCGGTGTCCTGTTTGTGCAAAGCATCGCATTCGCGATGCAGAGGACGTGTTCACGAAGAAGGAAGAAACAGTCAAAGTTATTTTGTGCTTCGCGAACGCGAGACTTTGACCGCTTTTGCGAAGAAGGAAAAATCTGGGCAGAATGTTTAAGTTCAAAATCTAGGGTTTTGAATTCATATCACAAAAATTGGCATTGGGAGCTCGGTAGGAGGAGAATTTTGGAGAGATTTTCGAAGAGAGTTTGCGGGTAATGATTCTTAACTCCTTTTTGCTTGTAACCCATTAATGTAAACATGAATTCATCCTTTAATTTCTGAAATTTGTATGAAAATTGGGGAAAAGTTCTTAGACCAAGATAGTGAGTTAGATTGGGAATTTGACGTCGGATTTGGATAACTTTTGTATGATTGAATTCGTGAGAGTACGAGGTTTCTGAAAACGTAAATTTTACCTGATTCCGAGATGTGGGCCTGAGGGGCGTTTTGGTTATTTTAGCTAATTTCGCGTATTAGCTTAGAATTTAACTGTAGAATTAGTTACTTGAGGTGTTATTTACAATATGCAATTGAATTGAATATATTTATGCCATTTGAGTCGGATACTCCTGGCTAAAGCATGATGTCGGGTTGATTTGAGCTTGTTCGAGGTAAATGGCTTGTCTAACCTTGTGTAGGGGACCTTCTCCTTAGGATATGATATTTGATAATTGAAATGCCTTGTACGTGAGGTGACGAGCACGTACTTGAGCTAATTGTTGAAAACCCGATTTTACTTTAAGTTTTTAAACTAAGTTTCCTTTCTCTCATGTTCTATTCTACCTGTAAATTTGCCTGTTGTTAGTTAGAAAAGCATGCCTAGTTGACTTAACTGCCTATCTGGAAAAAAAAAATACCCTATTAGGATTATGTGCAACATGTTAGGCTAGATATACCTGCTTTACCTTGATATGGAATTTGAATTTAATTGTGTCTTCTTCGTGTTGTTGCTGTATGGTTACTTTGGGACGGTATCCCGGGAGCTTCCTATGCATATATTTTGATTTGGACTACAATGGGGGATACCGAGAGATCCTTTTGGCACATAAAAAAATTGGGATACCAAGAGATCTCTGACATTTATAATGAGGATACCAAGAGATCCTCGGGGTACCAAGCGATCCTTGGCATTTATAATTAGGATACCAAGAGATCCTCGAGGTACCAAGAGATTCCTGACACTTATATGTAGAAAATCACTCTATCTATGATATGTGCGCTTTGGTTGTATGAGCATGATTTTCAGGTATAGGTTTTGATGAATGACAAACAATGAAGTCAAGTGTCAAACAACGATATTATATGACAAACAATCAAGAATGAATGGCAAGAAGCATATTGATGACGGAATTGCATAGACAAGCCAAAGACGAGCTCAAATGTTCAAGACCGAAGACCCAAGGCGTAGGTCATTAGGTAGAACCAATGTAAGAGCAACATTTAAGTTATCTCGTCTTTTGTCTCAACATAGGTCATCATAAATATGTATAAAAGTATTTTATTAAATCATATTTATGATAAACATATTTTAAATACTTCAAACAAAATGATTTTAACGTTTTCATTTTAACCAAAATGGATTTTGAAGTAAGTTTTCAATTCTGGTGTACACAGTGTATATCAGTGATATATAATCGATTATACAAAGCTGCATAATCGATTATGCTTAGACCGTTGCCAGTGTTTTGAACACTGCCTTCATATAATCGAATATGTGGTATGAAATAATCGATTATTTGGCAGAAAATCAGCTTTCTGATTTTCTGAACGTTAGAAATAATCGATTATCTCAAATTACATAATCGATTATATGGCACAAAATCAGCATAATTGATTGCCAATTAAGCAACGGACATGCACCCTTTTTCACCTATAAAAAGAGGTCTTTTGAGCTGATCTTAAACACACAACACCTCCCAATATTGATATACATATTGATCATATTTGAGCATCATTTTGGAGCTTTTGTTGAGCCATTTGAGAGACAACTTTGTATTGTTCATAGAGCTAAATTTGTATCTCTTTATCCACTCTTTTGAGAGAGTTCTTGTGTAAGAAGAGAAAGGTGTTTAAGAAGAACATATCTTCTCATTTGTCGGGTTCGCTAAGTACCCTAAGTCTTAGTGTGTGAAGTCTTGTGGTGCGGTATCCACGAGCAAGGTGAAGTCTTGGGGTGCGGTATCCTCGAGCAATCGAAGTCTTGTAGAGTGTACATCTACGAGCAACTGTAACGGTTTGTTAGGCACCCGTAAGCTTAACAAAGTTAGTGGAATCTCGAGAGAATCTCTCGGGGACTGGACTAGCCACAGGTTGTGGTGAACCAGGATAAAATACGGTGTGTTCTTTCTTTATTATTTCAATTACCGTATTTATTTTATTCCTGCAATTTTAATTCCGCATTATTTATCAATATTCTCGTGCCTCACTATTCACCCCCCCTCTAGTGAACGACATAAATCCTAACAATTGGTATCAGAGCCTAACTCTCTGAAAGCCTTAACCGGTTGAGAGCGATATATATTTTTTTGTTGAAAATGTTGAACGCAGGAACAATGAGCGAAGGACACTCTATCTTTGAGCCTCCACGATTTGATGGAACAAATTATACATATTCGAAAGAGCGGATGAGGATCTTCATCCAATCGAACAACTTTCGCTTATGGCAAATCATCAAGTACGGTGAAACGCCGACCAAGAAAGTTGGGAAAGCCATGGCTCCGAAGGAGAAGAATGAATGCAACGCCGAAGCCATCAATATGTTATATTGCGCGGTGAATCCAGATGATTATCGGAAAATTTCCTATTGCACAACCGCTAAAGAAATGTGGGATAAACTTGAAGCCATTTATGAAGGAACGCCTCAAGTCCAAAAGCATGTGACATGGGACTCCGACAGTTCATGTGATGAAACCGCCGCATTATGTCTCATGGCCAACGAAGAAGAAGAGGTAAGTACTTCTAACTCTCACTCGTTTGAAGAAATACAAAATGCATATGATGAATTATATAGTGAATTTGTTAATGCTTCCAAAACTATCAAAGAATTGAAGAAAACACTTTCTTTGTAGAAAACATTTTCTTTGCAAGAAACAGATTTTCAGAAAACACTTTCTTTGCAAGAAAAAGATTTTGAAAAACCATCTTCTTTGAAAGAAATAAATTTTGAAAAATTGACTAGTGAAAATGAGAAGCTAAAAGAAGAAAAGAATTCTTTTGAAAATGACAATAGTGTTCTCAAAAATAAAATTGAAGTTTTAGAAAAAGAAAATAAATTTTTGGAAAATGACATTGTTGATTTTAAAAATAAGATCAAGGAATTGAATGAAGCCTCTTCAATTGATCAATGTTCCAATTGTTCTTCTTGTAGTGCCTTGAAAATGGAGAACATGGAACTTAGGAACGCACTAGAAAAACGTAGTGTTGATAATCCTAAAATTGAAGAAATTAAAAAGGATAATAAAAATGAGGTTAAACCACCTAGAAATAATTCTAGGAACTTTACTAATGAGTCTAAGATTAATTATTTTAGACCACCTAGAAACAACTCTAGGACTTTTGTTAATGAGTCTAGAATAAATAATTTTAGACCACCTAGACACAATTCTAGGAATTTTATCAATAAGTCTAGAATGAATAATTTTAGACCGCCTAGAAATGACTCTAGGAATTTCAACGCTTCTAGGAATAACGACGTTAGACCACCTAGAACGCATTTGGCTCAACCTAGACATATGCACAATCCTAATGTTATATGTCATTATTGTAACCGGGTAGGACACATTGCACCCGTATGTTTTGCTAAACATAGAGATTTATGTGTTGATTATGATTATTAGTATTATTATTATTATTATTATTATTATTTTAGCTTAACTGTCAATTTGTATTGATTCTAAAAAATATACAATGTATTCCTATGGCAATAGTATGGACTCCTACTACTCATTTACACTTCCATTCTAACTACTATCAATTCTAACTACTCATCCATATACAATACTACTAGTAGTTAATGATAAAAAAAAATAAGGATAGAAGTTGAGCATTTGTAACCCATCCTTCCACCTTTTACACTTCCTATTTCTTGCATGTATTAACATTGCTACCTCTTTGCAACACTGATCTTCATCAAAGACCTTGTTTTCAAACCTGATCAGATTTTGACTCCTCCACAGCAATGCAACAGTAGTCACAAATGATGTGGCAATGATTGCTTGCTTCCAGTTTTTACTCTTTACTTTGCTACAAATCCACTTCAATTCATCCTCCCAGCATCCAATGATCCTTGTATGACCCAACCACACACAGACTCCTCCATATTCTACTAGTAATAGCACATTCATAATACAAATGTTTGAACTCTTCATCATACATTTTACAGAATACACAAACAGTTGGTATTTGAATGCCCATATTCTGTAGTCTCTCAATTGTGGAAAGTTTCTGTTGAGCTGCCAACCAGGTAGTGAACTTATGTCTAGGAAGAGTAGATGAGACAAGCATTATATTCTTCCATGCAATCTTAGGGAAATTAGGCAACAGAGCAATGTACAACTTGTGAATTTGAAATTTTCCTAGCTTGCATACATTGAAATTTTCCTAGCTTGCATACACTTTGCAGTCTGCTGATTATATTACCTTGCAACTGAGTATTCCCTATCACCATTGTCCTACTGTCCAATATCTTCTTTACCACCCAAGAGGAGTTGGATGGTACAGCAACTGATTCTATGTTCCTATTCATGATATAGTAAGAATGTACCCACCTAACCCATAGACAGTCCTTTTTACTTGCCAAATCCCAAAGTAGTTTTGCTATAGCTGATTTATTCCATACATCCATTCTCATAATATTTAGACCTAGCAGAGATAGGTTGACATACCTTGTCCCAGGCCACAAGAGTTCTTCTGGATAATGAAGCTTTACCTGTCCATAGGTATGATCTGCAAACTGCCTCTATAGCCTTCAATACCTTCTTAGGAATTATAAACACCTGTGCCCAATAAGTCTGCATTCCAAAGACCACTGCCTTGATCAGCTGAGTTCTGCCAGCATAGGATAATAGTTTTGCTGACCAGCAAGTAATTCTTGTTGTGATCTTTTCAATGAGTGGCAAGTAATGTTGTATAGCTAGTTTCTTAGAGTCCAGAGGGACTCCAAGATATCTGAAGGGAAGATGACCTTCAATAAAGCCTAAAGCAGCAATAATCTCCTCTCTAGTATCCTGTGAAACCCCAGCTAAATATATTGCACTCTTGCTTACATTTGCCTGAAGTCCAGAAGCAGCTGAGAATATAAGAAAAGTGCTGTGCAGTATCTGAATAGAAACCATGTCAGCCCTACAGAACATTAGTAGGTCATCAGCAAAGCATACATGTGATATGTTAAGTTTCCTGCATCTAGGATGGAAATTGAAATTTCCATCCTTATGTAGTTGCTGAAGCAATCTGTTTAAGTATTACATGGCCAAAACAAATAGATAAGGGGACACAGGGTCCCCTTGCCTTATACCTCTCTTAGCATTGGATGGTTTAGTAAGACCTCCAGTCATTACTAGAGAATATGAGGCAGAAGAGATACAAGCCATTATCCAGCCAGTGAACTTAGCAGGGAATCCCAGTGTAATAAGAACTTGTTTCAGAAAAATCCACTCTAAAGTATCATATGCCTTCCTGAGATCCACTTTTAGAACACATCTAGGTGAAACCCCTTTCCTAGAGTATCCTTTGAATATTTCATGGCTTAACAGGATATTATCCATGATGCTCCTTCCTTCAATGAATGCAGATTGAGCAGGACCAATCAAATCTCCAATTACTCCCTTTATCCTTCTGGTAATAACTTTGGAGATGATTTTATATAATGTAGTACAACATGCAATTGGCCTATAATCCTTCACAGTGATAGGAGTTTTTACCTTTGGCACCAGTGTTATTGCAGTAGTATTAATCATGTGTGGCATTTTGCATGTTTCAAAGAATTCTTTAGTAGCAGCTAACACATCATTCTGTACTATCTTCCAGCTCTTAGTAAAGAACTCAATGGGAAAACCATCTACTCCTGGTGCCTTATCCCTAGGCATTTCAGTGACAACTGCATTTATTTCCTCCATGGTGACTGGCATAATAAGAGCTTGTTGCTGTTCAATTGTGAGACATCCTCCTCCTTTCATTATACTAGTGTCCACACAGGGAAGTTCAGAAGCAGACTCCCCCATTAGTGATTGGAAGACCTTTAAGAACTCCTGTTCCACTGCAATAGGCTCAGTTAACTTGATACCTGTGTCAGTATAGATGGAAGTAATATTATTCTGGCCTGTCCTGATCCTCCATTGTGCATGAAAATACTTGGTATTTGCATCTCCACATTCAATCCATGTAGCTTTGGATTTCTGCCTCATTACTTGCTCCTCCACATTGTTCCACTTTTCAAGTTCTTCTAGTAAGCATCTTTCATCATTAATCAGCTCCTGTGAAAGACAGTTATTCTGCATTTGTAATTGTAGAATGTCAAGTCTTTCTCTTGTCTGAAATTTGCTGCTTGTACTTGGCTAAGTGCTCACTTAACCCCTTTAGATGCTGCTTTACTGCCTTCAATTTGCTCCAGACCTGCTGCATATGTGAACCATAATATACCTTGTCCCAGACTTGCTCAACAATGTCATGAAACTGCTCATGTTCCATTACATTGTTATATAGCCTGAAAGGTTTAGGATGTAATGGCTTATACACACCAAATTTAACTAAAATAGGAGAATGATCTGATACCAATGGATTCATATAATCAGCTTCCAAGTGTCCAAACTACTGTAGCCATTGATAGTTACCAAAAGCCCATTCTATCTTGCTATAGACTCTAGAATCAGCATCTTGTTTATTTGTCCAAGTATAGTGCCACCCTGTTGCTCTTACAGCAGTCAGTTGTAAGTCATCTACTGTGCCTTTGAAATCCCTTACTTCAGCCTCAGCTACTGGAGACCCAATCCTGTCTTCAGAGCTCAGAACACAGTTGAAATCACCACTTATAAGCCATGCATCTTGTTGAGTTATAGGAATTGATTTGAGGTCCCTCCACAATTGTTCCCTAAGTACTGCAGTATTTTGTGCATATATAACAGTGAAATTAAATCTGACCAAACTCCTTGTATCCTCTACTAAACAATGAATATACTGGTCAGATAAAGTTGCTACATGAATTTGTATATGAGCCTTCCATAAGAGCCATATTCTCCCATTAACAGCCCTTGCATAGTTGCACTGCCACAACCAACCCTTTGCAATTCTGTCAAAAATTTTCTTAGATTTATGTTCCTTAACTCTGGTTTCAAGGATACCAATTACATCTACTTTATTATCAGCAAGGAATTGTTTCAACTCCTTCTGTTTTGGGGACTGATTAAGTCCCCTAATGTTCCAAGAGACCACAATCATGAATCATCATTTGTTAAGCTGTAAGAGGGTCCCAGATCATGTTGCCCTCTACTCTTCATATCTTCCATGGTTGCTTTCCCTCTATTACCTGTGCTAACCATCTGCTCACCATTATTAGTGATGGCCATATTTTCTTCACTCAATTGCTCTTCTGATATCTTTTGTTCATGTTGCTGCACAGTACCTTGCCCCTGCTGCATTGTACCTTGCCCCTCATTTGGCATGTTTAGCTCCTGATCAATCTGCACTTCTTGGGCTGATGATTGTTGAACTTCTTCATTTGGCACATTCTTCTTTACAATCCATTCCTTCTTTTTCTGATTCCCCTGCTTTTTATCTCTAGCATTCAAGTTCCTTATGTCCCCTTGCTCCTCCTTTTGCTTGTCTGAGTTGTCAGTAGAGTACCAACACTCAATTTCCTCATGACCAAACTTGAGGCAATGGTTACAAAAAGTAGGTTTCCAGTCATACTCAACAGTTTGAACCTTAGGTCCATCAGGAGTTTCAATTTCCAACTCATCTGGGAGATGATAAGCAGCATCTACTTCAAGAAGTATTCTAGCAAATGAGATTTTATCATAATGAGCAGTATATTTAGCAGTATACAATGGCTTCCCAATCGCACTTGCCAACTTGCTCAATACCTCTACAGACCAATACCCTACAGGAAGTCCTGGGAATCGAATCCAAATAGGAATTGTGCTGAGAATACTAGCCTAAAAACTGAAATCCACTTCCCATGGCCTCAACACCATAGGCCTACTCCTAAAAGTATAGGGACCAGATTGCATGACTGCATCTCAATCTTCGACACTATTAAATATGAAGATACAGTACCCTTCAGCATGAACAAATACTTGAGGTTTGGAAACAAAATTCCAAGCATGCATAACAAATTTCTCCATATTTTGTTCACTAGGTCGATCTCCAATTACAAATCCAATCAAAGCATTTTGCCAATACTCTAACTGTGGTTTCAAATCTTCTTCACAGATCTTCACTACTTTTTTCCCATCTCGCATAGTAGGAGGAACAAAGGAGAGAGTCTTACCCATCTGCACATCTCTGTTGCCTCCGACCACTTCCGCAACTGTTGACTTTGATTTTTCTGGTTCAACAGCTTCCACAGGTGTTGGTAATGGTATTTCTGGTTCCATTACTGCTGAAAATTGTAATCTCCTCGCAGTTGTTTCAATCGTCACTTCATTTCCTTTCGATCTATCCTTAACTGCTTCTGCATGTGAATTTTCCTTGGATTGGTACTTCTAAGGGAGGAAGTTACCAAATGTTAAGGGTTCGAGAGTAGTTGTAATGCCATGCGCAGGTGTAACAAGCTTAGGAGGAACAGCAATAGCCATCGGAGCACCATTTCTTCTCTTTCTGGCCATTTCCGGCGACAATTTCGCCGTGCTATTGTGCGCCGGAAGTGATACTGTTCTATTGAGTCTCTATTGTGCGCCGAGAGCGTTTCATCCAGAGGAAAAAAAAATTTCATGACCAAATTATGATTATTATTATCCTAACCCCCAAGGACCCAAAAGAAGTTGGGTACCGAAAACCTATTTTTAGGTACGTTTGCAGGTGTTGAAGACTACAATATCGTAGTAGATGCACCAAGCACGAAACCTTAATGCATCGAGGGGGAACGTCGGTTAGTTATCGTATTTTCGATAAAAACGTAATAGTTGTTATGTGCTAACAATTGATATTATTTATTGATTCATATCTCGATAATATTTTTTTTTTGAATAACAATTGGTATCAATTAGTTTTGTATTAAATGATTGATTCATGTTTTGATGAATATTTTTAGTTTAAATAACAGTTGGTACATTTCAGAAAAATGACCGTTATCATGGTTAGTATGCTTTTACTAACATTTGGTATTATTTGATGTTGATATGATTTTGTTTATAACAATTGGTATCGTCAATAGTTTAAATAATATTTGGTATATTCTTTTTGCTAATGCCAAAAGGGGGAAGAATATAAGCGATATGCATGCCTTAATTGAGAGGGAATATTCAATTAAGGGGGAATTATATTGAATTGTTTGCATAAATTGTATGTTGAGATATAGCATGAATTTAGGGGGAATTCAATATGCATATCTCCTGTTGTTTGTCATTATCAAAAAGGGGGAAATTGTAGAAAATCAGTATATCTATGATATGTGCGCTTTGGTTGTATGAGCATGATTTTCAGGTATAGGTTTTGATGAATGAGAAACAATGAAGTCAAGTGTCAAACAACGATATTATATGACAAACAATCAAGAATGAATGGCGAGAAGCATATTGATAACGGAATTGCATAGACAAGCCAAAGACGAGCTCAAATGTTCAAGATCGAAGACCCAAGGTGTAGGTCATTAGGTAGAACCAATGTAAGAGCAACATTTAAGTTATCTCGTCTTTTGGCTCAACATAGGTCATCATAAATATGCATAAAAGTATTTTATTAAATCATATTTATGATAAACATATTTTAGATACTTCAAACAAAATGATTTTAGCGTTTTCATTTTAACCAAAATGGGTTTTGAAGTAAGTTTTCAATTCTGGTATACACAGTGTATATCAAGTGTATATCAGTGGTATATAATCGGTTATACAAAGCTGCATAATCGATTATGCTTAGACCATTGCCAGTGTTTTGAACAGTGCCTTCATATAATCGATTATGTGGTATGAAATAATCGATTATTTGGCAGAAAATCAGCTTTCTGATTTTCTGAACGTTAGAAATAATCGATTATCTCAAATTACATAATCAATTATATGGCACAAAATCAGCATAATTGATTGCCAATTAAGCAACGGACATGCACCCTTTTTCACCTATAAAAAGAGGTCTTTTGAGCTGATTTTAAACACACAACACCTCCCAATATTGATATACATATTGATCATATTTGAGCATCATTTTAGAGCTTTTGTTGAGCCATTTGAGAGACAACTTTGTGTTGTTCATAGAGCTAAATTTGTATCTCTTTATCCACTCTTTTGAGAGAGTTCTTGTGTAAGAAGAGAAAGGTTTTGAGAAGAACATATCTTCTCATTTGTCGGGTTCGCTAAGTACCCTAAGTCTTAGTGTGTGAAGTCTTGTGGTGCGGTATCCACGAGCAAGATGAAGTCTTGGGGTGCGGTATCCTCGAGCAATCGAAGTCTTGTAGAGTGTACATCTACGAGCAACTGCAACGGTTTGTTAGGCACCCGTAAGCTTAACAAAGTTAGTGGAATCTCGAGAGAGTCTCTCGGGGACTGGACTAGCCACAGGTTGTGGTGAACCAGGATAAAATACGGTGTGTTCTTCTTTATTATTTCAATTACCGTATTTACTTTATTCCTGCAATTTTAATTCCGCATTATTTATCTATATTCTCGTGCCTCACTATTCACCCCCCCTCTAGTGAACGGCATAAATCCTAACATTATATTGAGGAAACAAAGAGATCCTCGGGATACTAAGAGATCCCTAGAATTTATATTGAGGATACCAAGAGATCCTAGCGATACCAAGAGATCATTGGCATTTATAATAAGGCTACCAAGAGATCCTCGGGATACCAAGAGATCTTTAGAATTTATATCGAGGATACCAAGAGATCCTCGGGATACTAAGAGATCCCCGGTTATTATTATTCTTGTTGGGAGCGGTATTTCCTTGTGTTCTGCCTTTATTTTTGTAGTTTTGTTATCTATATAGACTTTTGCTATAGATTCCTCAATTATACTGTTTATCTTATCCTATCATTACTATTATTATTTTACCTCGGTAGGGCCTTGAACTTCCTTGTCACTACTCAACGAAGGTTGGGCTTGGCACTTACTGAGTACTGGTGTGGTGTACTCATGCCCTTCCTGCGCATGTTTTTCATGTGCAGATCCAGGTACTTCTGTACTGGCTTACCATCCTTGAGGCAGAGAGAGATTTTGGAGACTTCGAGGTACATCTTCCGCGTCCGCCGACCTAAGAGTCTCCATCCTTTTATTCATGCATTAGTATTTAACCCTTATCTCTGTTCTTGTTAGACATTCCAAAATTAGCGCTTTGTAGTATTTCTTAGCTTCAGATTCATAGGTTTTCTAGTTTTGGAATACGTATTGTTTTTGAGAAGTTAAGAATTGTACATGCCGAACGACAATTTATATATCGCTTATTTCAGTTATTTATGGTTTTTGATTATTTCTTCCACAAGTTTTGATAATGTTCCGCATTGTTAGGTTTACCTAGTCGTATAGACTAGGTGCCTCACAACAATTCACGGAGGGCGAACTGGGGTCGTGATAAGTTTGTATCAGAGCTTTACGTTCACAGGAGTCATGGATCACAAGCCGGTTTATTAGAGTCTCCCTGATCAATATGGAGACGTCTGTGCTTATCTACGAGAGGCTATGTAACTGTTAGGAAAATTTCCACTTCTTGATTTCCTCATCGTGCGACTTGATTCCTTCAGGCTTATGCCTTTGTTTCCTTCATACTCAATCTTACGCGACGTGAACCGCCTGCTATTAATCGAGAATTGAAGAATTATAATGGTACCACAGATGTGGTGCGTGATGTTTCTACTCAACGCACGATTCAGAGATATGATATCTCACTTTCGGCGGAGGAAAAAACAATTGACCTATGAACGTCTAGATTTGGGGTAATGGAGTAATGAGACTTGGTAATTTCGAGCATGGTCGGATTTTTATCTATGATTTAGTGTCTTCGTCTTTGATTGTATATGTTGAGTTTGCCAGTTTTATGGTCTTTTGCAATGCGCCATTGTGGTAGGATATTGTGAAATAATATTGGAGAAATGACTGCTGGTATCACGAGGTGCGGTGGTTCAGGATTAAATCGGTGTTTCTACTGTTGACAGCTCGAGAAAGATGGTCTTCGTGAAGGTTTAAAGTTAGTAGTAATTTGTGGGTGCAAGTGCTACGAAGATTGATTTTTTTTCTAGGCAACAACTGAGTAGCAAAGGATGAGGAAAAACATGTGGGGAAAGTCAGGCAATGGTTAAAATCTCTAGAAGTACAGGTATAAGAAGCAGAGGCTGGGTGGTCGATTAGAGGGGTGAGCTTCGCCAAAGTGGGAGACTGGTGGATTTGCATATGGGCTTTGTGCTAGGATGACGACACACCTTAAGGAGAGTTTGGAGCGACTTTGGAATTTTGGTGATTGATGATTGGGGTCTACGGATTAATTTGAAATATGGAAAATTATGCTGCGGGAGGTTGATATAATAGAAATGAGATGCTTTAAATGAGGAAGGGTACTACCTAACTTTGAATTGGAAAGATGTTTCCGCACATTTAGTTGGTGTCCAAGAGGAGTGAATAGACTTGTGCCGCAAGGAGATCGGTCGTGTGAATGTGGTTGATGATTCGGAGTATAAAAGAGGTTTTACATGAAGATTCCAAGAATTTTGCTGTCAATTGTGCATGGTTATGTAAATAAGAGATAAGGAATCCTGGTGAAATTCAGAGTTGTGTATTAGTGGCCTCAAGCTAAGTGGGAGAGTCCCACTGCCTACGACTGGATCGTATGATTCTCGTTTTGTGAGATTTCGGGTTATCGGCGTATTGGTAAGTTATTTCAGCCACGGAAAAAAGTGCAAGTGTAAATTTAAGCAAGGAATTATTAAAGGTATGCTATTATTGGCCTTATTAGCTCATGCTCATACTTGGGTTGTTTCATCGAGAGGGTATTTATGTGCTAGAATATTCATGGAGTTGATTATATTCGGGGACAAGTCAGAGCGGGGGGCTCTTAACAACGGTCCTAATGGATTCAAAAAGGGCAAAGCGTGGTGCCTAATGATTTCGAGCCTACGGTTAAGAATCAAGCCTTGTAGCAGCTTATGAGAAGAGGCACAGAATGTTCTAGGATGTTTTGACTCGCAATTTAGAATTTGGGAGGTACGAAATGGTTCATGGGATTTGAGACAGCATGGTCTCGTGATTCAAGGTCACTCGGGATGAGTGCGGATGGAGTGTGTTATGTGTTGAATGGAGTTATTATTATTTCTAAGGCAATCAAGAATTAATTTGGAAGATGGTAGATTGGTTAGCCATAGTTGAAGTGGCATATTTGTGGTAGTGATCATTTTCTTTAACGTGATCAAGCTATCCAAGTGATCTGTGATGGCATGTATGAGGTTTGTTAATCGCCAGAATTGATGTTATTCAAAAGCATTCCACTATTCTGGCCTGTCGTGTATAGGCAGATCTCGAAAGAGGCCATGGTGGCTTAGACCACTACTTAGAGATTTACACATTCTACGCTTATGGGAATTTACCTGTGTGTTGCTATGGTTCTACTAAAATGAGTTAATTGAAAAGTTTTATACGATGAAGTGTTAATCTATTAGTGGTTACAGAGTCATGATGAAAAATCATGTTCTATCGTATATTGGCATGTTGGTGCAGTGCGCAGTGTGGAATTTGAAGTGAGGATCAAGGTTGCACTTTGGTGTTGACAGGGATGTTGCAAACTCGGATCAGCTATAAAGGAATTTCGACGTTTAAAGTAAGTGGGTATCGTCTTCAGCGTCACCTGAGGTGGGTGTTTTGTGAAAAAGACATTGCATCCTGGTTATGGATTCTTGAACGCTTCTCAGCATTAGTGCGGCTGGTGGTATGGATACGCATATCTGTTGTCTGTTATAGAAGGTCGTGGGAGTGTGCCCCACAGGAAGATTGTAAAAGTCTGGTATGTAGTCACTTGATTGATTGAAGATTTAAAACAAGTATGAAGACGGTGGTGATGTCATTCATTTGAGAATTTATGCTTGGAGGGCAGTCGACTTATTGGGTTGTGGACCGTGGGGGATTTGCTCGGTTATGATGATAGTTCTCGTATGTTATGAGAAAAAGGGGGGTTATGACGGACCTTCGAAAGGTTATTTGCCTAGTTCAGTGTGATCAGAACTAGCTTGAAGTCTATGGATGGATCTTAATGTAAATATGGGCTCTATATCAGGCCAGATGTGTTCATTTCAGCAATGCGCCACTTTGGACAAGTAGTGGGGTACTATCTTGCCATCAGCTATTTTATGTAATGAGTTATTATGCTGTGTGAGTTATGAGACGAATTGATGAAATTCTTATGTGTTGAGGTCCCGCATAGATATGCTGTTATATGAGCAGGATAGCTCTCGAGATTCAGATTGTGAATCGCACCTCAGTTTTGTTTGAGTTTTGTGGCCTATGGCACTATATGTCTCCCCAGGGATGGTATTATAAACTTAGCGTGCTTGTGAACGATATTCAAAATTTCTTTATAATGAGCAGTTTAGCTCGATATATATCTCCTTATGTGAGTTGAATGTGTGGATCGGGTGGCATGCCGCCATAGGTATGTTATTTGGATCGGGTTGCATGACGCAAAACTGTGATGTTGAGTATAGTTTTCTATATACTATTTTTGTATGCCTTGCTTCCTATTTTCTAAGGGGAGTTCATATTAGTGCGTGATTTTAGTATTTCCTTCTAGAGTTTGTTTTCCTTTTGTCACGTTCGAGTTCATAGACTATTGGCACGTGGTGGCATCATATGAGACTTTTGATCATGTCTGAGGGTGGCTTATTGCCTGAGCGGTTCGTATTGGGTGAGACGAGATCATTGGATTTAGGATCAGTGCGATATGATTATATGAAGAATATTAAGGAGCTAAGACCATTATTCGGACTGAGGTAATAGTTCTTATCGGGAGTATAGACCCAATGATTTGTTGATTTGGCAGTTGGGTATGAATTTCTACCCATCCTTCCATCTTGGCGGTATTGTAAGAGCTAGGGAAAGACCTATGGGAGTCATGGGGTGCGAGGGGAGCACCAAATTCGTGGAATTTTGACTAATTTGATCAGATAATGTTATTGTAATCATGTAAGTAAGTGGTGCAAGGTGTGAATTTAGCTAAGGTATGCAGTCTTGTTTTGGTGTTGCGGGTAATTGTTGATACGGTGAGTGTATGTTGGTACAGCCCTGGTAGAGAATTCTGGACGTAATGATTGGGCTCCAAGGCGTATTTGCTTAAGTGAAAAAGGATATCTTCAGATTGATTGAGCTAGGGTACCCAGCTGAGTTGTGGTATCACAGGTAGGCGCTCGAGGTATTAAACAGTGGTTTCGGACAACACAAACACAATTCTTAGCATGTTTGAGGACGAACGTATGTTTAAGTACGAGAAGATGTTAAGGATCCAACATGTCACTTTGAGCTCTAGCGCGTCGCTCAGCAGTTTGGGGGCATGGGCAGCTTCACTTCAGGTATGTCTCTATGCTCGTTCGAGGACGAATGAATGTTTAAGTGTAGGAGGATGTGACGACCCGGCCGGTCATCATATGAATTAATGCCCCGATCCCCTATTAGTCGTTTCCCCCGAGTCTATTTTTTGCTATTTTGATTTGCCGGGATGTTCGGTTTTAAGCTTCAAAGTGTTTTGGGGTACTTACTCCCTAAATGAGAGCTTAAGTGTTGGAAAATTGTTCGTGATCGAAACAGTGTGAAGACGATCTCGGAATGGAAATCCGCTGGTCCTGTTAGCTTCGTTAGGTGACTTTGGGGTTAGGAGCGTGATCGAAATGTATTTTGGAGGTCTGTAGCTAATTTAGGTTTGAAATGTCGAAAGTTGAATTTTTGAAGTTTCTGATTCGATAGCGAGATTTTGATCCGAGGGTTGGAATAGAATTCTGAGAGTTCCAGTAGCTTCGTCATGCCATTTTGGATGTGCGTGCGAAATTTCAGGTCATTCAGATGAGGTTTGATAGACTTTTTGATCGAAAGTGTGTTTGATAGAGTTTTTGAAAATTTAGGCTTAAATACGATGAAAAATCGGTATTTTGGTGTTGTTGTAGCGTTCCGAAGGTTGGAACAAGTCTGAATGATGTTTTAGGTTATATTGGTGCCTTTGGTTGAGGTCCGGAGGGCCTCGGGTGTGTTTTCAGATGCTCAACGGATCATTTTTTGTTGTTAAAAGTTGCAAATTTTTGTTCACCCGTTGTAGAGTAATTTTCACCCTCCGCGTTCGCGAAGAGTCAGTTGAGGAAGGTGAAGTTTAAGCCTTCGTGTTCGCGAGAGGGGGACTGCGTTCGCAAACAGATAAGGGTTTGTGCATCGCGTTCGCGTGGGTGTTGTCGTGTTCGCATAGAAGAAAATGGAGCGGTTGAGTTTTCATTAAATTTAATGCATTGCGTTCGCAATAGGAGGGATGCGATCGCGGTGTCCTGCCCGTGTAAAGCGCGTTCGCGATGTAGAGGACGGCTTCGTGAAGAAGGAAGAAACGGTCAAAGTTATTTTGTGCTTCGTGAATGCGAGGCTTTGACCGCGTTCGCGAAGAAGAAAATCTGGGCAGAATATGTAAGTTCAAAATCGAGGGTTTTGAGTTCATATCATAAAAATTGGCATTGGGAGCTCGGTAGGAGGTGAATTTTGCAGAGATTTTCGAAGAGAGTTTGCAGGTAATGTTTCTTAATGCCTTTTTTCTTGTAACCAATTAATCTAAACATGAAGTCATCCTTTAATTTCTGAAATTTGTATGAAAATTGGGGAAACGTTCTTAGACCAAGATATTGAGTTTTGATTGGGAATTTGATGTCAGATTTGGATAATTTTTGTAGGGTTGGACTCGTCAGAGTATGAGGTTTCTGAAAACATAAATTTTGCCCGATTTTGAGACGTAGGCCTAAGGGGCCGTTTTGGTCATTTTACCCAATTTCACGTATTAGCTTAGAATTTAATTGTTGAATCAGTTACTTGAGGTGTGTATTTGCAATGTGCAATTGAATTGAATAGATTTGGGCCATTTGGAGTTGGATACTCATGGCAAAAGCGTGATGTCGGGTTGATTTGGGCTTGTTCAAGGTAAGTGGCTTGCCTAACCTTGTGTGGGGAAGCTTCCCCTTAGGATATGATATTTGATAATTGAAATGCCTTGTATGTGACGTGACGAGTGCGTACTTGAACTAATTGTTAAAAACCCAATTTTACTTTAGGTATTTAAACTGAGTTTCCTTTCTCTCCTGTTTTATACTTGTAAATTTAGCTTGTTATTACTTAGAAAAGCATGCCTAGTTGACTTAATTGCCTATTTGAAAAAAAAATACCCTCTTTGGATTATGTGCAACATGCTAGGCTAGAAATAATTGCTTTACCTTTTTATGGAATTTGAATTTAATTGTGTCTTCTTGGAGTTGTTGCTGTATGTTTACTTTGGGACTACGGGATAGTATCCCGGGAGCTTCCCCTGCATATATATTGATATGGACTACAGTGCAGGATACCAAGAGATCCTCGGCACATAAAAAATCGAGATACCAAGAGATCCCTGGCATTCACAATGAGGATACCAAGAGATCATCGGGATACCAAGAGATCCCTTGCATTTATATTGAGGATACCAAGAGATCCTCGGGGTACCAAGAGATCCCTGATACTTATATTGAGGATACCAAGAGATCCCTGACATTTATATTGAGGATACCAAGAGATCCTCAGAATACCAAGAGATCCCTGGCATTTATATTAAGGATACCAATAGATCCCTGGCATTTATAATGAGGATACCAAGAGATACTCGGGATATCAAGAGATACCTAGAATTTATATCGAGGATACCAAGAGATCCTCGGGATACTAAGAGATCCCCGGTTATTATTATTCTTGTTGGGAGCGATATTTTCTTGCGTTCTGCCTTTATTTCTATTTTTCGTTATTGTACTCGTGTTATCTGTATAGTCTCTTGTTTTAGATTTCTCAATTATATTGTTTATCTTATCCTGTCATTAATATTACTATTTTACCTCGGTAGGGCCTGACCTTCTTCATCACTAAACAACCGAGGTTATAGTTGGCACCTACTGAGTACCGTTATGGTGTATTCATGCCCTTCCTGCGCGTGTTTTTCATGTACAGATCCAGGTACTTCTGCACAGGCTTACCATTCTTGAGGCAGGGAGATCTTTTGGAGACTTCGAGGTACATCTGCCGCGTCCATAGACCAAAAAGTCTTCATCCTTCTATTCCTGCATTAGTATTTAGCCCTTCTGTATTCTCTGTTCTTGTTAGACGTTCCGAAGTTAGAGCTTTGTAGTATTTCTTAGCTTGTGATTCATGGGTTTTCGGGTTTTGGGAATACGTATTGGTTTTGAGAAGTTAAGTATTGTACATGTCGAGCGGCAATTTATATATTATTTTGGTTATTTATGGTTATTGATTATTTCTTCCACAAGTTTAGATAATGTTCCGCATTGATAGGCTTACCTAATCATAGAGACTAGGTGCCGTTACAACAGTTCACGGAGGGCGAACTGGGGTCGTGATAAGTTTGTATCAGAGCTTTAGGTTCATAGGAGTCATGGATCACAAGCCGATTTATTAGAGTCTCGCTGATCGGTATGGAGACGTCTGTGCTTATCTACGAGAGGCTATGTAACTGTTAGGAAAATTTCCACTTCTTGATTTCTTCATCGTGCTACTTGATTCCTTGAGGCTTACGCCTTCATTTCCTTCATACTCAATCTTACACGACGTGAACCGCTTGCTATTAATCGAGAATTGAAGAATTATAATGGTACCACAGATATGGTGCGTGATGTTTCTACTCAACGCACGATTCAGAGATATGATATCTCACTTCCAGCGGAGGAAAAAACAATTGACCTATGAACGTCTAGATTTGGGGTAATGGAGTAACGAGACTTGGTAACTTCGAGCGTGGTGGAATTTTATCTATGATGTAGTGTCGTTGTCTTTGATTGTATATGTTGAGTTTGCCGGTATTATGGTCTTCTGCAATGCGCTATTGGGGTAGGATATTGTGAAATAATATTGGAAAAACGACTGTTGGGTATCGCGAGGTGCGGTGGTTTCCGGGTATTCTTGCATTAGTATTTAACCCTTCTGTATTCTCTATTCTTGTTAGACATTCCGAAGTTAGAGCTTTGTAGTATTTCTTAGCTTGTGATTCATGGGTTTCCGGGTTTTGGGAATACGTATTGGTTTTGAAAAGTTAAGTATTGTACATGTCAAGCGGCAATTTATATACTATTTTGGTTATTTATGATTTTTAATTATTTCTTCCGCAAATTTTATTTATGTTCTACCGTTACAATAGTTCATGGAGGGCAAGCTGATGCCGTGATAACATCCCCGTTGTTTTGTTGCAAATAAATAGTAAAGGCGTAGATAAGAGAAGGTTGACCGAGTGATAAACACTCCCTCCAACTTGAGACTGCGGATTCTAATCAGTGTGAAATATCATATCTTCATTGAATATATTTAGGTGCAAACTCTCGATTTTCATCTAATAGTTTCGTGAAGGTAAAGTTAATTCACTTAGAAAGTCAACTTTCTTTTTACATAATTATCATGATAGTGGTCATATGAATTTTATATGAGTCTTTCTAACTGCTACATAACTTTCTTTGCTCGAATTCTCTTTTTTAGCTCATTTAGTGGTCAAAGAGTACTTTTGCACTTTGAGTCAAATCTCAGCGTTGCAACAGCTCATTTGACGTAATAGTTTATCATTTTTTTAATAGTACACATATTTATTTTAGCAAGCGTTACTGCATCTATACGTTTTTGGATAACATATAAATTAGAAAGACCATAATTAGAATAGAATAATTTTGTTCACGTTGGGCTCGGGCTAATATATAATGATTGTGTAGTGGACGCTTAGTTGTTTTATTCATAAAATAGTACAGGACCATGCATGTTTGGCAGCTGTAATTGATTTACTACATGAAGACCTACAAATATAGATACTCTACTATTAAATCTTCGAAAGAATCTGTTTCTATCGATTATTATGGAAAATTCCGTTAGTTAGGGATTTTAATTAAGGTGCTTCTGTTACAAGGTTTGTTACATTACCAATTGAGTATTCATATATTCCAAAAGAAGTGATCAAGGTCAATGCCATTAAGTAGAAACTGATGAACAATAATTGTGTATTTGGTGAAAAAAATTACTTATTCAGTAAAAGTTGTCTTTTATTTACACTAGGCACAACTTTTATTTTGTATTCAAAATTTTTCTTTTACTCCAGACAACAACAACAATAACTACCCAGTATAGTCCCACAAAGTGAAGTTTGGGGAGAGTAATATGTAGATGGGTCTTACCCCTACCCGAAAGGGCAGAGAGGCTATTTCCAATCGACCCTCGACTCAGTAAAGAAAAGGAAAAACAAAAACAAAAACAAAAGGGCATTAGTAACTCCAGCAGAAATAGCGTAAATAATTATCAAAACATAAGAACCATAAATAAAATAGCATGCAATAATATCAGACAGTAACTACCATAAATAACTACCAATACACAAAGCATCTATAGATAGCCCTGCCAAGCCTCACCCAATCCCGGGTGAGGAGTACGAATAAACTCTAGGAGCCCCTATCCTACAACCCTGATACTAGACCTCCATACTTTCCTATCAGAGCCATGTCCTTGGAAACCCGCATTCTAGCCATGTCATGTCTAATCACCTCTCCCCAATACCTCTTAGGCCTCCCTCTGCCTCGACGTACGCCGACCATCGCCAGCCGCTCACAACTCCTCACCGGGGCATCAGGATTTCTCCTCCGCACATGCCCGAACCACCTCAGCCTCGCTTCTCGCATCTTCTCATCCACCGGGGCCACCCCCACCTTCTCTCGAATAATTTCATTCTTAATATTATCTAACATGGTGAGCCTGCACATCCACCTGAGCATCCTCATCTCCGCAACCTTTATTCTCTGAACATGAGAGTTCTTCACTGGCCAGCACATCGCCCCATACAACATGGCAGGTCTAACCACAACTCTATAGAATTTCCCCTTGATTTTCTGTGGAACTTTCTTGTCACATAAAACTACTGATGCAAGCCTCCACTTTGACCACCCCGCTCATATACGATGAGTGACGTCCCCGTCAATCTCACCGTCCCCCTGAAACACCGACCCAAGATATCTGACGTTGTCCCTCTTGGCGATGACCTGAGATCCAATCATCACGTCCCTACCTACTTCGCTAGGCTCGGCGCTAAACTTGCGCTCCAGATCTTCTGTCTTAGATCTGCTTATTTTGAAACCCTTAGACTCGAGAGTCTGTCTCCATACCTCTAACCTCTCAATAACACCGACCCTCGTCTCGTCTATCAAGACTATGTCATCAGCAAATATCATAGACGAAGGCACATCCCCTTGAATATGTCGGTTAAAGCATCCATCACCAAGGCAAACAAGAGAGGGCTAAGCGCCTATCTAAGACAGCGTGAGCATCCATCAGGGTCATTTTACTTCAGAAAAATGAGTTCTTGAAAAAATAATAGTTTTTAAAGTTACATTGAAAATAAATCGATAACTTTATCAAATAGTTCTATCTTTTTTCTCGGCTACCAAAGGTTGCGCGAAGTGCACAAGTAGCCATTTTTAAGCCCCTATTTAAAATATATTTACAATTTATAATATATTTAAACAACAACAACAAATACTGCCCAGTATAGTCCCACAAAGTGGGGTATGGGGAGGGTAATATGTAGATGGGCCTTACCCCTACCCGAAAGGGCAGAGAGGCTGCTTCCAATCGACCCTCGGCTCAGTAAAGGAAAGGAAAAACAAAAACAAAAGAGCATTAGTAACTCCACCAGAAATAGCGTAAATAATTATCTAAACATATGAACCATAAATAAAATAGCATGTAATAATATCAAAAAGTAACTACCATAGGGGAGACACAATCCACTACACAAATCATCTATGGATATCCCTGCCAAGCCTCACCCAACTCCAGGTGAGGAGTACGGAAAACTCTAGGAGCCCCTATCCTACAACCCTGATACTAGACCTCCAGGCTTTCCTATCAAGGGCCATTTCCTCGGAAACCCGCATTCTAGCCATGTCATGCCTAATCACCTCTCCCCAATACCTCTTAGGCCTCCATCCTCCTCGCTGTACGCCAACTATCTCCAGCAGCTCACAACTCCTCACCGGGGCATCAGGACTTCTCCTCCGCACATGCCCAAACCAGCTCAGCCTCGCTTCTCGCATCTTATCATCCACCGGGGCCACCCCCATCTTCTCTCGAATAACTTCATTCTTAATCTTATCTAACCTGGTGAGCCCGCGCATCCACCGGAGCATCCTCATCTCTGCAACCTTCATTCTCTGAACATGAGAGTTCTTCACTGGCCAGCACTCCGCCCCATACAACATGGCGGGTCTAACCACAGCTCTATATAATTTTCCCTTGAGTTTCTGTGGAACTTTCTTGTCACACAGGACTCCTGATGCAAGCCTCTACTTTGACCACCCCGCTCCTATACGATTAGTGACGTCCCCGTCAATCTCTCCGCCCCCCTGAATCACCGACCCAAGATATCTGACACTGTCCCTCTTGGCGATGACCTAAGGTCCAATCCTCACGTTCCTGCCTACTTCGCTCGGCTCGGCGCTAAACTTGCACTCCAGGTATTCTGTCTTAGATCTGCTTATTTTGAAACCCTTTGACTCGAGAGTCAGTCTCCATACCTCTAACCTCTCAATAACACCGACCCTCGTCTCGTCTATTAAGACTATGTCATCAGCAAAGATCATACACCAAGGCACATCCCCTTGAATATGTCGGGTTAGAGCATCCATCACCAAGGCAAACAAGAGAGGGCTAAGCGTCGATCCTTGATGGAGCCCCATAACCACTGAAAAATGGTCTGAGTCGCCACCCACCGTCCTAAACCTAGTCTTAGCTCCATCGTACATGTCCTTGATTACTCTGATGTAGGCTTCCGGCACGCTCTTCGCCTCCAAGCACCTCCATAGCACCTCCCTTGGGATCTTGTCATATGCCTTCTCCAAGTCATATGACCTACCAATGCATTTTCAGAACTCCACCAGGCTCTCGTCAGGCCCGGTCGCTCGACCCCTACTCATTTAAGCTTTAGGACATCGCCTAAAGTTTAAGAATTGTGTCCAAAATTTTGAATCTTATGTCCTAAATTTAAAATTAGCGGTTTATAAATTTAGGATACTTAGTCTTGAATATCAAATTAGCAATTCAAAAATTCAGGACACTAAGTCATGACGTCAAAACTTAAGTTTGGATGCTTAAAAGTGACTACACGGTGTCATTTCCACCCAAAGGTTCGTTGTTGATTTTCACAAAGGTCCACCTTATTATATTTGGACTTGAGTTTTTCCTTTTGTAAACATTGCAACAAAGTTATATTTCAACCTTTAATTTAATTGGAAATACAAAATAATGAATTAATAATAATAGAGAATATACTAAAATTTGTAAAATAGCATAGTCAGTATTAGGAAAAGGAAAAAAAGAAAATCCAATGACGGTCAAATTAAAACTCACGATAGTACTATTCAAACTATAATAATTTTACTATCTCCATGATTATTATGAAGGTCAAGTAAACATTTTAAGGTGTGATTGCTTAAATAGTTATCTTTAATTCAAGCACTTAATAAGAAAAGTCTCTAACAATAAAGAATAGAGCTGGTATTCTTTTAGAAATTTTTGTTTTTATATTTTCAGGTCCGCTTTTAATGTAACACGTGATTTTCCTTATGCAAGAAGAGGACATCTCATCTTATTTAAAACTATTAGAAAATAAATTATCAACGGAAAAGGTGCAAATTCTTTAGCTATTCACAAATTGATGAAGTTTAAATAAATTAGTCCTTTTTTCTCTTACATTTAACTCACTAAGAAATTATCAATATGTGTTGCCTATAAATATTTTTGTGTTACCAACAAGCCTACTTAGTAAATTTATTGTAAATTTTAAATTAGAATATGAGGGAAAAACAAACATAAAAACAAAAAAAGAAGCAATCTAATGAAATATTTGAAACTTTTTTATATCTTTTTTTTTCTGATATTTAATTCCAACAAAATAAGTTTAAAATTAGATGATTAACTCGAAAAAATAATATTTTTATTAAATAAAGATCCATATTTTTTTTTAAATTTAAATATATTATCTAAATTGATATAAATAATCTTTACAAAATAACTAGAGAAATAAAATTAAAGAAATTATTTTTGTAATTCAGTGTTGGGCTCATTGTCACGGACCGGATAACTCCCTAGCTATCTTCCGTGCGGCCTTAGTCACAATTCGCCCATGCGATGTGCTAAGTCAGCCTTTCCCAGAAATATTGCCACAACAAAGCTAAGAGAAGCTAAGAAGAGAAGCTTGCAAGAATGCTTTGTATTAAACAAGAGAAAGCTTTATACAAGTATTGGATTGCTTGAGTGTTTCTTGGATGCAAATGCCAAATGCCTCTAGCCTATTTATAGTTGCTAGAGTCCCAAATCAACGGCTAAGATCTATTCTAATCAATGGCTAAGATCAAAGCTCTAGAGAGTTCTACAAATCTCTACAAATCTCTACACCTAGTAGAATATACAAGAGAAGTCTAGGTGGGTCTAGAATCTTCCATTGGAAGGATCTAGACTTAGCTAGAGAAATGCTGCCATACGTGCGCCAAATAATCGCCTGTGTGTCGCCCAGTCATTGCCCGCATGGCATAACCTCTTAGAAAATGGAGGGGCGTGACAACCTCCGCCACCTATTGCGTCGACGCCCTCGTCGACTCTTCGTGGAAGGCCCGGATCTGATCTTCAAATTGCCAAAGCGCCTCCTTTGGTTCCCAGCTTGCCTCGCTTTGCGGTAGTCCCTTACATTTGATAAGATATTCATGCAATGGTTCCCTGAACTATCGCCGAATCACCCGTTCAGCCATGATGCTTTCAATTTCCTTGTCAAACGATGTGGTAATGGCTGGAGGTGCCCGATGTGACTCATTTCGTGAAGGGTCTTCCATGTCTGCATGGTACAGCTTCAGACAACTCACATGGAAGACCGGATGTAGCTTAAGTTTGGGTGGCAGCTCCACCCGATAAGAAGTCTTGCCCACCTTGGCAAGGACGGGGAGTGGTCCTTCGTAGCGCCGAATTAGTCCCTTATGCAACTTGCGTAGCCTCTTTTGTTGTTCGGCGTTGAGTTTTAGCATGATCAAGTCCCCTACGTTGAACTCCAAGTGCCTCCTCTTCTTGTTGGCCAATTTCTTCATCTTCTTGGAGGCCTTGTCAAGGTATGCACGAGCTAGGTCCGTTTGCTCGTGCCAAGTTTTCGCCGTCTTGAACGCCGCTGGACTCTTCCCCGTATATTTGTTGACAAGTCCATGCGGTGTCAAGGGTTGTTGTCTAGTTGCAAGCTCGAATGGGCTCTTGCCCGTAGCCTCACTCCGTTGCAAATTATAAGAGAATTGAGCAACGTCAAGCAGCTTGGCCCAATCTCGCTGGTTGGCACTTACATAGTGCCTTAAGTATAGCTCCAAGAGTGCATTTGCCCGCTCCGTCTGTCTGTCTGTTTGTGGATGGAAGCTGGTTGAAAAGTGCAAATCAGACCCCATCAAGCGGAATAACTCCGTCCAAAACTTGCCCGTGAAGCGGGGGTCTCGATCACTTATGATTACTTGAGGCAAGCCCCAATACTTCACCACGCCTTGGAAAAATAGTTGAGCTGCCTCCTGGGCTGTGCAATCCTTCGTAGCAGCCATGAAGGATGCATACTTCGAGAACCGATCCACCACGACCATGATGCTACCTTTGCCATTGGATGTGGACAAAGCAGAGATAAAGTCCATGCTGACGCTTTCCCATGGACGCTGCGGAATGGTTAAAGGCTCCAGAAGTCCTGCGGGTGCCCATTGCTCCACCTTATCCTGCTGGCATACAAGACAAGTCTTGACGTATAACTCTATGTCATCCCGCATGCGAGGCCAATAGTAGTTAGCCTCTACCAATGCTTGAGTGCGTTTTTTACCTGGATGACCCGCCCAGCGTGTGTCATGGCACTCTTTAATGATACTTTTGCGCAACCTCTCCCATTTGGGTACATAAATCCGCTGCCCCTTGGTGCGCAACAAGTCGCCTTCTACCCAGAATTGTTTGGTTTTGCCTTCTTTAGCCATCTGCATGAGTTGCTTGGCTAAAGGATCATGCGCCATGCCTTCCTTAATAAGATCTAAGAGCTCCACCTGGACCCTTGACATTGCCGCCAGTTCCGCTTTTCGGCTTAGCGCATCCGCCACAAAGTTGGCCTTGCCCGGTTTGTGCTCCATCACATAGTCGAACTCGGCCAGGAAATCTTGCCATCTTGCTTGCTTGGGGCTGAGTTTCTTCTGTGTCTGGAAGTAACTCGTCGCCACATTGTCTGTCTGCACCACGAAGTTGGCCCCGAGCAAGTAATGTCGCCAAACTCGCAAGCAATGCACCACTGCAGTCATCTCTTTCTCCTGCACTGTGTAATGCCTCTCGGTGTCATTAAGCTTGCGACTTTCATACGCAATTGGATGTCCCTCTTGCATAAGCACGCCCCCTATGGCAAAGTCAGAGGCATCAATATGCACCTCATATGCCTTGGTGCAATCCGGTAGTGCCAGCACTGGTTCCTCCGTTACGGCCTTCTTCAGTATGTCGAAAGCATGTTGGCACCTGTCGTCCCACTCCCAAGCCTTCTTCTTCTTGAGTAGGTCAGTGAGTGGTGCCGCCTTGGCTGAATAGCCAGTAATGAAGCGTCGATAGTAATTCACAAGACCAAGGAAAGATCTAAGCTCCGGTACCTTGGTCGGTGGCACCCATTCCTCGATCGCCCGAATCTTCTTGGTATCCATCATGAGTTTGCCGCCTTTAATCACATGGCATAGGAAGTGTACCTCTTCCTTGGCAAATGAGCACTTCTCTTTCTTGACATAAAGCTCGTTGTCCCGCAAGGTCTTGAGAACGGCCCGTACGTGTTCTACATGCTCCTCCATGGTGTTGCTATATATGACTATGTCGTCCAAGTAGACCACCGCGAACCGGTCCAAGTAGGGATGAAGAATTTCATTCATGAGAGTGCAAAATGTGGCTGGCGCATTTGTCAGGCCAAAGGGCATCACCAAGAATTCAAATGCCCCATAACGAGTGACACAAGTTCTCTTGCCCTCGTCCCCTTCGGCTATGCGCACTTGATAGTATCCCGATCTTAGGTCAAGCTTGGTGTAAAACTTGGCCTTCCCCAATTGATCAAAGAGGTCGGCAATGAGAGGAATTGGATACTTGTTTTTTATGGTTACCTTGTTGAGAGCCCGATAGTCTATGCAAAGACGCTGCGATCCGTCCGCCTTGCGTTGGAATAGCACCGGTGAACCATACGGTGCCTTGGAAGGTTGGGTGAAGCCCATCTCCAACAATTCCGCCAACTGTCTTCGCAGCTCCTCTAATTCTGGTGGCACCATCAGGTAGGGTGCTTTGGCTGGTGGCTTTGCTCCTGGCTCCAACTCGATCTTGTGATCCACCCCACGCCTGGGTGGTAGCTTACGGGGCAACTCAGGTGGCATTATGTCCTTGAACTCTTCCAGCACGTTCTGGATGCAAGCGGGGATATCGCCGTCAACTCCCCCTTCTTCTTCTTGTTGAAGGATGGCTAACCATGTCTCCTCCCCACGTTTGATTCCCTTGGCCAGTTGCATGGCACTAAGTTGAGGAGATTTGGATGTCTTGGGAGGGGCAACAGCTGGAACCATGCATGGTTTCCCTTCCAAGATCATCAACATGTTGAATCTAGGGAACGGAACTGTATTGTACTGCCGAAGGAATTCCATACCTAGAACAATGGTGAAATCGTCTATTTTTGCCACCGAGAAGTCCACCTTGCCTGACCAGTCGCCAAGCTTCAACTTGGTTCCTGTTGCTACGCCATCCACGGGTTTGGCCTGGGCATTTACGGTCTTGAGCCAACCCTTGGAGTATGTCACCTTGAGACCCAACTGTTCCGCCTCGGTTGGAGTCATGAAATTGTGAGTGGCGCCCGTATCAATCATTATGTAGTCGGCCTTGTAGTTGACGTGCCCCTGCACGTACATGAGACTCCTATCACCCGCCTGGTGAGGAGTGGGCTTAACGTTCAGTGCGCTAAGCAGCTTCAGACATCCCATGGAAGCTTCGTTGCCATGCTCCTGTTGCTCCAACATGGCGCTCATGGCTTTTCGCTGTGGGCAGTCCCTCGCCCAGTGAGGTCCTTGACATAGGAAGCAACCCTCCCTTGGTTTGGCCTCCTTTTTGTTGTCCCTGACATGTTTCCCTTTGTCACCATGGGTTTTTGGCTTTTGGGTTCCGTACTTGGCTCCCCCACCTGTAACCGGCCAAGTCTTTTGAGTCTTGGACTTGGATGACTCACCTTGGTGCTTGACATGCCCTTTGTCAGCACTAGAGTATTCCTCCAATGTGGCAGCAACCTTGAGTGCCGTCGAGATGTCATCGGCCTTGGACCGTCTTAATTCCTGAACCGCCCATGGTGTAAGCCCGGATAAGAAGTTGAATAAGAGATCCTCGTCGCTCATGTTGTCAATTTGTAGCATCAAGTTGGAGAATGCCCTTGACGTACTCCTTGATCGAATGGCCCTGCTTGAGGTCCCTCATTTTCGCCCTTGCTTCGCGGCTTACGTGCACCGGGTAGAACTCCACCTTGAGTTCTTTCTTTAGGGCCTCCCAACTGTCAATGACGACCAGCCCTTTGTCCATGTCGGCTCGTTTTCTTCGCCACCAAAGTGCAGCCATGTCGGTGAAATGTAGAGTGGCAGTATGTACCTGGGCCAACCCTGTTAAGTTGAGCGCCTCGAAGTAGCACTCCACGTGCCAAAGGTAGTTGTCTATGGTTACAGCGTCTCGAGCTCCGTTGTATTCCTTTGGCTTTGGCAAGTCCATGGCACGGGCAGTGTCTCGGACTTGCACGGTTGATGTCGAGGCAGCTTCTTTCGCCATGAAAGCACTCCTGCACTTTGCCCAGTCGGCCTTGGTTTCTTCTACGGCAGCCTTGGACGCCTCTAGGCTTGACTTGGCTTCATCAACGTCCTGCCTCAAATCTGACAAGGCTTGATACACCTTGGCTTGAAACAAGCTGTTCTCGTTGGCTATCTCTGCCCCTGCAGCATAGATCCTCTCTTGGAAAGCGTCCAACGAGGTATCGACCTTCTCGACGTACTCTTCTACTGTTTGCTCCGTGCGATCCAACCTCTCTTTTGTATCCGCCATAGCTATCTCAAGTTTAGCTAAACGAGCTTCAAAACTAGCAAGATAGTCACGAGATTTACCTCCCTTATGTGGTGGTGGGACGGTGCGCTCCTCCTCGCGACCCGTGCGAACTTGCTCCTCACCGCCGCTAGCCATGTCGTGCATGTGCCCAGCTAACCCACGAATCCCTTCCGTAGCGTTGCTCTGATACCAACTGTCACGGACCGGATAACTCCCTAGCTATCTTCCGTGCGGCCTTAGTCACAATTCGCCCCTGCGATGTGCTAAGTCAGCCTTTCCCCAAAATATTGCCACAACAAAGCTAAGAGAAGCTAAGAAGAGAAGCTTGCAAGAATGCTTTGTATTAAACAAGAGAAAGCTTTATACAAGTATTGGATTGCTTGAGTGTTTCTTGGATGCAAATGCCAAATGCCTCTAGCCTATTTATAGTTGCTAGAGTCCCAAATCAACGGCTAAGATCTATTCTAATCAATGGCTAAGATCAAAGCTCTAGAGAGTTCTACAAATCTCTACACCTAGTAGAATATACAAGAGAAGTCTAGGTGGGTCTAGAATCTTCCATTGGAAGGATCTAGACTTAGCTAGAGAAATGCTGTCATACGTGCGTCAAATCATCGCCTGCATGTCGCCCAGTCATCGCCCGCATGGCATAACCTCTTAGAAAATGGAGGGGCGTGACATCATGCTCAGTATGAGCCATCCCTCCTCTAGTTTTTGAAGATAAAAATAAGATATAGAATCTTTAAAATGGAGTTTAATATTTTTGAAATGATGAAATTTGCAACTTCTAATTTATTCAATTTTGTTTCCAAATCGTTCCCGTAGTTTTTAAAGATAAATTATCATTTTTTAACTTTAATCAGAAATTAGTCAAAACAATCGATAAATTGAGTATATGCTAGTTGAAACGGTAATCTTCAATAGGTTAGTGTAAGAACATGGCTAAAGTATGCGAAGATTTATGGTTATAAGTTTAAGGCCTCATTTATTGTTTTTTAAATTAAAATGTTTAAATTTAAATACACATTTGAATTTAGATGTGTATTAAGATAAAATATTTAAATTTGAATATACATCTAAATATTAAAATGTGTATTAAGATCTGAACATAAATAATTAAGACTATTTAATTTTTAACATTTAACTATATAAAATTTATCTTTATTTGAAAATTGATAAACATAAAATTCAAAGTGAATGTCTATCTTGTAGAGAGTTTTACTTTGAGGCTAAGTCATTTCTCTTCCTATAAATTGAGGGGTCTTACCCCATTGTAAACCACCCCAAAATTCAATAAGAATTTTCTCTCTATTTCTCTGCAATATTGCTCATATTATTTTATTGATTCATAATACATTATCAGCACGATGCAAAACTAAAGCTCACTAATCCAGCTCTCGCCCTTTATGTGGTCACCGATTCTGGAGGTGATGACCGGCGACGGCCATGACTGTTTTTGCTGCTTCTCACCTTTCTCTCCTATATCGTCTTTGTCTCATCGGAGTCGCAATGTCAACACTGAACGAATAGAAAACATTCGATTATGTCATCATCATTAGTCTCGTGTGCTTTACTTCTATGGAGGATGGGTTTAAATCTAACATGTTGTTGATTTTGTAATGTTTTGCACTGAGTTTGGCCAGAATAAGTTCTCTGGTGATTCCTCTGTGTGTGTCGTTTGACTGTTGCTCCAGTGTCATCATCGTTGTGGTAGTGGCGTTATTGACTCCAGCGAGTTTCGAGGAGAACGTTCATGAATAATATTACGTTTATCTCCATATGAGGGGCTCACGCAAATCTTCAGAACTATGGCTTTGGATACATGCACGATGCTCAATTTTTACATAATATTGAGCATAATGATTGTTAATCGTTCTATGAACTTCCTTCAGATTAATTCTGGATTTAAGGTAAGTATTTTACTTTTCTCTTTCAAATTATTGATATTCTATAATTTGTTTTTAAATACAAGCAAAGACGATAAATTTTGATTGCACTCTAATGGAGTTTGTAAGAAATTATAACCACATGAAGTGCTAAAATTTCTATGTCTTTCCATGATCAAATTCATGTATGATTGTGGGCAAAGAATTGAAAACCCGTCCCATTGAATTTGCTCTATTCTCATTCCCTATAGAGAATGTGATAGCAGTAGAAGACAAAATTATTACCGTAAAGGTATCAATGGATGTGGACGTGACAATAGACAAAATTATAATCGTCAACATTGTGATAATGAGAATAATAAAGATTCTCAAAATAATCTTTCACTTTATGAAAGTAATATTTGTCATCGATTTGACATCAGATTTTATAAAGCACATATAGATAATAATGGTCCATTCATGATTTGAATGTGACATCATCTGATTTATGAATACATATTCATTATTGGAAGAAAATGAACGTGCTAGTGGTAATGAATATACCACACTCACCTCTAGAAGGAGGTTGAGATGAAATAAGAAAATAATATCATTATTATGGCATGAATAGTCATTGATCACGTACCTATTGTACGCCAAAGTATTTTGGTAATGTGATTATTAAAGGACAATAATAATACAAGAAACATATCTTGCATATAATTTTGACCATGACCATAATGGTAAACCTTTCTCTTTAAAAGAAATATTCACTATATGGATATTGATTAGTATGTGATTGTACCAAATTAATTGAGAACTCTGTAAGAGCCAATTATACTATTTTGGAGAACACAATTGATTACCAATAAGGTATTGTGTTGTAGTAAGTCTCAAAGAAACTTATTCAGTTTCCAAAGTATATGCGAAAGCGGTTGATTATATTGAGACTATAAATAAAGGAAAGCTTTGATATCTTCTATTACTACAACTTATAGCGGGATAATCTGTATGTGAAAAGCTACCCGCTTTATTCTCCAATTTGTACTACACAAATAAAAGAATGCCATAATAAAGTGGATGTTTATTGATATAAAAACTCATATCATAATAAATATGGAGTTTTATTGATAATTGCACATGTCATGGTGTAAACATGAACTTATCAATATTGATAATTTGTTCTGTTGGCATAATCAGTTTAGCCATATCAATTTAAGTATAATGTGCAAAAATAATAGAGAATTCACATGGGTAAATATTAAAGAACTAGAAAGTTCTTTATGAATTCTCTTATATTATCTTGTCCTCATTAATTAATAAACCAACTAAAATTGGGATTGAATCCCATGAATGCTGGAAATATCAAAGGTGAATATGGGCCCATTCACCTGCCATGTATACCACATAAGATGCATCTATGAGATGGTTACATGTGCGATTATTATTAACCCGCAACATGGTGTTTTGCGAGGTAACTTGCTCAATAATTCAATTTCGAGCATAATTTCCAGATTTTCTATTCAAGATAGTTCATCTTGATAAGTTGGTTTACATCATAGTTGGTTTAGCAAGATAATTGATTGAGTGTCTCCACTTAATAGCTAAACTATTTCTTATGAGAACATAGTTATCTATACCCGTTTGATATATGTTATATACGAAAGTATATTACATTCTCCCCTCACAAGTGGTTCAGGGTCAGGAACCAAATAACTCCATCTTATTATTATTGATGTGCGGTGTATATTTTCATTAACACCATAATGCACAAAGATGGATTCTCAAAGTTGAGGAAACAAGTTAGTTTTTCTAACATGAGGGGGAGACATGATAAACAGTTGAGAAAACGTTATGTAGAATGAATTATCATTTGTATATCTAGATCCTCGAATAGGATAATATGAACTTGAAGTTCATAAAAAGATAATTCAGTTGCAACATATTGCAAAGCATGCCATACGCATTTGCTGACCCAAATAAAGTAACTATATTCTCATTGCAAATGCTCATATTAAGTCCTAGAAGGACAAAATCTATGGTATGCTTAAAGCGTATAGACAAATCGGTTTCAAATAGAACTTCTTGATAAAGAAGATGAGCAAATGATCAAAGTGATCATAACAAATGAGGTAAATGATCTAGAAGGTCACGTGACATAACACTTCATAAAATCTCATGAGAGATTCAGGTACCTGAATATATGAATGAAAAGATCTATATGTTATGTCTTTATGAAAATTTATTGGAACCGATATAGCATGTTCGTCGACGACATCTATGATAGCGCCAAATATCGATGAGGTAAGTTTGTCGAATACAGACAAAAGAATTGGCCAAATGGAATAGATACAATTCAAGTAGAATTGATTCCATATGAAAGACATGTAGTTTTGGACATGTAGTTCAAATACTTAAAAGTATAAAGTAAATGGTATGTGCAATCAGGTTTCGATATCTTATTTGTCTAGCATGACATGACAACTTGATATGCATCCAAAGTCTATAATATGGCTTATATGACTTAACTTATATGACAATCCATGAAGGATTTAAGTTGCTTGAAGAATATACAATTCTTGATCTTGAGGTACCATTTCCTTAATGCAATTTATGCACAACTATATCTTGCTATAACTATAAGCATGAAAATATGATAGCGAGGATACCTCTATGGAAATATTGAAGAGCCATTCCACGATATTTGTGAAGACGTTATATATCTATCACGAGTGATGATTTCAAGGTGCAAAATATTCGTTCAAGTTAATATGGCTGATTTATTTATCAAATCTCTACCAAAAATCGTTTTGAAGATGGTGCACAAGATTGGAATGCAAAGGCTCAAATATGTGAATTGATGCTCTCATTAGGGGGAGTTAATGCGCGTTGCACTCTTTTTCCGTTTCAAGGTTTTGTCTCACTGGGTTTTCCTTGTAAGGTTTTTAACGAGGCAACCAATAGGCGCATTTCTAAATATGTGTACTCTTTTTCCTTTTCTAGAATTTTTTTCCCACTGGGTTTTATTTTAGTTAAGGTTTTAACGAGGCACATTATTTATTGAGTAGACATTCAAGGGGGAGTGTTAAGAATAGAATTCTAATTAGAGTGAATGTCTATCTTGTAGAGAGTTTTACTTTGAGGCTAAGTCATTTCTCTTCCTATAAATTGAGGGGTCTTACCCCATTGTAAACCACCCCAAAATTCAATAAGAATTTTCTCTCTCTTTCTCTGCAATATTGCTCATATTCTTTTATTGATTCATAACAGTAATATGATAGTTGCTAGTGGTGATGGCTAACAGTAGTGCTTGTGAATACCGATTAGAGGCAGTGATTAGTGGTAGTTTTAGTTAGTGACGGTGGTTCAATGTAGTAATTAGTGGTGATTGATAGTTGTGGCGATTATGATTGGGAATGGTGGTGGTGGGTTATGACAGTTAATAATAGCGGGTGGTGGTGGTGGTTTATAACGATGGGGAGTGCAGGCTTTGTTTATTGATGGTGATGGAGTGATTAGTTGTAGTAATTGAGGTAGATGAGTTTTGATTGTGGTTGAAAATGATGGTGGTGAGAGTAGTGAGGATAGTGGGTAGTGGTAGTTGATGATGGTGGCACCTATGATTAAGGATGGTAGTGGTTGAGTATGGAGGTGATGGTGGCAGCATGGTAGTTGATAATGATATGCGGTGGTTGTAATTAATAATGAATATGGATGATAGGATCTTAATGAAATTAAGTTTCTGTTATAAATCTTAATCATGAAGACCTATTCGGACCCATTAAGTGGTTGTAACGTAGAAAAATAAATACACTTAATAATTAAGATTTAAATAATTAAGATTCAAACTTTTAAAATAAACGCTCTTAATATCTGAGATCTAAATAATTAAAATCCAGACTCAATTAAGTGAATACAAATAAGGTGCAGGTTCTTCCGTCGAACACAAACACAATAAAAAGGAGCTCGAATTATTTTGAAAATTTATTTCTACGAGCACTTGTTGACCCTTTTCTGTTACAGTAAACTGTGTTAAAACACATAATAATATACCGAATTATTTTGAAAATTTATTTTTACACATAATATATCGAATTATTTGGAAAATTATTTTTAGGAGCACTTGTTGACCCTTTTCTATTACAGTAAACTATATTAAAACACATAATAATATACTTACAATGTAAAAGTTGCTCTAATGTAACAGAACTAACTCCTACTGTAACATGACAGCCTAAAGGTGACTTACAAAAATGAAGAAAGAAAGTGACTTGAGATGGCAATGGGTTGGGCGTAAAGATTTTAATTTGTCCTGCCTCGTCCGGTATAACAAGTTTTTTTATTTTCAATTCACCCCGCATAAACCTGTCTTGCACTGCCCCCGGTGGTAAATCTTTTTCTAACTTGAGAGGTAATTCATTTCCATTCTTTAGAATTTTTTTTAAAAAATAGACAGTGAACTAATTAATATACTCACCTTTTCTCTTCTCTAACATTTATTTTTGCATTGTACATAAAATATAGTATATGCTTAGAGAGACTTTTATATGCACTGTTGCTGTTATTTTTTTACACTAGAATGATTTTAGCTTTAGCTCCGAAATTTAAGATCCTATAATTTAAGAAAAAATTTCAGAAGTGATTGTTGTTTAATGGCTATTTTATTAATTTTCTATAGCTATCGCATATACAATTATTTTCCGTAGCTATCTCTCAGTTGTTATGATAATGTATTCGATATATTTAAGTTACTGTATTAATAAATACAGTAGCAAATATCGGCTAAAAATAGGGTGGTTCAGACGTTAGCTACTGTATTCACATGTATTTATACCATGTATTCATGTATATAATATAATAATAGGTCCCTCCAGTTGTTTAATAACGGAAAACTGCTAATTTAATGGGATACACTCCTAATATAACTCACCTAAATCAAATATAACACACAACATTATCAATTCAATTAATGAAAAATTTATCATACACTAAACACAAAAAACAGAGCATTCTTTAGAGTTTAGGTCGCTCTTTTTTATGATACAATTTGTGCATAATAACCCTAGTGTTTGTATTCGATTTTCTGTATATAAATATCATGTATTTATGCCGGATACAACATGTAATCTACTGCGTACATATTTCATAATAAACTCAGAGTCACGACTCTAGTTCGCTCTACGTGAACCATCGTGATGACACCTAGTCTCTACGACTAGGTAAGCCTGAATTGCGGAAGAAAGCCAAACTAGCGGAAATAAAACGATTTAAAAACGCAATTAAAGCAATGATAATGCTCAATGTGCCACTCGGCATATACCATGTTTATATATAAGTCTCAAAAACCAATAATGTGAATCCAAGACTCGGAACCCCATGAATCACAAGCTAAGATAAATTCTACATAGCTCTAATTCAAGAATGTCTAACAAATAAAAAAATCAGAAGGGCTAAATATTAAAGCAAGAATAGAAAGGGACTCCTTGGTTTGCGGACGCGGAAGATTTACCTTGGAGTCTCTAAACAGTCGCCTTCCTTAAGGATGGTAGGCCTGATCAGCGGTACTTGGATCTGCACATGAAAGGTATACGCAGAAGAGGCATGAGTACACCACAGCGATGGGGTAGTGACAAGGAAGGTCAGGGCCCTACCGAGATTAGTAAATAATAATATAATATGATAAAATAACAATATAATTGAGAATTTACAGTAAGAGTCTATACATGATAATAAGAGTACAATAACAGGAACAGAATATAAAGACAAATCACAAGGAAATATCACTCCCAACAGGGATAATAACCGGAGATCTCTTGATATCCTGAGGATCTCTCGGTATCCTCAATGTATACACTAGGGATCTCTTGGTATCCTCAATATATATGCCAGGGTTCTCTTGGTATTCCGAGATCTCTTGGTATCCTCAATATAAATGCCAGGAATCCCTTGGTATCTCGAGGATCTCTTGGTATCCTCAATATAAATGTCAAGAATTTCTTGGTATCTCTATGATCTCTTGATATCCTCAATAAACGTGCCAAGGATCTCTTCGTATCCCGCACCTCAGTCCAAATCATAATTTCGTACAGGGGATCTTCCGGGATGCTGTCTTTTAGTCCCAAATTAAAATACACAGCAGCAACACAAGAATAATAAATTAAATGCCAACTTCATACAAGCAAAGAGTTAAATTCTAGCCTAACATGCTTCTCATGATAGAATTAAGGTAGTTTAAGCAAATAGGTAATTAAGTCAACTAAGCATACTGTTCTAACTAACAACATACTAAGTTTGCAAGTAGAATAAAATAGGGAAGAAAGGAACTCAGTTAAAATACTTAAAGTAAAACCAGATTTTCAACAATTAGCTCAAGTATGTGCTCATCACCTCACGTACATGGCATTTCAATTATCAAGTATCATATCCTAAGGGGAAGGTCCCCCACACAAGGTTAGACACGCCATTTACCTCGAACCAGCTTAAAATCAACTCGACACCACGTCTTTGCCACGAGTACTCACCTCCAAATGGTCTAAATCTATTAAATTCAATTGCATAATGTAAATAACACTTCAAGCAATTGATTCTATAATTAAAGTCTAAACTAATACGCGAAATTATGTAAAATAACCAAAACACCCCTCAGACCCACGTCTAAAAATTGGGTGAAATTTATATTTTCAGAATCCCTAAACTCTCATGAGTCTAACTATATCAAAATTATTTCAATACGATATCAAATACAAATCTATTGGTCTAAGAACTTTCCCCCTAATTTCTACTAAAACTCTAAAATTAAACAGTGAATTTAAGTGAAGATTCATGGAAATTAGTCTAAACCGAACAAGAATCACTTACCCAAGTAGCCCAGGTACAAATCCCTTCAAACCTCGCGATCTTTCGAGCTCCCAAGTCCAAAATATGAATTCTAGTCTAAACCCTCGATTTGGGGTTTTAAATTCTCCCAAGGATATTCCTTATTCGCGATCGCATAAGGCCAGTTGTGATTGAGAAGAACAAAAATGGCAAGCGCCTCAGGTTACTCTATGCGAACGCGGAACCCCGTCTGCGAATGCAATGCTCTAATTCCCTTAACCTACGCTATCACGGTTGACCTCACGCGACCGCGTAGAGAAACGATTAACCATACCTCCTCTGCCTTATTTCTTCTTCGCAAACCCGACCTAACACACATGTTCGCGATTCAACCTTCCTCATACCTACGCGTTCGTATCCCCTTTCACGTGAACACAAATGGCAAAATTCCCCCAGCCTTGCCTAGGCATTCGCGATCGTGATACTCTCCACGCGATCGCGATGAGAAAAAGTCTGCAACAGCTGAACCTAAAATTTTGCAACTTTTTAACAACTCAAAATGATCTGTTGAGCATCCGAAACATACCCGAGGACCCCGGGACCTCAATCAAAGGCACCAACATATCCTAAAATCATATTCAAACTTGTACCAATCTTTAAAACGCTACAAACAACATCAAAATTCCTAAGACACATTAGATTCAAGCTTAAGTTTCTAAAATCTTCCGAATTTCGGTTTTGATAAAAAAAAAAACCAACCAAACCACCTCTGAATGCCTTGAAATTTTGCACACACATTTCAAATGACATGACGGAGCTACTGCAACTCTCAAAATTTCATTCCAACCCTCAGATCAAATCTCACTATCAAACTAAAAACTTCCAAAATTCAACTTTCTGCATTTCAAGCATAAATTAGATACGGACCTCCAAAACACTACGTGAATACGCTCCAAACTCCAAAATTATCCTATAGAGCTAACAGAACCATTGGATTTGCATTTGGAGGCTGTCTTCACATTGTTCCGACTGTGGTCAACTTTCCAACACCTAAACTCTCATTAGCGACTAAGTCTCTCAAGACTCTCCGAAACTAAAAATCAAACATCGCGGCAAATCAAAATAGCATAAATGAACTTGGGGAAAGCAGTTAATAGGTGATCGAGGCGTTAATTCTCAAGACAACTGGCCGGATCATCACATCCTCCAATACTTAAACATCCGTTCATCCTCGAACAAGCATATAGACATGCCTGAAGCAATGACAAGATGAGGATAACGGCTACGCATATCCTGCTCGGTCTCCCAAGTCGCCTCCTCAACCGGCTGACCCTGCCAGTAAAAAGTGCAGTGGGATTGTAGCTCGCAGGAATCCACATCGGAAATGAGAGGGGGAGTCCTTGGCTATATTAGTAAGACTTGGACTTACATGTGCATAGGCCTTTTTCCTAGTGGGACTGGGGGAGAACAAAACCGTGAGGGTGGGATCCAAAGTGGACAAAATATGTACAGTGTAGGTCCGGGTCATTACAGTTGGTATCAGAGCTGACTCTCGCCAGTACGATAGGTGGATACCCACAATGAGGACGTTGTGTTCCTGTTGGTAAGGTGAGTGCAATATGACTGTAGCTCGCAGGAATCCCATATTGGAAATGAGAGGGGGAGTCGTGGGCTATATTACTTTATTTCATTGTATTGGTTGTTTTAAATATAGATGGATACAATTAGGTTAAAAATACAAATGAATACAGTTAGATTGAATGCATAACTAATTGATGAATAACATCAAAATGATAGAACTAACAATGTATTTAAATATATTGTTGTATAAACTCAAGTACATATAAATACATCTAAATACAACATTCAAAATTACTGTACAAAATAAAATTCAGTGTATGCCTTATCGAATACATATAAATACATCTTAATACAAGAAGAGAAAACCATTGTACTAACTAAAAATCAATGTATTCTGACTCGAATACATATAAGTACATCTACAATTAGGGTTATTGCATATTTTTGTTCTCCTTTCCCTTCAATGGTTGATGAACCAACAAATACATGTTCCTCTTTAGTGATTTGCAAATCGAAAGATGGTCCTTTGAAATTAAGTGCTTTAGTGGGTATTCTGCAGAAAACATAACAACGCTTTTGTGGTATCGAAAGATGACCTTTCGAAATTGAGTACTTTAGTGGGTATTCTGTAGAAAACCTAACAATAGTGAATATTTTAAATAAAAAAATTATGGAAGAGAAAAAGAAGAAGCTTTAACCGGTCAAAAGCCTAAAAATTTAACACTCACCATAACTTTTTGGAGCAAAAACTATTAAAAATTGAAGGAGACAATGGCGCTAATAAAAGAGAGAGCTAGGGAGAGAAATTTGGAGCAAAATATGAAAACGGTCATGGCAGCAATTTGGTGTCAATGTCGTCTAGAGAGAGGAGAGGAGAGAGAGATCCTGGAGAAAGAAATAAAATACTATGCGGTGATTTTAATTTGGGAGAGAATAAATTAAAAGAATAAGAGAGAAATATTAGATAACGTATTTAATGGCTTAACGATAGGAAGTGATCATAAATATATTTTGCTATAAAATCTAAAAGGTAGCTATAAAAAATAATAATTTAATTTTTGTTATTTATAAGAAATATGGTGTAAAATTTTGCTATAAAAGGTAAAAATTTCTCTAATTAATTAGCTTGCAGGCATCAGACCCTCATATTAAAAAAATTAGTAAGAACACATATTTGTTTTGCGAAACTTTCTTTACCCTCGAAAGTACTTTGTGAAGTTACATATTTAAGATTCTATATTATTATCATAAGATTTGTACTAATATTTAGTAGCTACGTACGAAAAATTGTTTCTGTAAGAATCAAATGTGTGTAAGATAAGCTTTCAGTTGCAAATCCTTAGCTACTTCTTGTTGCAACTAAATCTGTAATTTATTAGGAATGGCAAACGGTGGATTGGGTCTGATATAGTTTGAGTTGAAGACGAGTAATGAAAAGATACATTAATTATCCGATCCCATTCATATTTAATACGGATAAAAAATAAGTTAATTGATGAATAATTCCTAGTCTGTTAACCTTAAGAAACCCTCAGTTTGAGGCTTTACAAATGTAAAAGTTAAACTCATTGGTCACCCATTGATTATTCATTTTCTAAATAAATAATATGGTTCGTATCCATATTTGATCCATTTTTAAAAAGTTCATTATCCAACCAATATTTTAATAAATAATATGACTGATTAGCTGTTTTCTTTTAACTATTTTACTACCACTACCTACAACCAGCCCTCTAATGATTTTTTAAAATTTGAACTCACCCGCAGCATAACCTTAAACCCGCCCCGCAACAACTCAAACTTGCACCGCCCCGTTGTCATTCCTAAAAGTGACTGCGCTAAAAAGTAAATTCAGCTATTCCTCATTTCCTCTAGTTACGTTCTTGACTGTTGGGGGAACAAGAAGTAAACATGGATTAAATTATAGACTTAACTCTCCTTGTTATACAAAAGACACGTGTAGCCACTTTTATTATTCAGTGATTTGTATATACCAAAAATAACTAGTCCACTAAAAACGTACATAATGTTATGAAATAATATAAAAGACAAGAACAATAATGCAAGAACAAGAGCAATAGAGAGGAGAGTAGAGAGAGTTCTTCTTATTAATACTTAGAGAATGTTAGGAGTTATTTACAATGGTAGAGGGCACCTCTATTTATAGGGAGGAGGATGATTTAGCTACCAAGAATGGAACTCTAGAATCTCTCTAATTAAAGACATTCACCTTAAATAGAAGTTTATTTATAACACTCCCCCTTGAATGTCTATTCAATGATGTGCCTCGTTAAAACCTTAAAACAAAACCCAATGGGAAAAATTAAAGTAAGGAAAAAGAGTACACATGTTTGAATATGCGCCTATTGGTTGCCTCGTTAAAAACCTTGCAAGGAAAATCCGGTGGGACAAAACCTTGTAAGGGAAAAAGAGTGCAACGCGCATTAAACTCCCCCTGATAAGAACATCAATTTATGTCCTTAAGTCTTCGCATGCCGATCTTGTGAACTAGCTTCTTGAAGGTTGACTTTGGTAGAGATTTTGTGAACAAATCAGACATATTGTCGCTTGAACGAATCTGTTGAACATTGATATCACCATTCTTTTGAAGATCATGTGTGAAGAATAACTTTGGTGAAATATGCTTCGTTCTATCTCCTTTTATGAATCCTCCCTTCAATTGAGCTATACATGCTGCACTGTCTTCATACAAAGTTGTGGGTAGTTTATCACACTTCAAACCACATTTGTCTTGGATATGATGTATTATCGACCTTAACCACACACACTCTCGACTTGCTTCATGAATAGCAATTATCTCGGCATGATTAGATGAAGTAGCCACAATTGATTGCTTAGTCGATCGCCAAGATATGGCGGTTTCTCCACAGGTAAACACATAACCCGTTTGAGATCGAGCCTTGTGTGGGTCGGACAAATATCCAGCATCAGCATAACCAACAAGATCCGGGCTGCAATTCTTGCCATAAAATAAGCCCATATCGGTAGTTCCCTTTAGGTACCGCAATATGTGTTTGATCCCATTCCAATGTCTCCTCGTAGGAGCCGAGCTAAACCTTGCTAAGACATTAACTGAAAAGGATATGTCAGGTCTTGTAGTATTTGCAAGATACATTAGTGCGCCAATTGCGCTAAGATATGGTACTTCAGGACCAAGTAGCTCTTCATTCCTTTCTTGTGGTCGGAATGGATCTTTGTTCACATCAAGTGATCGAACAACCATCGGTGTACTTAAAGGATGTGCTTCATCCATGTAAAACCGTTTCAGTACCTTTTCTGTATAGGTAGATTGATGAACAAAAATTCCGTTTGCCAAATATTCAATTTGCAAACCAAGACATAGTTTAGTCTTTCCGAGATCTTTCATCTCGAATTCATCCTTTAGATAATCAATTGCCTTTTGGAGTTCTATAGGGGTTCCAATAAGGTTTATGTCATCAACATATACGGCAAGTACAACAAATTCCGATGCTGTTTTCTTTATAAAAACACACGGGCAAATGGCGTCATTTATATAGCCTTCTTTTAACAAGTACTCACTAAGACGATTATACCACATTCGTCCAGATTGCTTTAGACCATACAAGGATCTTTGCGATTTAATTGAGAACATTTCCCGAGATTTCGAATTGTGCGCGTTTGGCACCTTGAGTCCATCGGGAATTTTCATGTTGTCTCATTATCAAGTGAGCCATAAAGATAGGCAGTAACCACATCCATTAAGTGCATGTCAAGCTTTTCATGGACAGCAAAACTTATGAGATAACGAAAGGTTATCGCATCCATTACAGGCGAATATGTCTCTTCATAATCGACACCAGGCCTTTGAGAAAAACCTTGTGCAACAAGGCGTGCCTTATATCTTTGTACCTCGTTTTTCTCATTTCTTTTGCGTACAAAGACCCATTTATAGCCGACAGGCTTAACACCATTAGGTGTTTCAACTGTAGGGCCAAAAACTTCACGTTTTGCCAGCGAATTCAATTCTGATTGAATTGCTTCTTGCCACTTTGGCCAATCATGTCTTTTTCGACATTCTTCAACAGATTGAGGTTCGAGATCCTCACATTCTTGCATAATGCTAGATGCTACATTATAAGCAAAGGCATTATCCACCACAATATCCACTCGATTAATATTTGCCTCAACATTAATTGGATTTAGGGATAGTTCCGTATTTTCCAGAGTCTCGGGCTCAATGGATTCTTCATGAATCTCAGAATTTGTCAAATCATGAATTTCCTCATGAGATTCTTTCGTAGTGTCATCTCGATCGTTCTTTTTCCTTTTTCTAGGATTTCGATCTTTGGAGCCTAATGGTCTGCCACGCTTCAGGCGTGCATTCGACTCATTGGTTATGACACTAGATGATTGTCCAACAGGGACATCAATACGGATTGGAACATTTTCCGCGGGAATGTGGGATTTCGTTATCCTTTTCAAGTCCGTAAATGCGTCAGGCATTTGATTTGCTATTCTTTGCAAATGGATAATCTTTTGTACCTCTCTTTCACAAATAGAGGTATGTGGATCAAGATGAGATAATGATGCATTTTTCCACAAAATTTCCCGTTTGGTTTCACCAACTTCTCCCCCTAATTTTGGGAAAAGTGTCTCATCAAATCGACAGTCTGCAAAACGTGCAGTAAACAAATCTCCTGTCAATGTTTCGAGGTAGCGAATAATGGAGGGCGATTCAAACCCAACATATATTCCTAACCTTCTTTGTGGACCCATTTTGGTGCGGGACGGCGTTGCTATAGGCACATATACTGCGCATCTAAAAATTCTTAAATGGGATATATTGGGTTCATGACCCAAAACCAATTGCAACGGGGAATACTTGTGGTAATTCGTCGGTCTAAGACGAATTAGCATTGTTGCATGTAAGATGGCGTGACCCCATACCGAAGTGGGCAGCCTCGTTCTCATAAGTAATGGCCTTGCAATCAACTGCAGGCGTTTAATTAACGATTCTGCAAGACCGTTTTGAGTGTGAACATGAGCTACAGAATGTTCAACTTTTATCCCGATTGATAAGCAATAATCATTAAATGCTTAGGATGTAAACTCAGCAGCATTATCCAGTCTAATGGACTTGATTGGATTATCTGGAAATTGTGCTCGTAGTCGAATTATTTGTGCCATTAATTTCGCAAACGCAAGGTTGCGTGATGACAATAGGCACACATGAGACCATCTACAGGATGCGTCTATCAAGACCATGAAATACCTAAACGACCCACTAGGTGGGTGAATAGGTCCACAAATGTCCCCTTGTATACGTTCCAGAAACGTGGGTGACTCAGTCCCAACCTTTGTTGGTGATGGCCTGATAATCAATTTTCCTTGATAACACGAAGTGCAAGGATATTCATTATTCGAAAGAATTTTGAAATTCTTTAACGGATGCCCATATGAGCTTTCTATAATCCGTCTCATCATGATCGATCCTGGGTGTCCCAATCGATCATGCCAAAGTACAAAGGTATTGGAATCAGTAACCCTTTGGTTTACTGTTGAATGTGCCTCAATTGCACTAATTCTTGTCCAATACAGGCCACAAGTTAAAGACGGGAATTTCTCAATAACCCTCTTTTGGCCGGAGACATTCTTTGTGATGACGAGATATTCAAGATTATCTTCATCCATTGTCTCAATATGATAGCCATTCCGGCGTACATCTTTAAAACTCAACAAGTTTCTCTTAGACTTGGAGGAGAACATTGCATTCTCTATGATTAACGTCGTGCCTTTGGGCAGAGTTACAATAGCTCTTCCGGAGCCTTCAATCAATTTACTACTTCCAGAGATTGTAGTAACGTTTGCCTTACACATATTTAGTTGAGAGAAATATTTCCTTTCTTTGAGTATTGTATGTGTAGTACATGAATCAACTAGGCAAATACTTTTACAGTTGGACGTTGATCCAAGTTCGCTTTGTGAGATATCCATATTTGCTATCCCATAGTTTGACATACAAAAGAGATACACGAACATAAGAATAAACAAGTTCAATTCGTTTGTGTCACATAATATTTTCAAAATCTGCTGCTAACAGTTGACTAACAAAATCAGATATGTTATCCATAATTGATTACTTTGCAGTTTGAAAATTTCAGTTTAAGCATTTTCTTCAAACAATCGATTGTTAAACACAAACAATCGATTGTTAAACATTGACAATCGATTGTTAAACACACACAATCGATTATTTGCTATTTTGAAAAACTTCAGATCATACTGTCTTAAGACAATCGATTGTTATGCATAGACAATCGATTGTTGGCTATTTTGAAAAATTCCAGAGCACACTGTTTTAAGACAATCGATTGTTAAGTATAGACAATCGATTGTTGGCTATTTTGAAAAATTCCAGAGCACACTGTTTTAAGACAATCGATTGTTATGCATAGACAATCGATTGTGGATGATTTTTGAAAAATTCCAGATTACACTGTCTTAACGACAATCGATTGTTAGACAAAGACAATCGATTGTGGATGATTTTTGAAAAATTCCAGATTACACTGTCTCAACGACAATCGATTGTTAGACAAAGACAATCGATTGTTGATCAATTATTTTTCAGCTTTAATGCGAAAATAGTAGATAATCGACTAGTTTTTCAGGCTAGTCGATTACCCCTACTGAAAAATAAAAATTTTATTGATATTTGAGCATATTGAAGATATTCTAAAGAACTACTGCTAACATTGCATCATGAACTAACTAATATGAGCTAATACTAATGACTATTAGTTTATTCACTAACTAATACAAATAAGTAGAACAAAATCAAATAACTCCATCTTCTTTCATCACGGACCCATCGCCGATTAGGTGGTCTATTTTCCCCTCGGGTTGCTCAAAGAAGTCTGCCACATCCAGGTGGGTGATGTCCGAGTTGTCGTCATAGACAAAATTTGTTTCAGGGCCTTTTCTCTTTCGAGATGCTTGATAAAGGTCAACCAAGTGTCTTGGTATACGGCAAGTCTTTGACCAGTGCCCTTTCCCACCGCAACGATAACATATAGTTTCTGAACCATTTGCCTTAGGATCTTCATGACCCCGTTTCTGCTTTCGGCGGTTATCTCTCCTTGGGGGTTGACGGACTTCATTGGAATTTCTTCCTTGTCTACGTCCCTGGCTATGACCCCGTTTACGACCATGACCATGGTCCTTTTCATGTTTGGCATAATGAGAGTGCACCTTATCTGCTTCAGGCAGTGGTGTAGACCCAGTGGGTCGATTTTCATGATTTCTCATGAGCAGGTCATTATTTCGCTCAGCCACTAGTAGAAGAGAAATCAATTCAGAGTACTTTGTAAAGCCTTTCTCTCTGTACTGTTGTTGCAGTACCATATTGGAGGCATGAAACGTTGTAAACGTTTTCTCAAGCATATCATAATCGGAGATATTATCTCCGCATAGCTTCAATTTAGAAGTAATTCTGAACATTGCAGAATTATATTCAGAAACGGACTTAAAGTCTTGGAGCCTCAGATGAGCCCAATCATATCGTGCTTGTGGCAGAGTGACCAACTTCAGGTTGTCATATCTCTCCTTTAAGCCGTTCCACAAGATGAGTGGATCCTTGACGGTGAGATATTCAATCTTCAAACCTTCATCAAGGTGATGGCGCAAGAAAATCAAGGCCTTCGCACAGTCTTGGGTGGATGCTTTTTCTCTATCTTTGATGGTGTCTTCGAGACCCATAGCATCTAAGTGGATTTCAGCATCCAACACCCATGTCATATAGTTCTTGCCCGAAATTTCAAGGGCAACGAACTTTCTTTTCGTAATGTCAGACATAATCGAAAATTAAATTAGGAAGAGGGAAATACCTTAGATTTTTCGAGAATGGTTCTTGAGACGGTAGAGTCTCGTGCTGATAACGTGTTATGAAATAATATAAAAGACAAGAACAATAATGCAAGAACAAGAGCAATAGAGAGAAGAGTAGAGAGAGTTCTTCTTATTGATACTTAGAGAATGTTAGGAGTTATTTACAATGGTAGAGGGCACCTCTATTTATAGGGAGGAGGATGATTTAGCTACCAAGAATAGAACTCTAGAATCTCTCTAATTAAAGACATTCACCTTAAATAGAAGTGTATTTATAACACATAAGAAGTTGTGAGATATTTTGTTTATTTAAGTTTAGCTAATAATCTTGTCGCTGGATGGCATTAAAATGAACATGAGTGTTTCAGAGTACAGACTTAACCAAAGATTTCGAGTACGAGCTTCAAGAATATATATTTTTTTGCTATGAAGCACTCTGATATGTGCACCGAACAGGTAACCCAAAGAAAAGGTGCCAAGGGTATATAACATTTTGATGCAAAACTAATTAAAGGGGCACGTGAGGTTATCATGTGACAAGAGGGTTGCTCTAATGGTAAGCAACTCCACTTCTAAGCAAGAGGTTGTGAGTTCGAGTCTCCCCAAGAGCAAGATGAGAAGTTCTTGGAGGGGGGTCTACTTGGAAACAGCCTCTCTATCCAAGGGTAGGGGTAAGGTCTACGTACAAACTACCCTCCGCAGACCCCACTAAGTGGGATTATACTGGGTTGTTGTTGTTGTGAGGCTATCATGTAATAGCAATCCTTTAGAAATCCAAGTGTATCATGTAATTAGTAAGAAGAAATCAAATGCAAGATCTTATAAATAATCAATTGAAATTAACTGCCCAGATTAATCATTCTGAAAAAACCTTAAGTCATAACATAAGCAAGATACTAGAAAATACACTAACAACATTCGAATAAACAAAAAGGCGTCACTAGTTAGAGCATCTCTACAAGAGGGTGAGACATTTTTCTCTCTTTTTCTTTAGGAGGTGAAGGGGACAAGGATAGGGAAACAAAATTGCTACTGCTTTTTGTTCTCCTTTTTTTGAACTGAAAAGAGATTTCATGTGTGTTTCTTGTTCTTCTTTTTACCTTTCTTCTTATCTCTCTTATTCTGCGGCTTGGGCCGAGATCTCTTTTTTGCAACTTTCTTGAATGGTTTCTTCTTAACTACCGGAATGTTTTGTTTGCTGCTTTTAGTTTCTCCACCATGTTGAAGCACAGCTAATGGTGGCACTTGAGCTGGGAAGTCTTCTTCACGAGAGATCTCGCTCGTTGTCACGATGACTTGCACATCACCATTGTCATATGTTGTAGTCCCTTTTTTAACAAGAAAGAAAAATCAATACACAGGTTAATTTCCTAGATCTTAATCATGCTTAAACTGTTTAAGCCCCTTTTACTGCATACATCCTTACTATCAAGTTGAATTTACACAATACTATTTTTTTGTTTCTAATTCTCACATAGTAGTAACTGATAGTGTTTTTTCAACCATCACTGTCAATAGTTGCACAAGAAAGATCCAAGAATACGGGAGCAAAATTACCTATCAGAAATTCCCAAAGCTCAATGTCTAATATCCATTCAGTCACTTGACTATAATGCAGATATAACACATTCACCTAAGGCATATGCGTCAATGATTATAATACAGAATTCTAATTTTCTGCATAGAGTGAAGTAAAGCAGCCACGTATATGATTCTATCATGTGATGTCACAACGGAAGGAGAGCCAACGAAGGGTGCCTAGGTTTCAAATCTCTCCCCTTGCCACTGTGTTCTGCCTTTGATATCTTGCACAACATCTTAAGGTATTTACATTTAAGTTGATGACTATTAAAAGAACACAGACACACACACACATAGGAATCTGAGCTTTTCCGATGAGGATGGGATTGTTCCCAAGGAGAGCTCTGGATAGAAGTCAATAACAGATAAGTTTGCCGCTATGTTGCACGGACTCTTCAAAATCCTTGGGGCTTTGACTACATCTATGACCGAAAAGTATAGATTAATTAGGTATTTGGTTTGATTTTGTATGTTATATAAAGTATGAGAACGCTTTGCTATTATACGAGATATATTATGCATATAAATATTAGGTAATTATAAAGAACTAAATTTTCTTAGTTTTAGTTCAATAAGAGGGGTTGCTCTGATGGTAAGCAACCCCCACTTCCAACCGAGAGGTTGTGAGTTCGAGTCTCCCCAAGATCAAGGTGGGAAGTTCTTGGAGGGAAGGATGCCGGGGGTCTATTTGGAAACAACCTCTCTATCCAAGGGTAGGGGTAAGGTCTGCGTACATACTACCGTCCCCAGACCCCACTAAGTGAGATTATACTGGGTCGTTGTTGTAGTTGTTGTTGTAGTTCAATAACTTTTAATAAACGAAGTATATACTTATATATGTCATAATAGACTTTGTTGGCCGTATTCCACCACCGGTATCCGCGCTTTATTCCATACTCCCGAATCCTAAAATTTATGTGATGAAGAATCCAACCTCTAGATCTGCATCCGAGTCAGAGCAACATAGGTCTGCAGTAATGTCATTAGGAGATACCTGAGACTGTTGGATTAGGCTCATTTTCCTCTTCATCATCAAGTTCCTCATCAGGTTCATCGGTTGCAGCACCTGAATCAGGCGGAGCTCCACCAAAGATGGCAAATTCTCTTTCTTCCTTTCTCTGTAAAAGCAAGGTAAAAAGTAAGCTAACCCGCCATGAGTAATCCGATTACATTTACATGGCTAATAGTAATAATGTAACAACTAATTTAATGATCACTTACTAACTGGGCTGTTACACTGGAACCAAATTTGATAAATTGACTCACACAGTCAGGAAGACAAAAGGCATTAAGGCACTTAAGCCAACAACAACAACAACAACAACCCAGTATAATCTCACTTAGTGGGGTCTTGGGAGGGTAGTGTGTACGCAGACCTTACCCCAACCCTTGGGTAGAGAGGCTGTTTCCAAATAGACCCCCAGCATCCTTCCCTCCAAGAACTTCCCACCTTGCTATTGGGGAGACTCGAACTCACAACCTCTTGGTTGGAAGTGGGGGTTGCTTACCATCGGAGCAACCCCTCTTGTCATAATAAAAAAATTAACAACCATTTGCATGATCACCGCTATAGAGAAAGCAAATACGAAGCAATTACTGAAACAGCCAGGAAGTTCAAAAGCAGTAAATATATTTAACCATGTGCTAAGCTCAGGAAGAAAAAAGAAGTATAAAGAGCAAGTCAATTTTTAGAATGTCTTTGCGCACATTGTTCCTCGTTATCTATTTCTAGATGTTCTTGGCGTTAAGAGTGGATATTTGTGTATATGTGATTATCCAGTTGATGGTAAATCAGCACTCCCTAATTAAACTAGATTGCTTATTGACAAATCACCTTTGACTTAAGCATAAGACTACCACTACTTAACTTAAGAACTCAAAATAATGAAACAGATTCTTTATCCATTGAAATGTATGCCTTATAAAGCAGTCAATCAATATCTGACCAACGTGGTAACATCAGGTTTTTCCCATAAATATGAGCCCGTTAGCTTGGAATTTTGAGTCACAAAACGATGAAGGTGAAAACAGCCATTGTTAGGCTCCCAGTTAGGGGAGTCCTACCTACTAAACTACTGGAATATTATTCAGTCTATTTTTGCGTTTCTTGAATGAGCCTCCTCAAATCTGCCATTTCGCAGAAAAAGAGAGCCCGAATCATTATTAAACTCACAAGTTTGCTTGTTCAGCTGAAACCCCATTTTATTTTCTAAAACCCTTGACATACATTTTGCTTTAGGCCATAAACAGAGCCATCAATATGCTTTCCAAAGTCATGCAATCTTATTCCCGAGTTTCACAATCTCCAACTACACAGAGGCACACAATACGCAATAACCATATCACAGAGCAGTATATCCTAAAGTAAAACTTCTCATTTTTTCCAAAATTATCAAATTATAAGATGATCATTATCAGGACATCACTTTTTTTTAATTAATAGTAGTGTCCGAGCCATCTTAAGCGCATCTCAACTATTCTACTAGGTACCTGCTACCTCCCCAGTTATATGACCATCACTTCCAACCCATTTTGCTACTAGTTAATATTAAGTTTTTAATACTATCCGACTACTAAATTGCAATTAAAGCCAATAAATTCAAAAGGGTAGGATAAAGATTGAACCTTTTTACGGGCCTCAATACGTTTCCTCCTATGGGCTTCTTCCAATTGCTGTTGTGCTTCTTTTCTCCTCTTCTTCTTTCTCTTATGAAAACCAGTCACAAAATCCCTATACCCCAAATTTTTTCAAATTCAAATTAACAAATCAAAAAACAACAAGCATAGCACAAAAAGGAAAAAGTTTATAGAAGAAGGGTACTTGAGGTCTTTTTCATCAAAAGAGACAGTGAGAGCTTTGTTCTTGAGGGCTCTTTTCTTGATGTGTTTACCTCGTATCCTCGGATTGTGTCCTGATTCGTCTTCCACTAGATGTTCTTCCATGGCAGCCCTGTTAAAACCTAAAACCCTTTCCACTGAAAAAATTGGAACCAAGATTCTTTTTATTGGTTTATGGCTCTATTGCTTGATGGGGTTGTACCTTTAGCTTACGAAATTTCCTACTATCTTTTTGTTGGTTCTTTTATATAACAAAGGTTTTTGTGGGAAAAAATGAAATGTCAATATTTATATATGGTCATCAAACTTTGTTTTTACAATAATATAAAGTCAAACATTTACTTTTCCGTCAAAATAATTAAATATTTTTTGCTATACATCAAGGTTTAAAAAATATTTTTACCATATTAAGCAAATTAGTTTGTGAATTGCTGAGTTTAATTTTTCAAAGGGAAAATTTCATATTAAAACAACATGACTTTATACTTTTTAATTTTATAAAAATTATATGGGACGTCCTATTTGTTCGCTCTTATTTAACTTATATTTACTTTTAACATTTCTTTTAATTTGTATTATTTTTTAGATAACTTCAATTCTCTTTCTTTTCCGTTTTAGTACTTTATCTAGAGAAAGCAAGGATTTAGATTGAGATCAATATGCATAAAAACAACATCACAAGTTGTGCAAAAGTTACCCATTCATGTTTTTACTTTATATTTTAGCTTTTCTTTTCTCCCTTCGAGAATTGGAATGATTGCTCTAGCTCTCTCCTTTGCTTTCTACCCACTAATATGATACATGTATATATCCCTCTTTGACCTCTGTTTTTTCTTGTGCCTTTCGGTGAAGTTTTTAGTTACAACACAAAAACTTTAGTTTTAGAGCTGAACTTAGGTCCAACTACAAGAATGTTGAAGTTTTGCGTCATTGTATTTGCTACTTCAGCCCCGCATGCTAAAGTTATGCGAAAAAGTGGGTACGCTTGCAATTTTTTTTTTGCAAAGTGGGCACAAATTAAATTGTGACACAAAAAGCAGGTATAGATGTAAATGCCCCTTTAATTTTGTAGCCCATATTTCAATTTACAACTAACTAGCCCATAAATAATAGGCTAAGATTCAACATTCAACTCTACTAGGTTCTCAAAATTACTGTTTAATTTTTGAAAAAGATTCCTCAAGCTTTCAAATTAATTTTCGAATAAGTAATTGTGACTCAAATATTAATTCAACAAACAAAATTCATCTGGGTGGTGAAAATTAGATTTTTAACAAGCTTAAATATGTGGATTTAAATTCCAAATTCAATTTCGTGGGAAATTTGAAGTAGGTGTTATTTAGACTTGTTAGAAATAGTATAAGGAGGTTGTATATAAAATTTTTTGAAGTCATTTAATGGAGATTTGAACTGGTTTTGAACAAGAATCGCAACTGAAAATCGTGGAAGAAATTTGTCTACATACGCTTGTATAAAGGTGTATAAAAGTGTATAAGGTGTGTTTCTACCCTCATATACAATATTATATAAGATTATACAAAAAGCTCACTTCGTCTCTTCCTTGCGTCTTTTCTGAAATTTAACTCAAATCTTTCTCAAATCTACTCCATCACTTCAAATTTAAATTTTGAACTCCTTTTTATATTTTCTATCAATTGGAACAATACTCAATCCAAACAACTAACAAATTCAAAAAATTATTTTCAATAGTGAACTTCTACTCTTTAATTTTCTTTCATTGCAAGTAAGTGGCACAAGAGTAGAAGCAGAAAATATATGGTTCTTTGAAGCATATGTAGAAGATGTGAGAAGAAGAGAGAGTGAAAGCAATAGTTGTGAGAACAAAGAGTTAACTCCATAGCTTTTAGAAGCAATGATTGTAAAAACATAGATTTTAAATTTGCAATTGCTTTTAAAATAGGGATTTTTACATATATATACCATATAGCAACTCTTATTACCAAAATTGTATATGGTATGATATTTACCCGCCTATACCATGTTTTGTTTACAAAAATTGTACCAAACCAAAAATAGATAGAATCTACCCTAAAAAGGCTCCAAATTTGTAGGAATCATATTTAATGGTGATTCTATCACCATTAATTTCGAAATTTAAAACGGAAAAAAATCTATTGACGTAATTCTCTCCTTCTCCATATATTTTCCACCATTGATAGCCATTAAAAAGCTTGAAAGCTTTGAATTCAAATTTGGATTTTCAAAATCATTATTTCATTGGATTTGGTGTTGTTGTAAATAATTCGAAATATGTTTAGGAGTTTATATCTCAATTTTTAGGGGTTTTAGTGAAGATTAGACTTGGTTTTGACTGATTTTCAGATTGAAACTCGTCGAAGAAGAAGAAGACATATTTTTCCAGCAATTGTAGTCAAATTGTAGAATTGTAGATAAATTGTAGATAAGTTGTAGATTGGGAAGACTAAAACTTCTACAAGTCTTCTACAATTATGTCGAAATTGCCAATTATACTACAATTGAAAATCTCTTGGATTGGTGTTGTTGTAATTAATTCGAAATATGTTTAGGAGTTTATATCTCAATTTTGAGGGGTTTTGGTGAAGATTAGACTTGGTTTTGACTGAATTTCATATTGAAACTCGTCGAAGAAGAAGAAGACATATTTTTCCAGTAATTGTAGTTAAATTGTAGTTCAATTGTAGTTAAATTGTAGAATTGTAGATAAATTGTAGATAAATTATAGATAAATTGTAGATAAGTTGTAGATAAATTGTAGATTGGGAAGACTAAAACTTCTACAAGTCTTCTACAATTATGTCGAAAATGTCAATTATGCTACAATTGAAAATCCCTTGGGTTGAGTGTTGTTATAAATAATTCGAAATATGTTTAGGAGTTTATATCTCAATTTGAGGGGTTTTGGTGAAGATTAGACTTGGTTTTGACTGAATTTCAGATTGAAACTCGCCGAAGAAGAAGAAGACATATTTTTCCAAAAATTATAGTTAAATTGTAGAATTGTAGATAAAATGTAGATAATTTGTAGATAAATCTTGTGCCAAAAAAAATTAAGCATACCAAATTTAATCAATTCTTAATATTCAAATTTAATTTTGAAAAAAATTTCTTTAAGTACAATGCTTGAAGAAGTATTGTATGAGTTTGAAGTGTATGAGTTTCTAAACGCCTTCAATTTGATTTCTACAATAACAATTGGATTCTTAGTCACATATTTATAAATATTTATTAAATTAAGTTTTATTAAATTAAGTTGCCATGTGTATTTTTAATAGGTTGCCAATTGGCTAAATGAGAAGGCAAACTTATATATATATATATATATATATATATATATATATATATATATATATTCTTATTGATAGTATCGTAAATTCATCATGAAAATCTGTACCTCTCTATATAACTATAGAACTTCTAAATTTTTCTTTTTTATATATATGATTTTTTTAGACGGATTTTAGCAGATTTTTTTGAGACGGATTTTTTAGAACTTCTAATTTTTTGCTTCATTGATTAGTTTTCCACTCTTTAGTACGGTGAGAATGTTTTGGGGAGGGGAGGGATTTTTACATGGGATTTTTGAAGAGAAGAGGAGGGAAAAAATGGAAAAGGAATATATGCTCCTAAAATCATGCCTAGAATAAATGAAGCAATAATTATACCCTTAATTTGAACTATGGTACATAAATTGAAATTTAGTATGCTTAAATGTAATAAACACAAACCTTAAACATGAGGGGTAATAAGGTTTGCTATATGGTATAGATAGGTAAAAATCCCTTTAAAATATAACAATATAAGCTAGGTGAGATAACACTTAAAAACATAGGCCATTTTTGTTATGCTGTGAAATCATGTGAGATTTTAAATTTGTAAGTGCTTTTAAAATATGTACAATATAACCTAGGTGAGATAAAACTTAAAAAAATAAGCCAATTTTTATTATGGTGTGAAATCATATGTATTTTCTTATAATTCTTTCTTTGGCTACCAAACTTAAATTTTTTCTACCCAAAACAGTAAATTTTTACTTTTTGTCATATTAAAATAAATAAAAACGTTTTCCTGTAAAAATAAAGATATAAAGTATTTCTATCATATTAAAAATAAGACTATTTGTGAATTGCTAAGTTAATTTTTCCATAAGTCACCAAACTTGAATTTGTTTCTACCAAAGATATTAAATTACTTTTTACCACTTCAATTTAAAATCATTAAAAAAATCTTTCGTTATTTAAAAGAAAACTGATTGGAAATTCAAGTAGACATGTCCCAAACGAGCTAAAATGCCAAGATGGTTTTTTTTTTTTTGAACATTAAGGAAGCATATGTTTTAATACTAATAAATCGAGAAAGTCTTACGTAAATACTACATAATTTCTAAGGACATTACTATTGTTTATAGCTATTAGGCTATTACAAACATTGGTACTTAAAAGTTTTGTTCCAAAGCAAAGACCATCCTTGTCCTTTTTTAAGACAACGTCAATAAAAAAAGGTGGACGAGCATGGTAGACATATCTTTTTGGCTTGAAGTGGTTGATAATGTGACGACACAGACAATCGCCTTATGAGTTATCTCTCCATTTCTGTTTCGTTATACTTTGTTGCCCGTGTTTTGTGGTATCGGGTTGGTCAGATCGAGTTCGGAAAGGATTTGGTAAGGTTTGAGACACTTAATCTCTTTTAAGGAAGCTTAAGTTAGAAAAGTCAACCGGATGTTGACTTATGTGTTAGAGGGCTCGGATATGAGTTCCAATAGCGTGATCGGAATGGGTTTTGAAGGTCCAGAGTAGATTTAGGCTTGAATTGGCTAAGTTGATACTTAGGTGATTTCTGGTTGGTAGGTGAGAATTTGATATAGTGGTCAGAATAGAATTTCGAGAGTTGCAATAGCTTCTTTATGTCATTTCGAATGTGTGTGCAAAATTTCAAGTCATTCGGACGTGGTTTGATTGAGTTTTTTTTATCAAAAACTTATTTCGAAAGATTTTTAGAAACTTAAGCTTGAATTCAATATGTTTTGATTGATTTAATATTGTTTGAAGTGTTTTGATGATTGCAACGAGTTTGAATTGTTAGTATTTATGCCGTTCACTAGAGGGGGGGTGAATAGCGAGGCACGAGAATATTGAAATATTGCGGAATTTAAAATTGCAGGAATAAGTAAATACGGTAATTGAAATAATCAAGAAAGAACACACCGTATTTTATCCTGGTTCACCACAACCCGTGGCTAGCCCAGTCCCCGAGAGACTCTCTCGAGATTCCACTATCTTCGTCAAGCTTACGGGTGCTTAACAAACCGTTACAGTTGCTCAAGGATACCACACCTTAAGACTTCAACCACTAAGACTTTGGGTACTTAGCAAACCCGACAAATGAGAAGATATGTTCTTCTCAAACAACTCTCTTTTACAACAAATACTCTCTCAATAGAGTGGATAAAGAGAAACAAAATAAGCTCTATGAACAACACAAAGTTGTCTATCAAATGGCTCAACAAAAGCTCTAAAATGATGCTTGAAAATGATCAATATGTATATCAATATATGCAGGAGTTGTGTGTTTAAAATCAGCTCAAAAGACCTCTTTTTATAGGTGAAAAAGTAGTGCTGACCGTTGCTTAATTGACAAATCAAATCCCTGATTCTGTGCTCAAACAATCGATTGTTTGGAGGTGACAATCGATTGTCTGACCAACGTTAAAAAACATATTCCTGATTTTAGGCTAAACAATCGATTGTTAAACCTGAATAATCGATTGTCTTCAACGTTCAAAAATCAATTTAGGATTCTGTGGGAACGGTCAAAATATAATCGATTGTATGAAGGGACAATCGATTATGGACAAAGACAGTCGATTGTTTTGATATTTAAAAATTTTGGTTGCACACTGTCTCAAAATAATCGATTGTTAAAGTTGACAATTGATTGTCAACAATCGATTGTTAAAGTATACAATCGATTATGTTGTTCCAGTGTTCAAAACTTTGGCAACGGTCGATTATATACACTTGATATACACTGTGTATACCAGAGTATACCAGAATTGAAAACTTACTTCAAAACCCATTTTGGTTGAAATGAAAACGTTAAAATCATTTTGTTTGAAGTATATATTAAAAATATTTATGATATATATAATTTAATAAAGTGATTTTATGCATGTTTATGATGACCTAATGTTGAGCCAAAGGATTTGGTAATTTCGGGATTTGTGCACTTTATTGATTGTTTTCGCTTGGGCTTTGTTCCCTTAATGTATTTTGACATCCTCGTTCAGATTTTGGATAGATTCGACGCAACTGGAGGCTGATTCGAGGGGCAAAGGCATCACAGAGTAGTATTTTCATCAGTTTAAGGTAAGTAACTATTGTAAATCTAGAACTGAGGGTACAAAACCCCGGTATTTGACTTGTTTTGATAAACGCGGTGATGGACGTGCTAGGTGACAAGCGTGTGGGCGTTAGGGGTGTTCATCCGGCGGATTGAGCGGCTTTTTACTCTTAATTGTTTGGCTTAACGGTTATCGGCTTTTAAATGTATTCATCCGTTAGCCACCCGATAAGATATCGGGCGGATTGGTATCGGGTTAGCTCTTATCGGGCGGTTACCGGACGGTTTATCGGTTTAATACCTAAGGGCTCATATGTATTCTGTCCGCACAGTACACACTACATTGTCCAATGTCCAATTCCATTTCTACTTCTTTTCATATTTCAATTACATGAAAAACAGTAAAACACTAAAAGAAATATAGGCCTTGAGGCAATTCAAAAGAGAGTGATCATTTTCAGTTTCAACCAGACTCAAAGTTCTTTCTAAAAGGAATAAGAAACATATGTTAGCAGCCAATCCAGTTCAACAGAATCAAACTCAATCTCCAATTTAGTCACAATATCTTGAAGGTGATTCACATGCGTATCTATAATATGAACAACAAGATTTGATACAGATTTAGGCACTGGATTATCAGCCTCCTCAAAATGATTCATCATCAATAGAACAAACGGTGGGGGTGGTTTGTTTTTCTAATTTATTTTTGTTATACACTTATACTTATTCATTTTTAAGGTTTTTAGTTTTTATATTTAATTTAAGGTTTTTAGTTTTTATATTTAATATATATAATTATGTAAGTAAAAATAAATTTTATATATATATATATATATATATATATATATATTCTTAACGGGTTAACGGATTATCCGTTAAGAAAATTGAATAATCTGCCCCAAACCGATAAGCCGTTAATAAAAAAAATTCAATCCGTTCTCCGTCCGTTAAGCCGTTAAACCATTACCATTAAGCCATTAAGCTTCAGTTCGGTTCGATTTTCCGTTTCGGATCGGTTTTGAACACCCCTAGTGGGCGTGCACCGGTAGGGATGGTGACTTGGTCTATCCTATAGCAACTATTAAGCGGCGTATTTTTTTTGGAAATATTATATTTTTACTTATTTTGGATATTTATTATGGGCAGTATGCCATGTTTGGGGCCTTGTGCCGACCTGTAAAAAACCCTGGCATTTTGACTGTTTTCCTCATTTTACTTGCTAAAAATATATCCTCAGTCATGTTTTACCTATTAAAGGTCTAAAACTAGTTTATTCTTATTACTTCCAAAAGAGAGAACTATTTGGACTGGGTTCCCTAGTTTCTACTGTTGTGCCCAAGAGGTTGTAAGGTTAATGACTGAGAGAGGCCGAGGACCTAAGTGTGAGGCTATTTACATATATGTGAGATATGGATTGGGTTACTCGCTGCAGCGATACCTATATGGATCGGGCTGCACGCTGCAGTGATAGAAACTTATATGGATCGGGCTACATGCCGCAGGGATAGATATATATTGGGTTGGGCTGCGTGCCGTAACGATATGATGCATGGGCTATAGGAGCCCCTCTAGAGTCTGCACGTTCCCAGTGAGCGTAGTCGACTATAAATATACATATGGGGCTGCACGCCGCAGTGGTTATTATGATTTCTATTATTACGAGATATTGCGAGACTGAATGACGAGGGTTGAGTCACGAGTGACTAAGAGTCTGCCCGAGAGGCCATATTTCGAGTGATTTCTTGCCCGAAGGGGCCATTTATGATGTTTTCCACTGATTTCACTCTGTATTTAAATAAGCCTCTGTTGAAAAATATTAGTAAGTATCTGATTTCAAATATTTTAAACTAGAAATGCTAATTTTTTGACGAACTGGTCTTTAAACTGTAGAGTGGATCTATCATCCTATGCTTTTCAGTTATATGCTTTTGAACTGCTCACTACTTTCAGTCCTTATTTACTTTATTTACTTACTGAGTTGGCATACTCACATTACTCCCTGCACTTTGTGTGCAGATCTAGGTGCCCGAGCGGCTGAGTGAGGGTTGTTTAGCTGATCCACTGTGTTGATGGAGATTTCTAGGTAGTTACATGGCGTGCGCTGCCCTGTTTCTCCCCTCTATATTGTTATCTTTTTCTGTATTTCCTTAACTATTAATGTAGTAGGTATTCAGACTTGTATTAGAGGCTCTAGACTCATGACACCAGATTTGTTGGGCTATGTAGTTCATGTTTTATTGACTTTTTCATATTTATCTGTTATGTTAAACGCTTATTATGAAAGGTATGGTATTTAAATCTGTGTAAAAATGGCTTTATGTAAAATGAAAAGGGTTGTGGTTAATTGTTTAGTCGGCTTGCCTAGTAATGTAATAGGCGCCGCGACCGGTATTTGGGGTCGTGACAAGTTAGTATCAAAGCTTAGATTACATAGGTCTCACGAGTCATGAGCTAGTTTAGTATAGTCTCGCTGATCAGAATGGAGATGTCTGTATTTATCCTTAAGAGGCTGCAGAACCTTTAGGAAAAACTTCATATTCTTGAAATTCTTGTCATACAAATTGTTGATTCGAGTACTAAACTTCTATTATTCCATTCTCTCACAGATGGTGAGGACACGTTCTATCGGTTAGGATGGACGACCACCAATACCACCAGCTGGGGACACCAGAGGCAGAGGTTGTGGTCGAGGTTGTGGCACGGGCGGAGCAGCTAGAGTAGCACCTGCAGATCTACCAGCTGCCCCAATTCCGAATCAGGTCCCAGTTATGGACGCTATCGCAGCACCAACTTAGGCACTAACTATCCCTATTGTGATTCCAAGCCTTCAGGAGGCTTTAGTTTAGATCCTATCAGTGTGTACCGATATTGCTTTGGTGGTCTCAGCTACCATGGACGCAACTACTTCTCTAGGGGAGGCATCCAGACCCCTGTTGCTCGCACACCTGAGCAGGTTTGCAGAGATTCCAAACACCGGGGGAACCTCCAGCCAAACCGGTTGCACCAGCTCAGGAGTTTGTGGTACCAGTTATGTCGGCTGATGAGAAGCATCGACTTGAGAGGTTTGGTAGACGCTAGCCTCCGACATTTAGCGGTGTGTAGAGGGCGAGGATGCCCAGGGTTTCTTGGATAGTGCAAGCGGATGCTTCGTACAACAGGTATTCTTGAGACTAGTAGTGTGGCATTTACTACCTTTTAGTTTTCTAGGGCTGCCTTCACTTGGTGGAAGGCGTATAAGAGGCATAGGCCTGTTGGTGCAGTGTCCCTTACTTGGCAGCAGTTCTTTGTTCTCTTCATAGAGAAGTATATACCCCAATCGCACTGAGAGGAGCTGCGCAGGCAGTTTGAGCAGCTGTGTCAGGGGAGATGGCGGTGACACATTATGAGCTGCAGTTCTCTGAGTTAGCCCGTTATGCAGTTTGGTTGATTCCCACAGATCATGAGAGGATCAGAAGGTTTGTTGATGGCCTCACATATCAGCTTCGAATTCTTATGACCAGGTAGAGGATGACAGGTTCTATATTCGAGGAGGTTGTTGACCCGTGAGATTTAATCGGTTCGCCGTCAGGAGCGAGAGGAGAGGGAGGCCAAGAGGCCTCGGGGATCTGGTAGCTTTAGTGATACTCCTTCGAGGGGCCATTTTTAGTAGGGCAGGGGCATTCTTTCAGCCAGGAACGTTCAGCTCACCAGATTATCATGATGCATCAACTGGTCATGGTTTTCATAGTTCTCATCAGGGCCACTCATCACTTAGTGCCCTTCCAACTCAGAGTTCATCCCATGCTTCATCAGTCCAGGGTTCCTCTAAGGTAGGTCCTTTTACTGGTCATTCCGGTTCCAGGGGTTCCCTTCAGTCCCTATCTCCAGCATCGGGAAGTCGCTATGAGTGCGGAGAGAGGGAACATGAGGAGGTAGTGTCCTCATCTTCATGATGGTCAGTCTCAGCAGAGGGGTCAACCCTCGACTTCTGATCCAGTTACTTCACCACCCGCCCAGCCAGTTAGGGGTAGAGGTCAGTCAGCCGGGGGTCGCCTTAGAGGGGGAGGTCGATCAGGGGGCGGTCAGGCCCGTTTCTACTCTTCCTGGCAGACTCGGTGTTATTACTTTCGATGTTGTTATTACAGGTATTGTTTCAGTCTGCCATAGAGATGCCTTTGTATTATTTGATCCCGGGTCTACCTTTTCTTATGTGTCATCATACTTTGCTCGTTATTTGGGTATGCCCCGTGAGATTCTTGCTTTACATGTTCACACATCTACCTCTGTTGGCTATACTATTATTGCAGACCGCGTGTACCGGTTATGTGTGGTGACTATTGAGGGTCTGGAGACCGGGGTTGATCTATTATTATTGAGCATGGTAGATCTCGATGTTATTATGGTCATGTATTAGTTAGCTTTGTGTCATGCTATTCTGTTGTCATGTTAAGACAGTCATATTGGCTATACCGAGTGTTCCATGGATCGAGTGACGAGGTGTGACTAATTATGTTCCTAGTAGAGGATCTCTTTCTTGAAGGCCTAACGTATGGTTGGGAAGGGTTATCTTTGGTATCTTGCCTTTGTGAGGGATATCAGAGTTGAGACTCCTAGAATGAATTCTGTTTTAGTTGTGAGGGACTTCCCTGATGTATTTTTTGTAGACCTACCCGGCATGCGCCCAGATAGGGATATTGATTTTGGTATTGACTTGGTGCCGGGTACTCAGCCTATTTTTATTTCGTCGTATTGTATGGCACCCGCAGAGTTGAAAGAGTTAAAGGAGCAACTTCAGGAACTCCTAGATAAAGGGTTCATTCATTTCTGGTGTGTCACCTTGGGGTGTGCCAGTTCTGTTCGTGAAGAAAAAGGATGGCACTATGAGAATGTGCATTGATTATTGGCAATTGAACAAGGCAACAATTAAGAACAAGTATCCCTTGCCTCGCATTGATGATTTATTCGACCAGCTTTAGGGAGTGAGAGTATTCTCCAAGATGGATCTATGTTTGGGTTATCACCAATTGAAGATCAAAGATTCATATATTCTTAAGATGGCCTTCAGGACCATATATGGTAACTATGAGCTCCTGGTTATGTCTTTTGGGCTGACCAATATCGCATCAGCATTCATGCATTTGATGAACAGCGTGTTCTGGCTTTATCTTGACTCATTTGTCATAGAATTCATTGATGATATTCTGGTATATTCACATAGTCAGGAGGAGCATGCAGAAGATTTGAGGGTCGTATTGTAGAGATTGAGGGATGAGAAGCTTTATGTGAAGTTCTCCAAATGTGAGTTTTGGCTTGGCTTGCTGGCATTCTTGGGACATCTACTGTCCAGTGAGGATATTTAGGTTTACGTAAAGAAGATAGAGGCAGTGCAGAGTTGGCCCAGACCGTCCTCAGCTATAGAGATTTGTTGTTTTCTTGGTTTGGCAGGCTATTATCGCCGGTTTGTTCAGGGATTCTCATCTTTCACATCGCCCTTAACTAAGTTGACTCAGAAGGGTGTTTCATTCGTATGGTCGAATGAGTGTGAGGAGAGCTTTCAGAAGCTCAAGACAACTTTGACCACAGCTCCAATGTTGGTTTTGCCATCATCTTCAGGTTCATATACAGTGTATTGTGATGCTTCGAGGGTAGGGATCGGTTGTGTGTTGATGCATGGGGGTAGAGTTATTGCTTATGCTTCTCTTCAGTTGAAGCCCCATGAGAAGAATTACCCTGTTCATGATTTGGAGTTGGCTGCCATAGTTCACGCATTGAAGATTTGGAGGCATTACATGTATGGCGTATCTTGTGACGTGTTCACCAATCATCAAAGTCTTCAATACTTGTTCAAGCAAAAGGATCTTAATTTGAGACAATGGAGGTGGTTGGAGTTTCTTAGGGATTATTACATCACTATATTGTATCATCCAGGAAAGACCAATGTGGTGGCTGATGCTTTAAGCTGAAAGGCACGGAATATGGGGAGTTTGGCATATATTCCAGTTGGGGAGAGACCTTTTGCGGTTGATGTTCAAGGTTTGACCAATCGGTTCGTGAGGTTGGATATTTCAGAGCCCAGTCGGTTATTGGCTTGTGTGGTTTCTCGGTCTTCCCTATATGAGCGTATCAGAGAGCGTCAGTATGATGATCCACATTTGCTCGTCCTTAGGTACAAAGTTTAGCATGATGATGCTAGAGATGTGACTATTGGAGATGATGAGGTATTGAGGTTGCAACGCCAGATTTGTGTGCCCAATGTAGATGGGCTTCTGATGTTGATTCTGGAGGAAGCCCATAGCTTGCAGTATTCTATTCATCTAGGAGCCGCGAAGATGTATCACGATCTGAGACAACACTACTGGTGGAGGAGAATGAATAAAGATATTGTGGGATTTTTAGCTTGGTGTCTAAATTGTTAGCAGGTGAAATATGAGCACCAGAGACTGGGTGGCTTGCTTTAGCGGATAAATATTCCATAGTGAAACTGGGAGCAAATCACTATGGACTTTATAGTTGGGCTTCTAGGGACTTTGAAGAAGTTCGATGCTATTTGGGTGATTGTGGATCGGCTTACCAAGTCCGCGCACTTCATTCCTATCGGTATTATTTATTATTCAGAGCAGTTAGCAGAGATATATATCCGGGCGATTGTTCGGTTGTATGGTGTCCTAGTTTCCATCATTTCAGATCAGGTCACTCAATTTACTTCCCAGTTTTGGAAGTCTGTTAAGTGGGAGCTAGGTACTCAGGTGAAGTTGAGCATAACGTTTCACCCTCAGACGGACGGGCAGTCCAAGCACACTATTTAGATATTGGAGGATATGCTACGCGCTTGTATTATTGATTTCAGAGGGTAATGGGATCATTTTCTACCACTTGTAGAGTTTTCTTATAACAATATATACCAGTCGAGCATTCAGATGGCTCCATATGAGGCTTTGTACGGGAGGCAGTGTAGGTCTCTAGTTGGATGGTTCGAGCCCGGTGAGGCTATGCAATTGGCGACAGATTTGGATTAGGATGCTTTAGATAAGGTGAAGGTGATTCAGGAGAGACTTCTTATGGCGGAGTCGAGGTAAAAAAGTTATGCTGATATGAAGGTTTGATATGTGTCCTATATGGTTGGTGAGAAGGTCTATTGAAGGTTTCGCCCACGAAGGGTGTTATGATATTGGAAAGAAAGGGAAGTTGAGTCCGTGTTTCATTGGGCCTTTTGAGGAACTTCAAAGGATTGGGGAGGTGGTTTACGAGCTTGCTTTGCCACCCATCTTGTCTAGTGTGCATCCAGTATTTCATGTTTCTATGCTTTAGAAGTATATTGGGATCCGTCTCATGTTCTGGATTTCAGGACAGTTCAGATGGAGGGGGATTTGACTTATAATGCTAAGCCAACATCTTTTTTGGAAGTTGAGATCAAAAGATATAGCTTCGGTAAAAGTGTAGTGGAGAGGTCGGCCCATGGAGGAGGCTACTTGGGAGACAGAGCGGGAGATGCGAGCAGATATCCTCACTTGTTTAAGGCATCAGGTATGTTTCTTGACTCGTTCGAGGACGGACGTTTGTTCAAGTTGGGGAGGATGTGACGACCCGGCCAGTCGTCTCATGAGTTACCGCTCCATTTTCCCTATTTTTTATGCTTTGTTGCCCATGTTTTGTGGTATTAGGTTGGTCGGATCGAGTTTGGAAAGGATTTGGTAAAGTTTGAGACAATTAGTTTCTTTTAAGGAAGCATAAGTTGGAAAAGTAAACTAGATGTTGACTTATGTGTTAGAGGACTAGGATGTGAGTTCCAATAGTTCTCTTAGCTTTAGGAGGTGATTTATGACTTAGGAGTGTGACTGGAATGAGTTTTGAAGGTCCAAAGTTAATTTAGGTTTGAATTGGCGAAGTTGATATTTTGGCGATTTTCGGTTAGTAGGTGAGATTTTGATATAGTGGTCAGAATGGAATTCTGAGAGTTGTAGCAGCTTGTTTATGTCATTTGGGATGTGAGTTCAAAATTTCAAGTCATTCGGACATAATATGGTTGAGTTTTTATCAAAAACGTAATTCGGAAGATTTTTAGAAACTTGGGCTTGAATGTGATGTAATTTGATTGATTTGATGTTGTTTGAAATATTTTGATGATTGGAACGAGTTTGAATAAGGTGTTAGGATATGTTTGTGCTTTTTGTTGAGGTCCCTGGGGCCTCGAGGTGATTTCGGATGGTTGACGGAGAAGTTGGATGTTTGTGGAAGCTGCAGATTTTCTACTTCTAGTATTTCCGCACATACGGATTTAGGGACCACATGTGCGATGCCGCAGGTGCGAAGGAGAATGCCGCAGATATGAAATGGGACTGGTGAGCAAATACTGCAGAAGCAGTCAAGATGACCGCATCTACGAAGCCGAAGATACGGAAGATCTATCGGATACAATATTGGGTTTTAAGTGAAGGACTTATATGTTGCACTTTCAAGAGGAATGAACTATCAATATCGACAACAAGAGTTCTGAGTATGCAGAGCAACAAATGCATTAAAAGGAAACATACACACACAAAAAAATCATCTACAAAGAAGTGTTCAGTAAGATACCATCAAATTAAGTACTTTTAAACTATAATACGTAATTATCTAACGACCATGACTAAATTGGTCATTTGTATAAGTTCTGATGGTGTCCTTTTATTTTGAATTCACTTATCATGCTAATGTAATACTATTATTTTTCAGCTTTAGATGATTTAAATGGTTAAACCATCACGTGCCATTATTAACTTGCAACGTATGTTCATAAATACCAGTACTACATTAAAAGCACGAAGGTACTTAGCAAAACTTTGTTCGTCTTTTTACCTTTTCAAGATTAATTTTACATTAGATAAAATAGTAATTTAAATTACTTTCCTAATATTTAGGACTATGATATCAATTTAAATTGTATTCGTATAATTTTTTTCCCTTATTTAAATCATGTAGGAAGTTCTAATAGTTAGGACTGTAATACAAATTGTTTACTTATTTAGACTATGTTACACAGCTATAATATCTTACATAAAGTTTCCTAATATTTAACTTTCATCAACCGTTCATATTCATATTGGGACATTTCGATCTGAATGCCCATGAAGACAAAATTGAGAAGTGCGAGTTAGAGTTGAAGAAGGCTATCTCTCTCTCTCTTTCTTTCTTTTTTCTATTTATTTTTAATGGGCATCTATATATTCGAACTATAATACTTTTATACTTACTAAAATAACATATTTTTTTCTTCACCCATTTTTTTGTATAATGATTAAAAATTATACTCAATACTTAGAACAAATAACAAAGAAAGTATTCAACAATATAAAAGAGAAAGAGAGAAAAAGGTGGTTGGCAAAATTAATAACACTAATAGTCCCGCAGACACAAAGATTCAAAACGAAGTTTATTCTTTTAAAATAGAATTCTTATTAAATAAAATTGTAATTGCAGTTAAACATTTATAATTCGAAATGGACAAATACATATTAGGAATTTGAATTACGAAAAGGAACATTTTTTAATATTGAGAAATAAATAATCAACTGATTGACAAAAGAAATCCAATGTTTTTAAAAATAATTCATTATATAAGTAAAATTATTTTTATGTTAACACATATCTCAGGATATATAAATTTATTTAAAAGGATAGAAGTGAAAGGAGTCATAAAATAGGATAAAGTCACCTATACATGATATTAAGAGCCAAAATAATTAAGATGTAAACTCCATAATAATCAATTGGATAGTCATTTAACTATTTCTTAAGTCATCTAGTTAATATTTTGGTGGTAAAATCATTTAATTAATTTTATTAATATTTAGATATAGTCATTTAGTTAATTCTCTAATATTAAAAATTTATTATTTAATATTTAAATTCCTAATATATAACTCCTAAATTTAAGGCAAATTCTCAATATTCGAATTTTTATGTTACGCATTGTTGGGATTTAATATTAGATATTTAGGAAAAATTCTTTAAAAATAAATCCTCGCCGTCAAAAAATGGCTATAAATATACATAATAACAAATATTATATGGAAAGGGGTTTAATGCACTAAGGAAAGGATAAAGTATATCCAAGATGGAATCATATGGACACAAAATCTTAAATGATTTATAATTCCTAAATTTAAGACAAAATTTTTAATGTTCCATATATATATATATATATATATATGTTACATAATGTTAGGTTTTCAAAAGGTACTTTTAAGGAAGTCTTTATATAAGGTGAAATATTTATCGATTTTAAGGTTTTTAATACTAAGACTTCCTACATGGTTCAAAATAAGAAAATATTTAATAATTAAATTTTTTGTTTATTTCACACATGAAGTTATCTTTTTATAATATTTAATATTTTAAAAACAACTAAAATTTATGGTTCAAAACGTAGCTACTGGATTTTTTTCTTGCAATTCTAATTTATTCCTTTTTAATTTATCGGAGCAATTTTATATAGTATTTTCAATTGATGAAGGAAATAGAATAATTTATAATTTTCTCCCGAGAAAGAAAAAGTTATCTTTAATTAGTTAATAGATCATGTTTGTGTTAATTATTAGAGAACTTGAAAATGACGGAAAAAATAGAATAATATTCAAAAGACCTCTTTTATGTTTTTTTTTCTTCAAATTTTTATATCTTTAAAGGTTATATGTTCTTGCTGGAAATAAAAAGGTTGCACGATAAGTCGTAAAATTTAGATGATGAAATTATACACCTAAAACTAACTGTAGTTGAATATATAGAGAAATGATTGAGGAATATATGGGACAAAGTTCTAGACAAGCTTTTTTCAAATCTGAAAGAGGTCTAAGATAAGGAGATCCTATCTCTCCTTCTCCCATTGTCATATGTCCAGGAAATTAAATCTTATTACTTCTCTTAATGATTTTAAAGGTTTTCATATGAATAAGAATGGACCAAAAATTAATCACCTTACCTTTGCAGATGTTATCATTCTTTTTTCTAGTGGATGCAGGAAATCGTTGGTTCTTTTGATGGAGGCTCTAACTGAATATGAGAAAATCTCAGGACAATTGGTCAATAAGCAAAAATCATGTGGTATCCTTGCTAGCTCCCAACACACCACCAGATGAGATCTCTAAGGGTGGAAGGGATTGTTAGGGCATATATTATTAATTATGTATTTGGATATAATATATTCTAATAATTATCATGGTTAAAAGTTAAAGTGAGAGATTGTTGGGATATATACTATTAACCACAGGTTTGATTTAGCTAAAATATTTATTATGAAATAATTGTTTATTCAGTTTTAATAAAGTTTTAAATAGATCATATAATAGTCTGTGTCCGTTGCTTAGATAGTAGATGATTTAGTGTATAGAGTTTAGCTTATACACGGAAGATTAAATCATCGGTTCTAATAAGTATAAGGTTTGAGTTCACAATCTAATGATGAAATTGGACAAACCATCAGGAATAACTGTAGCACAAGATTAAATATAATTTATCTTGATTATGGGAATGATTTAGTTCCAACTTCTTGTGCTAGTACATTTTGTATGTATTGAACGGACCAGGTAGAGATAAGTATTTTATACTGACTTAATAAAATAAACTCTCTAGCCATTAAATGTACTTATACTCTTAATCTTGATATAATTATTATTAGTTGTGTATATTATTATTGTTTTGATTTATTAAAAGGCGAGATTCTTTCGTGGTCAATATGCCTGGTAAATTGGATAATAATAATGTACATTGGCGAAGTAATAGTTAGTTGATGAAATCCATGTCTCGGTTTAGAGATTGATGATACACCTTTATGAAACCTTATAAGTTTTCATGTGTAAACTCGGCCGGTGGATTTTGTATCCGACACATGAAATAAGTTAAGCGAAAGTCTAAAGGAAATAATCAATAAATTAAATCGTCAGTAATTTAATTTATTTGATTAGTATCTGAGTCTTAACATGAGGAGTTAAATAAGATTTAATGATGAATTTTGAAATTGAATAAGGAGTGCAATTACGGATTTTTAGTGGAATAATTCGTAATTAATTATGGTAGATATTAATTTCAAAAATTAGAAATTAATTCCATAATTCGAGCCTTGTTAATTAAATTTTATGGTCTCTACTGTGCCTAAATAATAAGAAATAAAGGAATCCTTTTTCTGGGGGAAGATAAAACCCAATAGGTTTTGGAAAAGGGCCTCAGCCTTTAAAACTTGTGCTATAAATACATAAAGTTTTCCATCTAGAGGGAGAAGTATATGGTGGCTGAAATTTTCAGCCAAGTTTTCCTAGAAATTTTACCCACACGAAATTGCTATTTCCGTTATTATTTGTGTATTACAGTAGAAGACCGTGGAACATTCGAGGATCACGGTTGTGCGGGTGATGGAAATTCCATTGAGAAGTTATGGAACTGAAGGCTCACGTGGTAGAAGATATATGTTCACGCTTCAAGAGGTAACCCGTGAAATCTCGTTTATGCTAGTTGTCTAGAATATATGTGATTTTGATACTGGGATTGCTTTCGCTTCTTATTATAATCCATCAATTGGTATCAAAGCCCACTCACATCTAATTAGATAACTAAGTTTTTCATGAAACAAGAATATGGTGTTTTTGGCGTTTCGAGGTCGTTTGGACTGTGATTTGGACATTTTTCTATTTTCTGAAAATTATTTCTTAATAATTTTAATTTATTTTAATTCAATGGTGGTGGGGTGACTCTCATGGTCCCCATGATAAAATACAAGTCATATAATAGGTTTACACATGGACTATTAGCAAATAGTCGTGTTGTTGTATTAAAATCAATAATAAATGTGTATGATTTTATTGACTAGGTCTTACTAGGTATAATTGATATTGTGTGATGATATAATTATTTTGTAACAAAGTAAAATTCTCTATTTGATATCCTGGATGACTAATGATTGGAGCGTTTGGCATATTTGTGCATAAAAAAATCTCAAATTTAAGTTTATGTGTTCATGCCCTACGTGATTACTAGTTTGGATTTTCGATGAAGAATTTTGTTCTCTGATTGGAGGTTCTAATTAAGTGAAATATGACGATATTTTGTATAGGTTTTATATTGTTGGTATGACTTTTAAGCTATGGTCTACCATAAAATAAATTTATGAGCTAAATATATATTCACTTGTAAATTGAGAATTTTATGAGTAATAAAAAGTTACCGCTAAAGTGGTTTATTTATTCGAACTCATGAAAAATTCTTAGTAAATTTGTACATGTGAAATTATATCTATTCATGGATTGATCATTATGATTAATAAGTAGGATCCACAAAATGGTCTATTTATTTGATTCATTGAATTATGTTTAATATACAATGTGAAAATTATCCTTAAGAAATCTATATTAATGGTGGAGGTTCTAAATTAGAAAAAGAGTTTTATCTTTGGTTACTAGTGAAACTAACTCCACCCATGAGAAGATATATTGGGGTTCCACCGAACGGGAGAAAATATTATATCTCAGGTTCTTATGTGTTTAATAAAAGGATAATTTATTGCAAAAGAAGATATTATATATCCTAGAAATAGGAAGAACATAATATATGCCTTGAGCTCATAGTGTAATTATAAGGAGAATGAAAATCAATATCATATTTATTTTAATTCATGGGACTATTTAAAACGTTTATTCTCCGAGTTTGGTTACAAGCTGGTGGTCATGAATTTGACGGACTCCGATTGACCTGAAACTTGGTGGGTTCATCAAAAACAATCTAGTGAGAAAAACTCACTGATATGCAGCGAATCATGTTATTTTTTGGTATTTTGAGGTTGTTTAAATGGGTTTTCAAGCAGTTTATTAAATTGAATTTGTTATAAATATGAAAATTATTTCTTATATATAGGTTATATTTGTGTTAAATTTGAAATATGTGATTTAACTTGATATCATATATATGAAGAATGCAAATCAAATGGATTTAATCCTAACTACGCCAAAAATAATTTATTCGAATTTGGTCCAGTTTTGGCGATCATGAATTTCAGGATCTCCAAATGACCTGAAATTCAGTAGGATCATCGGAAACGGTCATATAAGAAGAACCCACTGCTATGCAGTGAATCACATCGTGTTTTGACGATTCGAGATCGTTTACATGAGTTTTTTGGAGGTTTGACGGATTAAAATGTGATTTACATACGAAAAGTCATTCTTTCTATCGTTTTATTTATGTCTAATCTGGAACATGATAACACATGTTGATTTGACATGAATTGCTATATATATATATATATATATATATATATATATATAGATATATATATATATATATATATATATATATATATAATACAGGTCATATTTTAAATTCTTAAAAATGCTTAAAATGATAAGTTTCTAAATTTGGTCGCAACTTTTGGAGATTGTGACTTTACAGATCTCCGATTGATATAAAATGTTGGTAGATTTATCAGAAATAGTTCAATGAACAATAATCACTGCTATGCAGTGTAAAATATTAATTTTAGTATTTTAAGACTGTTTAAATGGGGTATTGAGCATTTTTTAAAATTGTGAAACTAAATACTCAGAGAGAAGTTTGTGGTTGTGATAAAGTGGTGATAGGAATTAACCCCTATGGTCTTCATTTTTTATTTATAGTGAGATAGTAAATTTACGCGTTGACATTAGGTCTTCCTCCATATCGGATAAATTTATTATGAACTCACTAGATATAGTTACTAGTTATTGATAATCTATGTTAGCTCTCCATCTGAGTTTAAGGGTTAAATCAATTTTGTAACTAAAATACAATCATGATTAAATGGTGATAGAATTATATTTCTATGGTCTTTCACTATTAATTTCAAGTGAGTAGTAAATTTACGTGTTGACTTTAGGTCTTTTTCCATATCGGATAAATTTATTATAAGTCCACTAGGTGAAATACTGGTAATTGATATCGTATACTTACTCTCCATCTGAGTATACATGTTGGATCAATGGAACTAGAGCTATTAAAAATGATGTTCACTTGACTTAAATTAACAGTATACTCTCCATCTGAGTTGGGTATGTTATAATTATTAGAGTAATAATCTTGCATTGCATATGTATGTTGCACGAGTAGGTCTTTTCCCATCGAAATTGCCATTCAAGATGCATGACATATATGTGTAGTGTGTTTAAAATTTTTGTATTAAAAAGTTATATACAATTGACTGAAAATAATAGTATGCTCTCCATCTGAGTTGGTTCTATTTATTTTTAAATGGGTAACCACTAGTTATCCATGGGTAATAAAGTCAAAAAATCCCCAAAAGGATCACCGAATCCAGAAGAATCACTGAGTTCTGCCCCCTATACAGGCGGAAGGTAGGCAACTTTTGAATTGAAAAGGAAACTAGACATTGGTTATCGTGATTATAAAACGTAATAATTCCACTATATAATCTGATAGTATGAATTTTTGTTTGCTTATATTTTTTTTTCGTTATAAAATCTTGTAGATCCTACATAATGTTTTCTACTAAAATTTTGTATCACATATGACGTGTGATAACAATCACGATTAATTAAAGAGAGAAATAAGTAAAATAAACAAAATTGTTCATATGCCAAAAGCCCTTTCCAGTTTTTTAAAAGATGATTAAGATTTAAATTAGAAATTATAATATATGTAGTTAAGACTAAATGAATGTTCCAGAATATACACGTCATTTTTAAGTTAATGCAATACATTAATAAAATTATATCAAATTATGAGTACTAAGAAATGAGAAATTATTAATTTTAATATGAATAACAGGATATTATAAATAAAAGCATTATCATGTTTGCTAGCTGTAACATGTATCTTACTCTGTTTTGCTTAATGATCAACTGGTTCACTGAGCGGTTGAGGCTATGGATAATACGGTTAATCGTTTTATCCGCCGGTTAACCCGTTTTATATCCGTATTAAATATGGTTCGTGTCAGATATTTAATCCGTTTTTTATATTACCCTTTTTACCCAAACCATATCCGACCCGACCCGCCAGTTTGCACCCCCTAGTTAGATGGAATTTAATTCTAGTTTCTGGGCAAAATAAGAGATGGATATTTGTTTTATTTTTCGAATAACCCTTGAGTTATTGAACTAAATAAACATTGTATTTGTTGTGGTACATGAATGCATGACCTTGTTATTGTATATTGATATCTCTCCTGAACACAACAATATTGGTCTACCTCATAAGAGAATATGTTCTTCAAAATTGGGTAAAACTTATCTGTGCAACTTTTGTCTAAATCATATTAATCTGGATAGGATTTCAAGTTGGTCAAGGATAGACCTTAAGGTTCATTGAAAGTAGAGGCACTACCAACTTCTGGATCCTATTTGGAATGAAATTTGACTAAAAGATATTTCCTTTTAAAAGGAAATAAAACTAGTGATAAGTTAGAATGAAAAGGAAACTAGACATTGGTTATCGTGATTATAAAACGTAATAATTCTACTATATAATCTGGTAATATGAATTTCTGTTTGCATATATTTTTTATCGTTATAAAATCTTGTAGATCCTATATAATTTTTTCTATTAAAATTTTGTATCACATACGACATGTGATAACAATCACGATTAATTAAAGAGAGAAATAAGTGAAATAAACAAACTTGTTCATAAGCCAAAAGCCCTTTCCAGTTTTCTCAGAGAATATTAAGATTGAAATTAGAAATTATAATATATGTAGTGTAAGACTAAATGAATGTTCCAGAATATACACGTCATTTTTAAGTAAATGCAATACATTAAACAAATTACATCAAATTATGAGTACTAAGAAATGAGAAATTATTAATTTTAATATGAATAAAAAGATATTATAAATAAAAGCATTATCATGTTTGCTAGCTGTAACTTGACTCTTCCTCTATTTTGCTTAACGATCAACTGGTTCACTTAACGGTTAAGGCTATGGATAATACGGTTAATCGTTTTATCCGTCGGTTAACCCGCTCTTTATCCGTATTAAATATGATTCAGGTCAGAGATTTATCCATTTTTTATATTACCCGTTTTTACCCGAACCATATCCGACCTGACCCGTCCGTTTGTCACCCCTAGTTAGAAGGAATTTAATTCCAGTTTCTTGGCAAAATAAGAGATTGATATTTGTTTTATTTTTCGAATAACTCTTGAGTTATTGAGCTTAATAAACATTGTATCTCTTGTGGTACATGAATGCATGACCTTGTTATTGTAAATTGATGTCTCTCCTGAACAGAACAATATTAGTCTACCTCATAAGAGAATATGTTCTTCGAAATTGAGTAAAACTTATCTGTGCACTTTTGTCTAAGTCGTATTAATCTGGATAGGATTTCAAGATGGTCAAGGATGGACCGTAAGGTTCATTGAAAGTAGAGGCACTACCAATTTCTGGATCCTATTTGGAATGAAATTTGACTAGAAGATATTTCCTTTTAAAAGGAAATAAAACTAGTGATAAGTTAGAATGAAAAGAAAACTAGACATTGGTTATCGTGATTATAAAACGTAATAATTCCACTATATAATCTGATAGTATGAATTTTTGTTTGCTTATATATTTTTTTTTGTTATAAAATCTTGTAGATCCTATATAATTTTTCTATTAAAATTTTATATCTCATACGACGTGTGATAACAATCACTATTAATTAAAAAGAGAAATAAGTGAAATAAACAAAATTGTTCATATGCCAAAAGCCCTTTTCAGTTTTTTCAGAGAAGATTAAGATTTAAATTAGAAATTATAATATATATATATATATAGTTTAAGACTAAATGAATGTTCCAGAATATACACATCATTTTTAAGTTAATGCAATACATTAAAAAATTTATCAAATTATGAGTACTAAGAAATGAGAAATTATTAATTTTAATATGAATAACATGATATTATAAATAAAAGCATTATCATGTTTGCTAGCTGTAACTTGTATCTTCCTTTGTTTTGCTTAATGATCAACTGGTTCACTGAGCGGTTGAGGCTATGGATAATACGGAAACCGTTTTATTCGCCGGTTAACCCGTTTTTTATCCGTATTAAATATGGTTCGGGTCGGATATTTTATCTGTTTTTTATATTACCCGTTTTTATCCGAACCATATCCGACATGACCTGCCCGTTTGCCACTCCAAGTTAGAAGGAATTTAATTCAATTTTCTGGGCAGAATAAGAGATGGATATTTGTTTTATTTTTCGAATAACTCTTGAGTTTTTGAGCTTAATAAACATTGTATCTCTTGTGGTACATGAATGCATGACCTTGTTATTGTATATTTATGTCTCTCCTGAACAAAACAATATTAGTCTACCTCATAAGAGAATATGTTCTTCGAAATTGAGTAAATCTTATCGGTGCGCTTTTGTCTAAGTCATATTAATCTGGATAGGATTTCAAGTTGGTCAAGGATGGACCTTAAGGTTCATTGAAAGTAGAGGCACTACCAACTTGTGCATCCTATGTAGAATAAAATTTTGACTAAAAGATGTTTCCTTTTAAAAGGAAATAAAACTAGTGATAAGTTAGAATGAAAGGGAAACTAGATATTGGTTATCGTGATTATAAAACGTAATAATTCCACTATATAATCTGGTAGTATGAATTTATGTTTGCTTATATTTTCTTTCGTTTAAAAATCTTGTAATTTTATATCACATACGACGTGTGATAACAATCATGATTAATTAAAGAGAGAAATAAGTGAAATAAACAAAATTGTTCATATGCCAAAAGCCCTTTCCATTTCTCAGAGAATATTAAGATTTAAATTAGAAATTATAATATATGTAGTTTAAGACTAAATGAATGTTCCAGAATATACACGTCATTTTTAAGTTAATGCAATACATTAAAAAAATTATATCAAATTATGAGTACTAAGAAATGAGAAATTATTAATTTTATTATGAATAACAAGATATTATAAATAAAAGCATTATCATGTTTGCTAGCTGTAACTTAAATCTTCCTCCGTTTTGCTTAATGATCAACTGGTTCACTTAACGGTTGAGGCTATGGATAATACGGTTAACCGTTTTATCCGTCGACTAACCGGTTCTTTATCCGTATTAAATATGGTTCGGGTTGAAGATTTTATCCGCTTTTTATATTACCCGTTTTTACCCGAACCATATCCGACCTGACCCGCTCGTTTGCCACCCCTAGTTAGAAGGAATTTAATTCCAGTTTCTTGGCAAAATAAGAGATGGATATTTGTTTTATTTTTCGAATAACTCTTGAGTTATTGAGCTTAATAAACATTGTATCTCTTGTGGTACATGAATGCATGACCTTGTTATTATATATTGATGTCTCTCCTGAACAGAACAATATTAGTCCACCTCATAAGAGAATATGTTCTTCGAAATTGAGTAAAACTTATCTGTGCACTTTTGTCTAAGTCATATTAATCTGGATAGGATTTCAAGTTGGTCAAGGATGGACCTTAAGGTTCATTGAGAGTAGAGGCACTACCAATTTCTAGATCCTATTTGGAATGAAATTTAACTAGAAGATGTTTCCTTTTAAAAGGAAATAAAACTAGTGATAAGTTAGAATGAAAAGGAAACTAGGCATTGGTTATCGTGATTATAAAACGTAATAATTCATCTATATAATCTGATAGTATGAATTTTTGTTTTCTTATATTTTTTTTTCGTTATAAAATCTTGTAGATCCTCTATAATTTTTCTATTAAAATTTTGTATCACATACGACGTGTGATAACAATCACTGTTAATTAAAGAGAGAAATAAGTGAAATAAACAAAATTGTTCATATGCCAAAAGCCCTTTTCAGTTTTCTCAGAGAATATTAAGATTTAAATTAGAAATTCAAATATATGTAGTTTAAGACTAAATGAATGTTCCAGAATATACACGTCATAAGTTATTGCAATACATTAAAATATTATATCAAATTATGAGTACTAAGAAATGAGAAATTATTAATATTAATATGAATAACATGATATTATAAATAAAAGCATTATCATGTTTGCTAGCTGTAACTTGTATCTTCCTTTGTTTTGATTAATGATCAACTGGTTCACTGAGCGGTTGAGGCTATGAATAATACGGTTAGTCGTTTTATCCGCCGGTTAATCCGTATTTTATCCGTATTAAATATGGTTCGGATCGATTATTTTATTCATTTTTTATATTACCCGTTTTTACCCGAACCATATCCGACATGACCTGCCCGTTTGCCACCCCAAGTTAGAAGGAATTTAATTCAATTTTCTGGGCAGAATAAGAGATGGATATTTATTTTATTTTTCGAATAACTCTTGAGTTATGGAGCTTAATAAACATTGTATCTCTTGTGTACATGAATGCATGACCTTGTTATTGTATATTGATGTCTCTCCTGAACAAAATAATATTAGTCTACCTCATAAGAGAATATGTTCTTCGAAATTGAGTAAAACTTATCTGTGCGCTTTTGTCTAAGTCATATTAATCTGGATAGGATTTCAAGTTGGTCAAGGATGGACATTAATGTTCATTGAAAGTAGAGGCACTACCAACTTGTGCATCCTATTTAGAATGAAATTTGACTAAAAGATGTTTCCTTTTAAAAGGAAATAAAACTAGTGATAAGTTAGAATGAAAAAGAAACTAGACATTGGTTATCGTGATTATAAAACGTAATAATTCCACTATATAATCTGGTAGTATGAATTTTTGTTTGCTTATATTTTTTTCGTTATAAAATCTTGTAGATCCTATATGATTTTTTCTATTAAAATTTTGTATAACATACGACGTGTGATAACAATCACTATTAATTAAAGAGAGAAATAAGTGAAATAAACAAAATTGTTCATATGCCAAAAGCCCTTTTCAGTTTTCTCAGAGAATATTAAGATTTAAATTAGAAATTATAATATATGTAGTTTAAGACTAAATGAATGTTCCAGAATATACACGCCATTTTTAAGTTAATGCAATATATTAATAAAATTATATCAAATTATGAGTACTAAGAAATGAGAAATTATTAATTTTAATATGAATAAGATGATATTATAAATAAAAGCATTATCATGTTTGCTAGTTGTAACTTGTATCTTCCTTTGTTTTGCTTAATGATCAACTAGTTTACTGAGCGGTTGAGGCTATGGATAATACCATTAACCGTTTTATCCGTCAGTTAACCCGTTTTTTATCTATATTAAATATGGTACGGGTCCGATATTTTATCCATTTTTTATATTACCCGTTTTTACCCGAACTATATCCGACATGGCCTGCCCGTTTGCCACCCCAAGTTAGAAGGAATTTAATTCAATTTTCTGGGCAGAATAAGAGATGGATATTTGTTTTATTTTTCGAATAACTCTTGAGTTATTGAGCTTAATAAACATTGTATCTCTTGTGGTACATGAATGCATGACCTTGTTATTGTATAATGATGTCTCTCCTGAACAAAACAATATTAGTCTACCTCATAAGAGAATATGTTCTTCGAAATTGAGTAAAACTTATCTGTGCGCTTTTGTCTAAGTCATATTAATCTGGATAGGATTTCAAGTTGGTCAAGGATGGACATTAATGCTCATTGAAAGTAGAGGCACTACCAACTTGTGAATCCTATTTAGAATGAAATTTGACAAAAAGATATTTCCTTCTAAAAGGAAATAAAACTAGTGATAAGTTAGAATGAAAAAGAAACTAGACATTGGTTATCGTAATTATAAAACGTAATAATTCTACTATATAATCTGGTAGTATGAATTTTTGTTTGCTTATATTTTTCTTGGTTATAAAATCTTGTAGATCCTATATAATTTTTCTATTAAAATTTTATATCACATACGACGTGTGATAACAATCACCATTAATTAAAGAGAGAAATAAGTGAAATAAACAAAATTGTTCATATGCCAAAAGCCTTTCCAGTTTTTTCAGAGAAGATTAAGATTTAAATTAGAAATTATAATATACGTAGTTTAAGACTAAATGAATGTTCCAGAATGTACACGTCATTTTTAAGTTAATGCAATACATTTATAAAATTATATCAAATTATGAGTACTAAGAAATGAGAAATTATTAATTTTCATATGAATAACAGGATATTATAAATAAAAGCATTATCATGTTTGCTAGCTGTAACTTGTATCCTCCTCTGCTTTGCTTAATGATCAACTGGTTCACTGAGCGGTTGAGGCTATGGATAATATGGTTAACCGTTTTATCCGCCGGTTAATTCGTTTTTTATCCGTATTAAATATAGTTCGGGTTGGATATTTTATCCATTTTTTATATTACCCATTTTATCCGAATCATATCCCACCCGACCCGCCCGTTTGCCACCCCTAGTTAGAAGGAATTTAATTTCAGTTTCTGGGCAAAATAAGAGATGGATATTTGTTTTTTTTTCGAATAACTCTTGAGTTATTGAGCTTAATAAACATTGTATCTCTTGTGGTACATGAATGCATGACCTTGTTATTGTATATTGATGTCTCTCCTGAACTGAACAATATTAGTCTACCTCATAAGAGAATATATTGGATAGGATTTCAAGTTAGTCAAAGATCGACCTTAAGGTTCATTGAAAGTAGAGGCACTATCAACTTGTGGATCCTATTTGGAATGAAATTTGAGTAAAAGATGTTTTCTTTTAAAAGGAAATAAAACTAGTGATAAGTTAGAATGAACCCTTTCTGATTTGTATGGTTAAATGAACATACTCGTAAGAGATAGATTTTGAGTATTTTGTGACGTTCATAAATGATTACTCAAAATATTAATATATTTATTTGCTGCACTGTATGTCTTAATGAATTAAGTAATTTAAAGATTTTTAAGACTTGAAACAGAGATGCATCAAAGAAATATATTAAGCTACTACAATTTGATTGTAGTGGCGAGCACATCTCTAAAAAGTTCTTTTATTACTTATCAGAATAAGGGACTACATCTCGATTGACTGCACGGTAAAGTCCATAATAGAGTGGTGTAGTAGAAAGAAGAAATAAATCTCTTTTGGAAATGGATAGACTAATGACATGTTATTCAGATTTTCCTTATTTGTTTTTGGAATATTTCCTGGAAACTGCAAATTACATTCTGAATTTAGTTCCTTCTAAGCTAGTACCTGAGACATCTATTGAACTGTGGACTGAATGTAAGCTTGGTCTATGGCATGTTCAGATATAGGATTGTCCCGCATATGTGCTGAAAGGGAAAGCAGATATGTAAGTTGGAACTGAGAATGGATAGGTGCATGTTTATCGAATATCCAAGAAAATGAATGGAGCTTTATTTTATTGTGCTAAAGAAAATAAGGCAATTGTTAAAATAATTGTATTTTTCTAGATAAGGACTGTTTAATAAAATATGTTCCTAGAAGTAAACTATTTTTACAGGAACTGGGCAAAGAAATAACTAGATGTTCAAGAACAACAACACCCACACGTCAGAATTGACGTTCCATTGCATTTAAGTAGTGGGAGAACGCTAATAGACATGATATGTCTTTATCGAGTGGGAGTGATGTTTGAACATTGAACACAATAGTAAGAAGTCACTAATATTTCAATGTCGTGAGGTAATGAAGGTAATATTAGTAGTACTTCGTCATAGTGGGATAAAGCTAAAGAAAATCATAGTTCGGTGAACATTCTTGGGATAGTTTCGGTAACAGGATCCCCGAAGAGTTTAATGCCAAACTAGATAGTTACGACAAAGCTCTACTGGAAAAATATTGCATCAGATATAACTTGACAAGATTCTTTAACAAAACCTTATTTGGTGAAGACTTTTAATAGCCATGTAAAAGAATGCCTGAGAAAGTTATAGATGCATGGTTATGAGTCTAAGTGGGAGATTGTTGGGGCATATACTATTAATCATGCATTTGGATATAACATATTCTAATAATTATCATGGTTAAAAGTCAGAGTGGGAGATTGTTGGGATATATACTATTAACCATGGGTTTGATTTAGCTATAGTAGTTATTATGAAATAATTATTTATTCAGTTTTAATAAAGTTTTAAATTGATCATATAATAGTCTGTGTCCTTTGCTTATATAGTAGATGATTTAGTGTATAGAGTTTAGCTTATACACGAAAGATTAAATCATCGGTTCTTATAAGTATAAGGTTTGAGTTCACAATCTAATGATGGAATTGGACAAACCATCAGGAATGATTGTAGCACAAGATTTAATATAATTTATCTTGATTATGGGAATGATTTAGTTCCAACTTCTTGTGCTAGTACATTTTGTATGTATTGAACGGACCAGGTAGAGATAAGTATTTTATACTGACTTAATAAAATAAACTCTCTAGCCATTAAATGTACTTATACTCTTAATCTTGATATAATTATTATTAGGTGTGTATATTATTATTGTTTTGGTTTAATAAAAGGCGAGATTCTTTCGTGGGTCAATATGCCTGGTAAATTGGATAATAATAATGTACATTGGCAAAGTAATAGTTAGTTGATGGAATCAATGTCTCGGTTTAGAGATTGATGATACACCTTTATGAAAGCTTATAAGTTTTCATGTGAAAACCTGGCCGGTGGATTTTGTATCCGACACATGAAATAAGTTAAGTGAAAGTCTAAAGGAAATAATCAATAAATTAAATCGTCAGTAATTTAATTTATTTGATTAATATCTGTGTCTTAACATAGGGAGTTAAATAAGATTTAATGATGAATTTTGAAATTGAATAAGGAGTGCACTTACGGATTTTTAGTGGGAATAATTCGTAATTAACTATGGTAGATATTAATTTCCAAAATTAGAAATTAATTCCATAATTGGAGCCTTGTTAATTAAATTATGTGGTCTCTACTCTACCTAAATAATATGAAATAAATGAATCTTTTTTCTGGTGGAAGAGAAAACCCAACATGTTTAGAAAAGGGTCTCAACCCTTAAAACTTATGCTATAAATACATAAGGTTTTCCATTTAGAGGGAGAAGTACATGGTGACTGAAACTTTCAGCCAAGTTTTCCTAGAAATTTCGCCCACACAAAATTGCTATTTCCGGTATTATTTGGGTAACAAAGTAGAAGACCGTGAAACGTTCAAGGATCATGATTGTGCGGGTGATGGAGATTCCATTGAGAAGTTATAAAACTGAAGGCTCACATGGTAGAAGAGATATGTTCACGCTTCAAGAGGTAATCCATAAAATTTCGTTTATGCTAGTTGTCTAAATTACATGTGATTTGACGCTGGGATGACTACCTTGTTTTTGCATACTCCTTACTAACTATAGGAGGACCTTATTGTATAGGTTGGAGTTGTTAGGATTATGATTCCTACTAAAGACAACAACCTTCATATTGAATAATTCGGATATATAAACTACATGAGCGGAAGCTAACCTGAATTCATATGTGGAAATGTTGAGCCTCCTTTTGATGATTGTCCTTTGTTGTGAACTCCTTTAGCCTTCCTTCAAGTTTCTTGAAGTATATTTGTCCCCACAAGAATGTATCCACAATACTCAACAATATAGGAAAAGGTTCACAATAATAGTGTTATGACAATTATCAAAATTTGGCTTATGGTTTTCCACCCTATTTGCAAGACAATGGATTGTTTGAGTTCTTGATTCAATGGGAGGAAGAAGAACTTGTCTTGCACTAGAATGGGAACCATAACCCCACTTTATAACTCTAGGAGTTACATAACCCAAGAGACAAGAGTTACAAGACAAGAGTTATGTCTTGAGTTATGTCTTGCAAGAGTTACATAACTCAAGAGTCACAAGCAAGTAACCATAGTTACTTATGTAACCTTAGTTAGCCCATCATAAACTAAGGTTACCCTTTTGGGTATCTACACATTAGTCCTACACTTTAGTATGACAATACATTGGCCCCCTTAACATAATGTCCATAAGACCACATAATTAGGCCAAACCATAAGATAGCACATAACATATAATTATCCATATATTGTTCATATGTGTGTAGATATAAGTCCATATATCTAGATATAAATCCATATATCTTACAATCTCCCACTTGGACGAGATATACAAACATATGTACAAACCTTAATATTATATGTTACAAACCTTAGGTGCACAAAATTGCTATCACAATAAAATTGTCATGAACAATCCGGTCCATCAATTATACCAACATAGGACCTAAGAGCTCGTCGTTACTCATTCGTAACTAGAACCAATCATAGATCACGTATATCAATATAACCAACGACATGGATCAAGTGTAGGTATGTAGCATGGAAATAACATAAAGTGTGGTCAATAGAATGTCTATTTCCAACTGGTTCTCTTTATTGAGATCATACTTAAACTGTAAGAGTACAAAACTTTAAAACTGAATATCTGCGCAGATATAACTGAATTACTGAATTACTGAATTTCTGAATATAATGGACAATACGTAAATGTGCAATACAAACTCCCACTAAAATACATAATCCTTATCTGATTTGACACCCATACAAGCAATATGCTCAAGAAATACTTTTGGTGTCAATCCCTTAGTGAGCGGATCCGCAAGCATGGAGTTTGTACTTATGTACTTAATGCACAATTGTCCATTTTGTACTCTTTCTTTAACAACCCGAAATTTGACGTCCTTATGTTTTGCTTTCGTCAAACTACTGTTGTTATTAACATATGCAACCATGGTTACATATGTTATTAGCATAAATGGCAAAATCGGAGTCGATATACCTGATGATCTCAAACTGGTCCGAACTCCGATATGTAAGCATGTAATCCTTTGTTCTATGTATGTTCCTCATGACCCTTTTTGGCTGCCTACCAATGGTCCATACCCGGATTGCTTAGATATCTGCCTAACATCCCAACAATGTATGCTATATCAGGTCGTGTACATACCTGAGCATACATCAGACTACCTACCGCCGAAGCATGAGGCGTCTTCTACATTTCCAAAATTTCATAATTATTTTTTGGGCACTGTTTGAGACTAAACTTGTCTCCCTTAGTAACAGGGGTGTTGCCTGGTTTACAATCCTGCATGCCAAATCTTTTCAGAAACTTATCGATATAGCCCTTTTGTGACAGACCGAGAACACCTTTAGAGCGATCTCGTTGTATCTGAATTCCTAATACAAAAGAAGCTTCACCAAGATCTTTCAATTCAAATTTCTTTGAAAGAAATTTCTTAGTTTCAAGTAATAATGCTATATCGTTACAGGCAAGCAGTATGTCATCGACATATAAAACCAGAAAAATATACTTACTCCCACTGAACTCATGGTATATACAGTCATCAGCAATATTCGATTCAAAACCAAAAGATGTAATGACTGCATGAAACTTATAATACCATTGACGAGAAGCTTGCTTGAGCCCATAGATGGATTTCTTTAATTTGCAAACCTTCTTCTCTGATTCATCCGAAACAAAGTTTTCAGGTTGCACCATATAAATTGTTTGCTCAATGTCACCATTGAGAAAAACAGTCTTAACATCCATTTGATGAAGCTCAAGATCAAAATGTGCTACTAATGCCATTATAGTCCTGAAAGAGTCTTTCGATGAAACTGGAGAGAAAGTCTCTTTATAATCAATGCCTTCCTTCTGAGTGTAGCCTTTTGCGACAAGACGAGCTTTGTACTTAATAACATTGCCCCCTGAATCCCTTTTGGTTTTAAAAATCCATTTACAACCAATAGGTTTCGTACCTTCGGGCAACGTACAAGCTCCCAAACGTCATTATCACTCATAGGCTTCATCTCATCATTCATGGCATCAATCCACTTTTGAGAGTTAGAACACTTAATGACTTGACGGAAGTTGATTGGATCATCTTTCTCAAGTCCAATATCACTTCCTTGTTCTTGAAGAAATACAACATAATCATTCGAAATTGCATTTCTCCTCTCTCTAGTGGATCTCCTTAATGGCATTTCAGTTTCTTGAGGTTGTTGAGTTTGATTTTCATTAGTTATATCAGGGTCCTAATGGGGAAGATTTTCGAGATTGTCTTGAACCGGAGTTGCATCAACAACTTGAGGGAAAGACACATGTTCTTCCTCAAAGACAAAATCTCTAACAACTTTATTTATCTCCCCACCCCCCAAACTCAATATCCTCAAAGAAACCTAGCATTTCCCGTCTCAAAAATAGTTCGTGATGTGGGATCATAAAACTTAAAAACCCCTGGATTTTCAGAGTATCCAACAAAAAAAGCTAATAACCGTCTTAGCGTCCAGTTTCTTTTCATTCGGCCTATAAGGCCTTGCCTCAGCTGGACAAACCCATATATGAAAATGCCGAATACCGGGTTTATGTCCAGTCCAAAGTTCATATGGGGTTTTGATTGTAGCTTTAGTTGGAACTCTGTTAAGAATATAAGCTGCGGTTTTTAATATGGATTGGGACTTTTCATGAATAAGATATAGGTACCCATAACGAGAGTAATCGTCTATGAATGTGATAAAGTATTGTTGACCATTCCGACAAGGAGTAGGAAATGGCCCGCAAATATCCGTATGTATCAATTCTAAGACGTCCGAAGCTCTCTTGGCACCTAATCTAGTCTTGTTTGTTTGTTTTTCCTTGATACACTCAATACAAATTTCCGAATTTGAGGTATCAAGAGAATCAAGAATTCCATCTGACACGAGTTTCTGAATTCTTTGAATGGATATGTGACCCAAACGTTTATGCCAGAGTGATATAGAATTCTCATTAGTTAATTTCCTTTTAGTACCACTTAAACTTGTATGCAAAGTTTCTTTATTTGAAGTTATTGTATCAACCAAATATAAGCTATCAAATGTTGATAAAACACCAGTACCAATAAGATTTGAATTCCGAAAGAGACTAACTTTATTGTCCCCAAATGTACATTTATAACCGGATATGTGCAATTGGGGAACTGAAATTTAAATTCCGTCTAAAAGACGGTACAACAAAAGTCTCATTCAAATCTAAATGAAAACCGGTCTTAAACAACAGCCTAATTTTGCCAATAGCTTCAACTGGCACCTTCTTGCCGTCACCCTCATAGATGTATCTTTCACCATCTTTTGGTTTTCGGCAGTTCAGGCAACCCTGCATTGATATACTTATGTGAGTAGTAGCAGCAGAATCTACCCACCAAGTATCCTTAGGTACCGAAATTATATTAACTTCAGAACAAACAAGAGACAGAAATGTACCTTTTTTCGCACGCCAGGCATGGTACTTGGTACAATCTCTCTTTACATGATCAGTCCCATTACAAAGAAAGCAACCTAATTCAGTAATTTCAACCTTAGGTTCCTTATGTTGCTTAATCTTGGGCTTTACAACCGCAACTTCCTTATTTTTCCTCTTCTTAGAATCCCTTGAAGAGGATGCCTTAGAAGAAGATGTCAAATGAGCACTTTCTGCCTTATCTTGCTTAATCCTTTCCTCTTCTTGCACACAATGTGAAATGAGCTCATTAAGAGTCCATTTCTCCTTCAGGCAGTTATAACTGACCTTAAACTGATTAAAGTGTGTCGGAAGAGATATCAAAACAAAATACACAAGCAGTTCCTCAGGTAATTCCAGCTTGAGTGACTTAAGTTTCAAAGCAAGATGAGACATTTCCAAAATGTACTCCCGAATGTTTCCCTTGCCCTTATACCTCATAGAAACAAGTTTACTCAATAGTGCACTTGTTTCCGCCTTTTCGTTTTGAATAAAACGCTGTTCGAGGTTTTCAAGGAAAACTTTGGCATTAGGTTCATCATTCATAGTGCCCCTGAATGATTCTGGAATTGCACGCTTCATGATCATTAGACTCAAGCGATTCGAGCGTTCCCACTTCTCCATCGCTCTCTTTTCTTTAGGAGAGGATGTATCCTCAAGAGGAGTAGGTTGCTCGGTCCGAAGGGCTAAGTCAAGATCCATGCAACCGAGAACGATCATTACATTCTCTTTCCATTCCTTAAAGTTAGTGCCGTTAAGCACAGGGATGCTATTGATATTGGCAGAGATCGTAGAAGCAGAAGAGTTTACTGAAAATTGAACAAAGGATTACTAAATACATGCTTACAAAACTTGAACTTTAACTTTATAGATTCAAAATTAGGCATTTCCCATTACAAGATACCTAGCACAACATTGTTTTTAGTCTTTGGACAGAAAAACAACTTGTAAGTGGTACTCTTGGTGTAGTGATCAAACATAGACAATAAATTCCTGTCAAATATTAAACCTTCCTTTGGGGCGATTTAACATTCACATGGAAAACCAAATAATCGTCTCATATTTACCACCACAAGAATGTTCGAATTCCTGCCAAATAACACCTTCCTTTGGGCCGATGTTAAACGCATGGAAGACTAACATCCACAGTCATCTTATATTTTAAAATTAATCAATCTACACAATAGAGGTTACTTTGGCAACATAATGCTTCAATTGAAAAACTAAAATATTAGATGCTATAAACTTTAGTTCCTTAAGCCATTTTATGAATCTCACTTAATGTGTTACAAGTTTTGATGTGCAACACTTGAATATTAATCGTTGTTTATTGAATTGGACAATTCTATAATATATAAGAATTGATGGACTATAAAACAATTAACATTCACTGAAACTTAAGAGAGTTGAAACGTTTTTCTTAAACTTTACTGGACCAGACAATCGATTGTCAACACAGACAATCGATTGTTTGGTTTTTTCTGAAAATTTTAAGTCACTGGATGTGACAAGGAAAAATTTTTCTAAGTTACTGGACCAGACAATCGATTGTCAAAACAGACAATCGATTGTTTGGTTTTTTCTGAAAAATTTTTAGTCACTGGATGTGACAAGGAAAAATTTTTCTAAGTTACTGGACTAGACAATCGATTGTCAAAAAAAACAATCGATTGTTTGGTTTTTTCTGAAAAAATTTTAAGTCACTGGATGTGACAAGGAAAAATTTTTCTAAGTTACTGGACCAGACAATCGATTGTCAAATCCAGACAATCGATTGTCAGGTATAATTTAAAAAACATTTCATCTCACCGGAGTGTATACAATCGATTGTACAGTGTATACTTTTTCTGAATTATAACATGATTTTAACATGAATCTTTAAACATGAAAACATGTTATTTACCAACTAAATCATGCTATATACAACGTTTTAACATGATATAAAAACATCAAACTGAATCAAATCATAGCATTCATAAGATCATGCTATCATGCTATTTCATGGTAGAATTTCATAAACAAAATTCTAATTATACTTTAACATGAATCCTAATATAACATGAACCTTATGAACATCCAAATTATCCAAAATTGAAGGGTGGCTCTGATACCAATTGTTAGGATTATGATTCCTACTAAAGACAACAACCTTCATATTGAATAATTCGGATATATAAACTACATGAGCGGAAGCTAACCTGAATTCATATGTGGAAATGTTGAGCCTCCTTTTGATGATTGTCCTTTGTTGTGAACTCCTTTAGCCTTCCTTCAAGTTTCTTGAAGTATATTTGTCCCCACAAGAATGTATCCACAATACTCAACAATATATGAAAAGGTTCACAATAATAGTGTTATGACAATTATCAAAATTTGGCTTATGGTTTTCCACCCTATTTGCAAGACAATGGATTGTTTGAGTTCTTGATTCAATGGGAGGAAGAAGAACTTGTCTTGCACTAGAATGGGAACCATAACCCCACTTTATAACTCTAGGAGTTACATAACCCAAGAGACAAGAGTTACAAGACAAGAGTTATGTCTTGAGTTATGTCTTGCAAGAGTTACATAACTCAATAGTCACAAGCAAGTAACCATAGTTACTTATGTAACCTTAGTTAGCCCATCATAAACTAAGGTTACCCTTTTGGGTATCTACACATTAGTCCTACACTTTAGTATGACAATACATTGGCCCCCTTAACATAATGTCCATAAGACCACATAATTAGGCCAAACCATAAGATAGCACATAACATATAATTATCCATATATTGTTCATATGTGTGTAGATATAAGTCCATATATCTAGATATAAATCCATATATCTTACAGGAGTCCACATTTTCTTTCAAATGCATTTACCTCATCTCGTAATGCTATGAGATAGTTGTTTCTATCTTACAAGAAGAACTAGGGAGGAGATATCATATTTTGACTCCCTCTGTTCAGTGTACCTTTTCGGAGTTGAATAAAATGCTCAGTTTCTTTTTAAAAAAAGTAAAAAATAAATAAAAGGCAAGTCAACAAGCTGGCCCTATATCTGACCCTATTGTTGACATTATCACAACTTTGCACATATATGATGCATTATAATCAAATGGTCAACTTTTCAGTAAATGCTTTTTTGAAAACTCTGTATATCACAATTCACAACTAGAAACATAGAAAAAATTGGAGTCAACTATAGAAGAGTTGAAATTAAATAGGATGGCATTAAAGTCCATGGTCGGCCCTTCCCTTTTTGTGTCAGCTTGTCGACGAATTTTTGGCTTAGATGATGTAGTTGGTTACTTGGTGATACAGTGATATGATTGCTTTAAATATTTCGAATAAAGTTTAATTTATATATACCGATAGTGTAAAATTATTTGTACAATATTAGCTTATTTTTACATGTTATAGCATGTAATCTAGCTTTGACATTATCAACTCAATTTTTGTGTAAGGTCACATGTAGTCTGTTGTCTAGCTCCGCCATATATATATATATATATATATATATATATATATATATATATATATATATATATATATATATATATATCTTTTGCAAATATAACACACCCAGTATAATTTTATAAGTGGAGTTTGAGAAAGGTACGGTATACACAGATCTTATTCCTACCTTATGTCCAACGACTTGACCGGTCGTTTTGAGCTCTAGCTCGTCATTTAGCAGTTTGAGACCATGAGCAGCTTTACTTCAGGTATTATGATTTTTACGCATGGTTGGAACTGAATTCTTGGAAATTCGGAGTTGATTTGGAAAGAAAATTCTTATTCCGGAAGCTTTAAGTTGGAAGAATTGACTAAGATTGAATTTTTGAGTAAAAGACCTCGGATTTGTGATGGTTCCAGCAGGTTTGTATGATGATTTCGGACTTGGGCATATATCCAGATTGGGTTTTGGACCCAGGAACATTTCGGCCCCTATTGTAGAAGTTAGCAGTTTTGGAAGAGTTTCATAATTTTGGGTTGAAGTGTATTTTAGTGTTATCGATATCCATTTGGGATTCCGAGTGTAGGAGTAGCTCCCTATGATGATTCTGGTGTTGGGAGCGTGATCAGAAGTGAATTTGGAAGTCTGGCATTGGCACAATGTATGCTAACCATGTTGGGCATTCTACTACTCTGAGAACCTTAGCTTTGATTTGCTTGGTGACTTCTTCCTGTATTTTCAAACTCATATCAGGCGTGAACTTTTTGAGCTTTTGCTTTATCGGTACAACACATTGGATGGGTTGGCAATTTGTGAGCCACAATAGACGTACTCAGACCATTCATGTCATCATACAACCAGGAAAATATGTCCTCATACTCCTTTATAAATTCTGTGTATTCTTTCTTCGCTGATGGTGATAGGTGAATGCTTATTCGTGTTTCCTTAACGTTTTCTGCATTTCCCGGGTTCATAATTTTGGTCTCGCCCTGGTTGGATTTAGGTCTGTTCTCAAAGTTCTCAACTTCTTCGACAATCTCGCCAGGTATGTCATCTTCCTCTGAATCAATGTCTGTTTGTTGTGTTGTCTCATTGCATGTCACGGTGATTGGTTCGTCAAGACAAGTAATAGTGATGTTGTATTGCTAAAGCACGGATAGAAAATGGTAGCAACAAATATTAATTCATAAGAAAAAAATAAAAATGCTTTTGATAAATTGAATAACTATTTTGAACATCGAAGATCTTATTGCGGGAATTGAAAATTGCGAAACTAAAATAGTGAATAATGCTTGTTTTAGCCTTGCTACCTCGAGGCTCGTCGGGCTTTGGTTGTCCTGATGGTCGAATTCTTAAGATGTGCCCCTCTACTCAAAGCCTGTAAGGAAAGGCCTTCCTCTCCCTCCTCCTCCAGAATGATAGAACAGTCAATATCACTGTCCTGTAGAAACAAGTTCTTCACTACTGCAAGCGCTTCTTCTTCATCCGACCTATAAATAATGTCGGTTTGTTAGAAGGTCTACTCTAGATGCGGTATTGTCTGCTCTAGTGGGTAGTAAAGATCGCACTGTGGTGTCGACCAGCTATTGAATTCTTCCCAGGTGTATTCATATCCCAAACCGAAGGTAGTGCCATGTTTCTTGAGTTTTATGGGTATATAGATTCCTTAGAGGTTCTTGTCGAGGCCTTTTCCAGGTTGGTACCCACTCCAACTCAATATACTCTCGATTTTGCTATCCCACCATTTGTCTTTGTCGATAGCATTGACCTGCTCAATGTGGTGGTAAGTTTCTCCACCCATCTTACTTCTTCCCTCGATCGTCAGAATGGTCTAGCGGCTATATATAGGGTTGCTACCGTTGCCGTGAATGATCACTTCTTGGTGATTCTATTCGAACTTTGCTGCCTGATGCAGTGTTGAATCTACAGCTCCGGCAGCATGAATCCTTGGCCGTCCCAGCAGCAAGTTGTAAGATATTGGTACATCTATCACCTGGAAATCAACATCAAACCAGATTGTTCCCATCTGCATGCATAGACTAATCTCCTCAATGATGGACCTCTGAGAAACATCGAATGCTTTCGCATTGATCCTTTACCTCGTGTAGCCCTTTACCCAACTTCTTGAGTGTTACCAGCGGAAATATGTTAAGACTGGAACCTCCATCGATCAGGATTCTAGTAATGAAATAATCTTTGCACTGCACAATGATGTGTAGTGCTTTGTTGTGCCCCAACCCTTCAGGTAGCAGCTCGTCCTCATAAAAGGTGATCTTATCGCTTTCCACCACTTGTCCCACCATATTAGCCACTTCTCCGCTAGTGATGTTACTTGGTACATACGCTTCATTTAGCACCGTTAACAGAGGATTCTTGTGTCTCTTGGAATTTTGTAGCAAATAGAGAATGGATATTTATGTTTGCATCTTGTTTAATTGATCGATGACCGAATATTCATTGGCCTGTATTTTCCTCCAAAGGTTGTCTAGACCTGTCTCAATGAGGGGCAGCCGATTGGAGGCCTGCTGGCTTGTTTTAGCTATATGTTTAGGGGTATACACTCTACCAGTTCTCGTCATACCCTATGCTACAACAGTTTCTTCGATCCTGACCTTGCCCTTCCTTCTCGCTCGGCTGTATAGTCCCAGGGTACAACATTTGTATAGATGGGTGGCTTGGTTGATATCGCTACTGGGATCGGTGTTGATATCCTCACATCGAATAGAATATTTGCCTTAGGTGGAAAGACTGCAACCTCAAATAATGCGGGTGCATTTGCCGAAGGCACGCAGGAAGCTGAGGTGAATATGTATATACGTCTTGATTTTCAAACAGTGCCACCAGCAAAGACACTTGCGCCAATGATTAGATTGAGAGTAATTGTCAGTTTCTTTAGGTCATCACCTTCTATGATCAACCCAATTGATCCCGCGGAATCCTAGTCATCTTCTACTTCAATCATATGGATACCTCAACCCTTATGGTTTGGAAAAGGGTTATTATGGACGTTTGTAGCGGGTTCCTTTGCTACAATGATCTTGTAATCAATCAAAGACTATATTTTGTCTTTCAAGGAGCAGCATTCATCGATAGTGCGCCATTTCATGCTGGAGTGGTATGCACAGGACTTGTTTGGGTTAACCCACAGAAAAGAATTCTCAGGTGTTGCAACAGGGATGGGGGTGATATAACCAACAGCTTTGAGGTTCTCATATAGATGGGTTCAAGGATGGATGTATATTTTTTTGGAGGTCTACGATTAAAATTAGGTCGGGGTGTAGGGAACCTTTGGCATGCAGAGTGTTATTGATAATGGAATGGTTGAGTGTTATATGTTTGGTAGACATGAGCGGGTTGGGAGTATCTAGGTGTAGTAGGTTGATATGTAGGAGGTGGAGATGACTGATAAGTATGTGGTGGAGCTTCGTATGAGTGTGCTTGGTAATTTGCGGTTGGCTGGTATGTGAGTGGATGTATTGGGTAAGCTTGGTATGTAAGGGGGGACTTGGTCCCTTGTGCTACCATCACGGCCCCTACGTCCCTTTTTTTGGATACACAAACCGACTGTAAAGCCTTATTTGTAGCTTGCAAGGCTTCAAATTTGTAAATGTACCACTTTTAATACCTTCTTCAATTCTTTCACCTAATTTGATAATGTCGGAGAACTTGTGGTTCTCAATCATCATCAGTCGTTCATAGTATTGCTAGTCCTGAACCAGACAAAGAACTTGTTCATTTGCTCCTCTTCTAAGGCGGTTCTGACCTTAGCAGGTTTGGACCTCCAACCAGTAGCATACTCATGAAATATCTCTGTGGGCTTCTTCTTTAAATTCTCGATATAGAACATATTTGGTGCGTTCGTTGTATTAAACCTAAATATGTCCATAAAGTCAAATGCCATGCCTACACATCTTGAACACTTCTTGGGGTCTTGGCTGATGTACCTGATGTACCAAGATAATGCATCTCCATTCAAACTCCTTGTGAACAGCTTCATACGGATGCTTTCATCCTTCCCTACTCCAACCAGTTTGTCACATTATGTCCTCAGATGGACCCTTGGATGACCCACACCATCAAATATTTTGAACTTAGGAGGGTTGTACTGCTCAGGAAGTTCGACATTAGGATGTATGCAAATATCCTCATAGTTCAACCCATTGATTCCTTTGCTTCCCTCAACGCGCTGAATCCGGATGGTAGTTTCTTAAGTTCTTTGGGCAGGTTCCTGATAAGCAAATCCTTTTCATCAGACTCAGGTGTGCATGAGATAGGTTGGGTGTAGCGTGGCATGGTATCCACATAGATAGGATTGTTATAGTGGTCTGGTGACTGAGTGTGGAAATGGTCCTTTGCTAAGTTCTAAGGTTCTGGTATGAGTAGTAGAGTGTTGTTTGGGATATGGCAGATATTACATTGGTTCGTTAGCGGAGCAGCGTACTGGTGAGGTGCAAGGTGATTATGCTGTTTTGGGATATTTTAAGTAGGTATAGGTTTCTGAGCGTTAGGGAAGTTGGTTTCTAGGGTGCTGAGCGAAAATGATAGGTTTTCCAGATATCGAACCTGATCGAGCTTTTCTTGGAACTTTAACAGTTTCTGCTCAAACTATGACACATTCTCGTTAGGAACTTGAATACCCTGGCTATAAGTGGCCTTTACTATTTCAGCTGTGTTCCCTTCATGATGTTGTTCAAATCTTCCATTTTATTCTTACCTTTCTCCTTGCCTTTAATGGGACTAAGAGGGAGAGTGGGTGGAGGACCCCCTGGATCTTGTGAAGTAAGATGACGATACCAAAGCACATGAACTAACCTTTGGAGAGGTTAATATTAAAACAAAAAGAAATCAAAAGGTAATCAAGTCAATGAGGATTATAAATAATATTGCAATATTTAAACACATAGTGCGGGAATGTAAAGCGTCCTATTTGGGAACCTCTTTGTGCCCGAGGTAGGCTTAGCGACAAATAGACTTGGAGAAATTTTAATCCTAAATGTCTCATTTAATTGATAGAAATAGGTGAAACCCAAAACAACACTAAATAAAAAAGAAATAAAAATCACTCATGGGCATTGCCTTATTACATTTATAAAGCGAAAAAGTAAATTCCTATCTATTTGGTTCCAAATTTGACATCCTTGGCTCCATCGAACAGCTTCCCCAAATCATGAAGTCCCAGCAACATCTATGCTCTGGCTTGATGTCCACCTTCGATCCCTTCATCCTTTTGAAAGTCTTCAACCCTTTTGAGAAATTTTCCCTCTAGTTCTACTATTCCTCGCTCCAAGTATCCTAGCCTTTTGTTGGCACTGATAGCCATGTATTTGCATTCCTCAATCAACTTCTTATTGGATTCTTGTATATCACGATGTTCATTCTCGCATTCACGAATCTTTTTGCATAGCTTGTTGTACTTGACTTGTGCCTCGACCCTTTCATCTATAATCATGTGATCTCGAACGAACCCTATCTGGCCTAGACCATCCTAATTGTCTTCCAACCAACCAGAATAGAAAGGCGTACAACCGGCCTGATATCTGTCTGGATCGATAGTGTCTTTATCCATTACAATCTTGCAGTGCCACATGTGCTCGGCTTGGCACTTATGGGGACTATCATCATATTGGAAGTCGGCTTGAAGATGTCTCATCTAGTCGAACCTGGGTATGACTTTATTCCTACTTTCTTGCCTCATAACTCGAATACCGATGTAAGGGTATGTTCCTCTTAGACCAATCAGTATCAGAAAAGGCGCATCTCTAGATCGGACGATGAACTCCTCTATCAGAAACTACTCGAACATCCATTTAACCTGTTTTTCGGTTAGATTATCAAAGAGCTTAACCCATTCTCTATCATTAGGCTGAGCAAACATGTCAGGAATGTAATTCAATTGCTTTGGGTGGTGGAAAGTGATATGATCATCCCAGGCCCTTCTTCGCCCTTTTGGAGATGTTCTATTAGCCAAAGTTAAAGTAATAGATTGCATCCTTTGAAGTTTCTATCTCCTTGTTGACACGTATTTAAGGCTCGGTATATGTCTGCAATGATCATGGGTACAATGTTAAATGTCTGCCCGCCAATCCCCTTCATTAGGTTCTTGGTTACCATAGCCAGCCTAGTATAGATTCTCCTTTTCTTTATTAGAAACATGATCAGACTTAGGAAGTACAACATGAAGACGAAAACCCTATGATGGATACGTCCCAAGGACGTGATGGAAAACTCGCCATGGTAGGTCCGGTATGATGCACTGTGACTGTACCTTCCATAAAGGTATTCAAAAGGGATGTACGGTTCCGTTAGGCATATAAATTCTGCATTCTTATTCAAACCCATTATTTTTAGGAAAGCCTTTACCTATGCGGTTCTCAAGCATTAGCAAACTCAGGGTTTCCCATATTAGACCGTCCATTCCTCCTATTTCCTCTAGCAAAGGTGTCATCTCGATATTCCCAAAGCAGAACACAGCTCTTTCACAGTCCCAAAATAAGGTAGAAGCTTCTATCATCATGTTGTTAGGCTGGATCTCCAGGAGGGATGGTAGATTACCCAGATATTTTCTGATGAGGGTTTTGTCACTAGAATGTAAATCGTCCAACCAACTTAGAAATCTTAGGAGGATATTGGTGACCATGCCAAATCGGGGAACTTCGTGCCTCATATTTCTGCAAGGAAAACAAGGTTAGGCCCTTACCCCCACCAGACTCGACTATTTAACATAAAAAATTAGCATGAATTATTTGTTTTTCCAAATAAATGCACAAAATGTGATGATCTCCATTTGTATTTAGGGAAACCCAGTGAAATTTTATACAAGGCTTATCCTAAAGGGTCATTATATAGACAACATAACTGGCCCGTGTAGGTTTGACCATGATGCATGCACATATTAAACAAAGTAAGTTTTCTATGGGGTTTTAGACTTGTACCCTTGAGCGAACAACTCAAGGGGACGGTATGGAACTCTCAACTACAACGCTGATTGACTAGTTTTACCTCAAATAAGTCTTTCTAAATTTAGGGGGTAATGATATAGGAAGGGCGCACTACTCATCAAACATTGCTATAGTATTTGTTTCTCATGAGTGGTGCATGATGTTGAGCATGATTATGCAATAATTAAAATCATGTTGACATGTATTTTTCACGTTAAAAAAATGATAAATGAGCAGTTCTATAATTTAAAGCAGTTATAAAGGAAGGTAACAAGAAAGATATGTCAGTTTTGCTTTTGAAAAAGAAATTAAGCGCTTAAAGGAATTAAACAAATAATTGCACACAGGGAGGGTACAAATTCACAAAAATAGTATAAAATGGTAAAAGCCTAAATATCCTCAGCAGATTCACCATGTTGTCGCATCCCCTTTTTTCCTCACGGAATCGGGGTTATGACATTTTGGTATGGGACAACTCGTTCCTTTTGGGAATGAGGTTTGCATTTTCTGAAGAGTCGTCGCCTAACGATTTAAGGTATGTTACGGCACCTATAAGATTCATATATAACTACATTTGGTATCCAGAGACAGGGTAAGGGCTTGAAATTATCCTACGGGGAAGGTGTTAGGCACCCCTCAGGATCCACTAGTGTGGTTCTCGGCCAAACAGTTTTTGTGAATTTGTACAATTAAAAAATAAACAAGTATGGCTTATATAGTAGGGGATTTGAGTTTAAATACATTAGTGTTTGAAAAACAATTAGTGAAAAAATGAGATTTTGAAAAGAATTTACAACCTTAAGCATATCCGTGAATGAAAGGGGTGTCCTAGGTTTGTTTATAATATGGATCACATCAATGCAATACCCGGCATGACACTCCTCAAAGAGGGGCTACACGTGGTATTAATTCACTGGTGATCATGTTCATATCTACCATTTCCCGTCCCATCAAGGTAATTAAATAAGGTTGGTCTCGACCCTTATTGCATATTGTTACCCGTCCATTCCTATCAGTCCCGGAGCAATTTAGGACTCTTATCCTATAAAATGGGGGTTCTAGGCAGACCCTTAGGTTTAAAGGCAAAATACTATGCGACAAATAAGAACACATAGGGTTGTATTTAGGGGGTAAGACCCAAAAATCATATAGAAGGCTCAGATATACCTCCACAAGTAATGTACATAGATAACACGTCTCATACATAATTAATGTCTAATTTCATATCCTAAATAGGTATTTAAGTGATAACAGTAGAACTAGATTTATTAAAAAGAAGTTCGAATCAGGCTTGCCCACTAATTTTAACACGTTGACAATTAAGCACTAATCACTAAGACGGTTCTAGTTTTATTTAAAGTTGATTGTTTAAGGCTTGCCTAGGCGCAGAATACAGATGACTACATTTTATATAGTGAAACAAGGCATGCTTTTTTAAAGTGGACTCCTGAATCCTTATAGGCATGATATCTAATGACAAATCAAGGTAGTTTTTGAATGAACTTGTTTTAGAGAAAATAAACCATTAAGTAAACCACTTTCGAAACGAACTAAAACATGGACAGGGTTGATTTATTTAACTAAACTAGTTGAGATCTATAGGTAGAATTTCTAGATTTATTCCCTATAGGCATGACATCTAATTATTTAACACTGATTTCAGAAACGTTGCAGGCATGATGACCAATGAAAGAAAACATGTAAAACTTGTTATAACAGAAGCCGGATCAAATTATATCCTATAGGTATGACATCTATTTGTGAAACTAATTTTGAGACGTATTAAACATGATTTCTAACGTGGTAAGGTAAGTATAATAAAATCCAATTAAACATGATTTCTAACATGGTAAGGAAAGTATAGTAAAATTCTATTAAACATGACTTCTAACATGGTAAGGCAAGTATAGTAAAACCCTATAGGAATGGTTTCTAACATGGTAAGGCGAACATAGTAAAATGTAAAGTCTTATAGGCATGGTTTCTACCTGCCTTACCCCATAAACATGTAAATACCCGCCCTTTTCACAAGTTATCCCAATATTCATTTACAAATTATTACATACCATGCGAATGAATTATATAAGAAAAGTAAAAATTAGACTATAGAGAGCCTGAAATAGGCCCAGCCTTTTCAGCACATGATTAGGACTTCCTCTCTTAGTTATGTAATAAACCACCTCAAGTGCCAAGATTGTTCCAAAGCCCTTCTTATATTTGGGTGTGTCAAAATTACCTAAGGACCTCCAGGGACTCTGGATAGTGCTCACACCCAGTTTGCATAACCAAGACAGAGTAAGTGCAGTGTGGAAAAGCCAGCTTTTGTGTGTCCAAGTTCGGAGGGAAGTCAAGGGTCTCAAGAAAAGGCTCACACAAAAGGGGCAGAACCTAGTGTTCTAAGAGTATATGTGAGAGTGCTTGACATTGATTTAAAAGAGATGAAACAGTTTTGTCAATGATTAGTTTGAAATACCTTTTGAAGGAAATAGAAGATTTTGCCTTAGTGAAAACTAGCTTGAAGAAGAAAAGAAACAGGACAATCAGTAATTCAAGACCAAATCGACATACATAGTTCAAACACAAATAGGGAAAGGAGTAATTGGGGACAAGTAGTTCATATAACAAAGCATATTAGAATACAGGTTAACACCATAGAAGTATTACAGAACTTAAATAGTCACACCAATAGTCTATCACAAAGTGTTCATGCCACGAGCTTAACAGGATTAGATTTAAAGGGAGCTAAAAAGAGTTACACATTAGGTTTAGGGGGAACGTTCAGGATCACATAATAACTAACTGTCATGCTTATAATGTATTGGGGGTTAGGGGGTAGGACAGAATAGTAGTAGAAATTGTAAGAAAGCAGTAGACATGCTGGATTACTGGATAATCACAAGGGAAAATAGGCATGCTAATTGCAAGGGAGACAATAGATCCACAAATAGAAGCATAAGAGAAAAAAAAGGAAGTGTAGTGCAAAAAGAAACATATTGTTTTGGATGTTGTAAATTAAATTGAAAACATACTAGTAAAAATGAGAGAATAAGTGCAGAGTGAGAAGTGTAAAGCAGTACAATAAAGGGAAGTAGAGTAGTAGAGTAGTAGAACAATAGAGTAGTAGAACAATAGAGCAGTAGAGCAATGTAACCGCTCAGTTTTCGCTTGCCGCTGATTGAGTATCAAGTGAACAACAAGAGAAGCAAGAGAGTATGTACGTGTGTAAGAAAGAGTTCAGAATAGTGTAAATGTTCGTCTCCTATGCTAAAGAGATGCTAGAGTATTTATAGTTTGAGAACAGGCAGGAAAATAAGGTAATAAGTACTGACTTAGCACAATTATAGAAATAATACAAATCAGAATCAATCAAAGACTCGGACTCCCTTCAACTAGGGAACCATAGTTCAAACAGGTAAAAGTTATATCAAATAAGGGAAAAAATTTCTTATAAGACTGATGTTACCATAATAGGAGTAGTAAAAGCATGTACCATGTAATAAGGACTAAGTACGGAATATTTTAAAGTAAGGAAAATACACGTTAAATAACTAACAGCATATGTGTGCACATAAATAGGGTAAAGTACAATTTAAATTCTGAAAGTTAGTTCAAAGAATCACGAATGAGGTTGAAAATCATAGGGAATCAGCACTAACTAAGCAAAGTATCACAAAGATAAGGAAGAAATTCGAAAAATCAGTGTAGAATTACAAGGAAAATACACAAAATCACAAATTCAGGGAAGATATCGCAGGTCTAAGGAAATTACACAAAAATAAATATAAATTATCATGTGAAAAATCAATAAAACAAATAGTCGAACCTGTTAAACGATAAATAACATGTTTTAACAAAATCAGAAAAACCCTAATAATGGATTAGAGCAGGAAGCACAAGAGAATATAAAACATACATGAAACCTAGAGAGTTCATGAGAGACATGCAAACACATCCCAGACAGACTCAAACTTCAAATCGAACCCAGAAGTATTAGGGTTTCTTAGAAAAATGAATCTAGCAAAATGAAAGACTCAAGTGATGTTTAAACAAGCTTAAAAATCACAAAGTAATTGCTAAAAATCAGAAAGGAATCGTTTTTGCAAAGGGTTTCGAAACCCTAGTCTGGAAATGAGAAAATCGTTTCAAATCAGAGAAATCTTTTGAGGAAAACATGTGAGAACCTTAAAAGACACATAGATCAATCACAAGTCTAAATATATCGAAGGATTTAAAGCTAGGGTTTCCAAAAAAGTAGTAGAGATGATAAAATAGGTCAAGAACCCATAGATCCATAATATAACAAGAAGAATTTCTTACGCACAAACGAAAAATGGCCTGAAACAGACTGATAAACAAAGTTTCAAACCGGAACCAGTTGAGGTTCCCTTGAGAAGATCTCAAAGATCAAAGAAATCGAAGAGCCGTGGCGTATGGAAGATCAAGTCGATCAGAGAAGACATAGAAAATTCACATGAGGGGTTCACGCCGGTGATGGCGATTAGGATTTGAGTTAGGTCTTAGAGAGAATTTGGAGAGGAAGGGATTCATGGGCGATGCAAATGAGAGAATGGGGTAGAATTTTGGGGGATGGTTGGATTAAAAAAAAAGAAAGAAATAACGTGGACTGTTGATCTGGGAGATCAACGGTCAGGATTAAAAAGGGTAGGTTGGGTTCCGGGTTTAGGTATGGGTTAATAGGGTGTGGTCAGGTTTTAATTGAAAATTTGGGTTGGGAATTTGGGTCCTGATTTGCCTATAATTGAAAGCCAATTTGGCTATAATTTAAATAACCAATTTTTCCCTATTTAATTTATAAAAAATAGTAGATAATTTCTAGGAAAAAATAATTTAAAATGCTAAAATGATTTAGGTTGCATAAGTAGCAAATTAAAATACAGGATCTAATTTTATGCATATAAAACATAATTATATCTTAAAAGGGGGCTAACATTGCAATTATGTGCAATTTAACTTAAAAAATACTAGATGTAATTGCAAAAACTATATAAAACTTTCCTTATCCATATTTTGGCATAAATATAGAAATCCAATAGATGAATTATCAAAACAATAATATTAAAATTATTTATTGGGGATTTTTTGGATAAAAAGGGAGAAAATATATCAATTTAAACCCTTAAAATTATGGAAAAATAATAAAAGCCTTAGGCATGCTTATATATGCTATTTTGAAGGTATTTACATATTTAAAATATATCGAAAAAAATCGGGTATCAACAAGGCTTTGTATGGGAGGCGATGTAGATCTCCAATTGGTTGGTTTGAGCCATGTGAGGCTAGATTATTAGGAACAAACTTGGTGCAGGAGCTTTAGAGAAACTGAAGGTGATTCGGGAGAGGCTTCGTACAGCGCAGTCAAGACAAAAGAGTTATGCTGACAAGAAGGTTCGGGATGTGTCCTACATGGTTGGGAAGAAGGTTCTTGAAGGTTTCACCCATGAAGGGTGTTATGAGATTTGGGAAGAAGGGTAAATTAAGTCATCGGTTCATTGGGCCTCTTGAATTGCTTCGGAGAATTCGGGAGGTGGCTTATGAGCTTGCTTTGCCACCCAGCTTGTCGAGTGTGCATCCGGTATTTCATGTTTCTATGCTCCCGGAAGTATATTGGGAATCCGTCTCATGTTCTGGATTTCAGCACGGTTCAGTTAGATGGTGATTAGACTTGTGATGTGGAGCTAGCAACTATTTTGGAGAGTTAGGTACGATACTTGAGATTAAAGGATATAGCTTTAGCGAAAGTATAGTAGAGAGGTTGGCTCGTGGAGGAGGCTACTTGGGAGACCGAGCGGGAGATGTGGAGCAGATAACCCTACCTATTTGAGGCTTCAGGCATGTTTCTAGACTCGTTCGAGGATGAACGTTTGTTTAAGATGTTTTGTAGACTTATATCTTCATTATTGGCACTATGTGTGATCATGTTATTTGGATCGGGTTTGGAAAGGTTTTGGTAAGGTTTGCGACAGTTAGTCTCTTTTATGGAAGCTTAAGTTGGAAAAGTCAATCGAATGTTGACTTGTGTGTTAGAGGGCTCAGATGTGGGTTTCGATGGTTTGAATAGCTTCGAGAGGTGATTTGAGACTAAGAAGCGTGATCAAAATATGTTTTGGAGTTAATGAGTAGATTTAGGCTTGAATTGGCGAAATTGGAATTTTGGCATTTTCTGCTTGATAGGTGAGTTTTTGACATAGGGGTCGGAATGAAAATTCAAGAGTTTGCTGTAGGTCTGTGGTGTCAATTGATTTGTGTGTGCAAAATTTCAGACCATTCGGACATAGTTTGGTAGGCATTTTAATCAAAAGCTAAATTCGAAAGATTTTTGAATCTTAGGCTTGATTTCGATGTTATTTCGTTGATTGGATATTTTTGTGGTGTTTTTAAGATTCGTACAAGTTTGAGTAGTGGTATATGATGTGTTTGTGATTTTGGTTGAGGTCAGGGGGCCTTGGGGTGATTTCAGATGGTTGACAAAAATTTTAGAAGTTGGTTTTGGCAACTGAAGATGTTCCATTGCTGTCATAATCACACCTACGGCTAGGGGAACGCAGGTGCGGTATCACAGAAGCGAGTTTGGATCCACAGATGCGGCAAAAGGCATAGTTGAGTGAAGCCGCTGATGCGGTATGTGAATTGCACTTGTATGCCCGCAGATGAGGAGGTAGGGTCGCAGGTACGGAAGGTGACTTAAGTGAAAACTGCATAAGCGGTTCATGGACCGCAAAAGAGGTGTCGCGGGAGCGAGATCTGGACCATAGATGCAAAAAGACTGGGCCAAAAGGTATAAATTGTTTCCTTTGGTAATTTTTGGGTTATTCCACCATTTTTAAGTTAGTCTTGGAGATTTTGGGGCGATTTTGGAAGAGGTAATTCAAGGGAGCTTCGTTATTGAACCTAAAACTCGTTTCTATGGTATTATTTCACGGATTAGAGCTGTAATTATGGAAATTTAAGGGTTAAAATTTTGAAAACTAGTGCTTGGTATTGGATACCTTGACTTGAGGATTTGAAGAGCCATTTGTGGTCGGATTTTAGGACTTTTGATGTGTATGAACTCGTGGGGAAATAAGAATCTATTGATGTAAATTTTATCGAATTCCTAGTTGTGCGCCCAGGGGTGAGTTTTGGTTAATTTCAGGATTTATGTTGTAAACTGATTATTTTTGCATGGGCTTCATTCCCTTAGTATATTTGACGTCGTATTTCTGGTTCTGGATAGATTCTATGAGAGTTGAGGCCTATTCGAGGGGCAAAGGTGTCGCGGGCTAGAGTTTGGACCAGATTGAGGTTAGTATTGATTTTAAATATTGTCCTGAGGGTATGAAACCCCGGATTTCATATCGTTGTGCTATATTGAGGTGACGCGCATGCTAGATGACGAGTGTGGGGTCGTTCACTGTTTGAGATTGTGACTTCGTCCGTCCGGAATGACTGAAATTTTTGCTATCATCATGTTTTGGGAAGAATGCCATATTTGGGCCTCGTGCCAACTATTTGGACCCTAAGGGAATTTTTACTGATATTTCCTCACTATTTTGACTTTATACTTGTATTCAGTCATGCTATATTCTACTATTTTCATAACTCAACCATTTTTACTTTGTTTTAACATATTAAATGATATTTTAAATGATAATTTGGGCTGAACATCATGTTTTACTGTTGCCCGAGTGGCTTATGAGATGCTGACTGAGTAGAGCCGAGGGCCTATGTGTGAGGGAGGATACACTAAGTTATAATTATGAGGCCGAGATCCTGAGATTTTATGCCACGAGTAGGTTTGTTTATATGAGGCCGTGAGCCTATTGATTATGCCATGAGATAGTTTGATATTACGCTTGTGCCATAAGGGACCTCTCCAGGAGTCTGTACACCCCCAGTGAGCGCGAGTATCCATTGTGATATGAGATATAGCCCGAGGAGCTGGTTTTGTCCATGATATTGCTCGGGGGCGTATTCTGTTGATATTTTGACCGAGGGGCGGATCTTATGTGTTTATCTGTTCTAGATACTTTACATTTAATTTTTTAATTGTTAAAAAGGTATTTTAAAGAAGCTTATTCAGAACTAAAGTGTCTTTATATATTTTCATTGTTTCATTGTTTTACTAGTTTTATACTGCTTCATTATAGCATGTTGATGTGCTTATACATGATTTCTTATCGCTCAGTCTTCATTTATTGTTATTACTCACTGAGTTGGTGTGCTCACTTTACTCTCTGCACCTCGTGTTCAGATTCGGGCGCTTCTGGTCTTGCTTGTGAGGGTTGATAACTTCCAGCAGATTCCGGAGTTTACTAGGTAGCTGCTCGGTGTTCACAACCCAGTGTTTCTCCCCTTATCTTATTTTCTCTTATTTTAGTTATGTAATAGACTACGTAGATTCTTCCTGTTTTTAGTTGGTTAGTAGATGCTAATGACTGGTGACACCCAGATGTCGGACTATGTCTATTCTACAAATTGTATTATTTGCCTTTATTTTTGGGATTATTAGTATGTTAAAGTCTTACTTTGTATTATTTTAATTGCTTAAAATGAATTAAGTATGTGTCGGTTGGCCTTGTCTTCACGAGAAGCGTCATCACAACTGGGTTAGGGGTTAGGGTCGTGACATGCTGTTATAGGACTCCTCAATTTGAAACCATGCATCATTCTTTTGTTTCTGGAGATTTAGCTTCTACAACTTGGCAATTTATTGGCGGGCCTCTAGGAATCACATGGTCATTAGATTTTCCATTCATAGACTTCTTTATTTTATCTTGCCACATTTGAAGTGGGTGACATCTAAATTAGCAGGTGGCTTTGAGGGATGTTTGAACTGGCAAGGAATATGTGACAAAATTTTTCTTGCTTCTCCTCATTTTAAAATTACTATGGTTAAATGGGATCGACCAGCAGCTGGCTGGAGTAAAACTAACACAGATAGGGACTCCCATTCTAATGGCTCAACTAGTGCATGAGCGATTATTAGAGATCACCAGGGTGAGTTGATTATGGCATTTTGTAAATACTTGAAACCTTGTTCTAATAACTATGCAGAGGTTACTGCAATTTTGCTTTCTCTACAGTGGTGTCAGTCCAATGTTTTAAATAGAATAATCGTGGAAAGTGACTCTATGGTTGTGATTTACATGATGAAAGGAAGAACAAAGCCACACCATAGTGTTTGTGCCAGGTTATCAAAGATGCTCGACATATTATAAATCACACTGATGTTATAATTCAACATGGCTATCGAGAAGCTAATCAAGTTGCGGATGCTTTGGCTAAACAGGGTGCTAAATTCCATGACATGATGATTTCCAGTGCCACAGAGTTACCACGACAGGTTGTAGGCCCTTTTACACTGGACAAAGTTCAATTGCCTAGCTTTAGGCACGGGGTGGTGAAGAATCAATATACTTGGTCATAAGTTGTTATTATTATTATTTTTTTTTTCTGTACTTTTGGTCTATCTTCCCCTTTCAATATTTTTGTATATTGAAAGAGAAGATAATATTTCATGCCGGTCTTTATTTGTTTTGATATAAAAGGGCACTGCTACCATACGGCAGAATTAACAAAAAAAAATCAAATGCATCATTCAACCTTTTTAAATACATGAGACATCAAATTATAGTAAACCAATTTTAAAAAATATATACATAAAATATTTAATTTGACAAAAATACTATGAATTCTCGTGTCCCATAATTTAGGCCTAAATCCGCCTAGGGTTACTGTGCCCCCTTGCCCAGCTGAATATTGGTATATCAAGAGTGCAATTCGTTGGCTAATAATGCATTATAGAACAATATATTTAGTAGAATTTTGAGAAGCAAAATAGAAAAAAAAAAAATGAAGAGGCACGTGCATATTTAATGTGCAAAATTAGAGTCAAAGATTTGGTGATTCAGCAGCCTTTGCATTTACTAATGTTCATTGCTCAGTTTAGAATAGTTGTACTCATAAATACTACTCCCAATTGCATTCAATTACTAGGCCATATAGTGTACCTCGTAGCTAAAATTTTATTACGAGTAATTAATTCGTACAATTTCGACAAAAAAAAAAGAGATATTTACGTATTACATAGACGGTGCTATGTAACTCTCTATTTATTTTATATTTATTCATTTCTCTTAGCTTTACATTACAAGAAGAAATATTTCGGTAATAACCTAAATTAAATTGAAGTTTAATTTGAGAATATTCCATCAATAATCCGCTCAAATATCAAGTTAATTGGAGTCGATAGTTTAAAATTTCGTATCTATTAAATATAAATCTTCAGATTGAGCAACACACAATAGTTTATTAGTCCAATTTGTTGAGTTATTTCCTGACTTAGGCTACTGCTACAATCCTCCGTTATTTGCTTCTACAAATTTTGCCATTGTAGACAAAAATATTGATTTTTGTTACAAAATAAATTTGGGATGAATTACAAAGGAATAGAACCTCTTTATTTATAAGAAAAAAGTGACTTAGCCACCAAGTAAAAATTCATAAAATCTCTTTAAAATATAGACATTCATCTTAAATACAATTGTACTTATAACACTCTCCCTTTAATATTTATTTAACATATAATGTGCCTCGTTAAAACATTAACTAAAATAAAATCCAGTGAAAAAAAGTTAGTGATGAAAAAAGACTATACATATCTAACAATACGCCTTTTGGGTTCCTCGTTATAAATCTTGCAAGGAGAACCTAGTGGGACAAAACCTTGTAAGGGAAAAAAGAGTACTACGCGTATTAACTCCCCCATGTAATGATCCGACAGGCCGCTTTGAGAAATTGCATCCGGTTCGGCAGTTTGAGATCACGAGCAACTTATATTATATGTATCAACTTGCGTGTATGATTGAATTCTATTTCTGGATGAATCGGAGTCTAATTGAAAAAAGGAATCTAGTTTTGGAAGCTTATGCAGTAAGAATTTGATCAGAATTTGACTTTTGGGTAAACGGCTCCAGAATGAGTTTTGGATGATGTCAGTAGCTTCGTATGGTTATTTTGGACTTAGGAGTGCATTAGGATTTGGATTTAGAGGCCCGTAGGATAATTTGAGGCATTTCAGCGAAAGTTGAAAAAGTTATAGTTTGGAAAATGGAGAGGTTTGACCCATAGTTGAATTTTGTGTTATCGAGGTTGGAATGCGATTCTAAAAGTTGAAACAGCTCAGTGATGTCGTTTGGGGCTTGCCGGCAAAATTTGATGTCATTTGAGATTTTATATGGTTCGGATGCTTAGTTGCAATTCTAGAGGTTCCTGAAGTTCATAGTAATTTTCATGCGTTTTGGCATTCGATTCGTGGTTCTAGAGGTTATTTTGGTGTTCCGATCACGCGAGTGAGTTCATGTTATGTGTTCAGACCTGTGTGGGTGTTCGATTTGGAGCCCGGAGGGCTCGAATAAGTTTTGTACGCATTTCAGAGTGTTTGAAAGAGGTATTTCTGTTCTGACATTTGTGAGGATTTCATCACATTTGTGAAGATGGGCTGGGCAAGGGTGTTCACATTTGCAAACATTTGGGCCGCTTTTGCGAAGGCCCTACTTCGCATTTGCGAAGTGCCTCGTTGCAATTGCAATAGAGACAGAATTCTCCAGGCTTCGCATTTGCGAATATTTCTTCGCTTTTATGAGTTCGCATTTGCAAAGCTAGTATTGCAAATGCGACATCTGCAGCCTGCTAAAAGCTGGGTATTCCGAGTTTTTTCTTTATTTTTCATATTTTGAACCCTAAAGTCGAGTTGAGGCGATTTTGTGAAGAGATTTTCATACCAAGTCACTGGGTGAGTACCTTTTATCAATTCCAAACTACATTTTGTGATTATATCTTACATTTAACATCAAATTCGTGAGAATCAAAAGAAAATTTGGGAAAAATTGTAAAAAACTTTCAAAAATGTAAATGATGATTTGAAAGATCAAATGGTATCAGAATTTGATAAATTTTATAATGAGTGAACTCATATCGAAATGGGTATTAAGTTTTTGTAAATTGTCGGGTTTCGAGGTGCGGGCATGGGGAGTTGACTTTTTGTAAATTGTATAAGAATTACAACATTATTAATTGAAACTATTTTCCATTGCATTGTTTGTTGTATTCAAGTCGTTTTTGGCTAGATTGAGGCTTGCGTTTATGAATTGGTAAAGGAAAAGCTAAACTGAGTATTGGATTGGACAAAGTGAAGTAAGTATCTTGCCTAACCTTGTGTGGGGGACTTCCCCTTAGGATTAAAGTCTTCTATGCTAATTATAGTCCGTGCATGTAAGGTGACGAGTGCGTGCTCGGTCTTATTTGTGGAAAATTCACCTTTAGGGTTCTTAGATCCTTATGTTCATTACGTGGAAAGTTTTTCAATATGATTATATTTTTTAATTGCTTGTTTTACCTCTATATGCTCCCTACGACGTTGTTAGCTTTCTTCGAACTCTTACGTGTTACTTGGCCCTTATTTCCTTAATTGAACTGAATGTACTCCATATTGTTATCTCTTAATTGTGAATTTTTCTATGACCCCGTGCATATATGCTATGTGTCAAAATTGTTGTAGTTACCGATGTAGTTATCACGATCCATATATGTCTTGTTGTTTTGTAAAGGTCGTTGTGCTTCTTGATTTTTTCGTGATTCTCTTGTTGCCGTGTACTCATACTCTTGGTGGTAGAAATCCTTGTAATTGGTTTTTTGAGTTGTTATTGTGGTTTATTTTAAACTATGTCTGGTTATTGATATGTTGAGAAGTAAAACGGGAGAATTGAGGTTGTCTGGTGGGATCGAGTTGCACGTCGCAACAAGGAGTAATAAGGGTAGACATGTGGGATCAGGTTGCACGCCACAATATGAGGAATAAGGATGATATTATATTGAGGAGTAATAAGGGTGGACTGGTGGGATCGAGTTGCACGCCGCAACAAGGAGTAATAAGGGTGAATGATCATGTTGTTACTGATACGGTGATATATATATATATATATATATATATATATATATATATATATATATAGACACACACATACATTGTTATTGTAATTATTAAGGGAACACGAAAGGTAACATAAGAGTACATTACAATAAGAGTAAATAGTATATATATTACCATAACAGTAACAACATAATCATTCACCCTTATAACTCCTTATTGCGGCGTGCGACTCGATTCCACCAGCCCACCGTTATTACTCCTCGATATATATCACCCTTATTTCTCCTGTTACGGCATGCAACCCGATCCCTCCTGTCCACCCTTTTTACTCATTGTTGTGTCTTGCAAACCGATCCTACCAGACAATCACATTTCACTTCCTCTTGTTGCAGAGTGTAACCCAATCCCAACATATCAGTACCAATCACAAAATAAGAATAACATTTCACAATTTTGCTCAAAAACCTGCCACAACATTTATACCGCAAATCATAACGATGGGAGGTCTATATCATTACGAAACTTCAACAGATACTACTACACAGCGAGGCCAATCAAGGTGTTTTATGAAGCATCAATAAACCAACGTAAACCAACAATATAATATAATGAAACTACGGAACAAGTAATACCTTCAATAGGGAAAGCAACATTTAATGGGAAGAAATTAGACATGGAATGGGGAAGGGAACAGGCTAAACAGATAATTTGGTGGCGCATAGGTACTCGTCACCTCACCTATGCGCCACACACATAGAATTTCACATAAAAAAAATGAGTGGGGGATCCCTAATCCCTTAAGTCAAGTTTAGACAAAAATTTACCTCAAGCCAACGAATATTTCAAAACTCAAATACCGCTTTACCTCTCGATTGCACTTCCAATACGCTCATATCTATTCATAATTAACTTAATAACATTAACTATCACTAAATAAATCAATTCAAATGCCTAATTACGTATTTTTCAATATTTTCCCAAAAAGTCAAAAATCGACTTGGGGCCTCCTTGGCCAAAACTCGAAATTCGGATCAAAATCCAATTATTTATTCATCCCCGAGTCCGGATATACAATTGATTTTGGAATCCAATCTCAATTTGAGGTCTAAATCCCCAAATTTCAAAATTTCTAAGTTCTACCCACAACACACCCAATTCCACCATGAAAAACCTTAGATTATATGATGTATTTTTGTAAAAGATGAAATAGATTGAAAGAAATGAGTTAAGAATCATTTACTTATGATTTGGGGAAGAAATAGTATTTAGAAAATCGCCTATTATATTTCAGGTTTTTGAAAAAGTAAAAAATGGTTGAAAAGTCCCGTTTATATAGTGCCCCGGATTCTCACTATGCGCTCCGCAAAATTATGGGCGCGGCCACGAAACCTTGGCCTTACCCTACCGCGTCCGCAGAATCTTCTCTGCGGTCCGCAAAATTATGGGCGCCACTGCAAAACCTTGGCCTTACAAACAGCGATCCGCAAAGCCCTCCACCGCGTTGCGAAATCCCACTGCGGTCCACGAAGTTTCCAGCGCGGTCGCACTCCTATGTTCAGAGATTTGCAACTTTACAACTATCCTATGCCACATCTTTTCTAAGCCTAGGCATCTCGCTATCCGAAACACACACGAGCCCTCGGGGCTCCAAACCAAACATGCACACCAGCCTTAATACATCATATAAACTTGCTCGAGCGAGCAAATCATTAAAATAACACCCTCAAAACTACGGGTTTAGCAGCAAAATCAATGAAATTCTCAAAAGCGGTTAAAGTTTCTATTTTCATAACCGAGGGTCCGAATCCCGGTCAAATGAACTCCGTTTTCACTAAATTTCACAGACATGACACGTTTATCGGGCTCCAAAACCAAAATATGGGTCTAATACCAACAAGAACAAACATTATTCAATTTCTAAAAATCATTATATTTTCAGTTTTAATTTTCTTCAAAAACTAATTTTCTCGGGCTAGAGACTTCTAAATTCGATTCTGTATATACGCCCAAGTCCCATATTGGACCATCGGGGACCATCAAAATACGGGTCTGAGTCTGTTTACTCAAAATATTGATCGAAATAAACTTAACTAAATTTTTAAAGAAAAATAAATTATCACATAAAGATATTCCGAAAATGCGTCCGGACTGCGTACATAAATTAAGAAGAAAGAGGATGGAATTTTGAAAGCCTCCAAATTCTGAATTTGATTTTAAAACACGAGATAAGTCATCTCATTCAACTAGATTAAAGGCATGTTCATCTGAAGATTACTTTCCTATATTTTTTAATTTAGCTCTATTGTTTGTTTAAAATTTATTAAGAGCTCTTATTTGAAAATGTATTAAAGTTTCATTTCTTCTCTGTTTTTTAATTTGCATTTTAAGTAACCCGATTCATATATTCTAATTGAACTCTGAATATATTCTTAATTAACGTTTAAAAAATTAATCTAATACATAATTATAGATTTTTTAATATTTTTCTTAAAAAATTAAAAATCGACTCCAACCCTTTAACTAGCATATATAAATCTAAGTAATCGTGACTTTCTTCCTTTATTTCCAAAGTTCGAATTCTTAGTTCCGCCCTGACAATTATAATTAAAGGTGATAAGTCCAAAGAAAGCTATTTTAGGAAAGGTCTTTTCCATCAGGGAATTTTGCCATCTTCTAGGTTCATGCTACCATTTCAGCATGCTAAATTTCTTCTACGTCCACTCTATTCTTGACACTTCTCATTCCAAAAAGATCTAGCATGGTCTTATCTACATACCAAACTCAATGAAACATCTATAGACATATGGACAGGAGCTTAATTTTTGTAATAAAAAAATTCATGCTGGAATAATTACAAGTAACTGATCATAATAAATGAAACAAATTATTTAAAATTAAGCCAAGTAACATACCTATTATAAAAAGTTAATTTATATATGTTCACCGTAATAGCTATTATGCCTCAAAATCAAATAGTAAGTTGTGAAAGACTAACTATATTATATATACTAACAAAAATAATATATTCAGTATAATTATATAAGTTAGATTCGAGAAGAATATTGTATTTTATATACATAGACTTTACCCCTACTTTATAAATATAAAGAAGTTTTTTTTATAGGTTCTTATCGACTAATTTACAATTTATGTAATAAGCTAAATATTGATAGACATGTGGACATCTTTTACACCTTAGAACACACACTAAAATCACACAATAAAAACACTAGACTAGATATCCATAATCTATACCTAGTGTAATAATTGCAACCCCAACCCCAACTGCCATCCACTTCCCCTTTCTTAAATGCTTTTGCCACCACTATGTCCACTTTGCCTTAAATAATTATTCCCTTTCCTCTCATAAAACCCCAATACTCCTCATTTCTCTCATATTTCCTTCTCAAAATGAAGAATTCTCTACTCATTTTTACTCTCTTAACTTTCTTTTTCATTACAATTACCTTCTCTTTTGCTGCTCAAAATGATAATGGTGGTGGATTTGGATTTGGGCCTGGTGGTGGATTTAACATACCTGGATTTGGTGGTGGTGGATTTGGAGGCCCAAAAGGAGGATATGCTAAAGGTGGTATTATAAGGCCCACTGTTGTTTGTAAAGATAAAGGCCCATGTTTGGGAAAGAAACTAAGATGTCCAGCAAAATGTTTCAAATCATTTAGTAGAGCTGGAAAAGGTTATGGTTATGGGGGTGGAGGTGGTGGTTGTACTATGGATTGCAAGAAGAAATGTGTTGCTTATTGTTAAGAAGCATTAAGTAAGTAATACAATATAATATTTATAATATATGTTGGAGTTTTGGTTTTGAATATTTGGTTTGAATGAGTTTTGTGTGAAAACTCTATGTATGGAAGCTAAGTTCTGCAGTTTAATATAGTAATAGTAGAATTAATGATGAGATATTTCTCTGTTTGCAGCAATGGTACGTTATTTTTGTTTGCTTAAGCTAAATGAGTTCTTATCTGATATTCTTGATTAAAGTTGGTCAAGAAAACTGAAAGAAACACATGATATTCTTGATTATGCGAACTGAATCAATTACGTACAACTTGGGTCAGTGACTCACTGGTTAAACGCTTTTTCCATCTTTGACTAATGATTTCGGGTTCGGAGTATAGTTTGTTTAAATTCAATTTGAGATATGAATTTTTGGTTTGAATTTTCGAATTACGGCTTGGAGTGGATTTAAAATTTTTGGATTGAATATTGGATTTAGTACTCCAGATTTTTGGATATTTGAAAATTCGAATTTTTATCCCTTATGTCTAGTTCATTATCCATATGCAAATGGTAATAAATTCAATATCGTACCCATTAGATATTATCTCATATATTCAATATTTGTTATGAAATAATATAAAAGACAAGAACAATAACTCAAGAACAAGAGCAAATAGAGAGAAGAGTAGAGAGAGTTCTTCTTATTGATACTTAGAGAATGTTAGGAGTTATTTACAATGGTAGAGAGCACCTCTATTTATAGGGAGGAGGATGATTTATCTACCAAGAATAGAACTCTAGAATCTCTCTAATTAAAGACATTCACCTTAAATAGAAGTGTATTTATAACACTCCCCTTGAATGTCTATTCAATGATGTGCCTCGTTAAAACCTTAAAACCAAAACCCAATGGGAAAAATTAAAGTAAGGAAAAAGAGTACACATGTTTGAATATGCGCCTATTGGTTGCCTCGTTAAAAACCTCGCAAGGAAAACCCGGTGGGACAAAACCTTGTAAGGGAAAAAGAGTGCAACGCGCCTTAACTCCCCCTGATAAGAACATCAATTTATGTCCTTAAGTCTTCGCATCCTGATCTTGTGAACTAGCTTCTTGAAGGTTGACTTTGGTAGAGATTTTGTAAACAAATCAGCCATATTTTCGCTTGAACGAATCTGTTGAACATTGATATCACCATTCTTTTGAAGATCATGTGTGAAGAATAACTTTGGTGAAATATGCTTCGTTCTATCTCCTTTTATGAATCCTCCCTTCAATTGAGCTATACATGCTGCATTGTCTTCATACAAAGTTGTGGGTAGTTTATCACACTTCAAACCACATTTGTCTTGGATATGATGTATTATCGACCTTAACCACACACACTCTCGACTTGCTTCATGAATAGCAATTATCTCGGCATGATTAGATGAAGTAGCCACAATTGATTGCTTAGTCGATCGCCAAGATATGGCGGTTTCTCCACGGGTAAACACATAACCCGTTTGAGATCGAGCCTTGTGTGGGTCGGACAAATATCCAGCATCAGCATAACCAACAAGATCCGGGCTGCAATTCTTGCCATAAAATAAGCCCATATCGGTAGTTCCCTTTAGGTACCGCAATATGTGTTTGATCCCATTCCAATGTCTCCTCGTAGGAGCCGAGCTAAATCTTGCTAAGACATTAACTGAAAAGGATATGTCAGGTCTTGTAGTATTTGCAAGATACATTAGTGCGCCAATTGCGCTAAGATATGGTACTTCAGGACCAAGTAGCTCTTCATTCCTTTCTTGTGGTCGGAATGGATCTTTGTTCACATCAAGTGATCGAACAACCATCGGTGTACTTAAAGGATGTGCTTCATCCATGTAAAACCGTTTCAGTACCTTTTCTGTATAGGTAGATTGATGAACAAAAATTCCGTTTGCCAAATATTCAATTTGCAAACCAAGACATAGTTTAGTCTTTCTGAGATCTTTCATCTCGAATTCATCCTTTAGATAATCAATTGCCTTTTGGAGTTCTTTAGGGGTTCCAATAAGGTTTATGTCATCAACATATACGGCAAGTACAACAAATTCCGATGTTGTTTTCTTTATAAAAACACACGGGCAAATGGCGTCATTTATATAGCCTTCTTTTAACAAATACTCACTAAGACGATTATACCACATTCGTCCTGATTGCTTTAGACCATACAAGGATCTTTGCAATTTAATTGAGAATATTTCCCGAGATTTTGAGTTGTGCGCGTTTGGCACCTTGAGTCCATCGGGAATTTTCATGTATATCTCATTATCAAGTGAGCCATAAAGATAGGCAGTAACCACATCCATTAAGTGCATGTCAAGCTTTTCATGGACAGCAAAACTTATGAGATAACGAAAGGTTATCGCATCCATTACAGGCGAATATGTCTCTTCATAATCGACACCAGGCCTTTGAGAAAAACCTTGTGCAACAAGGCGTGCCTTATATCTTTGTACCTCGTTTTTCTCATTTCTTTTGCGTACAAAGACCCATTTATAGCCGACAGGCTTAACACCATTAGGTGTTTCAACTATAGGGCCAAAGACTTCACGTTTTGCCAGCGAATTCAATTCTGATTGAATTGCTTCTTGCCACTTTGGCCAATCCTGTCTTTTTCGACATTCTTCAACAGATTGAGGTTCGAGATCCTCACATTCTTGCATAATGCTAGATGCTACATTATAAGCAAAGGCATTATCCACCACAATATCCACTCGATTAATATTTGCCTCAATATTAATTGGATTTAGGGATAGTTCCGTATTTTCCAGAGTCTCGGCCTCAATGGATTCTTCATGAACCTCAGAATTTGTTAAATCATGAGATTCTTTTGTGGTGTCATTTTGATCGTTCTTTTTCCTCTTTCTAGGATTTCGATCTTTGGAACCTAATGGTAGCTTCAGGCGTGCATTTGACTCATTGGTTATGACACTAGATGATTGTCCAACAGGGACATCAATACGGATTGGAACATTTTCCGCGGGAATGTGGGATTTCGTTATCCTTTTTAAGTCCGTAAATGCGTCAGGCATTTGATTTGCTATTCTTTGCAAATGGATAATCTTTTGTACCTCTCTTTCACAAATAGAGGTATGTGGATCAAGATGAGATAATGATGCATTTTTCCACAAAATTTCCCGTTTGGTTTCACCAACTTCTCCCCCTAATTTTGGGAAAAGTGACTCATCAAATTGACAGTCTGCAAATCGTGCAGTAAACAAGTCGCCTGTCAATGTTTCGAGGTAGCGAATGATGGAGGGCGATTCAAACCCAACATATATTCCTAACCTTCTTTGCGGACCCATTTTGGTGCGGGATGGCGGTGCAATAGGCACATATACTGCGCATCCAAAAATCCTTAAATGGGATATATTGGGTTCATGACCCAAAACCAATTGCAACGGGGAATACTTGTGGTAATTCGTCGGTCTAAGACGAATTAGCATTGCTGCATGTAAGATGGCGTGACCCCATACCGAAGCGGGCAGCCTCGTTCTCATAAGTAATGGCCTTGCAATCAATTGCAGGCGTTTAATTAACGATTCTGCAAGACCGTTTTGAGTGTGAACATGAGCTACAGAATGTTCAACTTTTATCCCGATTGATAAGCAATAATCATTAAATGCTTGGGATGTAAACTCAGCAGCATTATCCAGTCTAATGGACTTGATTGGATTATCTGGAAATTGTGCTCGTAGTCGAATTATTTGTGCCATCAATTTCGCAAACGCAAGGTTGCGTGATGACAACAGGCACACATGAGACCATCTACAGGATGCGTCTATCAAGACCATGAAATACCTAAACGACCCACTAGGTGGGTGAATAGGTCCACAAATGTCCCCTTGTATACGTTCCAGAAACGTGGGTGACTCAGTCCCAACCTTTGTTGGTGATGGCCTGATAATCAACTTGCCTTGATAATACGAAGTGCAAGGATATTCATTATTCGAAAGAATTTTGAAATTCTTTAACGGATGCCCATATGAGCTTTCTATAATCCGTCTCATCATGACCGATCCTGGGTGTCCCAATCGATCATGCCAAAGTACAAAGGTATTGGAATCAGTAACCCTTTGGTTTACTGTTGAATGTGCCTCAATTGCACTAATTCTTGTCCAATACAAGCCACAAGATAAAGACGGGAATTTCTCAATAACCCTCTTTTGGCCGGAGACATTCTTTGTGATGACGAGATATTCAAGATTATCTTCATCCATTGTCTCAATATGATAGCCATTCCGGCGTACATCTTTAAAGCTCAACAAGTTTCTTTTAGACTTGGAGGAGAACATTGCATTCTCTATGATTAACGTCGTGCCCTTGGGCAGAGTTACAATTGCTCTTCCGGAGCCTTCAATCAATTTACTACTTCCAGAGATTGTAGTAACGTTTGCCTTACACATATTTAGTTGGGAGAAATACTTCCTTTCTTTGAGTATTGTATGTGTAGTACATGAATCAATTAGGCAAATACTTTTACAGTTGGATGTTGATCCAAGTTCGCTTTGTGAGATATTCATATTTGCTATCCCATAGTTTGACATACAAAAGAGATACAAGAACATAAGAATAAACAAGTTCAATTCTTTTGTGTCACATAATATTTTCAAAATCTGCTGCTAACAGTTGACTAACAAAATCAGATATGTTATCCATTACTTTGCAGTTTGAAAATTTCAGCGTTTTTCATAAGACAATCGATTATTAAACACACACAAAACACACACAATCGATTATTTGTTATTTTTGAAAAACTTCAGATCACTGTCTTAAGACAATCGATTGTTATGCATTGACAATCGATTGTTGGCTATTTTTGAAAAATTCCAGACCTCACTGTTTCAAGACAATCGATTGTTATGCAAAAGACAATCGATTGTGGATGATTTTTGAAAAATTCCAGATTACTGTCTAACGACAATCGATTGTGGATGATTTTTGAAAAATTCCAGATTACACTGTCTAACGACAATCGATTGTTAGACATAGACAATCGATTGTGGATGATTTTTGAAAAATTCCAGATTACACTGTCTAACGACAATCGATTGTTAGTCAATGACAATCGATTGTTGATCAATTGTTTTTCAACTTTAATGCGAAAATAGTTGATAATCGACTAGTTTTTCAGGCTAGTCGATTACCCCCACTGGAAAATAAAAGTTTATTTGATATTTGAGCATATTGAAGATATTCTAAAGAACTACTGCTAACATTGCATCATGAACTAACTAATACGAGCTAATGCTAATGATTATTAGTTTATTCACTAACTAATACAAATAAGTAGAACAAAATCAAATAACTCCATCTTCTTTCATCACGGATCCATCGCCGATTAGGTGGTCTATTTTCCCATCGGGTTGCTCAAAGAAGTCTGCCACATCCAGGTGGGTGATGTCCTCATTGTCGTTATAGACAAAATTTGTTTCAGGGCCTTTTCTCTTTCGAGATGCTTGATAAAGGTCAACCAAGTGTCTTGGTATACGGCAAGTCTTTGACCAGTGCCCTTTCCCACCGCAACGATAACATATAGTTTCTGAACCATTTGCCTTAGGATCTTCATGACCCCGTTTCTTCTTTCGACGGTTATCTCTCCTTGGGGGTTGACGGACTTCATTGGAATTTCTTCCTTGTCTACGTCCCTGGCTATGACCCCGTTTACGACCATGACCATGGTCCTTTTCATGTTTGGCATAATGAGAGTGCACCTTATCTGCTTCAGGCAGTGGTGTAGACCCAGTGGGTCGATTTTCGTGATTTCTCATGAGCAGGTCATTATTTCGCTCAGCCACTAGTAGAAGAGAAATCAGTTCAGAGTACTTTGTAAAGCCTTTCTCTCTGTACTGTTGTTGCAGTACTATATTGGAGGCATGAAACGTTGTAAACGTTTTCTCAAGCATATCATAATCGGAGATATTATCCCCGCATAGCTTCAATTTAGAAGTAATTCTGAACATTGCAGAATTATATTCAAAAACGGACTTAAAGTCCTGGAGCCTCAGGTGAGCCCAATCATATCGTGCTTGTGGCAGAGTGACCAACTTCAGGTTGTCATATCTCTCCTTTAAGCCGTTCCACAAGACGAGTGGATCCTTGACGGTGAGATATTCAATCTTCAAACCTTCATCAAGGTGATGGCGCAAGAAAATCAAGGCCTTCGCACATTCTTGGGTGGATGCTTTTTCTCTATCTTTGATGGTGTCTCCGAGACCCATAGCATCTAAGTGGATTTCAGCATCCAACACCCATGTCATATAGTTCTTGCCCGAAATTTCAAGGGCAACGAACTTTCTTTTCGTAATGTCAGACATAATCAAAAATTAAATTAGGAAGAGGGAAATACCTTAGATTTCTCGAGAATGGTTCTTGAGACGGTAGAGTCTCGTGCTGATAACGTGTTATGAAATAATATAAAAGACAAGAACAATAACTCAAGAACAAGAGCAAATAGAGAGAAGAGTAGAGAGAGTTCTTCTTATTGATACTTAGAGAATGTTAGGAGTTATTTACAATGGTAGAGAGCACCTCTATTTATAGGGAGGAGGATGATTTATCTACCAAGAATAGAACTCTAGAATCTCTCTAATTAAAGACATTCACCTTAAATAGAAGTGTATTTATAACAATATTAATAATTATTAAGTTATTGTCAGGATACTTTCTATTTGGATATGATTGCGGTGAGAATGAGAAACTTTCCTGATAATTTAACATGAGTAAATTCATTTGACTATTCATTTTTGTAAAACAAAGAAACATCTTAACTTATAGCCAAAATTGAAAGTCCAAAATATTTAGACCGATTAATTCGAAACCGAATTTAAAAGTCTGATTCAACCCGAACTTATTTGAATTTGATTTGGATTAATATTTTTTTATCCGAAAATCAAAAATTCAAACCAAAATTTTTATATCTAATTCGCACTGTTTGAAAACCCACCTCTAATTGTTAGTTCTAAATTAATATATTTTACACGTTTATATGAATTCTTAAGGCAAAGACAAAATTTAAATCAACACTACTGAATTCAATTGAACGCACTGTTATGATTTGGATTTTTTACTCTCGAGAATCGTATTAATACCTATTAATATGAACTAGGTAAATCAAACATTTAACTACTTATCTCATTATTTAATTATTTTTTTTAACAATTATAAGACGATAACGTGATAACAACGGAAATTTAGATTTAAGTGGAAGACAATAACAAAATGCATGAAACTGAATTTATTACAACTACTTAAGCCTTAACCACCCAAAATATGTTGTCACAGTATCACAGACGGTCTAATACTACTATAGACAAAGTCTGAAGATATAATAGTACATTGTTTCTGAATAAAAGGAAAATGAAACAGGAAATAAAGATAGAGGGAGACGCCATAGATTGAGAACGACTGCAGGTCTACCTTGGATTTCCGCATGGACTGAATGTAGCCTCCACACTACGGACCAAAAGCTACACTGGGATCTGCACAGTGCAGAGTGTAGTATCAGTACAACCGACCCCATGTGCTGATAAGTGTCTTGCCTAACCTCGACGAGGTAGTGACGAGGCTAGGACCAGACTACCTAATAAACCTCTGTAGTTATATAATATATAGCGGAAAGTAAAGCAGAATAAACAAATAAAGGTGGGAAAGAGAAACATGATTCGGGAAATAACAGGTAAAAACAGTATTCAGAGAATTATAGGGAACCAAAATCCAACTGCAAACAAGGATAAAGGAAAACATAGGTAGATTTCACTTTCAATTCACATCCATTTCTCATATCATGTGGCAGGCGTGCCACCCGATCCTATTTCATTTATCTCGTGGTAAGTGTACCACCCGCTCCCATTTTATGTATCTTGTGGTAGACGTATCACCCGCTCCTATTTTATTAAATCTTGTGGTAGGTGTACCACCCGCTCCCATTTTATTATATCTTGTGGTAGGCGTACCACCCGCTCCCATTTTATTATATCTAGTGGTAGGCGTATCATCCGATCGCATTTTATTAAATCTTATGGTAGGCATACCACCCACTCTCATTTTATTAAATCTTGTGGTAGACATACCACCCGCTCTCTCTTACAAGACAACAATAATCACAAGAAGTCCCAGCAAGGGAACAAAAGCAACATAATAACTTCCCGACTAGGAAATAATAAAATTTCAACAATATCCCGGCAAGGGAACAATACTATCAACAACATTCCGCAAGGGAACAATGATGATAATAGCATATGAGGTGCAATAAACCACAATAGAGTCAAAGCAACTATAAGACGAAAATCACATGCATGTTTGACACTGACGTATAGATACTCGTCACCATGCCTATACGTCGTACTCTACAATTTAATACGTAAAAAATAGACACAGCTCCTAGTCCCTCAAGCGAAGGATAGACCAAACACTTACCTCAATATCGCGAACACAATTCACGATTTAACTATAACTTTACCCCTTGATTCCATCACCAATTCGCTCGTATCTAGTCAGAAGTTACTTAGTTACATCAATAAATACCAATTGAATCAACCCCAATGCATGAAAATGAGTTTTCTAAAGTTTTATCCAAAAAGACAAAAATTATCTCGGGTCCACATGGTAAAAATTCGAGGTTCGAACCAAAATTCGATTACCCATTCCTCCACGAATAAAAATATATAATTTCTTTTGAAATCAGACCTCAAATCGAAATCCAAATCCACAATTTTTAAAAAATCTAGATCCTGCCCAAAACACCCAATTTTCCTAAAAAAATTATTTATTTTAAGTTGAAATCATGTGAAAAGATGTTAATAATTGAAGAAAATGAGTTAGAAGTGACCTACCAATGTTTTGGAGAAGAAAAGTTGTTTAAGAATCGCCTCTTATATTTTTGGGGTTTTAAAAAATAAAAAATAACTGAAAATGTCGTTTTAATATACCCCTCTCAGACCCCCCGTGCGGATCGCACAAAATCGACTGCAACCGCACAACCTTTCTTGTGTACTGCAGTGACATATTTTAGTATATAACATTCTCTACATATGTTCAAATTGTGGTTTTTTTTTACCTTTCTGAGAAATAGATATGAAAGGCTACAACTTTGATTTTTTAATCATCTAAAAATTCCTTGCAGATCAAAAGATATAGGCTTCCGAAGTCGGGCTAGTGAAATGTTTCTTCACCCGAATCGCACAAAAACTAGTACGGCCGCACAGGCCCCTCCGCGGCAGCATTCTATTTTGTGCAGACCGCACTGGTTTGTTCAAACGCCTTCCACTTCTTTGGACCTGCAACAACTATTTAAGCCTAAGACATTCCGGAACTTACCCGAAATTCACCCAATCCTCGAAAATCCAAACCAAGTGTGTATACGAACTCACTGACATCATATGGACCTACTCGTGCGATCACATCATCAAAATAACATGTAAAATCATAAATTAAACCTCGAAACTCAACATTTTCATCAAGAACCCTAAAAGTTCATAACTCTTCAACCGGAAGTTCAAATCACGTCAAATAAACATCGTTTTTCACAAATTTTACAGTTATCTTTCAAATACTATAACAAGTTTGTACCGGGCTCCGACGCAAAAATACAGGCTCGATAACAATGGTTTCAAACATTAATTCTTTTTTCGTTTCTTAGATAATTCAGTAAAACAATTTCTTCCGAAAATTGATTTCTAAGGTTTGGGACCTCGGAATTCATTTTCGGGCATAACCCAAGTCCCATATTTTACTACGGACCTCCCGGGATCGTCGGAACACGGATCCGGGTCCCTATGCTCAAGATATTGACCAAAGTAAACCATAATCAATTTTTAATTCTAGTCTATTTCTCATATTTTCACATAGAAGGCTTTTCGGATATATAGGTCAGGACCACACACACAAGTCAAGGTGAGGTAAAAATGAGATTTTTAGACCTCGAAACACTGAATTTACTTGCAACACAAGTGATGACCTTTTGGTCATCACAAACACTTTCTTCCCGGAAGCACATGGCATGTTTAAGAGCATAAATTTAAATATTAATTTTTGATATGTTATATATGTTTTTAATTTAAGATCGTAAGATTCAAAAATCTCTTTTACATTCTTGATTTTTAAATTTCATGTTTAAAATACATCAATTGAAACTAAGGGAATACTTTTATTTACCAGTAAGCCTCAAAGACAAACGTTAAAATGTTGTAAAATAGGGGGTTGTTTGGCCTAACATGACACTAAATAAAAGATAAAATTTTAAAGTACAATTTGGGGAGCATAAAATGGAGACAAAGTCTATGTGTTATGGTCAGAATGGAAAACCATAACTGAAAATTTTGTCACTTTGTGGGGTTAATGACAGTATGAATTAGCAAACGTATGATTATTAATCTGCTAAGTGGCTAAATAAAAAAGCTCAGACGATCTTTAGGTGCTTGTCATTTTCAATTTCGAAATATTTTAATTAGACATTGAGGGAATGAAATGAATAAAAATGTAGCCGAAAACGTGGTTTCTCATCTCCCCTTCAGTTTACTCGTCTGTTATGGTCAGAATTGAAAACTATAACCGAAACGTTTTGTTACACTTTGCGAGATAAGACAAATCCTCGTCCATAGGAAATATATTTTTCACATGATTATCTAGTCTTAACTACCTAACCAATGAAATTCATTCGATCTTGTCATAATTTCATGGGGATATATAGTAAATTACTAAAGCATTTAAATTAGAACTAGAGTAGTTATACGTAAGATCAACTATTAAGCAGACGTTTAAATATAGATTTGGTTGAGATTTAAATATAAAAAAAAATATTAGAAGTTGAAGTAGTTGGGCTTGGACATGCATTTTACTAAATTGAGGTACCAGTTTTTGGAACCTGGATATTTTTTCAATAATTAATTAAATTTCATGATAAGTAATGTTTTTATTTATTTTTAAATAAATATTAGAAAGAAAAAAAAAATCTATATCCAAATGGCAGCTAAGAGTCTTGAGAATGGATAACCTCTGTTTGTGGAGCGGTTTAACCGTAAAATTTAGGTGGAATGACCAGTTTCTTAGTCACATTAATATTTTGCCATTGTTTGTGATGTACTGATGTCTAAATAAGTAGAAAGTAAAAATAACAGTTAATCGAATCAAACAATTAATAAGAACATACTAAAAGATAAAGACAAGAACGAAAATCCCCCAATTATTTTCGTATAAATTCTTAGGCATTGGAATCCCCCCAGGAAAAAAGATCAACACTCTAATTTGATTCTGTGACGACCCTATCTTATCCTATCTTGATTACCACAATTTTCCTGTTCGACAAAAGTTGCATTTGTATACAATAATCGGATTGTAGCGGGTATAGTTTAGTGGTAAAAGTGTGATTCGTTCTATTATCCCTTAAATAGTTAAAGGGTCCTTCGGTTTGATTCGTATTCCGATCAAAAACTTTATTTCTTAAAAGGATTAAATCCTTTTCCTCTCAATGACAGATTCGAGAACAAATACACATTCTCGTGATTAATTAACGAAAAATGATGTATGATTATTAAAGCATATAAAGTAGTACTAAAGTGGTTGGGAGTATAGGCGAGCCTCCAAAAGAACAACTATTAAGGCTGATCATGATGTATTTGGATGGTATAGTCAATTTGCCTTTAATTCGACGAAGAAATTTTGTAAAGTTAGCTTAACGTTAGATTGAGTTTGTCCCTATTGAGGAAAATGAAGAATAGAAACTTCTTGTCGGGCTACAGTTTGCATACCACCTTTAATATTATACCAAATCAATATATAAAGTATCGCTACATATTTTGACACAGTAATAAGGATGGAAATCTTATCCATCCCACTAAGATCTTTTAATAGTATTAACTAAATTTCATCTCCATGAGACATGATAACTTGATTATTTGAGTATACACCAACTACTCAATTATAATGTCTGACCTTAATATAAAGCATATTTTAGAAAAGTATATAAACCCAAGTATTTATATTTTTCAAGGCAAAACCAAGGGAATATAATTGTTCAGCCATGATAAAACATCGATATACTGCTATAAAAAGAAATTTACATGGCTGTGTGGTCTCCGAGGCATAAAAAGGCCGTCCGGTGTACTAAATTTCTGTTATACGCGGGTTTCGGAAAAGGACCGGACCACAAGAATCTATTGACTTGAAGAAAGCGTATGACAAGGTTACTAAGGAGGTGCTCTGAAAATGTCTTGAGGCGAAGGGCGTGCCGGTAGCCTACATAAGAGCAATTAAGGACATGTATGATGGAGCTAAGACTAAAGTTAGGATTGTGGGAGGCGAGTCGGAGCATTTTCCGGTAGTTATGGAATTACACCAGCTCTGTGCTTAGCCCGTTCTTATTTTCCTCGGTGATGGATGCTTTGACATACCATATTCAAGGAGATGTGCCATAGTGTATGCTTATTTGCTGATGGCATAGTTCTAATGGACGAGACGAGGGCCGGTGTTAACGAGAGATTGGAGGTTTGGAGACAAACTCTCGAGTTTAAGGGTTTCAAATTGAGCAGGTCTAAGACAGAGTACCTGGAGTGCAAGTTTAGCGCTGAGTCGAGGGAAATAGGTGGGGACGTGAGGTTTGGGTCTCAGGTCATCCTCAAGAGAGATAGCTTCATGTACCTTGGGTCGATGGTTCAGGGGGACGAAGAGATCGACGAGGACGTCACTCACCGTATAGGGGCGGGCTAGATGAAATGGAGGCTTGCATTTGGAGTCTTGTGTGACAAGAAAGTGCCACCGATACTCAAAGGTACGTTTTATAGAGCTATGGTTAGACCATCCATGTTGTATGGGGCAGAGTATTGACCGGTTAATAACTCCCATATCCAAAGGATAAAAGTAACAGAGATGCGGATACTGAGGTGGATGTTCAAGCACACTAGAATAGACAAAATTAAGAATGAAGATATTCGGAAGAAGGTGGGCGTCGCCCTATGGATGAAAAGATGCGGGAAGCGAGACTCACATGGTTCGGGCACGTGCAGAGGAAAAGCCTTGATACACCGGTGAGGAGGTGTGAGCAGATGGTCGTGGTAGGTACGAGAAGAGGTAGAGGAAGACCCAAGAAGTATTGGGGAGAGATGATCAGGCAGGACATGATACGAATGCAGATTTTCGACAATATGGCCCTTGATAGAAAGGCCTAGAGGTAAAGCATTAGGATTGTAGGATACGGGTAGTAGAGCTTTTCCTACTTCATACTAGAAGTGTGGCGGGAATGGATTAGGATTGATCTTAGATGGCTTGCAATTTATATTGAACTCACGCTATTCTTGCTATTTATCGTAGCCCCGGGCCTTAGACTCTGGTATTGCATGTTAGTCATCTTTCAATTTTTATGCTTCCGTTACTATTACGATTTCTACTGGAGTTACTAATGAATTCTCTTTTCTTTTTTTCCCCCTCTTTCAAAGCCGAGGGTCTATTGAAAACCTCTTCCCTATCGGGACAAGGGTAAGATCTGCATACACATTACCTTCCCCAGACCACCCTATGTGAAATTTTACTGGGTAGTTATTGTTGTTGTTGTTGTTGCTATTTTCACAGCTCTAACCTGCTACCTTCTGGTGACATGACAACAACTTTACCAGTTGCGCCGAGATCCCAATGCACAACTTGTATTTATTCCAAACTAATGAATACGGCGTTATTAATATATCATAGTTATAACTTTGATTAGTCCTACAGAGCCAAAAGGACATGCCAAAAAATAGAAAGGCCAAAAAGAGAGATTTACATATGCGAAGATTGTTTTTGCCAGATTTACAAAGATCTCTATATTTTTTTCTGAACATCATTGTGGTGAAAGTAATATAAATGAAGGCATACATCACAAGAATGATAACTCAAAAATATGAAACAAGCATATCTGCCGGACTGAAGTGACCAAATTCTATAACTGCTATACCTCACCCGCGATTAACGATTATATTGCTGCTCTCAACGCCCCTCTAGCAGCTTCACGCTTCATCTCTGCAGCTTTACCACTTCCTCGGAAATACATGTATACTTGCTGCATAATGAGATCGCAAGGAACAAAAATGTTACATCTCTCACCCCCTAAGATGACACCAATAATACTTAGTGTGTGGAGAAATCAGATAAAGAGGGAAGTCGTACCTGAATAACCCAGATGCTCAGTACTGATTCAAGACAAAATAGACCGAAACCAATGAAATAGAAAACCTAAAGGCCAGAGAGTAAAAGGCACGTTAATAGTCAAACTTCAGATGACTACTTAAGCAGTTTTTTTTTCCTTTTCTATTTTTCTTGTCGAAATTAATGAAGGGGAGGGGAGGAGGGAGTATGTTGGAGATGATGTGGAATATGCTGAATAGCATGTTGAAAACGTACCCCAACAAGTACTTGTTTGCCGATGAGATCTACCGCAGGTAGAATGCCTCTGTTCCAACAAATTGTAAAAGGTCAGATCACAGAAACAGATTAATAAGTAGCAACTTAAAGGAAATCAGGAGAAATCTCGTGGGCGTTTGGACATAAGAATTGTGACATTCCCGGAAAAAGTAAAATATTTTTCAAGTTGAAAATGATGCCGTCAAACCTCTCTATAACAGCATCGTTTGTTCCGACATTTTTTGGCTGCTATAGTGACGTGCAGTTTTAGAGGACATGTATTATAACAAAACTAAAAAATCGGTCCCGAAAAAAACTTGGCTTTTACCGTGAATGGCTGTTATATGGAATTGTAGTTTTAGAGAGGTCTGATTGTTTGAAAATTGGAGTTGTTTTTGGACATAAATACAAATTGGAGTTGTTCTTGGATTATTGTGAGTGATTTGGAGTGAAAATTGTCAAAAACGGCTTTTAGAGTTTTTATGATCCGGAATTCAACTTCAAGTTGGATTTGGAATTTTCATGACCGATTACGGAAATAAGTGAAAATTCCGGAAAAAAGTGAAATTTTTTTCATGGCCAAACGGGCCCCTAAAAGCAATTAGCTAGTAGGAAGGGCTAAAGCTTGTTGGTACAAGTTATATGAATTAGATTAAGATGTTCAAACTGAGCAATAATTAATAACTAAACTCATTTTCCGTCCTCATTTTCTTCTACATGGGATTAGAAGTTAAGTTCAGCATCAGAAAGGAACTCTAATGAATGCATTTAGACTACTTCCCATCAAGAAGTCAAATGTAAGATTCATACGTAAGTGATTTTCCTCTGAAAACTACTGGAGGAGCAACAGCAGCAAAGATGCAGAATGCAATGTGAAGCTGTACACAGAAGCCAAATATAAGGCATATTGTTGCATTCGCCAATTTAGATAGGAGATAAAGAAAAACAATTATACGAAACTTACCAAGTAAAACAAGAAAAACCATGCAAACTTCATCGCACCCTCAGTTCTGTGACAGTATTTGGGTTAGTCCCATAAAGAAAGGAACCAAAAAGTGGAATAGCATAACAGGGAATTAAAAGCCTAGACAAAACTTTTAACACTGAGATCCAGGATACATCTTATGAGTGGCGGAGCCATAAATTTCAATAAGTTCAAAAAATAAAAGAAGTCAACATATGAAGAAGTTAAGAGGGTTCAACATATACTATAGACACATAAAAAATAATTTTGACCTATTACATATGGGGCATCATTTTCCGGCGAAGAGGGTTCAGTTTCCGCCCCTGGCGTCGCCCATGCATATTATCATTGATTAACCTACAAGATCTTAATAATGGACAAGCTTTCTGCCACACTATCAAACTTGTTAAATATGATACTACAGCTGCATAACCAAAGTTCATTTTACAATCTGTAATATTGCATTCAGAAAGTGGTTGATTTAATTCGGGAAGTATGTTTAGTTCTCCAAAAGAAAGGATCATATACCTGAAAGCACGATAAAGTGGACGATACCACAGTACATAGGCTCCTGGAACCCCCGAGATGAAGTAAATAATAGAAAGGAACCAGATTTTTACGTCTAAAGCCAAAACAAAAGGTTAGGATGCTATAGCAATAAGTGATAACATCTACGGAAAAGGAACATGCCGAATCAGACAAACCTCCTTCTTTAATCCATGCTGTAGTGGTTGCTATGATGTTCCATAAAAGGCATGCAAAAAGTCCTGTCACCATCATCGTTTATCTAGTCAGGAAAGGAGTAATAAAAATCTCACGGATGTAAAAAAACGAAAAAAGCAAGCATATGTACACCACAACTTTTATAGACAGAGATATCCTAAGCTATAACACGTCAAGCAGTTTATTCTGCGAATGAAATAACAGAATGCTCACAAAGCATATTTTGGTTGGTGCGGTTCATCAAAAGAAAATATTCAATGACATGATTTACAGCTACACAAATGTCTACGACTTATTTTAGACCTCAAATTTCAAAAGTCTTCATTTATTAAACATTGTGACAAGTCAAATAGTACCACATAAATTGGGACAGAGGGAGTAATAGTTAAACTGCTGGTCAAGAGAAGAGAGACAGAGACTATCAAATCTAAGTTTTTTTGCAATAGAGATTGAAACAGGCTCTTTCTAAATTTTGTATTTAATTACTTGAAGGTCTTGCAGGAAACTCGGGAAAAAAAGACTGAAACAGGCTCTTTCTAAAAAAAATTTACCATAAAGAAAAAAGACAAGACATTTTACTTCTGGAAAACTTCGTAACTAAGTAAATTAAATGTATCAAATGGAAGCCAAATACAGCTTTAGGTCCCAAGTTTACTAATTCTGAGAAAAGAAAACATGCTTGATTGTTGATTTTTTTGTCCAATGCAATAGTTAATAAGCCTAAAATGTTGCATGACAGGAAAAATAAAAAAGTAGGAAGCATCACATAAGGTGCTTCAAACTAGAAGAAACAAACATATAATAATGCAAAGTTGACGTACCCAACAAGGTAGTAAATGCGACATATTGCAGCCTTTGCAAATGAACAGGTATTTCATTTGCAATGTCATGATGGATAATTGGGAAGAATGGAGGCCAATTTTTCGCCTCAATAACAATACCAGCTGCAAATCAGAGAGAATAGAGGGACTTAGTAATGTACTGCATTAAATTATCTGAACCATGTATATTTTAAAGTAAGCTTATAAATACTCAGGAAAACCATAAGATCCACGCTACTTATGGCTACACCATCGTAATTAAATATGGACAGACACAATGGATATCATAGGAGAAGGAAATAAGAAAATGACCGTGATAAGAATGAAAAACCAGAAAAGTTCAGTCAGCTCTATTTCTTCATGTGGACTTGGATATTTTTTCCCCTTTTAAGTTCCTCATTTAGATGTCTACAAAATCATAAGACTGAAATAGCCCCACGCTTAAATCTAGAGGTTGTAAAAGGATACAAGAGATAAGTGGATTAATACAGGAAAAAAGGAAATACCTCTTGCAGCAGCCTCTTCTTTTCGTCTTAATTCCTGCACGGCATCAACAAACCAAATCAGGGAATAATGACATTTGTACCACAAGCAAACATGAGCTACTGGGGACAGAAGGGACTAATATTTTACCACTTGCAATGTCTCAAGGTCAACACTGATTTCAACTGGTGGAAGAAGAAGAAAAGCCAAAAGAGACTCAGCCACAGCACATATTAATAATGCAATTTAGAGACCAGGGGATGATTGTCCCATCTTTTTGCTGGTAAATATGGGATGGGATCAATATTGGAAGCTGACTTTGTCTCCCATTATAAACTTTAGGACCAATATAGGAGGCCGTGAAGACAAGTTACAGAAAAGAATTATGACAAGTTACAGCCAGCATAGGAGGCTCGACGACAAATAAAACAAATCAAAACTCAGCATCGAAACTTCATACTGTATTGCTTAATGAAATGTATTTGGAGCCAACTTTAGTCACAAGCGTTACAATACAACAAAAGAGTAAGCATACTTTCATTGAAAAGGCGAAGTCTGCAAGAAAAAACTGTATTATTTATTCTTTAAACTATTTTGCAGAACAAGCTTGCAATTTGGTCACTTCCCCCATGGTATTACAAGCTCTAAAAGAGACCAAGGACGGAAAAGAATCCTAATGTGGACATCCAAAAAACAATCCAGGGATTACGAATAGGGGAAAAAAACCTATAGAAGAAATAACTTTTAATATTGTTAAAAGAAGAACTGGTTGAAAGCTAATCAAGAAACATGGTTCCAGAAAAAGACCCAGCACTATTACAAATTCAGTTCATATACAATGTGTACCTGTTCCCTCCTTCGCAATTCATTCTCCTTAGCCTGGAGTTCCTTCTCTTTCTTTTTCAAGTCCTATAAACAAATCATAGTAATAGATATTAAATAAGATAAACTGGCTAAATATCTAATCACATTCAACAAATTCAAATGTTGAAAGTACCGCAGCACTATCAAGAGGAATATCAATAGGCGCATCACGATCATAGAAATCAGCAGGTTCATGCGGAAGGGGTGAAAGTCTTGAGTGTGTCGCAGGAGGAACACTCGCAGTACTCTGAAAAGTGAAAAGATGACATATTTATTAGCATGGATCAAGATAAGGGTTCAAATATGATATCCACAGAAGAATTTGAGGGAAAAAAATCTCTTCATTACAAAATTGTGGAGACAGAGCAGAGTACATGAAATGTTGGCAGCTTGGAAATACAGAAGAGAAGCACAAAAGTAGAGCTTACGAAGTAATTTGTCTAGCTCTAATGTGAACCATATGGAAGGAAAGAAATAGAAAATCAAGTTTGAGAGCAACGGAATCCATTAGACAAAATAGCGGAACTTCGACGTTTTTCGTTCATTTATTGAGTACTTTTGATATTTATGATGATGAATGCATTAGTATGATGCGGCTCTGAATTTTGCATACATCTTGTAAGCAAATCTTAGTCAATCAACTAACCTACAATCCCAAACTAGATGGGATCAGCGAAAACAAATTCTCACTAAATATAAGTAGTACACAATTCCATAAAACAGACAGACAAAGACGGACACAGGTAGAAGGTAGGGACTGCTTGTCTAACTTACTGTGGTATAAAACGCGCCTCCACTAAATTTTGATTGCCCTGATTTTCCTCCTCCATCCTGCAAAAGATATATCAGAAGATAAATTGGTCAACTCACAAGACCTGGAAAAAATATCTGCTTAACACATGGCTTTAAGTCATAATTGATATTCAGGCAAAGGAGATCACGGGAAAAGTTAATACATCCAGCAATGAGCCAATCAATATGATGCAAAGACATCATTTCATGTAGTTTCGTAATTATACATAAAAGATTGTACATTCAATAACATAATAACATATAGTATGAAGGATTAGAAGGTTCTTGTTTTCAGATAAGATTGGTAGAATTTGTCCAAGATCTTCCAAAACCGTGTTCATGGTTAGAAATATTACTATTTACGCTGGTTTTTTTCTGTTAAATTGCATTTACTTGTAAACTCTAATGAGAATTAGGTGTTGGGATTGGAGTTATACATGCCTCGTGAAGTTCCTTATCCACGAACAGTGACATTCTGATATTTAGTACTTGTACTAGCGAACACATTCAGATATAATGTATAACCATCTTACAGTTACAGGACCTTTTGCTCATATTGTTATAAAATGTAGAACTGACCAACCTCCAACAGTCATTGGCCAAACACAACCATTTCATTTTTATGACGGTGGTGTCCAGGCCAAGCTTGCGCTTGTCTCGAGTATTCCACTAGGTACCTACCATCTCCCACTAGCACAGGTACCGGGTATCTCTACCCACCAAGGCTTAGGCATAAATTACCTGGCATTTTGTGTCTGTTGGGATTTGAACACGAGGCCTCATGGTTCTCCTCACTTCATTGACCACTAGGCCATACCCTCGGGGTGATGAATAACTCTTTGACATAGATTTCTAATTCCCTTTCCAAGATAAGACAGCTTCAGGCAAAATCATCAACAGAACCAAGAATTCTAGAGGCAGCAAAATTAGCAGAACCTAGTTAAAGTTTTTGGCCAAAAAGTCACACAACAATTTCAAACAGATGCCAAGTTATGCTGAATCATCTATAAAGAACAAGACAGAAAAGGAACACTAAAGCATCAGTTTTAATGAATCATACAAAACATGAACCTCGGCATACACTTATATCATGACACAGAAAAGATTAAAACCCCAAATATCCAATTCAGACAAAGTCAATTTCAAGTCTTACACTAGGAAGAGATCAGTCAATTCAATTACCCATCAGGAAAAAGACTTGAACTTTAGTACCCCACACATGAAATTATGAGACAAAAGATTGAAACCCCAAACGCACAATTCAGGCAAAGTCAGTATCAAGTCCTACACCATCAAGAATTCAGCCAATTCACTTATAACCATCAGGAAAAGGACTTCAACTTTAGTTCAAAACACATGAAACTATGAATGAAACCCCAATTACTCAATTCGGACAGAGTCAAATTCATGTCTTACACTATCAAGAAATCAGTCAATTCACATACAAATTAGGATAAAATCTTGATCTTTAGTTCCACATACATAAAATGCATCATAATTTTCAGAAATAAACCATACAAGATAAATTTACAGCAAAAGGGTTAACCTCCACATACACTTACATCATGGCACAAACAAGATTAAAAAATCAAATACCCAATTCAGCGAATGTCAATTTCAAGCATTACACTATCAAGAAATCAATCAATTCAGACCCATCAGCAAAAAGACTTCAACTTTAGTTCCACATACATGAAATTATCTCCCCCACCTCACCACAAAGAAAGGTATTAATCTTATTGCGACAGACTAAAAGGAAAGAGGTACATAAATGGGAGTATAAAATATAGAACAAAAAGGAGCATACAGCAAAGGGGTTAACTTCTTCTTCTTGAGCAAACGGATTGCTATCATAACGGCTACCCATTTCAGCAAAAGTGTTTTGTTACTGTTCTCAAAGAAATTCAGAAGGAAGAAAAAGGAAGAAGTAAAGAAGGGGGAAATAGCTGAGATCTGAATATAGTCAAAATAGCTGAAAAGGCTTACTAAAGAAGGAAGAATGGAAAAGTCTTGGGAAAAAAAAATTCAAAATTTGAAGGCTGAAGAAAATCAAGGGAATTCTACCATTCTAGAGAGAGAGAGAGAGAGAGACAGCCTTTGCTGCATAAAAAATTTGGAGGGGAGTTGGGCCAGTGAGTGGGGTGGGGGGTTGGTCAGTTGTGAATATAGTGGGACGACTTTTGAATGGAATTGAAATTATTGGTATTCAGAGAAAATGCAGCTAAAAGAGGAGAGAGACATAACAGGAATTTGCGTTTCTAGTTTTTCAAGAAAATGGAAGTGTAACACATTTTTGCATGGGAAAATTACGTGGAGAAATTATAAGGAGCTAGATTTACAAGTGGTCATTTAAAAATAATTATATTTTTAAAAGTAATTAAAATTTAATTACTTTTCGGTAACTATAAATCTGAACGAATATTCTGTTCAAATCCGAAAAATATTCCAGCATAATATACTGGAGTTCCAGCATAAATATACTTGAACTTCAGCATATTATAATGGAGTTCCAGCATAAGTATATTGGAACTCCGGCATAATATACTAGAGTTCCAGTATAATATACAGGTCCAATATAATAAGTTGAAAGTTCATACACGGGTGCTCCAATCTCCAGTATATTATGCTGTAACTTTTTGCATGTTTGAGTTCCAGTATAATATGCTGGAAGTTCATACACAGGTGCAATGATCTCCAGTATATTATTATGGACTTGTCCTTGTTACAGCAAAATAGTAGCTATTTTTAATGACTTTACAAACATTGGCTATTTTTGAATAACTAGTCCGAAAATTGACTAGTCTGTTGTCACTTGGCCCAACAACCTAACTGAAAATGGCCTAGGTTTAAAGCCCTTATTTGTGTTTGGCTCATGTTGTATATAACCTGAAAGAATTTTTTTCATCATTTAGCCCAACATTAAAGACTCAGTTCCTCTATAGTTCATAGCCCAACAAAGCTTCTTGATATCTCTCTTTTATGTGTATTCTGCCTTGTCATATAAGCAAAGTTCAACTCCAAGTGCAAAACAGGATCTTTGAACAAAATTTGAAGTTGTATAGTTACAAATTTGCCTCATCCTTGCTAGTAGGTTTAGTATTCTCTTCCTTTCAGCGTATATAATCATAAAACCTCCATTATTAGAGCTAAAGTTTCTCAAATCTAAAATTTAATTGATTAAAAAAAACTCCACTGAAGGTTGAAGCTTTAAGTTTGAACCATATATGAGATTTTGAGTTTGATAGCAAACTCGGAGCTAAAGTGTCATTGGGTTTGCTTGAAAATATTATTGCTTGTTGTTCCAACCGATTTGAAACATCAAGACGAGTTCAAAGCCTAAATTTGAAGTGATTTGAAGCAGATTTGAGCTAGATTGAAGTTAAATTTCAGAAGAGGCTCAAGAAAGGAGAAGAAGAAGAAGAAGAAGAACTTGTGAAGCTCCGTCTATAGGATTCATTCGTATAATAATATATAATATTATAATATAGTATATATGGGTATATAAACATCTCTTATACACTGTTTTACCAAGCTGATACAATATTTGCACATACTTGGTGGATTATTAACTTCTTCTTCATGATTTTGGTGTTAAAACTAAGGTGTAATGGTAGCTAAAAGGTATTTTGTAAACGTATATAACGTTGTTTATACACAATTATACAATATAAGAACATTGTTTAGACATTATAAATACAAGTGTATATATATTGTATAAAAATATATAAGCGTATATACTTTTGTATGATAATGTATATACCAGTGTATAAGAATGTACAATAACGAAATTAAATTTTTGTGTGTTTTCTTACTTTTTCTCAAGATGGACAACCTCCTTCACTTGTTTTAAATTTATTCTCTATTTTGGGTTAAACTCTATTAATGACATTATTGAAGAAAAAAAAAATAAAGAACTAAAATCTAGCAATGATTTGTGTATAAGAAGAAATTACCATTTGTTCTACCATTGACAAAGAAATTCTACCATTGACAAAGAAAAAAGCAGCAAAAATAATTTTTATTTGTTTGTTTATAAATAAATGTATATTTTATTAGTGGTTTAATCACTTTCTTCCACTTTTATATTCATATACCATATGTTTAGTAATTATTTAATTGAAATCTAATCAATTCTCTACAAATGACAAAGGGGAAAAATGCTACCAGTTCTTCTTTTTTTCTTTATCTTTTTATATTTAAATATATTTTTTATTAATTATCTCAAAATGTTAATAGTAAAATACTGATTTTAGTAAGAGATAAGTACATAATTTCTCCTCAACAATAGGAATGTTAAATAGCATTGACCGTAAGTAATGCTGATTGTGTGAAAAAATGTTAGGTTTTCGAATTTGGGCCTATTGTCTTTGGGTTATAGATTTGCAAAGTTATAATTGAGCTACTCAGTTTGCAATGTGTGTGCATGAATTGTACTTATGTGTAATTCTCCCTTTTGTATTCAATAATTTATAAATATCTTTTTTACTTTTATGTGCACAAATAAATTTTGTAGGTTATTATTAACTTGTTATAATTGTATTGGTAAACGTATACATGACAATTGTTTGACCAAAAATATAAATTTTTGGTTAAAATAATTAAATACAAAAATAAGGGATTAATCCTAGTTAAAAATAATAGCTTTAGATCCAAAAGCGCTTTATGCGGATAATATGGGACCACGCCATATTAGATTTATTGCAATACACATTCAACGTTACGGTTATTGATCGAACGAGAATAATGACAAGCAATAAATAACAACAAATGACACTAAGTGTAAATAGAGAGAATGATTCACCCAATAGTGAATAGAGTGGATGATTCCTCTTTCTGATGATGATGCAAGACAAATAACTATGAAAATATTGTAGACTTTCTCGGATCTGATGTGAAAAGTATGGAATAAACAACAAATTGAATCTCTTTAGAAATGTTGTGTTTGTATTTATCTAGAGATTCAACTTTTCAAGAGAGTTCTTATCAAAATCAATAACACATGCTCCTTACCTTCTCTCTCTATTCCTATATATATGGGAAATGCTCCTAATCTGACCTAAAATACAAGAACAGAGAATATTCAATGTTTCTTGAACATTAAATATTCTCCCAAATATCTTATTACAAAATTAGTAGTTACCGTTTCTTGAACACTTGACCTCGGCCATAATCGACAACTCGACAGTAAGTTCCATTTATCTTGATTTGACCTTGGCCTAATCACCTCAAATAGTCTCTCCTCGTGTCGGATTCCCTTATTCGAATTTTGACACATACAGTTAGTCTCTTCGCTTATCGAGGTTGTTTTTTGGACGACCTTGATGGGCGCTCATGCAGACTTCGCTAGTTGTAGCTTGAGAAATTTAAACGTGTAGGTCAAATAGTAACGTTCACAACAAGGTGATGACGTGGAACTTTTTGAGCCACAATCGATCGTTACGTCGATTTAGAATGACATCATGACAGCATGGGTCATTATTGCGCATTTTTCCGATACATTACATTGTTTCCCGCATCCCTGCTACTTCGAAATTAGTCCAACGATTGTTTTTATACTCAATTAGGGTGCGCGTGTTCTTATATATAGGGATGGGAACCTCCCATTTTGTTTGCTGCATTCTCAAGCATTCATATCTCTAAGCTTTCTTCTTCTTCTTCTTCTCCGTGCTCTTGCATCCCTGTTTTCAGTAACTTTTGCCATTATCACTTCCTCTGTGCTTGCAATTCCTTCGCATATACGTAACAAAAGATGGCTAGTGCATCTTCCAATCCTGAGGAGACCTCTAACCCGGTTCCATTATCAGTAGACATGCCCCCTCATAATGAAGGGGAAGCAGTTGTTGCAGAGGATGAAAACTTCCCTAATGTGGATGAAATAATCCCTCGTTCGGACAAGGCTAGATTAAAATTCTTAAAAAGGCATTAGGATGATATTTAGCCCATCGAATCGTAGATGGACGAGGCGGCCCTTGTTGAATTTAGGGCTAAGTTCCGAATCCCGACATATATTGACCTTGTCCAGGCCGGTCATGATGTAGTACAAGTTCATCGCCCTAGATATTGTGCATTCTATGCGTATATGTTCCTTGTGGGCTATTTTGTTCCCTTTACCTTATTGGCGGAGGGCTTCTTCCATTATTATGGCATCTTCCCGGCTTTCCCATTACATTTATAAACTCATTCTCATGTTGATGAAGTACACGAAACTGGCCAACCACGGCATCTCTATTCGCCATCTATTGCACCTATATACACCCAGTTTCTACAGGGGCGATGTTATATCTCTGTCATCATAGAGGTAAGTGTTTGGTGGTGAAGATGGACGATAAGGCCCATCATCGATTCTGGTTCAACTTTTTCTACGTCAATACTGAGGACGTAGTGAGGAATACTAACAATTTTCCTGAGGTGCGGAACTTTTCTAGTAAGTACCGACCATTTATTTTGCTTATTTTAGTAGTAGTGTAATCGCTCTATTTTCATATATGTATATATTTTTTTCATCCGAGAAAGAGCCCCATTCGTTGGTTGCGGACATCCATGATGTTATCCAGGTTTTGCCTCATACTGTAGGGATCTGTGAATGGACGAACTTTTCAAGATTTTTGGGTCCAAGCCTTCGGCGACTGGTGAGTTTTTAGCCACTTCAACCTTTGGATCGCAATATCTTTTTCTTTTTAAATTGGGGATAGTTGACCTAATCATTTTTTTCTGTTAGGTCAGAGAGTTTTGAGAAAGGCGAGGGCTCCTACTCCGGCATTTCGCCAATCGAGTATTGCTACGGGTTTTTTTCTCATTACGACTACGGATAAGCCTACCCATCCGAGCACTTCTTCTCAATCCCCGACATTAAATAGTTCCAGCCAACCATTGGCGGCTTCAGTAGAAAAGACCCCAAATTCTCCTGTGGTGCACTTTATAGACGAGTCATCACCAAGTGATGTGGACTTTGTTCTCCACTAAAGGAGAATGGTGGACGTGGGCGTTGGGACCACCCGAGCAGTGGACTCTTCAAGGGATGATCATGAGTCGACAACTGTCGTATTGGAGAGTGATGCTATCCCGCCTAAGATGCCATTGTCTGTGGAGGTTGCGGAAAGGTTGCATTTACCCGAGGATGAAGACACAATTAGAGGGCCATCTGAAGCTGTCGATGCCGTGTTAGTGAGCGATCCCTCAACCTCAAGGTCGGTCGGCATTCCTTCATCGGCCAAGGAGAGGCAAAAGATATTTTCGAGGACGGTTACAAACTGATTCTGATATCGACCCTGAGGAGGTGCGAAGATATAATGAAGGATTTATTCGAGTGGAGATGAGGGTAGATAGGTCTTCTCATACCTTTGTGATTCCAATGGATCGCAACCTCTTGGTAAACATGGAGGACGTAGTCCCCTTTGTTCTAATGCAGAAAGTAGGACTTTGGTGATGTTCAATGATGTCGCCTTGTTGACGGGCATAACCGGCCTTGCTTTGAGGGAAGTTTTCCTATTTCCCTAGTTTCTAGGTCTTGCATATTTTTCTTTCCCTTCCTTATTTTAGATTTTTTGCGATTCTTTTCAGATCATCATCTTGGAAATTATGAGTGCTCGCCCAGAGGAGAGCTGCCGAGCTACCTTTAAAAAAGATGGAGAGAAAGTATCATGAGTGCCGCAACAAGCACCGCGAGATGTATAGGTTTGGTCGCAATTTACTAAAGTTTTCATTTCCCCCAACAATTGGAAACTGGGGCAGATTTTTAGGAGGACCCTTAAAATTACGAAGTAATTTCAGTCGACCGCCACAAGAAACAACCTGAAGTATCAACCCATTAACTGGGGCAGAATTTTGAGGACTCCCAAAATACCGTAGCAAGAAGGGTTGCAATGTCTCGAACCATGTCGTAGTTGTCGGTTCATCTAAAAGTTATTTCTTAGTAATATACCTATGTCATATTTTTACAAAATCATGCATGTTTATTACTTAAATTGCCTTGTTTAGCAATGCTACCCCAACGATACATACAATATCACTAGATCAAAGACGAGCAGGTCAAGCAGAGCCAGCAGGGATACGGACTAACCTTTCCCCTTTTACAAAACTCACAATTTTCTTTGGATATAGATATTCGGATTACGAAAGCATTAGACATACTATACTCATAAGACAAATGTCGTTCATGAATACAACTCTTAGAACTGTCGCACTTACTCACATTTGCCATCCACACTGGTGATATTCCGTGTGTCACAATATTCCCATCAGTCACCATACCGTAGCCTACTATCAGCTAAGAAACTCTATAGCCGCTTGCCATTTTATTTCTTGTGTAAGTCTACCATTCCGCCTTTCAAGAGTAAATGTTGTCTGCATCTACATTTCCGCACTGCATAAGGCTACCATCCTTCCTTCCAAGACTAACACTATCTCCCTCTACATTTTCACATTGCATAAGCCTACCATTTTGCCTTTCGAGGTTAAGCTTTACCTCCCTTTGCATTTGCATGGATTAAATATCGCCACCTACTGTCATTGCATGGCTGAAAGATTGCCACCTTATCTACGTTTGCATTGCTGAAAGATCGTCACCTTATCTACATTTGCATGGATAAAAGATCGCCACCTACTGCAATGCATGGTTGAAAGATCGCCACCTACTACATTGCATGGCTAAAAGATTGCCACCTTATCTATATTTGCATGGCTGAAAGATCACCACTATATGTACATTTGCATGGCTGAAAGATCGCCACCTTATCTACATTTGCATGGCTAAAAGATGGCCACATACTGTATTGCATGCCTAAAAGATCAGCACCTTATCTATCTTTACATGGCTGAAATATCGCCACCATATCTACATTTGTATGGCTGAAGGATCACCACCTACTACATTGCATGGCTGAAAGATCGCCACCTTATACACTTTTGCATGGCTGAATGATCGCCACTTTATCCACATTTACATGGCCGAAAGATCGCCACCTTATCCACATTTGTATGGCTAAAAGATCGCCACCTATTGCACTGTATCGGCTGAAGATTGCCAAATACGGCATCTCATAGGCTGAAAGATCGCTAAACCATCCGAAGGCGTCATTGTTCGGAGGCATCATCTTCATAGCCCGAGAATGCCATGTCATAGCATGAGGACCCCTTTTAATCTTTTGCATATCAATATTCAAAGGCATCATGGTTCAGAGGCATCATCCTCATATCCCTAGAGCATCATTTCATGGCCTGCGAATCCTTTATTATATGCTTCATGGCCCAGGACATCATGGTCTAAGGACGTCATTCTAACCGTCCGAAAATAATCCCCATGGTCCGCTGGGAAATTTCATCGTGTTTAAATATATGCACAATATATGCTTGTATTGCTTATTTGCAGGTAAATCGGCGAGCAATGGCCATCTGGGCAGGATCAATCCCGCCCAGTTCTTGCAGGCGTGTCAAACCTTAACCATTCCCAGTCCCGAATATTGCGTCCGTTCTCGAAAATCTCCATCGGCATACTCCGCCAATCGGATCTCGGACTACATATGGCCTTATTACTATAAGACCAAGGATATGTAGGCAACTCAGAAGTCAGGGTGTGGCCAAATTTCTCAAACCGTTCTGCTTGGTCAAAATTGGTCATCATATCTTTACCCGACAACTCTTTCATCATTCTCGGGTAAAGAGAGGCAAGTGTTGATATCCATTTTTTATGTATTATTTCTCTATGTAAAATACTTTCAAAATAACATATATATATGTATATATAAGTACATCCCAATTTTTTGTTTTTTCTTAATTTTTAAAGGATTTAAACCAATTTATTCCCCTATTTTATTCACAAAAACCCAATAATAATTCCCCAAGATATCAATCTTGGTGATTCATTTATTTGATTATCATATTTATAAAATATAGTCAAGATAATTTTTACAAATTTATTTATTATTTTTAAAGTTAAATTATATATATATATATATATAAGTCTCTTTTAGATTTAATTGCATTTATATTTACGAAAATTAAGTCCAATATTTTTAAATTGATAATTATGTATTACAAATCATTTTAGTATCTTAAATTTTTTCCAGGAATTAATATACTATTTTTAATAAAATAAAAAAGGGAAAATTGACTATTTGAAATATAGCCCAATTATATTTCAATTATGGCCTGAATTGAACCCCCAATTTGAAGCCCAATTACCACGACCCGATTCCCATTCATACCGACCCACAACTCATCTAAATAACCCAATCCGGATCCCATACCTAACACTTCCAATCATGCCTGTTGATCATTTAGATCAATGACTTATATCAGCCCTTTCCATTTTTAACCTCAAACGACCCCTTACCCCGCCCCCATTTCACACTAAACTCCGCCCTTGAATTCCCTTCACTCTCAACTCTCTCTGCAATCCCTCACAAACCCTAGCCGCCTCTATCAAACTACAACCCTAATATCGCTTATGTGGCTTCCAACTCATCGAGACATGTATCAACCTCTCATGGCTTCTACGTGTTCGATTCTTATGGTCTCAAGGCTAGATCTTGAAAGAGTTTGGTCAATACCCTGTTCGATTTGAGTTCATGGCTATTTTCCAGTCGTCTCTATCCTTTCACTGGCCAGCAATGGCTGCTCAAGTAAGACTTTTGACTCTCCTGCTTAGATCAATAGTTTCCAAAGCCTTTCTCATCACTTGGGGTTCTTCTAAAACCCTAACCTCTAAGGTTGTTTCGATTTCTTTTAGATCTATTTCAGATCTATGTTTGCTCTGAACCTATAAGCATTTTTCTCGAAGTTTCTTTTATAACTCTGCCTTCAAAACACCTTATCTTTTCTGATTAGGGTTTTGGTTAAGTTACTTCAAATGTTTCTATGATTTTTTGACATGTTTTGCAATGTTTGCTCATATCGTTCTTCCACTTGAGTTTGCATGTTAAAACCCTAATTTCTTACGACTGTTTATTAGATGAATGTTTGTTGCCTGAGTTTCTATCCGATTTGCTTGTTTATCCTATTTGTAAAAGCTCTTCTATTGTTGAAAATCGTATGATTTTGGGTCTGAGACTATTCGTTTAGATGTATGACTCGATTTGAAGTTTTTTATTTCAAAATATCTATTCTTCTGACTCTGGTTTTCTATCATCTCTAAAATTTGATTATGCTCGAAATCCTAATTTTAAAAAGGGGATTTTCCTCGCCTGCTACCCTGAGATCCTAGCATGCCTTTGATATTCTATTTTTCTTCACTACTTGACCTAATGGACTATCATGTTTTGAATGTTGCTATCTACTGAATTTTGTGCTACTATTGTATGTTATTTCCTTCTGCCAACAGGCTTGGCCTCGCATGTATAGTGTTTATACACCCTATTTATATGCTAAATTTCCTTCTTTGTTTGACCTTCAATTTGTGACTAATTTCAAACTTTCCCTTTGTAAAATTATGATTTCACTCGCCTGTTAAGGTTAATTGATTTTCTTTTCCTATTTTGCCTTGCTGAATTCTTTCCCAAATTAGTTTATTTCTGTACCTAGACTCGATTACTTAATGTTTTCCTGCTTCTTTTATGCCAACTATCAGTGTGCTTATGAATTGATTTCTTTACTTATTTTGAACCCGCTAATGCCCGTTAAGCAAGTGATCCCTTAATTAAAGGCAATCACTTGTATAATTGATTCTGAATCATGATTGTTGCCATGTTTGTAGCTTATTACCTCTTTCTTACTCATTTTCAAAAACTATAAATATCATGTACTTCTTCTCTTTCATAACATACGAACACAAGGCATAACACTTGAGTTTAAACACATACTACACTAAAACTCTCTTTTCTCTGCTACTACTACATTGCTGCCTTACCTAGCCGGTTGAAAGCCAAGGCTAGGCTGTGCGGAAACTTGCTTATTTTTTGAATTTGCATTTCTTGCTAGTATGTTCTAATTAACTTTTTCTGCACCAACAACAACGTGCTTATTTACTGTTTCTTGCATTTTTGTATGCCTAATGTTTGTAGTTAATCTAGTACCATTATTTAGCATGCTGTAATTTTCCTTCTCATGTTCTGGATCAATGTATTATGACATGTGAATCCAAAATCCCTACCCCAATGTGTTTAATACTTGTGGTTGGTTTGGGACATGACAACATTGGAAATTTCTGTGCATGACCCAAACTTGATCCTCCTAAGATCATAACCTCTATGTTTCCCTTATACGTTGTGCGTTCCGGTTGATTTACAGGCATGTCAGCACTTTCTATTGTTGTGCATGCCCAAAGTTAACCCATGCCCAAGTGTATAGGCTCTTTGCAATGGATTCCCAATCCCCTGCCCCTTTTGTGTGAATTATCCACATTTATGCATGTTTGATATCATGTTCGTAGGGTCCAATTGGTTAAAATCTAGCTCCATGTTCAAATCAGTAGAAATCATGCCTATTGGAATTCCTATCAAAAAATTCTGTCTGCTCCCATTTTCACCTAGATATCATGTCTATAGGGATTAAATCAGCAACTATAAATCGTGTCTATAAGGGTTTTGTGACGACCCAAAGGGTTGTCACCTGTTTCTCTACTCATGTCGTGTCTCCAAGGCCTTGAAAACCTCATTGAGTATTGCCTCGATCAACCTACACAGTCCGAGCACGTAACCGGAAAGCTTAAATGTGAATTTCATGTGAAAAAATGTTGAATTTTGATATTAATATGATTAATATTGACTTCGGTAAACATTTCTAGGTAAAGGAACCCTGGCCCATTTTTTGACGGTCCTGGAGGGGTCCGTAGGAAAATATGGCACTTGGGCGTATGCCTGGAATCGAATTTCGAGGCCCCAAGTCTGAGAAATGAATTTTTATGTGAAATTGTTTCCTGAAAATAATTAAAGAAATTGGAAAATAAAATTGATTAAAATACTGTGGTATCGGTCTTGTATTTTGGTTCCGATGCCCAGTACAAGTCACATATGTGATTTAAGCACTTTCTATAAAGTTTGGTTGAAAAAGGATGTCATTTGATGTATTTCGGACTTAAAATGGATAATTGGTGTTTCATGAAAGAACTGAAAGAAATTTTAATCTTTGGGGCTTGATTCTATGTATATGATGTTATTTTGGCGATTTGATCGCACGAGTAAGTCTGTGGGATGTTATTGAGGTTGTGTGTATGTTTGGTTTTGAGCCCCGAGCGCTCAGTGAGATATGGATAGGTTTTGGGAGTTTTTAGACTTAAAAATAGCAGTGTCCCAGGTTAGCCAGCGCGACCGCGCTCTCTATCAGTGTGGTCCGCACTGGAAGATTCAGATGGTTGTTATATTGCAGGACTAGGAACCCTCGGGCGAGGCCCACATGAAAGCGTGTGCAGTCGCGGAGAGGTCAGCGCGGCCGCGGTCCAATTAGGCGGTCCGCGGTGGATGCCGCGCGGCCATGGTCTTTCTCGCGTGGTCCGCGCGGTGTGCTTCAGAAAATGGAACCTTACTCCAGTCCTCAGCGCGGTCGCGGTCCGCGCTCGGACTTCTAGGAGGTATATAAGACGAGATTTTCAGTCATTTTTACACTTTTCAAAGACCCAAAACATAAGAGGTGATTTTCAAACAACTTTTCTTCTCCAATATGATTGGTAAGTGATTTCTAATCTATCTTTCCCACTCCTTAACATCTTTTAACATGAATTCAACTTCAAATCATAGATTTTAATGGGAAATTTGGGAATTTCAGGTAGAACCTAGGTTTTCTAGAATTGGGGGGTTTGGACCTCAATTCGAGGTCCGACTGTACAAATTATATATTTGAGTTCATGGGGGAATGGGTAACCGGGTTTTTGTTCGAACCTTGGTTTTTGACCACGCGGGGCGGGGGGCATTTTTGGAATTTTGGAAAAAACTTTTGGAAACCCATTTTTATGCATTCAAATTGTTTCACTTAGTATTTGTTGATTTATTCAAGTAATTTGCGACTAAATTCGAGTGGATTGGTGGTGGAATCGAAGGGTAAAGCTGTAATTGAGGCTTGGGTGAGTTCAAAACGTTGAGGTAAGTGTTCGGTTTAACCCTAGCTTGAGGGATTAAGAGTTGTTCCCTATTTTCTATTTGATTCTTGTTGAGTACGACGTAGGCATGGTGACGAGTATCTATACATTGGTGTCGAACAATGACTGTGAGTCTTTAAATTTCGAATATCTTGATTTTTGTTCTATTTCTCATGCCTTAGTGATGATTCCTATTTTTTGTGTAAACTATTGGAAAGAATTAGGACTTATGAACATTGGAGAGCGATGGCTCCAGTTGTGTAACAAACTGTGAAAGTATAAGTGACAGCTAAAACTCTAGATCATTGGCTCGAGTCGTGAAGTGGACTGTGATATAAAAGTGAGAAAGAGAAGAGAACATTATATTGCCCCCTTGCCGGTATATTGTTAGGTTGATGGTTCCTTGTTTAGGTGTTCTAGTAAGTTTAGTTATAGCTAAAGTAATTAGATGTCGAAATGAGATTGGTTATGGCTCAAGTAATTAGGTGTTGTAACAAGTTTAATTATCGTCGGGGTAGTTAGGTGTCGAACGAGTTTGATTATAGTTGAGGTAGTTAGATGTTGGGTCAAGTTTGGTTATAGGTGTAGTAGTTAGATGTTGGAACAAGTCGGGTTATAGCTGATTCTCCCTTACCGGGGCGTTTGAATTGTTATTATTGTTTCCTTTGCTGGAAAGTTATTACATTGTCTTGTTCCCTTGCCGGGATTATATTGTGCATTGGGTTTGATTGTAATGGGATCGGGTGGTACGCCTACCACAAGATATTGATGAAATGGGATCGGGTGGTACGCCTACCACAAGATATTTATGAAATGGGATTGTGTGGTATGCCTACCACAAGATATTTATAAAATGGGATCGGGTGGTATGCATACCACAAGATATTTATAAAATGGGATCGGGTGGTACGCCTACCATAAGATATTTATGAAATGGGATCGGGTGGTACGTCTACCATAAGATATTGATAAAATAGGATCGGGTGGTACGCCTACCACAAGATATTTATGAAATGGGATCAGGTGGTACACCTACCACAAGATATTTATGAAATGGGATCGGGTGATACGCCTACCATACGATATTGATTGAAATGGGATTGGGTGGTACGCCTACCATAAGATATTGATTGAAATAGGATTGGGTGGTATGCCTACCACGAGATATTGATTGAAATGGGATCAGGTGGTACGCCTAGCATGAGATATTGATTACAATGGGATCGGGTGGTACGCTACCACGAGTTATGATGAAATGGGAATGGGTGGTACGCCTACCACGAAAACTTTGAGAAATGAGATCGGGTTGCACGACTGCAACAAGATGAGCATTTAAAGTGAAAGTTGTTTTATCTATTCTATTTTGTGTTGGTAGCTTTATAGTTGGTTTCTCTGTCAGTTCTGAGAATATTGTTCATTTTTTCTATCCCCGGATCATGTTTTCCCTCCCCATTTTTTCTTGTTATTTCCTGTGTCTCTTTGTCATATATTATATAACTGCACAGGTTTGTCTGGAGTCTGGTCCTAGCCTCGTCACTACTTCACCGGGGTTAGGCCAGACACTTACCAACACATGGGGTCGGTTGTGCTGATGCTACACTCTGCACTTATGTGCGGATACCGAAGTAGCAGCAGTAGCCTGTGGGGGGAGGGGCAAGCCTTCATTCCCATGAGACACCGAGGTATCCTTGTAGGCGTCCACAGGCATTGGCGTCTCCTCTATCCTTATTTCCGTCTCTATCTCATGTATTTCGGGACGAACAATTTACACTTTCTTTCAGACGGTGTATATAGTGAATCTTAGTAGTTCATGAGTTATGTCACACCAAATATTGGGTAGAGGCTATGTTGAACTTCCGTATTATTATTCATATTTCATTAATATTAAATCTTCTGCTCGTACAGTTGAACCGTTTGTTTTCATCTTATTGTTGATAGATTAAAAAGGATTATGTTGTTAAAGAGTTGAAATTAGTAATATGCTTGCCTAGCTCCCATTAGTAGGCACCATCACGATCCTCGAAGGTTGGGAAATCCGGGTCGTGACAGGTTTAAAATAAGTAATCATAGATATCGTGTTCTAGGAAAAAAAATTAGCCGTAGTGGATACTATCATCTGCAGAAACTGAAACTAGTTTAAATTAGGCATGTTTTCTACCCTATAGCAAGGAAAGGGTAGGCAGATAGCGATCAACATTGGTCGCTAAAGTCTGGATCAGCTATAAAATTTTAATAACTATATTATTAATTAAAATATTATATAAAATACAAAGAAATATGATTTAAATTTAGCGATCAACTTTGATCGCAAACTTAAATTCATGTCTAATTGGCGACCAAAGTTGGTCTCTATTCAGGTCAACAATGGTCAAAATTAATAATTACTTTTGTATTTACAATCTAAATAATATAAATGTAAGATGTTAATACTTTTGTAATACAAGGGATGAATAGTACTATGAAGCGTTCGTGTGTGCGTGTGCGTGTATATATATATATATATATATATATATATAATATTATACTTACGCTATACCGTGCACTAAGTATAAGTATATTAGGTAACATTATATCGAATATAGCTTTTATATATATATAATATACGTACGCTATACTATGCACTAAGTATAAGTATATTAGGTAATATTATATCGAATATAACTTATATATATAATGTATACTTACGCTATACTATGCACTATGTATAAGTATATTAGGTAATATTATATCGAACATAGATTATATACATATAATATATATACTTACGCTATACTATGCACTAAGTATAAGTGTATTAGATAATATTATATCAAATATAGCATATATATATATATATATATATATACACACACACACACACACTTACGCTATATTATGCACTAAGTATAAGTGTATTAGGCAATATTATATCGAATATAACTTCTATATATATATAATATATATACTTACGCAATATTATGCAATAGTTATTAGTGTATTAGGTAATATTATATCGAAATAGCTTTTATATATATATATATATATATAATATATATATATACACTTACGCTATACTATGCACTAGGTATAAATATATTAGGTAATATTATATCGAATATAGCTTTTATATATATAATATATATACTTACGCTATACTATGCACTAAGTATAAATGCATTAGCTAATATTATATCGAATGTAGCTTATATATATATATATATATATATATATACACACACACACACACACTTACGTTATACTATGCACTAACAACAACAACAACCCAGTATAATCCCACTTAGTGGGTCTGGGGAGGGTAGTTACGCAGACCTTACCCCTACCCTTGGGTAGAGATGCTGTATGTACTATGCACTAAGTTCAATACCCCTACCCTTGGGTAGAGATGCTGTATGTACTATGCACTAAGTTCAATTAAAATTTATATATATATATATATACACACACACACACACATACACACACACACAACCACACACATATATATACATACACTTAGAGATACTTCATTATAATACTATAACGTTTATATAACTTGTTATAGTATATGTTAGTATGTGTATATATATAACACACACACTTCTGCTACTTTAATTACATATATAGCATGTTATAGTACATGATATTATATTGTAATAGAGTTAATGAAATACATTCATTCATCACTAGGTCATAAGTCGATGAATCAATTATAACATATTAATTGATATAAGTCGAGACGTTTTGTTTTTAATCAATACTATATACATACATATGTGTATATATATATATATATATATATATATATATATATATATATATATATATATATATATATTATTTTTTCCACTTATAGTAAATAGTAAGTGTGTTAGTTGTAATTAACTTATAAATTGACATTATACTAAGTATTAGTACATTAGCTAATATTATATCGAATATATACTCACACAAACAAAAAATACTATATATGTACACAATTTTAAATTGTATGATACACTTGTAAATCGATTCATTGACTTATAACTTACTCAGATGCATCCCTGAATATTAAAAAAAAAACGTCTCAACTTATATTAATTAATCTTTAATAATTGATTTATCAACTTATAACCTATTATAATCTATTAAAAGTAATTACCTAATTAATATAGCTTTTTTAATGATTATGCTTATAGTTTTTAATTATAAGTCAGCCAAGTTTACTCTGCTTTAACACTTGAAATGATATTCTAAATAATATTTTGGGCTGAGCATCATGTTTATTATTACTCGAGTCGCTTATGTGATTTGGTTTACTGAATAAGGTCTAGGGCCTGTATTGTGAGGTACTTTTGGATTGGGCTGTATGCCGCAGCAGTGTTATACTGATATTGATATGAGGCTGAGGGCCTAGATTTGATGCAACGAGATGGCTTGATAATGTGCTCAGGCCGTAAGTGGCCCCTCCCGGAGTCTGCACACCCCTAGTGAGCGCATCGACAATAAATGGATTGAGTTGTACGCTACAGAATATGTGGAGCGGGTTGCACGTTGCAATAGTACTAGTAATATTTGATGTGTTTGCATTATCTTATTTGTCTACTATTATCTGTTGTTTTGTGCTACTTCTTGCAATGTAGACCAGATACTCTGGCATTCCTCGATAACTGAGTGTTGTGCCCGCAGGGTGGAAATTCTGTGCTTATCTGCACTATTTATTTTGCATTCACTAGCGACCGCTGAAAAAGAACATTTCAAAAGTGGCTTAAACTGAGTTAAGATATTTTTCCAAAGATTTCATAGATTCACTATTTTCTAAAAAGGGTTTACACTGCTTCTATATAGCGTGATGATTTGCCATACATGATTTCTTACCACTCAGTTGTTATTTACCTTTATTACTCACTGAGTTGGAGTACTCACTTTACTCCATGCACCTCGTGTGCAGATGCAGGTATCTATTCACCCGTTATCGGGTTTGGACCAATCAAAGGCAGATTTATATGAGTTAGGGAGGTGACCGCCGGCATTCGCAGCACCATTTCCCTCTCTTTTGTTCATTATTCTGGTTTTGTATACTTTAGACCTTGTAGTGGATTTACATTCTGATATATGCTCCCGTGACTTGTGACACCCCGATCAGGGATGTGTTTGGTTGTATTTCCAATAATTAATATTATTAGGTCATATTTAAACTGTTTATTTATGTTTAACTAATTTGAAAATACGAGTTCAGTTAGTTGGCTGGCCTGGTCTTCACGAGAGGCACCATCACGACCATTGCGAGGTTTGGGTTATGACAAGTTGGTATCAGAGCATAGGTTACTAGGTCTAACGAGTCATGAGCAGGTTTAGTAGAGTCTCGCGGATCGGTACAGAGACATCTGTATTTATCCTGGAGAGGCTGCAGAACCATTAAAAAAACTTCACATTCTTGAATTCTTCTCGTGCGTCCTTGATTCACCTTGAAAAGGAACTCTCGAAATTCCTTCCACGCAATTGTATGCGCGCATGAGCACTCAATATCATATGTGCCTTGATGGCTTGTGATTCCCCAATCAAGGGGCTAGATGTAATCTCTGTGAGTTTAAGCTGGGTCAGTTTGGAGGACTTGAGGCCGTATCTTGGCATATGGCTTGAGCACCGAGGTGTTGATTGTGTGAGCAGTGTTTCGAACTTAATGTTCGGTATGGTCTTTCTTAGTAGAAGTGACAGCTAGATAGCTACGTTATGAGTATGTTAATACCGTGAGATGAGATGTATTTATGTGACTTGGGAATGACGAGGGAAATCTATTGGATGATAGGTGAATTAATAAATGCCTAATTTCCATTGTGACTGGATGTGTAGCCCCGAGTTATGGGCGCGTGAAGAATCTTTTCATGTCTCCTATTTAGGAGTAAAGTAAACTTCATGTTGCAGTATAAGTTCAGACTCAGGAAGACTGAGTAACTGTGCAATGTGTATGACGGTGGAAGGTATACAGAAATGTTACATTGAGGCGAAACAGGTGGGTTATCTCCTGCGAAGTATTCTAAAGTGGTATTATCCTTATGTGTATGTTAGGAAATCTCATTTACAAATGAATAAAATGTGTTGAAATCTAGATTAGACCACCTAGAGAGTGAGCTTAACTATTGTGTGAGTAAATGCGAGATTTGCAGAAAAGTTAAAAATTCTAGATGATTTGTGTTTCCACAAGCTTATGAAGGATTGAGTTTAATCTCACTATGGTATTAAGGCAGCAATAGAGTATATGCGTTATGAGTTATTGTGCATTTTGATATATGGCTTCAAGCCAAGTTGGGGAGGTTGCTATTGATTAGCTGATTGCACGGTTATGTGCTATATTGGTTCTAATTTAAAACATGCTGGCGAATCATTTCTGGTTTCAGAAAATAAGCTGAGGATGGCTCGAGTGAAGGAAAATTTTGACAAAGGTTATATGGTGCTTCGTAGATGTGTGAGAATCACTGGATGTCTTAACCTATTGTTGGTGAAGAATGCTCAGTGCATGGAGCAGGAAGACTTTTTGTTTGCATTGGGATGATGTCATATCCTGCGGTGTTAGAGTGCTAATGAGGCACGGGTTGTTCTGTTCGTGTGACCAGGTAAATTGCAGTTTGAAGAAGAGTGAATGACTCTCGAAAATAGCTCCAATGTATTAAAGATTCTACAGGAAACAATCGGGTGTTTTAATGTTGCATGTGTGATTAGAAACTGTGTTTTCATTGGAAGAGGTTCAAATTTGTGGTATTTTTATATTAATTATGGGGTTCTATGTATCAGTATCACGAAAGTAAAGGTAACGAATTCGGATTCGCAGGAAATTCTTCAGATTAAAGTATTCGGGAGCGTGATGTTTCTGCTTAGACGTGAGAGGGTATTCAGCAGCTTATGGGTCTTAGACAGTGTATTCTTATGCTTGGGTCTCATGTAGTGAGCGTGGGTTGAGATGTTATGGTGCTACAGCAAGAGGAAATATTTAGTTGAAGATGAATCAGAAGGGAAATTAGATAGATAGAATAGCTTGATAGTAGACCGAATCGGTATGGTTATGATATGATTAATTCTTTGTATATGTTCAAGGTAATGGGTTCTTGCAAGTATTCTGTAGCAATGCTCTTGAGTTTTGATGGCTTCCTTAGCTTGGTCTATTTAGAAGGTTTCAGTCCTGGCAGTTTAATTTGTGCAAACAAAATTAGGAGAGTCCTTGATGATTTGTATCGTGGTTGGAGAGATGTATTTTCTACGAATATGAGAGGCATGAGATGTGTAATGATTGTCTTCTAGATGGTATCAATGGAAGTTCTTGACTAGTTGAGTACATTAGTGTTCGTGGCTGGAAGAGAGCTGCAGTTCTCATGTTATCCTAGGATGGTGTGGTATATGCGATATGTTGTGGAGTATTGGGATTTACATGTGTAAGGTTTCGGTTTGGTTTTGAATGGGAAGTCATGAAATTCTTAGGCAGCACGGGGCAGATGTACGTGATTAGAGAAAATGAACTTCAGGTGATTAGAGTTAATGATCTTCAGATGATTAAGAAAATGGTATTGCTAATCATAGTGATTTTATGAGGGTATATTTTTTTAGAAAAAGGGCAATGTGATTAAGTTGATAGAACTTCGGTAGTACTGTGATGCTTTCTTATTAGATCGACTGCTGATATCCGAGTTGCTTGAGGGCATATGGGAATTTCATAATATCCTTCATGGAATGATTGGGCACCTGAGGTGTGATATGTATTCAGACGGTGGGATTTGAGATCAGTTATGGTGATTTGTGTGCTACATGGAGTTGGAGACCGAAAGTTCTCATTTTTAGTCTATGTTGTGGTGGTAGATCGTGTGCATCGACACTATTTAGTGACTATTGGGATTTGAAGATCCGAGTGGATCTTTTATTGCTTGGTATGTTGGAGATTGGATATGATATTGGGGTTAGACTGGTTGTCTCCGTGTTAGATTATTCTAGACTATTGCATTACGGGTTATGCCGAAATTCCATGGGTTAAGTGGAGAGGTGCGTCCGAGTATATCCTGGTAACATGGTTTTATATTTTGAAGACCCAACGGACGACTAGGAAGGATTGCCATTCTTACGTTGGCCCTTGTGATGAGTGTTAGTGTTGAGGCCCTGATGTTGATTTAGTTGCGGTGTTGAGGGACCTTTTGAGTGTGTTTCTTGTGGCCGGGCATGTCATCAGCCAAGGTCGTTTATTTCGGCATTGCTTCGAGCCGGGCATCGTATCTTACGGCACCGGTGGGGTTATAGGAGTGGAAGGAGCAGCTTCAGATTTCTTTGATAATAATTTTGTTGGCAGGACAATGTGGATGCATGTTGTAGCATGAGTCGGCTTGGTTGGCACCGAATTGTATTATTGAGGGATTTGTTGAGTCGATTATTATTGAGCATATTAGTAATCTGGGGAGGCTTTTAAGTCATCTTTCTTTGTTGTGAGATGCTATGATTTGTTGGTTGTAGGCACATATGGTGGGGTTCAATTGGAGTCTCTTAGTAGAATTCAAGTAGGGAAAAGTAATTGGGTGTTACTCGCTAGATGGCATATCAGTTATGTCCTATTGGGTTACGTGGTACGTGTTGTCTGTTTCACCATGGGTGTAATGATTTGCCTTGGTTCCATGTGGAGCAGTATTTGGATAGAATCGTAGATTGCAGTGAAGTTATATGGAGATATGACCCTGAGGGTTGGATTTGTATGTTCTATTTCTGTGATATGAAACAGGTTCTCAGCCTTGTTTTGTGATGGCTCTGGTGAGCTTGAGGTACAACTCTTTCATTTGAGTTAGTGTCATGATGTGAGTATGTTCAGATTGTTTCATATTGGTGTCCGGACTACGTAAGTTGTGGTTTTAGCATGTCTTGATGTGTCATTTCACTAGAGTGATGGTATTGGATTAGAAAGATTGTTGGGGTCTGTAACGAACACAAACAGATTCGATTTCAGCATGTTTGATGGATAAATATCGAGTTTCGATTCAAAAATTTTCTATGGTCTTTGCCAAAGGAGAAGTAGCCTTATGGATGGCCGGTCTGAGAAATGGTTATGATTTACTGCGTGTTTCAATTATCATTGGCAGCATATGAAAGTGTTGGAATGAGACTTTAGTTGTTTAGAGGTTTTCTATCGGTATTTAGTTGATTTGTGCAGCTGTTGTGAATGGGAGTTATCGTTTCGTGTGTTTGAATTATGTGGTATAGCATATATTGCACCTGAGGTTCGCATTAATTGGTTACTACAGCTGGTTCGGGTCTATTCAAAGTATAGGTGTGAGGTTTTGATCGTATTGATGGTTTCAAAAGTAAATGTGGTTCAATGGTTTATGGACTAGATTGGATTGTGTAATTTTAGTTAAAACGGACCTATATGAGATAGGGTGACATGGGATCACCCCCCGGTATATGCACGGTAAAGTTTTTCAGCTATTGGTTGGTTTCTAGAACAACTCTGGGTATGCTCGAGGACGAGCATTTGTTTAAGTTGGGGAGGATGTGATGACCCAACCCGCCGTCTCATGAGTTACCGCTCCATTTCCCCCATTTTTCTGCTTCTTTATGCTTCATTATCAGTGTCTTGTGTGATCGAGTTAGCTTGGATTTATTTTTAGAAGAAAATGAGACACTTAGTCTCTTTAAGGAAGGCTTAGTTTGGAAAAGTCAATCAGATGTTGACTTATGTGTTAGAGGCTCGAATATGGATTACGATGATTCGTTAGCTTCAGCGGGTGATTTGGGACTTAGGAGCGTGATCTGAAGTGATTTTGGAGATCCGGTGTAGAATTAGGCTTGAATTGGCGAAGTTAGTATTTTTGTGAATTCCGGTTGATAGGTGAGATTTTGATCTGAGGGTCGGAATGGAATTTCGAGAGTTGCTGCAGCTTCGTTAGGAAATTTGGAATGTGTGTCTAAAAGTTTAGGTCATTCGGAGGTGATTTGGTTGGGTTTTTGATCGATGCGTGTTTCGGAAGTTTTAGAAGAACTCAGGCTTGAATTCGATGAATTTTGAGTAATCTGATATTAGTTGAGGTGTTTTAAAATTTGGAGAAAGTGAATAGCGTTTAGGATGGATTGGCACTCTTGGTCGAGTGCCTTGGGGTGATTTCGGATGGCTAAACGGGAAGTTTGGAGTTGGAAAATGCAGCAGCAGTTGCAAGCCAGATTTGGCCTTCGCGTTCGCGAAGGAAGGTCTGCGTTCGCGGAGGGTTGAGTTTTAAAGCTTCGCATTCGTGGTGAGGATCCTATGTTTGCATAGAATAAGGTAGAGGTCCCTGAGTCTTTGTGCTTCGCGTTCGCGAAGGAAGGTCTGCGTTCGCGGAGGGTCCGAAAAGTGTGCAGCGTGTTCGTGTAAAGAGCGTCGCGTTCGCATAGTTGTATCATCTAAGGCATCACGTTCGCGGGTGGGTCACCATGTTCGCGAAAAGGAAAATTTGGTCAGTGGAACTTTGGGAATCGCGAACGCGAGAAGGCCCTCGCATTCGCGTAGAAGGAAAAGTCACCTGGACAGAATAGTTTTTATAATATTTCATCCGCGAGTCTAAGTTTATTTCCACTATTTTTGAACAGCCTTGAGAGCTTTTGGGCGAGAATTGAAGAGGGTTTCGACTGGGATTGATTGGAGGTAAGTCCTATAATCTAAAAACATGAATTAATTGTAGAATCAACCTAGAAATTCATGAAAATTGAGCAAAAAGGGGAAGAACTAGGGTTTGAATTTTGGTATTTCAAATTCAATTTTGAAGGGTGATTTGAGTTTGGATTTGGGAGTTCTTGATATGTATAGACTCGTGGCGAGATAAGGAACTCGTTGATGTAAAATTTTTTGAGTTTCGAGAAGTGGTCATGGGGCTTGGGTTTTGCCAATTCCAAGATTTTTAATATTCTTTGATTGTTTTCGATTGGGTAATGTTTTATTGGCATATTGTGATGTACTCGTTGTGGTTTTGGTCAGATTCGACGTGCGAGGAGGCCGATTTGAGAGGCAAAAGAGTCGTAAGCTAGAGATATTGCCGGTTCGAGGTGAGTAATAATTGTAAATGATATTTTGAGGGTTCATTGTAGTGTTGTATTGAGGTGACTTGCATGCCGGATAGCGAGCGTGGGGTAGAGCACCGTTGGGAATTGTGGCTTAGTCCATCCCGATTGATGAATTTACTGCATATTTGACTTAAATTCACTTGTTATCATCATAATTTGGGCTAATTTCCGTATTTGGGCTTCGTGCAAACTATTTAGACCTTCGGGGGTTGTTGTTGATATTTTCTCACTGTTTTAATTCCATACTTGAACTCAGTCATGTATTCTACATTGTTTTCAGAATAACTCACCGAATTTTACTCTGCTTTAACATTTGAAATGATATTCTAAGTAATATTTTGGGTTGAGCATCATGTTTATCGTTGCCCGAGTGGCTTATGTGATTTGGTTGACTGAGTAAAGTCGAGGGCTTGTATTGTGAGGTACTTTTGGATCGGACTGCATGCCGCAACAGTGTAATACTGATATTGATATGAGATCGAGGGCCTAGATTTGATGCCAAGAGATGGCTTGATATTGCGCTTGGGCCGTAAGGGGCCCTCCCGGAGTGTGCACACCCCCAGTGAGCCATCGACGATAAATGGATAGGGCTGCACGCCACCGTGATATGTAGAGCGGGCTGCACGCCGCAGCGGTGCTCGTACTGTTTGATGTGTTTGCATTATCTTATTTGTCTACTATTATCTATTGTTTTGTGCTATTTCTTGCAATATAGACCAGATACTCTAGCATTCCTCGATAACTGAGTGTTGTGCCCGCGGGGTGGAAATTCTGTGCTTATCTGCACTATTTGTTGTGCATTCGTTTGTGTAACGCTGAAAAAGGACATTTCAAAAGAGGCTTAACTGAGTTAAGATATTTTTCTGAAGATTTCATTGCTTCACTATTTTCAAAAAAGGGTTTACACTGCTTCTATATAGCATGATGATTTGCAATACGTGATTTCTTACCGCTCAGTTGTTATTTACCTTTATTACTCATTGAGTTGGAGTACTCACTTACTCCCTGCACCTCGTGTGCAGATGCAGGTATCTATTCACCCTGTAGTGGGTTTGGGCCGATCAAGGGCGAAGTTATATGAGTTAAGGAGATGATTGCCGGCGTTCGCAGCATCATTTCCTCTCTTTTGTTCATTGTTCTAGTTTTGTATACTTTAGACGTTGTAGTGGATTTACATTCTAATAGATGTTCATGACTTTTGACACCCCGATCAGGGCTATATTGGGTTGTATTTCCTCTAATTAACATTATTAGGTCATATTTAAACTTTTTATTTATGCTTAACTATTTTGAAAAGACGAGTTGGTTTAGTTGGTTGGCCCCGTCTTTACGAGAGGCGCCAACACGATCAGAGCGGGATTTGGGTCGTGACAATTATACTTTATATTGTCTTGATAGTTTAGTTAGAATCTAGGGTTTAGTTTATGCATTGAAATTTTAGTTTATGAATTGAAGTTTTAGGATATGAATTGAACTTTTGTGGACATGAGTTGAACCTTTAAGATATGAATTGAACTTTTGTAGATACGAGTTAAACCTTTAGGATATGAATTGAACCTTTAGGATATGAGTTGAAAATTTTGGATTATGTATTTGAATATTAGTTTATAAATTGAAGTTTTAGGATACAAATTGAACTTCTGTGGAAATGAGATTGAACCTTTAGAATATGAATTGAACCTTTAGGATATGAATTAGACTTTTTAGTTTATGTATTGGAATTTAGTTTATAAATTTTAATTTTAGGATATGAACTGAACTTTTGTGGGTATGAGTTGAACATTTAGTATATGAATTGAACCTTTAGGATATAAATTGAAAATTTTGGATTATGTATTGGGATTTTAGTTTATAAATTGAAGCTTTAGGATATGAATTGAACCTTTGTGGATATGAGCTGAACCTTTAGGATATGAATTCAAATTTTTGTGTATGAATTGAACTTTTAGGATATGAATTGAGTCTTTAGGATATGCATTGGACTTTTACCTTATGTATTGAAATGTTAGTTTATAAATTGAAATTTTAAGATATGAATTGAACTTTGTGGATATGAATTGAACCTTTAGGATATGAATTGAACCTTCAGGATATGAATTGAACTTTTAGGATATGAATTGAGTCTTTAGGATATGCATTGGACTTTTACCTTATGTATTGAAATGTTAGTTTATAAATTGAAATTTTAAGATATGAATTGAACTTTGTGGATATGAGTTGAACCTTTAGGATATGAATTGAACCTTCAGGATATGAATTGAACTTTTAGTTTATTTAATGGAATTTTACTTTATAAATTGAAATTTTAGGATAGGAATTGAACTTTTGTGGATATGAGTTGAACCTTTAGGATACAAATTGAACCTTTAGGATACGAGTTGAACCTTTAGGATATGAACTGGACTTTTAGTTTATATATTGGAATTTTAGTTTATGTATTGAAATTTTAGTTTATAAATATAAAACCTTCAGGATATGAATTGAACTTTTAGTTTATGTATTGAAATTTTAGTTTATAAATTGAAAACCTTCAGGATATGAATTGAATTTTTAGTTTATATATTGAAATTTTAGTTTATAAATTGAAATTTTAGGATAGGAATTGAACTTTTGTGGATATGAGTTGAACTTTTAGGATACGAATTGAACCTTTAGGATATGAATTGGACTTTTAGTTTATGTATTGGACTTTTAGTTTATGTATTGAAATTTCAGTTTATAAATTAAAATTTTAGGATATGAATTGAACTTTTATGGGTATGAATTGAACCTTTAGGATATGAATTGAAAATTTTGAATTATGTATAGGAATTTTAGTTTATAAATTAAAGTTTTAGGATATGAATTGAACTTTTGTGGATATAAGTTGATCCTTTAGGATATGAATTGAAATTTTTGTGTATGAATTGAACTTTTAGAATAGGAATTGAGTCTTTAGACTATGCATTGGACTTTTAGTTTATGTATTGGATTTTTAGTTTATAAATTAAAATTTTAGGATATGAATTGAACTTTTGTGGATATGAGTTGAACCTTTAGGATATGAATTGAACCTTTAAGATATGAATTGAACTTTTAGTTTATGTATTTAAATTTTAGTTTATAAATAGAAATATTAGGATATGAATTAAACTTTTGTGGATATGAGTTGAATCTTTAGGATATGAATTGAACCTTTAAGATATGAATTGGACTTTTAGTTTATCTATTGGAATTTTTGTTCATAAATTGAAATTTTAGGATATGAATTAAACTTTTGTGGGTATGAGTTGAACCTTTAGGATATGATTTAAACCTTTAGGACATGAATTGAAATATTTGTTGATGAATTGAACTTTTAGGATATGAATTGAACCTTAAGAATATGAATTGAAATTTTTGCATATGAATAAAACTTTTAGGATATAAATTGAGCCTTTAGGATATGAATTGAACTTTTGTGATATGAATTAGACTTTTATGGATGTGAATTGAAATTTAGGATTGCGGGAGGATTTTGTAGAAGGGGTTGATAACTTTATTAGACAACACTCATTGACTTTTATACACTTTAAACTAGAAAATAGAATCGATTTTCGAATGGGCTCGTAATAAGAGTTAATTTAATTAATTTTGTTAGCTTAATGTGGTAGTTCTATTTAACTTTAAACTTTGTTAGTTTTGTGTTGTTGTTGGTATTGTTGTTGCTTATAATAGGGATTGGTATTAGTGATGTAGCTATCAAAACAGACAGTTTCTGCTAAAATAATACCTAGAAAAGCGACCAACTTTGGTCTCTTTTGATCATTTTTTTAGTTTAAAATTTTTTTGTGGCAATGGCGACCAAACTTGGTCGCTTTTTACCCAAAATTCTCAAAAAGCGACCAAGGACTATTCCATTAAAAAAATAATTTCTTTGACCGCTTATATTTAAAAAAAAATTAATTCTTGAAATTAGCGACAAAAGTTGATCTCTTATTTCTTAAAAAAATTAATAAAAAAGCGACCAACCTTGGTCTCTATTTTTCAGAATTTAAAATATAATATTTGGATTAGAGCCCAAAGTTGGTCCCTTTTTTATGATTAATAATAAATAAAAAACGTATTTTACATTTAGAGACCAACTTTGGTAGCCAAAATTATATTATTAAAATAAGTTGGTCGCTATTGTCTTTACCCGGAATATTTGGTCCTTTTACCGTAGAGACCAAAGTTGGTCGCTAATTAGCGACCTGGTCCCTAAAATAAAGGGACTAGCAATATTGCGACCATGCATGTTTGGTCGCTTTTTGGCCTATAAACGACTAATTTTGGTCGTTTTTTGTGGTCGCTTTTTACCTGATTTCTAATAATATCTTTTGATAGATTTGTACAGAGAAATTCTTATATCTTTTGAGTCAAACAACTATTATACTCAAATTATCGCTATAGCTTTCTTAATCGTCTCCACTGTTCATTCGCTTTCGTCCATTGAAGACTAATCACTAAATTTTCTTTCTCGTGTTCTTATTATTTTGATATAACAGTACTATCTTTCATCAACACTGATTCAATTGCAATAGTTTAATCTAGTTGTTTGTGGCCTAATCTTTTAAATCTAATAATCGAATTTTAAGTTAGATAATAACGTGTTATCATACGTACTCCGTTAATAGTACGATAACAAAACCAATAATAACATGATGACATTGACAGGATAATAACGACATAATTTTTAAGAGATTAGCGTAATTTTCAATATTGTCCAGCTATTCCAATAAACCCTTTAAATATCATGTAGAATTTGACCATCCCAACCTAATTTATTCCCATTGTACAACCTTTGATCACATAAATAATAGAATTGACCTCCTCGCGCTTGGAATATGTATTTGATCTCGTTGCTGCCGTCTTTCTTTTATTTTTCATTTCTACCTTTTTAAATAAAATTTTGACCATTAGAAACAAGTCGAAATCAAATAAAATGATACTAGTAGTTACAGTGAAGACGCATATCACAAGAATGATAACACAAACATAAAAGAAAAAGGACAATTCGCTGCACACGAGAAAGGATCAATTGCACTCTAATGGTGTGATGTAGACAATCTACTCTAATGCAATGACTAATAGCGGCTTATAGTTCGAACTCGTGACCTATGAGTCATAAAAAAATAATTTTACAGTTGCTTCAAAGCTCCGCAATAATAACTCGACATATTTTCCTGATGAAGTTACCACACTTCACCAGCCATTTCCACCATTATATTATTGCTCTCAGAGCCCCCCTAGCAGCTTCGCGCTTCATCTCTACAGCTTTACGACTTCCACAGAAACACATATATACTTACTGCATAAGGAGATCATAAGGAAACCGAGATGTTAGGTATCCGAACCCACTGGCTCGATGAATCCGGATACACGTCGGATATGGCAAGAATAAACGGCAAGAATAAACTGTAAGTAGATATCAAATATTTAAGAGAGAGATTATACCTATAACCAAGATGCTCAGCACAGATTCAAGACAAAACAGCCCAAAACCGGCGAAATAGAAAATCTAAAAGAGGAAAATAGCATATTCATGTTAATAGACTGACTCCTTTGATTTGTATACTATACTTCATTAGACCATATATGTTACATACCCCAACGGGTACGTCATCCCCGATGAGATCTATTGTAGGTAGAATGCCTCTGTGTAAAAGGTCAGACCATGAAACAACTTAGAGGAAATCCAGAGAAAGCTAAAATCAATTATTAAAAGAAGGACTAATGCTCGTTCCAACAAGGAACTTACGTAAGTGAATTTCCATCAAAAACTACTCGAGGTGAAACAGCAGCATAGACGCAGAATACAATATGAAGCTGCAAAATATAATTAATAAGACATCTTCAATTTGCATTCACCAATTTAGATAAAGAAAAACAATTCTAGGGAACTTAATTACTTTGTAAAACAAGAAAAATCCCGCAAACTGCATGGTACCCTCACTTCTGTCACAAAATATTTGTGTTAGCCCATCTAAATAATGAATGAGTTTTCTGTGTTGGGGTACGTGGATCGATTGGGCGTTGGTAAACACAAATTTGAGAGAAAAACAACCTCTATTACTCACGAGAATAGATTACACGAGTATTTACAAAATTCATAAAAAAACTCTCAAAAACTCACAAACGAGGATCACTCTCTAGGATGAGGGACAGGAACTCTTGCTGAGCTTGAAATGGTTGGCTAATGGAATGCTAACTGGTTTGGCATTGTTCATATTGAACCGTGCAAGAACTCGTTCAATATACTTCTCCTGAGATAGCCATAACCTCTGGTTTTTCCTGTCTCGGGTGATCTACATTCCCAATATTTGTTGAGCCGGTCCTAAGTCTTTCATGTCAACAGACTTAGAGAGTTCCTTCTTCAGCTGGTTGATCTTCGTTGCGTCTTTTCCCACGACCAGAATATCGTCTACATATAGTAGAAGAGCAACGAAATTCCCGTCTGAAAATTTCTGAATTTAAACACATTCATCTGCGGCAGTTTTCTTGTACTCTTGACTCACCATGCACGAGTCAAACTTCTTGTACCACTGTCTTGGTGCCTGCTTCAAACCGTACAAACTCTTCTTTAGCTTGCACACGAGGTTATCTCCTGAAACTTCAAAACCTTCGGGCTGCTGCATAAAATTTTTTCTTTTAAATCTCCATGAAGAATATGTCTTCACATCCATCTGTTCAAGCTCCAAGTTCATACTTGCGACCAATCCAAGTATAGCTCTGATTGAAGTCATCTTGACTACGGGTGAAAAAATCTCATCAAAGTCGATTCCCTTCTTCTGCTGGAATCCTTTGACTACCAACCATGCTTTTTATTTCACCACTTTTCCACTGCCATCTTTCTTCAGCTTGAACACCCATTTATTTTTCAGTGCCTTCTTCCCTTTTGGAAGTTCTACGATCTCATAAGTCTGATTTTTCTGCAGAGATTCCATCTTGTCATACATTGCGAGCAACCACTGTTCTTTGTCCTTATGAGATACTGCTTCATGGAAACTCTCTGGTTCTCCATCTTCAGTAAGTAGAAGATATTTGGATTCTGGATATCTTCTCGATGGAATCTGACCTCGTTCAGATCTACGAACTTCTGGAATATGAGGAGATCCACTATCATCTGAGTCTTGTGATGGTTCTGGAACATCTGGCAGAGCGGTTGTGGCTCCCCCTGCTCAACACCGGCTTCTTCCTAATTGTCTTCTACTTCTGGAATATCTTCTGGCACTGTATCTTCATTTCTCATGAATGATTCTGTTGTTGCCTCTGGCACCTGAGGAGCAACATTTGGCTTCTAAGATATTGTGGGCTTTTCAATATCTTCTATTGTCTGGTTTTCATGGAACACTACGTCCCTACTTCTGATCACCTTTTTCTCCTTTGGATCCCATAATCTGTATCCAAATTCTTCATCTCCATAGCCTATGATTATGCATGGAGAGGTCCTTGCATCTAGCTTCTGCCTGAGCTCCTTGGATACGTGTGTGTACGCCAAACATCCAAATATTCTCAAGTGAGAATACGATGGATCCTTTCCAGACCAAAGTTTCTCCGGAACTTCAAAATTCAATGGTACTGATGGAGATCGGTGGATCAAGTAACAGTCGGCTCTAACTGCTTCTCCCCAGAATAGCTTTGGCAGCTTAGCCATACTGAGCATGCTCCAAACACGTTCCATGATTGTTCAGTTCATTCTTTCTACTACACCGTTGTGTTGAGGGGTGCATGGGACCGTCTTATCATGTCGAATGCCATATGATCTGCAATAGGCATTAAACTGCCTGGAAGAGCATTCACCTCCATTGTCGGATCGAAGACACTTCAACTTCTTTCCTGTCTCACGTTCTACCATGACATGGAACAGTTTGAAGTAATCGAACACCTGGTCCTTCGTCTGTAAGAAATACACCCACACCTTTCGAGAAGCATCATCAATGAACGTTAGAAAGTATCGATTGCCGCCGAGTGATTCAACCTCTAAGGGACCACAAACATCAGAGTGTACAAGACTGAGTAACTCTGATCTTCTCGTTGAAGAGGAATTGAACGAGACTCTATGCTGCTTACCAAACAGACAATGATTGCAAGGATTTAGTACAACATCCTTGTCCACATTGATGAACTCCTTTTTTATTAGCGTAGACAACCCTTTCTAACTCATGTGGCCGAGTCTCTGGTGCCATAAATTTTGAGAAGCCTCCTTTTCTGCAATATTGAGGATGTCTGTGCATATCTTCACATGAGTTTTGTATAGCGTGCCACAAATATGTCCTCGGGCGACTGTCATAGCGCCTCTTGTTAACTTCCATGTGCCTTTACTGAAGTGACTATCATAGCCCTGTTTGTCAAGAGCTATTCCTGACAATAGATTTAGCCGAAGATCTGGCACATGGCGGACATCCTTCAAAGTGATTGTGCTCCCGGAACTTGTCTTTATCTGGACATCATCAATTCTGACAATCTCAGCGAACTGGAATTTCCCATTTTCACAGCTCCAAAGTCACCGGCTTTGTATATTGTGAAGTATTCCTTGTATGGAGTCACGTGGTAGGATGCTGCAGTATCTACCACCCATTTCGTGTCTTCTCGTGAGACATGAAGCCTTTTCTCATCTTGGGTTGAACAATAAGCTACATCACTAGAGATAGTAACTAACGTTTCTCCACCCTTTGTTCTTCGGCTGCGAACTGCTCTGGCCTTGCTCCTCTTTCCATTTGTAGCATGTCTTCTTACTATGTCCCTCTATTCCACAATGATGGCACTTATATGTTGGTTTTCTGCCATCAGTGGACCTGCCACTGCTCTTGCTTCTACCTCTCCATTTGCTTTTGCTACTCTTTTGTTGCCTCCCCCGGTTCTCTGTGACAAAGGCATGGGTTTGATCTGTGCCCATCTCCTTTCTCCTTGCCTCTTCATTGAATAAGGCATCCTTGACCATTGACATGGTAACTTTTCCATTAGGGGCTGAGTTGCTGAGTGATACGACCAGTGTTTCCCAACTATCGGGAAGGGAACTGAGTAGTAACAGCGCCTAAACTTCATCGCTAAGTGGCATCTCTACAGACGACAACTGGTTGACCAGGTTTTGGAACTCACTGGTATGCTCGGCAATTGAAGTTTCATTTTTTAGCTTCCTGTTGACTAAGCGCCTCATCAATACGGCCTTATTCCGAGCGGTCTTGTCCTGGTACATGTCTTCCAACTTCTTCCAGAGGGTATATGCGTCTGTTTCTTGTGCAATTTGGTGGAACACACTATGATCAATCCATTGACGGATTTGACCAATAGTTTTTCGATTTGATTTTTTCCACTCTAACTCCTTGGTGGGATCAGGATTTTTACCCATCAGTTCTATGGGATCAAACAAATTTTTACAGCTTAGGTGATATTCCATCCGAGGTCTCCATAGCGTGTAATTTGTGGCAGTAAGCGTAATCATGGCTCCGAAAGATGATGCTGACTCTTCTGTGGACTTTATCATCTTACAAAATAATTTTTCAACACGATCGGGGTTGAATCTTTAAACACGAAGTTCACCATTGCGTCCGGAACGGTCGAAAATTGTGGAATTAACACTCCGTGGCTGAAATTTCACTATAGGGGCAAAACTATAATTTTTAAAAGTTGAGGGACCAATCTGTAATTTCAGAGAGTTGATTGGTTCACTACAGTTGACCGGCCGTCTACTTCGGCGAAATTTCCTGCGACGGTTGTCTTCTCCGGCGAGTTGCCGGCGAACCTCCGGCAAAGTTGACCAAACTTTGACCGCGATTTCTGGGCTCATTTGAACTCCGATTAGGCGCTGTTTGGTGCATTGGACTCCGTTCGACGAGATGAATCCAATGGTACCGTCATAATTGGATTTCGAGCAAAGATCCAAAAATTCAAATTTGGCCCGTCACCTAAAAACTCGACCAACACCTCTAACCTGCTCTGATACCACTTGTTGGGGTATGTGGATCGATTGGGCGTTGATAAACACAAATTTGAGAGAAAAACAACCTCTATTACTCACAAGAATAGATTACACGAGTATTTACAAAACTCATAAAAAAACTCTAAAAAACTCACAAACGAGGATAGCTCTCTAAGATCACTTTTGTTCTCACTCTTCTTGGTGATGAACACTCTAATTTTTGTGATGATTTACAATGAAGGCAAGCACCTCTATTTATAAAAAATAGTGAGGTTTTTTTGTGGAAATTCCCGTGTGAATAAGGAAGCTTCCCATTGAGGCTATAATTGGCTTGTTCAACCATTGTGGGCTGCAACTTGTTGGAGGCTTGTCAAAGTTTGCTAGTTTGAACATGTAGAAGTACAGCTGGAAGTCATCATTCTGCTATATATCAACCTTGTAAGCTATAATATTTTAGCTACAACACCAAAAGCCAAGTGACAATTTGTGGTATTACATGTGTTATCAAAGGTGAAAAGCGCAAAAAAGCTCTAAGGGTTGTTGAGGTTTTAAGCGCCAAGCAAAATAAAGCGCGGGCTTTAATGAAGAAAGTCACAAGTTGAGAAAAACTACAAATATGTATGTGTAGTTCAAGACTAATATCTATAAGAATGAATACCAAATATATAGATAAAGAAATTGAAGAAAATTTATGACAAAGTGAAATATCAATTATTTAGAATCTTCTTGATAACAATATTAAAGTGCCTGCTAAGCGGCACGAAGCGCTCAACTTGTTTTGAGCCTCGCTTTAAAACTTGAGCGTTTTTTAAGCGCACCTTTGATAATATTGGGTATTGCGTTCAGAAAATGTCCAATCAAGTTCTGAAAGTAAATGTTCGGTTATTTACCTAAAAGCACGATAAAGAGGACGATACCACAATACATAGGCTCCTGGAACACCCGATATGAAATAGATAATAGAAAGGAACCAGTTCTTGACATCTTAAGCCAAAAAACTAAAAGTTAGGATAAGTTATGAGATGCAGAAATGAGGAACGTACACACTGAATTAAACAAACCTCCATCTCTAATCCATGCTATAGTGAGAGCTATGATATTCCATAAATGGCACGCAAAAAGTCCTGTTAACATCATAAGTTATGCCAAAATGACATTTGTAAAATAAAGCATGCAGAAGAACCAAACACATATATAGTGAGGTAAAGATAATATACCCAAAAATTCTGTAAATGCAGCATATTGAAGCTTTTGCAAATGAACAGGTATTTCATTTGCAATGTCGTGATGGATAATTGGGAAGAATGGAGGCCAGTTTTTCGCCTCAAGAACAATGACAGCTGTAAAATCAGAGAGAATAGAGGGACTTGAAAATACTGCATAAAAAACATCTGAACCATGTAACCTTTAAACTTGCAAAATACTTATTAAAAAAGTTATAAGATTTGCATTAGATATGGTTACATGATAATAGGCTATATAGACGATATTTGCACTACTATACTTTATTATTGCTTGAAAGGTAAAATGATAACAAAATGCTCTAATTGGTGTTCTTTTGCTTTGCAGGGACTAATCCAAATTAGAAAAAACTATGGAGTATTTTGGAGTCAATAACGTGGAAAAAAGGCCAATCAAGAAGCACCCGAGCGGAAAGAAGCAAAAAGAGGACTGGGCCTGAAGCCACCGCAATCGCGGTCGACCGCCTAGACCGCGGTAGACTAAGGAAACGACGCAAAATGATTGTCTCTCACCGCGGTCGCGCTGCGTTTTGCTGCGACCGTGGTGAACTATGTAGCTGCCCAGAACTTTTGAGACCAAAGTGTAAACCGAGAAAAACTTATTCAAAATTTTTATAAACTCAAGAAGCTCTCCCAAGAAAGTTCCAAGCTTGTTTTTAGACTAATTTGGGGGCAAGAACAAGTGTGAGAAGAGCAACCAAACATTAGAGTTTTGCTATCTTCTCTTTATTATTTTAATTGCTCATTATGAACACTTTTGTAGTTTTATCTTGCTTTGTTATAAGTAGCTAAACATTTGATTTAGGGTTGATGGAACCAATTGTTGGATGAAGTTTTGACTTAACTTTGTTATAATCGAGCTGGATTTATTATATGATTGTTCAACTATATTTTATATGGTGATTAACTGAATGGGCATTTGATTAATTGTGTCTAATTTTCTTGTGTTGCTTGAGAAAGAATACTAGGTTAGACCGCTGTTGAACACACCACTTTTGGGTAATTGAAGAGATTCATTACTTAACTTAAAAGTGGGGTTAGAGATAATGAAACTTTGGTGGGATAATTTAGAGCTGCATAAATTATCAGCTAGAGTAGTTCGAGAAAATGTTCTAGTAAATTATCGTAGTTGATCGAGAGATAATTGCGATAATCCATAGCTCATAATCCTCATAGAGTATTACGGCGAGATTATAGCAAAAGAGCTAAGACATAAACTAGCAATTGGGGAAATCAATACCCTAGACGTTTTTACCATTGAATTATCTTTGATTAAGCATATTGTTAGTTTTAGTAACATTTTGAAGTAGTTAAACAAAAACCCAATCTTGATTGATAAAAATCTTGCACCTGAAAATCGTTTGAGCTAATAGCACCACCAAGAATTGTAATAGATAGGTGAGTTCCTTGAGGATTCGATTCCGGACTTATAAATCGGATTACATTTGCAATGACCGATTTATCTTTCATAAGGCATAGTTAGGCGTGATCACTACACCATTGTAATTAAATTTGTACGGGCACAATGGATATAATAGAACGAAAACCAAAAAGGAAAAGTCAATAAGCTCTATTTCTTCATATGTAATTGGGAGTTTATGGTTGTATCCCATTTTTAAGCTCCTAGTTTCAATGTCTACAAAGTTACTAACTGAAATAGCCATGATATTGAATGAAGAAGCATAAAAGGGTACAAGATATCATTCGACTAATGCAAGGAGAAAAAGGAAACACCTCTCGCAGCAGCAGCAGCCTCTTCTTTTTGTCTTAATTCCTGCCGCATGCAAACAGGAGCAGCCGAATGTTAGGCTATAAAGATTTTGAAACTTGTGATCTTTAAGATACTATAATATTTGAATAATTATAAACGCTTATTATTAAGAACAAAATGGGAAGTTCGAGTTAAATTATTTTCAAATTTAGAAGGTATCATTCTTTTTTGAACGAATTAATAAAGAATGTCACATAAACTGGAATGTAAGGCGCACGTTTACTTATTAGTCGTTTCCAATAATAATGATATATTTTTATATTTGAAAACAATTAACTTTGCATTATCCATTTTATCCATAATGAGCTACACAATAGTATGGCATATTTAAGGGCACAAACTTAAAAAGTAGTAATTTTGTTGTTGTTTTTGGTGAAAAGGAGTAATTTTGTTGTGAATTCTGTTCTAAATGGGAGTTCATAGGATATTGGGTGAGCTCAAAATGGAAAAAGATTTCAGCTTTAAGTTGTTCTTGTTCTTAGACTCTTGACAGTTTGATCTCGTTGAGCTTATTTACTCTCCGGGGGATACAAAGAATTGTGCAATTTTGAATCTCCTACTTTCGCCGGTAACTTTCTCTCTCTCCAACGTTAACTTCCTCCAATCTCTTCCCAGCTCCCATCCCCCCTCTCCCTCTACCCCCTCCGGCGACCCCTCCTTCCGGCGACCCCCCCTCCCCCTCCGGCGACCCTTCTCCGGCGACCCCCTAAGTAAGTTCTCTCTCTTCTGTCTCTCTCCTCTCTCTCTCTCCTCTATCTCCACTACCCAGCCCTCACCCCCTACTCCCACCCCCTACCCCCTGCCAACCCTAACTCCGGCGACCCCCAGTAAGGCAACCCCTTCCCCTTTCCCGAGCTAGATAGCCCCCCTCGCTCTTTTATTTTTTATTTTTTTTGGTTGTGTGCTTGATTTTCAGGTACAAGCCGCGGTGGACAAGGGGAGCTTATGACATTTGGACGCGAAGAACAAAGCAACACCGGACAAAGTGTGCAAGAGCTAGCGGTAGTTGATCTCGGGCGAATCAAAGCATACTTTCAGGTTTTTCCATCGGGAGTTGGTACCTCTCGACCTCCTTTTTTACTCTTTACACCCTTTTACGTTTTCTATCTAAGCACCCTGTGTGTGGTTCACTTTGTTGATTCTTAGCTTGCATTCTTTTGCGTACGCCGCTGTAGTACGTGCGTGCATCACTGTTTTTTGTAATCGGTTGGGGATAGTCGCCACGGCAGGAGATGGCAGAGTAAGGTCATGTCCTCGGGGGGCGGGGGTGGGTGTAGGGGCGAGCAGGGGGGCTGGGAGGGGTTCTTCGAGTAGGGCCGGAGGCAAGGGTGGGAAGAGGGTAGCGGACGCTCATAGATTAAGGATCGGGTCGTGGAATGTAGGCACTCTGACGGGTAAGTCCATTGAGTTGGCGAAGGTTCTTCAGAAGAGGAGGGTTAACATAGTCTGTGTCCAGGAGACTAGGTGGAAAGGGTCGAAGGCGAGGAATGCAGATGGGTTTAAGTTGTGGTATTCTGGGGTCGTGAGAGGTAAGAATGGAGTGGGCATCTTGGTTGATAGGGATCTAAGGGAGTCCGTGGTCGAGGTTAGGCGAGTGAATGATAGGTTAATGTCTATTAAGTTGGTTATTGGGGGTTGCGTCCTCAACGTCATCAGCGCGTACGCGCCGCAATCGGGCTTAGACGAGGAGGTTAAGAGGCGCTTTTGGGAGGACTTGGATGATATGGTGAGTAGTATTCCCCAATATGAGAAGGTAGTTATTGGAGGGGACTTTAATGGTCATATTAGGGCTGATGCTGGTAGTTATGGTGAGGTGCACGGTGGCTTCGGTTTTGGGGTTAGGAACGTAGGAAGCACGTCACTGCTTGATTTCGCCAGGGCTTCTGAGCTTTTGATTACGAACTCGACATTTCAGCAGAGGGAGGAGCATTTAGTCACCTTCAAGAGTTCGGCGGCGAGGACTCAGATTGATTACCTCCTCCTCAGAAGGAGCGATAGGGGTATGTGCAATGACTGCAAGCTTATTCCGGGAGAGTCCCTTTCGACTCTTCATAGACTACTAGTGATGGATGTTGGTCTTTGGGTGAAGAGGAAGAGGAGGGGTGCTTAGGGACAACTGCGGATTAGATGGAGTGTTTTGGATAAGGAGAAAGCACAGGAGTTGGAGAGGAGGTTAGATGAGGGCGGAGCTTGGAGAAGTTTTGGGGAAGTGGATGCTATATGGTCAGAGACGGCGAACTTGGTTAGGGAGGTAGCACGGGATGTGCTCGGGGTAGCAAAGGGCTATTCAGGCAGACATCAGGGTAACTGGTGGTGGAACGATGTAGTCCAAGGAAAAGTGGAGGTGAAGAAGGAGGCATTTGCTAAGATGGCAGGGAGCACAAGTGAGGAAGAACGAAGAGCGAACATGGAGATCTACAAGGCGACGAGGAAAGAAGCAAAGATGGCGGTTGCGGACCAAAAACGCGGCGTTTGGTCGCATGTACAAGGAATTATGGGAGAAAGGCGGGGACAGGAAGTTATTCCGGTTACTCTTGACCAAGTTAGGTGCATCAAGGGCGAGGATGGTAGAGTTCTGATGGGGGAGTCTCAAGTCAAGCAGAGGTGGCAGGCATACTTTCGAGACTTACTTAACGATGTGGGGGATCGTAACATAGAGCTAGGGGAGTTGGGGCATTCAGAGAAACATAGAGACATTGGGTACTGCATGCGCATTATGGCGGAGGAGGTCATGGGGGCTTTGCGTACGATGAGTAGGGGTCGAACGACCGGGCCTGACGAGATCCCGATAGAGTTCTGGAAATGCATGGGTAGGTCAGGAGTGGAGTGGCTCTACTGGTTGTTCAATGCGATCTTTAGGACCAAAAAGATGCCAGAGGAGTGGAGGTGGAGTACAGTAGTGCCCTTGTACAAGAACAAAGGTGACATCCAGTGCTACAACAACTATAGGGGTATCAAATTAATAAGTCATACCATGAAGGTCTGAGAGCGGGTGATTAAGACGAGAGTGAGGGAGATGGCATCTATATCTGTGAACCAGCTCCGTTTCATGCCGGGTTGCTCCACTAGAGAAGCTATCCACCTTGTCAGGAGGCTGGTGGAGCAGTTCAGGGATAAGAAGAAGGACATGCACATGGTGCTTATCGACTTGGAGAAGGCGTATGACAAGGTCCCAAGGGAGGTGCTTGGAGGCGAAGAGCGTGCCATAAGCCTACATCAGAGTAATTAGGGACATGTATGAAGGAGCTAAGACTAGGTTTAGGATGGTGGGTGGCGACTCAGACCATTTTCCAGTGGTTTAGGGCTCCATCAAGGATCGGCGCTTATCCCTCTCTTGTTTGCCTTGGTGATGGATGCTTTTGCCCTACATATTCAAGGGAATGTGCCTTGGTGTATGCTATTTGCTGATGACATAGTCTTGATAGACGATACGAGGGTAGGTGTTAGTGAGAGGTTAGAGGTATGGAGACATGCTCTCGAGTCTAAGGGTTTCAAAATAAGCAGATCTAAGACAGAAATACCTGGAGTGCAAGTTTAGCGCCGAGCCGAGCGAAGTAGGCAGGGACGTGATGATTGGATCTCAGATCATCACCAAGAGGGACAGTGTCAGATATCTTGGGTCGGTGATTCAGGGGGACGGAGAGATTGACGGGGATGTCACTCATCGTATAGGAGCGGGGTGGTCAAAGTGGAGGCTTGCATCAAGAGTCCTGTGTGTCAAGAATGTTCCAGAGAAACTCAAGGGGAAATTTTATAGAGCTGTGGTTAGACCGACCATGTTGTATGGGGCAGAGTGCTGGCCAGTGAAGAACTCGCATGTTCAGAGGATGAAGGTTGCGGAGATGAGGATGCTCAGGTGGATGTGCGGGCTCACCAGGTTAGATAAGATAAAGAATGAAGTTATTCGAGAGAAGGTGGGGGTGGCCCCGGTGGATGAGAAGATTCTAGAAGCGAGGCTGAGGTGGTTCACACATGTACGAAGGAGAAGTCCTGATGTCCCGGTGAGGAGTTGTGAGCGGATGGCGATGGTCGCCGCACGACGAGGCAGAGGGAGGCCTAAGAGGTATTGGGGAGAGGTGATTAGGCACGACATGGCTAGAATGCGGGTTTCTGAGGACATGGCCCTTGATAGGAAAGTCTGGAGGTCTAGTATCAGGGTTGTAGGATAGGGGCCCCTAGAGTTTTTCGTACTCCTGACCCGGGGTTGGGTAAGGCTTGGCAGGGCTATCCATAGATGATTTGTTTATTGGATTGTGCCTCCCTTATGGTTGTTATTTATGGTAGTTACTGTCTGATATTATTACATGCTATTTTATTTATGGTTCTTATGTTTTGATAATTATTTACGCTATTTCTACTGAAGCTACTAATGCTCTTTTGTTGTTGTTTTTGTTTTGTTGTTCCTTTCCTTCACTGAGCCGAGGGTCGATTGGAAACAGCCTCTCTGCCCTTTCGGGTAGGGGTAAGGCCCGTCGACATATTACCCTCCCCAGACCCCACTCTGTGGGAATATACTGGATAGTTGTTGTTGTTGTTTAAATTATAAGTTTCAAAACTCTTCATTGTTTTTTTCCTAAACAGTATGCTGACTTAAACTCTCTCTCTCTCTCTCTCTCTCTCTCTATATATATATATATATATATATATATATATATATATATATATATATATATATATATATATATATATATATATATATATATATATATATATTCATTCAAACCTTATATTCGTCTTAAAAATTTATTGAATATACATAGAACTTAGTAAGTTAAAAAAATTAGGATCCTAAACCCATAAGCTTTAAATCTTGACTCAGCCTAATGTCGAGGTTCATAAACGATCCCAAGGATTTTGAAAGGGTAAATTAAACCTATGTGTAGGCATATAAATTATATTAAAATTATATCATAAAATTATTGAAGTTTCAAGAAGAGTTTGATCAGGTTCGGAATCTGGCCAACCTATCATTCTCCTTCAGCACCCCAGACACCCTCTTCCCCAACTGCCAAAATTCCACACCTCCACAAAAGTAACCAAATTATCCCATTATTCCAATAAAGAACCAAAGCAACACTTGCCACATTCCAAAACAACAATCCATTACTCATCCCCGAACCACAAAACTTCCCAAATGGCCATTCCCACACCTATACACTCAGCAACCACAACAATCCCATCTATGTGGATACCGTGCCACTCTCCACCCAACCTATATTTTGCACCCCTAAATCCGATGAAAAGGATCTTCTCATTAGAAACTTGGCTGAAGAGCTTTAGAAACTAACTAGCCGAATTCAAGGCGTCAAAAGAAGTAAAGGGATCGAAGGGTTGAACAATGAAGATCTCAGCATACAACCAAATGTCGAACTGCCTGATGGGTACAAACCTCCCAAGTTCAATATGTTTGACAGTACAGGTGATCCATGGGTCCATATGAGAATATACTATAAAGATAAGAAGTCTGGCGACCAATACATGAGAGGTAGTATAGTCAATGGAAGCAATAGAAGAGGAAATAGTGGGATTCTATAAAGAATTACTAGGATCCTCAGCTGATACTATACCAACTATGCAACAAGACTTTATGAAAGAAGGAAAGGTGCTAGATACAAGCCAGCAGCTGAAACTAATTAAACTGATCACTGTAGAGGAAGTTCACAATGCACTCAAAAGGATTGATAATCTAAATTCTCTAGGGTGTGATGGTTTCAACTCAAAGTTCTTTAAGAAATCATGGGGCATCACAAGTCAGGAGATCACCAAGGTAGTACTTCATTTCTTTAATACAACTGAAATGTACCTACTGATCAAGGTAACTATTGTTACCTTGATATCAAAGGTACACTATCCTTCAACTATTAAAAGGCCTATTTTCTATTGCACCATGTTGTATGGAATCATCTCCAAGATTTTAACTAACACACTACAAGGGATATGGACCATTTAGTAGATAAAAGTCAGTCAGGCTTTATACGGGGAGAGTTATCACATATAATATAATTCTAAGTCATGAGCTGGTGAAAGGGTATTTCACCTAGATTTATGATTATATTGGACTTCCAGAAAGCTTATGATTCCATCGAATGGTTTTTTCTAGAGCAAGTCCTGGCTAGTTTGAATATACGAGAGAGGTTCATTAGATGGATAATGGTTTGTGTGTACACTATGTCCTACTCAATTTTCATAAATGGAAACTTGTGGAACCATTTAAAGCTCAGAAAGTCTTAAGAAAAGGAGATCCATTGTCACCATACCTATTTGTCCTTGGTATGAAATATCTCACTAGGATGCTCAAGACTTTAAAGAATGATCCTGACTTTAAACTTTCATCCCAGATGTGATAAGCTAAACATTATACAGTTGGGGTTTGCGAATGACTTGTTGTTTATTCTACAGAGGAGATACTTTGTATATTCAAATGGTATACAACCGCTTCATGGGATTTTTTAAAACATCTGGGCTAAAAGAAAATGTGGCAAAGAGTTCTATATACTTTGAGGGTGTACCACAACACATACAACATATCATAATGCAAGTAGATAATTTTAGCAATGGAGAATTTCCTTTCAAATACTTTGGGGTTCCACTAAGCACCAAGAGGATCTCTCTGATACAATGCCAACCATTATTCGAGAAAATGATAGGAATGATCGCTTCTTGGACATCAAAGTACTTATCCTATGCAGGAACGCTGCAGTTGACAAAACAGTGTTGTTCTCTATCCAAATTTATTGGTCACAAATATTTGTAATGCCTAAGAAGCTGATAAAAAAGGTAGAAACTGTTTATATAACTTTTCCATGGATAGGGGGGTAGAAGAATAAAAAGAAAGCTTAACTATCATGGCAGAAAGTATGTTCCCAAAAGACTGCTGGTGGAAATAATGTACTTGATGTATATACTTGGAATTTATAAACTGCTATGGAATCACTGTAAGAAAAATGAAAAGATGTGGGTCCAGTGGATTCACCTGTATTATGAGAAGAAGCAAGTAGTGTGGGAAAGCACTCCAAACACTGCATCTTGAATGGTCCAGAAGATCATTAAAGCGAAGGGGCATGTAGAAGCAGCACAAATCAAGTATACAGGAAATGGCCTCTTGGAATTATTTCTCTGTTAAGAAGCTATATAATGCTATGAGAGGAGAGTTTCAAAAAGTAACTTGGAAGAAATTGACGTGCAACAACTCAGGGGCTCCAAAATAGATCTTTCTGTTGAATCTAGCTGTACAAAATAGGCTCCTTACAAGGGGTAGGCTCCATGCATGGTGATAGCAGTAGATATATTAAACTGCCCTATGTGTAATGATGCAGATGATACTATGGATCTCCTGATGTTTAGGTGTGGAGTAGCTGAAAGCATATGGAGTAAGCTGTGTTAGACATTTGGACTTATACTACATACATATGGACAATATATGGATTAATTATATGTTATGTGCTATCTTTTGGTTTGGCCTATATTAGTGGTCTTATGGACATTATTGTTAAGGGGGCCAATATATTGTCATATAATGTGTATGACTAATGTGTAGATACCCAAAAGAGTAACCTTAGTTAATGATGGGCTAACTAAGGTTACATACATGTAACCAAGGTTACATTCTTGTGACCTTTGAGTTTCATAACTCACATGTTATAATAAGGGGGGTTATGGTTCCCACAAGAATGCAAGACATTCTCTTCTTCTTCCTCCCATTGAGAGAGAGAGCACAAACTTGTTCTTGTATATCAAGTGGAAAACCAATCTTCACATTTGTCTTGGATATCAAGTGAAAGCCAAAACTTCAAGAAGGATCAAGGAGCTTCCAAAGGCAAACCTTAAACAATCTTCAAGAAGGATCAAGGAGCTTCCAAAGGCAAACCTTGAACAATCTTCAAGAAGGATTAAGGAGCTTCCACTTATGGATTCAGGTACGTTTCCGCTTATGTTGTTGTTCCAAGTAATTTGATATGAAGACTAAAGTGTTTTATTTGGATTCATTCCAACAATTGGTATCAGAGCCTCCTTCGTATTGGATCATTTGGAAGTTCATGAAATCCATGTTATAAAGCTTCATGATTAACTTAAGATAGAATTTTGATTTTGAAATTTTAGTACCTTGATAAAGCATGCTTTCATGAATGATTTGTTGATGATAAACTTTAGTATTTCGATACCATGTTATCACCATATGAATTGAAATGTTGAAATAAATTGCCTAATTTCAATTGTTGAACATGATTCCTTGATTAAGCCTTTTGTTGAAAGCCCCATGAAGTTTATTATCGTTGAGTGACGGCAACTCCAGTTTCAATACATAGTCGCCACTAATACACTTAGCGACGACTTCTATAGGTTTAGTGGCAGCGTTCGTCGCCGCAAAAGGTCCTGGACAGAAATGTTTTTTTTAAAGATAACGTTTTTTTTAAAACGTTTTTCTGGTGACATTAATGAAACCATAATGCAAAATTAATTAATAGAAACGTTTTTCATTATTATTGAAACCGTTTCTTTTATTTAATTAAGATATTAATGGAGTCATAACGCAAGATTAATATTAAAATATTAATCTTGCATTATTAAAGAAACGTTTTTCAATTAATTAAAGAAATATTTTTCATTATTAATTGAAACGTTATTTAAGTTTTTAGATTTTAATTGTACATTAATAATATGTCAATTAATATTCACTATTTTAATTATTAATGTTTTGTACATTAATATTCAGTTTTAAGATTAATTATTTTTTTTGTCCATCATGCTTCATATTTTATTTTGTACATTTAAGATTAAGTTTTTAATGTTCAGTTTTTACATGTCAAACATGTAATTTTTTCAGTTAAGGTTCAGTATATGGCTTAAAGAACTATTTAGTTTTGCATCTAATATTTTAAATTAGTCCATTGAAACATTATGTTACCAAAGTAACCTCTTTTGTGTAGATTGATTGATTTTGAAGTATAAGATGACTATGTATGTTAGTATTCCATGCATTTAACACCGACCCAAAGGAAGGTTGTTATTTGGCAGGAATTCGAACATGCTTGTGGTGATAAATATGTGACAATTATTAAGTTTTCCATGTGAATATTAAGTCGGCCCAAAGGAAGGCTTGATATTTGACAGGAGTTTATTGTCAATATTTGATTACTACACCAAGAGTACCACTTACAAGTTGATTTTCTGTCCAAAGACTAAAATCAATGTTGTGCTAGGTATCTTGTAATGGGATTTGCCTATTTTGAATCTGTAAACTCCAGTTTAAAATTCAAGTAATTGTAAGCATGTATTAAGTTGTCCTTGTTCTATTTTCAGTGAATTCTTCAGCTGCTACAATATCTGCAAACATTAACAGCATCCCTGTGCTTAACGGCACAAACTTTAAGGAATGGAAAGAGAACATTATGATAGTTCTCGGTTGCATGGATCTAGACCTTGCACTTCAGATTGAGAAACCTGCTTCTCTTGAGGATACATCTTCTTCTGATGAAAAGAAGGAGATGGAGAAGTGGGAACGCTCGCATGAGTCTAATGATCATGAAACATGCAATTCCAGAATCTTTTAGGGGCACTATGAATGATGAGAATAATGCCAAAGTTTTCCTTGAACCTTGAAAAGCGTTTTGCACAAAATGAAAAGGCGGAAACAAGTACTCTTTTGAGTAAACTTGTTTCCATGAGGTATAAAGGCAAGAGAAACATAAGGGAGTACATTTTGGAAATGTCTCATCTTGCTTCAAAACTAAAGTCACTCAAGTTAGAATTACCTGAGGAACTGCTTGTGTACTTAGTTTTGATCTCTCTTCCTGCACACTTTAATCAGTTTAAGGTCAGTTACAACTGCCTGAAGGAGAAATAGACTCTTAATGAGCTCATTTCACATTGTGTGCAAGAGGAAGAGAGAATAAAGCAAGATAAGACAGAAAGTGCTCATTTGGCATCCTCTTCTAAGGTTAATAAGAAGAGGAAAAATAAGGAAGTTGCGGTTGCTAGGTCCCAGAAGAAGCAACATAAGGAACCTAAGGTTGAAACTACAGAATCGGGTTGCTTTTTCTGTAAAGGGACTAATCACATGAAGAAAGATTATACCAAATACCACGCTTGGCGTGCAAAAAAGGGTATATCTCTTTCTCTTGTTTGTTCTGAAGTTAATTTAATTTCGGTACCTAAGGATACTTGGTGGGTAGATTCTGCTGCTACTACTCACATAAGTATATCTATGCAGGGTTGCCTGAACTGCCGAAAACCAAATGATGGTGAAAGATACATCTATGTGGGTGACGGCAAAAGGGTTCAAGTTGAGGCTATTGGAAAATTTAGGCTGTTGTTTAAGACTGGTTTTTATTTAGATTTGAATGAGACTTTTGTTGTACCGTCTTTTAGACGGAATTTAATTTCAGTTCCCAAATTGGACATATCCGGTTATTCATGTTCATTTGGTGACAATAAAGTTAGTCTCTTTCAAGGTTCAAATCTTATCGGTACTGGTCTTTTATCAACATATGATAGCCTATATTTAGTTGACATAATAACCTCACATAATGAAACTTTGCATACAAGTTCAAGTGGTACGAAAAAAAATTAACTAATGAGAATTCTTTATCACTCTGGCACAAACTTTTGGGTCACATATCTAAACAAAGAATTCAGAAACTTGTGTCAGATTGAATTCTTGATTCTCTTGATTCCTCAAATTCGGATATTTGCATTGAGTGTATCAAGGGTAAACAAACAAACAAGACGAGATTAGGTGCTGAGAGAGCTTCGGATGTCTTAGAATTGATACATACGGATATTTGTGGGCCATTCCCTACACCTTGTAGAAATGGTCAACAATACTTTATCACATTCATAGACGATTACTCTCGTTATGGGTACCTATATCTCATTCATGAAAAGTCCCAATCTATAGACGTGTTCAAATCATATAAGGCCAAAGTTGAAAATCAACTAAGCAAAAGGATTAAAACCGTTAGATCTGACCGTGGTGGTGAATACTATGGTAGATATGATGGTTCAGGTGAACAACGTCCAGGGCTATTTGCTGAATTCCTAGATGAGTGTGGGATCGTTCCTCAGTATACTATGCCAGGCAGTCCTACTACGAATGGTGTAGCTGAGAGACGAAATCGGGCCCTTAAGGACATGGTAAGAAGTATGATTTGTCGTACTACTTTGCCAGACTCACTCTGGGGAGAAGCATTGAAAACTGCAGCTTATATTCTTAATAGATTTCCAACTAAAGCTACAATCAAAACCCCATATGAACTTTGGATTGTAAATAAACCCAGTATTAAGCACTTACACATTTGGGGTTGTCCAGCTGAGGCAAGGCCTTATAGGCCGAATGAAAAGAAACTGGATGCTAAAACAGTTAGTAGCTATTTTGTTGGATACTCTGAAATATCCAGGGGGTATAAGTTTTATGATCCCACTTCTAGAACTATTTTTTAGACGGGTAATGCTCGACTCTTTGAGGATATTGAGTTTGGGGGTGGGGAGATAAAGTTGTTAGAGATTTTGTCTTTGAGGAAGAACATGTGTCTTTCTCTCAAGTTGTTGATCTTGGTCAGGGTGTTCTCATTCCTGACACGGATATTCAAGACAATCTCGAAAATCTCCCTAATCAAGTTCCTGATATTACTAATGAAAATCAAACTCAACAACCTCAAGAAACTGAAGTGCCATTAAGGAGATCCACTAGAGAGAGGAGAAATGCAATTCCGGATGATTATGTTGTATTTCTCCAAGAACAAGAAAGTGACATTGGACTTGAGGAAGATGATCCAATCAACTTCCGTCAAGTCATTAAAGGTTCTAACTCTCAAAAGTGGATTGATGCCATGAATGATGAGATGAAGTCTATGGGCGATAACGGCGTTTGGGAGCTTGTTACATTGCCCGAAGGTATTAAACCAATTGGTTGTAAATGGATATTTAAAACCAAGAGGGATTCAGGGGGCAATGTCATTAAGTATAAAGCTCGTCTTGTCGCAAAAGGCTACACTCAAAAGGAAGGCATTGATTATAAAGAGAATTTCTCTCCAGTTTCATCGAAAGACTCTTTCAGGACTATAATGGCACTAGTAGCACATTTTGATCTTGAACTTCATCAGATGGATGTTAAGACAGCGTTTCTCAATGGTGACATTGAGGAAACAATTTATATGGTGCAACCTGAAAACTTTGTTTCGGGAGACTCAAAGAAAAGGGTTTGCAAATTAAAGAAATCCATCAATGGGCTCAAGCAAACTTCCCGTCAATGGTATTATAAGTTTCATGAAGTCATTACATCTTTTGGTTTTGAGCCGAATATTGCTGATGACTGTATATACCATAAGTTCAGTGGAGTAAATATATTTTTCTGGTTTTATATGTCGATGATATACTGCTTGCCTGTAACGATATAGCATTATTGCATGAAACTAAGAAATTTTTTTCAACGAAATTTGAAATGAAAGATCTTGGTGATGCCTCTTTTGTATTAGGAATTCAGATACAACGAGATCGCTCCAAAGGTGTTCTCGGTCTGTCACAAAAGGGCTATATCGATAAGGTTCTTAAAAGATTTGGCATGCAGGATTGTAAACCAGGCAACACCCCTGTTGCTAAGGGAGACAAGTTTAGTCTCAAACAGTGCCCAAATAATAATTTTGAAACTACGAAAATGGAAAAGACACCTTATGCTTTGGCTGTAGGTAGTCTGATGTATGCTCAGGTATGTACATGACCTGATATAGCATACATTGTTGGGATGCTGGGCAGATATCTAAGCAATCCGGGAATGGACCATTGGAAGGCAGCCAAAAGGGTCATGAGGTACTTACAGAGAAGAAAGGATTACATGTTCACATATCGGAGATCGGACCAGCTTGAGATCATCGGGTACACCGACTCTGATTTTGCTGGATGTTAGGATAGTCTGAAGTCTACATCAGGCTATATTTACATGCTTGCTGGCGGTGCTATCTCTTGGAGAAGCATCAAGCAAACTCTTACGGCCACTTCCACTATGGAAGCGGAATTCATGGCATGTTATGAAGCATCCAATGAGGCATTATGGCTGCGAAATTTTGGTAGTGGACTGCGCATAGTAGACAGCATTAAAAATCCACTCAGGCTATTATGCAACAACAGATCAGCAGTTCTTTATGCTAACAATAACAGTAGTTTGACGAAAGCAAAACATATGGACGTCAAATTTCGGGTTGTTAAAGAAAGAGTACAGAATGGACAATTGTGCATAGATCCGCTCACTAAGGGATTGCCACCCAAAGTATTTCATGAGCATATTGCTTGCATGGGTGTCAAATCGGTTAAGGATTATGAATTTTAGTGGGAGTTTGTATTATACAATTATGTATTGTCCATTACATTCAGTAATTCAGTTTTAAGGTTATATCTGCAGATATTCAATTTTAAAGTTTTATGTACTCTTAAGGTTTATGATTGATCTCAATAAAGAGAACTAGTTGGAAATAGACATTCTATTTCAGACCACACTTTATGTTATTTCCATGCTACACACCTATACTTGATCCATGTCGTTGGTTATATTGATATACGTGATCTATGTTGGGTCTAGTTACGCAAGAGTAACTAAGATCTCTTAGATCCTATGTTGGTATGATTGATGGACCGGATTGTTCATGACAATTTTATTATAATAGCAATTCTGAGCTCATAAAGTTATAATGTAACATATAATGCTAAGGTTTGTACATATGCATGAATGTATAGTCCAAGTGGGAGATTGTTAGACATTTGGACTTATACTACATACATATGGACAATATATGGATTAATTATATGTTATGTGCTATCTTTTGGTTTGGCCTATATTAGTGGTCTTATGGACATTATTGTTAAGGGGGCCAATACATTGTCATATAAAGTGTAGGACTAATGTGTAGATACCCAAAAGAGTAACCTTAGTTAATGATGTGCTAACTAAGGTTACATACATGTAACCAAGGTACATTCTTGTGACCTTTGAGTTTCATAACTCACATGTTATAATAAGGGGGGTTATGGTTCCCACAAGAATGCAAGACATTCTCTTCTTCTTCCTCCATTGAGAGAGAGAGCACAAACTTGTTCTTGCATATCAAGTGGAAAACCAATCCTCACATTTGTCTTGGATATCAAGTGAAAGCCAAAACTTCAAGACAATCTTCAAGAAGGATCAAGGAGCTTCCAAAGGCAAACCTTGAACAATCTTCAAGAAGGATCAAGGAGCTTCCAAAGGCAAACCTTGAACAATCTTCAAGAAGGATTAAGGAGCTTCCACTTATGGATTCAGGTACGCTTCCGCTTATGTTGTTGTTCCAAGTAATTCGATATGAAGGCTAAAGTGTTTTATTTGTATTCATTCCAACAAGCTGCTCACCTGGAAAGGCATAACAAGGCCTGTGATGGAGTGACAAAGGGAGATACGATGGGCAGAAGACAATGTAAAAGGAAACAATGCAACTGCACGACTATTCAGATTGACATTGGTATGTGCTGTTTATCACCTATGGAAGGAACAAAATAAAAGAGTATTCCAAGGGCAACAGAGGACACCGGGAATGTTAGTTAGACAGATTGTGCAAGAGGTTGTCAACAAGGGATCAAGACAGAGCAAGTTAATGATGAAAATAGCATAAATGAATTTTCAGGCTTAGGCGTTACTACAAATATTGAGTTGATGAAGTTGTATGAGGCTGGGGTAGTCCAGACTCAGTTTTAACATTGTACATATTGATACTGATGAATAAAATCATTTAATTACCAAAAAAATTATTTGTAATTTTCTCCTTTAAAATTTTTTTTTATATAACTTGAGAACTTAACTTTATAATTAGCAAAAGAAGGCAAATCAGGACATATTTGTGTCATCTTTGAAAAAATTACTTCATGAGACGGAACGCATGTGCAACGCGCGTAACCTAGGATGAGTAATACTAATAATAACAAACCGCTTTTGGACATGGCTTTGATGTCATAATTAAGTTTCATGCAAAGGAGATGTGTTATGAGAAGAGAAAGGAGCTTACTGCTATGGGGTTGACTGCTTCTTCTTCAGCGAAAGCGTTGCAATTGTAACGGCTACTCATTTCAGCAAAGGCTTGTTAATGTCTCAATTCTGCGCCAAAACAATTCAGATGGGAGAAGGAAGGTGAAGCTGAGATATTAATAGCCAAATAGTTTAAAAACACTTAGCACGAGAGATTTGCATCATTCATTCATAATCTCATTAACCGTCCATATATATATAAATCCCTGCTGAACAAGAAGTATGTGCAAATTGTCCTCTGTCAATTGTTTAGTACGATGAGTCCACAGTATAACGAGACTAAATTAAAACTGTAAAAAAATAGAAGCCGGCATCCTCGAACTTTACTTTTTCCAAACAATTATTATGTACTTTTCAATAATTAATGTAATTATTTAAAGGATTCCAATAAACTCTTAAAATATTATGTTGCTTTGTGCAGCCTCGGATCACAAAAATGTAGAATTGACCGCTTTGTCCACTTCATGCTTGGAATATGAAATGATTTCTTGTTGTAATATTTGCTACAACAAATTAAAACAAACGCTGCAATATTACCATATTAGAGTGCAAACAACAAACAACAACATAGTGTGATCCCATAAATTGGGTTTGAAGAAAGTAAGATGTACGCAGTCTTACCCCTACCTGAAAGGCAAAAAAATTAATTTTAATCGATCCTAGGCTATAAAAGGTGAGAGAAGCCCTGGTAGCAAGTAATAACAAAATAGCAATTAGAAAATTAAATCGGAGATAGCAACAAATAATATGAACGGGGTACTGATAACAAGTAGCAGTAAGATAACATATTTAAAAAACTTATTCCAAGACAGCAGATGAGAAAATGAACGAAATACTACTAGCAAACTACGAAATTACCAATGACAAGTAACAACGAAATGAGACATACGAATATAGAAAACTAAGAAAAAAAAAGGATATTGAACTAGTGATAATACTATCGAGCTAGAAAAGACAAAGGGAGATGCACGACTACTTACTGACCTTCTACCCTAATCTTCAACCTCCACGCCCTTCTATTTAAAGTCATGTACTCGGTTAGCTCAAGTAGCGCTACATCCCGTCTGATCACCTCTCCCTAAGACTTCTTTGGCCTACCTCTATCCCTCCTCACACCTCCTAAGGCCAACCTGACGGGAACATCTCCTGACAGGAGCATCTGCGCTTCTCTTCTCACATCTCCTGACAGAAGTATCTGTGTTTCTCCCGAACCACCTATATTAGAGATATATGCAATGTTGGTAAACTAACAATGCACAGTCGCTCTCAAAATAATATCGAATATATATATTTTTTATATACTTTTTTAGCTATCAAATATAAATAATTTTCGGCGCTGCCTAAAAGTAAAATAAACCCATTATTTATCTCATGCAACCAACCAAACACTGTATTATCTTTACGCTGCCAACCAAACATTGTATGTCTTGTGCAAAATTCCATGCTGAAATTACTCATTCAAGAAAATCAACCAACGGCCCCTAAAATCATACTCACATTGTGCACAAAAAAACTGTAGTAGCTACGAATAAATATACTCCCCATGGAGTTCGAACTAGGTGATGTCACTCAGTCACGGGTGGGATCGGACCCACCAAATGGGCCCACATCCAATTTTTCTCCAATAAAAAATGATATTAAAAAAAAGGCTGGAGAACTTTATCACAACTATGAAACAATGAACTAATCATGGGATTCAATAGGGCTATACAGAACAATAATTTACATCCCTGCAACTGGACAGGTGCGGTCAAGTGACATGACAAAAAGATGATGACATATCGGCTCAGCTTAACCTCATAGTATTGTCTTCGATCAGCCCAGTATTAGCATCTTTGCTTACTGTTAAACATCGTCTTTTAGCTTAATCTTTAATTTTCGTATTTGTTTAAGCCGCTGTCTATGTTTCCGGCTGCTAGCTTGGAATGGATCCACCCAGTTTTGGTCTTGCTCAACAGCTCGTTCCCACCGATCCTTAAATATTTGTAGCTCATGCGTTGACTGTCTTCGAATCTGCATTGAAATTATGAATAGAATGCTAAAGCACTGCAGTCTCTTTAAGAAGAAAACTGTAGAACTAAAACTCTAGGCATTTTTGGCTGAAATGTGGGGTAGTATAGCAGGATATTAAAAAGCAGTGTCTCACCTCGGATCGCACGTCAACGTCGTGTCTCTGCAGGCCAAGAGAAAAGCAAAAACAAAGAAAGACACAAGAATCAGAAAAAGTTTTAACGTTTTAGATTCTCAAACTGCCTAAACAAAGGAGAAGTAGAATGTTATATACCTTCACAGACTCTTCAAGATTTGAACGCTGTACAAACATGAACCAATGTCAGTGAAGGCAAATGAACGGTGCATACAACATTGTAATATCGGTAAGAGTTAAAGTTTTATACACTGCTATGTAAATACTTTTACCATAATCAATATAATTTAACCTACTATAGTAGATCAGTTACCATTTTTGTTAGATTGCAACTTAATGCTTACCATAGAAATTTACCAGTAATTAATCTGATTCTGTAATTTACATAACTCAATAGTGCATAGGACTCAAACTATACCAATACTTATCCTACACCAAATTTTGAATAAGAACCTGAATGCAATTATATAGGATATACGTTGGGAAGGGGAGCCTTGAAGCAACTCCGTGTGACCTATAAGTCACGAGTTCGAGTCGTGGAAGCCACCACTAATGCTTGCATTAGGGTAGGCTCTCTACATCTCACCCTTTGGGTTGCTTCCATGGGCTGCCCCTACCGTTTGGGATAACTAAAAGAGAGAACAGAAAACTTGTGTCTTATGGCTCAAATTAAAACGGATGTAGTGCAGAACATTACCTTCTTCAAAGATGGCCCTCCTAAAGTTTGAATGCCCTGGTGGACTATATATTCACTATCAACTACTCCCACTTTCTTGGTACGGTCGCCCTACAACAATAACAATGTCAAGTTTCACGTAAGTTAGAATCACGGATGCCTACTTCCAAATAATAATGCAGCATTCTAGACAGAGTTTGTTTTATCCTGTAACATAGCTTAAATTAATTCCAAGCAACTAGAGAAAAAACAGAGAGAAATCAGATATCATACAATTCTGTTTTGACTTAAAGCCGCGCAGAGGGAGGATCAATATCTACGTACCAAGAATTAATCTAAAGTTGAAACAGGTAATCAAAATGTTAAATAAACATATACATTCTTTTGGAAAAAGGAGGCCTGGATCCTGAAGAAGGAAAAATGTACTCCGTGGTTGGCGCCTGAGGCATCAATTCTAGGGAAGGGAAATGGGCGAGAAAGCTCTTACCATTCTATCAGAGTAAACTGAGTAACGAAGCATTTAAAGTAATATTTAAGAACATAATAAAACAAGAAAAATTAAAGTGAAACGAAACCTTGCAGCCATAAAGAAGTAATCTAACCTGTGCACAATAACCAAGTTTCATATCCATTCCCCATCCGTGAACAAGATCATTCTGATAGGAAGAAGCAGTAATTAGAATTTTATTCCGATAGTTTGAATCAGCACAGCAAGAAAAAAGAAAGCAGGTAAGATATGGACAAGCAAAGAATGTTGATTTACGGGCGAGGTCTCTGGTTCAAGTCCAGGAAGGGCCAGTAAAATCAGATAAAGATTAATAGATTTCTTTTTGTCTTTGACAAGAACTATGGCGAATTTATCAGTGCAATATCAAAAGTCTGAAAACTGAAAATTGGGATGTCAGCTACATGATAGAAACCACAAGTTTACCTGTATAAGATGCCAAGCACACAGCCAAGCAGATCTTGAAAAGACTGGAGCCATTCCTTCCACAAATCTGCAGATGAGAGTGTGGATAAAACTCGTTATAATAGATTACGAAGCAACTCAAAAGATTTCATCAAATTTGAGAGACGCTTGAAGAAAAATTTTCTCCAAGTTCTTTAAAAAAGTTCCCATTTATAGAACATAAAAGCTTGGTATATCCATTAACTCAATCAAAGAGAAAGCAAGATATAGCCTAAGAATAATAGTAATCATCCTAATTGCATAAAACTTACCCACTGCACGGCGGACCTTCGCTTTCATCTGAACATTTTGTGCTACCTCTACTATCATACACTCTTCTGCTTAAATAAAAGGTGCATCAAAATTCGCCCAAAATATTCCAAAACATTAAGTTTGAAGAGCTGGATTTTATCACAGCTCACCTGTGGAACCTTTTTTTCTTGCTTCTTATTGTGATTCTATGATGTATATCAGTTGAGTTCCGGTCCAAGGCTGGTTGAGAAATTTCCAATCCTTCTGATTTCACAATTTTGAGGTACCTGAATGAATAGAGAAGGTCCAATAGGGAAAAGAAATTACGAAAGGGACTTGTAAGACCGCCGTAAATATGATAACGCTCGGGCAAGGGCAGCTCCGAGGGCTGTTTCTACCGTTCGAACCCGTGACCTCCCGGTCACATGGAGGCAACTTTACCAATTACGCCAAGGCTACCCTTCAAAGCTAGGGGCAAGAGACAAAACAAAAGGAACCCTCCATAACTCTAGATAAAAACGACTGACAGGTACAAAGGCTGACACGTATTTTACCTTCCAGGATGGAAATTCTTCACGCCCAAATCTTCATCCCAAAGGAAAATGTAATCATAGATAGAAACAACAGCAGGATGTAAGAACCGCTTCGCAAACCACCTGCCTCAAAATTAAATCACAGTATTGATAAGATCCTCTACTTGATAAAAATGAAGGTCTTAGATAGACCTTCCAATCATTGAGTTACAAGGCAAATACAAGTTAAAGGAAAGCTACTTAGATAAAAACTCAAAAATTGGATTTAAATTTCATTTTTCAATGTCAAAAGCAGTAGAGTTTATCATCTGTTAAGCAACAGGTAGCAGACTGTCCACGATAAGATATGAAGAAAGACAAACTTCTAGCAATTGGAAACAAAACGACTACTCTTCTCTACTTTCTTCGACAGAACAACAATCAGTCGTCCACAAATCAAGATAATGAAAGCCCCAACAACTCCCCTTTACCGTTCATAGTGAAAATTCTTAATTTACATCCCCTTCCCCTTAGGATTAGGTAGACAACAACCTCTTATTTCAAACAATAGACATTTCAGCTAATTCCAAATCATTGACAATGGTTTGTACCATTTCGTTTGGTTGTTTGCAACAATATGAACGGCTTCTTTACTCCACTGGAGGTCCAACCAGCCATCAACATGTCCATCATAGTGGAACAAGACGATCGTAAAATTCTCTAAAAGAAACTGAATAAAGTAAATCAGGCATCAGATATGATAGAAAGTCAGACAGACTAGTCAATTACAAGTGTTACCAGAACAAAGACAAGTAAGATGTTATACCTTTTGGACAAGAGCATCAACATTACTCTTTTGTTTAACACCAACTGCAATTGCCAACAGGTTGCGAGAGCTAGAAATGCTAGCCTGAAAATGGAAATATGCCGAGTGAAAGATCGTGAGTGGAAGAGGAAGGCTAGTTTTAATCCCATATAACAATGATAATTAGAAATACTAAAGGAGGCTGCTCTATTTATTCCGCAATTAAGGAGAAGAGATAGACCTTGGATCTCGAACCACTTGTAGACCAAAGAGGCATTAACTCCAGATCTGAGCTTCGTTGGATAATACCACGAGGCAAACTGTTCAAACGTGTGATATCCACATCAGAATCCTGCATGAAAGAACGGAAAAACATAGAGTACCATTGATAAGAAATGTTTTTGACGAATACTTTAGCTCACGCAAGAACCGGAAGCTAATATAGTGTCATTTTCATACAGACAACTACAAATGCCAGTAATAAATTTATAGAGATTCTTGCAATTTCTGTTTGCCAACACCATTGCCACGCCTTCTGCTGTTAAAGGTAATAAGAAATATAGAAAATAGAATAGGAATGCAACTACCTTTGAAGAATAAAAGGGGTCTAACTTGGACTCCATCTGAAAAGGTAAACAGGAAAATATGGTTGTCAGCAAAGTGTCGGCATAGTTCTCAGGCAATGCATTAAAAGGTCGAATGAGCAATCCTTTTCTCTCACACAACAATCAGCTTATCTCTTATATTAGACATTCAATTATTATCTAAATACAAGCGACAAAATTTTAAGAAATCAATAATAGAACCGCCCTACCTCTGTCTGTTGATACTGATAATTAGTGGTCCTATACACAATAAACAACATAACTGTACACATAATCCCCATAAACGGCATCTGTTTCACCTTTATTCCCCATGTTACCTGCACTCCCATTCTCAAAAGTTCAGCAAACAATAAACCTGAATGTTCTCGAAAAGATGGAAATAAGTTAATGTGATATTTAGCTACTATGCATTTGCATACCCCATCAACAAAGACACTCTTTTTCTTAGGTGTCGCCGCCGCCATGATAGATGCCCCCATAGGTGACTACGATATCAAAAAGATGCTCATTACAAGCTGCATCAATTACAATTTGATATATACGTTAGCAATAACCATTAAATAGTGTAGGCAAAATAGCAAGAAAATATTTCTAAAAGTTTTCCTACTACAACTCACGAGAAGATAACATTACTTGTCGAACTCACTATCAACACGTATGGAAGGGGATTCAGAAAAGAGGATTTACCTATTACAATATGCTTCCCTAGTGTTTGACCACTATTTATCATTATTCCCCTCTAATTACCAACAACAACAACAAACTCCGGTGTAATCCCACAAGTGGGCTCTGGCAAGAGTAGAGTGTAGCAGCCTTGCCCCTACCTTGGGAAAGTAGAGAGATTATTTCTGATAGACCCTCTCTCCGCTCAAGCAAAGCACAATCCCACCTAATTACCATATGGGAATAATTCAGATATTGCTCCTATCAGCCTTACTTACTTGGTCTAGTTAATTGGTTACAAGTGCAGAGCAAAGCAGTATTCCTGAGCATGCCATGTGGTGTATGCTATATAATGTAAGGTGAAATAAGACTAAAAGGCTTCATAATCAGTGCTCTAAATACATGAAGTGAGTTACCCAAGCACGAACCCAGTGAGGACATTCCACCGACCATTATATGACAAGTCATATTGCATGTCATCGTGGCACTGGTTTCTTGCCATTCTGCTTAAAGAGTATTAAAAGTGCTAAATCAACTGCTTCTACAAAATAGCTGGAAATACCACTTAAGGTCATATAAACTGTCTACCTGCTACCCACTTCTACTAAGTACTACGGTTGGGTTCAATAGGAACAAGAGACTTGGACGTAACAAATAGGCGCAGGCGCATATCAGAATCGGAACTCTAATGTCCTTAGAAGACCTACTCAAGAAGCTTTTACGGCTAGAGGCAGATTTAAAATTTAAAATTGATGGATTCATCCTTTTAGGATTCTAACACTTTTAACACTGAACTAATTGTACTTTTTAAATTATGGGTTTCGATCTAAATCTATTGAAATATTAGTGGATTTTCACACACTCACATACATGCTATGTGCCGCAAATACTAGTAGACGTTAGGATGAGCCCGGTACCTAGGCCTACAAGAAAATTCATACAATCTGGGGAATAAAAAGGGCAACCCAAAGCACCGCGTTCAGGCATGATCTGAGGAAGGGTCGCACCTCCGGGGTGTGATGTAGACAGGCTAACCTAATGCGAGCATTAATGGCTGCTTCCACGGCTCGTACCCGTGACCTACACTGGAAACAACTTTTACCATTGCTCCAAGACGCCTCTTCCATTAATACACTCGGGGAACAAAAAAGAAAAATCATACACAGAGACACCTTCAAAGAGGAATCCAATTCCAGAAAGGTTCTTGCCATCAACATTAAAAAAGCTTATATTTTGTTAATTTTGGGAAGTTTTGCATGCAGAATAGTCAGATTTGGTCAATTCCACTTGCCACCTTATTTTGTTTGCATGCAAGTCCAGATTTGCGAAACTAGACATATAACCCACAAGAACAGAGATATCCAATCAAGAATTTCAATCCATAGAGTGATTTGTCAATATCACATCTACAAACTAACAAGATTACAAAAATCAACAAGAACCCAGAATTAAGAAAAATAAATTAATAACACATTCTCTCACTGGAATGTCAGTACTTCAGCTGTGCACAGAAATAGCAATTAGGAGCTTTTTCAACCCAAACAAAAGGAGTGAAATTCATAATTTTGATTCCAATATAAAGTACTCAAAATAACGTATTAAACCATTTAAAGTACTAATAATGGAACTTGATGTTTCAACAGGATTTAAGAACTTTAGAAATTCAAAAATAAGGGGAAGAATTAAATGAACAGATAACGTTACTCGTGACTTTTCAAGATCAAAATACAGACCCCATAATTACACACTTTAACAACAATTAATATCACTGCATCAATAACACTAAAAATTAATATTTCTATTAAAACTTCTCAGCTCATGCAACCAAAAAGTTGAAAAAGTTAATAGCAATCAAAATTAATAAAACTGATCAGTTCGTGCAAATAAAAAGCTACAAGAAACAGAGGAAAACAGAGAATATGAACAAATACCTTAGAATTCACATAAACCCCAGCAGAGTTAGCTTTTGATTCTTTTGCAAGTGAAAGGTGTAATTATAATAACTTAAAGAATAAAGAAATTAGTACGTCACCGAATAATATGGGAAAAAGATCTTATATTTTGTGTGTATTTATATGCTGTGATTTTATGGATATAGTCTATAGAGAGAGCTGAAGGGGAGAGGGTAGGGTGGTATTGGTGGGTAACGGAGGGTAGGTGGGTTAGCGAGGGGGCGTGGGGAAAGAAAAGGTATTTGAGTTTGGACAGACAAAACTGTCGAAAGCGCCACGTTTAAGAGGAGCTTCAACACATGTTGTCACTAGGAAACACACCAAAAGCCGCCACCATTGGCTTGCTTTTTTCAATTTATATTTTTATTGTAGAATTAAATATACAGAATATGTGTATCTAATACTAGTTTTGGTAATCAATAAAGAATATATGTATATATGTTTAATACTGTTAGCCGCTCCTAGTATTTAAGGTTGTAGATTATTTCCTCACAAAATAGAACGAATTACATACGGATGTAGTAATACTTTAAACACTAGTATTTCAGCGAACACAAACTTCATTAGCAAATTACACTTACTGTTGCTTTGTTTCATGTTAAAAGTATGCAGAAAAATGAGGAAAAACTCAGAAAATCGTATTGAAATTTGGGCATAATAGTCTTGTATTTATAGCTAAAGTTGAGCTGAAATATGAAGAGGTGCAACTCTTCAGAATGACTATTTATGCAAAACGGTCGGAGCATAAATGTCATAACATAAATGGCCGAGCCGAGCGAGCGAGCGACTGCGATGGTGCGAGACTTGCCTTCTTCTCAACTCTTTAAAAGTTAGAAAAAGAGCAATTGCTTATATACCCATAAAAAACCTCTTTCATCTTCTAATATGAGACTATTTCTTTGCCAATGAAAAACTTAAAATTTCACTTAAAATTTTCATTTCCATCCATTTTCCATTCACCATATTTTAAGCATATCATATACTTAAAATCCCAACAAATACTTACTTATAAATAAAAAAACAAAATATATACAATACAGTACAAGATAGTGTATTAGTAATATATTAACATCCACTTATAGATCGTACCCTCTCTTTCGATATGATAGTAACTGACAGTATGAAATTTTAAAAAATAAAAATTTTGACGTACAATTTAATTTAATATGAAAAACAACAAATTATGTTATTATTAACAATTAAATGAAATGTGGCTTACAAGTTACAAGTTTCACATATCATGTTTAATTTGTCTCTTCTCATAATAATTTAGTTTTCGTATCGAATGTAGTACCAATAAGATTATATAATTAAAAATAAAACGAAAGTGCAAGCTAAATTAAAGTAACTTTTAAAAATATTATATTTTAAAATGATTAAAAATGTCACGTAAAATAAAAATTAGAAAAGTAAGAATATTAAATACAATAGTGTGTGTGGTGTGTGTATATGTATCCTAGGAAAATAAACAAGTTATCTACGTAGTACACGTGTTTAGGGTCGATCACGTTCAGTACAACTGCTTTCTGTCTTTCATTTTTTTAATTGTTTAGTACACTTTTTCTTTTACTTTTTTTTTTTTGAAAAGGACTAGTTGAAAGCTCAAAGAAGCTGGACCATGTATCTTTTACAATTAAAAAAGCTAATCTAGTATCTACATTAATATCATTCTCCTAATGAAGAACGTGATCTAGCACTTGAGGTAACAATATTATATTAATAGCTAGGCTATGGCGTAGCTATTTTGTTAAATATTTTACGTCAAAAATTATATAATATAATATTTACATATATATATATATATATATATATATATATATATATATATATATATATATATATATATATATATATATAAATTCATTATTTAGATAACTCAAAAGAAATAACCCAAACAGTATTAAGAAAATTATATCAAAGTTATTGTTTTAAGTGAAATTTCTAGTAATTTCTGACCTTACCAAAGTTTTCAGTCCACCCCAGCAAATTTATCTTTATCTTAAAAACAATAACTTGACAGCACTAATCAACAGTTCCACTTCAATTATTGATGTTATGATAAGCGAAGTAAATGAGTTGTAAAACTAATTAAACTCTAAATGAAGTAAAATATACTATTTAATTTTTTTCTTTGTTAATTATTATATATAGCTCCATCAATCCTGGCCACACCACCCAGCTAATTACCTTTCACATGAAGAAGCCCAAATGATTCGGTAGAATATAGTAACTTTGGTTCAAACTTAATATTTTAAAAAAAAATTTAATTAAATATGAATAAATTATTAATTTACAACCAAGTAATTTAAAAGAACTAAAATATTGAATGGTCCAAACTTAATATTTTTCTTAAGTATTTATTAAACATGAATAAATTATTAATTTACAATCTAATAATTTAAGAAAAACTAGAATACCGAATCCATAAAGTTTAAATCTTGATTCCGTCTTCTTCTCATCTCTCGTATACTTCTACCATAATTATACTTCTTCTTTTTCCAACCAATTGTTACTATTCTGAACTTTTGCCTCACAAAAACGCCAAATTCATTAATTAACCTATTTTCTAATATTCTCTGGTTTTTTCTCTCTAATGACCTAACTAGCGCCTAATTATTGAGTTATTCTAGTCTCATCTCCTAAGACCAATAAAGTAGCACGTTTGGGCCTAAAAATTATGTAAAGCATGAGAAATTAATCTTGAGTTTAACCTATATACACTACGTATATAAATTTTGCACTAGCAAATTACTTTTATTTATTGTACCTATTTCAAGATAAGAGTCCCACTTTTTATGAATGAGTTATCTGTAAATATTTTTTAACTGATATAATAATATAGAGTAATCTTTTTATATTTTGGATGCAAATATAGAACAACACCGCCTCTCTCATGGTCACTTAAATTGATGTGAAAGTTATCTGTAACTGGATTGATTAGCAAATACTTATTTCTGTATTTGGTAGAAGGAATCTATGAATCACTATATAGTTCGTTTTACACCTAACCAATAATGATTATAACTCAAATATTTCTATTAAAATCATAAAATCTTTTGTTTAAAAAAATGTTAAACCTTTTAGTTAAACCAATTAATGATGCATTAAAGGAGCGAGTTTTAGTCGAACTTAATAAATTCTAGACCGAATGCAACAGAACACTTGTGGGACGAGCACTACTCGAGAGCATTAAATGACAGATTTAATACTCGATGATTGACAATAAATATAATAGCATGAATCTGTAACAAATATATATAATGGTAATAAGTTTAATAAGAATGGATCTACCACCTAATTATTGTATGATTGGAATGTTCTTTTCTTTTGTCAATGACGCGGAAAAGAGAGAAATGAAGATGGATGCGGAATCTTTGGGTCTTGTGGATAAAAATTGAACAACATGCGCTTGAATAATATAATTAATATTTACCGTGAAAATGGTAATAACAAGTAAATTTGATTATGGGATTCTAAAAATAGGTGATCTATTTTTATGCTAGTTGTTAGGCAGTTGATGCTATGTGAAAGACTTAGAAACGAGATAAGAGCTTGATAGCAAGGTGATAGCCAAATCAAATGATCGATAACTGGGGCATCGAGCTTGCCTATTCGAGGCCTTGGGGTCTAGTCCGATGTTCGCCGAGGGCGGTTGATAGAGACTAAAAGTTAGGATAAAATCAATGACGGCTCTTTATGCCCAATAATAAGCAATAAATGAAGAACAATAGATAGAACATAATCAATATATGTGATAAATGGAAGCAATAATATAAAGAGAATATGTTAGGGAACATAGATTATGTTCTTGTACATTTAGTATGGAGCAACAGATGTTACAAAATGACAAGGACCCCATTTATATGAGAGGGTAGGGGTGGGGGGATCCCAACATTGTACAAACACATTAATTACAAAGATACGGGGCTGGTACATCCATTTAATGCCTTGATTCGCTTTTCTGACTAGTCCACTAGACTAGGCCAGCTATATATACGCGTCTTGAACACTTGAACTTGATCCGCCGAGACCATTAAGTTACATTTTCTCGGGGTCGGTCGTTACTTAAAATACCTCGAAGTCGATCACCGAGAACCCAGAGAGTTGATCACTGAAAAACCCTCGAGATGTCTTGATGCTCGTGAAATCGAATCGTCAATTTCTACAGTATACAGATAGTACCCGCATTTCCTAGAACAGAGTGATAGGAAACGATTTTGAACTCCTACTCCGTAAGCATAATCCCTATGATGTAAACCCATCAGAGCATTAAATGCCATACTCAAAAAGTCGCTTAAGGGTCTCCGTAAAACACGACTATCGAGAAGCCCATATGGGAGCATTCAACTGATACTTCAACGCTGACTTCAACTTGTGGACTTGTTGACACAATTGATGTAAAATTACATACTTCAACGCTGAATGCTCCCATATGGAATCCAGCCTTCTTTCACAGTGTCAACAAGTCCACCAGTTGAGGCGCAGATTGGCACCTGACTCAAAGATAATTATGTTAAAACCAGATAACCAATTTTTAGTAACGAAAAGCCTGCCGGAGTAACAATTTTTGGGGTATTATGATTCTTTTTTTTTAATCAGTAAAAGGGTACAAGGGTCTTAAGATTCTTACTGTTCCATAGCGCATAGCATGTAACTGAATGAGACCACAAGGTTCAAATCTGCTTGGAACCAACATAAAATCAGCACCAGCGGTGATCATGTGAGCCAAAGGGACATTGAATTTTGCCACTCCTTTAGCTTTGTTAGGATACAACACTTCGAGCTGTTCAATCTCCTGTTCGAACACCTTTTTGCCGGTTCCCTAATGCATAGGACAAGTTGCAGGTCAATTTCAATTTTTGGCACAAGTAACCACAACAAGGCAGACATAATGAATCTATTCAATACTTACAAGGACTATTATTTGAACATCCAATCCGATGAACTTGTGAACTGATGATCCAATCCGATGATCTCCGTTCAATTGGTGATAACCCGAACGGAGATCAATCTTGGAGAACACCCTTGCTCCTTGAAGCTGGTCCAATAAATCATCAATGAGAGGGAGGGGATACTTGTTCTTCAGTGTTCCTTTGTTCAACTACCTATAATCAATGCACATTCTCATTATGCCATCTTTCTTCTTCACAAACATAATTGGCGCACCTCAAGGTGACACACTTGGCCGAATGAACCCCTTATCTAGAAGCTCCTGAAGCTGCTCCTTCAATTCTTTCAACTCTGTTGGCGCTATACGATATGGCAGAATAGAGATGGACTGAGTGCCGGGAACCAGGGCAATACCAAAATCAATGTCCCTGTCTGGTGGCATACCCGGCAGGTCTGCAGGAAACACATTAGAAAAATCCCTCACAACTGGAACAAAATTAATGTTAGGAGTCTCAGCTCCAACATCCCTCACAAAAGCCAAATAGGAAACAAAACCCTTCCCAACCATACGCTGGGCCTTCAAGAAGGAAATAACTCTACTAGGGACATGATCAGTCACACCACGCCACTCGACCCGCGGGTACACCCGGCATAGCCAAAGTGGCCGTCTTAGCATGACAGTCTAGAATAGCATGACACAGAGATAACCAATTCATGCCCAACATAACTTCAAAGTCCACCATGCTCAATAACAATAAATCAACTCGAGTCTCCAGACCCCCAATAATCACAACACATAACTGATACACATGGTCCACAATAATAGTATCGCCCACCAGGGTAGACACATGAACAGGTAAAGATAGGGACTCCCAGGGCATACTCATATAACAAGAAAAACATGAGGACACATATGAATAGGTGGAACTGGGATCAAATAATACTGAGGCGTCTTTATAGCAGACTGAAATAATACCTCTGATGATAGCGTCTGAAGCAATGGCAGTTGTTCTGCCCGGCATAGCACAGAAATGTACTTGGCCACCGCATGATCGGTCTCCACCTCTGGGGAGACCCTTGGCTGCCTGATCTCCACCCTTAGCTGGCTGGGCGGATGATGAAGTAGCTTGAGCAAAAGTCGAGGTCTGACCCCTCTGCTGATGTTGTCTGCCACGAAGTCGAGGGCACTGCCTCCTCAAGTGACCAAACTCTTCGCACTCATAACAGCTGCCTGGTGCTGGAGATGGGGACTGGAGGGAACCCCTCGCACCAGATTGACTAGCAGATACACTCGCCGCAGAAGAACCCTAAGCTGATGGGGCATGAGATGAACTCTGAGCAGGGAGGGCGCTAATTGAATATTGGCCCTACTAGGAACCATGATGACCACGGCTTGAAGATCCCCCACGATACTCTGGACGAGCCGACTGAGCAGGCCTGAAAGAGCGACCTCTACCATGCTTGAACTGGCCCCTAGAAGGAAAACCATTGTAACTGCCTGATCCACGAGGCCTCTTGGCCTCCCTCTCCTCCCGCTCTCTTTGGCTAACTGACTCGATCTCACGAGCGATATCCACCACCTCCTCAAATGTAGCACCCAATACTCTCTCTAGTCATCAAAATACGGAGATGGTAGTTAAGGCCATCCACAAATCTCCTGATCCTCTCACAATCTGACGGAACCATCCGGACTATAACTGAAATCCCTGTCTCTGGATGTTAACTAAACTTTCCGGACTATAACTGAAATCCCAATCTCTATCCCTTTTGTTCTATTTTACTTATGATTAACTTAGCATCTAGTTAATTTAGGTTTTGAACTTTCTGCTTTTGTGATTGCTAAATCACTGTAGAGTGATAGAACTAAAGGGTAATAGAAGGTAAATGATAAAGTAGGGTACATGTTTCGTTTATGTTCTACTGTTTGTAGACTATTTGGAATACAATTGTCCAAACATTATTCATAGTTGGTAAAAGTTTGTCGTTTGGATAGATTTTTGACTAAAAAATCTGTCCTTTGGGGGGGGCAATTTGGGGGGGGGGGGGGGAGGTTGAATACACATATTGACACACACAAAGGGGAGATCAGGAAAAAGAGAGCTGAAGATAAAAATTTCAGCAGTCTTTCACCTTTGAATATTTTCTAGAAAAGTGCAAAACCTTCCAAAAAATATAAGAAGTTTGAAGTTAGTTTGTTGCCTCCCCTCTTTCTTAAAAAAGCTGTTGAATATCGAAGTTTATTCTGAGTTGTTTCACTGTTATTGCTGCTGGGTTGAGTTTGCTTTGCAGGGATCATTGGCCTGCTGTTGGATTCAACATTTTTCACTGCTGAAATTTCAACTTCTAGGTAATGTTTTGAACTCATCATGTAGTTTAAATGTTCATGGATGAACATTTTTTTAGTTATGTCAGCTTGTCTTAAAATGATTTGGTTACTCTAACATGAATATATGAAGGTCTAAAGCTCACAGCAGTTTATTTGGTTTTAGAAATATTTGAGAGAGTTTTTTTAGATACTTTGATTTTTAGAAAGACAAAAGATTCAGTTTCAAGAACTTTGAAATCATATTTGAGATGTAAATGATGGTAAATACCCATTGGAGTTCTCCGCTTTAGAATTTCTGTTTAGCTTCATTATTTGAGTTTGTAACTGCTTGTTGCTATTAGTTATGGTTCTTGACTAAACTTTTATTGTTGTTCTTCATGTAATTTTCAGAACCAAAGATAGTATAATTGTAATAGTAGTATAAAAGTTCTATACTCTTCAAGTATAACTCTTTAAGAATAGAGTAACTTTCTCTTGTTCATTAGTCAGACTTTTAAAAGATACTCTTGATAGGGTTATTTCTTGGGTTCAATAGCGTGTATATTACAAAGTTATTTCTTAAGGTCAAAAGCTATCAAAAACTATGCAAAAATTTATGAGGAGAGCATTTAAGGTTTATAGTTTAGTCATTGATTGTATAAATATGTTTGAACAAGGTAGCATAGATTTTCACTTTTACATATTCTGTTTAGCGACTCAAGTTCATTATCAATCCATATTTATGTTTAAGTTTAGGTTATATGCATTAAATTTAAAAGAAGTTAAATAAAGTCTTCTTGAAGGAAAAATTGATGTGAATTATTTTAATATAAAATAGAGAGGCCATAACCTCACGTGTAATCCGTCATGGCAAACTTTGCAAAGTTGAATTTGGAGCTTGATCATCTATTCTTTTCTATTGCTTTTTTTTTTCCTAGCATTAGTATTAAATACTTATTTAAAATTATGCATTCCTATAAGACAAGAATCTGTTGTGAGATCAATTATATTTGAATAAATGAAAAAGAATACAGTTTAAGATTAGTCGATAATAAATAAGTTGGCCTACATTCCTAGTTTTGCCTATTTTTCACTACTAATAAATAAGAGAAGTGCTAGGCGACAGTTAGCCGGATCGCTTGCGTAGCGGGGTTTTTAGCGTTCGATAACTAATTTTATAAATAATCTCACACCTTTTTTCAAATAGCTTTAATTAATTTTTTTTACTCAATTATTCTTTTTATCATAAACATCGATTCACTTGCGTAGAGTGATTGTGATATTTGCTAATTTCTTCAAGAAAAAATTGATCCTAAATGTAGTAATTTCTCAAAAGTACCACAAATAATTGATTGTTATAATTTCGGATTCGCTTGCGAGGCATGATTATGATAAGTAAATTAATTTTATTTCAATCACGCATTCGCTTATGTAGCATAGTTATGATAACGTAATACTATCCAAATCATCCTTTAATAATTCTAATAATCAAGAAATAAAGGCGGACAAGTAAACATATAGAAACCAATAAAGCACAATTCATTCAGAATTAATTCAAGCCAATTTTAGTCAATAAAAGCGACCGTCCTAGAACCACGAGACTCGGGGAATGCCTTACACCTTCTTTTCTGTCAATAGAACTTACCCGGACTTTATTTTAGCAGACCAACAATAATAGAGTCAAACTTTCCTTTGACTAGGGATTCAAACAAAAGGTGACTTGAAACACTGATAAGTTAGGCTTTTAACGTGTTTATGCCCCTACTTGCCTATGATCTGAATATAAATTACTACAAAATAGTCCCAAAATGCTCACAAGTTATGCTTGACTGCAGGTTTGATCGACAAAGTGATGAAATATCAAATATCATCTCAAAAAGGAATGAAACCTGCTCAAGTGTCAAAGATGAAGTAAAGTGAAGAAAAGAGGACCTAGTGCGGACCGCGTGAAAGCAACCGCGGCTGCACTAGGAGATTCTGAGGCATGGCATATTAAGGCTAATGGAAATGAGTTCGTGGTTGGATTCACGCGGTCCGGGTTTAGGCTTCGCGACCGCTTTACTCATTTGTGTGGTCCACGGTACCCCTCCATGGCTGCGGTCTCTTTTGTGCGTCCCGTGGAGGCTGCCTACCGAAGGTTCACATGAACAAATCTAGCGCAGTTCGCGGTCGCGCTGGTAGATAATGGTGAAACAAAGAGGCGGCAAAGGATCACATCAACCCAGGAGAGGTAGTTTTTCCCGAGGGGGTAAAGGCAAGAGAGTGGTGAAAGAAACTCACTCCCCAAGTCCGGAAAAACATCAAAAAGACCCGGAAGATGATAAAAGCTGCAGATAGAGCTGCACCCCATTCCTCGGGGAGTGAGTACATGCCATCCTAGGACATCTCCTCTGATACAATTTCAACTCATTTCGTCTACAGTTTCCAATTGATTGACACCCCTCCAGCATCTCCTGCTACCAAGAGGCCGGTGAATATAGTGTCAGATTCATCTGAAGATTTTGTAGCTGGTAGTGAAAAATACTCCACCTCCCCTGCGGCTTCATTATCTGGGGAGAGTGTAGGCAGAGGTGATGGAGGTGGTAAGGACAGTGATGAGGAGGTGTCGAGAGTGGTGTACCTCAGGTTGGGGATGTTGACCAGACTAGAGATTCCGCAGCTTGGGAGGATAGGTTCATTAGCCAGTTAGCATTCCACCAGTTTAGGTTATTGTGGCCTAAACAAAAATTGATTCTCGAAAGGAGTTTCATCAAGCGAGATCTTCTGCTTTTACTTCCCAATGAGCATAGGCAATTTCACACTCGCGTGGGTTGGGATCATTTTAGGGTAATTGTGTAAAGGCAAATGAGCACATGGTAAAAGAATTCTATACCAATGTGGCCCACATTTTGAAGGGCACCAAGGTAACCAAAGTGCGTAACAAAAAGGTGATCTTTACTAGGCAAGCACCCAATGATTACCTAAGGTCAATGACTAGGATGAGAGCCTTTATAATGAAAAATTGGCAATGGGTGAAGAAGTGCGTCCATGATTAGCCTCATACCTGGCAGTCCTAGGTACTGTTCAGGAGTGGGTGCAAGCAGGAACAAAAAACTTTCGGAAGACTTTCAACTTTGAGGCTCGGGGGTGGTTGCCTTTTGTATGCAGTCAGCTTGACCCCTCTACCCACGATAAGACTATCCCACCTGTCCGGCTGTTCTTGTTGCTTTTACTATGGCCGGGTACACTATCAATGTGGAAAATATGATGTCCCGTGTGATTACTGTTGTGGCGCAAGAGCATGATCGGAACTACCTTTTTCCCAATACGCTCACCATGTACTTCAAGGACCTGGAAGCAGAGAAGAAACCATTTTATATCAAGGTCAAGACATTGGCTCCATTCACCTAGTTCAGTATAAAGGGCCTAGACAACCCTAAGGACAAAAACTACAAGCCACTTGCCTCTGCCCCAATTGGCCAATCTGAGGAGCCAGTTGCGGTAGAGCCTTCTGCCATGCCTGTTGCCACTATTGATGAGGACTTGCCTCTAGGACCTTCCTCTACTGCTGGTCCCAGTACTTCAGCTGACCCGGGAATCGCATCTTCCTGGAAGTATCCCATTATGGCCCATCAGTTGAGCCAGACATTGGCCAATTTGAACAACTGGATGCCAGTTGCGACATCCAAGTTGTCTACATTATCTTCCTCCATTGAGACCCAGTTAGCACCTCAGCATTCCTCAGTCCATTGAGGATACATGGAAGAAGCTCCTGGACAACTAGGAGAATATTATGAGGACTCAGGGCACCTTTTCTAAGGCAGTGGATTCACTTGGCAAGGCTCTGAAGGAGCTTGCATAAGAGCACAAGAAGATGAGGAGATCAAAGGCTTTTAAGGAGTTTGTAAAGGCACTTAGGACAGATGTGGACAAGCTACTGGCAGACCATATGCCTCTAGATTTGCTATTCGGGGACCCTGACCCAGCAGCAGCACCAGTAGTAGAGCCACAGCAGGAGCAGACGCCCAGGCAGCCAAGGAAGAAGAGAAAGCTCCCGAGTACAGTTGATGCGGTCATTGAGGTGGCAGTCCCACATGAGGCCTCCTCCAGTTTGTCACATGACGCACCTGATATCCAGCCGATCCATAAGCATGCCCCAGTCCTAGAAGTTAGGTAGCAGGAGGCCCGGAACCAGTCTGAGGTTCCCGCACATTCACAGGACCAGGGGACCACTGATGATCACATGCAGACAGACCATGCCTAGGGAGCACCTATATCCTTTCTTGTGCCTTTTTAATGCTTATTTTGATAATTGGCATTGGGCACAATGCCAGCCCTTATTCAGGGTGGTGCACCCTATTTTTTGTTTTATCTCGATGACTGTATATACTTGACTTAGTTTATGTTTCCTTGATTTTCTATTTTTGGGTTGTACATAACTTTATATTTAGCTACTTTTCTCATATTTTTTGTTCTATCGTTTAGTCTGTGTATAATGTTACAATTCTATATATATATTCACCTCCCCCCGTTGTATATTCTACCCCCCCCCCCCCCCCCCCCCACATTGTACATATTCATTTTGTTTTCTATTCTCATAAATTTTTTTGTTATTAGCTTTGTAGTTAGGCTCGAAGCCTCTTGTTTTGATTTTGACGCTTCCAATAAGCCCTTGATTTTCTTAATGCTACTGTTATTTTCAAGGGTGAAATATTGTGCAAACCGGGTGGCTCTTCCCAATGATAGAAGGCGTGACAACCTTCTTAAGGGTTTGAATCCATTTATTTGATTTTTCTTTTGTTTTTGATAATTGTAGTTAACGATACCTCAAGCGAAGCTTCACTTGGGCCTAGCACATTTGCCTTTGACCCCATGGTTAAAGACACAATGTTGTGTTTAGGATGGTTAAAGTCGTGGATTTGAGACGCTTACGTTGACCAAAAAATCATCATGTGGTCTTTTCGGACCATTGTGTGCTTGAATCATAACTAAGGTCATTGTGGGCTCTTGACTCGATGTCTTTAGCAATCCCTTAGAGTGTGTGTGTGGAATCGAATAGTGAGTTTAAGTCATGAGCCAATGGTTTAGAACTTTCCCCTGAATGTTTGTTGAGGCGAAATCCTGTGTGAATTTTGACTTGAGAAGTGATTATAGGCTCTCTTTGATCCAAATGTTAAGTTGAACAATTCCATAGCCTACCAATGAAATGATCCATAGTTAACCCTTTTGAGCCTTAAACCTTTTTCTTTCAAGAACCAGTTCTATAAGCCTATACCCATTAAATGATTACCATCTCTTTGCACTCAAATCTTCCCTTGAGTAATGGCAATTGTCTAAGTTTGAGAGGAGAGACAAGAAGGGAACCAAAGTGGTAAAAGGTACAAAAGCAAAAGAAAATGGAGGCAACAAAAAAAAAGAAAGCCCAATGTGAAAAAGAATAAAAAGGGATTCAAAGAAAGACATAAAGTGAAAAAGGTGCGGAAAAAGTAGAAAAAGGAGAAATGCTTTAAATTGAATAAGAAAGACTGACAATGTGTCTCTCTAACCCCTTGAAAAGAAGTGAAATACTCAAAAGAGTCAATAACGTTGTGCCAAAATGAATCAAAAGAAGTGCTTAAGGGAAGATTGAACACACTTGAATAAAAACATGTCATATACTTACCCAAAAGCCTTCACAATGACTAGCATACATTAGTGGATACTTACATATGGGTAAGCATATGGTACCTAAAGCCGGACTTGTGACCTTCTTCTTGAGAGAGATGAGCGAAATTCCATTAATCTCGATTTGTGTGTCAATACTTAAGAGGTGAGGTTCGCTTAGGGAGAGTAGGATTTGGGAGTTTGGGTTCCACAATGACCAAAGTAATTGAGAGAAGTTTTTGATGAAATGTGTCAACTCTTGATGCTCTTGTGTCACATTTAATCCATGGTTTTTCAAAGTTAAATGTGTTAATAATGCATTCGTATTGAGGGCAATTATTAGTCTCAAGTGATGCTTGTTGAGGTTGCTTTAGGATGGCTAAAATTACTTGGATTTTCCTCTAAAGGGGTGGGTCTTATTTTGTTTGCTTGAGGATAAGCAAAGGTTTAAGTTTGGGGGAGTTGATAAATTAGGATTTTAACGTGTTTATGCCCCTACTTGCCTATGCTCTGAGTAAAAATTGCTACAAAATAGTCTCGAAATGCTCACAAGTTGTGCTTGACTGTATGTTTTGTCGATAACGTGACGGAATATCAAATATTGGCTCAAAAAGGAGTGAAACATGCTCAAGTGTCAAAGATTAAGTGAAGTGAAGAAAAGAGGACCTAGTGCGGACCGCGTGAAAGCAACCGCGACCGCACTAGGAGATTGAGAGGCATGGCATGTTAAGGCTAATGGCAACGCGGTCGTGGTTGGATTCACGCGGTGCGCGTTTAGGCTTCACGACCGCCTTACTCATTTGTGCGGTCCGCGCGAACGAGATTCAGAGAGATTGTCAAGGAGCCAAGTCAAGTCACGCGGCCCGTGTCAAACCCCTTCCGTGGCCGCACTACTCATTTGTGATGTCCGTGTCCTCTAGTTCAGAGAGTTGAAAATTGCCAAGTCAAAGAGTCAGTGAGGCCGCGGTTGCTTTTGTGCGGCCCCTACTGACCCCGCAAGGGTATTTTGTTCAGTTTTTCAGCCTAGTATAAATAAAATATTTTATCATTTTTTGGTTAAGTTTTGTATTAAAAAATGCAGCTGAGCACCTGTGAACGATATTGTAGTCATTTTTGGTATTTTTGGTCTTTATTAACAATAAATTATTGTAGTTTCTTCTTAGTAATTAATTAATATGTTTAATTCTTCATCTATTTCTTCTGTTCTTTTTTTTATAATGTGTAGTTAAACCCATTAGTTAAGGTTATGGCTCAACCCTAGTGTGGGTAATTGATGGGTTTTGCCATCTAGGGTTAGATTGATATTGGGTGTTTTCTATTTGAGTTGATTTTATATTTTTATCTGAGAATTGGTGGTTGCAAACATTGATTCAAGCTTAGTGGGTTTAACTCTTCTTGAGAAAGAGAATTTATGACCCCAAAATTGACCCAACAAGGAATTGGAATGGACCCATGAGAAATGGTAGTCCCAATTAACGGGTTAAATCTCGAGAGAGTAATCACCCTACTTGAACCCTAATTGCTTGGTCTAATAGGCCTACCCAATTGGTCTCGACAAAGTCAATTGGGCAAAATCACTCTCTCTACTGAGAGGTGTGAGAGTGGGTACAATTGTGCAACGATTGTAGCATAAGCCCCAAACATGTCAATCTATCCTTAGTAGTTTCTAACCGTTAATTAACCACCCGGGAGATGTCACGGCCCTAGAGCCTTTCTCCCTATTAGATACAACTTAGCAATATTCACTTAGCATAATTTAGCTTTAATCCTTAGTTTTATAATAGTAGTTATAAAATCAAAAATCCAAAAACATTTGAAGTGACATTAGAAGTACAAACACATCTCTAGGCTAGACAGAAAATACAACTCCACTACTAGCTCCCTGTGAAAATTCGATCCCGATCATTATTTGGGTAAAAGCTATTGCGACCTGCTCTTCCTACCTTTGTGTAGCGTTGGGTTGGCAGCGATCAAACACAAAAAAAATAAATCTAAGTGGCGACTCTGAACAATAAAATATTCCTACTCAAGTTTTGTCATTTTAATTGAAAAAACTCTTTATCTCGCAATAGACAACACATATATTCTTTTTAGGGGTGGGTAAAAAAGAGGTGTGTCAATTATCATATATAAAAATAACCATATAAAGTATTATTCCCTTCGTTTCTATTATTGTGAAACTACAAAGTTTAAGAAAAAAGAAAATACTTTTAAATTTCTGGTATAAAATAAGATACATATATTTTGTATGATCATAAACTATAATATGAAAATAAATTATTTTTAAATATAAAAATAAGTTATTCTTTTTGGCACAAAAAATATATATATTTATATAAATTAAAATAGATGGAGTATCATTGTTCAACTTTTTAACCGTCTTTTGAGAGTTCGACCAACCAAAAATAGAACTTTAGTTTTAGAAATTTTTTATTTATGAAACTAGGAAAAGTAAAGTCATTTTTCATAAATATTAAGTGATATAAAAATAAACACTAATATCAAATTCAGAACCTTTTTTGTTCCTTCCGGCCATTCCAAAATTGTTGTATAAAATGACACATTTCTTTAAATTAATTCTGGTACACGACAATTTCATGAAAGATCAGTAAAAAATAACATAAAATTATGTATATATAAAAATAAAACTTTGTTCGTCTATTTTACTGTATTCAAATCGTAAGTGGGCATAAGAGATTATACTCATTAATAGGTAGCAACAGTTCCAACAAATATTGAATCGACAAACCAATTACTTAAATTTTCTTCAAAATGAGAGAGCTCCAATGATATGAATTACCTATGAGCAAAATATTTAAGTCTCACTTTTTCGTTATAACATGTGCCTATAACATTTTTTTTTATTTCTTGTTTTTTTTTATTTTTTTTGTTTTGACTGTTGAATCAAACATTACTTCTACGTGAATATTCATCTTGAGGGTTCGCTTATGTTTAGTACTATATAGTAATTTATACATATGGATTTTGGGGGTCGGGTTGGTCCTCTTTTAATTGGATCAATATTTATTAGAGTGAAAATAAAAAATAAAAAATATGGAGTAAAAAAATCGTGCTTTGAAAAATTGCATTTTTCTACAATTGTGATTTTTATATTAGAAAATATAATTATATGATTTTAGTGAAAAACATTCATAATTATATGACCATTTGTAAAAAGTTAACGTAAATCTAGTAACCAAATACTAAAAATGACTTTTTTAGGGGAAAAAAATCTGTATAACTATTTTCATGTCATTCTTTTCTTCTCTTCTCGTTTCTAGGTCATCACATATAATTAGATAAATGAAATAAAAACAAATAACGGGAAAGATGAAGATTACATATAAATCATGTGAGTTCTAATCGAAAAGTAAGGCGTGCGTGTTGCTTTTTGTACAACAGATCAAGATCGCAATTCACAAAAATCATGCTATTTTATGCTTATTTCGGGCACACGTTGTTGTCTTCATCACATGCCACTATTTGACGAAAGAGGCAAGTTTAGTAATTTGGACCGTCATTTTTAGGAAAAAATGTAAAAATAGTCCGATTTATAAATAGTTATTTATAAATAATCACAATTTTAAAAGTAATTAAAATTTAATTATTTTTCATGTAAAAAGAAATATTAACGAAAATATTATTCAAAATCCGGAAAAATACTCTAGTATAATATGCTGAAATTCTAATATAATATACTGAAATTCCAATATAATATACCGGTCCTACATAATATATTGAAAATTAGAGTACCGATACTCCAATCTCTAGTATATTATAATCGAACTTTCTGTTTGTTTGAAAGTCTGGAGGTCTAGTATCAGGGTTGTAGGATAGGGGCTCCTAGAGTTTTTCGTACTCCTCACCCGGGGTTGGGTGAGGCTTGGCAGGGCTATCCATAGATGGTTTGTGTTTTGGCTTGTGTCTTCCTTATGGTAGTTATTTTTATGGTAGTTACTGTATGATATTATTGCATGCTATTTTATTTATGTTTCTTATATTTAGATAATTATTTACGCTATTTGATAAGAATGGACCTTGGGCCTAACTCAACCCCAAAAGCTAGCTTATGAGGTAACGATTGTCCAAGCCATATAAGGAGACCAAGGACCTCAAATCCCTCCGATGTGGGACAACTCAACACCCCCCATCACGCCCAGATTTCTGGAGCGTGGACAACATAAATGGGGGCCCAACATCGGTAACAATAATTGGGATGGGCCTGGCTCTGATACCATGATAAGAATGGACCTTGGGCCTAACTCAACCCCAAAAGCTAGCTTATGAGGTGAGGATTGTCCAAGCCATATAAGGAGACCAAGGACCTCAAATCCCTCGGACGTGGGACAACTCAACACTATTCATGCTGGAGTTACTAATGCTCTTTTGTTTTTTTATTTTTTCTTTCCTTCACTGAGCCGAGGGTCGATTGGAAACACCCTCTCTGCCCTTTCGGGTAGGGGTAAGGCTCGTCTACATATTATCCTCCCCAAACCCCACTTTGTGGGACTATACTGGGTAGTTGTTGTTGTTGTTGTTGTTTCTGTTTGTTGGAGTTCTAGCATAATTTCATACACAGGTGCATCGATCTTCAATATATTATGCTGAAACTTTTCGTGTTGTAGCAAAATAGTGGCTATTTTTCAATAACTTTACAAGCTGCTTATTTTTAAATAATCAATCTAAAAACTGACTAGTTCGTGATATTTTTATATTTTTTAAAGAGAATATACCTTTCCCCGGATATATGGCGAAATGGCTCTAACTAAAAATTGCACAAGTTTGTTTTATTAAACTAAAATAGTGTTGTTGCTCAGATGGGTCTGCACCCTCACTTATACCTCAGGGTATAGATTCAGTCACTAAAGGGTATGGGATTACGAACTTATTAATTCTTTTTATTATCTAAAAGAGTCTTTAAAGAATCTAATCAACGAACCAACCTCACCGCCAAAAGAATTGTCATAGCCATTTCTGATTGCTACAAAGTCAGGTTCATAGACCATTTACTTTTCACCAAGTACGGTTTGTTGGTCTAAAATATGGCATCGAATTATCGACGAGCAGTTCAAAAAAGTAATGCAAGTAATTTACATAGGACTTTTTATATTCGTAAATATTATATGAAATTATATTATTCTCCCAATTTAAGTTTTATTATAATTATATTTTACATATTCAATAACAAATATTATATATTTTAAGGGATTTAATGATATTAATTATTATCCTAAAATAACTGTATCGTATATTTCTAATATACATTTTACAATTTATTGTTAGGACGACCATGGATTCATGTTGTTGGGGCTGTAGCGTCAACACTATATCAGACAGTGAAGTTTGAGTGGAACCACCAGGGGGTGATCATTCACGGCGATGGTAGCAACTCCATATACAGTCGCTAGACCATCCCAACAATCGGAGGCAGCAAAAAGATAGGCAGGCAGACCTATCACCACATCGAGCAAGTAAACACCGTCGACAAAGACAGATGGTGAGACAACAAGATCGAGAGCATACTAAATTGGTGTGGGTGCAAACCTGACAAAAAGCTCCGCAAGAATCTCCAAGGAATCGCTAAGCCTATCAAACTAAAGAAACATATTACTACCTTTGGTGTGGGATATGAGTATACTTCGGAGGAATTCAACAACTGGTCGCCATCATAGTGCGGTCCTTACTATATGCTGAAGTAGCCAATACCATATTTGGAGAAGACTTTCCAACAAGCCGACGTTATTTATGGGTCAGAAGAAGAGGAAGCACTGGCTATGTCATTTTCGAGGAGGAGTGGGAGGAAGGCCCTTCCACACACGCAGTAAGTCGAGGAGCACGCCTCAATAACTAAACCATCAGAACCACCAGAGCCCGACGAGCCTCGGGGTAGCAAGGTTGAACAAACATTATGCACTATCTTTTATTTTTTACTAGTTGACTTTCACTTCGTACTTTTAAATTTCACAATAAGATCTACAATGTTCAAAATAATTATGCAGTTTATCAAAGCATTTTTTACTTTTATTACGAATCAACACTTATTACTATTATTTTATCTAATTACTTTATTTATACAACATTACTATTACTTGTATTGATGAATTAATGACCGTGACATGCAATGAGACAACACGACAAACGGATATAGATTTAGAGAAAGATGATATACCAGAAGAGGTTGTTAAAGAAGTTGAGAATTTTAAGAACAAACCTAAGTCTAACCTGAACGAGACCGAGATTGATGACCTGGGAGATGCCGAAAATGTCAAAGAAATACGAATCAACGTTCATTTGTCACCGTCAGAAAAGGAAGGATACACAAAATTTCTAAGGGAATATGAGGACATATTCGCCTGGTCATACAATGATATGACTGGTCTGAGTACGTCTATTGTGGCACAAAAACTGCTAACTTATCCAACATGTCCACCGGTAAAGCAGAAACGCAGAAAGTTCAAGCCTGATATGAGTCTGAAAATCAAGGAAGAAGTCACTAAGCATGTAAAAGCTAAGGTTCTCAGGTTAGTAGAATATCCAACGTGGTTAGCCAACATTGTGTCAGTACCAAAGATGACGAGAAGGTCAGAGACTGTGTCGAATACCGGGATCTCAACCGGGCTAGTCCAAAAAAAGACTTCCCTTTGCCAACCATACACATACTAATCAACAATTCCGCCAAGCATGAGCTGTAGTCACTCATAGATTGTTTTGCTGGGTATCATCAGATCTGGATGGATGAAGAAGATGCTGCGAAAATGGCTTTCATTACGCTGTAGGGAATGTACTGCTACAAGATTATGCCATTTAGGTTAAAGAATGCTGGGGCTACCTACATTAGAGACATGACTACCATTTGTCACGACATGATACATAAGGAGATCAAAGTATATGTAGATTATGTAATCATCAAATCCAAGAAAGCCACTGATCACATAGAAGATGTGAGAAAGTTCTTCAATAGATTGAGAAGGTAAACCTGAAACTAAATCCCATGAAATGTGCATTTGGATTTCCTGCTAGAAAACTACTTGGGTTTATTGTGAGTCACTAAGGAATAGAACATGATCCATCAAAGGTCAAAGCCATCCAAGAATTACCACCGCCAAAGAACAAGAAGGACATGATGAGTTTCTTGGGGAGACTTAAATATATCAGTCGGTTTATAGAACAATCTACAGTTATCTGTGAGCCAATCTTTAAGATATTGAAGAAGGATGTCGCGACCAAATGGACTGATGACTGCCAAAAGGCCTTCGATAGAATCAAGGAGTACCTATCAACACCACCAGTTTTGGTCCCGCCCGAGCCGGGTAGACCTATGTTACTATACCTTTCGGTATTATATGGAGCGTTCGGTTGTGTTTTGGGGAAGGAGGATAAGACAGGGAAGAAGGAGCAGGCCATTTATTAACTCAGCAAGAAGTTTACCCCGTACGAGGCCCGATATTCTCTGTTAGAATGCACCTGCTGTGCTCTGACTTGGGTAGCCCAGAAGCTAAGGCATTACTTCTATGCCTATACTACATATCTCATATCACGGATGGATCCTTTGAAGTACATCTTTCAGAAGCCCATGCCTACCGGCAAGCTAGCCAAATGGCAAATCCTGTTGAGTGAATTTGACATTGTCTACGTAACTTAGAAAGCGATCAAAAGACATGCATTGGCGAATTAACTTGCTGAGAATCCCGTGGACAGAGAATACGAACCCCTAAAGACATATTTTCCAAACGAAGAGGTATCATTCATATGATGAGATATTGGAGAATCCTACAACTATTGGAGGATGTTCTTCGATGGAGCAGCAAATTTCAAAGGAGTTGGCACATGATCAGTCCTAGTATTAGAAACTGGTCAGCATTATCCAGTATCTGCCAAACTCAGGTTCCCATGCACCAATAATATGGCCAAGTACGAAGCTTGCATCTTAGGGCTCAAGATGTCCACTGACATGAACATTCAAGAGTTGCTAGTAATTGGGGATTCAGACTTGCTTATACATCAGGTCGGAGAAGAATGGGCGACCAAGAACTCCATGATACTCCCTTATCTGCATCATGTACAAGAGTTAAGAAAGAGGTTCACAAAGACAGAGTTCCAGTATGTTCACAGAGTCCTGAATGAGTTCGTTAATGTATTGGCTACCCTATCATCCATGATATGGAATCTAGACAAGAACTTCATTGATCCCATTCCGATGAAGATCCACGATCAACCAACGTATTGTGCTCATGTCGAAGAAGAAGCAGACGGAATGCCTTGGTTTCATGATATCAAGGAATACTTGGCAAAAGGAGAATACCTGAAACTTGCTAACCCTATTCAGAAGCACACACTTCGAAGGTTGTCTAACAGTTTCTTTCACAAGGGAGAAATCCTGTATAAGAGGACTCTAGATCTAGGACTACAAAGGTGTGTCAACGCAAAGAAAGCATCCCAACTGCTACAACAAATCCACGCCGGCACCTGCGGTTCACACATGAATGGTTTTGTCTTAGACAAGAAAATACTCCAGGAAGGTTATTTTTTGATTACTATGGAAACTGACGGCATCTAGTATGTCTGAAAGTGCCACCGCTGTCAGATACATGCAGACATGATAAAGGTGCCTCCAAATGAGCTTAATGCAACAAGCTCGCCGTGGCCATTCGCCGCCTGGGGAATGGATGTTATTGGACTGATTGAACCTGCCGCATCAAACAGGCACATGTTTATCCTAGTAGAAATTGATTATTTCACCAAATGGGTTGAAGCAGGATCTTACAGAGCAGTAACTAAGAAAGTCGTGGAAGATTTCATCCGCGACCGCATCGTTTGTCGGTTCGGAATTCCAAAGTCAATCATCACTTATAATGGTTCCAATCTCAATATCGACCTGATGAAAGCCATGTGTGAAACCTTCGAGATCAAATACAAGAATTCTACAGCCTACAGACCTCAGATAAATGGAGCCGTAGGAGCCGCCAATAAGAATATCAAGAAGATACTAAAGAAAATAATAGAGAAGCATAAGCAGTGGAACAAGAAGTTATCATTTGCTTTATTTGGGTACCACAACATAGTCCGCACCTTAACTGGGGCAACCCTCTACATGCTGGTATATGGTATAGAAATGGTGATTCCAGCCGAAGTAGAAATCCCTTCCTTGAGGATCATACAAGAATCTGAGCTCGATGATGCAGAATGAGTGAAGAGTCGCTACGAGCAGCTAGCCCTTATAGACGAAAAGAGAATGAATGTAGTTTGTCACGGTCAGCTCTTCAGAACAGAATGTCTAAATCCTTCAACAAAAGAGTCAAGCCGAGATAATTCACGCCAGGGAAACTGGTGTTAAAGAAAATTTTCCTGCATCAAAAGGAAGTTAAAAGGAAATTCTCTCCCAACTGCCATGTTAAGTACATGGTTCACCAGGTTTCTGACAGGAGGAGCCCTCATACTTGTAGAAATAGATAGAGAAATTTGGCCAAAGCCGATCAATTCAAATGTAGTCAAGTGATACTATGTGTCATTTTTATGCTTTCATATAGTAATTTGAATTACGCCTGACCTGATTCTCATTTAAGAGGGGATATGTAGGTAGCCTTATAGGTTCGGTCACAAGTCAATAAAATTTTCATTTCCACTATAATTGGAAACTTGGGCTGAATTTTGAGGAGGAGCCACAAAATTCTGAAGTAATTTTAGCCAAACGCCACAAACAGTCGGAAGCATTAACCCTGTAAACTGAGACAGAATTTTGAAGAGGACCCTCAAAATTCCATAGCAAGAAAGGTCGCAATATCTTGAACCACTTCGCAATCATCAGTTCGTCTAAAGAAATATATTCTTAATTATGCATTTATTTCATATTTTTACCAAATCATGCATGTTTGTTACCAAAATCACTTTGTTTAGTAATGCTACCCCAGTGATGCGTACAGTATCACCAGATCAGAATCAAGCAGAGCCAGGGGGGATACGAACTAACCTTTCCCCTTTATAAAACTCACGATTTTTCTTTGGATGCAGACACCTGAGTTACAAAAATTATCGAATATGAATACAACTCTCAGAACCGTCACACTTACTCACAGCCGCTATCTGCACGCAGTGTCCCCATTAGACATAGTATACCCAACAGTGGCAATATCACAATTCTCTATCAGCTAAGCAAATTCCATTATCATTTGCCCTTTTACTTCTTGCTTAAGGCTACCATTTTGCCTTCTGAGACTAAGCTCTGTCGCCATATGCATTTTTTGCATTGCATAAGGCTACCATTCTACCTTTCAAGACTAAGCCGTGTCTCCATCTTCATTTTTTGCATTAAAGCTACCATTCTGTCTTCCAAGACCAAGCATTGTCTCCATCTGCATTCTCTGCATAAGGCTACCATTCTGCCTTCCGAGACTAAGCTTTGTCTCCATTTGCATGGCTGAAAGATCGCCACTTTATTTTACACTTGCATGGCTGAAAGATCCCCATCTTATCTACATCTTGCATAGCTAAAAGATCCCCATATCTACACTTGCATAGCTGAAATATCGCCGTTTTATTTACATTTGCACAGCTAAAACATTGCCACCTTCTGCATTGCATGGGCTGAAAGATTACCAAATACTGAACTTGCATGGCTCAAAGATCGCCACCCTATCTACATTTGCATCGGCTGAAAGATCGCCACTTTATCTATATTTGCATTAGCTGAAAGCTCCACCTTATCAACATATTTCATGGCTGAAAGATTGCCCTTTCTACCCTTGCAAGGCTGAAATATCGCTGCTTTATTTACATTTCGCACGACCGAAAGATCGCCACCTTCTGCATCGTCTGGGCTGAAAGATCGCCAATTACTGCATCTCATGGGCTGAAAGATCGCCAAACTGTCCAAAGGCGTCATTGTTTCGAGGCACCATTTTCATAGCCCGAGAACGCCACGCCATGGCCCGAGGACCCCTCATTTCTTTTGCATATCATTATTCAAAGGCATCACAGTCCGGAAACATTATTCTCATAGCCCGCGAACATCATTTCATGGCCTGCGAATCCTTTATTATACGCTTCAGGGCCCAGGACATCATATTCTGAGGACGTCATCCTAACCGTCTAAAGACAATATTCATGGTCCGATGGGAAATTGCATCATGTTTAAATTTACGCATAATATACGCTTGTGTTTCTTATTTGCAGGTAAATTGGCGAGCAACGACCATCTTGGCAGGAGCGATTCCACTCCAGTTCCCGTAGCCTTATCAGACTTCAACCATTCACCTCATCCTAAATATTGTGCCCGTTCTTGAAAGTCTCTATTGAAATACTCCGCCGACGAATCTTAAATTACATATGGAATGATTCCTGTAACACCAGGGATATATAGGCAGCTAAGGAACCAGAGCACGACAAACCTCTTCAAACCACTTCGTTCAGTCAAAATAGGCCATCATATCTTTACCCAACAACTCTTTCATCCTATCCAGTTAAAGAAGCGCAGCTGTTGATACCCAATTTTTTCTGTATATTTTTTATATGAAAAACACCTTTTCAAAATAGCAAGTATATGCGTATATAAGTTTTTTCCAAGGCTATATTATTTTTAAATTTTTCAAAGATTTTTAAATCAATTTACTACTCTATTTCTTATATATATATATATATATATATATATATATATATATATATATATATATATATATATATATATATATATATGTTACATAATACGCTTAACGCTAGAGGGGGGGGGGGAGTGAATAGCGCTATTATAAAATTTAGCGTAAACTTGCGGAAATTAAAATTTGCAGGAAATAAATTAGTGCGTTAAATAAACAAAAGGAAAGAATGCACCGATGTATTCTGGTTCACCACAACACGTGGCTAGTCCAGTCCCCGAGAGACTCTCTCGAGATTTTCCACTAACTTGTCAAGCTTACGGGTGCTCAACAAACCTTTACAACTTAAGGACACACGCCTTAACACCTTTGCTCGGAGATACAACACTCCAAGACTTCAACCAAGGAAACACAAGTTCCTTACAACAAGAGAATCACAATTCTCTTACAAGTGTACAAAATACTAAACACTCAAACAAAACACTCCTTAATGAGTAGATATGAGTAAAAGAAGTAAGCTCAAGATCACAACAACTTTGGACAAGAATATGGCTCTCAAAACTTATGTAATGAATATAAAATGATTAGCAATAGAGTATGCAAGCTTATAGCAATTGTATGATCAGTTGTTGTGTGTTATTGTATTTAAAACACTGAAATGAAGCTGTATTTATAGTTGAAAAACTTGGCATTACCGTTGCCTTATTGCTAATTTAGAGTTGCTGATTTTACTGTGTGACAATCGATTGTCAAGAATCCATAATCGATTGTTTGGAAATCATTCCAAAAATCAATCCCATATTTTACGCGTAACAATCGATTATCCAAGATCAACAATCGATTATTAGCAACGTTCAAAAAATCATTTACAGATTTTACGTAAAACAATCGATTATACAAAATCAATAATCGATTATTCAGCAACGTTCAAAAAATCCTTTCCAGATTTTAATTTCAACAATCGATTGCACAAAATCAACAATCGATTACCTGACAGTATTTGAAAACTTTACGACAACGGTCAGCTTCACAATCGATTATGCAATGTTAACAGTCGATTATTTATCAGACTTTGAAAATCATTTTAGACACTGCCTCTTGACAATCGATTGTTATATACTCACAATCGATTATTTAATAACTTTGAAAAAGTCTGGAAGACACTGCCTCAACACAATCGGTTGTCATATGTTCACAATCGATTATTTTGTGACTTTGAAAAAATCTGATGGACACTGTCTATTCACAATCGATTGTCATTGACTTCACAATCGATTATTTTGAGCGTTGAAAAACTTTGATGGACACTGCCTCATCCCAATCGATTATCATTAGCTTCACAATCGATTATTCTGAGTTTTGAAAAAATTTGATGTACACTGCCTCATCACAATCGATTGTCATAAGGTTCACAATCGATTGTCATGCAGGTTTGAAAAACCTGATGCTCACTGCCTTAACAAAGTCGATTGTCATTAGTTCACAATCGATTGTCATGCAGTCTTGGCTTAACATAATCGATTATCATAAGTACATAATCGATTATCTTAGTCCAGATTTAAGAGGCATGTTTAAAAATCATTTTGACTAAAGTAAATATGCATGATTTAAAATCATTTAGCATTAAATTAAATATGCATGATTTTGTAAAAATAGTTTTATGAGAGAAGCCATGTCATGAGTCAAGTTGTCGGGTTAAGATCACAATTAAGAACGACTCATGTAAAACTATAAAACTTGGTCTTGTGCTTGAATCTCGTTATATATATCAATTGTGCGCTTGTACTTGAGCTTCGTCATATGTCAATTTGCGCTTGTTTGTCATTCATCAAAACCTACACATATGAACACACGTTTTAGCATAATGCTTTGAGAACGTGTTTCCAACAATTTCCCCCTTTTTGATAATGGCAAACTTTAAGCGGGATATGCAAATTAGACAATTCATATTGACGATTCAAGACAAGTAAATATACGCAACAAGTATGCAAAATTAGTTCCCCCTCAATATATGAATTCCCCCTCAATTAATAAGAATTGAGAGTGCATACCCGTTATCTTCCCCCTTTTGCCATTAGCAAAAAAATGTAATAAGATGGCAAGGATTAAAAAACCTGTTTATTTATTAAAAATAAACGTGATTACTTAAAGAGAGTACAATAACTCAAGTAATAGCAGTACAATCGATTATTGATACGAGATAATCGATTCTTGGACGACAGAAACCGATTTTTCTGAAGAAGACTTGATTATTGCGCGTCATGCTTTATAATTCCCCCTACCTTTAGGGCGATACCTGCAAAAATTCGTTAGACGTCTCCGACGCTCAAGTTAGAAATCATGTAAAATAAAAAGATGCAATGCATGACTTAGATCAACGTGGAGTCAAGAATCCCGAGTTCACTACGAATTCGGAAGAAGGACTCTTTCTCTAAGGGCTTTGTAAAGATGTCGGCCAATTGATCTTTGGTTTCAACAAATTCGATTTCAACATCGCCCTTGAGAACGTGATCTCTTATAAAATGATGTCTAACTTCAATGTGTTTTCTTCGCGAATGAAGAACGGGGTTCTTTGTCAAGCATATGGCACTAGTATTATCACATCTAAGAGGGATATGATTAAGACTTAGGCCATAGTCCAAGAGTTGTTGTTTCATCCAAAGGATTTGAGCGCAACAACTCCCCGCGGCTACATATTCAGCCTCGGTTGTGGACAACGCAACACTTACTTGTTTCTTGCTAAACCAAGAAACGAGAGAGCTACCGAGCAAATGGCAAGTGCCGCTAGTGCTATTGCAGTCCAATTTGCATCCAGCAAAACCGTAGTCGGAATAGCCAACGAGTTGGCATGAAGAACCTTTGGGGTACCATAGACCCACATTTGTAGTACCAATGAGGTACTTCAAAATCCGTTTTACCGCAGTACGGTGAGACTCCTTCGGACACGATTGATAACGGGCGCATAAGCACACGCTAAACATGATGTCCGGACGACTAGCAGTAAGATAAAGAAGAGAGCCAATCATACCTCGATACTTCTTAGTGTCGACTTCCTTACCTTTCTCATCTTTGTCTAGATGATCGGATGTGCTCATGGGAGTCGCCATTGCTTTTGCATTATTCATTTCAAATCGTTTCAGCAATTCTTTGCAATATTTGGCTTTGCAAATGAACGTACCTTCTTTCATTTGCTTTACTTGTAATCCCAAAAAGAATGTTAACTCACCCATCATAGACATCTCAAATTCGCTTGTCATTAAATCGGAAAATTCCTTGCATAAGACATTGTTAGTAGCACCAAATATGATATCATCCACATATATTTGAACTAATAAAATATCATTGTTTTTATGCTTAACAAAAAGGGTGGTGTCAACTTTCCCCCTAATGAAATCATTTTCCAATAGAAATTTACTCAATCTTTCATACCAAGCTCGGGGAGCTTGTTTTAAACCATAAAGAAGCCTTTTTGAGTTTGAAAATGTGATCGGGAGATTTAAAATCTTCAAAACCGGGGGGTTGTTCAACATAAACTTCTTCTTGAACAACACCATTTTAGAAAAGCACTTTTCACATCCATTTGATATAAATTGAAATTCATAGAAGAGGCAAATGCGAGTAATAGACGAATAGCTTCTAATCTAGTTACAGGAGCATATGTTTCTTCATAGTCAATACCCTCTTCTTGATTATAGCCTTTTGCTACAAGCCTAGCTTTGTTTCTAGTGATTACACCATTTTCATCTAGTTTGTTTTGAAAAACCCATTTCGTACCAATTATGGTATGATTTTCGGGTCTTGGCACCAAATCCCAAACGTCATTCCGTTTGAATTGGTTAAGCTCCTCTTGCATTGCCAAGGTCCAAAACTCATCCCCAATTGCTTCGGAGATGGTTGTTGGTTCAATTTGAGAAACAAAAGTATTATGACCTAAGGTGTTTTTAAGGGAGTTTCGAGTACTTACCTTTTCTCCGACGTCGCCAATTACCTGTTCGAGTGGATGATCTTTGATTGTCCTCCACTCGTTAGGCGTTTTCGTTTGATTCTCCAATTGTGGCGCTTCCTCCGTTGGTTGTTCCAAGATTTCATCTTTATTTTCCTTAGGCGTTTCCTCTTGTATTTTGTCTTTCAAGCTATCTAAAATACCTGCAAGATCAAAACCGGAATCCTTTCTCGCCAAGCGAGCATTATTTTCGGAAAATACAACATGAGGGGATTCCTCCACAGTTTCGGTTCTTTTATTAAAAACCCTATATGCTTTACTACGTGAAGAGTAACCAATGAAAATTCCCTCATCGGACTTAGCATGAAATTTTCCCAATTGATCTTTTCCATTGTTATGAATAAATTACAACCGAATACTCTAAAATGGGAGATATTTGGTTTCCTTCCCTTGTAGAGTTCATAAGGGGTCTTCATGAGTATTGGCCTTATGACTACGCTATTTAAGATGTAGCATGCGGTACTCACGGCATCCGCCCAAAAATGTTTGGAATCTTAGCCTCTTCGAGCATGGTTCTAGCCATCTCTTCGAGACACTTATTTTTCCTTTCCACCACCCCATTTTGTTGTGGTGTTCGTGGAGCGGAAAAGGTATGCTCGATACCGAGTTCGTCACAAAAGTCCGCAAAGAGATTGTGATCAAACTCTCCCCCATGATCACTTCTAATTGAAGTGACGGTTGTTTCCTTTTCGTTTTGAACACGTTTAAGGAAATATTTAAAATTTTGAAAAGCATCACTTTTATGGGCAAGAAATAAAGTCCAAGTAAATCTGGAATAATCATCAACAATAACAAAGGCATAACGATTTCTTCCTAGACTTTCAATGCGAGATGGTCCAAATAAATCCATGTGAAGCAATTGCAATGGTCTAGTAGTTGAAACAATGTTTTTCGATTTGAAAGATGCTTTTGTTTGCTTCCCTTTTTGACAAGAATCACAAATAGAGTCATTTTAAATTTCAAATTGGGAAGACCAATAACTAAGTTTTGTGAAATCAATTTGTTCAAAAGATGCATGTTTATATGTGCTACTCTACGATGCCATAGCCAAGTATCATCCTCTTTTCTCATAAGGCAATCCACATACTCGGGTGAGGAATTAGCAAGATCAACCATATAAATATTATCTACTCTAAAACCACAAAGGATAATTTTGAAATCGCTACGTCTAAATACTAAGCATTCATCCGAATCAAATAAGGCAAGATTTCCCTTGTCACATAATTGACTTATGCTCAAGAGATTATGCTTTAAACCTTTAACAAGTAATATATGCTTAATAGAGGAATTTTCATCCTTACCGACGGATCCGATGCCAATACTCTTTCCTTTATTGTTATCCCCAAAAATCACACTTCCTCCTTCTTTGTGTTCTAGTTGAAGGAATTTGGATTCGTCTCCCGTCATGTGCTTGGAGCATCCACTATCAAGGTACCATAGTACACTTGATCCCTTCAAACATACCTACAAAATAAATTAATGCGTTTTAGGTACCCATGCCATTTTGGGTCCTTGAGGGTTAGGCATATTATAATGATGCGATTGAGTGATATGTCTATGTCGTGTAAAACATGCAGGAGCAATATGACCAATGCGTCTACAGTAATGACAAGTCACGTTGGGGTTATGCATCCTTCTAGGTTCATAGTAACTTGATGGACGAAAATGATTTACTCTATTTTCATTATGACTAATGCGCATTTCATGAGAACCATTTCTCCTACTATTAGTTCTAAAATGAGCAGCATTTCTAGAGTAATGGTCATGTCTAGATGTTCTAAAAGGACCTTATTCAAATTTTTGTGGGAAGAATTAAACTTATCTAAGGTACCTTTAAGTCTATCTACCTCATTTTTGAGATGCATGCAAGAAGAACAATTTTTAATAGAACTTTCGGGCTTGTCGGCGCTTCTTTTTCTGAAAAACTTGTTCTCCTCTTTCAGCTTCTCATTTTCTAAAACCAGTTTTTCTAAATCCTTTTCTTTCAAAGAAAGCTGTTTTTGAAAATCTTTTTCTTTTAGAGAAGCATTTTCTTTTATGCTCTTGACAGTTTTTGAAGCCTTAATAAATTCAGTATATAGCTCATCAAAAGCAGTTCGCATTTCTTCAAGAGTAAAGAAGTTTTTTGAAGAGATTTGACATACCTCATCTTGCTTGTCTTCTTGCGCCATAAGACAAAGGTTTGCGGCTTCGTCTTCATCTTCTTCGCTTGACTCATCTCCGGAGTCTCCTCCCCAAGAAATGTATGCACGTTGCTTCTTAAAAGGTTTCTTCTCCTTTTTGATGTTTGGGCAATTTGATTTGATGTGCCCGGTTTCACCGCATTCATAGACATTTATTTGTTCGCCTTGCTTTTTGCCCTTTCGTTCATACTCCTTTCGCATGAACTTTTGAAATCTTTTGATAACAAGTCCAAACTCGTTGTCTCCGTCCTCATCAACTTGAGGTTGGCTTGTGCTTGCCTTAAGAGCGATTCTTTGCCTCCTTTGATCATCAACAAGAGGGTTAAGTATAGTAGATTCATAAGTCTTAGGATTACCTCTTAATGCGTCGATGGTGACATTTGAGACGCCAATGGACTCTTGAATCGCGTCGGCCTATGATCGCCATGCCGGAGTGAGACTTCTAAGAATTTTTCGAACAAGTTCTCTATCCGTGAATGTCTTCTTGAGAGCATGTAGATCATTTATGATTATTGAAAATCGTTCAAACATTTCATCCACCTTTTCACCTTCCTTCATGTGAAATAATTCATAAGCATGGGTTAGGAAATCAATTTTGGCTTCCCTTACCTGGTCCGTACCTTCGTACGTAATTTCCAGCTTGTCCCACATTTCCTTCGCCGTTGTGCAACACGATATTTTCCTGTAATCGTCAGCATTTACAGCACAATATAATAAATTAATTGCCTTAGCATTATTTTGCACCTTTCGGATATCATCCGCGTCATATTCTTCTTCGGACTTGGGAACCCATTCGGTTTCAACCTTTTTGGTTGGAATTTGATTTCCCTTCGTTATCACCTTCCAGAGATGAAAGTTGTTTGCTTGAACGAAGATTTTCATCCTCTCCTTCCAGTACGTATAGTTTGTACCGTTGAATAGAGGTGGTCGTGTGGAGCATTGTCCTTCATCAATTCCTGCAAAAGAGTCACGAGTAGAAGCCATGGACGGTTCTCTCAAACTGTTAAGTCTTAAGAGAGTTGGGCTCTGATACCAATTGTTAGATAATACGCTTAACGCTAGAGGGGGGGGGGGGGTGAATAGCGTTATAATAAAATTTAGCGTAAACTTGCGGAAATTAAAATTTGCAGGAAATAAATTAGCGCATTAAGTAAACAAAAGGAAAGAACGCACCGATGTATTCTGGTTCACCGCAACACGTGGCTAGTCCAGTCCCCGAGAGACTCTCTCGAGATTTTCCACTAACTTGTCAAGCTTACGGGTGCTCAACAAACCTTTACAACTTAAGGACACACGCCTTAACACCTTTGCTCGGAGATACAACACTCCAAGACTTCAACCAAGGAAACACAAGTTCCTTACAACAAGATAATCACAATTCTCTTACAAGTGTACAAAACACTAAACACTCAAACAAAACACTCCTTAATGAGTAGATATGAGTAAAAGAAGTAAGCTCAAGATCACAACAACTTTGGACAAGAATATGGCTCTCAAAACTTATGTAATGAATATAAAATGATTAGCAATAGAGTATGCAAGCTTATAGCAATTGTATGATCAGTTGTTGTGTGTTATTGTATTTAAAACACTGAAATGAAGCTGTATTTATAGTTGAAAAACTTGGCATTACCGTTGCCTAATTGCCAATTAAGAGTTGCTGATTTTACTGTGTGACAATCGATTGTCAAGAATCCACAATCGATTGTTGCCAATCGTTCCAAAAATCAATCCCAGATTTTATGCGTAACAATCGATTACCCAAGATCAACAATCGATTATTAGCAACATTCAAAAAATCATTTCCAGATTTTACGTAAAACAATCGATTATTCAGCAACGTCCAAAAAATCCTTTCCATATTTTAATTTCAACAATCGATTGTATAAAATCAGCAATCGATTACCTGACGGTATTTGAAAACTTTACGACAACGGTCAGCTTCACAATCGATTATGTAATGTTAACAATCGATTATTTATCAGACTTTGAAAATCATTTTAGACACTGCCTCTTGACAATCGATTGTTATATACTCACAATCAATTATTTAATAACTTTGAAAAAGTCTGGAAGACACTGCCTCAACACAATCGATTGTCATATGTTCACAATCGATTATTTTGTGACTTTGCAAAAATCTGATGGACACTGTCTCTTCACAATCGATTGTCATTAACTTCACAATCGATTATTTTGAGCGTTGAAAAACTTTGATGGACACTGCCTCATCACAATCGATTATCATTAGCTTCACAATCGATTATTCTGAGTTGTGAAAAACTTTGATGTATACTGCCTCATCACAATCGATTGTCATAAGGTTCACAATCGATTGTCATGCAGGTTTGAAAAACCTGATGCTCACTGCCTTAACACAATCGATTGTCATTAGTTCACAATCGATTGTCATGCAGTCTTAGCTTAACATAATCGATTATCATAAGTACATAATCGATTATCTTAGTCCAGATTTAAGAGGCATGTTTAAAAATCATTTTGACTAAAGTAAATAAGCATGATATAAAATCATTTAGCATTAAATTAAATATGCATGATTTTGTAAAAATAGTTTTACGAGAGAAGCCATGTCATGAGTCAAGTTGTCGGGTCAAGATCACAATTAAGAACGACTCATGTAAAACTATAAAACTTGGTATTGTGCTTGAATCTCTTTATATATATCAATTGTGCGCTTGTACTTGAGCTTCGTCATATGTCAATTTGCGCTTGTTTGTCATTCATCAAAACCTACACATATGAACACACGTTTTAGTATAATGCTTTGAGAACGTGTTTCCAACAATATATATATATATATATATATATATATATATATATATATATATATATATATATATATATATATATATATATATATATATATATATATATATATATATATATATATATCAAGGAAAATCCCATAATTGTCTCCAAAATTATTAAACCAAACGACACTCCCGCCCCCAATACCCCTCATTTTTGCTCACTCGCTTCTATCTCTCTACTTCTGGTTCATTCAGATTTTATCTTTACATGATAAAATAGCTAGTTTCAATTAATTTTGAATTGTGACTATTTTTCAAAAACCAATTGTAAATCAGACTTTTTTTTTATCTTTTCCCCAATTTTCAAGGGCAAAGATCACTTGCAGCCTGCAGTTAAAATTATTTACATTTGGAAACCGTAAATGTGTCTATAATGTGTGTGTATACATATATAACATATATTTTTCTGTTATTATTTTGAGAGCGGCTATACAACTCGTAATTTTCAACAGCAATGAGCGTTTCATCTTCCATAAAGCCCATTGTCAAATTCCATCAAACTTTTGGGATTATATCTTCTGCTAGAACTTCTCTAAATATGAACAGCCTGACAGAGGTCTATTTTACACGGGTAACACCAAGTTGGAACTTATTATTCACAACTTGTCAGCTTCATTAGAAGCCACTTGAACTGACTTCCACATGTGGAGTCTAGTTGCAAATATGGCCATGGAAAATAGAAGGTTAAAAAAGAAAAAATTTATTCACAAAAAGGACTATGCAACTTGCAAATCACATTTACGGGCTCTTTTTCTTTCCGTTGTTACCATCTCAGATTGATGTCCTCCTTACCGGAGTTGTATAGGTCGTGCAAACTTCCTTTCAAGGTACTTTAGTTATTCAATTAATAGACTCATCTACCATAGCAAGCCTGAACTTTCCACATCGCTTGGAGCTTTTCTTAGCAGCTAACAATGAATGCAATGGAACCTCGGAATCATCGTCACTTGGTTTATGATCATTTCCTCCTACAGTTCCTGCATTAATATTTACATTGTTGCAAGACTTGGCTTGAAGTTTGTCTTTGGAGGGGCGAGGACGAGCACTTGTTGGCTTCAGAGGCGGATTACCTATTGTCGAGAATGTGAGCAGGGACGAAGTAGCTTTGTGGTAAGAGCTTTCGCATTGGTCCCGATATGCTTTAATGACTATGCCCCTGAGGGGCTTTGCTGACTTGTATTCTCTCTTCCTTTCCGAGTAATATACAATGGCATTAGTTGTTAGCAAAAGTAAATCTCTAAAGAGCTCAGCTGCTGACTTGATGGAATCATTGGCTAATCCTAATCTTACTGTTTCAATATCCACATGCTGCCTGATAATATTCTTGTATCTAGTTCTCTTCTGACTATATATTGCGACGATGCTTAAAGATCATAGCAACTTCGGACTGCATAATAGAATTGAAAATTGCGATCAAATCATCGTCGTCCCTCAATCTAGATAATCCTCCTTTACTATCTTCAGAGGGGGTAAGCTTAGTACTTTGGTTGCAAATGGTTGATGTTTCTTTACAGTGGGAAGTAGAGATGCCACTGATTGATCACACATTGTAACTTTCCCCAACGCTCACTTCTTTGCTATCTAAAACACCATCTTTCCTTTTTCTTTTACCTCTTCTCTTCCTCAAAACCCCTCCATTTCCATTGGCAGTCTCTGCTGGCTCACAAGACTCCGGACATTCTAGCTTTCGATCAAAATTGGTCCCGGTATCTAGCGTGAAGCTTCTTGCAGATACACCACCTTTGCCAAATGATTCCATGTATTCTGACTTCAAAATAGCAGCGGGTGATTCAGTGTGACTGGAACCATAATCAATCTGAGCAGACCGTTCTCTCTCTGCCTTAAGGTTTTCAATCTTTGTGAGAGACCTGAGATCACACACATAAACGGAGCAAGAAAACTTAAGTGAGAGCAGAAGCTTTTGAATCAGAGATTACTTATTAAGCTGCAGAAATGAAAGATACACACTTCCTATTGTCAAAAAACTTCATATGCAATATATTTGAGTAGCACCAAGGCAGAGAAGCAATATATTTACTAATGTGAGAAAGCACGAGAGAAAATATATTATTGATATTTTCTTGTGTTTAACACAATATAATGAGCCCTATATATACACACACATAACATATCCTACTCCTAATACATATTAGACTAGGGTTATTTACTCCTAATTACATGACTATTCTAACACTCCCCCTCAAGATGGTGCATATAAATCATATGTACCAAGCTTGTTACATATGTAGTTAATGCGAGGACCAGTGAGAGACTTAGTGAAAATATCTGCAAGCTGATCATTCGACTTCACAAACTTTGTAGCAATATCTCTCGAGAGTATCTTTCCTCTAACAAAGTGCCAGTCAATCTCAATGTGCTTAATTCTCTCATGGAACATTGAATTTGACGCAATATGAAGAGCAGCTTGATTATCACACATAAGTCTCATCTGACTAATCTCACATAATTTCAACTCCTTGAGCAACTGTTTGATCCAAATTAGCTCATATGTCGCCATAGCCATCGCTCGATATTCTGCATCTGCACTAGACCGAGCAACCACATTTTGTTTCTTGCTTTTCCAGGACACCAAATTTCCTCTTACTAAAACAGAATACCAGACGTAGAACGTCTATCAGAAGGTAATCATACCCAATCATCATCCAAGTATCCAACGATCTGCTCATGGCATCGATCCTCAAACAATAAACCTTTGCCTGGAGATGATTTTATATACCGAAAAATGTGAACAACTGCATTCCAATGACAATCACACGGAGAATCCATACACTGACTCATAACACTCACAGAAAAGGAAATGTCAGGTCTTGTCACTGTAAGGTAATTTAATTTACCAACTAATCGTCTATATCTTGTTGGATCGCTAAAAGGCTCCCCCTGTCCTGGCAAAGGTTTAGAATTAGGGTCCATCGGAGTGTTAACATGTCTACAACCTGTCATTCTTGTCTCCTCAAGAATATCTAAGGCATACTTTCGTTGTGAGATCACAATACCTGAGCTAGACTGAGCGACCTCAATACCCAGAAAATACTTTAGTTTGCCCAGATCCTTAATTTGAAAGTATTGAAAGAGATGTTGCTTCAATTTTAGAATGAAACCCAAAACCAGATCCTTATCTTTCCCAGGGCCTAAGTTATGAACGAAACAAGTGTTCCCAAAAACACGAGGGGGGCAGAGTATAACGGTGATTGGGGAAACAATACTACATACGGTATCTGGTTCTGGATGGGAGAGGAAGGTATCCGGTTAACTAAATAACAAGCCATGAGAACTGCATCGCCCCAAAAACGCAATGGAACATGAGATTCAATGAGAAGTGTGCGAGCAGTCTTAATGATGTGCCTATTCTTTTTCTCTGCAACCCTATTTTGCTGAGGGGTACAAGGACAAGAGGTCTGATGAATAACTCCTTGAGAAGTCATAAACTGCTGAAATTGAAAGGATAAATATTCTAAAGCATTATCACTGCGAAAAATGCGAATAGAAACACCAAATTGATTTTAATTTCAGCATAAAAATTCTGGAAAATAGAAAACAACCCAGAACGATCTTTCATTAAGAAAATCCAAGTACATCTTGAATGATCATCAATGAAACTAACAAAATAACGAAATCTCAAGGTTGAACTGACTCTACTAGGACCCCATATATCAGGACTAAAGAAAAAACAAATTCTGCATGACTCTCAATACTACGAGGAAAGGAGGCCGGGTATGTTTCCTGAGCTGACATGCCTCACACTCTAATGTGGATAAACTAGACAAACTAGGCACTATCTTTTGAAGTTTGGATAAGCCTGGATGTCCTAAACGTATGTGAATTAGGTCCGGAGGATCTGTAACTAGACATGCCTTTGGAGGATTTTAGTGAGTTAAGGTAGTAAAAGCCTTCTGATTTAAGTCATGTTCCAATCGTATGCCCCGTATTGCGGTCCTGCATAATAAAGGAATCATCAATAAAATATATACCATAATGGAGGGGACGAGTAAAACGACTAACAGATACAAGATTAAAAGGACAGCCAGGGATATAGAGAACGAAATCTAGAGTGACAGAGGGTAGGGAATTCGTTTGTCAAACTCCTTTTGCTTTGGCTTGAGATCCATTGGCTAAAGTAACAGCGGGAAGAGACTGTGAATACACAATATTTGACAAAAGTAATTTATTACTAGAGACAGAAGTATCACTTTGAGCAACAGAAGCCACTTGTGGAGATGTCTGCTTACTTGCTTGATACTGAAGGAACTCATTACACTCCCTTTCATATAAAGAAAATCTCTCGTTACCTGTAGTCTCAGTCTAAGCAACATAAGCATTTCTGGGTGGGCGGCCATGTAAAGAATAGCACAAATTACGAGTGTGTCCAAGTTTTTGATAATAAGAGCACTTGGGTCAAGATCTTCAAACGACCTCCTCCTCGTCTATTCTCCATAGTATGAATGCCCAATTGTCCACTAACTGGGATATGAGGACAGATGAGTCAAGTGTCTAGGATGAGCTCACTGGGTGACTTGGTGCTGCAGCAAGGCGAAGTAATCGAGAGAATAGTTCATCAATTGAGGGAACAGCCGGACTAGCCAAAATCTGGTTTGAATCAAGGTCATTAGAAAGTCCAGCTAGTGTAAGAACTAGAAACATCTTCTATCATTGCTCTTGTTACTTTTCAATACTAGCAGAAACTGGCATCAACGTCTCAAATTCTTCCATGACTGCATGTACTTGTCCCAAGTAAGTAGACATATCCAATTCCTGTTTCTTCAAGCTTGTCATTCGCGATATTACATCATAGAAACGAGATATGTCATCAATGTATAAATTACGAGCCTTTTCTAAAACTAAAAAATATGTCTGGAATAGACAGAATAAGGGCATCAACTTGGAATCGACAGATCACCACACGATACTACATAATTGAGCATCGACCTTCTCCCACGGTGTTTTGGTCGTTTCATCACCTTCGCTAGCCTTTTTTGTTAAATGATCTTGAACAACTTAACTTTACACCACAACTCGACAAACGAAACCCAAACTAAATAGTTTGAACCTCCCATTAAAGGTTCTGAGGTAATCATAACACCAAAACTGTCAGAACTCGGGTTTCTAGACCCAAAAGCATCGACTCCCAAAGACATCATTGGATTATCACCAAATAACAGAAAGAATCAACTGACAACTCGCTGAAACATATGAAGGAAATACTGTTTTTGCTGGAAAATTACTCTAGTTGCAAGAAAAAGTCAATGTAGTCGCCGGAAAAACTCAAAATGGTCGGAATCAAATGAAATAGGTATGGACAGACTCGGAATCACTAGGTGATCCGACTGTCCAACTGGAAGTTTCTCAAAAATTGACCGGAACAGTGTTCACGCGTGAGGGCGCGTGGGTCAGATCTCGCCGGTGAGTTTCCGGCGCGTGAGCTTGATTTTTCCAGTGGGGTTTATTGGGGTTTGGTCGCCGGAGCCAAAGGAGTCTGGTAATGGTGTTGTTTTTCTGAAAACACCAACAAAAACTGATGTGATTACAAGCAACCTTATAGGTCACCGAAAAATTGCAGGGCGACAAGGTCTTTCTTCCCGAAAGTAACTGGAATGATGCACAACGATATGTTTCTCACTAAAGCTCTGATACCATGTGAGAAAGCATAGGAGAATATATATTATTGATATTATTTTCTTGTGTTTAACACAATACAATGAGTCCTATATATATATATATATACACACACATAACATAACCTACTCCTAATACATATTGGATTAGGTTTATTTACTCCTAATTACATGACTATTCTAACAACTAACCCAATTGAGCTTTCAGATTTCTGCAATTCTCGCTTCAGTTCTTCAACCCGCCTTTTTCGTAACTCTTCAAACCAATCACTAAGCAAAAGAAAGAAAAAGAAGTGGCGCAAGGATCGGATCATAATGTGTCAATTTCTATCCCTATTTGTATCAAGTAAAAGAAACCATGGATTAATATCCCAAAGCTTAGGGCCTTAGACATAACCTCAAAAGCCAGTTCTTTTGGCATGTGACACCAGTAGAATAGTTGTGCAGTCATTAGCTGCTATAATCTAGAAATTATCTTGACTCCATACAAGGGATCACAAAAATTTGATAAGCATTTAAGAAGCCATAGCTGATATGGTTACTGACAAAATCACTGGGATCTTGCACATAAGGTGGAGGAGCTGTGGGTTAGGTGGATCCATTCCAAATTATATAAAAAACCAACAACTGGATAATCCACTCACGCAACTGAACATCTCAAGCAGCTGCCGCTTTCATGATGATATATGCTGAGATAATCCACATGATATGGTGTGAAAGAAACAATCGAGTGTTTGAGAAGGCCAGTAGAAATGTAGATGAAATAGCATGAACTATAGCATGCGTATGTAATGTCAGAGCTAATGCTGGAACTAGGAGACTACTGTAGCAGTTAAAATTTTGAATAGTTGTTGGTATTAGTTGACTTAATAGTTAGATGGTGAGGTGAGAGGTTTAACTGAATGTACAGGGAGAGATAGTTACTAATTATTGTATAGAGACATTTGACTGAGTTATAAAGTAAGGTGTGGTTTTGTAATTACTCATTTGGTGATTAATAAAAATCCTTCAATTACTTAAAATAAAGATATGGTTACTGACTCATGCACATAAATTAGCTCATGAGTTTGGAGAACTTGATTTACTTGCAGCCAGAGTAGCGCTTTTGCAAATCCTCATACTTGGCTTTGCAGGCCTGCAATTAAGTATTTTTTTTGTCAAATCAGCATGTAGAGATATTATTTACGATACTTACGTTATTTCTGTTGGAGTTACTAATGCTTTATTATTTTTGTTTTTGTTTTTGTCTTTGTTTTTGTTTTACTGATATTTTTCCTTTTATCCTATGAGCCGTGAGTCGATTGGAAACAGTCTCTCTGCCCTTTCGGGTAGGGGTAAGGCTTGTCTACATATTACCCTCCCCAGACCTCACCTGGTGGAAATATACTGGGTAGTAATTGTTGTTGTTGTTGTTGATAAGAATGGTGGATACAAAAAGCTATAAACGACAATGAGGCAGTTAAGTAAATTACTTGCCTCATTTCTCATTGGCTAGCCATATAGTTCAGCATAAAGCTAAACCCGTAAAACTAGTTAGCCTCCTAGTACACTAATTACCAAGAAATTATCATCTTTATTAGTCTTCTTATACAGTGTTTAGTTTATCTTCTCATTAGTTACCAAGAAATTATTATCTTTAACTATTACACTTATAATCAAGATAAAATGAAGTTAATCAACATCACCAACACATACCAAGAAATTAAATCTCTAACTATAATTCTTGAAATTCTAGATGAATGAGATTATTCTAGAAGCATGAAAACTCAGCCTACAATCTTTCGAATCAGAGATGGAGATGCTAACAAGTAGTTGAGGGGAACCAAACTACAATTTGAAAAAATCTCGAGAAACCAATAATCTCTTCGTCTCAGATCTCCGGTATTCAATAATTAGAAGTAGATACTAAAACTGTTCCTGTTGCATGCAGTTGACACAACAACATCACACCCCCTCCCTCCTCCTCCTTTTTCCCAACCAAACAGAATATAGAAAAACAACTGTTCCTCTTATTTTGTCCATTTTTTTCATTAGTAACAAGCATGCATAGTTGGTTTTGGAAAAAAAAATATGCATAGTTGATCTATCTTACTAACCAAATTTTAATTATTATGATCTTTTCTCATATTAGAGTTCAGCTATACAATTTGCAAAAATAAGTTTGCCACTAAGAATGATATACTGTAAAAGGTTAAATACTGTTTTAGGATAAAAGAAACAAAGGCAATCCCGTGCGTTAAGCTATATCTATGCGTGGTCTAGGGATGTACGAGCCTTATCTTGTATTTTTGCAAGAGGATGAATCCCCAACCTCCTGGTTACATGACGTCAACTTTTATCGTTAAGCCAAGAATCTCCTTCTTAGAATATAAATCCGACCTTATCTTGCATTTAAGCAAGAGAATATTTCCGCGACTTAAACGTATGACCTCTTGGTCACAAAACATTAACTTTTACCGTTGAGCCAAGAATCTTCTTATTAGGATATTAATCTGAATTCTCTTAGCGAACTACAATTGGTTGTTTTATTGCATTTGAGGCACTATCAGACAACCATTTAACCAAGGTGAAAGCCTGATAACAGTGGCAGCTAAAATATAAACCAATCAAGTTATACTGACAAAGCAAATCTGTAACCACAAATTAAAAAGCTCCTACACTTTATTTGGTAGCCACATGTAAACTAGTAAACACAAGTTTTTGATTATAGGTATGAAGCTACTGTATAAATAGTTTTTACACCAATTTTTTTTTACACCAACTATCTAGTTTACGTGTTATTACTTGAATAGGGGTAAGATCTGCATCTGCATACTATGACGGATGTAGTGTAGTATATCAGGTTTAATTGAACCCGTAACTTTTGACTAGTAAAACCTTATGTATAAAATTCATTAAAATTATAAAAATAGTAGATATGAACCCATAACTAAAAAAAATATTGGATTAAATGCTAAAAACTTTAAAAGTTGAACCCATAAGATTTAAAACCTGGATCTACCTCCGTCTACATGCACTTTACCCTCCAAAAACTCCACATATTGTTATTGTATCTAGATTACCTGTTATAGGTCACTTATCACGTTTTTAAAGTTACTTGGAGAAAGACAGTTACAGTGCCTCAAAAATAGAGCATATTTCTTTTAGTATTAGTACCTAAAAGAATAATATAAATTTGGAATGTGTGTAGATTATAAAAATTTGAATAAGGCATGCCCCAAAGACTCTTTCCCATTGTCAAACATTGATCAAATAATTGATGCTACAGTCGGGCATGAATTAATGAGTTTTCTTGATGCATATTGTAGGTATAATCAAATTAGTGTGCATCCGAAAGATGAAGAAAAGACCTCATTCATCACAAATTTTGGCATATGTGATGCCTTTCGAGCTTAAAAATACTGGAGCAACTTACCAAAGGCTCGTTAATAAAATGTTTTAAAAATAAATAGGTAAAGCAATGGAGGTTTATATTGATGATATGTAGGTTAAGTGTCTTAATGCAGGAGATCATTTGAATCATTTCTAAGAGACGTTTGACATTTTAAGGAAATACAACTTGAAGCTCAACACAGAGAAGTACGATGTCACGACCTAGAATTCCCACCTCGGGACCATGATAGCATCTAATATTTCACTTGCTAGGTAAGTCAATATTAGAATAGTTTTATGCCATTTTTAACAATTCAGATTAAATAATAACCAAGAAACTAAATAAGCTAAAAATAGAGTGAGAAAACCATAACAACAGCAATATTTAGATACAATCCTAGAACATGTGTCAAAAGTGCATGAATGACTAGAATAATATAAATAATGGTCTGAAGGAAGGTAAAACTGCCGAAAATGAAATAAACAGCTAGAATAGGGTAGAAGAGGTCTTCAAGGCTACGAATGTTGTGCAGATGTACCTCAAGTCTCCGTCAGGCAATCAATCCGACCAATCTACTGACCACCGCTAGTTACGACTCCAAAATCTGCACAAGAAGTTCAAAGCATAGTATGAGTACAACCGAACCAATATACTCTATAAGTGCCGAGCCTAACCTCGATGAAGTAGTGACGCGGCTAAGACATATCACTTATAATAACCTGTACACAGTATAATAATAATAACAAGAATGGAAACACAAAGAAAATAAGGAAGTTAAGTGATGAAAATAAACTCCATCCTCAAAATACGTAAAACTAGAAACACCAGTCCTCCAAATCTCTTGCGTTACCAAAATGTCAACAAAAGTCAACCCCGACCTCACTTGATCAAAGCCCGAATTATAACCCAATTACCATTGACCCCCAATCCCGATTATGTGATTAGTTTCAAAATTCAAGCTCAATTTGAGGTCTAAATTCCAATTTTACAAAAATTTAATTTTACCAAATTCCTCATTTCTACCATGACAACAGATTTAATGTGAAAAGCACTTGGAAAGTAATGGGTAACTGAAAAGAAATAGATTAAAGTTGCTTACCAATGATTTTAGGATGAAAGTCCTCTTAGAAAATTGCCTATAGGATGTTCAAGGTTGAGAAAATGTGAGCAATGAGCTAACTCACATTTTTCCCTCTTTTACCTAGCTGCGGATGTTGCAGTTGCGATATCTTGTTCTCAATCGCGAACATCACAAGTGCGAGAAAGAGATCGCAAATGTTAACCTTTCTCAAAAGGTAGTATTGCAAATGCGGTGTTTTGGTTGCAAATATTAACCCTTAACCCTGGCAAATATGGACCATCCCTTTGTATATGCGAAGGTAGTCCAAGAACATGCTAAGTCGCAAATGCGACTTTGCCTTTGCGAAAGCGACAGTTACAAGTTCAAAAATGCAAACATTCACCTCGCGAATGCGAGACTTCCCCAATCCAGCCCATATACTCAAATGTGAAGCCTTGTTCGCAAATGTGAAATCTGCAGCAGAGCACCATCAAGAGTGAAGGCATCAACTATTCTTCTAAGTCTAAAATCACTCTGTAGCCTATCCGAAACTTACCCAAGCCCCTCAGGATTAAACCAAATATTTACACAAGTGTAATAACATGATACGAACTCTCTTACGTGATCAATACACCAAAATAATACCTGACTACGAAGTGGACACCAAAACTAATAAACTTTTCAAAGAAACTTAAGAACTTTCGATTTTCGAACTAGACTTCCAAATCACATCAAATCAACTTTGATTTGCACCAAATTTTACAGACAAGTCATAAATACTGAAATAAACCTATACCAAATTCTGAAATCACAACAAAGTCAACCTATGGTCAAACTTAGGAATTCGTTAAATCTTTAAATTGCTAGTTTTCAACTAATTATGTTAAATCAAGCTGTGGGCTTCCAAACTTGCTTTCGGGAATACGCACAAGTTTCAAATCACGACACGGACCTACTGGAATCATCAAAACACTTATCCGGGTCTATTTATACAAAATGTTGATCGTACTCAACTCAAATGAGTTTTAAGACAAAATTTCACATCTTTGTCAAATTGTCACATAAAAATCTTGCCAAAAAGGACACAGATTATGCATGCAAATCGAGGAATGCTAAACATAGCTACTCGAGGTCTGGAATCGTAGAAATAAAGGTTAAAACTATAAATAACCTATCCGGTCATCACATTTTCCCCCTCTAAAACAAATATTCGTCCTCGAACAGACATATAAAGATACCTGGATTGGTTAAAAGGTGTGGATATCCACTCCACATGTTCGAGTCAGACTCCCATGTGGCTTCCTTGATCGGATGAACTCTCCACTGTACTCTAACTGAAGGATAACTCTTAGACCCCTACTTCCAAACCTGCCAGGCTAGAATAGCCACCGACTCTTCCTCAAAAGTCAAATCCCTTTTCAACTGGACTAAGCTGAAATCTCACACATGGGATGGATCACCATGATACTTATTGAGCATGTACACATAGAACACTACATGGACTATTGAACTAGGTTGCAATGCCAGCTTGTAGGCCATTTCACCTAGTCCTTAATGAATCTCAGAGGGTCTGATTTACTTAAGGCTCAACTTGCCTTCTTTTTGAACTTGACTACACCCTTCATGGGTGAAACTCAGAGCAATACCCTCATTCTAACAATGAATGCAACATCACAAACTCTACGATCAGCATAACTATTCTTCCTAGTTTGAGCTGTGTGAAGTCGATCCTGAATAATCTTGGCCTTATCCAAGGCACCATAAACCAAATCGGTGTCTAACAACTGAGCCTCTGCCCACTCGAACCATCCAATTGGCGAACGGCATTGTCTCCTGTATAATTGCCTCTTAGGGAGCTATCCGGCTCGACTAGTAGCTTTTGTTGTAGGCAAACTCTGCAAGCGGCAATAATTTTTCCCAAGAACCCTCACAATCTATAACGCAAGCGCAAAACATATCCTTTAACATCTAAATAGTGCACTTGGACTGCCGGTCTATCTGGGGTAAAATGTTGTATTCAATTCAACTTGTGTGACTAACTTATGCTGTATGAACCTCTAGAAGTTTGAGGTGAATTGTGTATGTTGATCATATATATAGACACGGGCACACCATGAAGATAGACAATTTTCTGGATATAAATGCCAGCTAACCACACTGAAAAATAGGTAACTGCCACTAGCATAATGTGCCAACTTGGTCAACCGGACCACAATGACCCATATCACATCAAACATCTTCTGAGGAGGCTCACAATTTTCATCCTCCTCCACCAATAATATTGTCGCAAATCCTGATACATATTGGCAGCACCCGGATGAATGGAATACTGAGAATTGTTGACCTCCTCAAGAATCAACTCACGAAGCCCATCCATGTTGCGCAAACAAATATGTCCCTCTATATGCAAAACCCTATCATCCCCAACATTAACTTGCTTGGCACCACCGTGCTGCATTATGGCTTATGGACAAGAAAATGGGGGTCATTATACCGACGCTCTCTGATGTTCTCTCATACAAGGAGGAATGAGATAATGTGCAAGCTAGAACATGACTGTTCTCTGAAATATCTATATTCACGAGCCAACTGGCCAAAGCCTAAACATCTGATGCAAAAAGCCTCTCACTAATTAGATATATGAAAAGCTAACCATACTCACAACCTTGCTGCTCAGGGCATCGTCCACCACATTGGCCCTTCCGAGATGATACAAAATAATGATATCATAGTGTTTCAACAACTCCACCTCATCTACCTCAAGTTGAGATCCTTTTTCTTGAACAAACACTATAGACTCCGATGATTTGTGAATATCTCACATAACACGCCATAAAGATAGTGCCTCCAAATCTTCAATGCATGAACAATAGTTTCCAACTCTAAGTCATGAACATGGTAATTCTTCTCATTAACCTTCAACTATCGCAACATGTATGCAATCACCCTGCCATCCTTAATCAATACTACACCGAGACTAATATGAGATGCATTATAGTACACCATATTAAGATCATGAACCTGTGGGAAACACAACACTGGCACCATAATTAATGCAGTCTTGAGCTTCTGAATGCTCAACTACACTCATTCGACCATCTGATTGGGGCCCCCTTTTGGGTCAATCTAGTCAATGGGGATGCTATGGATGAAAGCCCCTCCACGAACTGGCGATAATAACCCGCCAAACCCAGGAAACTCCAGATCTTTGTAGCTGAAGCAGGTTTAGGCTAGTTTTGGACTGACTCAATCTTCTTAGGATCCACCCTTATGCCCTTTGCCAATACAACATGCCCCAAAAAGGCGACTGAATCTAACCAAAACTCACTCTTTGAAAACTTGGCATATCACTATCTATCCTTAAGAGTTTGAAGTACAATCCGAAGATGCTGCTCATGTTCCTCTCGACTGCGGGAGTAGATCAAAATATCATAAATGAGTACAATCACAAAATAGTCCAAATAGGCTTGAACAGTCAGTTCATAAAAGCTATAAATGTTGTTGGGTCATTTACCAAACCAGATGACATTACTAGGAACTCATAATGCCCATACCGAGTCTAAATATTCGTCTTAGGGACATCAGATGCCCCGATCTCCAACTGATGGTAGCCAGACCTCAAATCAATCTTTGAAAACACCTTGGCACCCTGAAGCGGATCAAATAAGTCATCAATTCTCAGCAACAGATACTTGTTGCTGATAGTGACTTTGTTCAACTAAGGATAGACTATACACATCCTCATCGACCCATCTTTCTTCTTCACAAACAACACGGGCCCACCCTAGAGCGAGACACTAGGTCTAATGAATCCCTTATCAAGCAAATCTTGCAGCTGCTCCTTCAATTCCTTCAACTCCGATGGGCCATACGGTATGGTGGAATAGAAATATGATGAGTGCCTTGAGCCAAATCAATACAGAAGTCAATTTCTCTGTCTGGTGGCATCCCCAGCAAGTTTTTGAGAAACACCTCTAGAAACTCACAAAAAACTAGGATAGAATCCAATAGGAACCTGCACACTAGAATCGCGAATATAAGCCAGATAAGATAGAAACTCCTTCTCGATCATACTCGAGCCTTCAAATAAGAGATAACCTTGATGGTAGAATGGCCATGAGTCCCCATCCAGTCTAATCGAGACAACCTCGATAGGGCTAAGGTCACCGTATTGGCATGATAGCCCAACATAGCATGATAAAGTGACAGCCATTCCATTCAAAAAATAATATCAAAATCTACCATATCAACAAGTAGGAGATCTACACTAGTCTCAACACTCACAGTGGTAATCACATATTAGCGATAGACACGATCTACAACAATAGAGCACAAACACATGAGTGCTCAAAGAATTTTGAGGCAGAGCAAGATATGAAGCAAAATAGGATGACACATAGGAATAAGCAAAGCCCAGACCAAATAGACCGGAAACATCTTGATGGAAAATTGGAATAAAAACTGTGATAACGACGTTAGATGAGTAAGCCTCAGACATAGCTGAGGAAGCATAAAATCGGGGCTAGGACCTACCACTTTAACCTAAATCTCTCGGACGACTCTCTGGGTCGCTGTGTTACACCCCATGTTTTCGTATATAAGAGTACGTCTTAAGTCAATCGATGTAAGACAAAAAATGAGATCATCTTTCGAAGAATATAAAGTAAGTTATCATGTTACCTCAGATGTTACATATATTTAATATCATGAACATCAAGTACAAAGAGGGCTGGAAGGTTTAGAAGCTAATTGAAAAATATAATGTTTCGTCGAAAGTCAACAAGTTGGGATGTTATAACATGTACTTTTTGGCTGAGACTAGGGTTCTTAACATGATATAGAGGTTATATTATGAGTTATTTCACTCATATAATAGTCGTGGTGATATGTTTAGAAGAAAAGAAAGTTGTGGAAGAAAAGATGGCAAAGATCATCGCAAGTTACATTCACCAATATGCTGAACATTAGGTCAAGTGTAACTGCGATTTTAACCTAATATACTTGGAGTTATGGGGTTTTCTACCCATTAAATTGAAGTTATATGTGTATATTTTCTAACGCATTTAACCATTTACCAATACAAAATCAACATAGAGAGATATATGCATTTTTAGAAGACTGCGCAGGCTTCTAAGTGACAAGTAGATGTATCACCTACTTGGTTAAATGAGAACCCAAAAAGAGGAATTTTCGGGTCAGACAAATAGCCCATTTATGGGATTATCTCCTGAAATATAAACCTCATTATATATCATAAATATTCAGACCTAAACCCAGCAAACGTCCTCCCAAAACTTACCCACAAACCCTAGTTGATTTTCTCTTCCTTTCAAGTATTAATTGAGGGGTAAAACCTAGAATTTGAAGAACCAAGATAGAAGCTGAGTTATCCAACAAATAAGCTATTTTTATTGATCAATTTCATACATTTTAACTACTGTAAATTCATGGTAAGTCATTCTATAGTTGTAAAAACTCACGGGATGGTGATCGGAAGCTTTGAGTTCGAGTTACTCACTTGTAGCGGACTGTTTTGTGTTGATGTTGAGCTTCGTGTTTTAGTACAGTTTTTTGGAGTTTTGGAGGATGAAGGGTGTGGAGAAACACCACATATATGCAGGGTGGTGGGCTGATCATTCATTGTATCATTTTCGGGTTGTTTTTCTACTACGGTGGTCGTTTGGTGTATGAAGAGATTGAGGTGTGTTAGGATGTTTTATTGTATTTTGTGGTGTATATATGGTTGGAAAATAATGTATATATGTTTATATTGTTTTTTACTTGTGTCGTTGGTGTTATCTTGAATTTGGAGGAAGTAAGAATTATAGGGGAGATGCTGCCCGTTTTTATACAAAATAAACTTGTCCTTCGTTGTGCGATAGTTGTACCTTTCCTAACTTAAGGATAGTATTAGTGTTATTGTTGTAGATTAAGGTGTGAAGAGGAGAGTTCAACTTAGTGATTTGAAAGATTGTGATAAGTTATGTTAAGGCTAAACCTTTCCTTCATTTTGGCATGATTCAGTAAGTACATGTGTTTGATAACGTTGGGCAACCTCTGCTCAGAAGGTGAGTTATATATCGAGCCTACTATGGCCGAGCACCTATGAGCGAGCCCAAAATGGCCGAGATACAAAGCCTAGTATGGCAGAGAGCCTATGAGCGATCCTACTACGGCAAAGCTGTTATATATGTATACCGAACCTTATAGGGCTGGACAACTATTTTACTTACAATATTGAGATAGTTGAACCAGTATCAGCAGGTAAGCATATCTTTAGATTATCTTTGTCTCCCAGTTACTTTCAGTTATTATATTATCATTTCAGTTTCAACTTTCAGTTATCCTGTGGCCTTACATACTCGGTATATTATTTTGTACGTACGTCCTTTTTTTCGGGGACGCTGTATTCATGCCTGCAGGTCCTCATTGACAGTTGGACAGACCCTTACAGCTGAAAGAGTCAAACCTCAGCTTCGTTGGTAAGCTCCACTTCCTCGGAGTTACCAGGTCTAGACCTTGGAGTCCATTTTATATATACCAATTTGGTAGGTAGGTTGAGGCCCTGTCCCGACCATGATATAGTTCAGTTATCTCTAGATGCTTGTAGACGAGTCATGTATAGTTTGTATACCAATAGATCTTCATGGCGGCCTCGTGAGCCTCCACAGTTTTATATATATTTATATATATGTGTGTGTGTGTGTGTGTATGAGCTTTTGGGTATGCTTACCCCTCAGAAAAGAGAGTTGATATTTTCATAGGATTCAGAATATGGTCTCATCAGCCTAAATTGAGGGTTACCCCTCCAGAGTTTTCTGTAATAGAGTGATACTCTCGGGCCAAGTATGGTATCGAGTGCCGGCCATACCTCGTCAAATTTAGGGTGTGACAAATTTGGTATCAGAGCAGCTCTATCCTAGGGAGTCTACAAGCCGTGTCTAGTAGACCGTTGTTTATAGATGTGTTGTGCACCACATTATATAAGCAGGAAGCTACAAGGCATTTAGGAGTCTGTTACCCTTCTTCCAAATCCAAATCGTGCTTTAGAGCTGAGTTATAAGATTTTCAGCCAAGACTTATGTTTGCTAATGATATAGAGATGCTTTCAATTAGAAAAAATTATGGTAAGCCAGAGATCTAATATAGCAGCAACTATGGGCACTAGTAGATAGAGAATTCTTGACAATGTGGCTTAGATTTAGGCCATATAAGATCGTGCATACCAAATGTGCAAATTTCCAGCTTAAGACCCTAATATAGGAATATGAAATACACCCTGTGAATAGCAGCCCATGGGAGTATCATAAGGTAAAAGTTTAAGTTTCAACATATAATTGAAGCAAGGTGAAGGAAAGTACGAGGTACCCAGTTAGTGGAGATTATCAATATTTACAATTCAGGCAGAGAAATATAGGTACTCTGAGTTTACTTTCAAACGTAATAGAGGTATGTGAAATTGGCTACACCCATCTCAGTTATTCCTATGGGAGCTAACATATATAGTTTAAGAGGAGGATGGAATATCAGCATCCAGCTTGGGTTAGAGTAACCTAAAATGGTCGTTTGAGCAAGGGGAGCTAAAAGTGAAACGATGTTTTGTTGAGGTTTTAAGAATAGTGTGATAGACAGATGTATTAGAAGGAGAATTGAAAGAGAGTAAATGAAGAATTATGATAAATAAGTGATAACGGTAAATCAGAATATGACAAGATGACAGAGTATAGTCAAATGAAGAAAAGAACAAGAGGTGAAAGGCCATGAGACAATAAAAGAGTATATGCCACAAGTTGTATCCTTATTTTGAGAAATGAGTTGGTGACTCCAACATGATTACTAGAAGGCTAAGTTAGACCCTTTGAGTAATAAAAATTATTATAGGCTAGTAAACAAGATAAAACTGAACATGAGTTAGGGACCAGAGGATCTGATAATAGTCGTCATCATAAAAATTTCATAGATTGCATTCCGGCTGTAATAGAATGGACAACAAAAGAATAACCTTTAAAGGTCATTCAGGAAGACGCTTCCCTAAAGCGAACACCGTGAGCAAAGTTAAGCTTAAGGGACTAAGTGTGCTAGATGCACTAGGTGTAACCTTTGTGCATAAGGAATTCAGTTATCTTTGGTACAGAAGGATTACTGCAAGACGAGTAGGATTCAGTGAAGATGTGAAATGAGGTAACTATCGAATAATAAAGGAAGAATGTGGAAAAAAGGCGAACGGGATGAGGTTGCATTTATTAGAATCTACAGATATGTTATGACTCTAGAACATAATACAAGAAATATACGAGGACCTGCAGTAAGGGTTCCCTTCTACGATGTTATTGATAAATAAGTAAGAATGAACACTTGATACTTAATGGGTTAGTGCAAGTGGTAAGTTAAGAGAAAGGACATAACTTGGGAGAGAGTATACGTAATATAGATATGAGCATGGACTAGAGAGTACTTAGTAGTTGATTCAGGAAGAGCCTGGTTATGGCTAGACAAGAGGTATCAAATAGATCAACAGATCATGCAAGCTAAACATAGTGAAACCCATCACGGGAAAATTTAGTCTCTCAGACATATCATCGTAATCCTCAAGAAAATTTTAGATAAGAGTTGGAATACTAGAAGGTACAACATAAGTGTTGCGTAAAAAAAGAGTGCCATTGGGGAGACAATCGAAATTTGGGTTCAGAAGTGACCTGACGAGCACAAGGGCACGAAGGTAAGTGACTAAGGATAATTATAGGAGAGTAAGAACATCAAAAATTTTGTCGGGTATACAATGTAATAAGCTCGTAGCTTTACAAGAGTCAGAGGGTCTTTTCTAAGTGATACAATGAAATACTGGTTCAGGAAATAAGGAAGAAGGCATTAACATAAGCATAGTGACCTAAAGAAGAAATGATAATGGAACAACAGTATCAGTGCGACATTGTATGCTCTCTATAACAAAGTGGCACCTATATTGACTAAGGAACACGAAGTAAAATCCAAAGTAATATTCGAGATCATATGAGTTGCACAAAATTCCAATATATGTGGGCAATAATATAAGCCAAGTATCCATGCAACAAGTGGCAGAACGACAAAAAAGGTAATTGCTTACTTTTAATGAAAGTTGAGAAGGCACGAAAGGAATTACTCGATCTATGACCCAGAATTTGTTATGTTATGAACACACTTAAGATTTCTACGTGTAATCTATGCATTGTATATGTTGACAACGATATAGCTATAAGAGACTCCAAAATAAGTTAATAGAAAGAATTTACTCCACGTCACAGACAAAAGCTTGAATTTCTAGAAGGTTATATCATGGATGTTCCATAGCGTCGATGAGGGGCTAATGTAATAACTGGTACCCTGAATCGAAAATTAGAAGATAATGTAAGCCTACTTAAAGGCTGAGATAGAGAAAGAAACTAAAGAGTTACATCAACAAAGTGAATTAGGAGTCTGATTATTAGACCCCGATGAGTAAAGAAATCACGATTCAGAACATTGTAGAATCACTCTAAATATCAAAGGCACAAAGAGATAGTACAATAGACATATTCTATAATGGCTCTACGATAAACCTAGTTAGAACAGTACCAACCTCATAAGAAGTCAATATGAAGCTTTCGGTGGATTGTGTATGCACAAGATGTGTAAGTATTATAGTAGACCTTCAAGGTGCAGATATGAGTTCCCCTATGCGGAAGGGAGGTTATGAAAGAGATAGAAGATACGATGCAAGATTTAAAGGTAAGTAAGGTATATGTAAAGGAGGTACAAGATGCCCAAGTACAGAAGGTTACGAATAGTTTAGATATCAGATAGAAGGCTGGAAGCATCACAATTCTGTATCAAGAAATGGTAGTGGTCTTGTCAGTGGCATATTTTCCAGCATGCATTTTCTAGATACAAAGAGGTCTAGCTAAGATAGTAAATAAAAGTTAGAGACGATATGATGTCTCACTTGAGGTTCTTGAGTAACATAAGGAAATAAATGGTGCTTGCAACTTAAAGGAAGGCTGCGAGTGGTATTAATATATATATGTAGGTCGCACGCTAAAGTGTGGTAGAGCGACAAGGTTTTAAGTAAATAGGAGTATGGATAAGAATAAGTGAGTGATAACGCAACGAGAATAGGGAAAACCTCGGGACTAAACCCATCACAACAAGAGAGATGATGGTTTCCATAAGTTATAAAAAGCTCAGTATAGCGTGAGTGAACTCAGATGAGTTTAGGACTAGGAGCATTAATGCCGCTCTAGTGGTATAATAAGGGTGTAATTGGTGATAGATAGAAGGATGACGTTTACGCCTCTAATTTGGGTAATGATTCAAAGAAAAAGGATTTCATGAATTGTACAGGATTAAAATATTCCCATAAGGTGAATCACGTTTGGATGCTAGGAAAAAGAGTTATTGAAGTATAGTATTGACCCTAAGTGGATCAGGAAAATAACTCCATATGTTCCCTGATGAGACGTGAGCCCTCGTGACAATATATTACACACGAGGTTTCAAGTTATAAGTGGTAGATTAAAATCAACATTAAGGTGAATCAGCAATGGATGGATAAAAGTTCCAAAGTACGAGATGAGATTTGGTTGCCATTCTTGAGATGAACTGTAATGAGAAAGCATTAAAGGACTTAGATTTATAGATATAGGATCAACAGTGAGAGAGTAACTTGGAGTTTGCTAGAAGACCTCGACAATAATAAATCAAAGCATGTGTTATGGTATTATATGACCTACCTAGAGGAAGTAAAGCCATACGATAGATATACAAGGCTATGAAACAAGATACAACAATAGTCACTAGTTCGACAAAGTACCAAGCAAACGACTTCAGTACACCTATAGATAACTAGAGGGGCAACTTGCCATAGTTCTGTTCCCAAAGTGAGGCCTAGAGATTGGCTAATAACTAGAGGGAAAAGGATAGAATAGTCGTATAGGCGCACATTCAAGGACATAGTCATATAGACTGCATGACAGAAGGTTGCAAAAGTTACGAGATTGGAAAAATTCTGACAACAAGTCGTGGTGTGAGAAAGAGGCCTAAAGGGGGGAATGCCCTAGCTTACGGATTCACTCAAAGAATAGTTCCCAGATAGAAGGAAAATATTAAATTATATGCAATAACTATGGGTTATGAGACTGATAAGCGCATCAGCCAACATTCGAGGACAAATGTTCCGGGGGGGGGGGGGGGGAATGATGTTTCACCTCATGTTTTTGTTTTAAGAGCACGTCTTAAGTCAATTGACGTAAGACCAAAAATGAGATCATCTTTAGAAGAATATATAGTAATTTATCATGTTACCTCATATGTTACATATATTTAAGATCATGAACAACAAGTACAAATAGGGTTGGAAGATTTAGAAGCTAAGGAATTGAAAAAAATGAAAGTTGACAAGTTGGGATGTTATAACATGTACTTTTTTGGTGAGACTAGGGTTATTAACATGATATGGAGGTTATGCTATGAGTTATTTCACTCATATAATATTCGTGTGCTATATTTTGAAGTGAAGAGAGTTGTGGAACAAAAGATGACAAAGATCATCACAAGTTACATTCACTAATATTCTGAAAATTAGGTCCAATGTAACTGCAATTTTCTCCTAATATACTTAGAGTTATGGGGTTTTCTACCCATAAAATTGAAGCTCGAAGAGTCTATTTTCTAACAAATTAAGCCGTTTACCAATACAACTTTGTAGTAAATAGATATATGCATTTTTTCAAGACTACGCAGGCTTCTAGGTGACAAGTAGGTGTGTCACCTACTTGGTTAAATGAAAGCCCAAAAAGAGGCAATTTGGGGTCAGCCAAAGAACCCATTTAAGGGCTTATCTTCTGTAATATAAACCTCATTATATATCACAAATAATAAGACCTAAACCCGACTTCCTCCCAAAATACTCATAAACCCCAATTGATTTTCTCTCCCTTTCAAGTTCTAATTGTGGGGTAAAATCTAGAGTTTGAAGAACCAAGATAGGAGCTGAATTATCCAACAAATAATGTATGTTTGTTGATTTCTTTCATACTTTTATTCTACTGTAAGTTCATGGTAAGTCGTTCTGTAGGTTTAATAACTCGCGGGATGGTGATCGGAAGCCGTGAGTCCGAGTTATTCACTTGTGGACTATTTTGTGTTGCTGTTGGGCATCATGTTTTAATAATATTTTCTGATGCTTTGGAGGAATACACGTATGGATAAACACCACATATATTCAGGGTGGAGGGCTGGTCGTTCTTTGTAATATTTTCGGGTTGTTTGACACTACTATAATGATCGTTTAGTGTATGAAGAGATTGGGGTGTGTTACACTGTTTTGTAGTATTTTGTGGTGTATATATGGTTGGAAAATAATGTATATATGTTGATATTGTTGATTTCTTGTTTCGTTGGTTTTATCTTGAATTTGGAGGCAGTAAGAGTTATAGGGGAGATGCTGCCCGTTTTTATACAAAATAAACTTGTCGTTCGTTGTGCGATAATTGTACCTTTCGTAACTTAAGGATAGTATTGTTGTCATTGTTGTAGATTAAGGTGTGAAGAGGAGTGTTATACTTGGTTACTTGAAATACTGTGATAAGGTATGTTAAGGTTAAACCTTTCCTTCATTTTGGCATGATTCAGTAAGTACATGTGTTTGATAACGAGACATAAAGAAAATTTCATATTCCTTAATTTATGTACATCTCCTAGTCTCAGATGTTATAGCATTCTCCCTTATCTAGACTTCATATTTAGTTTAGTTTTGTCTTCTGTTAGCCTAGAGAGTAGGGAGTCTGTATATATATACAGTATTACGATATTTTCTCTACCATTGAGCTATAATCGATGGGCAGGCCCCTATTGGGCAACCTCTGATCAAATGGTGAGTTATATACCAAGCCTACTATGGCCGAGCGCCTATGAGCAAGCCTAGAATGGCCGAGATACAGAGCCTAGTATGGCCGAGCGCCTATGAGCGAGCCTACTATGACAGAGCAATTATATACATACGGAACCTTATAAGGTTGAACATCAATTTTACTTACAATATTGAGAGAGTTGAGCCAGTATCAGCAGGTAATCATATCTTCACATTATCTTTGTCTCCCAGTTACTTTCAGTTATTATATTATCATTTCAGTTTCAACTTTCAGTTATCCTATGGCCCTACATACTCGGTATATTATTTCGTACTAACGTCCCTTTCACCGAGGATGTTGTATTTCATGCCTGCATGTCCTCATTGACAGTTGGACAGACCCTTCTAGCAGACAGAGTTAAACCTTAGCTTCGTTGGTAAGCTCTACTTCCTCGGAGTTACCACGTATAGACCTTGGGTACATTTTATATATACAAATTTGATGGGTAGGTTGAGGCCCTGTCCCGACCATGGTACAGTTCAGTTATCTCTAGAGGCTTGTAGATGAGTCCTATATAGTTTGTATATCAATAGATGTTCATGGCAGCGTCGTCAGCCTCTACAGTTATATATATATATATGTATATATATATATGTATATATATATATATGTATATATATATATATATATATGTATATATATATATATATATATATATATGTATATATATATATATATATATATGCGTGTGTGTGTGTGTGTGTGTGTGTGTGTGTGTGTGTTTGTATGAGTTTTTGGGTATGCTTACCCCTTAGAAAAGAGAGTCGATATTTTCATATGATTCAGAATATGGTCTAATTGGCCTAAGTTGAGGGTTACTCCAAATTTTTGAGTTATAGAGTGGTTCGTTTGGGCCAAGTATGGCACCTAGTGTCGGCCATACCTCGTCAGATTTGGGGTGTGACAGGTTTGCCTCCACCTCCAATGACATGACCTCCACCTCTGGTTTTCTGACACCTACCTCTAGCTAGCTGAGTGAGTGGTAGAGCAACTGATGCCAGGACCATGGCACAAGAACTCTATTGTGGTATGCGGCCCAAAATAATCTTAGACAGAACTTCCTGATGTGACCAATACCTCCACACTAAAAACACTCATCATGTTGATGTGGCTGCTGAAGCTGAAGTTGACCCGAACATGCCGGATAACTATTCTGATAACTCTGAATCGGAGGTGCACTGATATGAACCGATGGTGCACTATAGGCTGGCTGCCCAGAATAAGGCACATAAGGACCACAACTCCCGGAAGCACTATATCATGCCTGAAGTGCTGACTGAAATGGCCTAGGGTGATGGCCTCTATCGAATATATCCCAGCCTACAGACAAGTCACCACTAAAACCACCAAAATGACGAGTCCTCTTATCAGAGACCTACCTATCCCCTGAGCACAAACCATCTCGCTCTGTCTGGCAATATCTACAGCCCTTTGGAAGGTAATATCATCTGCACTCTCCTTGGCCATCTATTGCCTGATAGTGAAAGTGAGACCTTTAATGATTCTTCTCACTCTCTCCCTCTCTGTAGGAATGAAGATAATGGCATGGCGAGCTAAATATACAAATCGAGTCTCATACTAGGTAATAGTCATACTACCCTATTAAAGATGCTCAAACTGCCTGCAATAATCCTTTCTAAGAATGACAGGGATGAACTTCTCTAGAAATAGCGGTGAAAACTAATCCCAGGTAAATGCAGGTGAACTAGCTGGTCTAGTCAACTTATAATATCTCCATTAATCTTGCCGGGTGCATTATTTGAAACACTACAAAACTTACCCCATTGGTCTCAACTATACCCATGTTTAACAACACCTCATGCTAGTGGTATAGATAATCATGTGGGTCCTCAAAAGGTGCACAACTAAAATGAATAGGAAAGATATTGGTAAACTTATCCAACCTCAACAAAGCCTCAGTAGACATAGCAGTCCTATCACCATCTTGTGGCGCAACAACCGATTGGACCACTCCAACTGGCGGGGCTTATGGGGTGTGATAATGGGGAACCACTAACTCCAAGGTATGAGTAGCAGGAGTCTATGCTCCTCCCTATGCCTGAGAGACGGCTGGTGCCACCGGGAATGCACTGGTCTAAGCATTACTCTCAATAAGGCCCACCAATCAGACTAGAGCGTCCTGAATCAATAGAGTAGCTATGAACCCATCTGGGACTTGAGTTGGTGTGACGGGTACAGTCTAAGATATAACCTTCTCCTTGTGATCAATTTGGGGCTCCATTCTGGGTGTTGCTGCTAGAGCTCTAGGTTGAGCTCTACCTCTATCTCGGCCTCAACCTCTGCCTTTGGTAGTAGCGCTGTTGCAGGCTCATGCTACAGATGTTGTGCATGTTATCGCCGTCTGTGAGAGAACACAAATAGAATGGTTCAATCATCAATAATAGAATAAAATTGCACAATAAAGAAGGAAAGAAATAGAACTTTTCATAAACTCCATAGCATCTGGAAGGTAAGTATAGACGTCTCCGTACCAATCCGCAAGACTCTACTAAGCTTGTTTGTGACTCATGAGACCTAGGCAACCTAATGCTCTAATACCAACTTGTAACGACCAGAAATTCCCACCCTCGGGACCATGATGGCGCCTAAATATTTCACTTTCTAGGCAAGCCAATGTTAGAATAGTTTTAAGCCATCTTTTAAAATTCATATTAAACAATAACCAAGAAACTAAATAAAAAAGTAGAGTGAAAAAACCATAAGAACAATGATATGTAGACAAAATCTCATAACTAGTGTCACAAGTGCACGAATGACAAGAAAAATACAAATATAGTCTGAATGAAGGTAAAACTGTTTAAAATGAAATAGACAACTAGCAAAGGTACAAGGGGACTTTAGGGCTACGAACACTATGCATGTGTACCTCAAGTCTCTGTCAGGAAATCAATATAAGCAATCTACTAACCTTCACTAGGACCAACTCCAAAATCTGCACAAGAAGTATAGAGTATAGTATGAGTACAACCGACCCCACGTACTCTGTAACTGCCAAGCCTAATCTCGATGAAGTAGTGGTGTGGCCAAGGCAAGTCACTTACAATAACCTGTCCGTAGTATAATAATAATAATAACAATAAAGTAAACACAAAGAAAGTAAAGCAGCTAACCAATGAAAATAAACTCAATCCTCGAAATCAGTAAAACTTGAAACATCAACCCTCTGAATCTTCTATGAAAACAATAAAATATAACACAATGCAATAATGAATACAAAACACACGAAGGAGATAAATTAGGGCAAAGATTTTCTCTCTACTATAGCATGCTTGAACAGTGAATCCTCCACTATTCATCGGCGATTTAGCCGGAATCCGGTAATGCATAGTACTAATTTTGGAGTCACGACAATCTCCTTCTTGTCGCGAACACCTTTCCTTGTTTATATTTCAAAATCTGAATCCAAACGCAACAGATCTTGAATTATAGATTCGTCATATTGTTCATTCAATATCCAAATCTTATTCTTCATTCTGATGTGAAGCATACGGTTTGATTTAATCTGTTTTATAAGGGTTCAAACATTAATCGAGCAGCAACAATTCTTTAGATCGTAAGATTGTCGTTTCCTCAATTTCTACTGGCAGCCATTGAAGTGGATATGATGTAACCATTTTGAAGCTCTTCAAATCTATGGATTCATCAACCTCTCCCCAGCATCTGGCTGTGGGAGAGGTTGGTCATATCAATTCACATATTCAATCTATTCACGGACAAAAACAGTCATATGCATCGATGCTCGCTGGACAAAAATCAGTCACAAATATTCCAAATCTGGAACTTTGTCTTGTTACGATTCAACAAGGAATTCCCACTGTTGAATTCACAGTAGATGAAGTTAATTCATTCACCAGGGAGGAAGGTCTTCACCAAGCAATTATTGTTAAATTTTCATATGGAAAACCAGAACTTCAGGAGCTGCATCGGATTTTACCTAAACATTTCGACGTCAAAGGTAATTGCAACATTGGACAACTAGAATACTGACATATTCTATGAAGATTCAATCTTTTTGAAGATTTTGCGAATGCGTTGTGAAAAACATCTGGTTATATTAAATAAAAAGGCGATGACTTCTTCTTCCGGACATTCCCATGGACAATGGGATTTAACCCCCGAGAAGAAACTTCAAAAGCCGTTACATGGATTTCTTTTCCAGAATTGCCAGCAAATTTCTTCGCCAAAAAGTCGTTACTGTCCATTGCATCCGTTGTTGGAAACCAATTGCAGTTGATAAGGCTACTAAAGATCGAACTCGACCTAGTACGGCTCGAGTTAATGTCTTGATTAATTTACTCGACAAGCATCCAATGAAAACTAAGATCAAGATAGTCGACAAAAATTCTGGAAAAAATGTCGAATACAACCAGCAGATTGTCTTCGACAATTTACCAAAATTTTGCACAAGCTGCAATCACCAAGGACATGATGTTAAATCTTGTCGTTGGAGTTCAAACGACTTGAATGAACAAGTAGTTCACACTGGCAGAACTGAAGGACATGACAGTTTGGTTAAATTAAGAGGCGATGCTAGGGAGTTACTTGAATGCTAATATTGCAGGACGTCGACCACATGCGAATGATGGACAAATCTCTGGTTCATCTTTGCCAATGTCTGAAACTCCCTCAATTCAAAATACAAATGTTGCACTGCTTTATAACTCTGCCAATTCTGATCCAGTGAAGTCTAATCGGAATAGTTTATCTAAAACACATCCAGATAAGGTTCTGTCCATTTCGTCACAATTTGCTGCATCTCATTCTCCAGCAGATAAAAATGAAAAAGGGGCAGAAATGGTCTTGAAAGAATCTTGTTTTCTGGAAAAGGCCATTCAGCAACAACAATTGATTCACCACAATTCAGTTAATGTATCAGTTGAATCTCAGGAAAAGCCTTCTTGGATTGTTTCTGAAGTTTCATGCTGTTCTGAAGGTCGAGATGGAAATATGGTCCAAACAGGACACAATTCATCTACAACTGAGGCATTTAATACAGTGTCTAGGATGTGGTCCAATGCACCAGAGCAGATTACTTTTGAGGCATCAGAATCTTCTATGCAGATTAATGCAGTCTTAAAGGACAATGTTGGTCCAGTTGATTCAGATTTACATCATGCTGTAGCAAAACATGTTGAGAAAAAGAATGGTGATCCGAAGGATTCCCAATCTGTTAAGATTGATAAGGGAAATGCAGAGCAACTACTAAGTTAACAGACTGCTGTGATCAGTAGTGTACCAGATGTCTCGCAGGTAGCAGGTCCAATGATCTTACTGGACAGTCTGCTGCATCATGCATTCCAGCAGTTGAAAACACAAAAAGGATAGATCAAGTCTGCACAAACTCCTCAATGCAGAGAGTAACTACTGAACAGCAGTCCTTAATGCAGAATGAAACAGTTGTGGAATATGATGAATCACAAGAGCAGTTATCACAGGCCAAGTATCAAAATGCTCCAAACAGTAAAGCCTCCTACAATTTTACACAGAAGTCTCTTGAAACTCTTTTGCCCGAAAAACAATCAGCTATAGTGGCACTAAATGTGAAACCTACAATTTCATTAAGCATACAAGCAAATGAAAATGCAAAAAGTACAGAACAATGCTGATAAACTCCTCAGTGCAGAGTATAGCTTCTGAACAACAAAACTTGATACACAATGAACCAGTTTTTGAATATGCTGAATCACAGGAGAAGTTAACATAGGCCAAGGATGAAAATTCTCCTAACAATCTATTGCTAAATGAAACAGTCACTCCAGTTGCTGTAGTGTCAAAGTTGGATTACACCCTTCCAACTCATAGTTTAACTGATCAACAGCACTTGATGCAGAATGAAACATTGTTTGAATCTACTGAATCGCAGCAGAAGTTAACACACATTTTGGATCAAAATGCTCCCAACACTTCTTTGCTTAATGAAACAGTTACTACAGCTGCAGTAGTGCCAAAGTTGAGTTATTCTGTTCGAACTTATAGTCCTGCTGATCAAGGAGTTTCAACAGAGAGCCAAGATACAAGTAAGACAGCATGTTCAGTTAAGTCGATGGAGGAGATATTGAGGGTGGACAAAGGACCTGCTAAGCCTTCCAAAGATGTACCTAATACTGGGGAAATGCAATTAACTGCAGATTTTAGTAAACAGACTGGGCAAGCAAATGATCAGGAAGTTTTGGCTACTTCAAATTTTGAGGATGAGAAACAATTAGCAAACTTTACAGAAGAGGAGGGAGCTCAAAATTCAGATCATCAGCAGACCTCAAGTCAACTGGAAATTTCAAAACAAGGCAAACAGGTCATTGCTCCAGCAGATTCTCTATCTGCTAAAGATTCAACTCAAAATGCACCACATTTACAGTTTGAAGAGGTCGAGGTGCTCTCCACTAAATCTGGAAGCATGACTGGAGAAATACAGACAGTGAGCTATTGCTATGGAGATCTGTCATCATCATCTGCATTTAACAAACAAAGTCTTATGAGGGGCATGGTCACTAAATCAAAATTGTGGAAAGACCAACGAGACTTTGACGACGACGAGAGCTGGGGAGAAGGTTTTGCTGCCTTTACTTCTTCAGATGATGATCAAGATGATGCAGAACATACTGCTGGAGAGGAATATGAAGATCAATTCAACAATCGAAGGAAGCTATGTTCAGTACAGTACACTGTCAAACTGCCGACAGTTGCAAACAAAAGGACCAGTTTGAACCATAATGCTCCGATATTTTATCCAAAAAATAATACAAAAACAGGTGAAACTATACATGCTAATCACAGTGCAACATCTTTGCCTATAGTTTCCCAAAATAAGATTGTACCATCTAAGTCAATCACATCCTTGGAGAAGGGACAGCAACAGATTGTGTTAAATGATTAACAAATCAACATCCAGAATAGCAAATCTCTTAATGAGTGAAGAAGAAGAGGAAGAAGAAATCTTATCACATTGCCGAGCAGAAGCGGCGAGAAATGGGGATTTATCACCAATGCATAGTAAAACAAGTAAGAAATATCGTCAAAGAGATACAAATGGTGATAACAGGATGTGTGTAGATGCTAACATTCGGAATCCCCCCATGAGAATTGCAAAGCAAAAGCAAAGTATGCAACCACCTGTTTTAAAGCCTAATCGATCGAGAAACAAGCGTGAATTTTAAAGGCAATTGGAGTTATCTGCTCTCAAATATGAAGAAAAGAAAGCTTTACTTCATCTTTCTTTACCATCACATTAGTTTTCATTGTTTCCTTGCTTTTATTTTGGAGGCTTTTTAAGGCCTCGATAGGATTTATAAGGTAAGGTTCAACGGTTATTGTTATATGGGTGTCAATACTGGTGACTCCCCCTTACCGTATAAACCTATCTTCCTTTATTTTTCTTTTCTTTGTTATGTAATTCTATCATAATAGGCTGAATACGGTAAGGCTAGACCGGTTGTTATATGGGTAACAACTCCGGCGATATGACTCCCTTATTGTAATTCACCTATTTGTAATATTTTCTTTTCTTCTATTAATATAAAAAACAAAAAATTTGGCCAAAAAAAAAATACAAAACACACAATTCATTGCGCAGTGCAACCCGATCCTACCGTGCAAACAAAATCCTCCCATATTTCACCATATCAATATCAAGAATAACATGTAAAATCAGTTGCGATGCGCAACCCGATCCCACCATATAATCAGAATCAATATCATACTCCTCTCTTATTTCACTATATTAAAATCACATATAAAGTCTGTTGTGACATGCAACTCAATACCACCATATTAATGACAATCCTCCCTTATTCCACCCGTTGCAGCGTAAAACACAATCCTTAAAGAATTAATAAATGTTATCAATTCAACAAATCAATTTGAAAGAATATCAATGATTAAGGAATCATGAAAGCAAATCCATAAAGGAAACTTGTACCAAATCAAGGAATGCCACAACACAAAGCAACAAGACATGCCAAATATATGATAATTAAAGTGTACAAGTAAGAAAATTAAGGCGAGTAGCAATTAATCCTGAAAGCATGGAAGGAATGAACATTTCAATACAAGAATAATTTGTGACATGTAGCAAGTTAAGCCATATGAAGCAATTTAAAGCATGCAACATTTAAGACATAGACTAAAAAAATAAATGAAATATGGAAAGCATGGAGACAATTAATTTGACGGTGTATATACACTTGTTACCTTGCATATACGGCGGTACACATGTAATTCACATAACACATCGTTCAAGTGTTCCTAATTCCCTCAAATCAAGGTTAGACCCAATACTTACCTCTTTCCGCAAAAAAATGAAAGCTCAACCAGAGACGTTGCTTTAAAATTCGCCTCCAAACCAACAGAATCTAACAAAAATCGACTTAATATGAACAAACAATGTGAGGAGAATCAATTACAATATATAAAGCTAAGATATTTACACATTACCCAAAAAGTCAACGAAATTCAACCCTGGGACCGCTTGGTGCAAATTCGTGATTCAGACCAAAACCCAATTGCATATTCATCCCCAAGCCCAATTGTGTGATAAGTTTCAAAATCCAACCTCGATTTGAGGTCTAAATTCCAATTTTACAAAAATTTCTAATTCTACCCAAATTCCTAATTTCTACCATGGAAATCCTAGATGTAATGTGAAAAACACTTGGATAATAATGGGTAATTGAAAAGAAATAGATTAAAGTTGCTTACCAATATTTTTGGGAGGAACATCCTCTTAGAAAATCGGTTGAGAACATGTGAGAAATGAGCTAATGCCTAATTTGTTTGCACTTAATGGAGGTCCGAATCTTAATCATTCAGATCTCAGACATTAAGTGTATTTGTTTTTAAAGTTTGAATCTTAATTATTCAGATCTTAATCATTAAGTGTGTTTGTTTCTTTTGTTTCACACCCACTTAATGGGCCTGAATAGGTCTGTATGACTAAGATCTATAAGAGAGACTTAATTTTATTAAGATGCTATCACATATTCATTATTAACTGTCGCCACCGCCTACCATTATCAACTACCTCTATGTTCCACCACCACTACCACCATACTCAACAATCACCACTACCCCTACCCCTACCCCCACCCCCACCACGCCATCATCATCCTCAATCAAAGCCGCCACCATTATCGACCATCACCACCCAATATTCCCACCACTCTGACCAACATTATTTTTACCTACAATCAACACTCATCCACCTCAACTACTATATTTGACCACCCTATCACCATCAACAATCATAGCCGACATTGCCCATCATTATAACCTACTACCACCCACCCACCATCTTCCTTAGTCACAACTACTACCAACACACATCATTATTAACTATCATCACCCACTATCACCATCCTCAATCATAATCTCTACCACTAACAATCAGCTATAAGCATGAACCACCATCATCAACCAAAACTACCACCAACCACTTCCTCTGTCAGCATTCAACCGTCAATCATCACCACCAACTATCATATTATAAAAAAATATATTTTATTGATAGAATATTCAATTAGTTAGTATTTCCTTTGAATTTTATATTTATTAATTTTCAAATAAAGATAAATATATACATTCAAATGTTAAAAATCAAACAGTCTTAATTATTTCTATTCAGATCATAATACACATCTTAATATATTAAGATTCAGATGCCTTAATCTTAATACATATCTTGATATGGAGATGTGTATTCAGATCCCCCTCCTTTACCTAGTTCAAGATGTCTCAATTGTGATATCTTGTTCGCAATTGTGCACATTGCAAATGTGAGAAAGAGGTTGCAAATGTGAACCCTTCTCAAAAGTCCAGTCATCACAAATAAGACATTTTGGTTGCAAATGTGAACCAAACTACTCTCAAATGCGGTCCATCCCTTCGCATATGCGAAGGTAATCCACGAACACGCTGAGTCGAAAATGCTACACTTCCTTCACTAAAGCAGTTGTTGCATGTTCGCAAATGCGAACATTCATCTAAAAATGCGTGAGGCCCCCAATCCATCCCATGCTTAGAAATGCGAAGACTTGTTCTCAAATGCGAGATCTGCTGTAGAGCACCAACATTCTTCTAAGTCCAAAAGTACTTCGTAGCCTATCCATAGAGCATCAGAGCCCCGCATGCTCCCAACCAAATATGCACACAAGTGTAATAACATCATACAAATATGTTCGCGAGATAAAATTCAAAAATAACACCTATAACTACGGATCGGATACAAAAATAAATATAATTTTCAAAGAAACTTAAGAATTTTCAACTTTACAACGAGATGTCCGAATTATGTCAAATTAAATCCGTTTTATACTAAATTTTGCAGACAATTCATAAATACTTAAATGAACCTATACCAAGTTTTGGAACTGAAATCTGAACCTGGTATCAACAAAGTCAACTAACAGTCAAACTTAGGGATTCTTTAAATCTCTAAATTGCTTATTTTCACTAAATTATGTTAAATCAAGTTAGGGACTTTTGGATTCAATTTTGGGCATATACCCAAATCCTAAATTACTATACGGACCCATCAGGACCATCCACACACTAATTCGGGTCTGTTTGCAAAAAATTTTGACCATAATCAACTCAATGAGATTTAAGGCAAAATTTCATATTTTTGTAAAATTTTCAGATAAATATCTTCCGAAAAAAGACACTCACTGTACATAAAAATCGAAGAAGTTAATATAGAGCTATTCGAGGTCTTGGAGCATAAAAAGGAAGAGGAAAACTATAAATAACCAATCGGGTCATTACATGCATTTTCGGATTTGGTTTTTATAAGTTCCTGAGGATTTTGGTCTCTCAAGGAGGAATCGAAGTAAACCCCGATAAGATAAAAGCCATAGAGGATATCTTAGATCAATTAAAAATTGTAAAAGAAGTACATGGTTGACTAGCACCCCTAAGCAAGTTAATCTAGAGGTCTTCAAAGAAATTCTATCATTTCTTTTTACTTTTAAAAATGATGAATAATTTCGTGTAGACTTGGGATGCTAGCAAGCACTGAAAGACCTGAAAAGATACTTTTCTAGCCATCCGTTGCTATTAAAATCAATGAAGGGTGAGCAATTGTTAATTTATATAATAGTGTAGAAAGTAGCGGTAAGTGTTATTCTTGTCTGGGAGAAAGAAGTTACACAACTTCATGTTTATTATGTTAGTAAAATTATATTAAGAGCGGAGACACATTATCCGTACCTTGAAAAGTTGTCCTTAACTCTTGAATTTGCCTCTCGAAAAGTTAGGCCTTATTTTCAATGTTATCCCATAGCCGTTGTGACAACTTATCCTTGAGGACTGTCCTATATAAACTTGAACTATCACGTTGATTGGCTAAATGGGCTGCCAAAGTTAGTGAACTTGATATAGAATACAAGCCCAGGATTGCTATCAAGTCACAAGTTTTGGCCAACTTCGTGGCTGAATTTAGTTCATGATTAATGAGTTTAGGTGCTAAAGAGGCAGTGTTATTATTTTTGAAACCTAATTTTTCCCTCACAAATTTCAAATATGCATATATCTCTTCAAAATAGTGCATGAGTATCACCGCTATTTTTTTTCATACTTTTCTATACTTTTTAAAGGCTTCTAATCAATTTATTCCAGTATTTTTTTATATAAATAATTATTAATTGCATAATAAATAATTTTATAATAATTTTTTATCTAATTTTTTATCATTTATATCCTTATTAATATATATATATATATATATATATATATATATATATATATATATATATATATATATATGTAGATATATATATGTATATATATATATGTATATGTATATATATATATATATTATTTATATCTATATTTATATATATATATATATATATATATATATATATATATATATATATATATATATATATATGTATATATATATATATATATATATATATATATATATATATATATATATATATATATATATAATATTTGCATCCTTAGGTTAGAATTGCATATTTTACAATAGTAGCCCATACATATGCATACTTACATTATTTACATAAAAATAACTCTTTATATTTATATAATGTAGTAAGTATTTTAAATATATTCATGCACAAGTGATATTTTTTATTTATTAATTATTTCTATAAATTATTTACTGATTTGATTGAGTATTTAAAATCTAATCCTTTTCTTTAATTAATTTCGGACCTCCACATTACCCATTACCGCAGCCCTATACCCATTAACCCAGACCCATACTGTTACATCCTATATTTTCGTTCATAAGAATACGTCATAAGCCAATTGATATAAGCTCAGAAATAAGATAGTTTATGAAACTACATAATGTATGATCATTATTTTATTTTGGAGGTTATAAATCTTTAAGATCATTTATAACAAGTACCAAAGGGGTTGGAAAGCTTAGGCGCTAAACGAAGTGAAGAAAATAAGTTTCATCGAAAGTCGACAAGTTTGGAATGTTATAACATATAATTTTGGGGTGAGACTAGGGTGATTAACACGATAAACAAGTTAATTTATGATTTATTTTAGTCGTATATTATGTTTCTAAGTCAAGCGAGTTGTGAAACAAAAGTTGGCAAAGGTCATCACAAGTTGCATTTATTATCTGCTAAAATTTAGGTCAAATTTAGATGTACTTTTCTCCCAATGTACTTGTAATAAAGAGATAATATACATGTCAAATTGTATATCTACGAGTCTACTTTCTAACTCATTAAACTGTTTATCAATAGGACATCGGACTAGAGAGATATTCGCATTTTCGTGAGACTGCACCAGCTCTCTATGGGGCCTACATAGGTGGTTTAAGACATATGGATATATATATATATATAAGATGCCTCAACCCTGTTTTAAGTCATTATATTCAGTTTATTCAGACCTCAGAGCCCTAGAAACACTCTCTCAAGGTTCTCTCATGATCCAAGACCCAAACAAAGGACAAACAAAACAAATCAAGTGTCGGGAATCCCGTGGCGCTAGTAAGTTTCTTATTCTTTTTGTTGTTGCTGATTTTTCGGTGGTTTCAGCTAACGTGGGAGGTTTTTTAAAAAATTTTATGTTCTATAAAATACTATGTCATGGTTTTAATATCAAACCTAGGTTATTTCAAGTCTTTCAAATGTATTACACCATATTTCAACATCAGAATTGAAGAATAACACCTCTTTGAGGTTATGTTGTCATTAATGGTAGTTGTGGGCTATTTTGTGCTGAAATTTTACCTTTTTGCTACTGGATAAAGTTAGTATAACAGCCTACTAATTGTTCTTAATCTTGCTTGTGTGTTGGTTAAGTTGTTAAGATGATAAACTACATGATAATACTTCGATTAGCTTAAGTCACTTCTATGGTATTATATTGCCATTGAGGGATGTTATAAGCTAAATATAACTTGGATTTTGATTTGAAGATATTGTAGGAGGTATGTGTATTGTGTTCTTGAAGGTTATTAATGTTATCTTGATGTTCATTAAGTTAAATGGTTGGACTAAAGATGAACTAGTGAATAAAGTTTCTAACTGAAGATAGATGGAGTTGTGGATTGTTTCCTTTATTATAAATATATAGTACAAGGGTGGAATCATTGATGAACTAATTCATTATTATGTTAAAGGCCCAAGACTTTCCCCTCACCCCTCCCTCCATAAGACCCTCTTTCTCTTTCCTACTCGGGTATGATATTGTTAAGTTAATGTAAGAAGTCTATAAGGGGTGATATGGGTTATACAGATTCCAATCGGAGCTTGCCGCTCGTCGTGAAGTAGTTGTGTCATGTTGTTGTTATATTGTGTCTTTTTATTGATATTGATATGTTGGTAGATTTCTCTAGTTGTTGTTGTTAGTATATGATATTGGAGAAGGCGCTTGTTATAGGGGAGATGCTGCCCGAATTTACGTAAATGAGTTACTAGCTTAAATTACAGATTTCGTCTTTGCTCAGCACTACTTTTGAATCTCCTCATACTATGATAGATTGAGTTGACTTATTTGAAGAGTTTCTTGAAAATGAGTAAGGACAAAACGGGTTAAAGGTATGTTAAGGCACTTCCTTTCTTTTGGCATGATCTAAAGTGAAATGAATACACTATTTCATAATGGATCTAATCCTAGCAACTAAGATTGTCCATGTTGTTCTTTCCTTAAAAAGTGATTCGAAGCAAGTGTGATGATCCTTGAATCCTATTGAGATTCATATTGAGGGTATGGATGTCCATAATGCTAATCGAAGGTGCAACGACCTAAAGTCACTCCATAAGGTTTAGAGCGTGATCCATGAGTCTAGCATGCATTATATTTTGTATCTATTTTACTCTACCAAGCCGCGCTATAATCGGCCGAGTATGACACCTATTGTGCAACCACTAATAAGTTGGGTTTACCGAGCTCCACATGGACGGTTATGATTCTACCCAGCCTTATAATGATCGGGTACATTTTTACTGAGTCCTCTTTGAGGTCGGGAACGATATGATGATGACGACGCCCATAGAGGCGAATGTTTTTAAAGGTTTATGTATATATATGTAATATGTATTTCATATAGCCACTCAGATGTTACAGGTGTTATCTCTTATATCTCTCTTTACATTATTGTTCTTGTTTATGCTATCCTACCTTATATACTTGGTACTTTATTCGTACTAACATCTCTTTTGCCCGGGAACGCTACGTTGCATACCCACAGGTCCCTATAGACAGGTTGACATTCCTTCTAGTAGGCTATCGGCTCAGTGGAAGGTGTAAGTGCAGTCCACTTGCTCTGGAGTTGCCTATTTGGTTAGTATGATTTGGACATGTATTGATTAATGTAGCAGGGCCCTGTCCCGACCTTTATGATGTATATTTTCTCTTAGAGTCTTGTAGATAGATGTCATGTATATAAAGGATTGTATGGACTTGTCGGCCTATGTTCAGTGTATGAGTGTTCATTTTGGTCTTATAGGACCGTATGTCACATGTATAAGGTTTTATTACATGTTGGGTTGTCCTATGTCAAGTATTCGTTTATGCTTTATTCTGGTTATATCATGACGACCCTTCAGATCCATTTACCCATAATGATATGATATGAAAGATGCGTTACGTTGATACGCGGTTGAGTAAAGTACCGGGTGCCCTTCGTGACCCTCCTATTTGGGTCATGACAAAAGTGTTATCAGAGTAGTTCTACTCTAGGGAGTCTACAAGCCGTGTCTAATAGAGTCTTGTTTATGGGTGTGTAGTGCACCACACTTATGAGTATGAGGATAGATGGGATTTAGGACTATCACTGTTTATTCTTACTCTAGATCATGTGGTAGAGCTTAATTGGAAGAATTCAAACTTCAAAATTCTATTTTTTCTTAACACAATGATATCTCATCCAAACAGATACTTGGTAAGAGATTAAATGTTTCTGTGGAAGAGTTGAGTCAACGAAACTCGATTTTACATCATGCTTATGATGAGTAAATGTAAGGTTTCAGTAGATTATGTGTACTAAGATGCATAAGTTTTTGATAAGTAGGCCTCAGGCATTAATATCTATCTATCCATATGGGTTAAAAAGCAATAAGAAAATCAGAAGGTAGATACAAGTTTCAACAAGTAAAAGAAGCAAGGTGGCGAAGGTTATGAGGTACTTTTTAATGAAGGTTTTGAGTTTTTACAATTCAGGCAAAGGAATATATGTATTCTGAGTTACCTTCAATAGTAGCAAAGGTACGTACAATTGGCAACGCCATTCACACTATGCCCTATAGGAGTTGACAGATATAGTTTAAGAGAAGAAGGGGATAGCAAGATCTAATTGGGCCAAGAGTAACCCAAAATTGTAGATGGATTATTATTATTATTAGCTAACATTTCTGAAGGATATTGCACATATGGTAATAATTCTCCTTGTGAGACACCCGGATGGTACAATCTTGAAAGTGCATTTAGATATGAATACTAGAATGTTTGGAAAAATTTAGAGGATTGGCAGTGGAATCCTAGAAGGGATAAAATATTTACCTTTGTATGGCTCTCGTGCCTAGTAAAGAGAGAATTCTAGGTGACCTAAAGAGCCAGTGAGATGAAGCAATGGGAGCTAAAAGTGAAAGAATATGTTGTTGAAGTTATCAGAACGAAGTGATAGACAGAAATATTAGCCAACGAATAAGAAGAGAATAATTGAAGCATTATCAGTAAGATGTGACAAATGGATGATAACGGTAAATCAAAATAAGACAGAAGGATAGAGTCTCTAGTCAAGTGAAGAAAAAGACAAGAGGTGACAGGCCTTGAGACAATAATAAAGTATAGGCCAAAGTTCATATCCTCATTTTGAGAAATGAGTTGGTGAATCCAGCGAGATTACCAGAAGGCTAAGTTAGACCCCATATAGTTACAAAAATTATTATGGTGTAGTAATAAAGATAAAATCGAACATGAATTAGGGACCGAAGGGTTTGATAACGGACGACATCATGAGAATTTTAGAGATCGTGCTCCAATAATAATAGAATAGACAATAGACGAATAAACTTTCAATGTCACTTAGGAAGTCATTTACCTAAGCAAACACTCAGAGCAGAGTTAATCTTAAGGAACTAAGTGTGCCAGTTACAATAGGTGACACCTTAGTGCGTAATTTTTTAGTTATCCCTGGTAAAGAAAGTTACCATAAGACGATTAAGGCTCATTGATAATGTGGAAAGACGCCAAAGATGAAGAGTTAAAACATCTATAGGTAGATCATCGTAGTACTAAGTCTCAGTACTCCCCTAAGGGGGGGGGGGGGGGAATATGGTATGATATGGTATTAAGTTGGAGTTAAACGGTTCAGGTAACTATGAAATGGTAAAGGAAGAATGTGGTAAAAAGGAGAAAGGGATGATATTGCATTTATTCAGTTCCTACAGATATGATGCGACTAAAGAACACTATACAAGCACGACACCAGGGAGAGGTAGTAGAAGTTTCCGCCAGGATGTTATTGATAATTAAGTGTGAATGAACACTTGATACATCAGAACCTAACAGTGGGAGATAAGTTAAGACAAAGGATATATCCCAAGAGAGATTATGTAGAATATATATATATATACATATATATATATATATATATATATATATATATATATATATATATATATATATATATATATATATATATATATATATATTATATATGAGAATGGCCAACGAGTAATTAGTAGTTGATTCAGGAAGAGCCCGGTTATGGCTAGATAAGTGGTCACAGATAAATCAACAGATCATGCAAGATAAATGTAGTGAACCGCAACATAGTGAATTCAGTCTTGCGGATACGAGTCGCAATCATTTGAAAATTTTCATATAGGAGTTGAGGCAGTTAAAGGTACCGTTTAAGGATTATAAAAATAAGAGAGGGTGCCACTAAGGAGATAATAAAAATTTGAGCTTAGAAGTAACTCTACGAGAACAAAGGCACAAAGTTATGTAACTAAGTGTTGGCCCAAGATTAGTTGAAGTTTTTAAGAATGACAAATGAACTAAATGATGGACCAGGTCCATCATGGGAGACACAATGGTCATCAACCTATGAATATGAGTTGCACGTGAAGAAGATAAGTCTTAGGGATCAAGCAAAAATATCTTCTGAATATCTTCTGAATTGATAAAAAATATTGCATATGGGATAAGGAGAAGAAGTCTCCTTATGAGAAGAGAATACAATCCAGATCAAGGATAAGTGTTGAGTTTGTATTGGTCTAGGACTCAAATTCGATGGAGGATCAATAATTGAGTCTCAATCAAACTATGATTACTAACTTAATAAATAGCTAAGTTTATTCTCTTTTATAGGTATGCACATTTTTGTTAAAAGGTACTCAAGATGAACCAGGTCCATCACTTAGGTGCACAAAAACGGGCAGATTCGAACATGTGGACGTGAAGGAGATAAGATTAACTTGGTGTATTTAATATCTTCTGATCCAAAAGGTTCCATAATTGATAAGGAGAAGGAGTCCTTAATCAAAGATAACACTATCCAAGGTAGGGAATGAGTTAGAAGTTGAAATCAACTAGACCTCTTCTATCAAGGAAGAGTTGCATCAGATCTCTAGTTATTTCTTCATCTACTAACTCTATAAATTACAGGATGTTCTCACATTAAATGTGTTACACAAAACATAGAAGTTAAGCGTGAATTGAGAGCAAAATAGCAAGGCTTTTTGCAAGCAGTTCGTCTGTGATTCAAGTGTGCAAATCTGAAGCTACATGAACCAGATTGATGAACCAGCTCCATAATGCGTTTTATGTGGCTTTCTTTATTTCTAGTTCAATTGTAGTAGGTGTTTTTATTTGTACCTTTCAGCTTTCATCGAAGAAATTGTAATAGGTACTTTGAGTATTCAAGTTAGAGTTAACTTGAAGTTGTCGCAACAGTTAGAGGTTGGTTGCTACAACGGGATTAGAGTTAATCCTTAGGTTTATAAATAGGTTGTAAATGCTGTTTTGGCTCAGTGATTTTAGTGGAAGTTAGGGAAAATTCTACTGAGTAGTAGGCCGTGATTTTTTTACCTTTTGAGCCAGGTGTTTTCCACGTAAAATCTCTGTATTCTTTCACAAGATTAAATTTTTGTCTAAAGAAAGGCTATTTGAGTTACTCCTGGATTTCATTGATGAATATGAGGATCTAAAAAATAAAAAGAAACAACTGTCTAAAGAGTGTGTGGTTTTTAAAGCTAAGTACAAAAATCTGGAACTTAGGGCTAGTGAAAGAGATAGTAAAGGTGCTGAGTTAAAGAACCTGGTTCATGAACTTGACACCACTGTCCTAGAGCTTAGATCTGAAAATTTAAAATTAAAATTAAGAACTGGTGAAAAGAAAGCTGATCACACACAACTTATTTTAGAAGAAAATGTAGGAAAAATTAAATATGAGTTGTAGAAAAAAGATAAGCAGATAAGACTCCTTAAGGAGGATCTAAACAAGGTTAAGCACGAGCTAGACAGAACCTGTAAATGAAATAGGTCCTCCGATGCACTTTCATGGCTACATGAACACCATAGTAGAAATAAGAGAGGACTTGGCTATAGGACCCCTACACCTAAGTGGGATCCCAAAAGCAACTACCTCACACTTCCTGAGAACATAATTTGTACACACTGTGGTAAAACTGGTCACTATAAATCTGAATGTTTTGCAAAAGAAAAGGCTAGTCAAAAGAATAAAGAATTTGTTCAAGGGAAAAATAAGCTGTCAAGTTGGGCTAAAAAGAATTTGATTCACCATTTTGCCCATAGAAAGGGACCCAAACTAGTTTGGGTTCCTAAGACTAACCCCTAATTTTCTTTTGTGGGTCCAAGTGAAGGGAAGCAACCAAATATGGTACATGGATAGTGGCTGCTCAAAGAATATGACAGAAAGTATGAACCAATTCCTTTAACTTGAGGACCTCAAAGGAGGTGATGTCTCATTTGGAAATGAGAAGAAAGGTGAGATCATTAGGGTTTGAAAGGTAGGTCAGGCTGATTCTCACTCTATTAAGAATGTCCATCTGATAGATGGCCTAAAATGCTGCCTGATAAGACAATAAAAATGGTTGTCATAGAGGTAACTTAGTAGCATTCACCTCTACAAAATATTTTGTGATTAATCTTACCACTAACAAGATTGTTTTGCAAGGAAAAAGAGTAAATAATATATACATTGTAGATTTGTCCACACTTTCAGAAAATGCACTCACTTGCTTAAGTGTGTTGGACAATGATTCCCTCCTTTGGTACAAGAGTCTTGGACATGCGAGTCTAAGTCAACTCAACAAACTAGTCTCCAAGGATTTGGTGATAGGACTGCCTAACATTAAGTTCAAGGAAGATAAAATTTGTGAGGCTTGTGCAAGGAGGAAACAGGTAAGATCCTATGTCAAAAGCAAGAAAATGGTAAGCACCACCAGAATGATGGAACTGGTCCATATGGATCTCTGTGGTTTAATGAGAACATTAAGCAGAGGTGGTAAAAGATATATGATGTTGCTTGTTGATGATTACTCTAGGTTTACTTGGACATTATTCTTAACATCTAAAGTTGAAGCATTTGACATCTTTGCTTCTTGTGCTAAATAAAAAATAAATAAATAAAATAAAATCAGAAACAACTAGGCAATCAACTTGCATCAATTAGGTATGATCATGGAACTGAATTTGAAAATGCTAAGTTTGCTGAATTCTTGCATTGTACATCATAAATATTTGCATTACTAGACTTCTTGTTGAGAAAACTCCCTATGAGTTACATAAAGGGTGAAAACCAAACATATCCCATCGTAGGGCATTTGGTTTCAAGTGCTATGTGCATAATAATGGAAAAGACTCCCTAGGTAAGTTTGATTCTAGAAGTGATGAAGGAGTATTCTTGGGATATTCTTCACATAGAAATGAAGATGAAGTGTACAACAAAAGAACTATGTGTGTAGAAGAAAGTATACATGTAGTTTTGATGAAACTAACATTCTTTCTGAGAGACAGGAACATGAAGATAAAGCTATTGGGCTGGAAAAAGATTTAAATGAAGTCACAACCCAAGATGAAGCTGCACCAGAAGAAGGAACATGTGATGGAACATGTTCTTCCACCCAGGGCAACATGACATGGGGAACTGACTAGAGAATAACTGATCCTCCAACCTCGAGGGAACCTGTCTATGAACCTATTCCTTAGTAACAAAACCAGGAAGGAACATCCAAAGAAATTAACACTCATATAGATGAACCCGATTCATCTGTTAATCAGAAGTTGTATAGAGGAATGATTGGTTCTCTTTTATATCTCACTACTTGCAGACCTGACATTGTGTGTAGTGTAGGTCTTTGTGCTCGATTTAAGGAAAATCCAAAGGAGTCCCACTTGACTAATGTAGAGAGAATATTTAGATACTTGAAAGGCACCACTGACCTTTACCTTTGGTATCCAAAAGTTAGTAACTTTAACCTAATGGGATATGCTGAAGCTAATTATGCCGGTTTCCTAGTGGATAGGAAGAGCACCTCAGGTATGGAACACTTCTTTGGTTCATGTCGTGTGTTATGGGATATAAAAAGGCAAAATTCAGTAGCATTATCTACTGCTGAAGCCGAGTATGTTGTTGCTGCTTCATGATTGTGCTCAATTGTTGTGGATCAAGCAACGATTGATGGATTTTGGTATTGAAGTAGGTTGCATCCCTATTTTTGTGATAATACTAGTGATATTAGTATGACTAAGAATCCGGTTCATTATAAGAGAACTAAGCATATAGATGTTAGACACAATTTTTTGAGGGACAACTATGAGAAAGGCTTGATCACTGTGGAGTTTTCTACTACTGACAAGCAAATTGCTGACATCTTCACAAAAGGCTTAAGTAGAAATCACTTTGCGAGGAACATGTTGGAATTAGGGATGATTAAGATCACCTAAAAGACTAGTTCAAGGTTAAATGAAAAAGAATGAAAAAATATATATTTGGTTAGAAAGTTTGTAAACTGTGTATAGTTAGATTAAGTCTTGCTCAGTCTCATACTTTCCATAGTATAATCTCGTGCCATGTGTTAAAATGACTCATTAATCACTAATGATATTTTATCTGTTTTGGAAAATTTAGACTTAAACAAGAGAATTATCAGTGAAGAACCTAGTTCGGTTCTTCATCAAGATAAACACGGTATGTTTTCTACACTCTACATAATTTGAAATAACTGTATTTGGATCATGAGCAGAGTCCTACCAAATACCAGAATCTTTTTTGACTTATCCGTTACAAGTGAACCAGTCCCATTCGAAAGATTCCCAATCGAATGGAAGTACCTAGATTCTAGTGATATACTCCAACGCTGAAGTTTAGTTTCTAAGTGTCTGAAAAGTTGTAGTTATCCCATCAAGTAATCCTTTGTATATTGGTCAGCTTTAGTGTATTCCTTACCTCATCTCTCTCGAGCCGTCAAAAACTTTCATTCTTCTTTCATCTTCCAAATACGATCCAATTTTCTTCCCTTCCATACCCTAGCCCAGATATATCAAACACTTTTGGAAATCCTTTATCAGCACCATAGGAAGCCACTTCCACACCTTCTATAGCACCAATCTCTAAGAAAGGTAGAGTAAAGATGATGGATCGTAAGATTATCGCTGAAGGAGATTAGACCAACAAAATAAATAAACAAGCAATTGAAAGCAAGTAGGAAAGAAGAATTCCAGAAATCTAAAGATTCATGAATGTCTACTACTAAGGGGGAAGAAAGCAGGTATTCTGAAACAAAACACTTATCTTCTGATTCTAAATTTACTCTTGAGACAATTTCTGAAGTTGCTGCAAATTTATAGAATGGATTTTTACTGGTAGGATCTATAGCAGTGTTGAGACTACAGAATCTGGAGAAGTTGGTGGTAAAGATCAAAAGGAAAAGAAAAAGAGAGCAAGGGTGCTAGGAGTACTGTGAGGGGAAAGGGTACAAGACCGGTAGATTCTTCTCCCACTCATGTTGGTCTAAAAAAAGAAACTGAGGCTGTGGTTGTTTGGGGAGAGGAATTTAGTGAAATAGAATAGAGCGTGAATAAAATAGGGGGAAGTGGGTCTGTTTCAACTTGAAAAAATATAGATGAACCCGTTTCATCTGAACAGGAAACCCTCGCGGACTTACTGATAGGGTTATCAATAGCACCAAAACTCATGCCATTCACTATGGTTTCACTGTCATAATTGTGCTTGTACATTTCAAGGTACCTATGAAAAAGGGCGAGGTTAGAACAAGAAAGGATCATTTTGGGGTTAATACTGTACTTGCTTGCGGTTATGAAGTCAATGTCATGCTTAATAAACCTGGTTCATCTAAGAAGACAACTATCAATAGCAAAGTCAGAGTCTTGGTACAGGAGAGTAAGGCAAAGGATATTGAGATACCAAGGCTGAAGATATGATTGGTTGAGGTAGAATCCTCAGAATTGAACTTGCAAGGGAAAAAAGAGAAGAATGATGGAATTTTTCGAGACATGCCTAAACTTCTCCAAGCAAATAACTCAACCCTACCTCTTCCAAGCCTTAAGGCTCCTAACCTGGTGTGGATCGACCAGTGACCTGATTCAGGATGTTTTGTTTCTCTTGCTCATGGTTTTTGTAGTTTTATTTCTTCTTATGATTTGTGGTAGAATCTTATCAATCATCAATGAAATTCACTATTTTTGCTCTAACTGTTTATTTATATTTCTTGATGGTTAAAATTCTTAGCATGATCTATGATGATTAATCCATGATTGCATTTGAAGTAGCCCCAGTGGCCATGAGTAAGTTTTAAAATCTTGTTATGTCACATTTTTATGCAACTTTTCGATAATTCCAAAAGGGGGGAAAAGGTTGTGCTTTAAACAAGTGATGTTTACACTTTCAGCAGTGATGTTTATAGCCTAATGTACCTGGTCCTTGATGATAAGTGATAAAAAGAAAAAATATTTCTAACATTGTGTTGATGTTGAGCTGACTCGAAACAGGTTCTCTGATTAATAAAAGCACAGAGTTTGTCATCATCAATAAGGGAAAATTTGTTGGCCCAAGTCCAGTTCAAGTTTTGAAGAATGACAAATGAACTAAATGATGGACCAAGTCCATCATGGGAGACACAGTGGTTATCAACCTATGCATATGAGATGCACGTGAGGAAGATAAGTTTTAGGGATCAAGCAACAATATCTTCTGAATATATTTTGAACTGATAAAAAATATTGCATATGGGATAAAGAGAAGAAGTCTCCTTATGAGAAGAGAACACAATCCGGATCAAGGATAAGGGTTGGAGTTTGTATTGGTCTAAGACTCAAATTCGATGGGTATCAACAATTGAGTCTCAATCAAACTCTGATTTCTAACTTAATAAATATCTAAGTTTGTTCTCTTTTACAGGTATGCACATTTCCTGTAAAAGGAACTCAGGATGATCCAGGTCCGTCACTCACGTACAAAAAACGGGCAGATTCGAGCATGTGAGTTGCATGTGAAGGAGATAAGCCTAACTTGGTGTATTTAATATCTCCTGATCGAAAAGGTTGCATAATTATAAGGAGAAGGAGTCCTTAATCAAAGAGAACAATATCCAAGATAGGGAAGGAGTAAGAAGTTGAAATCAACTAGAACTCTTCCACCAAGGAAGAGTTGCATCAGAACTCTAGTAATTTATTCATCTACTAACTCTATAAATTGCAGGATGTTCTCACATTAAATGTGCTGCAAAAAAAAAGAAGTTATGTGTGAATTGAGAGCAAAATAGCAAGGCTTTTTGCAAGCAGTTCGTGCGTGATTCAAGTGTGCAAACCTGAAGCTACATGAAGTATATTGAAGAACCAGCTCCATAAATAGTTTTATGTGTCTTTCTTTATTTCTAGTTCAATTGTAGTAGGTGTTTTCATTTGTACCTTTGAGCTTTCATAGAAGTAATTGTAATAGGTACTTTGAGTACTAAAGTTAGAGTTAACTTGAAGTTGTCGCAACAGTTAAAGGTTGGTTGCTACAATGGGATTAAAGTTAATCATTAGGTTTACAAAGAGGTTTTGTAAATACTGTTTTGGCTCAGTGATTTTAGTGGAAATTTGGGAAAATCCTACTGAGTAGTAGGCCGTGGTTTTTTCACCATTTGAGCCAGGTGTTTTCCACATAAAATCTTTGTGTTTTTTATTTTCTGTATTTATTATTCCGCAAACAGTAGTAGTTGGAACACATAGTAGAACCGGGTCCTTCATAAGTAGTTTAAGCAAAAACTTGGGTACCACACAAATCACCCCTCCCCCCTCTTGTGTGGTATTGACGTATAAAACATCACTAAGGATTATTATAGGCGAGTAAGAACAACGAAAATTTCCTTCGAGGGTACGATATAACAAGCTGACAACTTTACAACAACCAGAAGTTTTCCCTATGTACTACAACAAAAGAGTAGCTGAGGAAATACGGAAAAAGGTTTCCATCTAAGCATAGTGAGCTAAAGAGTAAATGAACTTGTAACAACAGTTTCACGACAATGTTGTATAAACTCCATAAGAAAGTGGCACTTATCATGGCTAATGAATGGAAAAAAAAGTCATCAAAGGTGATGTTTGAGATCATATGAGGTACAAGAAATTACTGTATTTGTGGGAAATAAGACAAGCTAAGTATATATGCAACAACTGATACAACGAGTAGGAAAAGTAATTGCTTACATTCAAGGACAGCAGAGAGGCACGAAAGGAAATTTATGATGCTAGAAAGTTAAAGGGAGGTTGACAGTAGTATAAAAATAGATAGGTGTAAGTCGTATGATAAAGTATTGTAGAGAAATAAGGTTTTAGGTAGATAGGAGTAAGGATATGAAAATGTGAGTGAGAAGGTCAAGAGAATGTGCACGTACTTGGGATTAAACCCATCAAAATAAAGGAGCTGATAATTTCCATATATAATAAAAAGCTCGATACTGCCTGAATGAACATAGACGTGTCTAAGACTAGGAGCAATTAGAAGAGATGAAATAATGCCCCCATAGTAGAACAAGGGCGTAATTGTGATAGATAAGAGGATGACATTTAGGAATTTAATTGAGGAATAATTTAAAGAAAAGGAATTTTATGAATTGCACGGGATAGGAATACCCCCCCAATATATGAATCATATTAGGATGCTATGAAATACGGTTATGGAAGTATAGTATTGCCCTTAGGTGGATCCAATAAATTATTTCAGATATTCCTTGATGAGACGCGAGCTCTAGTGACGATGTATTACGTAAGAGGTTTCAATTTATTAGTGGTAGATTATGGATCAACATTAACGTGAATTGCTAATGGATGATATAATTTGCAAAGTATGAGATGATATTTGACTTTCATTATTAAGATGAACAGTAATGAGGAAGCGTTAAAGGACTTAGATTTATACATATAGGACAAATAGTGAAAGAGTAACCTGGAGCTGGGTGGCAGACCTCGGTAATAATAAACCAAAGTAAGGGTTAGGATATAGTATGAAATTCCTAGATGTAGTAATCCTATAAGTATAGATAACCGAGGATATGAAGCAAGGTATAGCAATAGTCGTAAGTTCAACAAATTACCAAGCAAATAACTTTAGTACACATATAGATGCCTAGAGGGATATCTTGCCATAGTTTTGTATATGTTCAAAAGGTGAGGCCTAGACTGGCTAAAAGCCGGAGGAAAAAAAAGGGAGAAGAGTCTCATAGGCACACATACAAGTACACAGTTGTACATGATGCATGACAGAAGGTAATAACAGTTATACGATTGGAAGATTCTAACCACAGGTCGTGGTATAACAAAGAGGCATAAAAGGGGGAATACCCTGCCCCTTAGATTTATTTATAGAACAGTTTCCTAGATGTCAAGGACAATATTAAAGTATTCATAAGAGCTACAAGTTATGAGACTGATAAATACATCAGTCAACATTCAAGGACGAATGTTCCAAAGGGGAAAATGATGTTACATCCCATATTTTCGTACGTGAGAATACGTCGTAAGCCAATTGATATAAAATTGGAAATTAGATCATTTTTGAAAGTACATAACATATGATCATCATTTTATATTGGAGGTAATAAATCATTAAGATCATGAATAACAAGTACCAAAATGATTGGAAAGCTTAGACACTAAACGAACCGAAGAAAATAACTTTCATCAAAAGTTGACAAGTTCGGAATGTTTTAACATATAATTTTGGGGTGAGAAAAGGGGATTAACACGATAAATAAGTTATTTTATGATTTATTTTAGTCGTATGATAGTCATGTGTTACGTTTCTAATTTAAGCGATTTGTGGAACAAAAGTTGGCAAAGGTCATCACAAGTTGCATTTATTATGAGGTAAAATTTAGGTCAAATGTAGATGGACTATTCTCCCAATATTCTTGTAATCAACAGATGCTCTACATATCCGATCAACACATCTACTTTCTAATGCATTAAACCATTTTTCAATAAGATATTAGACTAGAGAGATATTCGCATTTTTGCAAGACTGCTCTAAGCAGCTCTCTATGGGGTCCAGATAGGCGGTTCAAAACATATGGATATATATAAGATACATCAACCCTGTTTTAAGTCATTTTTTTCAATATATTCAGATCTTAGAACCCTAGAAATACTCTATCAAGGTTCTCTCATGATCCAAGACCCAAACAAAAGGCAAACAACACAATTCAAGTGTCGGGAATCCCATGGCGCTAATAAGTTTCTTGTTCTTCTTGTTGTTGCTGATTTTTGGGTGGTTTTAGCTCGTGTGGCAGGTTTTGTTAAGTTTTTTATGTTCATTAAAATACTCTCTCATGTTTTTGTTATCAACCCTAGGTTATTTCAAGTCTTTCAAATGGACTACACCATATTTCAACATCAAAAGTGAAGAATAACACCTCTTTGAGGTTGTGTTGTTATTAAAGATAGTTGTAGGGTATTTTGTGCTAAAATTGCAAATTGTTGATACTTTCTAAAGTGAGGATAACATCATAATAAATGTGCTTAATCTTTCTTGTGTTTTGGTTAAGTAGTTAGGACTATAAAGTACAAGATAATACTTGTATTAGCTTAAGTCACTTTTATGGTGTTGTATTGCCATTGAGGGATGTTGTACGCTAAATATAACTTGTATTTAAATTTGAGATACTATAGGAGGTATGTGTATTGTGTTCTTGTAGGTGCTTAAGGTTATCTTGATATTGATTAAGTTAAATGGTTGTACTAGAGATGAACTAGTGAATAAAGTTTCTAATTGAAAATAGTTGGAGTTGTGGATTGTTTCCTTTGTTGTAAATATATGGTATAAGGGTGGAATCATTGATGAACTTATTAATTCTTATGTCAATAATGTTGTTAAGCAAATGTAAGAAGTCTATAAGGGGTGATATGGGTTATACAGATTCTAATCAGAGCTTGCCGCTCGTCGTAAAGTAGTTGTGACGTGTTGTTGTTTTATGGTATCTTGTTATTGATATTTATATGTTGATGGATTTATCTAGTTGTTGTTGTAGGTATATGGTATTGGAGGAGCCCTTGTTTTAGGGGAGATGCTGCTCGAATTTACGTAAATGAGCTACTAGCTTAAGTTACAGACTTAGCCTTTGCTCAACACTGATTTTGAATCTCCTCATACTATGATATATTGAGTTGACTTGTTTGAAGAGTTTCTTGGAAATGATTAAGAACTCAACGGGTTTAAGGTATATTAAGGCACTTCTTTCATTTGGCATGATCTAAATTGAAATGAATATACTATTTCATAACAGATCTACTCCTAGGAACTAAGATTGCCCATGTAGTTCTTTCCTTATAAAGTTTTTCTAAGCAAGTGTGTATGATCCTTGAATCCTATTAAGATTCATATTGAGAGTATGGATGTCAAAAATGTTCATCGAAGTTGCAATGACCTTATGTCACTCCAAAAGGTTTAGAACGTGATTCCATGAGTCTAGCATACATTATATATAATATCTATTTTACTCTACCGAGCCGCGCGATAGTCGGCCAGGTACGAAACCTATTGTGCAACAACTGATCAGTTGTGTTTACCAAGCTCCATGTGGCTGGGTACGATTCTACCGGGCCTTATGATGGCCGGGTACATTTTACTGAGTCCTCTATTAGGCCGGGTACAATATGATGGTGATGACACCCATAAAGGCAAATGTTTTTAAACTTTTATGCATATATATGTATTATGCATTTCATATCAGTAGCCCCCATAGACATTTAGACGTTACAGATTGTATCTCTTTAATCTCTCTTTACATTACTATTCTTGTTTATACTTTCATGCCTTACATATTCGGTACTTTATTAATTCTGACGTCCCTTTTGCCCCGGGACATTGTGTTTCATGCCCCCAGGTATTGATAGACAGGTTGACATTCCTCCTAGTATGCGATCAACTCAGCGGAAGGTGTTGGTTCACTCCACTTACTCCGGAGTTGCATATTTGGCAGTATGATTTGGACATGTATTGATTGGTATGGTTGGGCCTTGTCCCGAACTTTATGATGTGTATGTACTCTTAGAGGCTTGTAGACCTATTTTATGTATATGAAAGATTGTATGGCCTTATCGTCGTATGTTTAGTGTACGAGTGTTTATTTTGGTCTTATAGGACTGTATGTCATATGTATAAGTTTTTATTACATGTTGGGTCGTCCTATGCCAAGTATTTCCTTATGTTTTATTCTGGTTAAATCATGAAGGCCCTTCAAGCCCATTTACCCATGATGGTATGATAAGAAAGATATGTTACATTGGTCTTTGGTTGAGTAAAGTGTCGGGTGTCTGTCACGACCCTCCGATTTGGGTCGTGATATACCTGTTTATAAACCCGACCTATTCCCTCTTTAAAATCCCTACTGTTTATCTCAGAATGTCAATGTCTCCTAATACCCCAACCCATTTTAATTATACCACCCATCTAACCCTAACCCAACTATCTCCTACCCACCGCCCTTGAATTCTCTCAACCTCCCCTTTTCTCTCTGTCAAACCCTAGATGTCGTCACCTAAATCCCCTCAAATTCCCCTTTGATTAAACTAGATATGGAATCCCTTGGTAATTTTCTTACCTTATTGGTATCATCTCGCTACTAACTACTCGATTATGGTATGACTTAATAGCTTTCCTAATATGCAAGCCGATGTCCTTCATTTTGAACCGAATCTGGTTCAAATTTTTATTTTCTTTCCTTCTATGTTCATTCTTTGTCTCTTATGGTATGAATCTCTAAGATTCATTCGATTCATCATTTTACCCTAAAGTTAGGGTTTTCAGATTTTTGTTTCGAACCAGACTTGGTTCAGCTTTAGATTGTTTTAATGTTAGTTTTTGTCTATATTTACGTTGTTACTCATAAATCTGCCTATTTTTCGTTAAATATTTTACTTACCTAAACTACGGTTTAAACTTTTTTTAATCGAACCAGATTTGGTTATGTTTTCTTTAATAGCTCTCTATCCATGTTCTTTTATTAAAAAAATGATCCTTTACCTTTGTTTCTCAATCAATTTGTGTTTTCTTAAGATTAAGGTTTTCAGATCCTAGTTGATTTTGTTATCTTTTAAAACTCTTGTCTAGGTTCATGATGTGATAGTATGCTGATTTAATGGTTTGCCTTTTGAATTTTCTCTTGTATACCTTATGTTACTCCACTGATTTTATGGTTTACAAAAATTAGGGTTTTGATATCTTTTACTGAGATTTTAATCTTTCCTTTCTTTATGGTATTGACGTTTCCTTATTTCGCTCTATTTACCATGTTCTCATTTTTTCCTTACCTTAGTTGATCCAACATTTGACTGTAGATTGATTATGTATAATACCTACCTAGTTTAAGCAGTACTTGCCTGATTACATGCTGTTATGTCCTGCTAATTGATGAAACTTGACTTCAAATTGATTTTAGAATTATTTTCATTTATTATTTGCGTATTTTTTATTTATTCCCTTATTTCCCTGCTCAATTGAACACTATTTAAACCCTTTCCCCTATTTCCCTTTAAGACAGACTCGAACTCCCACACTCTCACTAAAAACTTGGTTCTTTCACTCTGATTCTATGCTCATTGTTTTTTGGTTTTGGCCGGCTAAAAGCCAAGGACAAGTTATTCTGGAACTTAAATATTGTGGCATATTACTTGCTTTCTTACTTAACTAGTATGCCCTAATCATTTGTAATTTCATTCTCTATTCTTTGCTCGATTAGCATGTTTTAAATCCAAGTATGATACTATCATTTTATGTGATTCTATGATCTCATCTAATCCTATAAGTGACACTGTTAGTTTAAGATTAACTAGTTTTAATAATATGAATTCTCTTATAAGTTAGCCCAATGTCTAAATTTGTTTCATGCACTATTTGTTAATCCTACTTGTTCTGAACATAGTATCGGTATAATAATTCTATTGTGAAATTGGTTCATTAATCCTAACTCCATAGATTTTCATATGGTTATCTAATTCATGTGTCTGGCCAACTTAACGGTTTTGCCTAATTGTTTCGGTGGTTAAACAATGACTATCCTAGGTACTATTATGAATGTTTAGCTTAACCAGACCTTTAACTTACTTGAACTATGTGTTTGAGCATAACCTTGTTTGGTGTAGTTTTGCCTGCGACTCTGTATTCTAAACCATGTTTCTTGTGAAACCAAACTATTTTAAAACCTCCCCCTAACTCTTTTATGTACTGATTTTAAACCCCCACTCTTTTTCCATTAGGTTCTCAACCACTCCAATGTGTTCACTGCTCAGGATCCACATGAGACTCATGTGAACTCTAACACATTGGAGACTTATTTTCGAATCTCTCGTGAGATATCTTCTGAATGTATGGTTCTGTTATGAGCATTGCCCTAGGTCCCTGAGGCCCTTGGAAAATTTGACACACTAGAAACCTAGTTCTAATGTGCAATGGACGAATCACTATGTTGTGCCTCAAAGTTGTTATGGTTGGAAGGCCTAGCTCCTATGTTTATTTGGGCCTAATGAAGGCTCCCAATAGTGTCTCATCACAGATTTGGGGATATTTAGTAAAGTTGGGGGATTTTCTTATTTCCTTTTGCTAAGCTGGGTAGATATCCTGCCTATATGATTTAGTTATGTTGTCAATTTTGTTCATTTGGCAAAAACTGTATGAGTTCTATACTGTGCTTAGAAATCCTGCCTATAGGATTTTAATTGATGGTGTTAATTCTGTGTTTGCATATTAGAATTCTTGCCTATAGGATTGACATTAAAATGCATATTAGAAATTCTGGTAATAGGGTCTATCAATCCAACAAATATGCACTAGAAATCATGCACATAAGACCTTAATGTTTGATTTGATCAATTTTCTAGCAATCTGCATATTATTTTCACATTCACTGCTCGTACAATTCATGCCTATAGGATGAAAAATAAATCTAGAAATTATGCCTATAGGATTTAAGTCAATTCAGTAGTAGATACCATGCCTATAGGACTAAAACTAGTCTCAAACCTAGAAACCATGCCTATAGTACTTAAGAATGTACAACACTTGAGATCATTCCAATAGGATTATAAGGGAATATAACCAATCTTAGTAAGTTAAAGTCAGTGCGACCTAGAAATCATGTCTATAGGTATGTAATTGTCAAACACATAGAAATCATGCCTAAAGGATTCTATCAATTGATTCTGAATACAATCGCCCTTAGCAATCACTTAGGCAATATACTTGTAGGATTCAATAATTATGGATTTATGATTGTGATGTATTACCGCCTGAACTACCCAGATCATGCTGAATAAAAATTAGTATGCAAACAACAGGTTTTAAAACTTATCTTAATAAAATAGTATGTTGTGACGACCCGGCTGGTCGTCTTAAGAATTAACAACCCGATCCCCTATTAACTACTTTTCCCAAGTTTATTTCTACTAATTTGATTTGCCGGGAAGCTCGGTTTTGAGTTTCAGAGAGGTTTAGGACACTTAGTCCCTAAATGAGAGCTTAAGTGATAGAAAGTTATCCATATTCAAAACAGTGTGAAGACAGCCTCATAATGGAAATCCGAGGGTTTTGTTAGCTTCGTTAGGTGATTTCAGGGTTAGGAGCATTTTTGGATTGTGTTTTGGAGGTCCGTTGCTAATTTAGGCTTGAAATACCGAAGTTCGAATTTTTGAAGTTTCCGATTCGATAGTAAGATTTTGATCCGAGGGTATGAATAAAATTCCAAGATTTGATGTAGCTTTGCTATGTCATTTGGGATGTGTGTGCAAAATTTCAGGTCATTCAGACGTACTTTGGTTGGGTTTTTGATTGAAAGCGTATTTGGAGGTTCTTAGAAAACTTAGGCTTGAATTCGATGTGAAGTGATGGTTTTGGTGTTGTTTGAGGTGTTGCGATGATCTGTAACAAGTTTGAATGAGGTATTAGGATGTGTTGCTATTTTTGGTTGAGGTCCGGGGGGACTCGAGATGACTTCGGATGGCTAAGCGTTTGTTTTGAGCTTTGGAAAATTTCCAGAAATTGCAGCAGTAGTTGCAGAGAAATTTTGGCCTTCGCGATCATGTGAGGTCCCTCACGATCGCATAGAATGGATTTTTTAAGGTAGGTGTTTTGCTCTTCGCGATCGCGGTTGAGCTTCCGTGTTCATGTAAGGTCTTGATCTGGTGCTTTGCAATCGCATGGTAATGTTCGCGTTCGCATATGAGGATCTAGGATCCAGTATTTTTGTTCTTCGCAATCGCGTAGGCACGACCGCTTTTGCATAAGTATAAGGGTCTAAAGAATCACGTTCACGGGGAGAGTGTTGCATTCACGTAGGGTTAATTTTTAGAATAATAAAAAATCTGCTTCGCGATCATGAGGCTGAGGTCGCGATCGCGATGAAGGATTTCTAGAACTAGGCAGTGAGTTATAAAACATTTCATCGATAATTTGATTCATATTTTCATCCATAATTGAGTATTTGAGAGCTTCTTTGAGGGAGATTCAATATGTAATCAAGGAGAATCGATTGGAGGTAATATTTTTGAACCTAAAACGTGATTCTATTGTGAAATTAACCTAGAAATTCATGAAAACCTGGAAAAAATGGAAGAACTAGGGCTTTGGATTTTGAATTTTAATTTGGGATTTGAGGGGTCATTTTGACTCTGATTTTTGTGTTGTTGTTATGTATAGACTCGTGAGAGTATAGGGTATCTGAATATATAAGTTTCATCCGATTTTGAGACATTGGCCTAAGGGGCATTTTGGTTATTTTACCTAATTTCACGTCTTAGCTTAAAATTTAATCATAGAATCAGTTCTTTGAGATGTTATTTACGATATGTAATTGACTGAATAGATTTGGGCCATTTGGAGTCGAATACTCGCGGAAATGGCATGATTTTTAGTTGAATTTGAGCCGATTCGAGGTAAGTGGCTTGTCTAACCTTATATGGGGGATCTTCCCCTTAGGATATGATATTTGGTAATTGAATTTCCTTGAGCGCGAGGTGACGAGCGCGCACTTGTACAAATTGTTGGAAATTTGATTTTCTTAAAGTACTTATTAGCATGTTTCCCTTCCTATTTTATTATACTTGCAAATATTAGCACGTTGTTAGTTAGAGAAGCATGTCTAGTTGATTTAAATGGCCTATTTGCTAAATTGCCATGATGTCGTTACGTGAAGCATGTTAGGCTAGAATTTCTTGTTGCCTGTGTATGAAATTTTATTTCTGAACATCTCCTTGCTATTGTTGTGTATTTACTTTAGGACTACAGATGTGGGATTCTGGTAGCTCTCCCCCTTCCCCTGTCCATTTACTTTGGGACTGCGGGTTTGATTCCTGATAGATCCCCCTGCATATTTACTTTGGGACTGCTGGTTCGATTCCCGATAGATCCCCTGCATATTTACTTTGGGACTGCGATTTGATTCCCGATAGACCCCTTGCATATTTACTTTAGGACAGTGGGTTAGATTCTCGATAGATCCCCATGTACATTTACTTTGGGACTGCAGGTTTGATTCCTGATAGATCCCCTTGCACAGTTATATGGAACTACTGAGTATTTACATTTTGGACTATGGAATGGGGTTTCGGTAGATCCACGCGCATTGATTGTTGGACTACCGGACAATATCCCCAGAGATCCTTTGGATATACATATATATACATATGATGGACTACGAGATAGTATCCCGGGAGATGCGCTGGACTGATGATAAAAGGGACTACAAGACGGTATCCTGGGAGATCCTCGTGTTGCTATTGGTACTAAGCTATTTTTATTTTCGATTTTTCTTTGTTATTTGTATAATTTTGCTGCATGGTGTAACCTGTATTATTTCATTGTCGTTTTCACTTATTCATATTGTTGAAGCTTATTATTATGTTTAGCCTCAGTAGGGCCCTGACCTTCCTCGTCACTACCCGGTCGAGGTTTGGCTTGGCACTTATTGAGTACTGATGTGGTGTACTCATGCCCCTTCTGTGCATGTTTTTCATGTGCAGATCCAGGTACCACTGCCCAGGCGTATCACCCTTGAGGCGGAGAGATCTAGTAGAGACTTTGAGGTACATCTGATGTGTCCGCAGACCAAGGAGTCTATATCTTATTCTATCTTTTAGCAGTTAGCCTTCCTTCTTATTGTTGTTTTAGACATTCTGGAGTTAGAGCATAGTACAACATTCCCTTCAGCTTGTGTTCCTGTGAGTTTTCGAGTTTTGGGATAGTATCGTAGTAGTTGAGATATTGTGTTGTATGTGCCGAGTGGCATTCTACATTCCGCTTTCCATTTTGTTAAATCTTGGTTTGAGTTAAAATTTCTGCAAGTTTTTTTTCTGCAATGTTAGGCTTACCTAGTCATAGGGACTAGGTTCTGTCACGACATGTTCACGGAGGGCGAACTGGTATTGTGACACCTGTGCACTCTATTTTCTCGTATAGTTATCCTGCCTATAGGATTTTAATGTTAATAAGGTTTGCTGAATCAATTGCATGTTTTTGTTGTTTATATGTAGAGGTCAATATGAGCATATATTATTGTTAGAATAAGTGCCCAACGCTAGAGGGGGGGTAAATAGCTTTTAACAAAAATCGCAGGAATAAAATCAAAGTAAATGCAGAAATAAAAAGAGTAAGGAGAGAGCACACCAAATTTATACTGGTTCACCACAACGTGTGGTTACGTCCAGTTTCCCGAGAGACTCTCTCGAGCTGCAACTAACTCCGTTAAGCTTAAAGGTGCTCAACAAAGCAATACAACTTGAGAACTCGAGTCACGCGAGCCTCAACAACGTTTGCTCGGAGATACCGCACTCCAAGACTTCAACCGAAGGAATGAAACCTTCCTTCTTACAACAACAAGGGATTAGACTTCCCTTCAAGTGTATACAAACACTTAGCACTCAAGAACAGGACTCTCTTATAGAGTAGATATGAGTAGACTTAAGAACGCTCAAGAACACAACAATTTCTCCAAGTTTTTGGCTCTCAAAAGCTATGAAATATGAATGAATTGAATGCAATGAAAGTATATTAGATTGTTGAAGAATTTTTGTTGAAATGAGAGGTTTCGGGGTCTATTTATAGCCCTCAAGGATCAAGTGACCGTTGCTTAATATTTAGACAAGAATTTTGAAGTAAAAGGAAGAATAATCTATTATCTTAATTGCCTAATCGATTATCTTACTTCAACGTTCAAAAAACTAGTCGTTGGATGGCAACGGTAACTAGATAATCGATTATTCTATAACGGATAATCGATTATTTAACCTCTCTGTAATTTCAAGTTTGGGCTGGACACACAGAATAATCGATTGTCAAATAATGATAATCGATTATCTGAGGTGATAATCGATTGTCTGAAGGTGATAATCGATTATCAGAACCTTCTGTAAGTTGGGGTTTTGCTACATTAGGAAGATAATCGATTATTGGAACATGATAATCGATTATTTAACCTTGAAAACCAACCCAAAAATCAAAGTGTTCCAAATCAAAAACCAAGTGTTGAAAAAGCTTGTTTATGGTATAAAAGTGAAAACCAAGACTTAGTTCTTAAAAAACCAGTCTCCAAGGTCATAAACGTCCCGTCACTTTGTCGAAAGACGTTTTCCACATGTTTAGACGACGACCATAAATCAAGTGTGGTTTTTATGAAATAATGATTTGGAATATGTTTAAATATGCCCAGAAGTGAAAACCAATGATAATATTTCAAAAACCATTTTGGCTAAAATGAAAATGTCAAAAACCATGACGATGTCTAGCCAATGTCTAGCCGACGTCTAGCCAACGTCTCGTCGACGGAAGCCGACGGTCAGATTTTTGGTTTGGGCATGGTCACAAAACTTTGGTCAACAAAAATATTTATGATATGCATGATTTGATAAAATGATTTTAGAGATAAGCCAAGACTTGAATCCATTGTCGGATCAAGATCACAATGCAAACAACTCAATAATGTCTTCAATACATCTCTTGGTCTTGTTCTTGACTCTTCTTTACTTGGACTCTTCCTTGGTCCGTTTAGCCATAATTCTCGCCTTGTTTGTTCAATGATATCTTCATATTCACGATGATTTGGTATTTGTCAACTTTGCATCAACGTCGGTTTGTCACGATTTGGCATTTGTCAACTTTGCATCCAGGTCGGTTTGTCATTCATCAAAACCTACAAAAACGAACACGACTTTAGTTTAACGTCTTTGATTGTGTGTTCCAACAATTTCCCCCTTTTTGATAATGGCAAACCGAGATGGGGATATCCATAGGTGTTTAAACGTTTGTGCCAAATGCGTAATTAGTTCCCCCTCAATTTATGTATATCCCTTTTCTTCCCCCTTTTGACGTTAACAAAAATTTTATTGATTAAGGGAATAAAGATGGAGTACTTAATGGAAGCATTAAAAAATTATTCAAAACATAAACTAAAGAGAAAGAGAGTCGAGCTTGAGCTCTAAAAGCTTTTAGGAGCTGTCGTCATCTCCATCACTAGCCGTTGCTTCATCATCATCATCACCGTCATCGTCATCATCGGTTTCCGGCACCTCGTCAACATCTTCCATACCCAAGTTCCCGTATTGAGTGCCACTTGACTCTCCCGGAAATCCGGCGGTGGCTTGAGCATAGGGGTAGTGGACGAAGTCAAAATACCCATGAAGCTCGCGACCCAAATTCTGTACGTTCCTTTCCGTGCGGGCGACGTTGCTGTCGATCCGAGTGAGAGTAGTGGATAGGGCTGCAATTTGCTCCGCAATGGATTGAAGGTTGGCAACCGAAGAGGCACGGGAGCTCCGTCTTGGTGAATGAGGCGCAGGCGTTTGTTCGCCACTAACATGGAAGGAGGTCTCTTGGATTTCCCAATGGTTGGTGCGGTTTTTCCTTGGCCCGACGTCCATTTTGATGTCTAAGGCTCGAAGATTGACATCCCGGAAAGGGCGTAGGGGAGCGGCCTCTCATCCCCAATCGAATCATACATATGTGTCATCACAAGATTGCACCAATTGATGCGCGAATTGTGAATGATGGCATGCATGAGCTTCGCATCCTCGTGCGAGAGGGTGGTATGGCTGAACTTCCACGGCTTGAGGATCCGTGTGATGAGATAGAAGATAAGGTGGTACTCCGGGTGCATCCGAGAGATGGTTGGACGACGATGCTCCGCACTCGGAATGAACGCCCCAATTCCAATTTGTTGAAAAAGGGCTTGTTCATTGAAGAGCGCTCCTTCCGTCCCGGCATAGTGTAGTCACCGGCTCGTGGCAGCCTGGTGTAGATGCTCATGTTCTCCTCACTCAAAGAAATGTTGACTCCATTGACATAAGTGATGAGTTCACCATCCTCATCCTTTTTTAAATTGGAGTAGAAGGCCCGGATGAGGTGCGGGTGAATATAGGCGGTCTGGAGGTAAATGAATTCAAGGAGTTGGCCTTGAATCAATGTACACCTCGTCGACAAAGGAACGGAATTGCTTAGGTAGCGAGCGGTTGAGAATCGGGGAGGAAGAATTTCTCGATTCTCAAACTTCTCCAAATACCGAGCAAGGTCAACCTCATTTTCGAACCATAAAAACGATCCGTCCTTGTAGTTGTGGACCGGCGGTGGAGGAGGAGCGGAGGTTGAGGCAACAGCCCTTCCGGAACGGGCTCTTTTTTAGCTTTTTCCTGCCATTTTATGAAGAACAACACAAAAACTTGCAAAGAACTATGAATTTATGAGGTAAATTTGAGAGGAAATGCTTGGGATGTGGAGATAATGAAGAGATATCACCTATTTATAGTTGAGAAGGCTTGAAGATCCGTTGGTGATCAAAAAAGTTGAAATAAATGGCTTCAAATGGTCAAAAAACGGTCAGAAAATTTGAATTTTTACCGATGATAATCGATTATTCTTGAAGGATAATCAATTATCTGCCTATAGTCGAAATGCCAGAAGCCTCGGATAATCGATTAGGTCCTTTCGGATAATCGATTATCTGTACTTTGCACTAAATTCCTGGAGTTGCAGAACAATGGGATAATCGATTATGTTGTTCTGGATAATCGATTATCATGATTTTTGCACCAAAATTGTGCAAACGCAGAAGCATTGAATAATCGATTATGTGCTTCAGAAATTCCAGAAAATTTGCAATGCGACTCAAAATTGTTTGAATTTGTTCCCGCTGACTTTGTGGCCATTTTGAGACCTGCAAAAAAGAGTTAGACGTCTCCGACGCTCAAGTTAGTGATAGTTCAAATAAAATATTTCATAAATGCACGCATTAGATCATCGTGGAATCAAGTATTCCGAGTTCGCTACGAATGCAGAAAAATGACTCTTTCTCTAAAGGTTTTGTGAAAATGTCGGCTAAACTCAATCTCGACATCACCATTGAGAACATGATCTCTAATGAAATGATGCCTAATTTCAATGTGTTTCGTCCTTGAATGAAGAACGGGGTTCTTCGTCAAGCTTATGGCGCTAGTATTATCACACCGAAGAGGGATATGATCAATACTAAGGCCATAATCCAAGAGTTGTTGCTTCATCCAAATGATTTGAGCACAACAACTCCCCGCGGCCACATATTCGGCCTCGGTGGTGGATAACGCAACACTTAGTTGCTTCTTACTAAACCATGATACTAAGGAACTACCAAGTAAGTGGCATGTTCCACTCGTGCTTTTGCGTCCAATTTGCAACCCGCGAAATCAGAGTCGGAATAGCCAATGAGTTGGCATGAAGAACCTTAGGGATACCAAAGTCCTACATTCATAGTGCCGACAAGGTATTTCATTATCCGTTTTACCGCAGTTAAGTGTGATTCCTTCGGACAAGATTGATACCGAGCGCATAAACAAACGCTAAACATAATGTCCGGCCTACTTGCGGTAAGATAAAGAAGGGATCCGATCATACCTCGATACTTCTTTACATCTACTTCCTTACCTTTTTCGTCTTTTTCAAGGTGATTGGATGTGCTCATGGGAGTAGCCATTGCTTTGGCGTTGTTCATCTCAAAACGTTTGAGCAAATTCTTGCAATACTTAGATTGACAAATGAAAGTGCCTTCTTTCATTTGTTTCACTTGCAATCCCAAGAAGAAATTGAGCTCACCCATCATTGACATCTCGAACTCACTTGTCATCATTTTCGAAAATTCCTTGCGCAAAAATTCGTTAGTAGCACCGAAAATAATGTCATCTACGTAAACTTGAACTAAGAGGATGTCTTTGTTTTTACTTTTGAAAAAAAGTGTTGTATCAACTTTCCCCCTTTTGAACTCATTGTCCAAAAGAAATTTATTCAAACATATCGTACCAAGCTCAGGGAGCTTGTTTAAGACCGTAGAGTGCTTTCTTGAGTTTGAAGACATGATCGGGGGATTCAAAGTCTTCGAAGCCCGGGGGTTGTTCAACATACACTTCCTCTTGAATAAACCCATTGAGGAAGGCACTCTTGACATCCATTTGGTATAGTTTATAATCCATAGATGAAGCAAAAGCAAGTAATAAACGAATAGCTTCTAAACGTGCTACCGGTGCATAAGTTTCTTCAAAATCAATGCCTTCTTTTTGATTGTAGCCTTTAGCTACGAGCCTAGCTTTGTTTCTAGTTATAATACCATTTTCATCAAGTTTGTTACGTAACACCCATTTCGTACCAATTACGGTATGATCATTGGGTCTTGGCACCAATTCCCAAACGTCATTACGTTTGAATTGGTTAAGCTCCTCTTGCATTGCCAAGGTCTAATGCTCATCCTCAATTTCTTCGAAAATGGTTGTAGGTTCAATTTGTGATACAAAAGCCATGTGTCCTATTGTGTCCTTAAGAAATTTTTGAGTAGATACCCCTTGTTCGATGTCACCAATTACCTTATCGAGAGGATGATTTCTAGACGTCCTCCAAGCTCTAGGCATCACCGTCTCTTCCTCTTCTGGTTGTTTCTCTTTCAAAGGTTGTTCCATGACTTTGTCTTGGACTTCCTTTGGGCTCTCTTTTTCCATATCGCCTTGAAGATTAATCTTCTCCAATGAATCTGCAAGATCATCACAAATATCCTTTCTCGCCAAGCAAGTATCATTTTCGGAAAATAGAACATGAGGGGACTCCTCAATAGTTAAGGTGCGTTTATTAAAGACTCTATAGGCCTTACTACGCAATGAATAACCGAGAAAGATGCCTTCATCGGAATTTGCATCAAATTTCCCCAAGTTGTCTTTTCCGTTATTATGATCAAAACATTTACAACCAAAAACTTGAAGATGGGAGAGGTTTGGCTTTCTTCCCTTGTAAAGTTCCCTTGTTGTGGTGTACGTGGAGCGGAGAAGTTATACTCAATGCCAAGTTCGTCACAAAAATCCGCAAAGAGATTTCGTTCGAACTCTCCACCGTGATCACTTCTTATGGAAGTATTGTTGTGCTCTGCACGTTTAAGGAAACTTTTGAAAACTTGAAATGCCTCACTTTTATGAGTTAGAAATAATGTCCATGTGTACCTAGAGTAGTCATCAACAATGACAAAGGCAAAGTAGTTCCCACCAAAACTTTTTGTTCTTGATGGTCCAAAGAGATCCATGTGCAAAAGTTGTAAAGGCCTTGTTCTTGAGACAACATTTTTCGATTTAAAAGAGGCCTTTACTTGCTTCCCTCTTTGACATGAATCACAAATGGTTTCCTTCTCAAACTTGAGTTTTGGGAGACCAACTACTAAGTCTTGTGAAACCAATTTATTCAAAAGGTTCATGTTAACATGAGCTACTCTTCGATGCCATAGCCACATATCGTCCTCTTTACTTATGAGGCATTTAGCAAAGTTTGATGAAGAATTTTCAAGGTTAACCATATAAATATTATCAATTCTATCACCATGTAAAATAACCTTATTATCACTAAGGCGTTCAACCGTACATGATTTAGAATTGAAAATCACACGATTTCCTTTGTCACACAGTTGACTTATGCTCAAGAGATTGTGCTTAAGACCCTTAACTAATAAGACATTATCAATATAGGAGGTTTCATCCTTACCAACCGAACCAATGCCGATTTTTTTTCCTTTGCTATTGTCTCCAAAGACTATGTTTCCTCCTTTGGCGGGTCTTATTTGAAGAAATTTGGATGCATCTCTGGTCATGTGCTTAGAGCATCCGCTATCAAGGTACCAAAGTACACTTGATGCCTTCAAGCACACCTACATACCAACTCAATGAGATTTAGGTACCCAAGTCATTTTGGGTCCTTGGTTGTTAGGTGCAAAGTGGTAGTGTGATTGTTTAATCGTGAGATGTCTATGCCTAGTAAAGCAAACCGGAGCTATATGACCTATCCTATTACAATAATGGCAAATGAAATTCGGATTATGCATTCTCCTAGGTTGATAATAGCTTCTAGGTGGTCTAAATTCATTTACCCTATTTTGAGAAGCGTAGTTTTGATGCACTTTTTGAAAACCGTTTCTAGGTTTTCTAAAGTGCTCATCATTTCTCCTAGTGTTTGTTCTAGGTTGTCTAGTGTTCCTAGAATTATCATTTCTAGATTGTCTATTAATATTAATTTTATCTTTCCTAGGTTGAGCCTTAGGTTGTTTAGGTTTTGGCTCAACTTTTTCATTCATATTAATATCATTTTCGAAACCTAAGCCATGTTTAGTAGATTTCAAATTGCCAAGTACATCATTGAGGTTTTTATGAGAAGTATTACATTTTTTCAAAGTATCCTTAAGTTTTTCAACTTGATCTTTGAGAGATTTGCAAGACTTGCAACTTTCGTCTGAGCCTTCGGGTTTGTCGGCGCTTCTTCTGCCAAAAAATTTATTTTCTTCTCTTAATTTTTTATTATCTTGGCTCAATTTTTCCTACTCCTTCTCCTTTGAAGAGAGTTGTTTCTTTAATTCCTTAATGGTTTTAGAAGCGCTAACAAATTTGCCATATAACTCATCAAAGGCGTCCTGTATATCTTCATAAGTATAAGGATCTTTAGGAGAAGTTTCACATACCTCTTCTTGTGCTTCCTCATGTGCCATGAGACATAAGTTGGCGGTCTCATCTTCATCTCCATCGCTTGACTCATCCCCGGAGTCGCCTCCCCAAGAGATGTAGGCTCTTTGTTTCTTGACGGTCTTTTTTTCCGTCTTTGTGTTTGGGCAATTAGGTTTGATGTTCCCAACTTCTCCACACCCATAGCATTTGGGTAGTCCTCCTTGCCTCTTTCCCTTCCGTTCATACTCTTTACGCATGAACTTGTGGAACTTTTTAATAACGAGTCTAAACTCGTTATCCTCATCGCTTGAATCCTCAATGACTTGAGGTTGTGATGTGGAGGCCTTGAGTGCAATGCTTCTTTTTCGTTGATCTTCCAAAGGATGGTTAAGAATGGTGGACTCGTACGTCTTTACATTCCCCCGAAGTCCGTCTATAGTGACGTTGGTGATGCCAATTGACTCTTGAATGGCATCGGCTTTGGAACGTCACTCCGGAGTGAGGCTCCGCAGGATTTTTCGTACAAGCTCCTTGTCCGTGTACGTCTTCTTGAGTGCGTGGAGGTCGTTGACAATATTATAAAATCGTTCAAACATTTCGTCGATTTTCTCGTTCTCCATCATACGAAATAATTCATATTCATGGGTTAGAAAATCAATTTTAGCCTCTCGGACTTGGTCCGTACCTTCGTAGGTGGCCTCTAGCTTCTCCCACATTTGCTTGGCCGTAGTGCAACATGAAATCTTCCGATAATCATCGGGGTTTACTGCACAGTACAGCATGTTGATGGCCTTAGCATTGTTCTCCACCTTTTTGATGTCCTCTGCATCATATTCGTTCTCCGTCTTTAGGACGACTTTATCCTCGACTTCCTTAGTGGGCAATTGTTCACCATTTTTGATGATTTGCCACAATAGAAAGTTGTTGGATTGGATGAAGATTCTCATCCGCTCCTTCCAATAGGTGTAATTTGTGCCATCGAAGAGTGGTGGCCTCGTGGTTGATTGTCCCTTACCAATTCCTGCATAAAGATTGTGAGTAGAAGCCATAGATCGTTTCTCTCAAACTGTTAAGTCTTTCAAAGAGTATGGCTCTGATACCAAATGTTCGAATAAGTGCCCAACGCTAGAGGGGGGGGTGAATAGCATTTAACAAAAGACGCAGGAATAAAATCGAAGTAAATGAGGAAATAAAAAGAGTAAGGAGAGAGCACACCAAATTTATACTGGTTCACCACAACGTGTGGTTACCTCCAGTCTCCCGAGAGACTCTCTCGAGCTGCAACTAACTCCGTTAAGCTTAAAGGTGCTCAACAAACCAATACAACTTGAGAACTCAAGTCACACGAGCCTCAACAACGTTTGCTCGGAGATACCGCACTCCAAGACTTCAACCAAAGGAATGAAACCTTCCTTCTTACAACAACAAGGGATTAGACTTCCCTTCAAGTGTATACAAACACTTAGCACTAAAGAACTGGACTCTCTTATAGAGTATATATGAGTAGACTTAAGAACGCTCAAGAACACAACAATTTCTCCAAGATTTTAGCTCTCAAAAGCTATGAAATATGAATGAATTGAATGCAATGAAAGTATATTAGATTGTTGAAGAATTGTAGTTGAAATGAGCGGTTTTGGGGTCTATTTAGATCCCTCAAGGATCAAGTTACCGTTGCTCAATAGTTAGACAAGAATTTTGAATTAAAAGGCAGAATAATCGATTATCTTAATTGCATAATCGATTATCTTACTTCAACGTTCAAAAAACTAGTCGTTGGATGGCAACGGTAACTAGATAATCAATTATTCTCCAAAGGATAATCGATTATTTAACCTCTCTGTAATTTCAAGTTTGGGCTGGATACACAGAATAATCGATTATCAGATAATGATAATCGATTATCTGAAGGTGATAATCGATTATCAGAACCTTCTGTAAGTTGGGGTTTTGTTACATTAGCAAGATAATCGATTATTGGAACATGATAATCGATTATTTAACCTTGAAAACCAACCCAAAAATCAAAGTGTTCCAAATCAAAAACCAAGTGTTGGAAGCGCTTGTTTATGGTATAAAAAGTGAAAACCAAGACTTAGTTCTTAAAAAACAAGTCTCCAAGGTCATAAACGTCCCATCACTTTGTCAAAAGACGTTTTCCACGTGTTTAGACGACGACCATAAATCAAGTGTGGTTTTTATGAAATAATAATTTGGAATATGTTTAAATATGCCCAGAAGTGAAAACCAATGATAATATTTCAAAAACCATTTTGGCTAAAATGAAAATGTCAAAAACCATGACGATGTCTAGCCGACGTCTAGCCAACATCTCGTCGACGGAAGCCGACGGTCAGATTTTTGGTTTGGGCATGGTCAACAAAAATATTTATGATATGCATGATTTGATAAAATAATCTTAGAGAGAAGCCAAGACTTGAATCCATTGTCGGATCAAGATCACAATGCAAACAACTCAATAATGTCTTCAACACATCTCTTGGTCTTGTTCTTGACTCTTCTTTACTTGGACTCTTCCTTAGTCCGTTTAGCCATAATTCTCGCCTTGTTTGTTCAATGATATCTTCGTATTCACGACGATTTGATATTTGTCAACTTTGCATCCACGTCGGTTTTTCACGATTTGGCATTTGTCAACTTTGCATCCACGTTGGTTTGTCATTCATCAAAACCTACAAAAACGAACACAACTTTAGTTTAACTTCTTTGAAAGTGTGTTCCAACAATTATCAGAAAGTTCTATTGTTTTTTCTTGTCGACTAGATTTTTACATTTTTGAGCAATGTAGGCTGGGTCTAGACTATACCAAATAGAGGTCCTAATACCTCTTGGGCCATATGTAAGGGAAGGGTAATCCACACATAGGGATTGAACTAAAATCAATTAGAGCACTTTAGGTAACAATTCATAAAGATAGTAATCAGGTAGAAGGAGATGATAATTTGTGCCCACTGAATAATATGAGTAATACCCGAACTCGAGGGAGTTACGAAGTATTATTTATGTTGCACGGGGTGATCCTTTAGGCTAAATGATTTAGGACCCCAAATATTCCTCTCGCTTCTTTATTAGTCTAATTCATAAGTTAAGTTCGGAGGGGACTCAACGTTGTGGACCTTGAGAGGTGCCTAACACCTTCCCACAAGGTAATTTTGATCCCATACCCAATCTCTGGTAATGTAAACTAGTAACATACGTTATCTGTTCTAGGTGACTAACGCACCTTAATCCGTTAGGTGGCGACTCTCTCAATTCCAATTCCCTACCCTCTCAGAAATGTCGAAACTCGATTTTGTGAGAAAAAAGGGGGCGCGACAGCATGGAGTCTCTGTAGGGGATATCTTTTGGACTCTTACCATAACGAACTTGTTTTTGAATTAGTCTTTAAGCATGTACTTTTTATTCCGTTAATACTTGCACACCCCTTCCCCTTCCCACTAAATTTATTTGCCTATCTTCATTCATTTGTGATTTCTCTTCCCTGTTTTATCACTTTTTACAATGGAAACTGACTTTCCTCCTTGTTTTTCTTTCTTAAATGCGTTTGAAATTATTAATACCACATTTTATCATTATTCATCATGTAAAATACTTGACAATATTTTATTTCCTTTTCCGTAACTGCATGCTCAACATCATATTTCACTCGTGCGTACTAATACTATAATGACGCTTGATGAGTGTCCACGATCTTCCTAAAATCACCCTTTTAAATTTGAAAGGTTTATTGTGGTAAAACTAGTTGATTAGCGGTACAGTAGATGATTCCTGCCTTTCCCTCTCAAGTTGTCCGCTTGAGAGTACTAGTCTAGACTTCTATAGAAACCTGACTCTGATAATAATTGTACATGCGTCATGATCAAACCTAGCCTAAATTGATATGTTGTCAGCATAATAACCCTCTAAGAAAGCCTTGTCCAAAGTCCACTGAGAATTCCACAATCCCAACGGGCGCAACCACTATATGTGTATCATTTGGAGAGACAAATGCCAATATGCTAATCGTTAATGTGTAAGTAGTCAAATACAAATAAGGTAAGGGTCTAACTCTATTTATTCTTGCAGAAAATGAGGCATAAAGTCCCCAGGTTCGGCATAGTCTAAAGTATACCACCGTTGTTGTTAGATTGGCGGGAAAACCTTTTGCCAAGCGACAAAAATCATGTGAAAAGGGTTCTTAGAAATTTACCTTCCTTATTGACATCCAACCAAAAAACATGCTGATCGAGGCTGCTATTATGTTTTGGGATAGAGAAAGAGTTGTATTATGTTTTGGCAATATAGAAATGACTCCTCTTTTGAAGGAAATATGAGGATTCTCTAGATTACCATGGGATAGTCCTGGTTTACTAGTACCCGAAAGCGCACTACTAGGGGATTTCTAAAAATGATGGATATGATGAATGATATGGACACAAAAAAATATTACCGTATCTTTCATGATGAATTCTCCACCATTTCCTTGGGTTGGACTCATCGTAGGGTTTTGTAATCATCATCTACTTTCTGGGTATGATAGTGTGTCCAAGACAAGGGGACAGAATTCACACCAGGTTGGCCATGGTAACCAAAGATTTAATGGAAGGAAATGAGGGACAAACCTGTACTATTGTTCCAATGATCATCGCAACATATACCAGGTTCTAGATTGTTGCAAGAAAGGGTTCAAACATTTTGAGGGTTGTAACTTATTACTGCAGATTTGGTTGTTAGAACATCTTTGGAGGGGCCAATACCACCAAAAGTTTCCACGGAGGACATGGAAAGATCACATAGCTTTCCACCATCCTATAAGAATGAACTTGATCCCAGAAAGATTTGCACAACCAGAGAATGCTACAAAATGGCACAGTTTTTCTGAAATTTGACTAAGGACCAAGTTCACCAGATGTTCGAGTGGTTCCGTAATAATGAATTCATCATCAGACCAAAGGATATTTTGCACTTGGTGTTTATTAGGTTAAGGTAAATACATCCATATGTTCCTATCAAGGTCATGAGACAAGATGGTAGAAAACAAGTCATACCACGAGTCTCTAAAATAAGTCATTAAACAGCAAATTTTTAGGATGACGCCATCCCATACAAATGTGAGGCCCAACACATATGGCATTTGAAGATTATCATGGAAAAGGATATCATCGATCCAGATCGATATTACACTAGTCATGTGTACTTATACCCATCTTGGTTAGAAGATAACATAGCAGGAAAGGTTGAGCATGGGATTGGTCAAGGAAACAGAGTCATAGATGATATTGCTGAAACACAAGCAAAGTATGAGAGGTTTCAAAAAAGAGTCCTTAAGTCCAAATCCAGGCATTTGGAACAACATAAGTTAGACATGGAGTCAATTAACCAGTGGATGGAAATGGCTACAAGGTCGACATAATGGTTGGAATATTTGGAGCATGGTCTAATGGAACTGGAAGGGAAGATGAGGAAAAGGGTCATAGACTGTCAGAATGTAGAGGGCCACGGGGGAGGACACCTAGCAAGGGCGTACCTCCTGCTGGACATGCACCACCTGGGGTATCTAATCAACGGATCCAAGAAGGCCAAATATAGGGAAGGTTCCTCTGGGACCAAGTAGATTAGGTTTGTCTGTTTTGAGTCATTTTGGAGTCTGAATGTAATAAGGCATATTTCATTAGTAACTCATTTATTTATCATCATTTTTAGGTTCATCTTATTTACTACATTAATGTAATAAAGCATTTATCAGCATTAAATCTCTCCAAATTTACTTGTCGCTAGGCTTACCTCGGGCACAACGAGGTTCCCCAAATTAGGATACGAATTTACATTCTCGCAATACGTGTTTATATACTACAAACGTTTTTCCTAATCCTTACTGATTTGTTTACCTTTTTATATTGATCATTGCCATCCCCTAAGGTTGGTACACACATATTGGCATCGTCAGCATATCACACCAGATCTAGAACCCCTCTACCTCATCCTCCTTCAAGTAATCCGAAAGGCAGGGAAAAGCTAAGATGGATGATATGGGTGGTATCCGGAAAGAAAATGTTGCGCACATAGAAAATGTTGAAACTTCGGACGGTTGGAGTACTCCGGCCCAGAATGATTTGGCCCTACGATTGGAACAGGAAATACTGGAATTGCAAGTGGAACTTGAGAAGGTCTGTAACTTGAAAAACCTCTCCCTCACCCTAATCGTCCAAGATATTAATTAGAAAATTTCCCAAAACACATCAAACCAACGTCCATAAAATCTGCACCCCATCAATATGCAACACCTCTCCAAAATCGTAATCTTTCACTAGTACCCTCTCTCCCTCAACACCAATATCTTTCGACTCAGTACACGTAAACAACTTACCATACTCCTAAAAATACCCCATAACCTATCCTCGATACGTAAAATTCAACTAATGATCACTACTGCTCTCAAACAACCAACACCTACCAAAATAACCCCATATAACCTTACCCCACTCTACTCAGCAAATATTATACACTCTAGAATTCGCCGAAAATGACATGCTCATTAAGAACATGGTAGATGATCTCAAGAAGCTCACAAGCTGAGTCCATGGTGTTGAAGGGGGAAAATGATTTTAGAGTCCAAATTATGAGGATGTATGCAGTTAGCGGGACGTGGAAGCTGCCAATAGGAACATCAAGAAGATACTAAGCAAAATATTAGAAAACCACAAGCAATGGTATGAGAAGTTACCATTCGCTTTATAGGGAAACCATACCACAGTCCGCACATCAATTGGGGAAACTCCCTATTTGCTGGTTTACGGTACCGAACTTGTCATTCTCGCCGAGGTTGAAATTCATTCTTTAAAGATCATACAAGAAGTTGAACTCAGTGATGTAGAATTGATAGAGAGCTACTATGAGAAATTAGCCCTCATAGATGGAAAAAGGATGAATGCAGTGTGTCATGGCTAGCTTTATCAGAACAAAATATCCAGAGCTTTCAACAAAAAGGTCAGACCAAGACAATTCACACTGGGCAACTGGTGCTGAAGTAAATCTTCCCATGTCACGATGAAGCCAAAGGAAAGTTTTCACCCAATTGGCAAGGGCCCTACATGGTTCCCAGGGTATTAACTAGAGGAGCATTCATACTTGAAGAAATGGACGAGAAGTTTGGCTAAATCCTATCAATTTCGACGCAGCCAAGAGATACTATGTTTAGATTGTTTACATTTCTTCATCTGATGTAACTGTAACTACTGTAGCGACTCGGCTAATAATTTTAAGAATTTATGCCCTGATCCCCTATTAACTGCATTCCTAGTGTTTGTTTACGCTATTGTGAGTTGCCGGGAGGATTTATTTAGAGTTTCGGAGAGTTTTTAGTCCCTAAATGAGAGTTTAAGTTTTGGAATTTAGACCGTAGTCGAGACAGTGTGAAGACAACCTCAGAATGGAATTTTGTTGGTTCTCTTAGCTCTATTGGGTGATTTCGGGCTTAGGGGCATATTTGGATTGTGTTTTGGAGGTCAGTAGCTTATTTAGGCTTGGAATGCCGAAAGTTGAATTTTGAAGTTTCCGATTCCATAGTGAGATTTTGATCTAAGGTTCGAAATGGAATTCAGAAGTTGGGATAGCTCCGTAGTGTTAATTGTTACGTATGTGCAAAACATTAGATCATTCAGAAGAGGTTTGATAGACTTTTTGATCGAAAGCGTAAATTGAGATTTTTTGAAGTTCTTAGGCTTGAATTCGAAGCTAATTGGTTGATTCTATATTGTTTGGGGTGTTTTGAATATTTGTATATGTTTGAATAGTGGTATTGGACTTGTTTGTATTTTTGGTTAAGGTTCCGGGGGCCTCGGGATTATTTTGGACGGTTGTCGAAAGAATTAGGAGTGGCTTCAAGTAGCTGAAGTTGTTGATCTTCTGTCATATCCACACTTGCTATTGGGGATCGCAGGTGCGGAGTCATAGAAACAGTGCTAGCATCGCAAAAACGGAAAGGGGAGAGCAAGCAGGGACCGCAAAAGTGGGAGCTTTATTGCAAAAGCGGCACTGCATCTCCGTAAAAGTTGTCGCAGGTGCGAAAATTAGGTTTTTAGTTCATTGTCATAGATGCGACTTTAGATTCGAAAAAGCGAGACTGCATGTGTGGTCGCATGGCCGCAGAAGCAGATTTACTGAGTAGAAAAGAGAAAAATTGATGGTTTGAGTTCATAAGTTGGAAAATAGAATTTGAGCTCGGTAAAGGGCAATTTTGGGAGGATAAAGAGGAAATAAGTGGGTAACGATTCCTAATCCCTCTCTAGTTGTGTTCCATTTATATATTGTTAGTTTTAACATTTAATTTCGCATTTGGGATGAAAAATTGAGAAAAAGTGGAGTCGAGTACATTAGGCAATTGATTTAAATAGATTTGGGCCATCTAGAGTCGAGTATTCGTGGCAAGAGCATGGTTTCGGGTTGATTTTGAGTCGATTCGAGGTAAATGGCTTTTCTAACCTTGTGTGGGGAAACTCCCCTTAGGATTTGGTAATTATGATATTTGAAATACCTTGTATGTGAGGTGATGAGTGCATACTTGTGCTAATTGTTGAAGAATCATGTTATCATTAAGCAACTTTAATTGCGTTTCCTTTCCTTTCCTACTTATACTACTTGAACTTTATGCATGTTGTTAGCTTAGGGAAGTATGTCTAATTGACCTATTTGCATTATCTGCTCAAACTGCCTTATTTAGATTATGTGCATCATGCTAGGTTAGAAATATTTTTTTTACCTTTATATGAAATTTGAATTAAATTAAGTACTCTTCGTGTTGCTGCTCTGCGTTTACTTTGGGACTACGGGACAGTATCACAATTGATTCCCCCTGCCTATTTACTTTGGGAGTAGGGATTTGTATTCTGGGATATCCTCTGCACATATATTGATTCGGACTGTAGTGTGGGATACCGAGAGATCCCCATCACGTATATTAAAGATACTATCCTTGGGATAGCGAGAGATTCCCAACATATATATTATGGATACTAAGAGATCCTCGAGATACCGAGAGATCCCTAGCGTAGATATTGAGGATACCAAGAGATCCTTGAGATACCAACAGATCGCAGCATACATATTGAGGATTACTAAGAGATCCCCGATTGTTATCTCTTTGTTGAGCGGTATTCCTTTTGTGATTATTTTGTCTCTGTTATAGTTGTTGTTATTCTCATTATTATGTGTTATTTCTCAATGTTAGCATTTAATTATATTTTCGTATGCTATACCGTTTTACCTTGTCTTTTTAGCTAAAATTAGTAAGGCCCTGACCTTCCTCGTCACTACTTGACCGATGTTAGGCTTGTCACTTACTGAGTACCGCTATGGTATACTCATGCCCTTTCTGCGCATGTTTTTCATATGCAGATCCAGGTACTTCAACTCATTCCTACTATTCTTGAGGCAAGGTGATTCACCAGAGACTTCACGGTATATCTGTCGCTTCTGTAGACCGAGTAGTCCCTTTCCATTCTCTCTTATAGTATTAGCCCTTCTGTATTTAAGTTTGTTTAGACATTATGGAGATAGAGTCTCATGTAGTATTCATAGCTTGTGATCTCATTAGATTCCGGGTTTTGGGAATTGATCAATTTTTGAGATGTTGTATTGGTAGTGCCAAGCGGTATCTTAAAAGCTTCTATATTTGTTTATCTTCAATTTTTATTAGATTTTTCGCATTTTGGTTCTTTTTTTTTGCAGTTGTTAAGCTTACCTAGTTGTAGAGACTAGGTGTCATGACGCCAGTTCACAGAGAGCGAACTTGGGTCGTAACAAGTTGATATCAGAGCTCAAGGTTCATAAGAATCATGAATCACAAGCTAGTTTATTAGAGTCTCGCAGATCGGTACGAAGGCATTTGTACTTATCTACGAGAGGCAATCTAACTGTTAGGAAAATTCCACTTCACTTGATTTCCTTGTCGTGCGAAATTTTGATATCACCATTCTAAACTTATATCTTTTATTTTCTCACAGATGGTGAGGAAACGTGCTACCCAAGATGATCAGGCACCCGCGCCCCCTACTAGAGCTGTCAGAGGCCGGGGCTGGGCTAGAGTCCAAGGACATGCACGTGGTACATCCAATGCAAGCTACCACCGAGGAGCCACCAGCAATTCCAGCCAGAGCCCAGGAACCTGATACACCTACTGCTACTACTACTCCAACACTACATCAGACTATGGCATATTCATGAGCATTTACACCACTCTGGCTCAGGCAGGGTTGCTTCCCCTTGCTACAGCCACATCTCAGGCCGTGGGAGGAGCACAGAATCCTGATGCCCACACTTTTAAGCAACGAGTGCATGTGGAGAACGTCGCAAAAATTATTCTTGTACAACCTACAGTCGCAGATCAGCCCTAGGGTAGAGCAGCGGCTTCTGAGGATGAGCAGCTGAGGCTTGAGAGGTTTAAGAAGTACAAGCCTCTTGTATTTAGTGGTCTAGCATAAGATGATACCCTGGGATTTCAAGATGAGTTCTACTGTATCCTCTATACCATGGGTATATCCGGATCGAGTTTGGTTTCTTTCACTACTTTCCAGCTTCGAAGAGCCACTTATGAGTTGTGGCATACTTATGAGTTAGACAGTCAGAACGAGGTGACTTCCCTGATTTGGACTCAATTTTCAGATATGTTCCTGAGAGAGTATGTTCTTCACAGACTCAGGGACACATTGGGCGCAGATTTTCAGCATCTGCGCTAGGGTACTATGACTATCTCGAAGTATGCTATCAGTTACACTAGCTTGGCTAGACATGCACCAACTTTGGTTTCTACTATTTGCGAGATGATCTACCGGTTTATTGAGGGGTTAATAACCATCATCAGGCCTATCATGGCTTGTGAGTTGGAGATGGATATTTCTAATCAGCAGGTGGTGAGCATCACTAGAAGTATTGAGGATATAGATGACAGGGATAGAGATGAGAGGGAGGCTAAGAGGTCTCGAGAGTCAGGCCATTATTCTAGTGCATGTGCCCCAACTGCAAGTTATCATGGTAGGGGTTATATGCATCACCTCGTTCATTCAGCTCTTCCAGCAGCCAGCGGTATTCCAGCTCCTCCTAGGCCTCAAGAGCCTTATTATGCACCTCCAGTATCTAGTACACCTCCTGCGCAGGGTGCTTTCAGAGGTCAATCCAGAAGACCTGGACCGAGCCAGTCACAGCCTCCACATTCTCCTAGACCTTTTTTTTGAGTGTTGTGACACATGCCATGTGGTGAGGGACTGCCATACACATGGGAGAAGTGCACCTCCGTAAAATTCTCATCCATAGAGTGCCCTGTAGAGTTCTCATGCTATGGTTACAGCTCCCGTTCCTGCCCCACCTACTCATCCAACTAAAGGTAGAGGCTGGAGAGATAGAGGTCACCCTATAGGGGGAGGCCATGCCAGATATTATGCCCTTCTTGCCCGTAGCGAGGTGGTTTCCTCAGATTCTGTCATCACAGTTATTGTCCTAGTTTTTCACAGAGATGCATTGGTTCTATTCGATCCGAGCTCCACTTATTCTTATGTGTCTTCTTATTTTACCCCTCATTTGGGTGTATACCGGGATTCTTTGAGTTTCGCTACTTATGTTTCTACTCATATGGGATATTCTCTTGTTGTGGATCGCATTTATCAGTTGTGTTTAGTTGCTCTTTGTGATTTTGAGACCAGAGTCAATTTATTATTGCTCAGCATGGTTGATTTTTATATTATATTGGGCATTGACTGGTTGTCTCCCCATTATGCTATTCCTGATTGTCACGCCAAAATTGTGACGCTTTCTATGCCAGGTTTACCGCGAATTGAGTGGATGTGTGTTTTAGATCACACTTCCAGCAGATTTATTTCTTTCCTTAAGGCTTAGTGAATGGTTGAGAAGGGGTGTGACACATATCTACCTTATATGAGAGATGTCAGTATTGATAACCCTATAGTTGATTCAGTCCCAGAAGTACGGGATTTTTCTGATGTGTTTCCAGTTTACCTTCTGTGCATGTTGCCCGATAGAGATATTGAATTTGCCATTGATTTGTTTCCGGGCACTCAGTTCATTTCTATTCCTCTGTATCGTATGGCTCATGCTGAGTTGAAAGAGTTGATAGATCAGTTATAGGAATTACTTGATAAGGGTTTTATTCAACCTAGTGTATCACCTTGGGGTGCTCTTGTCTTGTTTGTGATGAAAAATAATTGTTCTATGTGGATGTGCATTGATTATCACCAACTGAACAAAGTTACAGTGAAGAATTGTTATCTTTTTCCTCGTATTGATGATTTGCTTGAACAGCTACAGGGTGCCCGAGTGTTTACTAAGATTGACTTGCGTTTAAGTTACCAACAGTTGAAGATTCGGGAGCTAGATATCCTGAAGACTACATTCAGTACCGGGTATGGTCATTATGAGTTCCTTGTTATGTCATTTGGGCAATCCAATGCCCAAGGAGCCTTTATACATTTGATGCACAGTGTGTTCCAGCCATATCTTGACTCGTTCATCATTGTCTTTATTGTTGATATTCTAGTGTACTCCCATAGTCTAGAAGATCACGAGCAACACTTGAGGATAATGCTTCAGACATTGATGGAGAAAACGTTAATGCAAAGTTCTCGAAATGTGAATTTTAGTTGGATTTTGTGGCACTTTTAGGCCACATGGTATTGGGTGAGGGTATTCAGGTGGATCCGAAGAAAGTGAAGTTAGTGCAGAGTTGGCCCAGACCGTCCCCAGCTACAGTGATCGGCAGTTTGTTAGCTTGGCGGGTTATTACTATTGATTTGTTGATGGGCTTTTATCTATTGCAGCCTATATGACCAGGCTGACCAAGAAAGGTGCTCTGTTCCAGTGGATGGAAAGTGTGAGGCGAGCTTCCAAAAGCTAAATATAGCTTTGACTACAGCCTTATCTTTATATTGCCAATAGGTTTGGGGTCTTATACTCTCTAGTGTGATGCTTCGACGATTGGACTTGGAGCGGTATTGATGTACGACAGTAGAGTGATTGCCTATGTGTCCATACAGTTGAAGGTACATGAGAAAAAATTGTCCTATCCATGACCTCGAGTTAGCTACTATTGTTCATGCCTTGAAAATCCAGGCGTCATTATTTTTACGGTATGCCTTGTGAGATTTATATTGATCACCAAAGTTTGCAGCATCTATTCAAGCAGAAGGGTCTTAATTTGTGCCAGAGGAGGTGGTTAGAGTTACTAAATGACTATGATATCACTATTATGTATCACCTAGGCAAGGCCAATGTGGTGGTCGATGCTTTGAGTTGTCGGTCAAAGAGTTTGGGGAGTTTGTCTTATTTAGCAGTAGCAGAGAGGCCCATGGCGATGGATGTTCTGGCTTTAGCCAGCCAGTTTATGAGATTGGATCTTTCGGAGCCCAATCGGGTTCTAGCTTGTGTTGTCTCTGGGTCTTCCTTGTTTGATCGTATCCGGGAGCGTCAGTTTGATGACACTCATTTTCTTGTCCTCAAGGAACAAGGTTTTGTATGGTGATGCCAAATATGTGGCTATTGGTAATGTGTGGTATTGAGGATGCACGGTCGGGTTTGTGTACCCAATATTAATGGGCTTCAAGATTTTAGAAGAGGGCCATTGTTTGTGGTATTCCATCCATCTGGGTGTCGTGAAGATGTACCAGGATTTGAGGCAACGCTATTGGTAGAGGTGGATGAAGAAAAATACAGTTGTGTTTGTTGCTCGGTGCCTCAATTATCAGCAGGTGACATATGAACTCTAGAGACCGGGTGGATTGCTTCAGTAGATAGAGATTCAAGAGTAGAATTGGGAGAGCATCACCGTGGACTTCGTAGTTGCAATCACATGGACTTTGAGGAAGTTCGATGCCATTTGGGTGATTCTGGATTGGCTGACCAAGTCCCCGCATTTCGTTCCTATGTGTACTCCTATTCTTCATAGCAACCGGTAGAGATTTATATACGAGAGATTGTTCGTCTAAATGGAGTCCTAGTTTCCATCATTTCAGATAGCGGTACTCAGTTCACATCATAGTTCTGGAGGGTCGTACAACATGAGTTGGGTACTCGGGTGGAACTGAGTACATCATTTCACCCATAGAAAGATGGAAAATCTGAGCGCACTATTCAAATTCTTGAGGATATTCTCTATGCGTGTGCGATTGAGTTTGGAGGGTGTTAGGATCAGTTCTTGCCATCGGCAGATTTTGCCTACAACAACAGTTATCAGTCCAATATTCAGATGGCAACGTATGAACCTTTATATGGTAGGCGGTGTAGATCCTCGGTGGGTTGGTTTGATCAGAGTGAGGCTAGATTATTGGGCACAAACTTGGTTCAGGATGTTTTGGAGAAGATTAAGGTAATTTAGGATAGACTCCGTACAACCCAGTCTAGAGAGAAGTGTTATGCGGACCAGAAAGTTTGCGATGTTTCCTATGTGGTTAGAGAGCAGGTTCTACTTAAGGTTTCGCCTATGAAGGGAGTTATGAGATTTGGGAAGAAAGGGAAATTGATTCCGAGGTTTATTGGTCCTTTTGAGATATTGAGGCATTTTGGGGAGGTTTATGAGCTTTTCTTACTTCCCAGCTTGGCAGGAGTTCACCCAGTGTTTGATGTTTCGATGCTTCAAAGGTATCATGGTGATCTATCACACGTGTTAGATTTCAATTCATTCCAGTTGGAAAAGGATCTATCTTATGTTGAGAGCCAGTGGAAATATTGGACGGGCAGGTTAAAAAGATAAGGTCAAAGAACATTGCATCAGTGAAGGTTCAGTGGCGGGGTCAGCCTGTCGAGGAGGCAACATGGGAGATCGAGCAGGATATGCACAGCCGTTACCCTCATCTTTTCACTACTTCAAGTATATCCCTATTCTCGTTCGAGGATGAATTAATGTTTAAGTGTAGGAGGATGTAACGTTCCAGACGGTCCTTTAATGAATTTGTGCCCCGATCCCCTATTAACTTTCATTTCCCGTGTTTGCTTCTACAATTGTAAGTTGCCGGGAGGATTTATTTAGAGTTTCAGAGAGTTTTTGGACACTTAGTCCCTAAATGAGAGTTTACGTTTTAGAAGTTGGACCATAGTCAGAACATGGTGAAGACGGCCTCGAAATGGAATTCTATTGGTTCTTTTAGCTCTTTTGGGTGATTTCGGATTTAGGGGCATGTTCGGATTGTGTTTTGGTGGTCCGTAGCATAATTAGGCTTGAAATGCCAAAACTTAAATTTTTAATGTTTCCGGTTCGATAGTGAGATTTTGATCTAAGGGTCATAATGGAATTCCGAAAGTTGGAGTTTCTCCATAGTGTTGAATGTGACGTGTGTACAAAATTTCAAGTCATTCGGACGAGGTTTGATAGAAATTTTGATCGAAAGCGTAAATTGAGTGTTTTTGAAATTCTTAGGCTTGAATCCGATGCTAATTGGTTGAGACGATGTTATTTGAGGTGTTTTGAAGAATTGTTAAGTTTGAATAGTTGTGTAGGACTTGTTCGTATTTTTGGTTGAGGTCCCCGGTGCCTCCGAATGATTTCGTAAATTTTCAGAAGAATTGGGAGTGTCTTGATGAAACTGAAGCTGCTGATCTTCTGTCATAACTGTACCTGTGGTTGGGGCCCGCAGGTGCAGAGTCGTAGAAGTGGCACTAGCATAGCCGAAGCGGAAAAGTGAAGAGCCAGCATGGACTACAGAAGCAACATCACATCTGCATAAAAGTGGTCGTAGATGCAACTTTAGTTCCGCAAAAGCGGGACCACAGATGCGGTTCCATGGCTGCAGAAGTGGATTTACTAGGTAATAAAGAGAAAAATCGAGGTTTTAGTTCATAAGTTGGAAAATCAAATTTGAGCTCGGTAGAGGGCGATTTTGGGAGGATGTGGAAGAGGAAATATGTGGGTACTGATTCCTAATTCCTATCTAGTTGTGCTCCATTAATCTATTGTTAGCTTTAACATTTAGTTTCAGATTTGGGATGAAAAATTGAGAAAAGGTGGAGAAAAGTTCTTATGCCTAATTTTGGGGTTTTGATCTCAAGTTTGATATCGGATTGGAATAATTTTGGTATAAATGAACTTGTGGGATTATGAGGATTCTAAATTTGTAAATTTTATCCGATTTCGTGACATGGGCCTGAGGGGCGTTTTTGTTATTTTTCCTATTTTTGTCGTATTAGCTTAGAATTAATTAGTGAAATCAATTACTTGAAGTTATGTTTACATTGTGCAATTGATTTGAACAAATTTGGGCCACTTAGAGTTGAATACTCGTGGCAAGAGCATGGTTTCGGGTTTATTTTGATTCGGTTCGAGGTAAGTGGCTTGCCTAACCTTGTGTGAGGAAACTCCCCATAGGATTTGGTATTGTTGATATTTTAAATGCCTTGTACGTGAGATCATGAGTGTGTACTTGTGCTAATTGTTGAAGAATCACGTTTCCATTAAGCAACTTTAACTGTGTTTCCTTTCCTCCTTATACTACTTAAAGTTTAAGCTTGTTGTTAGCTTAGGGATATATGTCTAATTGGCTTATTTTCTTTATGTGCTCAAATTGCCTTATTTTGATTATGTATAGCATGCTAAGTTCGAACTACCCGTTTTACCTTGATATGAAATTTGTATTGAATTAAGTACTCTTCATGTTGTTGTTGTGTGTTTACTTTGGGACTACGAGACGATATCCGGAGAGATCCTCCTGCTTGTTTGCTTTGGGACTACGTATTTGTGTTCTGGGAGATCCCCTGCACATATATTGATTTAGACTGTAGTGTGGGATTCAGAAAAATCCCAACACGTATATTGAGGATAGTAAGAGATCCTTGGGATACCGAGAGATCCACAGCATATATATTGAGAATACTAACAGATCCTCGGGATACCCAGAGATCCCCAGTGTACATATTGAGGATACTAAGAGATCCTCGGGATACTGAGAGATCCCCGATTGTTATCTCTGTGTTGAGCGATATTCTTTTTGTATTTATTTTGTCTCTGTTATAGTTGTTGTTATTCTCATTATCTTGTGTTATTTCTTACTGTTAGCATTTCGTTACATTGTCGTATTCTATACTGTTGTTAGGCTTGGCACTTACTGAGTACCGTTGTGGTGTACTTATGCGCTTTATGCACATGTTTTTCATGTGCAGATCTAGGTACTTCAACTCTGCCCTACTACTCTTGAGGCGAGGTGATTCACCAGAGACTTCGAGGTATATCTGCCGCGTCCACAGACCGAGGAGTACCTTTCCATTCTCTATTATAGTATTAGCCCTTATGTATTTACTTTTGTTTAGACATTCTGGAGTTAGAGTCCCATGTAGTATTCATAGCTTGTGATTTTATGAGATTCTAGATTTTGGGAATTGTTCAGTTGTTGAGATCTTGTATTGGTATATGCCACGCGACATCTTAAATGCTTCTATGTTTGCTTATCTTCAGTTTTTATTTGTTTTTCCACATTTTGGTTCTTTCTCCGTGATTTTTAGGCTTACCTAGTCGTATTGACTAGGTGTCATCACGACAGTTCACGCAGGGAGAACATGGGTTGTAACAACTACCCTTGACCCGATTCTCGTTTAAGAGGGGATACATAGGCAACCATGTGGGTTCAGTCACATCTTAATAAAATCTTTGTTTTTCCAAAACTAGAAAGTGGGGAGGAATTTTGAGGAGGACCCTCAAAGTTCTGGAGCAAGTCCAGCCAATGTCATCATGTGCAGGATAGCCTAGAAAATTAGTAAAGTAACTGGGGCAAAATTCTCAAAATTTTGGAACAGATCCAACAAACTTCGTTTCATGCAAAACAGTTGAAGGATCACTTACTAAACTAGGGTAGGATTTTCAGGATTACCCTCAAAATTCCAACGCAAAGAAGCCGCAACGTCTCTAAAAGTGTCGTAGTCATTAGTTCATCTAATTTTCCCCATATTATATACTGCTATGTTTTCTAAACATAAGTACATATCTTTTTAGAACTTTATTTCTATGACAACCAAGTGTTACCTAGGGCAACTCAAATAGGATTTCCAGAGCAAAACAAAACAGAAAAAGGCACGAATCAACCTCCCTTAATAAAGTCATGATTTTTCTTTGGATGCAGGAATAGGGAATAAATACAAGCACATGCGCCTTAAAATCATTACCTTCATAACAATCGGACCGCCAGGCGCAAATATATCTCCAGCTAAAAAGGAGTAACATGTACTCGACTTATTTTGTTTGGCGCGTCAAGAATCATGTCGCGCGTACGTGTCCACAATTAATCACACTTTATTAGTATAAAGAAAGTTTGGTCGAATTTGGGCAAACGCATACCTAAATTTATTTTTTAGAAAAAAATCGTAATTATGTTACACAAACGTATATATAATCACGATAATAGACTAAGCCGTGCCTAAAGAAAGCTATGAATGTTTATAGTATTTTCTACACTAGTTAGTATTAATGTGAGGGGCACAAGTTATGGATTTCATTTGTGGATGGCACGCCTCACTTGCAATAACTGATTATAACAGTGCTCAAGCTCACGTTTTGGCCTAAACCTAAGATCTAGCAGTTGCTGCAGATTTAAAGAAGAGAAAATCTTACTTTATACCCATTAATTCCAAACTATTTACCATTTAATGCCTAGGCCCAAACTATTTACTACTCCTACTCATGCGGCCAAATTATTTACAATCTAGTTTATTTGGGTTTTAGGGTTTTGGAAAAATCATAGAATAGCAATTTGGTGCACTAGAAACTAACTTTTTCATCTCGGTGTTGTTCAAACTAGTTTGTTTCAAGAAATTGAGGACTAAATCGGGATCTTATAAGGATTTCCTTGAAGTTACCTTGGAAGATGTAGAAGTTACTTTTTCTTTGGAGAATCCTAGAGAATTAACCAGGTATACCAAGAAATGTATCAGGGCAGGAGATGGGGGTTGCACTTATTGAGTAGAAATATTGAAATACAGCTACTGCTTTGCCTATGAATCGGACGACAATATCGATTAGCTATAATAGATTCACAAAAAAACTCCATCGTCAATTGAAATATTAGATGCCAAGCAATGTGGTCAAAACTTGGGCATTGAGAGGGTTAGTTTATAGAAGCAGCTTGCTTCTTTTAATTACTAATTTATTTTTGCGTTTACCATAATTTCTCTAGTTGATTGCTAGTTTTTTGCATTTTTTCCCAAAATTATCTACTTCATCTACTTGGGGTCCAAGTCAGATTACAGTCTTTTTGTTAACGAAGATGAAGCTGAACAGCTCTGTGGGGTTCTTAACTTATTCAGCGTGATAAAGAAGTTGATGTACTTGTGTCTCGAGGAACATGTTTTTGTATTTTCTTCAAAATTCCCTGCAAGTGGCATTGAGCATCTATTATTTGAATATATTTGGAATTGATCAAATTTCAGTTGCTTGGCATTATTAGCTAAACTAACGAAGATTATGTGGATCAATTAATGAAAATGACTTGTTTCAATTGTACTCCACTTTTTTCTATATTGTTCTTTCCCTAGCTCTTGCTCTTGCCTTGGGTTAATATTTTTATTTTAAAATTTTCTTATTTGATTCAAAATATATGATATTTAATATTTCTTATAATACCTTCTGGAAGTACATGCTAAAATTTGATAGCATTTGAGCTGATTTGAGGTGATTCAGATCGGAATTTTCAGCTGAAAATCAAAAAAGAACACTACTACCCAATAGTCTACTACTACGGTACACAATATGTTGTAGGAGTGTATAGCTATACAGCAACAGTATACTATTATAGTTTATAATATATTGCAACGGTATGTTGTAATAATTGATGAAGAACATAGTTACCTAACAGTATAACGCTACAGTATTCAATATACTATAGTATATAGTTATACTGCAATGGTATACTATTATACTATATAATATATTGTTATAGTATATTGTAATAGTATAAAATATACTGCAACAATGTATTTTAATAGTATACAATATACTATAATATTATACTTATTACCCGTAAATTCACATTCTTTTCCCCTTTTAATTTGATTTAAGATTTTACCTAGCGTGAGGGGAAAATTGAAAATTCAAAAAAAATTATTATATTATGCTATATAATATAACGGTATACTCTTACAATTATATCCTTTTATTATTTTTTAAAATTTTTATTGATGATTGATATTGTTTCAGTTTAATAATTGAATTAATTTTTTTAACTCTTTCCATAAAATTGCATACCCAGTTGGTATAGTTATATACTGTATTGGTATCATATGTAGTTAATATTTTAATTGTATTAGCCACATTTAATTGGTACATAATTTAATTTTTCTTTAGTAATAATATAAAATAAAAACAATAATAAAAAATAGTGAGTAAATAAAATTATATTATGAAGAGAAAAACAAAATAAAGAAAAGAAATTAAATGAAATTATAAAAGGAAAAAAAAGAAGAAAACGAGAAAAAAAGAAAAGGAGAAAAGAAAAAAAGAAGGAAAAAAGAAAAGAAAAGAAGCATAAAAATAAAAAAAATTGGAAAATAAAGAAAAAATTTCTCACAAAAATTACTATGGGTAAAAAATAAATAGGTAAATAACGGTAAATAATTTTGTTTTTGTGAGTAACTGTATCAAAACCCCCTTTAAAGAATAACTGAAACCATCTAAATGTAACAGAAGTACTAGTATAACACTAAAAGGGTTTGGGATTATTGGGCTCCACTTAAGCCCAAGTAAGTTAGAATGGGCTAGAGTCAGCATCAAGCCCAAAATACATTCAGCAAGACTTTATGGGCGTGAAATTATACATTAAAAAAGAGAAATTTTGATAAATAGATATCTTTTAGGGGTAATTAGTTCTCTATAGATACTATTTGTTATATTACAGCTTATAGATACATTTTAGATGTTTTAAGATATATTTGATGTATTTAGGTTATTATATTCTTGAATTTAGAAAAAAGCGGCGTGAATCATGGAAAACGTGTTAATAAGATGTTGTATTCAATTTTATTCAAGAGTTGAATCATTGAATACAGTAACGTATATTTCTTTTAAAAGAGACATTTCAACTGATTAAAAACGGAAAAAAATTAATCTAGCAAATAGTTTCCTAATATAACTCAACTAACACAATTATATCACCCATAATAAGTATTTCTCCCTCCATCAACGATTTTCCATGCGAAAGTATCCAAAAATAGGGGATTCTGTTGATTTTCAAATCTCCCTTCTTTCTTTTCATGTTCTTTTGCTACAGTTCGTAGAAATCAATTTCCAACCAAGAAAAATTGAGATTGATACAATTGTATATAGAAATATGTTCAAATTCGATTTTGCATATGGCATATGTTCAAATTCGATTTTGCATATGGCATATGTTCAAGAAGCTCTTCAGACATACACAACGCTTGAGAAAAACAACCAGGAGATGCTTACCTTGAATGAGCAATGTCTACTCGAATGACTGTATGTTTCTTTTTATTTAGGTATCTATTTCCTATATATATCCATGGTACAGGGTATTTAACTGTATATATTTCAAGGTAGCAATGGAAGTTGTATCCTATATTCAGTCAAGACTACTCTAATATTCTGCTAGCATTCATCTAGCATATATTATAATATATTCAATGTATTTACATGTATATATATGTATGTCTTTGAATTCTATATGTAAAAGTATAGTTGTATCTACTATAATTGTATTTTAATACAAAATATATTATGATTCTTAAAACTAAATAAAATTGTAATACTATATATGAACAGCATATTTAATACGTCTATTCTTACATATATGTATGATTTATTTTTTAAAATGTAGGTGGTGCCATCGATTGAATATTTGCATACGGTGAACCATGAAGGAAGACATTACACATTATTCATTTTAGAGAGAAAAATGCAGTTGTGGGCGGTTCCAAGTCAGCGAATTACCGTGCCCACACGATTTGGCTGTCATGAAGAGCAAGTTTCTAGTGCCAGAAGATTATTGCTCTGATTATTACAAATCAAAGTCTATTGTAATGACATATGAGATGCCTATGTATCCTTTGCCGGACTGGAAATAATGGAATATACCAGCACATGTAGCAGATGAAGTTTTATTGCCATCCAAATGGAAAGAACCTCCCGGAAAACCAAAGAAGAAGCGTGATAAGCCCTTCATTGAATTGTTGCAGAAGATAAAATAACATTCGTGTAGCATATGTGGGCAATAAGGAAATAATAAGCGTACTTGTAGAAATGCTCCACATTGAAATTAGTTAACAATCTGACATGTATTAATGAAAAATAATTTGTTATAGATTCTGGTGTGATTTCGAATATATTTTGGATATACTTAGTTGGTGTATTAAATCTGAATATGTAATTAAAATAAGACCATTGTATCTTTATTATATATGAATATAGATGAATACAATCATTAAATACATTGAACTGATGATTCTTTTTGGAATACATATTATACATCAGAGAGTTAATATGATTTATGAATGTAAATGTAACGACCCAACCGGTCATTTTGAACTTTTACACTTTGATCGCCAGTTCTCCGGCTTGACTTGCCCCGTGTTCGCATAGAGAAGTTTGGGCAGGCTAGCTTTTTCTCTTCGCGATCGCAGCCAAAGGGTCACATTCGCATAGATAGGAAAAGGAAAGGGTTCTATTTGCATGGGTGTATTTGTGTTCGCATAAGAGGAATTGGGTCAGGTGGATTGGAAGTGAAATTTGTGCTTAGCGTTCGAGGGAATGGAGTCGCATTCGTGGAGGGTTGCCTAAGTAAAGCTACGCGTTTGCGAGGTTGTTGTCACATTCGTGTTGAAGCATTTTGGTCAATAGAATTGTTCTGCTTCACGAACGCGACGCTTTGACCGCGTTCGCGAAGAAGGATTATTAAGTGCTAGGCAGAAGGGTTATAAACATCTCATCCGTGGGTTGGAGCTTATTTTAACTCTATTGTTGGAAATTTTTGAGAAATTTTGAAGGGAATTGAAGAGGGATTCAAGGGAAATCGTTTGGAGGTAAGATTTATGAACTTAAAACTTGTTTTTATTGTGAAATCCACCTAGAAATTCATGGAAACTTAGCGAAAATGGAAGAACTAGTGCTTGGGATTTTGAGATTTTAAATTGGAATTTAAGGGGCCATTTGGACTTCAATTTTGTGTTCTTTATATGCATAGACTCGTCGAGAGATAAGGAACTCGTTGATGTAAAAAATTTTGAGTTTTGAGAAGTGGGCCCAGGGCTCGGGTTTTAGTAATTTCGGGATTTGTGTCTGTTATTGATTGTTTTCGCTTGGATTTTGTTCCTTAGCGTATTGTGATGTATTCGCTCTGATTTTGGATAGATTCGACGCATGTGGAGGTCGATTAGAGGGTCAAAGGCATCGCAAGCTAGAGATTTTGTCGGTTCGAGGTGAGTAATGATTGTAAATGATATTCTGAGGGTTTGAAACCCCAAATTGCACATTGTAGTACTATATGAAGTGACTTGCACGCCGGATAGCGAGCATGGGGTAGAGCACCGTTGGGGATTGCGACTTGGTCTGTCCCGATTGATGATTTTATCGTGTATTTGACTGAAACTTATTTGTTATCATCATGACTAGGGCTGATTTCCATATTTGGGCTTCGTTCCAGCTATTTGAACCCCTTCGAGGATGATTGTTGATATTTCCTTACTATTTTAATTTTATACTTGAACTCAGTCATGTATTTTTCCATTGTTTTCAAAATTCAGCCAAGTTTACTTTGCTTTAACACTTGAAATGATATTTCCAACAATATTTTTGGGTTGAGCATCATGTTTTACAGTTGTCCGAGGGAGGGGCTTATGTGATTTTTGACTAAGTAACGCCGAAGGCTTGTGTTGCGAGGATACTTTTGGATCTGGTTGCATGCTGCAGCAGGGAGATACTGATACTGATATGAGGCCGAGGGCCTAAATTTGATGCCACGAGATGGCTTGATATTGGGTTTGGGCCGTAGGGGCCCCTTCCGAAGTCTGCACACCCCTAGTGAGCGCCTCGACGATAAATGGATTGGGCTGCACGCTGCAGTGGTATGTGGATCGGGTTGTACGCTACAGCGATACCGATACTATTTTTATGTGCTTACTTATTTAATTGTCCGCCATTATCTGTTATTGTGATATTTCGTGTGATATCTACCTAATTGCCTGGCGTTTTTTGTTGAATAAGTGTTGTGCCGAGGGGCGGGTCTCTACGCTTATCTGCACAAATTGGTTGCATTCATTTGCATAATCCTCGGAAAGCCATTTTCAAAAGAGGTTTAAACAAAGCAAAGATGTTTCTCTAAAAATTTCACAGCTTCACTGTTCTTTCTCAAAAGAGTTTCACACTGATTTTATATAGCATGATGATTTGTTATACGTGATTTCTTACTGCTCATCTGTTATTTTATTACTCAATGAGTTGGAGTACTCTCTTTACTCCCTGCATTTCGTGTGCAGATGTAGGTATTTATTCACCTGGTAGCGGATTTTGTCTGATTGGAGGCAAAGCTAAACGATTTTAGCAAGGTGACTGCCAGCGTTCGCAACATCGTTTTCTCTCTCTTTTTTTCTAACTCTTGTTCCATGTATTTTTAGACCTTGTAGAATTGTATTCACACTCTAATAGATGTTCGTGACTTGTGACACCCCGATTTGGGCTGTGTTGAGTTATACTCCTGCTAATTATTGTTATCACTAACTCATATTTATACTGCTTAAGAACTATTTAATCGTTCAAAAGGATGAATTGGGTTTAGTTGGCTAGCCTTGTCCTTACGAGAGGCACCATCATGACCGTGTTTGGGTTTGGGTAGTGACAAGTTGGTATCAGAGCCTAGGTTACTAGGTCTCACGAGTTATGAGCAAGTTTAGTAGAGTCTCGTGGATCGGTACGGAGACGTCTATATTTATCCTCGAGAGGCTGCAGAACCTTTAGGAAAACTTTGCATTCTTGAATTCTTATCATGCATCCTCGATTCAGCTTAAAAAGTAACTTTTGAACTTCCTTCCACGCGTTCGTATGTGCGCATAACTTCTTAGTATCAGATATGCCTTGATGGCAAGTGATTCCTTAATCGAGAGGCGAGATGTGATCTCTGTGAGTTTGATGTTGGGTCAGTTTGAAGGACTTGAGGCCATATCTTTTCCCATGGATTGAGCACCGAGGTTCTGATTATGTGAGTAAGTGCTTCAAAATTATATGTTTGGTATTGTCCCTATTAGTGGGAGTGTCGGTTGGATAGCTATGTGACGGGTATGTTAGTACTGCCAGTTATATTCATATGATTTGGAAAACGACAAAAAGGGTCTGCTGAAGGATAGAAGAACTATTAGGTACTTGAATTCCATCGTGATTCGAGGTATAGCCTCGAGTTATAGGAATGTGAAGAATCTTTTCATGTTTCTAGTTGGGAGTGAAGTAAAGTTCATGTTGCGATATGAGTTAAGACTCTGAAAGGATAAGCGACTACGTAATGTTTGTGACAGTGGAAGGTATACAGAAATATCATATTGAGGCGAAGCAGGTAGTTATCTCCTGCGGACTGCTCTGAGTTGACTTCGATCAACATTTGAGCAAAAATACTTGGATCTGTATTCTAACGGTTCCGATGGATCCATATCGTGATTAAGGACTTGGGCGGATTCTCGGAATCGAATTTAGAAGTCTCTAACTTGACATAATTCGTTGAAAACTAGCAATTTAAAGGTTTAAAAAATTCTTAAGTTTGACCGTAGGTTGACTTTATTGCTATCGGATTTTGATTTTGGTTCCGGAACTTAGTAAAGGTTCATTCCAGTATTTATGACTTGTTTGAAAAATTTGGTTCAAAACAGAGTTCGAGGCATTATTTTGGTGTTCTAATCGTGCGAGCGAGTTTGTATTATTTTTTTGACTTGTGTGCATGTTTAGTTTGGAGCCCCGAGGGCTTGGGTGAGTTTCAGATAGGCTTCATAGTGGTTTTGAACTTAGAAAAAGTAGTTGGTATATCTAGTTCTGGTGCCGGTCTCTGATCTCGCAATTGCAAATATCCAAATCCCTGTCAGGTTTGTATTTGAGAATGCGGACCATTTCTTCGCATTTGCGAAGAATGGCTGGGTCAGAAGGGAATCAAATTTAGGTCGCATTTGCAGAGAGCCAGAGTTCACATTTGCGAATAAATCATTGCAAATGCGATGATTGCAAATATGCAGCTTCTTCGCATTTGCGAAGTATGTCTCGCAATTGCGGGGTTCGCAATTATAAATCCCAGGTTGCATTTGCAAATTCTCCACCAGGTCAAATGCCGAGATAGACAGGATTTTAGCTCATTTATTCAAATTCTCGACTAAACACCTTAGAGGCGATTTTCCAAAGAGCTTTTTTCCTAATTTCTTTGGTAAACAACTTCAATCTACTTTTTTTTCATTTACCTATTACATTTCATATGTTTTCATCATTAAATCTAGGATTTTCATGGTAGAAATTGGAGATTTGGGTAGAATTAGAAATTTTTGTAAAATTAGAATTCAGATCTCGAATTGAGGTCGGATTTCGAAACGAATTACATAACTAGACTTAGGGGTGAATGAACAATCCATTTTGGTCCGATTTTGGGTTTTGATCAAGCGGGCTCGTGGGTTGACTTTTGTTGACCATTACAGTAATGATCTAGATTGAATCTCTTTCTTTCGTGACTAGTTTCTAAAGCTTATTGAATTATTTGGTCGGTAATTTGTTAGATTTGGTTGGTTTGGAAGCTTGTTTGAAAGGCAAGGACATGGTTAAACTTCGAGTTAATCGCGAAGTGAGGTAAGTTTTTGGTTTAACCTTGATTTGAGGGAATTAGTGATACGAACGCGGAACCAAAAATAACAAGAACACAAAATAAAAAACGAGAAAGATAGAACTTAGCAAAGAACTAATTAGGAAAATTGAAGAACACTTGAAATCAAACACAAATACCCTTCAATTCAAATCATAATCAACCCTTAACTATAGGATAACCCTCAAGGGGAAGAATCCCCATAAAATCCACTTTAAAGGTTTTCAATCAACAATGGAATTCATCCATAACACTCACTCAAGGAGTTCATAATCTTAATATTAGAATAAGCTAAGTCTAAAATAAGAGTCTTAAGGGCCATTTATACTAGGGAGCTAAATATTACAAGTATAGCCAGCAAAAAGAATATAGTTTTTAATTGTTCAAATTGCACATATAGCCACCCTGTAATTGAGGTTTAAAACTATAAATTACCTATCAAGTCATGACATTTATGATTTGTACTCCCAATCCTTGATATTTTATGTAAAAGCTCAGTTATTTTATCATGTATTTTCTCAGTTAAATCTCTTTTGAATCAGATTGTTGCTATTTAACTTACCTAGCGGGTTGGGTTAGGTGTCATCACGACAGTTGAATTTTGGATCGTAATAGTTGTCATATACCTCAAGCCATTTATCTGCACAGACAAACTCATCTTGGATCTTTCATACATCTAGCCAGACTACAAAACCAACACAATATGCCTCAGATTTCTCTTGAATTTGTCGTAATTATGAAGGAAATGGACATATTGCACCCACGAGTCCATCATCTCGGCCTTGGAATGGCAACATAGTATCTGGCTGACCTATTTCCAACTTTGTTACTTCTCCAAAACCCTACTATACAAAATTGATTGATAGATAATGGCAGCACATATTATTTTACTACAGATCTTGCTAATCTAGGTAGTCACTCTGAGTACTAAGGTCCTGAAGAAGTAAGACTAGGTAATGAAATCTAATCAAGTGTTTGTTAGAATTCTTTCTTAACCATTTTTTATTAAGGACTTGGCAATGAAAAACATCCACCATAAGGGAATAAGAGGCTTGTATTCTCTTCTGCAAAAACCATATTCATTAGCTTCTTATGCGACGTCATTAAAAGCTTGACATGCTCGTCTGGCTTACGCACTCTAACCCAAAATTCGTCATGCATTATTATCTAGTGCCCTTAGTTATTTGTCACATCAAAATTCTAATTTGATGTTCCATATGTATTGTTAGTAGGAGTCATAAAATTCCATTAATTAATTTAGTTTTCAAACCTCAGGGCCATTAGGTTTTGTTTGCTAAGATGTTTTGGGCCCTACTCAATGCATTTACACTTCCTTAACGTTTTCATTTTTTTGGATGAGCTGACACGAAATATATATGATAATTGTTATGAAATAATATAAGAAAAAGAACAATAATAAGAACAAGAACAATAGAGAGAAAAGTAGAGAGAGGAGTATTCTTATTGATACTTTGGGATGGTTTACAATGGAATAGAACCCCTTTATTTATAGGGAGGTGGTGACTTAGCCACCAAGAAGTAAACCCTAGAATCTCTCTAAATATGGACATTCACCTAAAATAGAATATTTTATAACACTCCCCCTTGAATGTCTATTCAATAATGTGCCTCGTTAAAACCTTAACTAAAACAAAACCCAATGGGAAAAAATTAAAGAAAAGGAAAAAGAGTACACATGTTTGAATATGCGCCTATTGGTTGCCTCGTTAAAAACCTTGCAAGGAAAACCCATTGGGACAAAACCTTGTAAGGGAAAAAGAGTGCAACGCGCATTAACTCCCCCTGAAAAGAGCATCAATTAATATCCTTGAGTCTTCGCATTCCAATCTTGTGAACCAGCTTCTTGAAGGTTGACGTTGGTAGAGATTTTGTGAACAAATCAGCCATATTATCGCTTGAACGAATCTGTTGCACATTGATATCACCATTCTTTTGAAGATCATGTGTGAAAAATAACTTTGGTGAAATATGTTTTGTTCTATCTCCTTTTATGAATCCTCCCTTCAATTGAGCTATACATGCTGCATTGTCTTCATACAATGTCGTGGGTAGTTTGTTACACTTCAAACCACATTTGTCTTGAATATGATGTATTATAGACCTCAACAACACACACTCCCGACTTGCTTCATGAATAGCGATTATCTCGGCATGATTAGATGAAGTAGCCACAATTGATTGCTTAGTCGATCGCCAAGATATGGCGGTGCCTCCACAGGTAAACACATAACCCGTTTGAGATCGAGCCTTGTGTGGGTCGGATAAATATCCAGCATCAGCATAACCAACAAGATCAGGACTGCAATTATTGCTATAAAATAAGCCCATATCGGTAGTCCCTTTTAGGTACCGCAATATATGTTTGATCCCATTCCAATGTCTCCTTGTGGGAGCCGAACTATACCTTGCTAAGACATTAACTGAAAAGGTTATGTCAGGCCTTGTAGTATTTGCAAGATACATTAGTGCGCCAATTGCACTAAGATATGGTACTTCAGGACCAAGTAGCTCTTCATTCCTTTCTTGCGGTCGGAATGGATATTTATTCACATCAAGTGATTGAACAACCATCGGAGTACTTAAAGGATATGCTCCATCCATGTAAAACCGTTTCAGTACCTTTTCTATATAGGTAGATTGATGAACAAAAATTCCGTTTGCCAAATATTCAATTTGCAAACCAAGACATAATTTTGACTTTCCGAGATCTTTCATCTCGAATTCATTCTTTAGATAATCAATTGCCTTTTGGAGTCCTATGGGGGTTCCAATAAGGTTTATGTCATCGACATATACGGCAAGTACAACAAATTACGATGTTGTTTTCTTTATAAAAACACACGGGCAAATAGCATCATTTATATAGCCTTCTTTTAATAAATACTCACTAAGACGATTATACCACATTCGTCCTGATTGCTTTACGCCATACTAGGATCTTTGCAATTTGATTGAAAATATTTCCCGGGACTTTGAATTATGAGCGTTTGGCATTTTGAGTCCATCGGGAATTTTCATGTATATCTCATTATCAAGTGAGACATAAAGATAGGCAGTAACCACATCCATTAAATGCATGTCAAGCTTTTCAAGGACAGCAAAACTAATGAGATAACGAAAAGTTATGGCATCCATTACAGGCGAATATGTCTCTTCATAATATACACCAGGCCTTTGAGAAAATCCTTGTGCAACAAGGCGTGCCTTATATCTTTGTACCTCGTTTTTCTCATTTCTCTTGCGTACAAAGACCCATTTATAGCCAACAGGCTAAACACCATTAGGTGTTTCAACTATAGGGCCAAAAACTTCACGTTTTACCAGTGAATTCAATTCCGATTGGATTGCTTCATGCCATTTTGGCCAATCATGTCTTTTTCGACATTCTCCAACAGATTGAGGTTCAAGATCCTCACTTTCTTGCATAATGCTAGATGTGACATTAAAAGCAAAGACATAATCCACCACTATATCCACTCGATTAAAATTTGCCTCAATATCGATTGGATTTATTGATAGTTCCTTATTTTCTTGAGTCTCGGGCTCAATGGATTCTTCATGAATCTCAGAATTTATTAAATCATGAATTTCCTCATGAGATTCTTTCGTAGTGTCATTTTGATCGTTTGCTTTCCTCTTTCTAGGATTTCGATCTTTGGAACCTAATGGCCTGCACGCTTCAGGCGTGCATTCGACTCATTGGATATGACACTAGATGATTGTCCAACAGGGACATCAATACGGATTGGAACATTCTCTGCGGGGATGTGGGATTTTGTTATCCTTTTCAAGTGCGTAAATGCGTCAGGCATTTGATTTGCTATTCTTTGCAAATGGATAATCTTTTGCACCTCTTTTTCACAAATAGAGGTATGTGGATCAAGATGAGATAATGATGCATTTTTCCACAATATTTCCTGTTTGGTTTCACCAACTTCTCCCCCTAATTTTGGGAAAAGTGTCTCATCAAATTGACAGTCTGCAAATCGTGCAGTGAAGAAATCCCCTGTCAATGTTTCGAGGTAGCGAATAATGGAGGGCGATTCAAATCTAACATATATTCCTAACCTTCTTTGCGGACCCATTTTGGTGCGGTATGGCGGTGCTATAGGCACATATACTGCGCATCCAAAGATTCTTAAATGGGATATATTGGGTTCATGACCCAAAACCAATTGCAACGGGGAATATTTGTGATAATTCGTCGGTCTGAGACGAATTAGCATTGCTGCATGTAAAATGGCGTGACCCCATATCGAAGTGGGCAGCCTCGCTTTCATGAGTAATGGTCTTGCAATCAACTGCAGGCGTTTAATTAAAGATTCTGCAAGACCGTTTTGAGTGTGAACATGAGCTACAGAATGTTCTACTTTTATCCCAATTGATAAGCAATAATCATTAAATGCTTGGGATGAAAACTCAGCAGCATTATCCAGTCTAATAGACTTGATTTGATTATCAGGAAATTGTGCTCGTAGTCGAATTATTTGTGCCATTAGTTTTGCAAACGCAAGGTCGCGTGATGACAACAGGCACACATGAGACAATCTACAGGATGCGTCTATTAAGACCATAAAATATCTAAAGGACCCACTAGGTGGGTGAACAGGTCCACAAATGTCCCCTTGTATACGTTCCAAAAACGTAGGTGACTCAGTCCCAACCTTTGTTGGTGATGGTCTAATAATTAACTTGCCTTGATAACAAGAAGTGCAAGAAAATTCATTATTTAAAAGAATCTTGAAATTCTTTAACGGATGCCCATATGAGCTTTCTATAATCCGTCTCATCATGATTGATCCAGGGTGTCCCAATCGATCATGCCAAAGTACAAAAGTATTGAAATCAGTAACCTTTTGGTTTACTGTTGAATGTGCCTCAATTGCACTAATTTTTGTCCAATACAGGCCACAAGATAAAGACGGGAATTTCTCAATAACCCTCTTTTGGCCAGAGACATTCTTTGTAATGATGAGATATTCAAAATTATTCTCATCTATTGTCTCAATATGATAGCCATTCCGGCGTATATCATTAAAACTCAATAAGTTTCTCTTAGACTTGGAGAAGAACATTGCATTCTCTATGATAAACATTGTTCCTCTAGGCAGAGTTATAGTTGCTCTTCCGGAGCCTTCAATCAATTTACTACTACCAGAGATTGTAGTAACATCTGCCTTACACATACTTAGTTGAGAGAAATATTTCTTTTCTTTGAGTATCGTATGTGTAGTACATGAATCAACTAAACAAATATTTTACAGTTGGACGTTGATCCAAGCTTGCTTTGTGAGATATCCATATTTGCTTTCCCATGGTTTGACATACAAAAGAAATACACGAACATGAGAATAAACAAATTCAATCCATTTGTTTCACATTTAAACAATATTTTCAAAATCTGCTGAGGTTAGTCGATTAACTTAGTTGATAGTCGTCTATCTTGGGAAGCAGTCATTAGGTTAGTCGACTAACTAAATCAGATAGTCAACTATCTTGCCTTGCGGAAAAGTCCAGTTTTAATGCGAAATATTAGTTAGTCGACTAACTGTTAGGTTAATCGATTAACTCTACTGGAAAATAAAAATATCTTTGAAATTTAAGCATATTGAAACATTCTAAAGAACTAATACTAACATTATATCATAAACTAACTAATACGGGCTGATACTAATGACTATTAGTTTATTCACTAACTAATACAAATAAGTAAAATAAAATCAAACAATTCCATCTTCCTTCATCACAGGTCCATCACCGATTAAGTGGTCTATTTTCCCCTCGGGTTGCTCAAAGAAGTCTGCCACATCCAGGTGAGTGATGTCAAAATTGTCGTCAGAGACAAAATTTGTTTCAAGGCCTTTATTCTTTAGAGATTCTTGATAAAGATCAACCAAATGTCTTGGTACACGGCAAGCTTTTGACCAGTGCCCTTTTCCACCGCAACGATAACATATAGTTTCTGAACTATTTGCCTTTGGATCCTCATAATCCCGTTTCTGCTTTTGGTGGTTATATCTCTTTGGGGGGTGACGGACATCAGGGAAATTTCTTCCTTGTCTACGTCCACGGCCATGACCCCAATTACGACCACGACCAAGATTAAAGCCATAGCCTTTTCCATGCTTGGCATAATGAGTATACACCTTATCTGCTTCAGGCAATAGTGTAGACCCAGTGGGTCGATTTTCGTGATTTCTCATGAGCAGGTCATTGTTTCGCTCAGCCACAAGGAGAAGAGAAATCAGTTCAGAGTACTTTTTGAAATCTTTCTCTCTGTACTGTTGTTGCAGTACCATATTGGAGGCATGAAACGTTGTAAACATTTTTTCAAGCATATCATAATCAGAGATATTATCTCCACAGAGTTTCAATTTAGAAGTAATTCTGAACATTGCAGAATTATATTCAGAAACAGACTTAAAGTCTTGGAGCCTCAGATGAGCCCAATCATATCGTGCTTGTGGCAGAGTGACCAACTTCAAGTTGTCATATCTCTCCTTTAAGCCTTTCCACAAGATGAGTGGATCTTTGACTGTGAGATATTCAATTTTCAAACCTTCATCAAGGTGATGGCGCAAGAAAATCAAGGCCTTAGCACAGTCTTGGGTGGATGCTTTATCTCTGCCTTTAATGGCGTCTCCAAGACCCATAGCATCTAAGTGGATTTCAGCATCCAACACCCATGTCATATAGTTCTTGCCCGAAATTTCAAGGGCAACAAACTTTCTTTTCATAATATCAGACATAATTAAAACCAAATTCAGAAAAAGGGAAATACCTTAATTTTCTCAAGAGGATTCTTGAGACGGTAGAGTCTCGTGCTGATAACGTGTTATGAAATAATATAAGAACAAGAACAATAATACAAGAACAAGAACAATAGAGAGAAAAGTAGAGAGAGGAGTATTCTTATTGATACTTTGGGATGGTTTGCAATGGAATAGAACCCCTTTATTTATAGGGAGGTGCTGACTTAGCCACCAAGAAGTAAACCCTAGAATCTCTCTAAATATGGACATTCACCTAAAATAGAATATTTTATAACAATAATATATATTTTGAAATATGTAGATTCAACTTTGTATGTTAGTTTGGTAATATAAATTTGCTAAAAGAAAATACAATGTATGGGAAGAACGATTAATATGTTATCTTTTTCTTAATCAAATTTTCATCATAGTATATAAGTTACACAGCCAACAATTTTTTCTAAACAAAGAAATAGAAAAAGTAACTATAATATTATAAAGTTAAAAAAGTAACAGACACTCTTTACAAACTAATGTCTGCCACCAAAATAATTCGGGATGACATAGTCCTCAAAGGTTTCTTTTTTTCTTCATCTTCATTTTTAGCATAAAAAAATTGTACCACAAATTGAATCTTCTAATCTCCGACAGCATTGCTCTTTTTCTTTGATGATAAAGCATCTAACTCACCCTGATAATGTAGTTGATTTTGTGATCTCGGCAAATAACTGTGTAGGACAATGTGTGAGTTTAGTGGAAGAGAATTTTCTACTTATGTAACCGAAAATTAATAAAATCCTTGTAATAACAAGCCCTTTGTTTGAAATTACATAAACACATAAAGCTCTTATATAATAAATATTCTACACATGGTAAAAATTAGTATTATCGCATATAAAAGATTAGTGTAAAAATTTGAGAGGAACTCTTTATTTGCTTTATTTACAAAATATAAATTCAAGTATGTAAATGGTTTTCTTATTTACATGCTTATAGTATATAGTTGTTGTATTTTACAAAATATAAAAATTTAGTTTCACAGCGGACATTTATTATTAATATTGATTTATGTTGATAAGGGTTCTTTCAAGTTAACAAAATGTTCGCCATTCGTTTCAATACACTACCTTAATTCCTATTGTTAAAAAATTTGTTTGAGGTATAAAGATTTGAGTAATTTAATTCAAAGCTCTAAAATATTTTCTGAAAACTTGAAAATTTAAATTTAAAATTCAAAATCTCGAAAAGGAGATTTGATGGATTCCTAATGCCATGACCATACAAGAAAATAAGAATTCTTTAATTAACTGAAAAGGTCAAAAATAAAGTTGCTAAAAGTTAATTGTAACTTTTTGACGCATACGGTAATTTGTTATTAAAAAAAAAAGCCTTTGCCAGAGAAATAAAATTAATTGTAATTTGGGATATTGAAATAAAAACTTGAAAGTTTGAAACGAAGATGTAACGCATTCCTATATCACTTTACAAGAGGATTATGAAGTTTTTTTTTAATTACAAAGACTTGGAAATAGTTTTTTGAGTCATGTATATGTCACTGTTGCTTTCTTAATGTATAAGAACTCGAAAACTTTGAAACGAGGTTTACTGTTTTCCTAATTCATTAAGAAATATGAATATATTTAATCTAATTTAGGTTTGTTATAAAATATTCTATTTTAGGTTAATGTCCATATTTAGAGAGATTCTAGTGTTTACTTCTTGGTGGCTAAGTCACCACCTCCTTATAAATAAAGGGGTTCTATTCCATTGTAAACCATCCCAAAGTATCAATAAGAATACTCCTCTCTCTACTTTTCTCTCTATTGTTCTTGTTCTTATATTATTTTATAACACGTTATCAGCACGAGACTCTACCGTATCAAGAATCCTCTTGAGAAAATTAAGGTATTTCCCTCTTTCCGAATTTGGTTTTAATTATGTCTGATATTATGAAAAGAAAGTTCGTTGCCCTTGAAATTTCGGGCAAGAACTATATGACATGGGTGTTGGATGCTGAATCCACTTAGATGCTATGGGTCCTGGAGACGCCATTAAAGACAGAGATAAAGCATCCACCCAAGACTGTGCTAAGGCCTTGATTTTCTTGCGCCATCACCTTGATGAAGGTTTGAAAATTGAATATCTCACAGTCAAAGTTCCACTCATCTTGTGGAACGGCTTAAAGGAGAGATATGACAACCTGAAGTTGGTCACTCTGCCACAAGCACGATATGATTGGGCTCATCTAAGGCTCCAAGACATTAAGTCTGTTTCTGAATATAATTCTGCAATGTTCAGAATTACTTCTAAATGTAAACTCTGTGGAGATAATATCTCTGATTATGATATGCTTGAGAAAACGTTTATAACGTTTCATGCCTCCAATATGGTACTGCAACAACAGTACAGAGAGAAAGGTTTCAAAAAGTACTCTGAACTGATTTCTCTTCTCCTTGTGGCTGAGCGAAACAATGACCTGCTCCTGAGAAATCACGAGAATCGACCCACTGGGTCTATACCATTGCCTGAGACAGATAAGGTGTATTCTCATTATGCCAAGCATGGAAAAGGCCATGGATCTAGTCATGGTCGTGGTCGTAATCGGGGTCATAGCCGTGGACGTAGACAAGGAAGAAATTTCCCTGATGTCCGTCACCCCCCAAAGAGAAATAACCACCAAAAGCAAAAAGGGGATTGTGAGAATCCAAAGGCAAATAGTTCAGAAACTATATGCTATCGTTGCGGTGGAAAAGGGCACTGGTCAAAAGCTTGCCATGTACCAAGACATTTGGTTGATCATTATCAAGCATCTCTAAAGAATAAAGGCCCTGAAACAAATTTTGTCTCTGACGACAATTTTGACATCACCCACCTGGATGTGGCGGACTTCTTTGAGCAACCCGAGGGGAAAATAGACCACGTAATCGGTGATGGATCTGTGATGAAGGAAGATGGAATTGTTTGATTTTATTTTTATTTGTATTAGTTAGTGAATAAACTAATAGTCATTAGTATCAGCTCGTATTAGTTAGTTTATGATATAATGTTAGTATTAGTTCTTTAGAATGTTTCAGTATGCTTAAATTTCAAAGATATTTTTATTTTCCAGTAGAGTTAATCGACTAACCTAACAGTTAGTCGATTATCTAATATTTCGCATTAAAACTGGATTTTTCCGCAAGCTAAGACAGTCGACTATCTAATTTAGATAGTCGACTAACCTGATGATTGTTTATTAAGTTAGTCGACTATCAACTTAGTTAGTCGACTAACTAATATTTCGCATTAAAACTGGATTTTTCCGCAAGGCAAGATAGTCGACTATCTGATTTAGATAGTCGACTAACCTAATGACTGCTTCCCAAGATAGTGGACTATCAACTAAGATAGTCGAATAACCTCAGCAGATTTTGAAAATATTGTTTAAATGTGAAACAAATGGATTGAATTTGTTTATTCTCATGTTCGTGTATTTCTTTTGTATGTCAAACCATGGGAAAGCAAATATGGATATCTCACAAAGCAAGCTTGAATCAAATATTTGTTTAGTTGATTCATGTACTACACATACGATACTCAAAGAAAAGAAATGTTTCTCTCAACTAAGTATGTGTAAGGCAGATGCTACAACAATATCTGGTAGTAGCAAATTGATTGAAGGCTCCGGAAGAGCAACTATAACTCTGCCTAGAGGAACAATGTTTATCATAGAGAATGCAATGTTCTCCTCCAAGTCTAAGAGAAACTTGTTGAGTTTTAAAGATATACGCCGGAATGGCTATCATGTTGAGACAATAGATGAGAATAATCTTGAATATCTCATCATTACAAAGAATGTCTCTGGCCAAAAGAGGGTTATTGAGAAATTTCCATCTTTATCTTGTGGCCTGTATTGGATAAAAATTAGCGCAATTGAGGCACATTCAACAGTAAACCAAAAGGTTACTGATTCCAATACTTTTGTACTTTGGCATGATCGATTGGGACACCCTGGATCAATCATGATGAGACGGATTATAGAAAGCTCATATGGGCATCCGTTAAAGAATTTCAAGATTCTTTTAAATAATGAATTTTCTTGCACTTCTTGTTATCAAGGCAAGTTAATTATTAGACCATCACCAACAAAGGTTGGGACTGAGTCACCTACGTTTTTGGAACACCTATGGGTCCTTTAGATATTTTATGGTCCTAATAGACGCATCCTGTAGATGGTCTCATGTGTGCCTGTTGTCATCACGCAACCTTGCGTTTGCAAAACTAATGGCACAAATAATTCGACTACGAGCACATTTTCCTGATAATCCAATCAAGTCTATTAGACTGGATAATGCTGCTGAGTTTTCATCCCAAGCATTTAATGATTATTGCTTATCAATTGGGATAAAAGTGGAACATTCTGTAGCTCATGTTCACACTCAAAACGGTCTTGCAGAATCTTTAATTAAACGCCTGCAGTTGATTGCAAGACCATTACTCATGAAAACGAGGCTGCCCACTTCGATATGGGGTCACGCCATTTTGCATGCAGCAATGCTAATTCGTCTCAGACCGACGAATTATCACAAATATTCCCCGTTGCAATTGGTTTTGGGTAATGAACCCAATATATCCCATTTAAGAATCTTTGGATGCGCAGTATATGTGCCTATAGCACCGCCATACCGCACCAAAATGGGTCCGCAAAGAAGGTTAGGAATATATGTTAGGTTTGAATCGCCCTCCATTATTCGCTACCTCGAAACATTGACAGGGGATTTCTTCACTGCACGATTTGCAGACTGTCAATTTGATGAGACACTTTTCCCAAAATTAGGGGGAGAAGTTGGTTAAACCAAACGGGAAATATTGTGGAAAAATGCATCATTATCTCATCTTGATCCACATACCTCTATTTGTGAAAAAGAGGTGCAAAAGATTATCCATTTGCAAAGAATAGCAAATCAAATGCCTGACGCATTTACGCACTTGAAAAGGATAACAAAATCCCACATCCCCGCAGAGAATGTTCCAATCCGTATTGATGTCCCTGTTGGACAATCATCTAGTGTCATATCCAATGAGTCGAATGCACGCCTGAAGCGTGGCAGGCCATTAGGTTCCAAAGATCGAAATCCTAGAAAGAGGAAAGCAAACGATCGAAATGACACTACGAAAGAATCTCATGAGGAAATTCATGATTTAATAAATTCTGAGATTCATGAAGAATCCATTGAGCCCGAGACTCAAGAAAATAAGGAACTATCAATAAATCCAATCGATATTGAGGCAAATTTTAATCGAGTAGATATAGTGGTGGATTATGTCTTTGCTTTTAATGTCACATCTAGCATTATGCAAGAAAGTGAGGATCTTGAACCTCAATCTGTTGGAGAATGTCGAAAAAGACATGATTGGCCAAAATGGCAAGAAGCAATCCAATCGGAATTGAATTCACAGGCAAAACGTGAAGTTTTTGGCCCTACAGTTGAAACACCTAATGGTGTTTAGCCTGTTGGCTATAAATGGGTCTTTGTACGCAAGAGAAATGAGAAAAACGAGGTACAAAGATATAAGGCACGCCTTGTTGCGCAAGGATTTTCTCAAAGGCCTGGTGTCGATTATGAAGAGACATATTCGCCTGTAATGGATGCCATAACTTTTCGTTATCTCATTAGTTTTGCTGTCCTTGAAAAGCTTGACATGCATTTAATGGATGTGGTTACTGCCTATCTTTATGGCTCACTTGATAATGAGATATACATGAAAATTCTCGATGGACTCAAAATGCCAAACGCTCATAATTCAAAGTCCCGGGAAATGTTTTCAATCAAATTGCAAAGATCCTTGTATGGTATAAAGCAATCAGGACGAATGTGGTATAATCGTCTTAGTGAGTATTTATTAAAAGAAGGCTATATAAATGATGCCATTTGCCCGTGTGTTTTTATAAGGAAAACAACATCGGAATTTGTTGTACTTGCCGTATATGTCGATGACATAAACCTTATGGGAACCCCCATAGAACTCCAAAAGGCAATTGATTATCTAAAGAATGAATTCGAGATGAAAGATCTCGGAAAGACAAAATTATGTCTTGGTTTGCAAATTGAATATTTGGCAAACGGAATTTTTGTTCATCAATCTACCTATATAGAAAAGGTACTGAACGGTTTTACATGGATGGAGCACATCCTTTAAGTACTTCGATGGTTGTTCGATCACTTGATGTGAGTAAAGATCCATTCCGACCGCAAGAAAGGAATGAAGAGCTACTTGGTCCTGAAGTACCATATCTTAGTGCAATTGGCGCACAAATGTACCTTGCAAATACTACAAGGCCTGACATAACCTTTTCAGTTAATGTCTTAGCAAGGTATAGCTCGACTCCCACAAGGAGACATTGGAATGGGATCAAACATATATTGCGGTACCTAAAAGGGACTACCGATATGGGCTTCTTCTATAGCAATAATTGCAGTCCTGATCTTGTTGGTTATGCTGATGCTGGATATTTATCCGCCCACACAAGGCTCGATCTCAAACAGGATATGTGTTTACCTATGGAGGCACCGCCATATCTTGGCGATCGACTAAGCAATCAATTGTGGCTACTTCATCTAATCATGCCGAGATAATCGCTATTCATGAAGCAAGTCGGGAGTGTGTGTGGTTGAGGTCTATAATACATCATATTCAAGACAAATGTGGTTTGAAGTGTAACAAACTACCCACGACATTGTATGAAGACAATGCAGCATGTATAGCTCAATTGAAGGGAGGATTCATAAAAGGAGATAGAACAAAGCATATTTCACCAAAATTATTTTTCACACATGATCTTCAAAAGAATGGTGATATCAATGTGCAACAGATTCGTTCAAGCGATAATATGGCTGATTTGTTCACAAAATCTCTACCAACGTCAACCTTCAAGAAGCTGGTTCACAAGATCGGAATGCGAAGACTCAAGGATATGAATTGATGCTCTTTTCAGGGGGAGTTAATGCGCGTTGCACTCTTTTTCCCTTACAAGGTTTTGTCCCAATGGGTTTTCCTTGCAAGGTTTTTAACGAGGCAACCAATAGGCGCATATTCAAACATGTGTACTCTTTTTCCTTTTCTTTAATTTTTTCCCATTGGGTTTTGTTTTACTTAAGGTTTTAACAAGGCACATTATTGAATAGCCATTCAAGGGGGAGTGTTATAAAATATTCTATTTTAGGTGAATGTCCATATTTAGAGAGATTCTAGGGTTTACTTCTTGGTGGCTAAATCACCACCTCCCTATAAATAAAGGGGTTCTATTCCATTGTAAACCATCCCAAAGTATCAATAAGAATACTACTCTCTCTACTTTTCTCTCTATTGTTCTTGTTCTTATATTATTTTATAACAAGGTTGACTTTGTACGTGAGATGCTTTTTTTTTAATAAGTAAATCCTCGAGTGCATACAGGGTAAATTATATTCATGTGTAACGTCTCGATCCAAAATTCATTAAAAGTTATGATGATATCGAATATTACTGTCAGGCAAGCTAGCACCAAGAAGTTACTTAATTTCTTATTTTTGTATTTTTGAAATCATTTCTTTTCCTAAACAGTAAGTACTAAACTTAACCGAGTAAATAATAGTGTCTTTAACAAATATAAATACTAAATAATTCCATAGTCATCTCAGAAACCGGTGTCATAAGTGCATGAGCAAATTTATATGAAATAAAATGTAATACAATTACTGTCAGGAATATAAATTGAACAGAAAAAGGAAATACAATACTTTGAAAGAGACTAGGGGTGTTCAATATCGATCTGAAACCGAAAACCAAACCGAACCAATGGCATACTGGTAACGGCTTAACGGACGGAGAGCGTATTGAAAATTTTTTTAATGGCTTATCGGTTTGGGGGCGGATTATTCAATTTTCTTAACGGATAATCCGTTAACCCGTTAAAAATATAAATTTAACATATATATATATATATATATATATATATATATATATATATATATATATATATATATATATATATATATATATATATATATATATATATATATATATATATATATATATATATATATATATATATATATATATATATATATATATATATATAAATTTTATTTATATATATTAAATATAAAAAATAAAACCCTTGAAAATGAATAAGTATAACAAAAACAAACAACCATGTTTACTATTAATACTTTGTTCTGGATTAGTTACGAAGTTTGTCTCTTTAGTGTTTTTTGTATTTTATCCAATACTGTTTACTATTAATACTTCGTATTGTTATGGAATTATTTATTCATTAATACAGCTATTTAAAAGGATCAACTATTAATACTTACTGCACACTTAAAAAGATTTGATTCTTCAATACATATCATAACTGCAGAAGCCAGTAGACTCTGAAAGTCAATCAGATTAACTAGAGATAAGAAATACCTAAACATTGAAGTTTTTAATCAAATGAGCATACAAGAACAGAGAACAACAATCCAGATTAAGTGACTTCTTACAAAGATTCAATTTTTCAATACATATTATAACTAATGAAGTCAGTAAAATTTAATTCACCAGAAATGACATACTTTGAATCAAAGGTACCCAAAAAATGAAACTTTAGAACAAATTAGTTTTGCAAGAACAAAGAAAAACAATCCATACAACTGACTCCTAACAAAGATTCAGTTTTCCAATACATATAGATGAAGAAGTAAGTAGAATGGGAGATATTTAATGAATACGTGTGTTAGGCCGATAAACCGCCTGATAAGAGCTAAACCGATACCAATCCGCCTGATATCTTACCAGGTGGCTAACGGATTAATACATTTAAAAGAAGATAACCGTTAAGCCAAACCGTTAAGAGTAAAAAGCCGCTCAATTCGCCCGATAAGCAGCCCTAAAGGAGACTCTATTAGCTGCGGTTCTTCTCAAGAGAAGCAGCTCACCTAAGTCTCTATATCAACCATGTTGTTGCGACCAACAAGGCCATTAGACATACGCCTAGGCAATAAAAATACACAATAAGTGTAGTATGGTACGAAAATAACGTGTACCAAGTAAGTATCTAGTTTAACCTTGAACAAGTAGTAACGAGAGATCGACTTCGACACTTCTTAGTGTTCCAATAATAAAATACCATAACGTGAAAGATCATGGATTTTTATAAGGTGACTGCAAACTCAATAAGCATGAAGTAGGTATAGTTCTTTGGTTAATAGAAATTTTCAAACATATTTTCATCTTTTAAACATTTACATCTCCGTCTAATGAGGCCACATCAATTGTCAATAATTTCAAAACAATCAATCAAGTCATGCAAAAATTATATCGAGGTCGTACGGCCCGATCCAACAAATATATAAATTGTGCTAGAGGGACGAATGACGCGAACCATAGATGCATCTATTAACGCGCTTGTGAATCGTACATGCAACGCAGTCAAATATAAATAAAAAAATTACCCCGCTCGCGAATCATACATGAGACGCAGTTATACATGGATAACACATTCAAAAATTCAATGAAGAATTCATCAGAGCTTCGTTCCAGCTATTTGAACCCCTTCGGGGATGATTGTTGATATTTACTCACTATTTTGATTTTATACTTGAACTCAGTCATGTATTTTTCCATTGTTCAAAATTCAGCCAAGTTTACTTTGCTCTAACACTTGAAATGATATTTCCAACAATATGTTTTGGCTGAGAATCATGTTTTACTGTTGTCTGAGGGGCTTATGTGATTTTTGACTAAGTAAGGCCGAAGGCTTGTATTGTGAGGATACTTTTGAATCGGGCTGCATGCTGCAGCAGGCAGATGCCGATACTGATATGAGGCCGAGGGCCAAAATGTGATGTCACGAGATCGATTGATATTGCGTTTGGGCCGTAGGGACCCCTCCCGAAGTCTGCACACCCCTAGTGAGCGCCTCGACGATAAATGGATCGGGTTGCACGGCACGGTGGTATGTGGATCAGGTTGTACGCCACAGCGATACCGCTACTATTTTATGTGTTTACTTATTTAATTGTCTGCCATTATCTGTTATTGTGCTATTTCGTATGATATCTACCTAATTGCCTTGCGTTTTCTATTGAATAACTGTTGCACCGAGGGGCGGGTATCTGCGCTTCTCTGCACAAATTGATTGCATTCATTTGCATAATCGTCGAAATAGCCATTTTCAAAAGAGGTTTAAACTAAGCAAAGATGTTTCTCTAAAGATTTCACAGCTTCACTGTTCTTTCTCAAAAGAGTTTCACACTGCTTTTATACAACATTACGATTTGCTATACGTGTTTTCTTACTGTTCATTTGTTATTTTATTACTCCCTGAGTTGGAGTACTTTCTTTACTCCCTGCATTTCGTGTGTAGATGCATGTATTTATTCACCTGGTAGCGGATTTTGTCTGATTGGAGGCAAAGCTATAGGAGTTTAGCAAGGTGACTGCCAGCGTTCGGAGCATCGTTTTCTCTCTCTTTTGTTCTAACTCTTGTTCCATGTATCTTTAGACCTTGTAGAACTGTATTCACACTCTAATGGATGTCCGTGACTTGTGATACCCCGGTTTGGGCTGTGTTGAGTTATACTCTTACTAATTATAACTGCAGAAGCCAGTAGACTCTCAAAGACAATCAGATTAACTAGATATAAGAAATACCTAAACATTGAAGCTTTTAATCAAATTAGCATAAAAGAACAGAGAACAACATTCCAGATTAAGTGACTTCTTACAAAGATTCAATTTTTCTATACATATTATAACTAATGAAGTCAGAAAATTTGAATTCACCAGAAATGACATACTTAGAATCAAAAGCACCCAAAAAAATGAAACTTTCAAACAAATTAGTTTTGTAAGAATAAATAAAAACAATCCACATAACTGACTTCTAATGAAGATTCAGTTTTTCAATACATATAGCTGAAGAAGTCAGTAGAATGAGAGATATTTAACGAATATGTGTGTTAGGCCGATAAACTGCCCGATAAGAGCTAAACTGATACCAATTCGCCTGATATCTTACCTTGTGGCTAACGGATTAATACATTTAAAAGCCGATAACCGTTAAGCCAAGCCGTTAAGAGCAAAAAGCCACCCAATCCACCCGATAAGCAGCCCTAAAGGAGACTCTGTTAGCTGCGGTTCCTCTCGAGAGATGCAGCTTACCTAAGTCTCCATATCAACCATGCCGTTGCGCCCAACAAGGCCATTAGACATACGCATGTGCGATAAATATGCACAATAAGTGTAGTATGAGTACGAAAATAACGTGTACCAAGTAAGTATTCAGTTTAACCTCGAAGAAGTAGTAACGAGAGGTCGAATTCAACACTTATTAGTGTTCGAATAACAAAATACCAATAACATGAAAGATCATGGATTTTTATAAGGTGACTGCAAACTCAATAAGCATGAAGTAGGTATAGTTCTTTGGTTAACAGATATTTTCAAACATATTTTCCTCTTTCAAACATTTACATCTCCGGCTAATGAGGCCACATCAATTGTCAACAATTTCAAAACAATCAATCAAGTCATGCACAAATTATATCGAGGTCGTACAGCCCGATCCAACAAATATTTAAACTGTGATAGAGGGTTGAATGACGCGAACTATAGATGCACCTATTACACCGCTCGTGAATCATACATGCAACGCAGTCAAATATAAATAAAAGAATTACCCCGCTCGCGAATCATTCATGCGACGATGTTATACATAGATAAACACATTCAAAACGTCAATGAAGAATAAATCAGGGAAACAATTACCCAAAAATATGGCAACTTCTCTTTTAACAGTCAAGAAAGTGGCGTTTATCCTTTTAGAAATTTATTTACCAAGCTCAATGTGATTAAGCAATTTAAATTGACAATGTGGTTATAAATATTGCAAGTAAAGCATACTTTTGGGCCCTAGACCACCCTAGACTTAAGCATAATAGTACCCTATGTAACTCTTGTCACCTCGTGCATACATAGCTCCAATAAATAGGAGCACATATTTAATTATTTCACCTACAGGATTAATTCCCTCTTATAAGGTTAGAAATAGACTTACCTCACTCTGAAGTCCCTTAGTCGTCTCCCAAGCCTTTCCAATATTTCAAATCGATGCCCAACGCTCCAAAACTAGTCAATAAATAGGCAAAATCCATAAAAATGTACTCTAATACTCACAAAAATTCGATTTAAACTAATTTCCAACTCAACTCGAAAAGTTGGCAATGGGGCCCACTTCTCGAAACCAGATAAAACTCATAAATTTTGACAACACATTCCGATACGAGTTCAATCGTATCAATATTATCAAATTCCTATAAAAACACCTCCAAAATCTTAAATTTTTGTTTTTGAAAAGTTTTGCAAAAGCCTAAATTTATCCAATTTAAATCCAAAATAAATGATGAATATAATCATAGAATCATGAAGTAAAATTACTTTCGGATATAGAGAACTTACCCCATTCCATGTGGTGAAAATTACCTCAAATATCGCTTCAATCTAAGCTCCATAGCTCCTGCTAAAAATGACCGAAACCTCGAAATATAGCTTCTGCCCAAGTATTTCCTCTTCGTGATCACGAAAAATGCTTTGCAATCGGGAAGCAATATTTCTCAGCCCAAAACTTGCTTATCGCTACCGCAGAAAATACTTCGCGATCGTGAAGAACAAATGCTAAGCTATTCCAGACATCCTCTAGTATAATGGTCATAAAGGTTTTTACAAAATTCCAAACTACAAATGGTTTAACTTTTTTAAAGTTAGACTCCAAGGACTAAATCTTCCATGCCTTGCATATCTCCATGTTCTTTATAGATTATGAGATATAAGCTCTCAAAGTCAACCTTGTGCAGTTCAAATTTCTTCTTCATCTTCCCGTATAGCCTGTAGTGTACTAGCCATAATTTTTGTATACAACTCCAAATTCCAAATGGTTTGATTTTCTAAAAACAAAACACAAAGGGAAACAACTTTTATGTTTTGATTATCTCCAAATTCCTTATAGATTGCAAGATAAAAGTTCCTAATGTCGGATTAGTGCAACAGAAACTTTCCTCTACGCGATCGCGAAACACCTTCTGCGATCGCGCATCACTAGCCAATCACGCCGCACACTACTATAGCCATAACCAGCAGCTAAAAATAACCTAGAAATGGTCCGAACCACCCTGAATCTCATCCGAACCCCTTGGGACCCCATCCGAACATACCAACAAGTCTCAAAACATAACAAGGACTAGTCGAGGCCTCAAATCATATCAAACAATGCTAAAAATACAAATCACACCCCAATTCGAGTATAAAAAAACTAAGATATTCTAATTTCTACATATGATGCTGAAACATATCAAATCACGTCCGATTGATATCAAATTTTGCTCACAGGTCATATTTGATATTATTGTCACGACCCAATCCTGCAGTGGTCATGACGGCGCTTCTCGTGGAGACGAGGCCATCCAACTAACCCAACTCGTCTTTTCGAAAATTACTAAACATGAATAAACAACTTAAATATGACTTAAGAATATTAATTAGCGGTGATACAACCCAACACAACCCAAATCTGGGTGTCACGAGTCATGAGCATCTATCAGAATGTAAATCTACTACAAGGATATATAAAACCAGAATAATGAACAAAAGGGAGAAACATGGTGCTGCGAACGCTGGAAGTCACCTCCTTACTCATATAACTCTTCCTTTGATCGGCCAAAAAACCTGCTACCAGGTGAATAGATACCTGCATTCGCACACGAGGTGCGGGAAGTAAAGTGAGTACTCCAACTCAGTGAGTAATAAAGGTAAATAACAACTGAGCGGTAAGAAATCACGTATGACAAATCATTATGCTATGTAGAAGCAGTGTAAACCCTTTTTAGAAAAATAGTAAAGCTATGAAATTTTTAGCGAAACATATTTTCTCAGTTTAAAACCACTTTTAAAAACGACATTTTTCAGTGGTTATGCAAACGAAAGCAAAACAAATAGTGCAGATAAGCACAGAATTTCCGCCCCGCGAGCACAGCACTTAGTTATCAAGGAATACCAGAATAGCAAGTCTATAGTGCAAGAAGTAGCACCAACCACCAGATAATAGAAGGCAAATAAGATAATGTAGACACATCAACCAGTACCGGTACTGTTGTGGCATGCAGCCCCCTCCACATATCGCTGTGGTATGCAGCCTGATCCATTTATCGTCGACGGCGCTCACTGGGGGTGTGCAGACTCCGGGAGGGGCCCCTTACGGCCCAAGAGCATTATCAAATAATCTCGTGGCATCAAGTTTAAGCCCTCGGCCTCATATCGATATCAGTATAACACCGTTGCGACGTGCAGCCCGACCTAAAAGTGTCCTCACAATACAGGCCCTCTGCCTTACTCAGTCAAAATCACGTAAGCCCATCGGGAAATAGGAAAACGTGTTGCTCATCAGCCCAACTTATGATGACAACAAGTAAATTTCAGCCAAATACACAGTAAATTCATCCATCGGAATGGACCAAGTCACAATTCCGAACAGTGTTCTACCCTACGCTCACTATCCGGCGTGCAAGTCACTTCAATATAGCACTACGACGTACAATTTCGGGGTTTAAACCTCAGAATATCATTTACAATCATTACTCACCTTGAATTGGTGAAATCTCTCGCTCGTGACGCCTTTACCCCTCAAATTGGCCTCCATGCGTGTCGAATCTATGCATAATCTAAGCGAACACATCACAATATGCTATGTGAACATTACCCAATCGAAAAAATTTAAAAATATCAAAATTCTCAAAATTAGCAAAATACGATCCCCAGGCCCACTTCTCGAAACTCGGAACTTTTCACATTATTAGATTCCTTATCTTCCCACGAGTTAATACATATCAAAAGTTCTCAAATCCGAGCTCAAATCACACATCAACTCCCAATTTGAAGTTTCAAAACTCAAGCCCTAGTTTCTTTAATTTTTAGTTAAATTCCATGGATTTCTAAGTGTGTTTCACAATAAAAACGAGTATTGAGATAAAAAAATCTTACCTCCAATCGATTCCCTTCGAATGCCTCTTCAAATGCTCTCCAAACCACCCAAGGCCACGTGGGAAATTAGGGAATGGGCTAAGTTTCGATTTTAATAACTGGACAAAGCCCTCAGATGTGGGAATTGCGTAGTCATGTTCGCATTTGCGAACTCATTCCAAACAGGAGCACTTCACATTTACGAAATATGCTTCGTATTTGCGAAAGCTCAACCTTCGCATTTGCAAATGAAGCTTCGCATTTCCGAGCCAAGCAGGCTTGGGTTGGTCTCGCATTTGTGATCCAGCCTTCGCATTTGCGAGTTCGCATTTGCGAACCTGGCTTCGCAATCAGAGCTCCAAACCAAATATACACATATTCTCAAAAACATCTTACAGATTATCCATGCGATCAAATTGCCAAAATAACATCATATACATCGAATCAAACGTCAAAACTCATGATTTTGTCCAACTTTTCATAAAACATCAGATTTCCATTTTTAAGTACGAAGCACATCAAACGACGTTCATTTTCAACAAAACTTACAGAAAGCACTTAAACCATATATGAGACTTGTACCGGGCAACGAAACTAAAATACGGCCTGATACCATAGTCTTTTAATCAAATTTCATTTCCAATTTCCTTAATTATTTTCAAAAATTAATTTCTCACAAAAATTCATTTCTCGTGCTTAGGACCTCGGAATTCGATTCCGTGCATACGCCCAAGTCATATATTTTCCTACGGACCCTCCGGCACCGTCAAATCACAGGTCCGAGTCCGTTTACCCAAAATGCTGACCAAAGTCAAATTGATTCAATTTAATATCAAAATTTAGCATTTTTCTCAAAGAGTTCATTCCAAATTTTTCCATAAAACCAAACCCAACGATCTTTATTGGTTGTACTACACCACGTGGTCCAAATGATGCCCGAGAATTGGCGATCAAAGTGAAAAAGTTCAAAACGACTGGTCGGGTCGTTAAATCCTCCCCCACTTACACACACGTTCGTCCTCGAACATGCCCAGAGTTTTTCTAAAAGCCAACCAATTGTTGAATAACCTTACCATGCATATACCCGGGGTGATCCCATGTCACCCTATCTCATATAGGTCTGATAATACATTGTAATTGAAATTTCACCATCCAATCTAGCCCATAACCCATAGAACCACATTTCCCTTTCTGAAATCATACACAAGGTGAGAACCTCACATCTCTATTCAAAATAATCCTGAACCAGCTTTAATAACCCATACCTGCAATCTCAGGTTCAATATGATGTACCACATAACTCAAACACACAAAATGATAACTTCCATTTGCAGCAGCTGCACAAATCAACCGACTACCGTTGGAAAACCTCTTAGCAACTAAAGTCTCATTCCAACACTTCTATATACTGCCAATGATAACTGAAACACGCAGTAAATCATAACCATTTCTCAGATCATCCTTTCATAAGGCTTCTTCTCCTTCGGCAAGGACCATTGCAAAAAATAAATTTTGAACCGAACCTCGATATTTACCCGTCAAACATGCTGACATCGAATTTGTTCGTACTCAGTAATGATACCAACAATATCCTACAATCCAACACCACCAGGGTGACATGACATATCAATATATGCACCAATTAGCTACAACTGGCATAATACACGTACCAATTAGCAACGGTCCGAACATACTCAAATCATGAAAATGACTAATGAAAGAGCTATTCCTCAAGCTCACTAGAACCATCACAACACAAGGCTAAGAACCCATATCAGATCTAGGAAATAGAACACACGAATCAAACCCTCAAGGTCGTATCTCCACATAGCTTTGCTGCAGCGTATGATCCTACCAAACACTGCTCCACATGGAACACCTCAAGTCCCTACGCTCGAAATCGACACCTACGCACAATTTGATGTTTGGAACCAAAGAAAATCTTCACACCTACGATGAAGCAAGTGGCATATACCACACAAACCCGTTAGGACATAACTGATATGCCCTTCAGCGAACAACACCCAATTACTGTTTCTGCTCGACTTCCACTCTAAGAACCCAAATGAACCGCACCATATGTGCCCATAACCAACAAATCATAATGTCTCTCAACACAGAAAGATGACCCATAGACCTCCCCGGATCACTAATAAGCTCAATAAAAATCGAATAAACACATCCTTGAACAATACAATTCGAAGTCAATAAAACCATCTTGATGTCAGACGCGTATCCGCATAGGTCCACCAATGGACAACCCATCAACTCCCGTTATACACGAAAGGTAAATAATCCTTCCAGGTTCACAATGACTGAATCATAGCACACACTAATAACTGTCAATATCCCGCCATTTTGCCATCCACAACCACCAGCCAACCTGCATATGAGAACTTCCAGTCTCTAAGTACATAAAATACACGAATTACCATATTTGATCCCATTTTTGCCAATCGCATATATAACTTAAATTTAGTACTCAATCATCCCAAAACATCATCCAAACTTATTCCAATGGTCGAAACACCTCAAACGACACCAAAACCATCAAATCATATCGAATTCAAGCCTTAGTTCTTCTAAAACTTCCGAAATACGCATTCGGTCAAAAACCCGACCAAACCACATCCAAATGACCTGAAATTTTACACACACGTCCCAAATCACCTAAGAAGCTACAACAACTCTTGGAATCCCATTTCGAACATCGAATAAAAATCTCACCTATCAACCGGAGTTTGCCAAAATACTCACTTCGCCAATTCAAGCCTAATTCTACATTGGACCTCTAAAATCACTTCCGAATCACACTCCTAAGTCACAAATCATCTAACGAAGCTAACCAAATTATAAAACTACAATCCGAGCTCATATACAAATAAGTCAACTCTCAGTCAAACATTTTAAATTCAAGGCTTTCAACTGAAACTGTTATTTCAAATTCATTCCATGAAAGATATTCCCAAAATGTCCCTATGCCACCAAGCAAACCCGAATACCACCAGTCAATCCAACAAGAAAATTCCGCAATACTACCAAAGTATCATCAGTTTAATCCCATTACCCTTTTTCCGAACATATACTGTCGTCAAATCACTTCTAATTAGAAATATCATTCCCTTAACTGTCTGAGGCTACTCGCTGCCTAGGAGTTTTATGAACTTCCTTTTAGAGCTGAACTGTAACTCTACACACGCAAATCTCGATCCTCCACTACATACCGCATATACCATACTTTACCATTCTAGTATAACATGAGAACTTCATCTCCCTTCCGAGCCACAGAAATCTACGTACTCAACTAGTCAAGAACTTTCAATTAATCCCATCTAGAAGACAAGTCACAACACCTCCCATGCTTCACATGCCCATAGAAAATATACATCTCCAAACCGCGGTAAAACCATCAAGAACTCTCCATATTTCCATTTGCACAAGTTAAACGGCCAAGACTGAGTCCCTCTAGCTAGTCCAAGCTAAGCAAGCCATCAAAACCCAAGAGCATTGCTGCAAAATACATGCAAGAACCCATTACCTCGAACACATACAAAATTTAATCATATCCTTACCATACTGATTCGGTCTACTATCAAGCTATTCCATATATCTAATTTCCCTTCTGATTCATCTTCAACTGGATATTTCCTGTTGCTGTAGAACCACAATTTCTCAACCCAAGCTCCACTACACGAGGCCCAAGAATAAGACCACACGGTCTAAGACCCATAAGCCACTAAATACTATCTCGAATATTCCCAAAAATACGATATTCTAAAATACTTTACTTTGAAGAGCTTCCTGGAATCTAAGTTTGTTACCTTTACTTTCCTGCTATTGATACATAGAAGCCCATAATTAACATAAAAATATCACAAATCTTGACCTCTTCCAATGAGGACACGGTCTCTAACCACATGCACAACCTTAAGATACCCGATTTTTCCTGTAGAATCTCGGAAAAAGTAAAACAATTCTCGAAAGTTATTCACTCTTATTCAAACTGTAAATTACCTGATCTAACGAACAGAACCACTCGTGCCTCATTGGCACTCCAACACCGCAAAATGAGATCATTATCCCAATACAACCAAGTAACTTCCTGCTCTACACACCGAGCATTTTTTGCCAATAACAACTCTTGACATTTCGTGATTTTCATACCTTATGAGGCATAATATAACCTTTGCCAATATTTTCTTTTTTTGCAAGCCATAGCTAATTCACTCGCATGCCTCAAACTAGAACCAACATAGCACCTAACCGTGCAATCAACTGCTCGCAGCAGGCTCCCCCACTTGGATCGAAGCCATAAATCCAGATACACTCAATATCCCATAACACTTTTACTTTATTAAATGCCACAATGCCATAGTGAGAGTAAACTCAAATCATTTATAAGTTTATGAAAACACAGATCATCCGGTACTGTAAATCTTCTATTGAGAAGATTCTTTACGTGCCCATAACTCAGAGCTACATATCCAATCACACTAGAAAACATGCACTTAATAGTTCATCTATCATCCAGCAAACCTTCCTCGTCACTTCCAAGTCACATAGATACATCTCGCAGTAATAATACACTCATCACATAACTATCCAACTATCACTTTCACTAATAGGGATAGTACCGAACATATAAGTTCGAAACACTTATTCACATAATCAACACCTCAGTGCTCATGCCATAGGCAAAGATCCAGCCTCAAGGCCTCCAGACTGGCCCACTGTAAACTCACAGAGATTACATCTCGCCCCTCGATCAGAGAATCACAAACCATCAAGGCACATATAATTCGGATCGCTCATGTACGCATATGAACGCGTTGAAGGAATCTCAAGAGTTACCTTTCAAGCTGAATGAAGGACGCAGGAATAGAATTTAGGAATGTGTAGTTTTCCTAAAGGTTCTGCAGCCTCCCGAGGATAAGTACAGACGTCTCCATACTGATCCGCGGGACTCTACTAAACCTGATCATTACTCCTGAGACCTAGTAACCTAGGCTCTGATACCAACTTGTCACAACCCAACCCCGCAATGGTCGTGATGGCACCTCTCGGGAAAACTAGGCCAGCCAACTAACTCAACTCGTCTTTTCAAAAAAAATGAACATGAATAAACAACTTAAATATGAATTAATAATATTAATTAACGGTGATACAACCCAACACAGCCTAATCGGGGTGTCACGATTCACGAGCATCTATCATAATGTAAATCCACTACAGGGGCTAAAATATACAAAACCGAAATAATGACAAAAGGGAGAAACATTGTATTGCAAACGTTGGCAGTCACCTCCTTTCTCATATAACTCTGCCTCTGATCGGCCAAAACCCGCTACTGGGTGAATAGATAGATGCATCTGCACACAAAAGGGAGTAAAGTGAGTACTACAACTTAGTGAGTAATAAAGGTAAATAACAACTGAGCGGTAAGAAATCACGTATGAAAAATCATTATGCTAATAGAAGCATTGTAAACCCTTTTTAGAAAGATAGTGAAGCTATAAAATCTTTAGCGAAACACATTTTCTCAGTTTAAAACCTCTTTTTAAATGACATTTTTCAGCAGTCATGCAAATGAAAGCAAAACAAATAGTGCAGATAAGCACAGAATTTCCGCCCGCGGTCACAACACTCAGTTATCAAGGAATGCCAGAATATCAGGTCTATAGTGCAAGAAGTAGCAACAAATAGCAGATAATAGCAGGTAAAATAAGATAATGCAAAGACATCAACCAGTACCGGTACTGCTGCGGCGTGCAGCCCGCTCCACATATCGTTGTGGCATGCAGCTCGATCCATTTACCGACGGTGCTCACAAGGGGTGTTAAGACTCCGGGAGGGGCCCCTACGGCCCAAGCACATTATCAAGCCATCTCGTGGCATCAAATCTAGGCCCTCGACCTCATATTAGTATCAGTATAACACTGTTGCTGCGTGCAGCCCGACCCAAAAGTATCCTCACAATACAGGCCGTTGGCCTTACCTAGTCAAAATCACATAAGCCCATCATGCAATAGTAAAATCTGTTGCTCAGCCCAAAAATAGTGTAGGAAAGGTTATTTCAAGTGTCAAAGAAAAATAAACTTGGCTGAATTTTGGAAATAGTAGAAAATACATGACTAAATTCAAGTATAGAATCAAAGCAGTGAGGAAATATCAACAACCATCCCCAAAGTGGTTCAAATAATTGGCACGAAGACCTAAATATGGCAATCAACCCAACTTATGATGACAACAAGTAAATTTCAGTCAAATACGCAGTAAATTCATCTATCAGGACGGACCAAGTCACAATCCCCAATGATTCTCTACCCCACGTTCGCTATCCGGCATGCAAGTAACCTCAATATAGCAGTATGATGTGCAACACCGAGTTTTCAAACCCTTAGAATAGAATTTACAATCATTACTCACCTTGAACCAGTGAAATCTCTAGCTCGTGACACCTTTGTACCTCAAATAGTCCTCCACGCACTGAATCTATGCATAATCCGAGTGAACATATCAGAATATGCTAAGGGAACATTTCCCAATCGAAAACAAACGAAAATATCAAAATTCTCGAAATTAGCAAAATTCGAGCCCTAGACCCACTTCTGGAAACTCAGAACTTTTCACATCATTAGATTCCTTATCTTCCCATGAGTTCATACATATCAAAAGTTCTCAAATCCGAGCTCAAATGACCCATCAAATCCTAATCTGAAGTTTCAAAACACAAGCCCTAGTTTCTTCCATTTTTAGTTAAATTCCATGGATTTGAGATCAAAAATCTTACCTTCAATCGATTCCTTTCAAATCCCTCTTCAAATGCTCTCAAAATTGCCCAAGGCCAAGTGGGAAATGAGGGAAATGGGCTAAGTTTCAAATGTAATAATTGGACACATTCCTCAGATGTAGAAACTGTGAACTGGGGTTCGCAATTGTGAAAATTGCGAACCTCGACCTGATATGGAAATTGCGAAGTCATGTTCGCATTTGCAAACTCATGCCAAACAGGAGCACTTGCATTCGCGAAATATGCTTCGCATTTGTGAAAGCTTAACCTTCGCATTTGCGAGCCAAGTAGGCCTGGGCTGGTTTCAAAATTGCGATCCAGCCTTCGCATTTGCAGACCAGGCTTCACAATTGCTAAGCCTGTAGTCATGTTCATACCAGATTTTCCAAAATTCAAAAATGCAATCCGACACCTATCAAAAACTCACTCAAGCCCTCGTGGCTCCAAACCAAATATGCACATAATTTCAAAAGTATCCTACGGACTTATCTGTGCGATCAAGTTGCCAAAATAATATCATATACATCGAATCGAGCCTCAAAACTCATGTTTTTTTCCAACTTTTCATAAAACATCAAATTTTCATTTTAAGTCCGAAACACGTCAAAAACGTCCGTTTTCAACCAAACTTAACAAGAAGCGCTTAAACCATATATGAGACTTGTATCGGGCACTGAAACTAAAATACGAGCAAGATACCATAATCATTAATCAAATTTCATTTCCAATTTTCTTAATTATTTTCAGAAAACAATTTTACACAAAATTTATTTCTCGGGCTTGGGACCTAGGAATTCGATTCCGGGCATACGCCCAAGTCACATATTTTCCTAAGAACCCTTCAAGATTGTCAAATCACAGGTTCGGGTCCGTTTACCCGAAATGTTGATCGAAGTCAAATTTATTCAATTTAATATCAAAATTTAGCAGTTTTCTCGCAGAATTCATTCCAAATTTTTTCTGAAAACCAAACCCAACGATCTTTATAGGTCGTGCTACACCACGTAACAATCATGCTGCATGGTGATCAAATTGAAAAAAGTCAAAATGACCGATCGGGTCATTACAATTACGGACCTAGACCAACTTCCAGAATCGGAATCCGACCCCGATATCAAAAAGTCCGCTCCCGGTCAAACTTCTCAAAAACCTTCAAATTTATAACTTTCACCAAATGACCCAAAATGACCTATGAACCTCCAATTTCACTTCCGAACGTGCACTCAGTACCAGAATCACAATTCGAAGCTATTTCCATACTCGGAATCCCAAAGGGACATCAATTACATTGAAATACACCTTAAACCAAAATTTATAAAGTTCTTCCAAAAATGCTAACTACCACGATATGCGCCGAGACGCTGTTGGGTCATCCAAAATCCAATCCAGACATACACCTAATCCAAAATCATCATACGAATGTAACCTTCAAATCCCGATTTCGAGGTCGTTTACATAAAATTCCATCCTTACTCAATTCTTCCAATTTAATGCTTTCGAAATGAGAATTCTCTTTTCAAATCGACTCCGAACTTCTCGAATTTCAATTTCTACTACGCGTACAAGTCATAATACCTGAAGTGAAGCTACTCACAGCCATAAACTGCCGAACGACATGTCAGAACTCAAAAAAATCGATCGGATCATTACAGTAGGGGTGTTCATAAAAATCTGAAAGACCGAAGCAAACCAAACCGACCAAAAAATCCAATACTTTTTTGTTTGGTTTTGGTTTTGAATTTAAAAAACCGATCAAATTGGGTTTGGTTATAGTTTTAATAAGAAAAAACCAAAAAAAAATAACCAACCCGACTACAGGAGTAAACCAAACTGACCAAAAAACCCAATACTTTTTTGTTTGGTTTTGGTTTTGAATTTTAAAAACCGATCAAATTTGGTTTGGTTATGGTTTTAATAAGAAAAAACCAAAAATAATCGAACCAACCCGACTATAGGAGTATCTATTTCAAATTTATTATCACATACACACATACACACACACACACACACATATATATATATATACAACAACAACAACTACCCAGTATAGTCCCACAAAGTGGGGTCTGGGGAGGGTAATATGTAGACAGGCCTTACCCCTACCCTAAAGGGCTGAGAGGACACACACACACACACACACACACACATATATATATATACAAAGTTTTATAAATTTTATTGTAAATATTAATCGTCTGCACTTTTAGTATAGTTCTTTACCTTTACATTCTAATTTGATTGGTAGTTTTCTTTTGTTAAGTGTAAGAATCCATTTAGTGTTAAAAATAATATATTTTTAATTGAGTCATTAACTTATTCATCACTATTTAATTCAATTATCATCAATATATCTTGGTAAAAAGAATAGATTTCTCAAAGGGCAATTGATTTTATAGTGCTACGTTGAAAATAGGGTCGCCGGAATATGTGTTTGGTAATGTATGTCTTACATTTAAGAAAAATTGATAAATAATCGAAAAAATTAAAAAACCGACAAAACCCGATATAAATCGAATCGATAAAAATTGACTTAATTAGTTTCATTTGGTTCTAATATTTGAGAAATCAACTTACTTGATTTCATTTTATTTTAGGAAAAAAGCGATCTAATACCGAACCATAAATACCCCTAATTACATGAAATAAGTAGCTCGCATGCAACACAACAAGGTATACACGGGGCTTGCGGGCTGAACCAAGGAAGTATGCTCAACCAACTTGGCTACAAAGAAGGGTAAAATTATGTGTTTTATGGAGCACAAATTTTAGATGATTCCAACGTTGTCTTCAAACATGCATTATCTAGTCACAAGACAAGAAAATAAAAGCACTTCCAACTTAACTTTAAAAGGTTATATTAAATAATGAACACGAAAATAATAAAGTTTTCAAAAATTAATTATAACTCCTTAAAAAAATATATTTTCTTGTGGTAATTAAAAAGTTTTGCTTTAAATAAAAAGGTCAAACAGGTGCACAATACTCTCTCGGCGCACAATAGCAGGATCACCATTGTGCCGGAACAATGGCTCGTCGCCGGCGAAATGCAACTCTCTGCGCAAATAGTTACCCCTGCTCATGGTATTACTAAGGAGCTAGAACCATTGACGTTTGGCAATTTTCTTCCCCAGAAATTCCAATCGACAGAGGTGCTGCATGCAAATGATGATGTGAATGATTTGCCACCTCCGATGAACAAAATTGAAGTTCCTACCAATCTCGCTGTTAGACGATTACATTTCTCAGATGCTAGTGGGTCTGAGGAATCAATTCCGACTGCAGCTGAGGTTGTGCGAGGTAACCGCAATGCTCAAATGGGTAAGCCACTCTCGTTCGTGCCTCCTACGGCAGAGATGGTAAGAAGGTTATCAAAATTAGTGAGGAGGATTTGAAATCTCAAGTGGATTACTGGAATAATTCTTTAATTGGCTACATAATTGGAGATACTCCGAATGAGAAAACTATGGACAATTTTGTGATGCATGTGTTGAATTTTTTGTCTAAACCCCAGATCCTGATTCATTCTGAAGGCTATTGTATTTTTTGATTCAATAGTATAGAGGACAGGGATTTAGTCATGCAATCTGGACCTTATTCATACAGGAATAAACCAATGGTATTGAAGCCTTGGGAAGTTTATTTCTCTTTCCAAAATGATATACTAAGTACTGTCCCTGTATGGATTCGATTTCCTGGACTACCGGTGGGCTATTGGTCTATTGAGGTATTCAGCAAATGGCTGGTGCAGTGGGTAAACCATTATACACTGATAAATTTACAGCTCACTATGAGAAAATTTCTTTTGCTCGAGTCCTAGTGGAGGTTTATGCTGCCCATCCGCTCCTTGATCAGTTAGAGATTAAGACTCCATTTGACCCTAAGATTCAAGTGATTGAATATGATTGGAAGCCTAGTTTCTGTAATCACTGTCTGAAATTTGGACATGATTCCTTTGATTGTTGGTACTATGCTGATAATAATGTAGAAAAGGATATGGAGGAACAGGGTAAGCCAAGGAGGCAGAGAACCAGATTGAAGAAGCAGGCAAAAACTACTAAACAAGAATGGCTTGTCAAACAGTCTGTAGCTAATGCAGATGCACAGGAAAGCCTACCAGTACAACCAGAACTTAACAAGGAGAATGAGAACATTTCTTCTATGGCTATTGTTCAACAGAATGCACCACCTGGCCCTCACATCCAGGAAAGGCTTGAGGCATTAGTCAATGCACCCAATGGTAACAGAGAAGTCATGGTTGATAACTGCAATAAAGGAAAGGCTACTATTGTTGTAGTAGATGCTGGTAGAAGGGGACAATAGATTGATCCGGGGATTTCTCAGAGATTACCCCCTAATATCCTATGATTATTGTCACTTGGAACATTAGGGGGCTTAATCAAGCCCATAAGCAGAAGGAGTTGAAAAACTTTCTTGCTGTAAATAAAGTAGATGTTATAGGATGTCTTGAGACTAGAGTAAAGGAACACAAAGCAAAGAAGATTCTTGATAAGATTGCTAAGGGTTGGAAGGTTCAATGCAACTACTCAAAGGCTGTAAATGGGAGAATTTGGCTACTTTGGAAACCTCATATCCAGATCCAAATATCTTGTGTGATTGATCAGCTTATTCAATGCTTCTTAGAATATTCTACTAGCCAAGTCAAAACTCATTTAAGTATCATCTATGCTCATAATACTGCAAACCTTAGAGATCAACTGTGGAGTGACTTAAGGACAGTATTTGTTCCCAGTCAAGATTCTTGGCTGTTGAGTGGGAATTTAACTCTGTCTTATGTACTGATGATAGAATTGGCTCTCCTGTTACCGATGCTGAAGTCAGAGATTTTAAAGATGTTATTACTGAGCTTCAACTCACTCCTCTTAGAGTTAAAGGCTGGCACTACACTTGGACTAATAAGCAAGGTACTTCCACTAGAGTTTATAGTAAGATTGATTGGGCTCTGGTAATTTCCAGTGGATACAGCAATATGGGCACATAGAAGCTGACTTCATGAATCCCTCAGTTTCTGATCACTTCCCTATTCTTATCAAATTTGGAAATGAAACACCCCTGCATCCTAAACCTTTCAGCCTCTACCTTGCTATTATGGAGAATCCTCAGTTTCATACCATTCTACAGCACGTCTGGGGACAGGAATGTGAAAGAACACCTATGCAGCAGATATGGAATAAATTGAAAGCCATGAAACAACATTTAAAGGAGACAAATGTTCATATAGCCTCATATAAGCACAAACTTATCCAGGCTAGGGAGAAACTGGGTATTATTCAGACTCAACTGCAGAACAGTCCACTAACACAGTCATTATTTGCTGAGGAAAAATCAGCACTTGAAGAAATTGAGATGTGGAGTTGTGTGGAGGAACAAATTTTGAGGCAGAAATCCAAGGCTTGCTGGATTGATTATGGTGATGCTAACACAAAATATTTCCATGCTCAGTGGACGATTAGAACATGCCAGAATAACATCACATCTATCTATACTGATACAGGTTTGAAACTCGCTGACCCTTTATCTGTGGAGCAGGAGTTTATAAATGTATTTCAATCAATTATGGGAGAGTGTGCTGCTGAACTGCCTTGTGTCAATGCTGATATTATTAAAGAAGGACAGTGTCTAACTCTAGCACAGAAAAGATACTAATTAAGGAGGTTACATTGGAAGAGATCACAGAAGCATTAGAAGAGATGCCTAAGGATAAACACCTGGAGTAGATGGCTTTCCTGTGGAATTCTTTACTAGAAACTGGGAGATGGTGAAGGGTGATATTCTAGCTGGTATATAGGAGTTTTTTTCCACATGCAAAATGCCTCACATGATCAAAACCACTGCTATTGCACTTGTTCCCAAAGTGAAAGCACCTGCTACTGTTAAAGACTATAGACCTATTGCCTGCTGTACTACTATCTATAAAATCATCTCCAAAGTTATTACTAGGAGAATGAAAACTGTCACTGGTGAATTAGTTGGGCAAGCTCAGTCTGCTTTTATTGAAGGGAGAAGTATTGTTGATAATATCTTGCTTAGCCATGAGATCTTCAAGGGTTATTCAAGAAAGGGAGTCTCCCCCAGATGTGTTCTCAAGGTGGATTTGAGGAAAGCATATGACACCTTGGAATGGAGCTTTCTCAAACAGATTCTTATTGACGTGGGATTACCTACAAAATTTATTCACTGGATAATGGCTTGTGTCACATCTGTCTCCTACTCCCTAGTAATGAATGGTGGATTAACTAAGCCATTCACTGCTAAGAGAGGTATTAGACAGGGTGGCCCTATGTCACGTTATTTGTTTGTGCTGGCTATGGAGTACCTGAACAGGATATTAAAACAGTTGCACAAGAATGGGAACTTCAACTTCCATCCCAAATGCAAGAAGCTCAATTTTTCTCATGTCTGTTTTGTTGATGACCTCCTTATGTCTCCCCCAGATGTGTTCTCAAGGTGGATTTGAGGAAAGCATATGACACCTTGGAATGGAGCTTTCTCAAACAGATTCTTATTGACGTGGGATTACCTACAAAATTTATTCACTGGATAATGGCTTGTGTCACCTCTGTCTCCTACTCCCTAGTAATGAATGGTGGATTAACTAAGTCATTCACTGCTAAGAGAGGTATTAGACAGGGTGGCCCTATGTCACGTTATTTGTTTGTGCTGGCTATGGAGTACCTGAACAGGATATTAAAACAGTTGCACAAGAATGGGAACTTCAACTTCCATCCCAAATGCAAGAAGCTCAATTTTTCTCATGTCTGTTTTGTTGATGACCTCCTTATGTTCTGTCGAGCTGATATTGTATCCATCCAGATCTTACAGGAAGCTTTTCTTATGTTCTCTGAAGCTTTTGGACTACAAGCTAATATCAGCAAAAGTGCAGTATACCTGTCTGGTGTGCAGCAGAGTGCCAGAGAAGAAATCATTGAGACTTTGGGATTCACTGAGGGCCAGCTTCCATTCAAGTACGTGGGGATACCACTTGATTAAAAAAAACTGGCCATCCATCATTATCTGCCTCTGATAGAGAAGATTACTGATAAAATTACTTGCTGGTCAGCTAAGCTGCTTTCGTATGTAGGGAGAATCCAACTGATCAAAGCTGTTGTTTTTGGTATTCAGACTTACTGGGCTCAAGTATTCATTCTGCCCAAAAAAGTATTGAAAGCCATTGAAGCAATATGCAGAACATTTTCGCGGACTGGCACTACTAATCTGTCCAAAAGGGCACTGGTTGCTTGGGAAAAGGTATGCAGACCAATTTCAGCTGGGGGACTCAACATACTAGATTTGACTGTATGGAACAAAGCAACCATTACTAAACTGCTATGATACTTATCCAGGAAGAAAGACTGTCTTTGGATTAGATGGGTGCACTCTTACTACATCAAACAGGGTGATATTGCAACAATGAACATACCAAAATCAGCTTCTTGGGTTGTTAGGAAGATACTGGAAAGCAGAACTATGATAATGGAGAGCCAGAAGCTTCAGGGGGATCTGTTTGGCAGGTTGAAAAGTGTATGTAGACTGGATAAATTCTACATTCAGAAATTATACCTCACAATGCTCCCCAGCTTCAATAGGGTCGACTGGAAGAATCTGATTCTGATCACAAATATCCAACCTCGACATAAGTTCACTGTATGGCTAGCTGCTCAACACAGACTTCCTACAGTTGACAGACTGCAGAACTATGGCATACAAGACCCAGCAACTTGTGTGTTTTGCAGTCAGAATGTTGAAGTCTTTAACCATCTATTCTTTGAGTGCTCAATTACTAATAGACTATGGACCAGAATCTGTTGCTGGCTGGGGCACTCCAGAACTGTTGGTAACTGGGAAACAAAACTTCACTGGATTTGCAGTAAAGCAAGAAGTAGAATGTGGCAAAATGCTATTACAACCTCTGTTTTTGTCACTACTGTTGCTCTCATCTGGAGGGAGAGGAATAACATTCGATTTGAGGGGAAAGTTTTTGTGGAAGAACAGATTTGCAGAGAAGTTGCATTACTTATACATATCCGGGGCAGAAAATGCAAACGATGGCAGACTGGCTTGCGGCAGCTTAATTGTTTTCCTTAGTTATAGCCTTTAGACTTCCCTATACTATAATGACATTTGTTTTTAAATAGTTATTTTAGTATAGATGATAGATTGTAAATGAGTAGCAGCTAGTCCGAGCTACTACTAGCTCTACAATGTACATTCCTTTGAGATGAATGGAAAAAAAAAAGGTCAAACAATAAAAGAAAATTATGAAGTTTCATTTAAATGCTTTATTCTATTTGAGTGCATTGATACATGCATCGGACATGTTGAGACTATGCATGTTGATAGATGCGTTGACTGCGATCAACTTGTTATGTTGATTTTGTGCACTTCCACTTTTGTTGCCATGTCCATGAACTGCACTACTGGCTGGTAAAGAGAGTACCCCTTTTTACCAAACGTATATCATTATTTGGTTGATATCGATGAAGGTGCTTGCTGAGTATATTGAGCCCGTCATTGTATTCACACTGTACTTCTGCAAAATTTTGAGCAAATTCTGAACATTGGACGAGCAGTACTCGTCAGCTGTTGATAAGGGCAGGCATAAAATTCGAAAAATTGAATTTTGAACCGAATTGAATTAATTTAGTATTTCGATATCGATTTTTTTGATATTTTGGTAATTTTTGGTATTTCGATACGATACTCGATACGTTAAAGTCCAAGCCCACCTCTATTTCTATTTTCCAGCCTAATAAGCCTAAGCCCGGAGGAATTTAAAAGTAGCCAGATTTACTAGTGTTCGTTCAAAAATAGCCACTGTTTCAAAAGTAATCAAAATTTAGCCACTTTTTAAGTAAAGATAATTCTGAACGAAAATACTATTCAAAGTCCGGAAAAATACTCCAGTATAATATACTAGAATTCCAGTATAATATACTGAAACTCCAGTATTCTAGCATAAGTTAACTAGAACTCTAGTATATTCTCGCACAACGCTGGCTATAACAACTAAAAACATAGCTATAGGAAGTAATTTAGTAAAAGGTAACTATAGCAAGCTAATAATTACTAAAACATAGTAATTTCTAAAAAATTTTCATTTTTGAATGACCAGTTCGAAAACGCTAGTTTTATGCCTAAGCCAATACCCCAAGCGCCCTAATTTTCTAATCCTTTAAGCCTTAGTCCCTTCAGCTTATGCAAACAAGTATTCAATAATCCTCAAGAGTAGCAGTTAAAACGCTAGGCGTATGCAAGTCATCAGCAAATTCAGTCCCCAGCCATTAAGCAGCTTCTTGATGCATTTCTCGGCCTCACAGCTTTTGTTATTTTAAATTTTGTTGAAGCCTTCTAACAAGCAATATTGAAAATGTTTCTAGTGAAGCCTTGGTGACTGGGTGTTGAGTCTGTTGACTCTTGAAACTTGAAAACATTTTCTGCAATTTAGTTTATTAACGTTTTATACTAATGCAAATTAAAATTCATTTTAATCTAGTTTGGTGGGATACCAAAACCGTACCGAATCAAATAAGAAATATTAAATCGTCCTGTACAATTTCAGTACGGTATTTAAAATACATAATTAATTTAATGCCTATTATTATTATTACTATTTATTATTATTATTATTATTATTATTATTATTATTATTATTATTATTATTATTATTATTATTATTATTATTATTATTCCAAGTAGTGATGCACTTATTTAGATTCGATTATAGTAGCTCATTACTTGTAATTTCAGTTTTTTGGGGTCGTATTTGGATAATAACAAATATATGTATACGCATATCAAACCTAACAACATTAAGCATTATTAAAAAACATTACAAATTAATTAATCAGACGGACAATTTTATTAGAACAATGAATGAATTCCGAACCTTAATACAATCCTTCACTTGAGTGACCAAAATGTGTCTCTATTTGAAAACAACTTCAATCTCAACTAAACCTAAAATGTTAAAAAATCACAATCTAGAATTCTTATACTACATACATTTTAAACTGATTTCACTTGCTAAATAATCCATTTGACACGGTGTTACTCAATGGGACAATAATATTGCTTTCTTAAGGTAGTCATAGGTAAACCGTTCAAAATCAAAATATCTACCTAAAAGGTTAATATGTATCACTTAAACATGCGATTTTATGGATATATATATAATTCTGCAAACTTATAATGATAATTGTCTATAATACTTTCTAAGTAACTTGATAACGTAATATTTATTTATGTAGTTACAGTATAAGTAATTAAATTCACTGTTAAATTTGCACCACTGTATATTAGTGATTGAAAATTATTGTGTATCACTTCATTAAAGCTGGTCCCGTGGTCTAGTGGTTAGGACATTGGACTCTGAATTCAGTAACCCGAGTTCAAATCTCGGCGGGACCTAACTTTTTTTCTTTTTATTTTTATTTTTCCCATTTAACATGATTTTAAGTTTTTTTGTTCTTTTGACACAACGGTAACAGCCATTTAAGCATATACAAAATGCTAGGCAGAATGCAGCAACATAATTCATAACAGTTGTAAATATTTCATTAATATGCAAAGCCAGACAATATCAATCTCTGAACATTAATAAGTTTAAATCTTAAAACAAAAGTATGGCACAGAACGAACTTAAAATAAGCTTCGTGCAGATTTTATAGTTTGAAAATGATTAAGATGCTATTCACTTGAAGATTCTCATGAATATAGGCATTTTACTATCACTTTGTCTACTATTATGCGCAATTACGACCACCAACCACCAATTATTATCCCATAGTTATCGTCACCGGCCAGAAGCGAATATAGCAACGGGCGGGTTCAATTGACCTATAAGTTTTGGTGCGATGTATGAATTTATGTGTAAACATTTCTAAAATTGAAATGAATAGTAAATATCAACCGATAGTTTAAAAATATTATAGATCAATACTAAAATCCTTGAAAATGGAACTCACGGAGTTTAAATTAACTCCGCCTTTATCATCATCTATAACCACCACACAGCCTTCATAGGTAGCCACCTTTACGAACCACTACCACCACCTCAACTGCACAATCATTACATATTACAAGGAGTGGCAAACGGGTGGGTCGGTCAAATATGGGACAAGTTAAAATGGGTAATGTAAAAAATGATAAATTATCCTACCTTACCCATATCTAGTACGGATAAAAAATGGGTTGACCGACGGATAGCATGAGTAATCATATTATCCTTGGCTTCTTGAATATGATCATTTTATGGAGAATTTCTAGTCTCCTAATCTTAAGAAACTCTCAATTTGAGGCTTTACAAATGTAAAAGTTAAACAGATGACGAGTGCAAAACACAACACGAAATTGATGCACATTTAGCTAGTATAGTTTAATTATCGTCTCCATAGGGATTGTATTTAAACAATGCTCTAGTAATTTTTGGTTTGACTGCTATTCAGGATGATCAAAACTTGACTTGGATTGATCACGAACTGCGATTAACTACTAAAGTAAAACAATTGACAATTGACGGCAAAATGTATTAGAGATTCTCACAGTTGATTTCTTATCAAAATGAGGAATAAGTGTTTGACATGACAGGGGCAAGATAGCTATTTGGTATTTAACTCTACTTTAATTCACTCTAATGTTCTAATGATTCTCATGAATTCACTCGATGATTAGTTCAGACGTATAGTCAAGACTTCTCTCTCGATTAAATCTTAACTGTGCGAGGTGAACTAATATAAGCACTGTGAAAGTATGCAAGCATACGTTAATGGATTAGTCTTTTGAAAAACATCTCTCGAATATTTCCGTAACTTGATTTAATCAACAATTCAATCAGATCTTTCAATTACTAAGAGAATCAATGAATTAAATCAAACAAAATATTGCAAAGATAATTACTAATATATTCCTCTTTCGATTAGATAAACGGGTGAATAAAGTTACAACAATTCAAAACTCTATAAAATAATTCAAGCAAGAAATAGAGTCAAAATCCATAAATATTTATCAAAGCACCATATCCATCAAACTCTAAGATAAACTACTCCATAATTACGGCGGAAGACATCACAAATATAATTAAGGAATAAGAAGACATCAATGTAATGTTATAATCCAAACTCCCGTATTAAATTGATGGAAAGATGATGAAATAGTGTGCCTTGTAGCCTCCAATGTCCTCCCAAAGCTTCCAAGGTCAAAAGTCCCTTCACAAACGTGTTTCTAGTGTATTTATACCAAGTAGGAACAAACCCGAGCAAAAGTACCCTCTTTGAGCCAAAGTGGGAAAACCTACAGACTTTTTACACTTCATGCGTCGCACTATGCCATATTGGGTGCATAGCATTAGTGCTATTTGCTCGGTTGTAAACTCTCTGAACTTAGCTTGTCCGACACAGTTTTATACTGGTGCTACACACTATGCCACGCATTATGCCTAGCATTAGTGTATTCTTCTATCAGGCCCAAAAACTAATAGTCTTCGAGCTCAAATTTTCTGACGCCATTTGCATTGATGCGTCGCACTATGCTACGCAAGGTGTGAAGCATTAGTACAATATGCATAACTGTTACGCTTTCTTCCAACTTTGTTTTGCAATGCTGGTCCACAAGCTCCGGACTCGATCCCGATTTAATTTATTGGACTTTTATTCAGACTTCAAAGCTCCAACATGTTTGATTGCTCTCGAATATCTTTTTAATTCGAAGTCACTTCCTGCAAGGCATAAAATACATAATAAGTGCAATTCACTAACATTGAAGCTTCAACACAAGTAAAATGCAGTAATTAGAGTGCAAAATACAACTAAAACATGTGATTCTAGCCTATCATCAACACCTAACATTTAAACCATTGCTCATCCTCAAGCAATCAAATTGTACTTCACATAGAGACGACCTACTAATCAGATAACTTCCCTAACGCATCATGTCAAAAATATTTAAAACAGACTAAGCATCATATCATAACATCCTCGCCTCAAGACTCGACTTACTAGCACCACGACTTACTCTAACATAGAGGTCAAAGAATTCACCTTACCTTCGCAAATCACATACAATAGAGATTAGTTCCACATACAATAAAACTCACGAATAAATAGGAACTCTAGATAGACAGAATTAACTCACTCTAAGAAATAAAATTCACGTGCCACAGAAAATTTACCGTAGGCTTGACCGTAGTGTAATCAGTCGCGAAGTTAGAAATTTTTCTAAGGGTATTCAAATTTGAAAGAAGAAAAAAAATTCCCAACAAAGGGTTTTAAAATATGTTATATAACTCTAAAACACAATATATTACCTATATACATAGTATAATATTTCGACGAAGGGTGATCAGTTGACCATCCTTGTGACCGTGTGTCTTTGCCACTGGGTGTAATACTCTACTAATTTAGCTCGTTCATCCGAGGATCAAGTACAACTTTAATTGGTTGTAATATAGGTTGTGGGGCGGGTAGGATACATTTGGATATAGTGACTACACCTTCCTGAGAACTTTAATACATATGATTTTATGATTCAAACCCCACATTTATTTTGAACCTGTTGGCCCAATTAAATGTGAAGTTTTGAAGACTAACAAAAGAACTCAGACATGGACCAGGTTCATCTTGTGAAGCACAGTTGTGATCAACCCAAACATGTGTGATGCACATGAAAGAGATAAAACTAAGTTATCAGAAGAGATATCTCCTGATCATAATCGAAAAGATTGTATATAGGATAAGGAGAAAGACTCCTTACACAAATAGAACACGGTTTAGAAAAATGATAAGAGATAGAGTATGAGACCAACTAGAACTCTTCCACCATGGAAGAGCAGCATATGTGTCCTAGTCAATCTCTTATTACTAACTCCTTAAATATCAGTGTTGTTCTCTTTTATAGGTAATTGACTTAAGAAAAAGTTAAACGCAAATTGAGAGCAGAATAGCAATGCAATTTTGCAAGAAATTTATGTGTGTTTCAAGCGTGCAATCCTGAAGCTACTTAAACAAGAGAGAAGAACCAATTCCAAGTATCTATCTTTTATTCTAGTTCAATTGTACAATGAGATTTTACATTGTTACCTTTCAGCCTTTATAGAAGCTATTGTATTAGGTAATTAGAGTGTTCAGGTTAGAGTTAACTTGAAGTTGTCTCAACAATTGAGGCTGTGTACCACAACGGGATTAGAGTTAATCCCAGGTTTATAAAAGAGAATTTGTAAATGCCATTTTTGGCTTAGTAATTTTAGTGGAAGTTTGGGAAAATCCTACTGAGTAGTAGGTCATGGTTTTTCACCTTTTGAGCTATGTGTTTTCCACGTAAAAATCTTTGTGTTCTTTATTTTCTTTACTTATTATTCCGCAAACAGTAGTAGTTGGAACACATAGAAGAAACATGTCCTTCTATAATCAAGTTAAGAAAAAATTGGGTACCACATAAATCACCCCCCACCCCCTTCTTGTGTGGTATTGAAGTATAAATCATCAATTGGTATTAGAGTAGGTTATCCTTGAAGAGGCTAATACCTTAGGAACATATCAAAATGAGTGCACCACCTGGAAACTAGGAAGAGCAATCCACTGCTAAGCCCTCACTCTTTAATGGTCAATACTATTCTTTGTGGAAGAATGGGATGAGAGACCACATCAAAGGAGAAGACTATGAACTCTGGGACATAGTCAGTGATGGTCACCTAGCCACTACAAAGAAGAATGTTGAAGGAGTGGATGAGCCTAAGACAAGAGCTGAGTGCACTGCTGAAGATTTGAAGAAATGGGAAAAGAATGCCAAGGCCAAGAAATGACTTGTGTGTGAACTAGGTCCAGACGAGTACAGTAGGATTCAAAGTTATACCACTACTAAGGATATATGGGACACTTTACAAGTGGCCTATGAAGGAACTCCTCGAGTAAAGAGATCAAGAGGAACACTTTTATATTCTCAATATGAGAATTTTACAATGAAGGAAGGAGAAACTATCCAAGAGATGTACACAAGGTTCACAAGTATTTGGTTTGTACTATACTTCTCCAAGTCTCCATCATCCCGGTCCCTCTTTCTACTAACAAATAAACTTAAATCTCTTGTAATAATTATCCTTGAAGAAGACAAGGTTGAGAAAATCTTGACAAGGGTCTTACCAGTAATTTGGGAAAGCAAAATCATTGATATTCAGGAATCAAAAAACATTGCTACTCTCAAGTTGGATGAACTGATTAAAAATCTCACTGCCTATGAACTAAGAAGGCAAACCATGAAAATGGACACCCAAGAAGGAAAAGAGCATGGATCTCAGAAAGCTAAAGGTGCAGATTTAGAGGATGATGAAATGGCCGTGATCACAAGGGATTTCAAGAAATACCTGATGAGAGGAACGGGTTCTTCAAGAGGTAAAACCTTCAACCAACCAAGGGCTCCTGAGTGAGGGTTGCTACAAATGTGGCAAGGCTAACCACATGATCAAGAGTTGTCCTCGTTGGGAAATCGAATTGAAGAAGAAAAGGGATGAATGAAGAAACAGGAAAAAGAAACAGGTTCAACCTAAAAAGAATAAAGGATTAACAAACACTATGGTTGTTGCTTGGGGAGAAACATTAGATAAGGATTCAGAAGATGAAGTTGGAGATGAACAAGCACTTATGGCCATTGGAGAATCAGATAATGAACAAGAGGTCCAAGTGAAGGGAAGTATCCAAATATAGTACATGGATAGTGACTGCTCAAAGCGTATGACTAGAAGTAATAACCAATTCCTTTCCCTTGAGGATCTAAAAGGGGTAATATCTCCTTTGGAAATGGGAAGAAAGGTGAGATCATTGGGGTTGGAAAGGTAGGTAAGACACACTAACATTCCACTGAGAATGTCTACTTGATTGATGTCTTGAAATATAGCCTAATCAATATATCACAATTGTGTGATAGAGGTAACCCGGTAGCATTCACCTCTACCAAATGTTTGTGATAAATCTTACCACTGACAAGATATTTTTGTAGGGAAAAATAGTTAATAATATTTATATTGTAGATTTTTCCACTCTTTCATAAAATGAACTCACTTGCTTGAGTGTGTTGGACAATGATCCCCTCTTGTGTCACAAAAGACTTGGTCATGCAAGTCCAAATCAACTCAACAAATTAGTCTCCAAAGACCTGGTAATAGGTTACCTAACATCAAGTTCAATGAAGACAAATTTTGTGAGGCCTATGCAAGGGGGGAGTAGGTAAGATCATCGTTTAAAAGGAAGAAAACGGTAAGCACAACCAGGATGATGGAACTGATTCATATGGATCTCTATGGTCTAATAAGAACACTGAGACGGGTGGTAAGAAATATGTGATAGTACTTGTTAATAATTATTCTAGGTTTAACTAGGTCCTGTTTTTAAACTCTAATGATGAAGAATTTGACAAGTTTACTGCCTTAGTTAGAAAAACTCAGAAACAGCTAGGTAATCAACTCGCATCAATTAGGTATGATCATGGAACTGATTTGAAAATGCTAAATTTGCTTAATTTTGTGATGAGCATGGTACAGATCATAATTTTCTCTTCCCCTAGGACTCATCAACAAAATAGAGTAGTTGAAAGAAAGAATAGGACTCTTGAAGATATGGCTAGGACTATACTTCTTTCTAGTAAACTGCCTCATAGCTTTTGGGAAAAGGCTGTAAATACTGCATGTTACATCATTATTAGATGCATGACTAGACCTATTATAGAGAAGACTCCCTATGAGTTACTTAAAGGGATAAAACCAAATGTATCTCATCTTAGAGCATTTGGATGCAAGTGCTTTGTGCACAATAATGGAAAGGACTTTCTAGGTAAGTTTGATCCCAGAATGAGGGCATATTCTTGTGATATTCGTTACATATCAAAGCATATAAAGTGTAAAACAAAAGAACTTTGTGTGTAGAAGAATGTGTACATGTAGTTTTTGATGAAACTAACATTCTCTCTTAGAGACAGGAACATGAAGATGAAGCTATTGGGATGCAAAAGAATTGAGTGAAGTCATAGCTCAAGCTGAAGATGCACCAAAAGAAGAAACTGGTGATGGAACAGGTTCTTCCATCTATGGAAACTTGACAAGGGGCATTGAACAAAGAAAAACTGAAACCAATCCCCTAATGGAACCAGTCCATGAGCCTGTTCCTCAGCAAATGAACATGGGAGAAGCATCAAACAAAAGCTAGTTGGTTGTGGAACCTTACAAGTATCAAAGTTCTCATCCCATTAAGAACATAATTATTAATCCAACATCTGGAGTTAAAACTAGATCACAATCAAAGAATCTGTATGCTTTTGATGTTCTCTTATCTCTTATTGAACCTAAAAATATCGTTAAGGCTTTGCAGGATGCAGATTGGGTAAATACAATGCAAGATAAACTCAATCAGTTTGAGCGAAGTAAAGTTTGGCATCTAGTTCCAAGACCCAATGACAAATCAGTAATTGGAACTAAGTGGGTCTTCAGAAACAAGCTTGATGAAGATGGAACAGTTATAAGGAACAAGGCAAGACTGTTGGTCCACGTTTATAGCCAAGAGGAGGGCATAGATTATGATGAGACCTTTGCTCCAATTGCAAGACTGGAGGCAATAAGACTCCTTAAAGACTTTGCAGCACACATGGAACTCACTCTTCATCAGATGGATGTCTAAATTTCCTTCTTGAATGGCTATCTAAAAGAAGAAGTTTTTTTCAAACAACCACCAGGGTTTGAGAGCAAGGAGTGTACAGAATATGTGTACAAATTAGACGAGGCTCTCTATGGACTCAAATAGGTTCCTAAAGCATGGTATGAAAGACTATCCAAATTCCTGCTTGAACATTGCTACAAGAGAGGTAAAATTGATAGTACTCTATTCTTAGGGGAAAAAGGTAAGGATCTACTAGTAGTACAAATTTATCTTGTTGACATAATTTTGGGGCAAACACTAAAAAGCTGACTAAGGATTTTGCAAAATTAATGGGGAGTGAATTCGAAATCAGTATGATGGGTGAGCTTAATTTTTTCTTAGGCTTACAGATCAAACAAAACCCTAATAGAACCATGATCCATCAGCAAAAATATGCAAAAGAGTTGATTAAGAAGTTTAAAATGGATGAATCAAAAGAAATAGATACACCCATTTCTACTGCCACTAAATTAGACATAGATGAACCCGGTTCATTTGTTGATCAAAAGTTGTATAGGGGTATGATTGGCTCACTTTTGTATCTTACTGCTTGGAGACCTGACATAGTTTTCAGAGGGTTTCTGCTCGTTTTCAGGCCAATCCCAAAGAATCCCAATTGAATGCTATCAAGAGGATACTGAGATATTTGAAAGGCACTACTGATCTTTGTCTTTGGTACCCTAAAGGTAGTAACTTTAACCTAGTAGAATATCCTTATGCTGACTATGCATGTCCTTGTGGATAGGAAAAGCAATTCAGGTATAGCTTATTTTCGTTGTTCATGCCTGGTATCATAGGCCCATAAAAAGCAAAATTTTGTGGCCTTATCCACTTCTGAGGCTGAGTATGTTGCTGCTGCCTCTTATTGTGCACAACTACTATGGATCAAGCAGCAGCTAATGGATTTTGGCATCGAGATTAGTTGTATCCCTATTTTATGTGATAAAACTAGTGCTATAAGTATGACAAAGAAATCAGTTCATCATAAGAGGACTAAGCACATAGATGTTAGACATTATTTCTTAAGGACAACTATGACAAAGGATTGATTACTATAGAATTTTGTGCTACTGATAAGCAAATTGCTTATATACTTACTAAACCACTGAGTAGAGAAAATTTGAAAGGAACAAGTTAGAATTAGGGATTATTAACATCTCTTAATGGGACCAATTTAGAATGCACAATGAAAGAAAAAAAGGAAAAAAGGAATTTTAAAAAATTTGGCTAAGAAATCTGGAACTTGTGTAAATATCTAGACTAATTTTTACTCAACTTCACACTGTAAATAGTATACTCCTGTGATATATATTGATATGACTCATTGATTTGTAGCAAAAAATTTTCTCTGTTTTGATAAATTGAGGCATGATCAAGAGAATTCTAAATAAAGAACCTGGTTCATTAGTTTTGGTTCATCTAAGTGGCAACGTATGTTTTCTATACTCTGCACAATTATAAAGATAAATAGTTAAATCATGAGAAGAGTCATACCAATGTTCAACATATCAGAAAATTCTATCCAGTTGTTTTTTGAACCATTTCTATCCGTATTAGAATTCTAACCACAAAAAAAGCCTAATATCTAAGGAAGTCTAGCCTTTCGTTCAACCTGCAATTTCAGGTTGATTACACCTCTAATTGAATGATAAAGCTACCGTTATCCATTAAATGAGTCTTTCCCTTTAAATACTCATTATTAATTCCTATCACCCTCATAATTCATAACCGTCAAAAACCTTCTTCACTCTCAATTGCTTTCTTCTCCAAAGGTTTAACTCACAAGTTCTATCAAGCAACTAGCAATAATGATGAACCCACAAGAAAACCCTGGAACTCTTCCACACCCTACTCCCTCAGATTCATCTACCTATCCTCCACCTAGCCTGGCTCCCCAACCCAGACGAAGGAGAGTAATAATGCTTGCTCACAAAATGGTGGCATCTAGTACCCTTTCAAAGAAATTGAATGAGAAATTAAAGGCAAGTAAGGCCCAAGATTTTGATTCTGAATCTGATTCTGATTCGTTCAAATCCGTTAGCGAGAGGAAGCACCTGGGTCTTCTGACTCATAGAAGGCTCAAAAATCCCCTTCTAAGGTAAGTTCTTCTTAGGATGAAAATTTAGAAAATAGGTTTGTTTTGGTTAGGCCTATAAGGGATGTGGAATTACCTGAGCTAAGAAGGAGAGGAGGTAAAAAGAAATTTGAAAAAGAAAAGGAGAGAGAGGGTGAATGTGGTGATATGAGGGGTAAAGGGAAAGGAGTGGCTGAATACTCACCCACTGTTGAATTACTTGTACCTGCTATTTGTGGGGTTGCACAGGAAACTGTTGAAGAAAGTGGTAAGAAGTCATGGGGAAGCACTTCAGGGGAGGCTGCTGAGGGGCTAGTTAATCTAAGCTTATAGGGAGATGAACCTGGTTCATCAATTGAAGAGACCCTAGTAGACCTTCTGAAAAAGGTACGAGCAAGTTATAACCCAAAGAAGAGGAGAACTCCAACACGAAAAGCCCCCTGTGCTACTAAACCTTCCAATAAATGAAAGACTTCCTCCCCAACAACTATTGAAACTCTCTTGCCATAGGGAAGAGCCACAAAAAGCACTATGAAACAAAGTTAGAGTGAAGGCATATTGCACAGGTAGGATTGAAGGCATATTGCTAACTATAGGGACTTGGTTCTGATGGAGTGCCTACTGCACAGGTAGGATTGAAGGCATATTCCTAACTATAGGGACTTGGTTCTGATGGAGTGCCTTGAAAGTGGAAGGAAAATTAACTAGCATGCATTTATCATCAAGCTACTGGACAGGGTCATCAATGGCTCCAAGGCTCATGCCATTCCCTATGGATTTATTCTGACTACGGTTCTAGATAGGCACAAAGAAGTGGGAAATAGCCACAAGCAACGATTACTTTGGCATTAATACTCTGATTTCTTGTGACTATTTAGTTAATGCCATTCCACATGAACCTGGTTCATCCAAGAAGACACCTATCAACAGTAAAGTCAGGGCTCTTGCTCAAGAGAATGAGGTAAGGGTGCTGAGATAGTTAGGCTAAAGGCTTGTTTGGCAGAGGTTGAATCTGAGAAGGATGCTATTAGAACTGAGCTTATCAAGGAAAAGGAGAAGAATGATGGGATTCTTCACAATATGCTGAATCTTCTCCAATCCCAAAACCAACCCTCTAGCTCCCCAAGCCTTACGAATTCTAACCTTTGTTTCCTGAACCTGTCTAGTACCTTCAGTGGCCTATATTATGGATTTTTCTTTTTTCCCCTCATGTTTATGAATATTTTGCTTTATGATTGTGCATTGTGATAGCAACATATCCTTTATCAACAATATCTACTGTTTTGCTCTTCTTGACTGTTAATGTTTACTTGATAGCTTAAATATGTTACATGATTACTGATGATTGATCCATGATTGCACTTGCAGTTGCCCCAGTGACCATGAATACATATTAAAATCTGGTACTTACACTTTGTTTATGCATCTCTTCGACAATGCCAAAAGGGGAAAGAGATATTGTGCTTTACATATTCTGAATATGTGATGTTTATAACCTAATTAACTGGTCTATAATAATACGTGAATTATTTTAAACATTATATTTATGAATAAGATGATTTCTTATATGACCAAGTGAGTAAAAAGCACAAAAGTTTATCATCATCAAAAAAGGGGAATTTGTTGGCCCAAGTAATGTGAAGTTTTGAAGACTGACAAAAGAACTCAGACATGGACCGGGTCCATCTTGTGAAGCACAGTTGTGATTAACCCAAACATGTGTGATGCACGTGAAGGAGATAAACCTAAGTTATCTGAAGAGATATCTCCGGATCATGATCGAAAATATTGCATATGGGATTAGGAGAAAGACTCTTAAACAACGAGAATACGATTTAGGAAAAGAATAAGAGTCAGAGTATGAGATCAATTAGAACTCTTCCATCATGGAAGTGCAACATATGTATCCTAGTCAATCTCTTCTTACTAAATCCTTAAATATCAGTGTTGTTCTCTTTTATAGGTAGTGCAGTTAAGCAGAAGTTAATCACAAATTGAGAGTAAAATAGCAAGACAATTTTGCTGGCAATTTATGTGTGTTTCAAGCGTGCAATCCTGAAGCTAATTGAACTAGATAGAAGAAGTACGGTTACATGCTCAAAGGGGATAACTAAGACATACATTAATTAGGTGGGTTAAAATGTATAATTATCTCAATAAAGAAATGCCTATATCACTTCATAGACTGAACAAAACTATTATTTAACTTTGCAAACACAGAGGAAAAATTCTAGATATCAACTGATATGCAAAGAATATAACAAAACCTCACACACACCTTGATGCATAACTCACTTAGGATCGGATCTATCCTAACTCTTTATTCAAAGATACTAAGCAAGCTCAAAATCAGACAATTTAAGGCACTCTAATACATGAGTGAAGAATTGAGCCTAGGCATCACAGCTAAAGCACTCACTATTCTCAAGGCACTACAACGTCAAAAATCCACCTCTATTTAATACCTTATCACATGACTTCAAATTTCCTAACAAAATAAAAGCTAACTACACCCGGTTCACACAAAACCCTTGAAAAAGAACTACAGCTCAAAGAAAAACCAAGGTAGAATTGTTACACTACCTAAGAAAACAAAACACAAACAAAAAAATGGCTATACTACCAACCCATATATACATTCCCTATCCCAAACTTTAAATTGTGGCATATCCCTATGGCATGTAAATAAAAAGCAAGACGTAAAGGAAACTTTCATGATTCATCTAGTTGGGGTCTGAATTGAAGTTAGAATCTCCTTTACATGCCCGACCCAGTACACACATCCACACTGAGAGATTTTTTTCCACCTTCTTTGGGTACACCCTAAACTTATCAGCTTCACACTTTCCAATTTTCTCTTTCACCGCCCTCTTCTTTCTCCTACCATTGTGAAGACCATACTTTTATCCCCCACTCTGGGCATAAGCTGGCTTTCCTAAATATCTAGAATTGTTCTACCTATATCCAAGAAGGGTCATCCTAAAATTAGAGGACCTCCATATTCTCCTTTATGCTCACCATAATGAAATCCATCGGGAACATAAATTTTTCTACTCGAACCAGCATACCTTCCACTATTCCTTCAGGTATGATTGTGTTCTGATCCGCCAGCTGTAGGGATACATGTATCGATTTGATCACTTAAAGCTCACCTTCTAATTTTCTAAAAATAGCCAATGGCATAAGATTAATGGAAGCACCTGAATCACACGAAGATTTTTAAATTTAGTACTTCCTAAAGAGAAAGGTATAGTAAATCCCCGGATCTCCACATTTTTGAAGATTTTATTTTGCAAGATGACATTAAAATGCTCGGTTATCTTGATGACCAATGTCTCTTTCACTTTTCGCTTCTCGCACATATCTCCATCATGAATTTAGCATAAGCTGGCATCTGAGAAAGCACCTCTGTGAAAGGTATATTCACATGAAAATGCTTGAACACTTCTAGAAAGCGCTCGAATTATTTTTCCAACTTCTCTCTTATTTGCTTCTGGGAAAAGGTAGAGCTGGCATGTATTTTCTCTCTTCAGTTTCATTATTTGTTGAACTATCCATTTTCTTCTTTTTTTTGAGCTCTAATCTTCCCCTTATTCTTGAGATCATCCTCTACTATCCATGCACCTTTTTGAATGTCATCATTTTACTGCTCTTCCACAATCTCCACAAATCTTTAAATTGTCTCATCCTTTTTCTTTGATATGGGATCCTCCAATTCGTGCCTACCCCTCAAAGACACTGTATTTATTATCTTTTTTGGATTTGTTTCCATATCAGTAGGGAGCGTTCTTTGGACTCTTTTAGATAGTAGAGTAGCTAGCTGCCCAGCCTGTCTTTTCAGGTTTCGAAAAGATGTGCCAAATTCTTTGGATAGCTGCATTGTGGGCGTCAAGCCTCTTATCTGTATTGATAATGAAATCTTTCATCAGATCTTCCATGCTAGACTAATTAGAGTGTGGAGGTTGTGCCTTTGCTGATTTTGAAAACCTTGAGCTCCCTATCCCTAGGTCTGGAGTTATTTTAACACCGTGAGTTCGGGATACCACTTGGTGAATTCCAAGAAAATCCTAGGTGCCTCATCCCCATAGGATTGAAATTATTACCACTCTAGTAGTTGCCTCTATCAAATCTTCCCACAATATTTTACCACTTAATCTACGGCTAAGGCCTGGAACTCATGTGTTGGATGACTCATTCTATAAATCATAAATAAATGATGGTTGGCTCTGGACCTTGGCTAAGGTAAACTTTCTTATCTTTTTCCTATGACATCTAGTTGGGCTTGCACTACTTTGTTAGAATCTACTTGATTAACTCCAACTGATTTTTTTTTATTATTACTCTAAGAAGGTCACAGGTTAGCATCTTCAGAGAGCTTATCAAGAATGTCCACAATCGCATCAAGCGTCTTCTTCATTAAAAGACCTCCAACTGTAGTGTTCAAAGTTTGTCATGGGGGAGGTGTCAGTCCATCCCAAAAATCCTAGAGTTGCATCCACAATTCAATCCCATTATACTGAAATTTTCTCACTATCTCTTTGAATCTCTGCTAAGCCTCGAAAACTATTTCAGTGTTTGTCTGGCAGAAGTTGTGAATTTCCCTTCTGAACTTCACTATTTTTGCAGCTGAGAAGTATTTGTCAAGAAGCATTCTAGTCTTACCTTCTCATGCCCTTATTGACCTTGTTGGTAATCTATGAAGTTAGTGCTTTGCACCATTCTTCAGTGGAAAGGGGAATGCCCTTAAGTATACTATATCTTTTGATACTCTATTACACTGGAAGCTGTTCAAGATTTTCTCAAAATCCATCAAGTGGTGTTAGGATCTTCATTCACATTCCCTCTGAATATACAGTTGTTATGGATAGTTTGAAGCATGTTTTGCTTAAACTCAAAATTATTTGCTGCTACTGGTGGAGTTCTGACACTAGACAGTCCTTGATTGTGTATTGGTCTAACATAATCACCCGATGATCTACCAAACCAGAGTACCGCATTCTCATATAGGTCTTTAATCAAGGGTCGATTTTCAATGAATCTTTGTTTGACCCCTATCTTCGACGGTCTCCTCAGAAGCACTATAGGTTGCCTTAGTTACTATCCTCGCAGCTTCTTCTCGTTGTTGCACTGTTTCTTTATGAGCTAATTGTACCTCATCTTTGCCGTTATTATCCATGTGTTCTTGTGTTAAAGATTGCCCCAAGAACCTTTTGGTGGACTCTTTCTCTTTCCTCAGTCGTCGTAGACTTTTTTCTACCTATGGATCATATGCAATTAATTCCACTTGAAGAAGATCAAGTCATACACAAGAGATGTCAATTTGTTGCATGCACATGGAAGAGGAAACCCTTGAAGATTAGAAACAAAATTCTTAAATTAGTACCAAAAATTATTTTGAACACTATTAATTGCCAATCCATGGAAATTTGGCGCCAACATTTTATGAGCGCAAAACACAATAAAAAATTAATACTCACCAACCAAAGATAGTATAGTTTAATTACCGTCTCCACAGGAATTGGATTTAAACAATGCTCTAGTAATTTCTGGCTTAACCACTATGCAGGATGATCAAAACTTGATTTGGATTGATTACGAACTATGATTAACTACTAAAGTAAAGCAATTGACAATTGGCGATAAGGAATTAGAGATTCATATAGTTGGTTTCTTATCAGTGTTAGGAATAAGGGTTTGACAAGATAGGTGCAAGAAAGCTATTTGGGATTTAACGCTAGATTAATTCACTCTAATGTTCTAATGATTCTCATGAATTCACTCAATAATTAGTTCAAACATGTATTCAAGACTCCTCTCTCGATTCAATCTTAACTCTACGGGGTCAACTAATATAAGCACCGTGAAAGTATGCAAGCATGCGTTAATGGATTTCTCTTTAGGAAAACTTCTCTCGAATATCCTCCTAACTTTATTTAATCAACAACTCAACAAGCTCTTTCAATTACTTAAGAGAATCAACGAATTAATTCAAACACAATAATGCAAATATATTCACCAAAATATTTCTCTTTCGATTAAATATGTCGGTGAATAAAATTGTAACAATTCAACACTCCATAATTCAAGCAAGAACTAGAGTTAAAATACACAAATATTTATGAAAACGCTATATTCATCTAACCCAAAGGTAAACTACTTCATAATCATGCAGGAAGTAGAATAAGAAAACATCAATCTAATGTTACAATCTAAACTCCCATATTGAATTTATGGGAAGATGATAAAATTGTGTGTCTTGTATCCTCCAATGCTATCCCAAAGCTTCCAAGGTCAAAAGTCCCTTAAAAAGTGTTTCTTGTGTATTTATACCAAGTAGGAATGAACCCGGACAAAACTACCATTTTTTAGCCGAAGTGGGAAAACCTACAAATTTTTACACTTCATGTGTGACATTATGCCACGCAGGGTGTGTAGCATTAGTGCAATTTTCTCAGTTCTAAACTCTCTAATCTTAGCTTCTTTGAAAAATATTTGTACTGATGCTACGCATTATGCCTACCATTAGTGTATTTTTCTGTCAAACCCCAAAACTACGAGTCTTAAAATTTCTCAAATTTTTTATGTACGTTTCCACTGATGCGTCGTATTTTGATACGCATGGTGTAAAGCATTAGTACAAATGTTCGTATTGCGCTTTCTTCCAAATTTCTTATGCAATGCCGGTCCACGAGGCCCTGACTCGATCCCCATTTAATTTCTTAGGCTTTTACTCATACTTCAAATCTCTAACTTGTTTGATTTTTCTCTTGAATATCTTTTCAAATCGAAATCACTTTTTAGAAGGCAAAAAACACATAATAAGTGCAATACACTAATGTTAAAGCTCGAACACAAGTACAAAATAGTAATTAGAGTCAACCCGTTTGTTATTCATTTTCTAAATGGATAATATCCAACCTATTTTTTAATGAAATAATATTGTAAGATGCCATGAAAATGAAATCTAAGCTAAGAAGAGAAGAAGTATCTAAAAGAAGAGGAAGAATCAAAGAAAATCTTGTTGCAGTTCTGAACAAAAAGACAACTGTACATACGTCCACTTCTATTTATAACAAACTAACCGACTTTCTTATCTAACTACTAAATAACTCTCTAACTCTAGTTTAACATTATGTTATAATTTAACAATAATTAACTAATGTTGATTAATACTCCCCCTTAAACTAATGGCTGATGAAAATTCTTCAACCTCAACTTGTTCAGCAGATGCTCATGTTGATCTCTTCCCAAACGTTGCGTGAGTATATCTGCTAGTCGATCTTCAGTGTTAACATACTCAATTTTTAGCAGACCTTGACTCAACCTCTCTCTCATAAATTGGCAATCTATATCGATGTGTTTTATCCTTTCATGGAAGACTAGATTTGCTACAATTTGAATTGCTGCTAGGCTATTACACACCAGAGTTATTGGCAACTCAACTTTAGCACCAAGTTCATTGAACAGTCCTACTAGCCAGGTGACTTCTACTGAACACGATGTTATGCTTTTAAACTTAGCTTCAGCAGAGCTTCTAGACACAGTACTTTGCTTATTAGAATTCCAGGATATCAATGCACTTCCAAACTTTACCAAATACCCTGTGACTGGTCTTCTAGTTTGCATACATGCCCCCCAATATGATTCATAGTAGGCACTTAACTAATTTGAAGATTCTGCAGGCAAGAGCAGCCCCAGGTTAGGAGCCTCTTTTATGTATCTTACAACTCTCATAGTGTTCTAGCTAGTTTTGCACCACTCAAACCTGACTCAGCAATTAACTCTAAGCAAATTTTCTTTGGCATATAAGAATTCCTCTTTTGGAACTTGCAAACTCAATCCCTAAGAAGAACTAAAGTTCTCCTAGATCCTTCATTTTGAACTTCTTCTTGAGGTCTAAACTAGTACTACATAACTGTTGTTGGTCATTCCCAGTGATAAGAAGATCATCAACATACATCAATATAACAACTATATCATCCCCAGCCTTCTTTGTGAACAAATATTAATCATAATGACTTTGTCGAAAGCCCATGTTGAGTATAGCTTCTATCAGCTTCATATTCCAGTGTTTAGGTGCATGCTTAAGTCCATAAGGGACTTATGTACTTTTCAGACCTTCCAATTAGTCTCCCTCTATCTAGCAAACCCCTCAGGCAACTGGATATAGACTTCTTCGGTGAGATCTCCATTGAGAAAAGCATTGCGGACATCCATTTGAAAAATCAACCAGTGTTTAGAAGCATCGAAAGCAATAATAGACCTAGCAGCCACAATCTTGGCCACTGGGGAAAAAGTTTATCCATAATCCAAGCCTTCCTTCTGGCTGTAGCCTTTAGCCACTAGCCAAGCTTTGAACCTCTCTACTTCGCCAGAGGCTTTGTACTTGATTTTCTAAACCCACTGGCAACTAATAAGAGTCTTCCCAGGTGGCAAATCTACAATACACAAAGTATTATTATCTTCTAGGGCCGCAATCTCCAACTTCATTGTTGCTATCCACTTGGGATCAGCTGCAGCTTTTTTGAAGGAAGTTGGTTTTAAAAGAGCTGAATAGGATGCAAGGTCTTGCTTATATGATGGATCAATAGAAGAATAATGCACATAGGAAGATATAGGGTAAGTGAACTTTGAGCCTTTGGAAGTAGAGACATTGTCTTGCAGCCATAAATGTGGTTTGTTTGGTCTAAATAACCTTTTGTGTTCAATAGGAGGCTCATTAACTTGTTGATAAAACATAAGTGCATTTTGACTGATGTCATGCAATTGATCAGTAACATAAGGGATCATAGAAACATCTTCTTCCGAGCTTGTTGTAGAGTGAGGAGCTCTCCGAGAAGAGTCCGCAGGCAACTGATTTGAGCTGGTGTCAATGGAGACAGCAAGTCTAGGATAGGGAATACAAGACCTCTTGTAGGTGTAGCAAGCTTTAAGGGAAAAATTATTCTCCTGAAAAACAACATTCATGTTGACTATTAATGTTTTTGAATGCAAAGTGTACAATAAATACCCTTTTTGAGTGGAGGAGTATCCTAGAAACACATCAGGTATTAAGAAGTTATCCAGCACTTGAGGACAGATGGCATAGCATAAGCAGCCAAAAACTCTAACATGAGACAATAAAGGAGGGTGCAAATACATCATCTCAAATGGTGATTTGTATCCAACAAATTTAGAAGGCAGTCGATTAAGTATGTATATTGCACTAGCAACATATTCTCCCCAAAATCTTATAATTAGAATATCTTGAAATCTGAGTGATATAGCTATTTCTAGTATGGTCCTGTGTTTCCTTTCTGCCACCCATTCTGTTGGGGTGTATAGACATATGTGCTTCGATGCAAAATACCAACATTAGATAGCAGACTCTTAAATTTAGTGCTGAAAATTCACTTCCATTGTCAATTCTTAGAACCTTTACAGTAGTAGAGAAATTATTCTTTACTTGATTAAGAAAGTCTCTTTGAACTACAATAGGATCTGACTTAGAATGTAACAAGAATATCCAAGTACACCTTGTGTTGTCATCAAATATGGTAACAAATACCTCTTATCATCATGCCTGGGAACTCTATAGGATACCAATATATCACAGTGAATTAGTTCAAACACTTACTTTGTAGTTGTACTGCAAAGCTGAAAGGGCAACATAGTTTGTTAGGCTATAGAGCAGACAGTGCAATGATGAGAATCAGTTGTTGTGAGTTTTCTTAGTACTTCTACTCTCTTTATTATATTGAAAGGAGCATGTCCTAACCTTTTATCCCACAAAGTGCTAGAAAAAGATGTATATGAAGAGACTGATATAGTATTTATTGTGTTAGATGATCGAGTCCAAGCCTACATTACTATTGAGTAGAGAGGGTGGTCGATGCAGTTTTAACCCAACTAGGCCAGGATCGAATCTATAGGGAATTAATAATTGTAATTAGGCCTATATCTAAGCAAGATGCGGGATTTGAGTCTAATTACAATTCTACAAGGTTTGGGTTTGATTTCTATTTCTAAATTTACTCTAGAGATTGTAATGATTTAAACTAACAATATATTTGTTGTCGATTTTCAAATAAAGAGACTAGGGTTGTGACTTCTACCTAGGTGGATATCTAACGGGTAGCAATAATCTAGGGCAAGCTTGATTAGTTAAGGTCATGATATAGCTATCATACCCGGGTACTCAATTTATACTTTTTGTTAGTTTGAGTGATTTTGCCCAATTTGGCTTTCTCATGTTCAAATGGGTATTTATGCAATTCAAGTGATATTAGCTTAAGTTGGGTATTACCATCTCTATGTTTAACCCTTTAATTGGGTCTATCAATTTTTATGTTCATCCCAATTCCTTGTTAGCTTAGTTTTCCTACACTTAGTCCCTCTTTCTCAAGTAGAGACTAAGTCATAAAGGCATGAATTAATGTTTGCAGCCATTAATCCTCACACTAGGCATGGGCACAACCCTAACAATAGATTTAGCTACTCATAAAAATAATAGATTTTAAAGATGGAACAAAGATAAAATTCATATTACTAGATTAAAGGATGAAAATCTAATGTTAAAAGATGAATCTAGTACAGAATTTCCCAAAACAAAAACTCAGAGTCTCAAGTGCTCTTTAATACATAACATGACCTAAAAATTTAAAAAAGATCTATTCATACTAAGCTAAAAATATCTGACAAAAATACCCAAGAGGAGGTTGTGTGGCCGCATAATTCTAAGTGTGCCCGCGCTCTTGCTTTCCTGGACACAAATTTTGAGTGCGGTACGTGTTCTTCAATTTGGATCTGGGTTGAGTAGAGCTTTCACATACTATATGATTTTGATTGCAGCCACACAAGGGGCACTTCTCTCTTTTGCTCAAATTGACTACACTTCTCTCTTTTGCTCAAATTGTAAGCTCTCTAAACCTCAGTCATCGTGGTTCGTGTAATTTCAACCACGGCAGCAACAGGGAATTTAGTGGTCGCACATTTTTTGTGTGGTCTGCGCTTTTCTTTTATCCCCAGAATCAACTATCTGAATCTTCCTTATGCAGACCACAAAATTATACTCATGGTCGCGTCATGGCTTTCGCGGCCGCACAATATTTGTATGGTCCGCGCTTCAGAACTCTTTTCCCGTCCTTGATTTTTGTTCAACTTTTCACTCATTTATGAGTTGATTAAGATTCCTTGGGCTCATTTTGAACAATTCCTGCAAGCAAGCATGTTTTATTAGTTTCCGGGAATACCTTCACGCAATTTTGGCCTAAAATACAAGTAAAAGAGAGCAAATAATAGGTTGAAATTCCTACTTATCAACTCCCCTAAACTTAAGTGTTTTCTTGTCCTCAATAAAATAAGGTAATTCCCACCCCTATTATAGCAAAAGAATATTTTAGCTGGCTTACGGTTAATCAATCATGCATCAGTTGGGACTAACAATTACCCTCAACACAAATGAATTATCAACAATACTATGTTATGACCTTTTCAGTACCATAGTTTAATTGTGACACTAGAGCATAAAGAGTTGGCTTAATTCATCAAGGAAGCTCGTTGTATCACGTACGTCATTATGGAACCCAAACTCCTTCTCCTCTACTCTCCATAAGCAAATCTCGCTTTAGAATGTAGCACTCAAATATGGATTGTGAAGAAGTACACTCATCTCTCTCAAAAGAATGACACAAGCCCGGCTCTAAATACAATAATATTGCCCCTTATGTAAATCACCACGTAAGCTCACTCAACTCAAAATCATATAGGGCTTTTGTGGGAATGCAGTAAAGACTTTTGGATTAAGGTAGAACTTATCGGTATAGATGGTTTCATCATTCCTTAAGCACTCCATTTTCATATTTTGGCTCATACTTTCTTGACTCTTTGAGTCATTTTATTCTTCATTAAGGGAACTAGATAGACACATTTTCACTCTTTCTTTCTAATGATAGTCATTTTTCTCCTTTTCGAATCATTCCATGCCTTTCATTATTACATTCTTTGAATCCCTTCAACTTTCTATGTTATTCACTTTTTTGACATATTTCATTTAGGATTTTCTTTCTTTTCTTTGACTTCCCTTTTCTTCATTTATTATTTGTTCTTTGTACCTTTTATCACTTTCACATTCCTCGTCTATCTACCAAACTTATATTTTTGTCATCTGTCTATCAGGAATGCCAAGGAAAGATTGAGTGCTAAGAGAGGGTCATCATAGAACGGATAAAGGCTTGTAACGTGGTTATTGAAAGAAAAAGAGCTTTAGCTCAAAGGGGTTGACTAAGGATATCACATGGTAGGCTAAGGAAGTTTCAAATTGGATCAAGGAGAGCCTACAATCATTTCTCAAGTCGAGCGACACTTAAAATATTTCCTAGACAAACACTCAGGGCAAGTTCTAGACCTATTGGCACAAAACTTGGACTTGAAATACACTACCTTGCCTCATAAGATGTTGGATTGTTAAAGAAAATAGAGTCGAGGGACCACAACAACTCTATCTAAGATTGAACATCACAAATGGCTCAAAGAAACCACTCGATGATTATTTTAGTCGACACAAGTGTCTAATGGTAACAACTAGAACTATTCTTTGCCAATCAACTTGTTTCAAACCATAAGGTCGAAGGTTAATGTGTTAGTGCCAAGTGAAGCCTGCTTGATACACCTTTATTCATTGCTATTATATATACCAAAAAATAAAGAAAACATACTCAATCCCTTAAGAAGGTTGTCACGCCATCCACCATTGGTAAGAGCCACCCAGTTCACACAACATCAAGCATTGGAAAGAACCATGACATAAAGAAAATCAAAGGCATATTTTTCACTTAAAACATAAAAAAGAAGATAACAAAGAGCCACCCAGTTCACACAGCGTCAAGAATTGGAAAGAACCATGACATAAAGAAATCAAAGGCATATTTTTCACTTAAAACATAAAAAAGAAGATAACAACATAAAAGAAGCTACTAAAGGAAATAAGAAGTTATGCTACTAAGGGAAAATAACAAAAGAAGTTATGAAGTAAACAATAAAAATTAAACTAAATATACACAAAATTGAGGTAAAATGAATATATACATAAATGGAAAATCAATATCTACATCGAATGGTAAAAATATACATAACAAAAGTGAAAATAACAAATATATACATACCAAAAGTTAAAATAAAGATAAAGAAAAATAGTGTGATGATTATTACATACCAAATGTCATCAAATGAAAATTTACCACCTCCAAATGAAAGATGGCATTGTCCTCAATGCTAATAACAAATAAGAACGTGGAAAAGGGGTAGAGAGTAAAGAGAACTCCCTATGTGGTCTATGTATGCATCGGGTCTTCAAAATCAACACCCTCTGTATCCTCTAGCGGGATCTCCACATCCTATGACTAGGGGAACTACGAGGTTGTTGAGCATCTAAATCAACTTCTCAACTGTTTGTGATGTTGCAGCTAGCTCCTCAAGCTGGTCGGCTGCTGCCTCTGGTGTTGTTTTTACTGCTAGGACTGTCTCCTCCATGAGAAGGTCCATTGGCAAGTCTCATGCATGTGCAATATTCTCAACCTCATTAGCCAACTTCTCCACGGTCTTCTTTGAGGCATCTTACTTCCTCATCTTCCTAACCTACTTGGTCAGGTTTGTAATGACCTTCCCATGTGTATCAAGAGTCTCTGCGATCTTCTTCTGGTTGTCCACAATCATCTTCGATGAGTCCTCCACTGAGTAAGGTAGCTGAAGCACTGCTGGAGCTGAAGATTCTGCTGCCACTACACTGGATATGCAGTCAGCTTTGTGGTAGCTGCCTGCTTCCAATTGTTGAGACTGGATAGTATTTGGGAAACCCTCAGTGCAGTCTGAGGATAAGTGGAAGATGAAGGCACTGTAAGTGGCACTGAAATAGATGGTACGAAAGATGGAAGAGGCATGGCTAGTGCTCCTATAGAAGTACTGGTAACTATGGAGCGCTCGGCAACTGATCTAGTGGCCACTACCTCTGGCTCTTCAAACTGGCCAGTGAAAGTAGTGGATTTACCTTAGAATTTAGGGTTGTCCGTTCCGTTGAGGTGATACCATGAGAAAGTCTTTTTATCCTTCACCTCCACATCTCTCGGCTCTATACCTTGATCATTGGAATACTTAGTGAGGAAGGTGATGTAGGGATAAGATTATTCTTCTTTCTGGACTTTATTGGAGATATTGTAGGACATTAAGTTCCCTACATTAATAGGATATCCATCTATGATACAAGCTACCAATACTGCTTCGGAAATTGGATGGACATTTTCATGCTGGCAAGGGTCAAGACGGATGTATACGAATGTTTGCCACCCTTTTGCTTCAAAGTTGAGGGTGGCTCTGACAACTTGCACTCATGTTGTGAGCCATACATGTGTTTTCCCGGGAATAGCTAGTATCTCAGCTAGCCATGGGAGAACTGCCTCACCCAAGGCTAGGTTTTCCAGGTATTGTATAGCCTCAACCTCCTCAAACCATATGTATTTGTTCAATCCTTGGCCATCAAACTAGATTTTCAAGCTACAGACCTATGTCACTTTTGTAACCCTTTTATGTGGGCAACATTGGAATAAAACTTCTTACGATGTATCATCGGCATTATGCGAATGACCGGTGAACCATTTCCATCTTTTTCTCTCCGTAAAATGCTTAAGGACATTCGGATCGTGCTGGCTTAGGACTTTGGTTATGCACTATTGATCAAGAGTGAGTGGAATTTAGGTCCACTATTTCTGAAATTTGGCATAAGCCTTCTTACTAACAAAACTATCAGCCCCCATCTCTGAGTTCCTTGATCTAGCCAGGCCTCCCATAATGGTATCAACCCTTCTCCCGTCATCTAGGACTTCGTAATCATCATCTAAATTGATTGAAGTTGGGGCAGCATTTGAGCGAGAGGGTTCAGAATCTTTACTACCCTCTTCTGAACCCTCAGATGAACCCTTAGAGGAGGAGGACTCATCAACTAAATGCAATCTCCCCGGGAATTGTTTTGGGATTTGTTGGGACTGAACTTTCGGCTGTGCTTGCCCGAAGTTTCCTTTAGAAGTTTCCCCGGAGGTAACATACTCACTAGTCTCAAAGTGTCCAAGGCTCTAATAGCAGTAGCTTTCTTGTCGATTATCTTTTAAACAGACAGAGGTTTGTTGGGTTTGCCTCAACCCCGGCCTCAGGAGGGTTCTGCCTCCCTTTGGAAGTATAAACTCGACCTCGGGAACACATCATTCTCTGCAACACATAATTAGTGAAAGTTAATTAGAATTGGGGTTCAACATGTGTTAATGAATTACAGTTGAAAAGAAAGGTATTGCCTCTCAGAACAGGGTAGCGCAGACCACTCAAACGTGAGTCCAGTCGTGGACTGCCTATCTCAGACCACACAAAATTGAATGCTGGTGTAGAGATACTTGGTTTAGACGAATGGTTCTATGATTACCGAACCACTGACCTCATAAAATTTAATGCAACCGCGCAACGCACATTTCGGACCATGCAATTTTGAGTGCGGCCGCATAAACACTTTATTGGGTCTTTGAAGTTCAACTGTGCGAACCGCAAAAATTGGGTGCAGCCATGAAAAACAACCCGTGGACCGCAAAAAATTAAGTGTGGCCGTGGACTCTAAGCAATTGATAGTTTCTTGAAACTAGTATACCGCAGACCGCACGTATTTGTATATGGCTGCATACCCTATCACAGAAATGTGTGCGGCTGCGAAATTCAAATCACATCGGCACTAAAGAATGATTAATACGAGGGTTTTCACTAATTACACATGATTTATGGAAATGAGACAATAAACGCTACTAACCCCAGTCCTCATTATGCATTCAAACACTACCCATATGTTTCTAAGCAAGAATTAAGCATCAGCTTGACATATTTGGCATGAACCTAACCCTATATAAAGAAGAAAAATAATAAAATAATAAAATAAAAAGATTAAATTAATTCATTGAAATGAACATACCAGTAGTGAAATATAGTAGGAAATCAACACTTGATGAGTAAAAGTTTAGATTGAGAATAAGGAAGTGCAATGTGCTTTAGGCTTACTTGAGAGGGCAGAGTGCGTAAAGTGCAAATAGTTTCAAGAAGTCTTATTTATACTATGACCCCAGTGACCCACCTACTTACCTGAGTTCTGTCGCATAATTTTTGTGCGGTCTGCACTCTTTACTTTTGTAGCTCAGCATCAGATTTACTGCCGCAGTCCGCATAAAAATGGTTGAGGGCGCACAATTTGTGTAGTCCACAAAATTTTGGGCGCGACCACAAACTCTTAAGGGATTGTGTCAGGCCAAACTTTAAAGAGTTGGAATTTTCCCCATTCCAGCTATACGACCGCACATAGAATTATGTGGCCACGAAGTGCTTGTGCGGTCTGCATAATTCTGGCACGGTCCCACAATTTCACCCCTTATTCTAAATTTTTCCTTGTCAATTTCCTGCACTGCACAACCAATTCCTGCATATTCTTCACAACCAGTTAGTCCAAAACAATGTGTAATCTAAGAAGAAAATCAAAAGAAAGAAAAGCACATGTGTTGCATCCCAAGAAGTGCCTGATTTAATATCGCGACAGGATGCATGTTACCATCATTCACTTGAAATGGATCAATGCCACAACATGGCTATCATCAACCTTACCAAGTTAGTGCTTCATCTGGTGCTCGTTAATTCAAAAGATCTCACTGGTCTTGTTTTTCAATTCTAGAGCACAAAAAGAAGTCACATACACCACTTCAAAGGAATTGCTCTACTTTGACTTTAGCTTTCCCAAAAACATCCGTAACCGAGAGTTAAATAAAAGAACAAGGTCACATTCCTTGAATTCTCTGTTCTGGATACTTATCATGTAGGTACTTTATTGTTGTCCTTATACAACGCGAGTAACCATGGAACCAGAACTCATCAAGTTCATTCAATTTCTCCACCCGTAGATTGGTAGCTGCATCCCACTCATGGTTCAACTTCTTCAACCCCAATATGGCCTTATGCTCTAATTCCACCAAGAGATGACATGCTTTCCAAAACACCAACCGATATGAAGACATACCAATTGGAGTCTTATAAGTTGTTCTATAGGAACATAAAGCATCGTCATGTTTCCTTGACCAATCAGTCCGGTGTTCATTGACAGTCTAGGATAGAATACTCTTGATTTCCTTGTTGGAGACTTCAACCTGTCCACTTTCCTGAGAGTGATAGGGGGTTGACACCTTGTGAATGACACCATACTTGGAGAGTAAATCAGAAGATTTGTTGCAAAAATGAGAACCCCCATCACTAATGATGGCCCTTGGGGTGCTGAACCTCGAGAATATGTTTTTGTTCAAGAAAGCCACCACACTCCATGCTTTGTTGTTGGGAAAAGCCACAGCTTCAGCCAATTTGGAAATGTAATCCACATCAATAAGAATATAGGTGTTTCCACACGAACTCACAAATGGACCCATAAAGTCGATGCCCCACACATTAAAAATGCCAATCTCAAGGATGGTAATGAGAGGCATCTCATTCTTCTTAGAAATTCCAATGGTCTTTGGCAATCATCACAACGCTTAACGAGCTTTCTAGCGTCTTTGTACAAGGTACGCCAATAGAATCCACAGCTTAGGACCTTTTTAGAAGTTCTCACCCCACCATAGGAAAAAGAATGGAAAGCTTCAAGAATACCCAATTGCTCTTCTTCTGGAACATATCTCGGGATAACACCATTAGTGCAAATTTTGAAAAGATATTGCTCGTTCCAATAATACCTCAAGTAGTTCAGTTTGAGCTTCTTCCTTTGGTTTGAAGAGAACTCATTAAGGACAATTTCGCTCACAAGATAGCTAGCCACATCGGCGAACCAAGAATCTTGGTCAAAGACATGGAAAAGAGTTTTTAATCCGAAAAAGAATCATTGATCTCAAGGCCATCATGGGGCCTTCCCTCCTCTTTCAATAGGGACAAGTGGTCCGCCACTTGATTCTCACTCCCTTTTCGGTCAATGATTTCAAGATCATATTCTTGTAGAAGAAGTACCTACCTCATCAATCTAGCATTTGAGTCCTTTTTATTCATCAAATACAAAGTGTCGTGTGATTAGTGTGAACAATCACTTTAGTACCCATTAGGTACAAGCAGAATGTTTCCATGGCAAATACAATAGCTAAAAGTTCTTTCTCCGTCACCGAATAGTTGACTTGGGTGTCATTCATGGTCTTACTAGCATTAGAACGGATGGAATATCTTGTTGATTCTTTGACCCAATATCGCTCATACCACCACATTGCTTGCATCACACATGCGCTCAAATGGTAAGCTCCAATTTGGTACGATAATGATGGGAGTGGTAGTTAACTTATACTTGAGTAGCTCAAATGCCTTCATACACTCATCATTGAACACAAATTTAGCAATTTTTTCCAACAACTTTTGCAAGGGGTTCACCACCTTTGAGAAATCTTTGATGAACATATGGTAAAACCTCGTGTGAACTAGAAAGCTCCTTACTCCTTTGATAGAAGTAGGTGAAGGGCTTCAATTTTTGCTTTATCCACTTCAATACCATTCTTGGAGATCTTGTGGCTGAGGACAAAGCCCTCCTCGACCATAAATTGACACTTCTCCTAATTAACAGCAAGTTGTCTCTTCACAATGTGCCAATACCTTATCAAGATTATCCAAACACTCCCCAAAAGAACCCCCCCCCCCAACAGATAAATATCCATGAAAACCTCAAAGAAGTCGTCCACCATATCTGTAAATATTGCCATCATGCGCCGCTGAAAAGTAGCTGGTGCATTACATAAACCAAACAGCATCCTTGGGAATGAAAATGTTCCATACGGACAAGTGAAGGTGGCCTTTTCTTGGTCTTAAGGTGCAATAAGAATCTGTTGTATCTAGAATACTCATCCAAGAAGCAATAATAAGCACGTCAGTCTAGACTATCCAATATCTGATCAAGGAATAGAAGCAAAAAATGATCTTTTCGAGTCACTTTGTTGAGCTTTTTATAATCTGTGCATACTCTCCAACCGGCGACAGTTCTTATGGGGATCAACTCGTTGTTGTAATTTGTAATTACAGCCATGCCTCTTTTCTTTGGGACACATTGTACCGATGAAGTCCACGAACTACCAGAAATGGGATAGACAACCCCAACATCCAACCACTTGATGATCTCGTTCTTGACTACCTCTTGTATGGCCTCATTCAACCTTCTTTGATGTTCCATGGAGTGTTTGTCATCCTCCTCTAATATTACTTTTTGCATGCAAAAGGCGGGTCTTATACCCTGATTGTCCGCCAATGTCCAACCTACTGCTTTCTTCCTCATTTGGGGCATCGCAAGCGTGGAGTATACATGCATGTTTGTTAAGCACGAGGAAAGAATAATAGGTAAAGTGGAACAAGGGCCTAAGAACTCATACCTGAGGTGTGAAGTAAAAAATCTTTACCCCTATGTGGGAGGTTCCTCGATTAAGGGCTTTGTTGGTGGAGTCTTCCGGTTCTCAAAGGTCCAAGGAATGTTTTCAAGGCTCATATGACTATGAACTCGTTCCATGCACAGCATTGAGTACATTCTACCAACCTTCCTTCTCATCTCATCATGATTCAATAACATAGTTTCCAATGGGTCTTCAACATTAATCACATCACTTATGTCATCAACAATTATTTCGGTCACAAGATCCATAAACGAACACGCTTCGTTGCTATTAGGCTGCCTTATTGACTTGCAAACATGGAACACAACGTTTTGATCGCCCACCCAAAATGTGAGCTCCACAGCTTCCATATCAACTAAGGACTTCCCTGTAGCTAGGAAAGGTCTCCCCAATATGATTGGCACCTCGTAGGCAACCTCATAGTCAAGTATCACAAAATTTGTGAGAAGTATAAAGTTGTCGACCTGAACTAGAACATCATCAATTATCCCCAATGGCTTCTTCTTTGCCGATCCGCTATTTCCAACCTCATGGATCTGGGTCTTGGTTTCCCAATCTCCAACGTATTGAACACAGAATATGGTATCGAGTTAATGCTTGCCCCTAAGTCACATAAAACTTTGGCAACATCGACACTATCAATAGTGCATGGGATTGTAAAGCCACCGAGGTCCACTAACTTTGGAGCCATGGAGTGCACAATGAAATTCACTTGATGTGTCATTTTGATCATTTCACAATTAATTGATCTCTTCTTTGTTACCAAGTCCTTCATGAATTTAGCATATCCCGGCATTTGTTGTAAGACTTCAACCAATGGAACATTTATGGACAAACTGTTTATCATATTAACGAATTTCTTGAACTGATTCTCATTGTTTTTCTTTGCAAGCCATTGAGGATATGTTGGAGGAGGCCTTGGCAAAGGATACTTGGCTTTGGGCACTACCGGATCCGGTATGTCTAGAACATATCCCCTAGACAGGTTGACATCATCTTGTGTCTCCTCCACATTTTCATTAATGTCTATCCTCACCTTATCATTTACTTAAACATAATTGCTTGGCTCATCATCATCTTGTATCACCATATCATCATTCACAATCTTTCTTGAGTTTGAGGTACTAGCAACTCCACCTTTCCCACTTCCTGTAGTCACTTCCATAGCATGCCCCGTATTGTTCCCACCCTTTGGGTTTACTACTATATCACTTGGTAGTGCCCCTAAGGGAAATTATTCAAGGCTTGAGCAATTGGCCAAATTGGACTTCCAAGTTGTGGATAGAAGTGTTATGGGAGGCTAATTGGGCATTGGAGTCGGCATTTTCTTCATCATTTGCTCGAACATGGTTTCAATCCTTCCCATCTCATTGTTGGAAGAACTAGGACCTAATAATGGATATGGAGGCAGGTTGTTTGGTTGTTTAGACGTTGGGGGCCTTTGAAAACCCGACCCTTGATTTCCTTGATTATTGTTGTTCCAACCCCCTTGATTGTTATTGCCTCCCCAGTTACTATTATTGTTGCTACCCAATTGTCTTGATTTTCTTGATTACCCCAATTTTGATTGTTGTTGTTCCCCCAATTCCCTTGGTTGTTGTTGTTGCCACTTTCCAGTTTCCTTGTTGACCTTGATCGCCCCAATTTCCTTGGTTTCCCTGTGATCTCCAATATTGTTGATTCGGAACATTACCCCATTGATCTTGATAATTGTTAACATATTGAACCTCTTCACCTTGATCATCATATGAATCATTTTGATTGCACCTACTACCACTGTGCTTAAATTGATCCAGATTATTTTGAACTTGCTGACCTTGATGCCTTCTCTTGTTGACCATCATGTTCACTCCTTCCATGACATCCACTTGTTTTGGCCCTTGAACTTGTTGAAGCTGAGCTTTGGCCAATTGGTTCATGGTAGTTGTCAACTCGGCTATAGCTTGGTTGCGGTCATGTAGCTCCTTGTGTAGGTGAATAACATTAGGATCACCTTGTGGCACATTAGCTCTACGTTGCCACGCCGAAGAGGTATCTGCCATGTCATCAAGTATTTCACATGCTTCGGCATATAGCATGTCCATGAAGTTCCCCCTGGAAATTTTGTTAACCACATTGTTGTGTTGATTCCTCGTTAGAATGTTTGTTGGATCATAGCTTCGGTCATATCATTATTTAACCATCATCCGATACCTTTACCAAATCTCATGTAGAGATTTATTTGGCTCTTGTTTAAAAGCAAGGATCTTATATCTTAGCGTTTCCATATGTCCCGGAGAAAAGAACTTTCGGATGAACTTCTCGGCCAACTCATCCCAAGTGGCGATGGAATGGTTGGGAAACCTCTCTAGCCAATTCAAAGCCTTCCTCCTTAGATAAAATGGGAAAATCCTTTAACCTCAATGCATCCTCAGCGACATTAGTTTGCTTGCTCCACCAGCACGTGTCAAGAAAACCCTTGAGATGCTTATAAGCATTCTTGTGTGGAGCAGCGCTGAAGAAACCCTCTGTTCCAACAATGTCAGCATGACATTGGTTATTTTAAAGTTTTCCACCCTAATCTGGGGCGGGACTATTGTACTCGCATAGCCTTCATTGGGTAACACCCTGTGTGATGCCCTCGGAGGAGGTGGGGGAGGGTTTGGGATGTTGTCATTAGGTGGGCGGTCTCTCCTTTGTACTTGAGGTTTGGGTTGAATCTCATCCACATTATCATCATCTACCTCCTCCCCTATTGGTAAATTTTTGAGGGCTTCGTTGTTAAGAGCCATTTGGTACAAAAGCAATTCACACACAAATTAGAAAAATGGAAGGAAAGAAAAACAAAACACACAAATACTTAGATATATAGCTAAGACTGCCTAACTCTCCGGCAACGGTGCCAAAAATTGGTCGGATCCAAGCCTACACTACTATTGAGTAGAGAAGGTGGTCGATGCAGTTTTAACCTAACTAGGTCAGGATCGAATATACAGGGATTTAATAATTGAAATTAGGTTTATATCTAAGCTGGATGCAGGCTTTAATTCTAATTACACATCCACAATGTTTGGGTTTGATTTCTACTTCTAACTTTACTCTAGAGATTGCAATGATTGAAACTAACGACAATATTTATGTTGTTTATTTTCAAATTTTTAAAAAGACTAGGATAGTGACTTATACCTAGGTGGATATCTAACGGGTAGCAAGAATCTAGAGCAAGCTTGATTAGTTAAGGTCATAATATAGCTATCATACCCGGGTACTCACTATATACCTTTTGGTAGTTTGAGTGATTCTTCCCAATTTGGCTTTCTCATGTTCAAATGGGTATTCATGCAATTCAAGTGATATTAGCTCAAGTCGCGTATTACTATCTCTATGTTTAACCCTTTAATTGGGTCTATCAATTTTTTGAGTTCATCCAAATTCCTTGTTAGCCTAGTTTTCCTAGACTTAGTCCCTCTTTCTCAAGTAGAGACTAAGTCATAAAGGTGTGAATCAATGTTTGCAACCATTAACCCTATAATTCTAGCAAGAACTAGGCTAAATATCACTAATGCATACACGTTCAAGCCCTAAAATCAAATACCCACACTAGGATTGGGTCACAACCCTAGCTATGAGTATAACTCTCATGAAAGTAACAGAAAATAAAGATGGAATAAAGATAAAATTCATATTACTAGATTAAAGGATAGAAATCTAATGTTAAAAGATGAATCTAGTATAGAATTTCCCAAAACAAAAATTTAGTCATCTCAGGTGCTCCTCTAATACATAACATGACCTAAAATGTCAAAAAGATCGGTTTATACTAAGCTGAAAATATCTGAAAAAAATACCTTGTGCATCGCATAATTCTGAGTGCAGCCGCACTCTTGCTTTTGAGGCTGCACAATTCTGAGTGTAGTCTGTGTTCTTCAATTTGGATCTAGGTTGAGCTGAGCTTTCGCGGAGTGTATAATATTGATCGCAGCCGCACAAGGAACTCTTGCGGCCGCACAATTCTAACGCGGACTCCATATCTCTCTTTTTCTCAAATTGTACACTCTTTGAACCTTATTCATTGCGGTCCGTGTAATTTCAACCACGACCACACAAGGACTTTCGCGACCGCACAAGGGCTTTCACGGCCGCACATTTATGGTGCAGTACATGTTCATCTTTTTGTTCAAGAATCACACTCTAAATCTTCATTATGCAGACTGCAGAATTATGCTCGCGGTCGCATCATGGCTTTCACGGCCGCACAATATTTTTGCAGTTCAGGCTTCAAAACTCTTTTCCCAACCTTGGTTTTTGTTCAAATTTTGACTCGTTTGTGAGTTGATTAAGGTTCCTTGGGCTCATTTTGATTAATTCCTTCGAGCAAGAATATTTTATTAATTTTCGAGAATACATTCACGTATTTTTTTACCTAAAACACAAGTAAAAAAGAGAAAATAATCGGTTAAAATTCCTACTTTTCATTAGCACACTTATTTGTTACTTGATATAGATCCTGCTTTGGGGTACCTCCTTGCAGAATGTTCTTTCCATATTCTTCTCTACCAATCCCCTTCACCTGACCATTAAAGAGGCCCTAAAAATATATAAGTCAGAAAAGAATCCAACGATACACTTTAGTTCCTTAGTGAGTTTTGAGACTGACAGTAAGTTAAACTTAAAGTCAAGAATGTACAGAACATTAGAGATCTCTTGGTTACTTAATACAGAACTGCAACCTGTGTGTGACACCGACACAATATTTCTATTAGGAAAATGTACTTTGTTTGCTTTTGTATTTGGAAGTGGTTGTGAGTATGTAACATCTCTAAACTTGAAGTCATGTGACTTGAAGCCCCAATGTCAACTATCCACTTACTATTGACACATTGAGACATAAAAGCATTCACATGATTTATAATACCTCCAAAAACAACTCTATTGAATGTGGCTGATCCTGAACTTCCTCAAGAAAGTAGATGGACAACTTGTTGGCATTGCTCAGGAGTAAATACAGGTGATGGATGTGGCATCTACTGGAGGAGAGCAGGTTCACTCATTTGTTGTGTTGTACCTAAGCTAGATGATCCATTAACAGTAGGAGTCATATTAGTAGCCATATTGCATCTCTCTGCACCTCAAATTTCTACATTGCCTGCATAATTGGCATATTGTCATATACTAATTTCTTTTTTGTTTGGCTTTGAAATCAGTAGGATATCAATCAAGTAGTAACAATTTTATTTTGTATGTCCTTAGAGTGAGAATATTCACACTGAACTTGACTCCTTTTGGACTTATATTATTCATATTCTTACTGCCATACAGGGCAGTACTTTCCAAAGCTTCTGTAACCTTAGCAACTTGTGTTGTGCTTGTGAGGTTTCTTTGACTTTCCCGATCTAGTAACAAAGAATAGGCTTTGTTTATACCGGGAAGAGGAGATATCATCATGATCTGACTCCTTGATTGAGAATAAGACTTATTCAACCCAATGAGAAACTGAAAAAGTCTTTGATATTCTCAAAGTATTGAGCATACTATTTAGATTCAGGACATGGGCAGCCAGGATAAGGAATGAGAGATCAAAATCATACCCCAACTCACTAAGCCTTGAGAAGTAGTCAGTTATAGTCATAGTCCTTTGGGTCAGTGTATGTACTTCTCTATGCAAATACAGTATTCTCGAACTATTTACTTTATCAAGCCTCTCTTTCAAATCTCCTGAACTCTATGAGCACTAGATGCATACAATATACTAGTCAACAATTCTAATCTCACAGCATGCATTATCCATGAGAGAACTATAGCATTAACTTTCTCCCACAGATCGTGAAGCTCAGACTCAAATTTAGACTTAGGAATTCTCCATCGAGAAAACCTAGTTTATTTTACCTAGCAAGTCATTTATCATTGCAAGACTCCATAAGGCATAATTGTTTAATCCAGTGAGTTGAAGAGAAATCATAGAACTACCATTGTATCTGTTGATTGCAGACACAAAGGATGGTCGTGATCGATGGTGGGAAATCTAGTTGTCCCAGTAGTGAAATTACCAGTAGTTGAGGTCGTGCCAATTGTCACACCCCTTTATTTATACAAATCTTCACTTAACCCTCTTAAATAAATAAAAAGATTTATTAAACAACAGTTTGAAAGGGGTTTTTAAATTTCGAAAGTGACAAAGATGTTAAAAAGGAAATGACTTAGAGTCGTCATCCGAGATTGATTTTAATGTGTCAAGTCAATGTTTTTATAGAAATAATTTTTCCTTTTTAAACACATTGGACACCAAAACTAAGTCTGCACCAAAGATTCGGGTAAGGGGTCCATTTGACTAGGGGAGAAGACGTTAGGCACTCCCAAAGTACTATAACTAGTAGGTTGCATACATGATAAAGTTGGCTTTCAGAATATTCGAGTTAAGGTAATACAAGTACAAATAAACATACAAATGGGCTCGAGGTCGTCTCCACCTAATAAAAGAAAAATAAGGATAAAAATAAGAATAAAATACTAAGCTGTGCTTCCTTCGTAAAAGCGTAACAGCCTCCAAAATATTTACAAAGTACTTCGGGGCATACCCCGGAATAAAATATATACAAATTCTTTGAAGCATTTTTTGGATAAATTAAACTAAGGGAACGACCTCTTGCCTCAAAACTAACAAAAATTCTAAAGTTTGCCTAACAAAGTGTAATCAGCCTACACTTACTACTAGCGAATAAATTAGTAACGCAAAATAAATAATTGACAAAAAAATCTTTCACATCTCAAATTGTTGTTATTTCCAAAATACTCACCAAAACAGAATGTTTCTACTAGTAATCCCATGATAGCAAATTCCTATTTAGCTTTTAACCCAACATCCCCAAGATCAATTCACATACAAATCATATAGTTCATAAAGCTAAGTAAATAAAATAAACTAACTAATTTGTGTTTGTTCCCAAATACTGCATCAATGAAATCAGTGAAAACTCTAAAACAAATGAACCAACCTAAAAAAAACAAATAACAAAACAAGCAGAACAATCACAATTGTAGAAGCCTAATAACGATGAAACGAAGAGGAAATTTAAAATTAGATCAAGAAATTAACCTCAAAGATTGATCCTAGAAAATCCATCAGACTAGGACTTTTATCCTAGGAGGAAAAATATGAAGAGCAATGGCAACATTTTATGCACACTAGCAAGACAGGTAAGGGAAAAGATTTGAGAAACATCCCTTTGTCGATTCTTCTCTTCTTTTTTCCTTTTTAATTCTTTTCTCTTTTTTTCTTCCTTTTTTTGAACCAATTTGCTTGCACTGTCTTGTTTCTATTTCAAACAAAGAAAACTTGTGAGTTTAAATGTTGCGGTTAGTTTGTGGCCTTGACCTTGAGGACGGCTGCTTCTACTCTTGCCAAGATAAACTTTGATTTCAACTTGGAAGACCCTGCCTATTATCGACTGCCATTTTCTTTCAACCCTTATCACAGAAAACATATATGCTCCATTCAATCCCAATATCATCTATTTGTTGCCTTTTACTCATGAGTTGACATTTACTGAACCCATGTATTTCACATAAATTCCAAAGCATGTTGATTTTTACCAACTCAATGCGCATAACACTTTTCCAAACTTATGTTACTTTGATGTGCTAGACAAATTCGTTTTATGCAATTGGAAAGCTGGTAGCAAATTTTGAAGTCATTTCTCATGTGTTCTGACCAGACTAACTCAAGAAGGGACTCAAAGAAATGAGAGGAACAATATAAGGGACAAGAGAAAGGGATGATACCTAACAGGAAAATTACAAAGTAGAAACTTGTCACATGTGGATACCAACTCTAATGACCATGACATGACCTTTGAATTAAGTGGCCTAATCTTTCAAGCGAGTCTAATATTCCACTCTTGTTGTACCTCTTCGCTGTGAAACTGGGCTTCAGCACTTTCATTGTCCCATTTGATCCATGATCCTCAGTCAACTTGTAGTGCCCTGAAGGGTTTTCACCATCAAGTCTCTCTCATTTTGCTCTTTTCTCAACTCACTGTCGCCTTATGGCGCCCATAAAGGTTTTCACCGATAAGACTCTCTCATTTTACAATTTATCTCTTTGTGCTGAGAACAAAGTATTACCCATGATACAAGAAGATCATACTTTCACCACACACTTGATTTTACATCCTCAAAGATTGGTCGGAAGGTCTTTCTAAGCTTTTGGACAGGGTTAGAAAAAAAGTGTGGCATGAAGGCTCAAAATAATTTAAGACGAAAGGGCTTAAAATTACAACTTTTCGAATCAGGTCTTTTGGCAAAATTAAAACTTCTGCCCTAGTTTTTGGAGTCTGGGGAATTTTTTATTTGATTTTTTCTTTGATGGGATTTCTAAGAAAAACTGCCCCACTTTTGACTTCGGGGATTATGAAATATTTTATTTCGTGTGACCGAACTGTAAGGCTGCCTACGCATCTTGTGATGATAAGAATTAGGTCGAACATAGTTCAAAAGACAAAGTTGTGTTTTGTTTTTTTTTCTTTTTCTCTTTTTTTCTTTTTCTTTTTTCATTTCTCCCTTTTTTCTTCTTTTTTTTCTTTTTCTCATTTCCTTTTTTTCTTCTTTTTCTCTTTTTCTTCTTCTTTTCTAGTTCTTAACTCTATTTCTGATTCCAAAAGAGAGGTATGAATCAAAAAAATTAGGGCACAAAATGGGTAGCAAAGGAAAAAAGTGTTTGGTTAGTACAATAAAATGTCTTCGTCATTCCAAAATTTAAAAATGCCGAGTACAAATTTGCAATTGAAGATAAACAAAGAAATTATACACAGTATCTATTGATGGCATCAACACAAACAAAAAGTGCCAACGGGCAATACCTTTGTCCCAATAAATGACCCTTGCCAGTTCGAAGCAGACTTGACTCAACCTTATCTTGATGTGGAAGAATGCATTTCAGTATTGAATGATTTAACTCTAACTGCCTGAAAGATATTTCCTCATTGTATGCCCTAATCAACCTCTTGATTTCCAAACTAACTGCCTCAGTTTCACCCGGTTCAAGCTTCAAGTTTCTCAAAATGCACGAATCTTTACCTTTTCCTCAAATGCCTCTTTTAATCATGTTCAAAACTGTGTCACTGTTTCATGATTAGACTAACTTTCAAGACCGGGCTGACAATTATGCGTGCATGTCGTGCTACTAGAGTTAGTGTGAAAAGTACTATAAAAGGGAAAGTGACCTAAACAAAACTGACTAGAACTAACAGAATATTGAATTAGACAGATGGTGAAAAGGGTTTGAACAAAACAAGAAAAATAGGCATGGGTTACAACCCTGGAACAATCCTAGATAACATTAAACAAAGTTATTACAATAGAACAAACTAGGCAAAAAGAGAAGAAGAGTTTGAGCCATAAGATAGTATCCGGATTACAACCCTAAAATAACCCAGGCAACATAAATGACAAAAAAATAAACCACCAAAACTCCTCCTTGGCTAGCCAACAAAAGGAGAATCTTTCCAATCATCAAGCTCGACATCTTAGCCACTGCACATCACATCAAAATTACCGGAACCTTCACCCGTTTCCATATCATTAACTTCAGTCAGCAAGTTCCCAAGAAGATTCTCATACTCCATGTTACCGTGAATCATCTCCACAAAGTGTGCATTATTATGTACAGGTAAAGGATTTTATGCAATGTTCTGGGTATCACCGTCCCGGACCACAATTATCCCTTCCTAAATCATTCTTTCTATTTCTCTTTTCAAATCCTGACAAATTTTGATATTGTGCCCCTAGGCATTGGAATGGTATTCACAACTTTTAGAAAGGTCGAAGATTCTTGCACGCTTGTCCACATGATTCGGAGGAATAGGTGCAATCAGGTCATAATGCTTTAGTTTCTCAAACAAGCTTGCATAAGACTCCCCTAGCGGTGTAAAGTCATCATTTTTGTTTACCTCTATACCCCTGGCTTGGATGTGGGTTACAATGCGCTTGAATATTTTGTGGAGGCTGGTGGAGATTTTGCAGTGCTGGTGCTCATCTTCTGGGGTGACCCGGTGGCTGGACAGAGGACAAGATGTTGCTAGGAGGAAAGTATCGATGTGGATTATGTGGAGCTCAGGGATAGGTTTGGAGTTGGCATCGGGGTTGAGGCTGAGTATATTGGTGAGCCGGACCCGTTGAGCCATGCCGCGATCCTGAGACAACTACGGCAATATCATCATGTCTCTTCTGACTCGGCAAGCTTCCTGTGTCATTCTGAATTGCCTGTGTTGTAGCTTTTAAGGCAGAATAGCTCATGATCTTGCTTGACTTCAGTCCCACTTCCACCATTTCTCCCATCTTTACCACATCATTGAAAGGCTTACCAATGGCTGAGATCAAATGGCCGAAGTAAGTAGGCTCCAAGGCTTGAAGAAAGTATTCAACCATATCATCTTCTTCCACCAGAGGATTGACCCATGCAGCTTGCTCTCTCCATCTGAAACCATATTCCCTGGAATTTTCACTGGGTTTCTTCTCTATCTTGGTCAGTGATAGACGATCTGGGACAATGTCTATGTTATACTGAAAACGCCGAGCAAAAGCCTGAGCCATATCGTCCTATGTGTACCACATTCTGGCGTCATGGCGGGTGTACCATTCTAGAGCTGCCCCACTCAGACTCTAGCTAAAGTACGCCATCAATAATTCGGTTTTTCCCTCGGCGCGGCTCATTTTACTGCAGTAACCTCTCAGATGAGCCACAGGATTCTCGTGTACGTCATACAAGTCAAATTTGGGCATCTTGAACCCAACGGGTAGTTGAACATCAGGGAACAAACACAAATCCTTATAAGCCACACTCACTTGGCTTCCTAACCCCTCCATATTTCTCAATGATTGCTTTAAACTCTTTACCTTACTGAATATCTCCTCTTGCTCCATATTGTTGGGTGGTTTCTGAATTTCAACATGAGGCTCAAGGTGCGGAGTGTAGGAGTAAGGATCCGAGACTTTGAATGTGGGCTCTAGGGCATAGTATTGGGTATCTGGAGCTAGGAATGCGGTTGTTTTGGTTGGTGGCGCATAGAAATTTTGGGAGGAAGTGCCGGGGTAATGGTGGTAAGGGGTAAACTCTAGTGCGTGTTGTGGGGAAAGATCAATAGTACTTGGCATATAGGCTTGGGACAGTGGTGGAATGGAAGCAGGGTTTTCTGCATAGTTGGTAGCGAATGATGGAGGAGGGTGCTCACTAACCCACGCTTGGTACATTCCTACCATCTATCCTTTCAACCTTAGGACCTCTTTTTTCAACTCAGATTCTGACTTCTCAATCTTCCTCGACAGGTCAACAACTCTGGTGTCCAAGTCTTTGCAGGTCATGGGTACCTTGCTCTTTGACCTTGTGTTGTACAGATGACTCGCCACAGTGCCAAAAACAAACCACCCTCTGTTATGATAACAATGGAAGTAACAAGGGGGAGCAAAACAAAGCCAACAGGTTAGCGTTAGGACATTTGCTAGATAGAAATATCACATTGCGTGCAATACCACTAGCAACAATTAACGTTTCTACAATGGCTTCAAAAGTCGCAAGGTCATTTGGCATCATCCCAATTTTATTCTTCTTGCCCCATTTCCTTCTTCGTTTTCCTTTCTAACATCGCTTGGTTTTTATTTCTTTCCCCATATTTTCTTTCTGATTATTGCTATTTTCTTTTCTTATTTCTCATGTCCTGCAATTTCATTCTCGCTTTTTTTTGAAAAAAAATGATTCGATTGAACCTTATGTAGGTTGCCTACGTATCATGCCCCTCATGAATCAGATCAAGCATAATTCTGAAAAAAAATAATTGACAAAATAAACTAAGAAACAAAATCTTTCGGGATTTTTCATTAAATAATTTTTTTTTGGATTTCCAAATAAAAACAAGAGCTACGATAATGAGAGACCCGACAAACTAAACTATTCTGCGACAACTCTAACACCAATTAAATGACTAAATACTACTATACAAGACAAGTAAGAGAAAATATGAAAACAGACTCAAACTATAGAAAAGCTCCTTAAGCAGCTCCTGAATGCAATGGTCCTTTGGTATTTCTCATGCTCAAACTCTAGCAAATTGCTTCATTCCTAGATGGAAAAAATAAGATCAAATAGAGTTAGTGACTCAATACACATGCGAGACAACAACGCCTTCTATTGGACACATGCAAGACACGATTGGGCTATGTTTGAAAATAACATGCATGGCCAAGAGTGGCTATTAATGCAAACTCAACAAAGGTGACCTCTAAGACATAGAAAAATACCTCACTAAGGCTTATATGGATTCAAACTCCTAATAATCATGATCCAAAATTAATTTGTGGAAATGACCCATTTTGCAAAATTGGCCGATATGGCTAGAAGTAGTTAGAGATGCAAACTCGAAAAGGATGGGCCTTAAATTAATATGACACCTAGTTGTGGACTCAAAATCCTAAGACATGGGTAATTGAACCATTTTTGCGAAAATAATCCCATTTTGCAAGAATGATCGATGTGGTCAAAAGTGATTAGACATGCAAGATTTGGCTAAGACCCCGCAAAGCCAAGAACCTAAGACTTTCTAGGAAGACCGAACCCTATATGGGTTGCCTCCGTATCACGTCTCGAAAGACGAGAATCAGGTTCGCGTAGTTCGGCAAGATTAAATATGGGATAGAATTAAAAAATGCATCTAATTTGAAAACGCTATATTTTTGTCTTTTGAAAAACTGATGGAGAATGCAAAATCTTTTTGGATTTTATTTATTTATTTTTTTAAATTTTTGGAAAATAACGGAAAATGTAAAATCTTTTTGAATTTTCTTTTTTCTCTATTTTTTTTTTGAGTTTTTGAAAAATAATGGAAAAGTGTAAGATCTTTTTTGGAGTTTCTATTTCATTTCTAGAAAATAATGGGAAAAATGTAAATTCTTTTTGGATTTTCTATTTTCAATTTTTTTTGTCTTTTTGGAATATAATGGAAAGTGTAAAATTTTTTTGGATTTTCCATTTTCTTGTTTTTTGTGAATTTTTGAAAATTGATGGAAAAGTGTAAAATCTTTCTGGATTTTCTATTTCAATTTTTTTATTTTTGAAAGATTACGAAAGAAAAATGCGAGCGAGCGCTGCTTGCTTTATTTTATATTTCACTCTCAAATATTTTTGGTCCGCCAAATGACTCATTTACCCTTAAAGAGATGCAGCATGTAGCACATAGGGATGATTAAATGTCTTTTTGGGCCATAAGTCCATTATGATAAAATTTGAATAGGCTTCCTACAAAGGGACACGGTACCTAGAATCGAGTCTTGCTAAGTTTAAATGATATGATGCAAATAGAAATGACCTAAAGGCTGACTTAAGTTTGGGTTCATTAGACAAAGCAATTTCGGGTGGCACGTGGTCGATGGCGGCTGCTCTAGTTGTCCGCCCACTCCACGCTCTCACGCCACCCCCTAAAGAAACGGGTGACTCACAAAAAGGCCGTGTACGATCAAACATATTCCGGAAGACTTGTTGCAGAAAGAAGACCCATGGTTATGCAAATGATGACAGTTTATAAAGCAGTAACACATAAAGAAAAAATTATGAACAAATAAGCAGCTAGAAAATAATAAAAAGACCTAAACAAAATAGAAATCAAAGAAAGCAAACACAACACATAAAAATCTCAACCGAATATCCAAAAAACCAATAAGATCAAGTACTAGCTCGAACTTGCAAATCCCTAGTAGAGTCGTCAGAGATGTCACACCCTTTTTTTTATACAAACCTTCACTTAACCCTCTTAAATAAATAAAAAGATTTAGTAAAGAAAAGTTTGAAAAGGGTTTTTCGATTTTGAAAGTGACAAAAATGGTGTTAAAAAGGAAATGACTCAGAGTCTCCACCTGACGTTGATTTCGGTGTGTCAGGTCGCCATTTTTATAAAAATAAACATATTCGACTCATAAACTAAGTCTGCACCTGAGATTCGTGTAAGGGGGACCATTTGACTCGGGGAGAAGGTGTTAGGCACTCCCCAAGTCCTGTAACTAGTACGGTTGCATACATGATAAAGTCGGCTTTCAGAATATTCGAGTTGAGATAAAACAAGCACAGAAAAATAAACACACAAAAGGACTCGAGGTCGTCTCCACCTAACAAAAGAAAAATAAGGATAAAAATAAGAATAAAATATTACGTTATGCTTCCTTCACAAACGCGTCACAACCTCCAAAATATTTACAAGGTACTTCGGGGCATACCCCGGAATAAAATATATACAAATTCTTCGGGGCATTCCCCGGATAAATTAAACTAAGGGAACGACCTCTCACCTAAAAACTAAAAAAAAAAAAATTAAAGTTTGCCTAGCCAGATGTTGTCGGCCTAAACATACTACTAACCAATAAATAAGTAACGCAAAATAAATAATTGAAATCTTTTACAGCTCAAATTGTTGTTACGTCCAAAATACTTACCAAAACAGAATGTTTCTTCTAGTAATCCCATGATAGCAAATTCCTATTTAGCTTGTGTTTAGCTTGTGTTTGTCATAAATCTAAGTAAATAGAATAAACTAACAAATTTGTGTTTGTTGCCAAATACTGTATCAACGACATTAGTGAAAACTTTAAAATAAATGAACCAACCTAAAAAAACAAATAACAAAACAAGCAGAACAATCACAATTGTTGAAGCCTAATAACGATGAAACGATGAGGAAATTTAAAATTAGATTAAGAAATTAACCTCAAATATTGATAGTCTTTCCTGTTACAGTAGCGACATACGAATGCAAACTTGGACCGAAAAACTCGATGGCGAAGGGAACGAACACGAACCAGGAATCTCGGACTCAATCGCGACGACATCTCTTCGAATTCCACCAAAGCTTTGCAAGAAATAGAACTTAAAGACGAGAGGTTGTGTATTTTTGGATGCTGGTCGATGGAGTTATTTGAGGCGGTGGTGGGATCGATTTTTCCGGCGAGTGTGAGGTGGTCGACGTTTAGTGTGACGATTTTCCGACGGGTTTTGGAGAGCAGGTGTCGCCGGTGGGTAAACGATGGCAGTGTTGTGGTGAAATTCAAATTAGTCGTTTTGTGAAGTTATCGCTTGTCAGCTGCTTCACTCTTGGAGGTCTCGGCTTTCCCCCCCCCCCCCCCCCCCCCCTCGAAGAAGAAGGGTTAGGATTTTTGTGTTCTTGTTTAGGTTTGAGATATTGGGTTAGTGGGCTAAGAGAAATTTCGACCGATAATTGGACCTTTCAAGACACAAGATTGACCCAAGATTCATTCTTCTTTTCTAAGGATCAAATAAAAGTAACACAAATAATAAAATATAATTAATAATTAACTTTCACTTAAATGGAATTAAAATGAGATTATTTTTATAATTTTTAAAGATTATACTAAAAATAGGAATGTAAAAATCATGAAGGACTTAAGATAATACTAGTATAATGATATTAATGAACTTAAATAAATAAAAACAAAAACAAATATATACAATAAATATTTTGTATTTTTTAAATTTACGATTTTAAATTAAAAGTAAAATAGACTAATATCGTATAGTGATCCAAGTAGATATTTTTAAAATATTAAAATACTTAAATTACCTTTAAAATTTGCGCGGATCAAAAATTACGTGTTTACGCCAATGTGTTCATATTCAATCTCCATTATCAATTGAGAAATAGTTTCAAATTAAGTGTCTTACAAATCCTAGATTCAATCAAAGGTTACTCTAGCTCAATTCAACACTTAATTGCAGAATTGAAGAAACAGAGAAGATGAGATTTTCTCACAATTTGCTTAGATTTCAACTGGTGACTTTGATATAGTATTAGCTGCCATGAAAATGAAATTTAAGCTAAGAAGAGGAAGAAGGATCTAGAAGAAGAGGAAGAACCAGAGAAAAGCTCGTTGCATTTTTTAAAGAAGAAGACAACTGTACATAAGTTCACTACTATTTATAACAAAATAACTGACTTTCTTAACTAACTACTGACTAACTCTCTAACTCTAGTTTAACATTATATTATAATTAAACTATAGTTAACTACTGATGATTACATTATAGTTAACTATAGTTAACTACTCGCTATACCCCACAGAAAAGAGTTGATGACTCGTGCAAAAGAGTTTAGGTGTATTCGATATAGATTTAATGGAAAACATTAAAAAGAGTTTTTGGAATTACGTTTGGATATGCATTTTATTAAAAAAATATTGAAAATTGTGAGTGGAAGAAAAAATTTCACCCGAAATTGGCCATATTATTTTTGGAACATGCAAATTTTTCTTCGATTTTTGTAAAAAACTGATCAAATTCAGTACATTTTAATTGGTTGCAAATGCAATCTGAGGAATGCTGTGTTGTGGCTCCTCACTTTTTCCCCACGAAGCTCTCTACATTTGAGGTAATATTATCCTTTCTTTAATTTCGATTTTATTGGTATAACCAAATACATTAAGAACGGAAATTGAAATTGTGTAATCATCTCATATGCAATATTAAATTATTCGACAAAGCACAGTTTTAATTCTCAATTTTGTATTCATCAACACGTCCTTTTACGTGCATGCCTGACTCTTTTTCTAAGGCCAAACACAATGAAATTCTTTAATAATGGGTGATGATGAGGCTTATACGCAAGACCTCTCATGATATAATGTTGAATTGTATCCTTATTTAAAAGTTTAAGCTGTAAGGAAAATCATGCTTTTAATTATTTATTATGTCTGGACAACCAAAAAAAGCCCTCTGCGCAACCATGATGTCAGACTATTTTGATAAGAATTGTTTGCTAAGGAAAATGACAAACACAAGCTTATTCATGTCATAAAACCATTTAGGTCTAATGAAGTTTTGAGAAATTTCTTTTACCTCAAAAATTAAATTGTTCATCTTGTATTTTGATATATGGATGATCTTACTGTCATAACGTAGGTTAAAGAGATTGGAGCACTCAAATAGTTGCATTTTCCTTCATTGATAGTATGATCACTACTAAAAAACAGGAATTAACAACAGGCAAATTCTACAGCTAAACAGAAAAATCCGTCGCTCATCTTATTTATCGACGGATTAACAACAGATTATCAAGAAATTTTATTAGCTACAAGTAATTTAGCAACAGATTAACGATGAAGTTCATAGCTAATTCTAGTTTTGTAGTGAATACTAACAGTTATTTTTGAATTTCCTTCTAGTTTTGAAGTGAATACTAACAGTAATTTTTGTATTTCCAGGATGACGACATGTATGAGACAAATGTACTTATAAAGAAACCCCAAAACACCTTCCATTTTAGTATCGAAAAGTTTGAGTACAACCAAAGGCTCTAGAGTTCAGAATTCATGTGGGGTTGCAGACAACTTCATAATAATGACAGCGCTAGGAGCAAGATCCTCACCTTGAGAGACTTGCTTGATCTATCACCTTGTTTGGGTTCTGCTTCTGGAAATGAGGTATTCTGCTGTCACTTTATTCAAATTGTATAAAATTACAACAACAACAACAACTACCCAGTATACTCCCACCAGGTGGAGTCTGGGGAGGGTAATATGTAGACGAGCCTTACCCCTACCCGAAAGGGCAGAGAGGCTGTTTCCGATCGACCCTCGGCGCATAGGATAAAAGGAAAAACAGCTTTAAGACAAAAACAAAAACAATAACAATAGAGCATTAGTAACTCCCGCAGAAATAGCGTGAATAATTATCTAAACATAAGAAACATAAATACAATCGCATGCAATAATATCATACAGTAACTACCATAACTAACAACCATTGGGGGGACATAAGCTAAAACACAAATCATCTGCTGGCCCACACCCAACCCGGTTGAGGCGTACGAAGAACTCTAGGAGCCCCTAACCTATAACCCTGGTTCTAGACCTCCAGACTCTCCTATCAAGGGTCATGTCCTCGGAAACCTGCATTCTAATCATGTCCTGCCTAATCACCTCTCCCCAATGCTTCTTAGGCCTCCCTCTGCCTCGCCGACCGCCAACAATCTCCAGCCGCTCACAGCTCCTCATCGGGGCATCGGGACCCCTCCTCCGAACATGTCCGAACCACCTCAGCCTCGCTTCTCGCATCTTCTCATCCACCGGGACCACCCCTACCTTCTCTCGAATAACTTCATTCTTGATCTTATCTAGCCTGGTGTGCCCGCACATCCACCTAAGCATCCTCATCTCCGCAACCTTCATTCTCTGAACATGAGAGTTCTTCACGTGCCAACACTCCGCCCCATACAACATCGCAGGTCTAACCACGGCTCTATAGAATTTCCCCTTGAGTTTGTGTGGAACTTTCTTGTCACACAGGACCCCTGATGCAAGCCTCCACTTTGACCACCCCACTCTTATGCGATGGGTGACGTCCCCGTATCAAATTGTGGACCGCAATTTGATGCAATTAGAATATGGAGGTCGAGAATTAGGGTGCAAAGTTAGTTGGCAGTCGAACGTTTCCCTTTTTCTTTCCCAGGCCAGTATAGCATTAATGTTTGTACGATATCTCTTTATTCTTGGATTGCTGGTACTACCTACTATTTGATTGCTTTCTTTCACTGTGGTTTTCTTATTATCTTGTTATTGTTATGAGTTGTTGCCACTACTTCTTTTCATCTTGTCTTTAGTCTGAGGGTCTTTTGAAAACAACATATTTGTAACGTTTGCGAATATTTTTTCCAAACCCCACTTGTGGGAACTTACTGAATTTTTTTATTTTTACTTTTTGATGCGATTTGTGGAGGTTATTAGTAACTTTTGCAATAAAACGCTTGAAAATAGACATTGTTTTGTAGTGTTCAGAGAAGAAATTGGCAAGTCTTTTAACATCTTTTTTTACAGCTGCTGATATTGACCCTGAAGGATCTATATGAGTTGTATCCTTGTGTCAACCCAAGTGTTCCATTGTCAGATATTGATGGAGCAGGAATGGATCAGGTTACGTATTTACTCACTAAGTTGTGCGCTAAAGAAGATCACAACTAACTTCGCTAACCAAATTGTCATACATACATATATGTATCAGGCACTGGAATGCTTTTGTGATACTCTTAAATCAGTCGGGGAAATATGGATGTGTGATGATAAATTCATGGCGGAGTTGAATGAGGACTCAGATAGTAAACCACACGACGATCTAAAGCGTTATGGTACGTCATAATGTTACATGGATACTAAATGGCAATGTTCTGCATCTTTTATGCACCTCTCAGCTGAGTACTATTGCTGAATTGTGCGATCGTTGAGTTGGTAGCTATGACACGTTTTATTTACTTAATTATATCATCAACATTTACTGTTTAGGATTGGTATTGCTTGATGAGATGATTAAGCTAGCTACTGAAAGGGTGTTTGATATGATGGACGTGGATGACCAGACGAGAGATGAAAGTCCTTCATCCGACGCATCTGGGATGGTTCTGTCAGAGTCTTGCTCGAACAATGTGTCCTCCCCCTCAAGCCCTCCACCGACACCAACTTCCGTTCTCTCTGAGATAGTAATCAATGGTTCACAGAAGAGTGAACTAAAGGTTCAAGCAATTGAGAAGCTGAATCCTATAGATGTAAAACGCCTCTATTTCCACTTGTTGCCTCATGCAATAGAGCAAGATCAAGATTGTGTTGTTCAAACCAGAAATACAAGCAGGGGATGATTGTGAATTTGACCAAGATTGTGACATGACGGACTCTCCAAATATTCTACTGACTGATATGGACAATGTATTAGAAAGTAGAGCAAAATGTTCCGCTGGTGCTTCAAATAATCAACTAGTGTCAAGTCCGGTTCATTGGACGTGCGTTTACCTCCATCTACGCTTCCTAAGTTGAGATCAAATGTAGCAGAACAAGCAGTAGCTCCAGTGTCACCAATCACATTATCACCCACAGAGTCACCACCAATGACATCAAGAAACTCAGTAACACCTCCTCCTCCATCCCCACCACGTCCTATGGCGGTTCCTCCACAACCTCCACCGCCACCTAAGACAACAGGAAATGTAACAACAGTTCCACCGCCACCTCCCATGACATCCCCAAGTGTAATATCACCTCCACCTCCACCACCACTTCCCATCGGATAAAGGGTGTCGCACCTCTACTTCCACCTAAGAAAACAGGAAACACAGTCACACTTCCACTTGCACCACCGCCATCTCCCATGACATCTACCTCCACCTCCACCACCACCTATCATCGAATCAAAGGGCATGTCACCTCCACCCCCACCTCCATCAATGGCTTCTAATGGAGCAATGCCAGCACCGCCTCCACCCATGCCAATGGGAAAGGGGCCTGCACCTCCACCACCACTAGGATTTATGGGTATTTTACGAGTTAAAAGAGCAGCCACTAAATTGAAAAGATCATCTCAAATGGGTAATCTTTATTGACTTCTCAAGAGCCAAGTTGAAGGCTCTAGTTTAGATAGTAAATCACAGAAGAGAACGGGGAAACTTTGTCCCTCGGTAGTGTAGAGAGTTTTGGAGAAGAGAGTTTCTTGTATTACTCACTAAAGTATATATAGAGTACAGAGAAATCAAAACCTACCAACTATAGGATTGTACAATAGTGAAGGAAAATCAAAACCTACCAACTATAGGATTGTACAATTAATGAGAGAATATTCTACCAATAATAAAAAGAAAGACAAAAGATATTTACAATATTTCCTAATAAGCAGGAGGTAAACAGGGAATGGCTGATGCATTAGCAGAAATGACAAAGAGGAAATCTTGTTAAGATCCTCACCTATTATTTGGTGGAATGTCGCATTTTCCAGTAATTTTGAGTTATATATTTTGAAATGTTCACTATTTGTCTCAGGTCAGCATATTTCCACCAAATTGAAGAGGATGTTATAAATCATGCAAAAACACTCAAGGAGATAAAAATGGCCATTGCTTCTTTTCAAACATCAGATATATCCGAGCTCGTTAAGTTCCACAAATATATAGAATCTCACCTTGAGAAGTTAACGATGAATCTCAGGTTCGTGTATATATATATATATAAAATCAAAAAGTTGGAAGAACATAGGATGGCAGCAGCGTTATATTCCAATTTAGACTCAATAGTCACTACTCTAAAGAATTGGCCGATAGTGTTGATGGGACCGTGCGTACCCTCACTCCAACCCCGCATTAGTATGATATTGTCTGCTCTGGGTCAAGCCCTCACGGATTTGTTTTTGGGCATCTCCCAAAAGGCCTCATGCTAATGGGGTTAGGTAACCATATATATTCTGATCACCTTTCTCCTTTTTATCCGATGTGGGATGGGATTTGCACCCCAACAAACCTTCCCTCAAACCCAGACCACACAACCCGTGACCTTCCCTCCAGCGAATATCTATTTCCGATCTGCCACCCATCTTGCACCGCCGCAACTACCGCGGGACCCGCCGCCCGACCATCTGTTTCTGTCGGGAAGACATTTGACACAAGGCATTTCCGCAGACACCTTACCCCGCTAGCCCGGAGATCACCTCTGGTCCAGTTTGGCACACCGTCGAGAACTCCGCACGCGTCGGGCCGCTACTCCGCTCTCCGAACCTGGGCTCTGATACCACTAGATGGAAAAAAAGAAATGAACCTTTCCCGTAAACCCCGAGATCTCCGCCCCTTTTGTAAAGAGAAAAAATGAGAAATAAAACAACAAAAAAATTTAACGTGGAAACCCAAAACCGGGAAAAACCACAACCGTTGTCAAAAGACAACAACCGACCACTATGTGAAAAATTTTTACAATCACATAAACCTTAGTACTTTCTCCTAACAAAAAGTGTTAGAAATACATTTGGTTTGGTACATCTGAAACATAACTTAAGCCCCCTTATATAGGCAAGCCTCCAAGCTACTCTTCAACATTTTTCCAACGTGGGACAATGACCATTCTCATTTTTAAGCAAAATCCCAGCAAGTCTCACCTGTTGGCGAACACCTTGACAAAGTTGAGAGTTATTTTAACAAGGTAAATAGAAACTAAGTTCCTGAATCTCACAACTATTACGTCTTAATTATTCACTGCTTATAACAAATAGTTCTGTCACGTAGATCAAAGGAGAAATTGAAACACTGGATCGAACTAAAGATGAAGAGTCCAAGAAATTTATTAGCCATAACATTCATTTTGATTTTGGCATTATCTTGCGTATCAAAGAATTAATGGTTGATGTTTCCTCAAACTGCATGGAACTTGTGCTGAAGGTTAGTACAATGTAGTTAGTTCTAGTGCAAATTACTGGTGGCGCTGATAATTTGGTGAACTTTTTTTAAAATAATATTGGAACATTGAATCAGAAGAGGAGAGAAGCAAAGACAAAAAATGATGGCCACAAAAAGCTGGGATTAAGTAAACTACTATGGAAGGCATTCCAATTTGCATTCAGAGTGTATACTTTTGCTGGTGGGCAAGATGACCGCGCTGACAAGTTGACAAGGGAATTGGCTCAAGAAATCCAAACAAATCCTAATCAATAGACATATAGTTGTACCTAGAATCAGAGGCCGACCCAGAACTTTCACGCTATGAGGAGCTTTTATTGTTCAGGGTGCCAACTGCTTTAAATTAATCATTTTCAAGGTATACACGTAGACATATACAAGATTTTGGCCGAACTTTACGGGGTCCGCTGACCCCTTACCATTACACATATGTACACCTTTGCCTAGAAGTAGATGGAGGTTTTGAACAATGAGTTTAACTGAACCCAGTATTTTCGACAGTAAATACACATATATACATCAAGGAACCACTAAAAATTCAACAAATATTAGATTATAAAACGCAATTCTAGAAGTATTAATTCAGTGCTAAAAACATCAATGATTTAAATCCTAAATTTGCCATTGGTAATACCGGTTCTTTTTCAATAATAGTATATCAAGGGCCTTAAAGATGAATCAAAGATTTGTAGGACTAATTATCATGCATATACTAAGAAAACAAATGCGATGCATGATATCAATTTTGTTTAGACTGCGAGTATAAATTAAGGTAAACATTATACGTAGTAACTGGTTTGTAGCATGTTGGTAATAGTACCTGATTGTCCATTCTTATATAATCAAACATTCAAACCATAAGAGAGACTTGTATACTTCAGCGTTACCTAGTTTAATTTTTGGCAATATCATTTTTTGTCATTCTTTTGTTGTTATAGTATTTGCTGTGAGTACTGAAACAGATTCAATCTTTAAATTTCTTAATATTGAAACTCGTTGCATTCTTAAAATTATGGGTTTAGATTTACTATTTTACAATTTTAATGAATTTTTACACATAAATTTATGTTCCGTATTGAAAGTATGTATTGGGTTCATGTTTCATCTGTCCCAATGTTGCATCCGCCTCTGACCTTCATATCGCCAACTCTGTTTTCTGCTAAGTGTGGATAATTGGATATAAACTTCGCTGGTCGAGCCAAGCACGTAAAAAAAATTTTGATATTTGATGGCGTGAGACTTCAGCTTAATTAAGACCTATGCCTGCTTTGATATCATATTTAAGTATGTAATCATCTCATCTAAGAGTTTAAGCTATTAGAGAAAGCGTATTTTTATTTACTTAACTATGTCTTCAACATTTTGAAGTCGGTTAGTATTACAGAGTTCTGAACATATGTCCAAACATATACAAAGAGTCGATGCATCTCATATACTTTTATGTACTAAAAATGTACTAAAGTGGATAGTATAATAAGTAGTCTTGTGTAAATGTAGCTCTAGACCTTACCTTATGTTGCCCCACCACGTACGTCTTACAGTTGCAGCGGATGGAAAGATATGGATATATTCACTTCTTTTTAACTTTTTATAAGCCTAAGTCTCTAAGAACATGGCATGTAACAAAAGGTCTGCTTCTACCACCAAACACCTTCACACAAAGACGAACTAAACCCTTCATCTCATGTTCCCTTCCAATAAGAGAATACTTTTGAACTTTGGATGAAACATTGAAATTGACACTTCTTGGATATTAAACTTCTAATAAAGCACCTAAATATCTATTTCTTCTACTTTTACTGAATGTTTACACACATAAAATGACAAAGGATTTCTATATAAAGAGAGAGAGAGAGTGAATATTAAAATTACCAACACTTGAGCACTACACACATTCACATAATCTCTTTCTCTTACTCTCTTACCCATTTTCCATGGCATTCCTTGCCAATCATTTACCTTTCCTCTTCTTCCTCGCTCTTTTATCTTCATCGCAAATCCATGAAAGAGACAACAAATTCTTCGACAAAATTTCCACCAACAACAATGGTCAAGAAAAAGAGACAAAGGAAGTAACTCCAAACAAAGAGCAAAAACCAAATTTCATACCTGAAAATGAAAATGGTTATGGTGTTTATGATCATGAATCAGCTCAGCTTTCACCTTCTACCACTACCCCTATGAATAACCTTCCTAATAGTAAGTACCTTCCCAAGAATTATAACCCCGTTGCTTATGTTACTGTCCCTCACGACAATCCTAATAACAACAACGACGACAACAATAATAACAACTACAACCAATATTATAATGGTGATAGTACTTATGGCAACGTCAACGATAACAATAATAACTACTACAACCAATAATATAGTGGTGACAATACTTATGACAATGACGACAACAACAACAATCAGTACTACAGTGGTTATAGTACATACAACAGCAACAATAACAACCATTATCACAATGGTGGTAGCGATTACTACAACAACAATAATTACCCTGGCAAGAATGTTGGCAACATTTACTACAACGATCAAGAACAAAGCCATCCCCTTTACTATAACCACTACGATGGTGACAATGGTCACAGGGTGCAGCAGCAGAGAATGAGTGAGACAAGATTATTGGAAAATGGAAAATACTCCTATGATGTCAATACAGAGAAGTATGTGAGGGATCCATATGAAAATTCAAGGGAATTTGCAAATTACAATGAGTTAAGCAACTACAACAACGTCAATTTTGTGAAGTATGAGAATGAGGAGGAGTTCCAACCAGAAGAGGACATGCCTTGAACTAGCTAGCTTTTTAAGTCTGCAATAGTTTTTAAGTTAATTTGAGCAACATGTCATGAGTTCCAGTATTAGTGTTTCGTCTTCAGTTATTGAGTAATGTTTAAGTGGGTAAAATATTACTTCAGTGTTTGTCCATTTTATGTGACACACTATACAATTGATATCTTATCTTCACTGCAAATCCATGCAAGAGACGGCCTATTCTTTGGTAAAATTCCCACCAACAAATTGGGTCATGAAAAAGAGACAAAAGTAGTAATTCGAAATAAAGATCAAGAACCAAATTTCATGCCTGAGACTGGTGATCAGCTTTCAACATCCACCGTTAACTTTCCTAACAGCAAGTACCTTACCAAAGTTGGCTCCAGGGTAAGGCCATTGAAGCCAAAAATAGAAAATAAAAAATAGGAATCTTGGCAGATTCATTGTTTACTTTTCCTAGACGGTACAGTATACAAAAATTATATATTGATTATACATATATTATATATGTTTAACTAAAAACTGGAATTTTAGCCAAAGTTAGAATTTTAGAAGAATTCGGGTTACTCATAATCAAGAAGAATGAATAAAATAAATTAAATTATGTAGCAGAAGAATATTTCAAGAATAAAATGAGTAAACAAAGATATATTTCAATGATTTTTCCATGTCCTCAACTGAGCAGATGTTTCTCCTTTTATAGGTGTCCTAGAGATATATGTTTTGCCCAAATCATAATGAGGCTATTATGAGTAATTAAAGACATTGAATGCTACGTTACATAATTATTACATTTAATACGAATTCCCTAGCGTATTCCATATTTAATATCTATTATATGTTGTATCTGTGCTCTTTTACTGTCAGATTCATTCTTTTGGTCTCTTGAACATAAATGACTTTAACAAGTACGGGCACTGAATAATTTGAATATCTACCCATGCCTTCTCTTCTGTTATTAGCTCGTGCCTGTCATAATTCATCCATGTCATTGCTCGTGCCTCTTAACCAGCTGTCATCCCTTGACCATTCAATCAGTCTACGTGTCATGACACTTTTCCCTAAATACAATTTTTTCCAATACAGATAGTCCCCCCCCCCCCCCCCACTTTCCATTTATTCACCCGTTGAATATTTGGGAACTGGATTTATTTAAAAGAAAAATTTTTGTCACCATAAATGCTATGACAAATCTGACGGTTCAATTGTCGCTTCCATTTAATGCTCCGTCTACATGTCGTTTTCTCATTGGTTTTGCAGTTTTGCAGCCCTTTTCAAGGATTTTCCTATGGTTCCACTATTCTCGAAGTGTCAGTTATCATTATTATGGTTTTTCTATCATCGTACTTTTTCCTTTTGTCGGTTGTTCCTCAATACAAACATAACTTCTTTCTTTGTCTTCTATCATATAAAACTTATGGAACACTCATATTCTTCAAATCTCTATTTACTTCTTCTCCGTTTCGATCTTGGTCTTCTTCACCATGACTTTGTCAAATCCTAACCCTAGGAGACCCCCCATTTTAGATAGCTTCCCCAATGCTCTTGTTAGGCATAGAAGAGGGGGTAGACTCCGTATCTTGGGGTCTACTCGTGGTGGTAGCACATCCGCACCGTCTCCTAGTTCTGGTCCTTCCTCCAGAACTAGAGGTTCTCCTTCTCAGAGGGCTTTTTCTAGGAATAAAGAACCCACTGAACCCTTGGGTGAGCCTCTAGTAGATGAAATAGTCCCTACTGAACTATCTTTTTATCATGATAGGAATCTTTGAGGAACCAAGTAAATACTTTAGAATGTGCCGATATTTTCCCTACTCAGATTATAGAAATCTTAGCTCCTATAGTTAATAAGGGTTGTCATTTGAGTAATGATTTTCCAATTATCATATCTAATCCAAATCAGAGGATCACTTCCTACAGTTGGATTTTCTTTTGTCTACACATACCCTTTCACTCTAGGGTTTAAACCAGCCATTGACCCAATCATTCTGGAGTTTTGCCATTTTTTCAATGTTTATCTGGGTCAAATCGGTCCAATTGTTTGGAGGGTTGTCTCCTGCTTGAGGCACCTTGCTAACATGGCGAATGTTGGCATTACTTTCCCCCATTTAATTCACCTCTACTCCCATAGGCCTTTTTGTAATGGAATTTTTACCTTAGCAGCCAGGAGTAAGAGGATTTTTGTAAGCCCCGAGGAAGACAAAGACCGTGGCTAGTACGCACGGTTTGTTGATACTCCCACTGCTTGTTTAGTGGGGACATGAACGTTCCTTTTCCTGAAAAGTAGATTATTACATATTTCTAGCGTTTTTTTCTTTTAAGCTTATTGACTTCTCCAATATCGCTTCTTTTTCTTATTTCAACAGCCATGGGTGTTGTGGAGACCGTACCCAACTTTTGTGGTTAGGTAGAAAAATTGTTAAGGACCGCCCCAATAGAGGGTAGGTCATGGAAAATATTTTCAGTTGTTACGGTTGGAAAGTGAAAACTCATGGTAAGAGAAATAATTTTTTCCTTGTACGTACATAAATATTTTCTTTTACTGTTCTAACTTTTATTTTTTTTTTTATCAGGATTTGCCATTCAAGGAGTCACTGTTGGAGCAATCATGGCTTCTCGTGATTCTTTGGGTACTCGTACCTCTTTGTCCCAAGAAATAGTCTTGGGTTCTTCTTCCAAAAGAAAAGTTGCTGAAGAAGAAGACTCTGAGGAAGAAGATGAAGGCTCCTTAGTAACGAGACCACAAGCTAGGAGACGCATCTTCTCCGATGATGAGGCTGAAGTCTCTCCTCATTTTTCTCTTACCGAGCCTGTTGTTGCTCCAGTTATCATTCCTGATGATGACATCTCTCCTCTCAATACTCGAGAGTCTATAGACCAACTTTTTGATAGTGGTTTTGGTAGTAGAAATATAGGACCTATTCTAGATTAACTTCCCTTATCTTTTTTTTTCATCTCTCGTACCTGTGATTGCTTCTTTACCTGCATCAACCGTCTCTTATATTCCTTCATCTATTGTCTTCACTCCTTCAACCGCTCCTCCTTTGACACTTCCCCACCTATCTTCACCATACGGAGGTGGGTTCTTCAAGTAGAAGTGCTAATATTAGGATCGTAACCATTGAAGTACCTGCCAATAACATCCTCTTGAGAAAATCTGGCCAAGCTGATATTTGGCTCGAGCCTTTAATTGGACCAATCGAGAAAGCGAAGCTTGAAAGCCATAGCAAACTGACCCTTATAAATGACATAGTGCATGCCACTTTAAAGGTATTTTCTTTTCTTCTTCCCTTTGTAAAGATTTCTGACTCTGGGTTTCTTACACTTCGCCTATTTTTATTAGGCCAATCTTATTGGCGCTGAGCTGATGAACAGAACTCCCTTTTGGAGAAGGTTGCACGTGACTTGGAGAAGGTTAATCGTGATGCAGAGAAGGTTGCTCACGATTCTCAGTTGGAGGCAAACAACTGGAAGGAACAGTTTGACAGTGCCCAAAATGAGGTGGAGGATTTACAAGAAAGTAGACGTACCTTAGAACAACAAGTACGAGCGTTAACTTCGGAACTGGCGGTTTTTAAGGCTTTCTTGAATCAATTTGATAAGGAAAAAGAACGCCTTGAATCCTCCTTTCCAGAGCAGTTATCTAAGACTAACGAGGAGAATAGGGCATTAAAGGCTCTGTTGGCTCAAAAGGAAGTTTACGCTGAAGAAATTGTACAAAACTTTACTCAAGCACAAGAAGACCTTCCAGCTTCTGTTGACAAGGTACATGCTTTAGAGAGCTCTTATGCTTCTCTTCAAGCTTCTCGTAATTCTACCTTGGCCGAAAATGAAGAGCTTAAGAGTGAGGTTACTGTTTGGGAAAAATATTATGAGATCCTTGAAGAAACATTTGATGTTGAGGTAAGTTGGGCTTTTCTGAATTCCCGTCGTGATACCCTGCTTGAAGTTGGGTAAGAAATTTTTGACCTAGAAGTAAGGTCAATGAAACCTAGAACAAGCTCAGCAACCGAAAGACTTCCCTTCTCCCGTGATTGAAGCTCCCCTGGTTGAAACTCATATGGGCATCACATCTTCTTCAAGCCCAATCGAACCCATTGCTGCAAGCCCAGTTGAAACCACCTCTCATGAAGCCCTTACTCGAGTTGAGTCTATTATTGTGAGTCAAGATCAACTTGCAACCGCCGATGCTCCTTTTTCAGTTCCCACATCTCTTTAGTAAAAAATTTATCTTTGAATTCCTTATTTATGTTAGTTTTTGGAACTTGAGTCCCCAAGTCATTTATGGGGAAACAAGTATAATTATACAGTTTTGTAATCAAGTTCGTACTTAATTTATGAATTTTTTGATGTTAGACTTCTGCTTATTTTATTCTTATCTTTTTATTTTTAAGGACTTATAGAATAACTTGTATTTTTTCCCTTTAAAAATGCTTCTGTTAATCTCATGACTAAATAGTTTTAAACATGAGTTTTTATAAAAAATGGCCCTTTTACATTTCGACACTTAATGAAGAAGACGTCCAACCTTCATGATGGTGTTAACATACGATAAAAGAAATAGGAACACACATATTTCTTGAAATGCTATTATTTTAAATCTTGACAAGTTTTGAATAACATCTGACATGTATTTAAATTACATCTATAACTTTCTCGTAACTGTTTTTCTTTGTAACAGATTTTTAAGAAAAATAATAATCACATGAGGTTTTTCTTTACAACCCGTTTTAGAACAATAAATGCAAGGTTTTTCGTTATAACCTACCCTTTTTAGAACAATAAATGCAAGGTTTTTCTTTATAACCTGCTTTAGTACATAGCTTTTACCCTAACTACAATAAGGTTTTCTTTAGCCTTGGCTCATGACTTCATGTGACTTTTATTACTCTGCACTTGACTTTTTCAGGCTTGATTTTTCTTCAATCTTCTTTATTTTTCTTCAATCTTCTCTGCCTTCTTTATATATACTTGTGTATATTATGTAGTCCCTAAGTTTTTTAGCGTTGAAGTATGAAGCCTCGAGCACTTGATAATTTCTCTCATTTGGTCCTTTTCGATTGGTTATAGATGAAGGCTGCTTAACCCATTTATATTTCTATCAGAATAATTGTAACCCTAGGCCAGGAATTTTAGGTTATTCTGTGTGCCTTACAGGCCGTGACTCATCATTTAGTACGGGCTAGCTTTTTTACTATCATCTAAAATCTTTAGAAAAATTTTAATAATTCAAAAAATTAAACGCAAAAAGGGGATGCCTGACTGTGGGTATTCCATAGAAGTAATATCTCTTCAAATGAACAGCAGTCCAATGTGAAGGTAATACTTTACCATCTATTGTCCCAATTCATATGCTCCATTGCCTGCAATATCACTAACTCTATAAGGTCCTTCCCAAGTTGGACTCAATTTACCCGTGTTGGCTGCCTTTGTGAATTGAAAAACCTTTTTAAGCACGAAGTCCCCAATTTTGAAGAATTTGAGGCGTGCTTTTCTGTTGTATTATCGTTCTATCATTTGTTTTTGTGCCTCCATTCTTTTTAATGCAACTTCTCTCCTGCCTTCCAGTAGATCCAAATTGACCCGCATCTCTTCATTATTAGATTCTTGTGTCGCTTGCGTGAATCGTGTGCTTGGTTCTCCTATCTCAACTGGAATCAAAGCCTCAGCTCTGTAAACCAATGAAAAGGGTGTTTCTCCTATGCTTGTTTTTGTTGTTGTGTGATATGCCCATAAAACTCTGGGTAACACTTCAGGCCAGTTACCCTTTGACTCCTTTAATCGCTTCTTTAAATTGTTGACTATAACCTTATTTTTTTATTCTACTTGTCCATTACCCACTGGATGGTAAGGTGTTAGATGTAATCCTTTTAATTTGCCAACTCTCAAAAAACTCTGTGATTTGAGCTCCGATAAATTGAGGGCCATTGTCACGTACGATTTTCTTCGGTACACCAAATTAACATATGATATTCCGCCAAACAAAGTCTTTGGCTTCTTTTTTTCACACCTGTTTAAATGTTCCTGCTTCCACCTATTTAGCGAAATAATTAGTAAGTACTAGCAGAAACTTTACCTATCCTTTTTATTGAGGTAATGGTCCCACTATATCCATTCCCATTTCATAAATGGCCACAGTGTAATGACTGGGTATAATAACTCTGTGGGTCTGTGCATATTGTTACTGTACCTTTGGCACTTATCACATTTAGCCACGAAGCTTTCTGCTTCTTCTTCTATTTTAGGCCAATAGTATTATGCTCTAATCAAGGTTCTTACCAGTGACCTTCCTCATGCGTGATTACCATAGTGTTCCTCGTGTATCTCTCTCATTACGTACTCCATTTGCGAAGGACCAAGGCATCTTACTAAGGGACTATCGAAAATTTTTTGATATAAATTACCTTGTTTTAAACAATACCGAGCAGCCTTTTTTCGCAGCGCATGGGCTTTTTCTTATCATTGGGAACGATACCATACTACAAAAAGCAACAATTTCATTTCTGTAATCCCAAGTTAAATTATTAAAATTTACCTTATTTTTATCAGGGTCAAGAACTGAATGAAATAAATGTATAACTGAGGCATTTGAATCGCTTGTCACGTCAGCTGCTGATGCAAGGTTAGCTAAAGAATCTTCTTCAACATTCTCATCCCTTGGTATTTGTGTAACTTTCCAAGTTTGAAATTGCTTTATCAATTCCCGTACCTTTTCTAGGTATTGTTGCATCCTTATTTTCCTGGTTGTATGAGTCCCCGGCATTTGATTAACCATGAGTTGTGAATCACTCTTGATTATAATCTGATTTATGCCAAGTTCTCGTGCCAGTTCCAGGCCTGCAATAATAACTCTATACTCTGCTTCATTACTAGTCATGGAATTACATTTAATGGCTTGTCGAATGGTTTCACCTGTAGGTGGTACCAAGACAATCCCTAAACCCTCACCTTTTACATTAGATGAACTATCAGCGAATAAAATCCAAGTTCCTGGGTTAGCTCCATTTAACACTTGCAACTCTATTTTTTGCTTCTAATTGCATATATTTACCTAAATCAGCCACGAAATCAGCTAATACTTGTGATTTTATAGCAGTCCTAGGTTGATAGGTAATTTCGTATTCACTTATCTCTATATTCCACTTATCCAATCTTCTTGATAACTCATGTTTATGCAATATATTTGATAAAGGGTATGCAGTTATTACATCAATAGGATGACATGAAAATAAGGTCTCAATTTCCTAGATGCCATGACTAATGCAAGTGCAAGTTTTTCTAACTGAGGATACCGTGTTTCCGCATCTAATAAAGATTTACTAACATAATAAATGGAATATTATTTACCTTGCTCCTCCCGGACCAAAACACCACTTACCGCTACTTCTGAAATGGCAAGGTAAATAAGTAGCCTTTCCCCTGCTTTTGGTTTTGCCAATAAGAGCAGATTTGACAAGTACCTTTTCAAGTTTCTGAGCGCCTGTTGACATTCTTCACTCCATCAGAAATTATCTTGCTTTTCAAGAGCTGAGAAAAATTTAAAGCATTTTTCTGATGATTTGGAGATGAATCTCCTCAAAGCTGCAATCCTTCCTGTTAACCTTTAAACTTCCTTCTTATTTGTAAGTATATCAGGGATTTCTTCGATGGCTTTAATCTGTGCAGGATTACCTCAATTCCACAGTTAGAAACAAGAAAACCCAAAAATTTAATTGAAGAAACATCAAATGCACATTTCTCAGTGTTTAATTTCATATTATATTTGCGCAAAATTGAAAATGTATCAGATAAATGAGATATGTGATCCTTCGAGTACTATGTTTTAACAAGCATGTCATCTATATCTACTCCATAGTTTTCTCTAAATGTTCTTGAAACATTTTGGTAACTAACCTTTGCTACGTTGCGCCTGCATTCTTTAGACCAAAGGCATTACCTTATAGCAATAAGTCCCTCTGTCTGCTATGAACGAAGTTTTTTCCTCATCTTCTGGATCCATTTTAATCTGATTATAATCTGAATATGCATCTAATAAGTTTAATAGCCCATGACCTGCTGTCGAATCAATCAATTGGTTTATGTGTGGAAGTAGAAAATATTCTTTAGGGCAAGATTTGTTAATATCAAAATAATCTACACAAACTCGCGACTTACCATTCTTCTTTGGAACCACTGTATTAGCTAACCATCTAAGATACTTTACCTCACGAATAGAACCAATTTTCAGCAATTTTTGGACTTCATCTTGAATCACTTGATTCTTGAAAGTTCCTTGCTTTCTTTTCTTTTGTTTGACCGGAGGATATGAGGGGTCTTCATTCAGTTTATGAGTCATCACCAGCGGTGGAATCCCTGTCATGTCAGAATGGGACCAAGCAAAGCAGCCCACGTAAGTTTTCAAAATTTCAACTAACTTACCTCCCGTTCCTTGACTGAGATTAGCTCCGACGTAGACTTTCCTATCAGACCATTGAACAAATAACATGATAGGCTCCAATTCTTCAATTATGGTTTTTTTTCCTTTGGGTCTTGAATAGTATCGAGTCTTGAATCTAGATCTGTTTGCCTTTGCTCAGTTGAGGTTTGCATTGTGGTGAGCTCGACTGCCTTCTGTGGTTGCTATTTACCTACATCTATTGTGCTTGTATCTGCAAAGGAATTGATCACTCTGGATGCATGTTGATCTCCACGAATTTGACAGATTCCCCGTGGTGATGTAAATTAAACAACTTGATGCAAATTTGAATGTACTGCATCCATTTCATGGATCCATGGCCTCCCAAGAATTATGTTGTAAGCATCTCCATATCTACTACCTGGAACTTTGTTTCTTTGATGACACCTTCGGCGGATGTGGTGAGTGTTACCTATCCTTTCGTGACTATGCTTGAATTGTCGAATTCGGATAAAGTGTGGGATTTTGGTATAACGTTTTCGTCGGCTTGCATTTCAGGCAATACTCTTAGAAAAATAATGTTTACCGAGCTACCTGGATCAATCAAAAATCGTTTTAAATTAGTATCACATACAATTAAAGATATTACCAGTGCTTCGTTGTAGGGTATTAACACTCCATCTGCATCTGCATTATTGGATGTAATGCTATCTTCTTCCAACGTGTGTCACACCTATTTCCCTTGAGTGATTGTTATTTTTGAACTCTTGTTAGCGGTCGTGTATGATATACCATTAATATCTTCACCTCAACTTATAACATTGACAGTCCTTTTTGGGGATGGCAGTTTTGGAGGCTCCTGCCTATTTTTCATATAAGCTTGCTTGCCTTTCTCGCTGAATAGCTCCGTGAGATACCCTTGCTTCAACAGATGATCAACTTCACTTTATAGAAATCAGTAATCGGCTGTTTTATGCCCATGGTCATTATGAAACTCACACCAATGGTCAGGGTTGCGCATATTTGGATTTGATCCCATTTCTTTTGGCCATCAAACCTTGTTCCCATGCCTATCAAAACAGTCACGAGCTTGGAGGTGCTGACATTGAAGTTCTAACCACCGAATTTTGCTTTTAAATTTGAATCATCATCCTGTCGCTCATAAATATTTCGATCGTTCCTAAATCTTGAGCCTGATTCTCTATTCCTTGATTTGTGATCGTACCTCTGATTTTCTGGATTTGATCGTGAGTCTCTTCTCGCAGGCCCCATGTAAGGATCGTATCTATTTTTTTGGACCTTTTTCAGTCTCCATACGTCTCATACTTACCTTTTCTTCTTTTTGAAATCATGGAACAGTATCTTCCTCAATTCTTAGCTTCATGCTGTATCTGTTATAAACGTCATTCCAAGTTGTAGCAGGGAATTCTCAAAGGTTCTATTTGAGCCTCCTCGTGGCTTCTGAACTTTTTTCATTCAAATTCCTTGCAAAGGCTATAGCCGCCCAGTTGTTAGGTACACGCGGCAATGTTATTCTTTCACGCTAAAATCTATCTACAAATTATCTAAGTAACTTTAAGTCTCCTTGTTTAATTTTGAAAATATCTTCCGTTCTTTTTTCCACCTTCTGAGCTCCCGATTGTGCTTTGATGATTGAATCTGCAAGCTCAGGAAAAGAATTTATAGAATTTTCAGGTAGAAGAGAGTACCATGTAAGCGCTCCTTTAGTGAGTGCTTCGCCAAATTTCTTAACTAATACAGATTCAATTTTCTGCTTAGTTAAATCGTTGCCTTTCACTCTTGTCGTAAATGCAGCCACGTGGTCTCGTGGGTCTGATGTTCCATCATATTTTGGAATGTCGGTCATTTTAAACTTTTTTGGAATTGGAAGAGGAGCAACACTTGGCTTCCATGGTTGTTGTGAATATTGGTCCATATCTACTCCTTTGACCACGGCTGGCACCCTAGATATTTGCTTTATGCGCTTACTTTGCTCCTTGAGTTGTTTTTGCAATGTTAGTACTATGTTTTGTAAATCTGAATTAACCACATTACCTGATTCCCTTTCTTGTAATTCACTGGGAGTCACTCCGCTGCCTGGGTTAACAAGTCCAGATCGAGAGTATTCCAAAGTGTTGATATTGGGTGTTGATGCAGGGGTTGCAACCGGTAACTAGTTGACAAGTGCTTCTACAGCTTTGTTGAACTGAGCAGCGATTAATTTCTGCAAGGCATCATCCACAGTTTCAGCATTCACAAGTTGAGCTTGTTCATTCATTTGAGGCCCATCAGGGGTTCCCTCTCGAGATTGTCGGGGAGAGCGTTGCGGAGTTAGAAACGGAGTGTTAATACCTTGTGGATCTCCCTGATTTTGTTGGTTTTCTTGGTTTCTCGAATGTTAACATTGTTGTTGGACATGATTGATCAGCAAGAAAAATTAATTGAGAAGAAATAGATTATTAGATTCCCGGTAATGGAACTAATTTGTTTAACCAAAAAAATGGAATTTTAGTTAAAGCTAGAATTTTAGAAGAACTCGGGTTACTTATAATCAAGAAGAATGTATAAAATGAATTAAATTATGTAGCAGAAGAATATTTCAAGAATAAAGCAAGTAAACAAAGATATATTTCAATGATTTTTTCCTGTCCTCAAATGATCAGCTGTTTCTCCTTTTATAGGTGTCCTAGAGATATGTGTTTTGCCCAAATCATAATAAGGCTATTATGAGTAATTAAAGACATTGAATGCTACGTTACATAATCATTACATTTAATACGAATTCTCTAACGTATTTCATATTTAATGTCTGTTATATATTGTAACTGCACTCTTTTTACTGTCAGATTAATTCTCTTGGGCTCTTGAACTAAATGACTTCAACAGGTATGAGCGCTGAATTATTTTAATATCTACTCGTGCCTTCTCTTCTCTTATTAGCTCGTGCATGTCGTAATTCATACATGTCATTGCTCGTGCCTCTTATCCAGCTGTCATCCGTTGACTATTCAATCAGTCTACGTGTCATGACACATTTTCTTAAATACAATTTTTCCAATACAATATATTCATCAGCTATTAAGTGATTGGATAAGCAACTATTAAGTTAATTCTTCAAAAATAAAGGCCCACAAAACACTATTATTATATGTAACACATAATTAACATATATAATTATCGTTGGTGAAATAATTCAATTATTTATTTATATATTACTTTTTGGGTGAAGTCAAAAAGTAGAAGATAAATAAAAATACTATTATTATATGTATATATAATACAGCACACACTACAATAATCACTACAAAAAATTAGGTAATTTTCGTCCACGATTTCCGATCGAAATCGGTCGGAAATTGTCAATATTCGACCAAATTCCGACCACTTTTAATTGTACGAAAAATAATGGTTGCAAAAGCAGGCCGACCGCAATTGGTCGGAAATTTCCGACCGAAATCGATCGGAAAATTCAATTGGTTGACTGGGTTTAATTTTCAAATTTTCTACCGAAATCGGTCGGAAAATATTATTATTTTTTTTATTAAAATTATGTGCTTCCGACCGAAATCGGCCGTAAGTATTAAATATTATAAGATTATTTAAATAAATAATTTTTCTAAATTATTAATTTACTAAAGAAATAAATATAAATTCATCAGTTCCGACCGATTTCGGTCGGAAATTTCAATAATCTGGGGAATTTATTTGAATTTTCCGACCGATTTCAGTCGGAACTGTGCAATTCTGGGCAAAATAATTAATTTCCGACCGATTTCGGTCGGAAATATTTCTAAAAATTGGGCAGGAATTGCCTGCTTTTAGGCTCTACCACCTGCCAATTTAAACCAATATACATCCTATTATGGCAGATTACGCTGCTGCCATTCAACCATAAAAATCTAACAAAATAACAAATAATAACCACCACCAACAACAACTAACCAACAACTAATAACCAACAACAACAACAACTAACCAACAACTAATAACCACAACTGCTACTAATGTGTTCAATAACAAAATAACAATATAATCATCATTAAAATAACCAACTACAAAATATTAACAAGTTCACAACTTTTTTTTGACAATACACAATATTCAATGAGTTTTTTATGTAGCATCATCTCCATGTTTGGTCCTAGGACAATAATTTCAATCTTCGGTTGTAGGACCTTCATCGCTGCCAAGTGGGGAAGGAGGACGAGACCGAGGAATGGGGAAAGAACCACAAGCAAGAAGATTGGCCAGCTGGCCTTGAAGGAGATCAAATTGTTTGTATTACCTTGAAGGATATCAAATCTCTTCTTTTCACTAGCCTTGGTCTCTTGAAGCTCTACTGTCAGCTTTGCAATCTTCTCTTCCACAGTGGATATAGCCGAACTATCAATCGCCTCGCCTTGGGCGGAAGTCCCTATACCTTGCAATCCAGCCCTGTAGCGCCGAAACAATTTATCTGAAAGGCCGTATGCTATCCCCTTTTTAGGACCACCGACAGTATCCAACCATATTATCTTCTCTTCTTCATCTGAAATGGGCGGTCGCTCGTCTTTCTCATTCGGTGGCAAGCTCTGAGTGTACTCCTCCAAATTGATCTCGTAGCGACCATTTATTTAGAAGATAGAAAATTAGTAATTATATAATATTATAAACATTTATAGTTGTTATGAAACTTATATATGTAGTCTATGCCCGATCCTTCACCCAACCAGTTGGATATGTTGGTGCTTTCTTCTTTCGGATATGAGTGTTCATGAAGAACTCATCATGACTCATCTTCCTCCCCGAATTTTTTTCCTACAAATATAATAAACGTGTTAACGAAAGTTGTAGCTATACTCGCATTTGATTACTTTTCTTTAATGAACAAACGATATCGGATGAACTCAATTGCTGAGGGAAATGTCATTAAAGCTTCGCAGAGTTCAGCAGTAAAAGGAGGTTTACTCCAGAAGAATAAAAGGAATTACACTCTATTTTGTGAACATTGCAAGATGAAAGGAAAAAGTAAAGAGAAATGTTACTATCTCATTAGTTACCCGGCATACTTCAATGGGATAAGGAAACAAGGATCACCTACTACCTATGAAAGAGCATCCAATGGTAACCAAGAGACAATTCCTGGTCATTCTCATCAATGAGCACATGCCACACAACATGGAGGATTCAGAGCTCAAGAAAAAGGAACCTATAATATAATGCAAATATGTATGGTTGTAGCGTATGGGAATCTTCATGTAGGCACAACACATGGAAACAACAACTATATGCAGATGCAAAGGCAAGGAACTCATAATCTTGTGCATTTTTAAGATGCACAATCTCAGGGACATATGTCTCGGGAACTCATAATATTTAATATTGGGAGATATATAAATATAATTCGATAAAAATAGACTAAAATAATTTAAGGAATTACCAGATGTCTCCTCGTATCCCCCATGCTCCTTAAACCAAGACAATGCAAGTAGCCGCCCTTCTCAGATGCTCGGGCCTTCTTGCTATGTTCACTCTTCTTCTTGAATTTATCGGTGGTCCAATACCTCTCTAGCTCCACCCATATCTCCGGTAGAACGCATGAAGGATTCTTTTTAAACTTGCGAGCAGAGCTAAAGGAATCAGAGAGTCTCTTACGCAATTTGTACTGACAATTTTTATAAATTTCACGGTTATACTAGTCTTCCCAGGAACACTTAGTCTGCAAATAAAGTAAGTAACATTAGATGAAAATATTCTTAATATAACGATTAAATAAATAAGAATTCTATTAAAACCTTAAATTGGTTGAATATTTGTCGCACGAGACTTTCTGGAAAGTCACTCCAAGTCGGATAGGGTGTCAAATACAACGTGCCAAGTATATCAGTGATTATCTTTGTAACCATCCTATTTGGAATAAACCTGCAACATTGCAATTACATTAAATAAATAAGAGTAGCTTTTATAATTCGGCAAAAATAAAGAAGTAATAAATAAATCTTACCCATTGCCCTCAGGCCTGATGATCAACCTATGGTAATGATCATAACGCACATCATCCGCATCATCTGAAGCATGTGCAGAAGTGGGGGCATCTGGCTCGGTGCTACTATCCCGAACACGATGTCTAGAAATGCTAGGAGATGAACTCTGCGGAGAGGGAGACGGGGTATCAAATGAAGATGGTTGTGATCCATATCCCTGCAGCGATCTAGACCCATGCTGTGATCCAGACCCCTGCTGCGATCCAGACCCCTGTTGCAATCCGACCGTCTGAAATCTAGATGGATGCGATCATGACAAAGATGAAGCAAATGGAGCATATGACGGGCATATCACATGGCTATGTGATTGGTGACTCAATGCACCCATGTAACTATTGGTAGGATCATTAGGAGGAAGCGGGGTATAGCCCTGTGGCGGAGAATTATGATAATAGTGCTGGACCGGTGAATGGTAGGTAGTATAATGGGTAGATGGATATGGTGGAATAGATCTGTGCCTAGAAGATTGCTGCCGTCCATCAGCAACAGAGGGATGAAAGTGTGGAGTGGAAGGAAGGGATGGTGTAGCACCATCATCATGATCAATAGGCCTTTTATCTTTCCTAGACCTACCTTGACCCCTACTGGCCATCTGTATAAATTAAAAAAAAATGTTAGAATTGAGAATATAAATCTACTAGCTGCAATATTGCAATACTTCAAAATGTTATTAGTTACTGCACCATGAAATTTGGACTTTTACATCAAATGTGTGTTCTACCAAAAACATCTGCTCACCGTTTCCTTGAGCTGAAAAGGGAGATGGGGAAGTAAACAAGGAAAGTAGACTCACATTAGAAATAAAACATAAACCAAAGTGTTTGGCATGTTATTAGTAGTAATATAAATTAAGAGCGTTTGAAAAAACTAACAGGCTAGTCGTCTTCATCTACGTATCCTTCCTCATCTGAAGATTCTTCCTCTTCACTTATATCATTTTCATCTTCATCCTCATTTTCTATGATTGTTATTTCCTTCATTTCAACTTCTTCTAATATGCGTTGAGGATGCTCCAAGTAATTTTCTAACTTGTCATCCACCATTTGGTTAACACTTGAGGTATCTTTTTGGTAAGCAACATCTAGTACATTCTCAGCTTCCACCCTGCCAACAGGCTTTGTTTTGATTACAACCAACCAGTCAGCCTTATCCCTCCATAATGGATATGGAGCATAGTACACTTGCCTAACTCTTTCTGCAATTATAAAAGAATCATAGCGATCATACTCCCTCTTTTTATTAACCTCAATTATGTTGTACTGCGAGTGTACATTTGTACCTTTTTTAGGTGTTGGGTCAAACCACTTACATAGGAAATGTATGATCTTCTTATTTGGCCAACCTGAATATGACAATTCTAGAATCTCTTTGATTACACCATAATAATCGTTTTCCCCATCCTAGTTGCCTTCACTGCCTTTGACCTAAACCTTACTATTATTACTTTTTTTATACTTGGAGCATTCCTCGGTGTGAAATTTGTAACCCTTCACAAAATACTTAGACATAGTCGTAACCGTAGGTGTCGGTCCCCAAGATATGTCTTGCAAAAATTTATTAACACCATTGTTTGGATTATTGACCTACATGTAGTGTTAAATAAATCACAAGTCATCAAGTATATTCACAAGTATGTATAATCACATATGAGAAAGTATGTAAGATGCACTTACACATTCTTTAAACCATGCCTCAAATGTAGAATATACAGAAGCATGACCAAATTGACTCACGAAGTCACTGAGCGACACATTGAAAATTATTTGTTAGTTGCATCAACCAAATTAAATAGTAGCCCATGTAAATTAATATTACGTCAACACTTTACTAAGAAAGGGTTGAACTTCCGGACAATTTACCAACACATGATTTGAAGCTGATTTGTACTCTATTCTAGTTAGACCCCTTTGTGTTCGATCTTTATAACTTCGGCCTGGTTGATTGAATATGGACACTGGTGGATATAATGGATCAATCTCAGTTATCACATTGTACCGATTGGGCCTATTTCTAGCACATCGCACATGACTGTCAAAGTAGTAAGAACAAAAATTGGCAGTTTCTTTTGCAATATAGGCTTCGCATATGGATCTTTCAATCATATTCCTTTGTTTAACAAATCGTTTACACTTGCCGAGAGTCCTGTACATTGCAATGTTACACGGTAACGGTAAAGAAAATTACAAGAATAAATCAAGGTTTGATCATTACCTCTCGAATGGAAACATCCACCCGCATTGAACCGGGACTCCAAGTCGTGCCTCGTGTACAAGGTGAATTGGAAGGTATTCCATCACATAGAAGAAACCATACGAAAAAATACTCTCCAGCTTAGTGATTATAGGAATGTTCTGATCCATTTGAAACAGGTTTTCTTCCCTTAATGTGGGAGAACATAAGTCTTTGAAGAACAAACTTATCTCTGTGATTGGTTTCTATATATTTTCAGGCAATCCACAAAATAAAATAGGGATTAAGTTTTCCATGAATATATGACAGTCATGACTTTTCATATGAGTCTGCTTTCCCTCAACCATATTGGCACATTTTCCCATGTTTGATGCATAGCCCTCGGGCACCTTTAGGTTTGTAACCCACTCACAAATCTGTCGTCTTTGTTCTAAGGTGGATGTGTAGCTGACCTTGGGCTTGAACACCTTACAATTGCTCACATACTGCAAATGTAATTCACGTCGCCTGCAATATTCTTGTAAGTCCAGTCTAGCCTTCGGGTTATCTTTTGTCTTATTGTTATCATCCATCACTGTGTTGAACAAATTGTAAAAATAGTTCTTCTCAATATGTATGACATCAAGATTATGTCGGAGAAGATTATCCTTCCAATATGGCAACTCCAAAAATATGCTCTGTTTTGTCCAGTTATGAGTAACACCATATCCAGGAAATCTAGAAGGTGGGGTCTCGGTAACTTTAGTAAAGTTCTGAACCCTCTTCTAAATTTCCTCACCGGAATAAATTGGAGGTGGAAAATCATGTTCAACGGTATTCTTTTTGAATGTGTTCTTCATCCTTCTGAACTCATGATCAACCTGCAAGAACTGACAATGACAATCAAACCATGACTTCTTTCGACCGTTTCTTAAAGTGAACGCTTTACCATTTTCCATGCAGTAAGGACATGCTAACTTTCTGGCAGTCATCTACCCAGACAACATTCCATACGCTGGAAAATCATTAATGGTCCACATTAAATTAGCACGCAAGTTGAAATTTTGCTTATTTGATATATCATATGTCTCAACTCCATCATACCGCAAATATTTAAGCTCATCAATCAAAGGTTGCAAATATACATCAATAAACTCTTTGGATTGCGGGGACCGGGAATAACAAAATTTAACAATATATATGGACTAGTCATACATATTTCAGGCAGAAGATTATATGGAGTAATAAAGACTGGCCGGCATGAATATGGTGTTGCAGAAACTGAAAATGGCGTGAAACCATCAGCACACAAACCCAATCGAACATTCCTCGGCTCACTAGCATAATCTGGATACATCCTATCAAAATGCTTCCAAGCTTCCCCCTCTGAAGGATGACACATAACATCGGGCGGCCTTCTATTTTCATAGTGTCATCTCATATGAGGAGCAGAACTCATCGATGCGTACAACCTCTTTAATCTAGGAAAAAGTGGTAAGTAATGCATCGACTTCACAGAAGCCTTCTTCCCGCTGGAATACTGCTTAAAACGAGGTTTTTCACAAAATTTATAGCTTTCTAAATCTGCATCACCCTTATTATACAACATGCGACCATCTTCACAACAATCAATTCTCATAGACAAGAGTCCTAACTTAGAAACCAATCTTTTAGCCTTAAGAAATCTTCAGGTATGTTGAAAGCTGGGTCAACTAGTTCACTCATAAGGCCAATGAAAGAATCCATTCTTGCTTGAGAAATATTGGTATCTGATTTGATACTTAATAATCTATCCACAACAGACAACTGAGGGTGCATGCTCCCTTGTTTTAGTGGACGACTAGCAGCTTCTAACTGTTTATAAAAATATTTTGCTTCTTCATTAGGAGGTTGTTCAACACTTTCGTTGGTTTCAAATTCGAAGTGCATCCCAAGAGCATCCGCAACCATTTCATGGTATCTCGGACGTTCAATGGTATTCCCCATCGACCTACTACTTTCACCAACAACTACATTATGAAATATACTATCAGTACCATCAATCTCTCCATGACTAGTCCACACAAAATAATTATCCATAAACCCTTTTTGATAAAGATGAATCTTAACATCTGTCGGTTCAAAATAATGCAAACACTTGCCCTTTACACAAAGACACATAATCAACCATCCAATTCGAAACGGTTCAAGTGACATTGCATGCTTAATAAATTCCTCAACCCCTTCTATAAATTCCTCCCTAAAAAACTGACGATTAGGATAATTCCTATTATACATCCAACTACGAGATTCCATCTACATAAAGAACAAATAAATTATATTAATCATAGTTAATTGTGATTGCAGCAGCAATGTTGACAAAAGAAAATGACCATAGTGTTGACAAATGATTACAGCAACAAACTACTAACACAAGGGCATTAATATATCTAGTACTTATAATTGAAAACAAATGGTGGATTAGGTGACATTAATGTCCAGGTTAGTCCACTTCCTGTTTTTATAATAGAAAGTCACACAACTATTTTATGTGATAGTAAAGTCACCTGTATTCCCTCTTTAGTTTCATAGGTATTATATTAGTTAAATGATTAACAGTCAGAATTGTGTCTGGTTTCAATAGGGCTTATGTGTGTAGCTTCGTCTGTACATATCGAAGAGAGTGTTTGAAGAACTAGAAGTGGCTAAAGACGAGTACATTCAAGCAAACAAAAACTAGTCCTTCCAAAGAATATGGAATCTTATATTAAAGACAAAGATGGGTTTTGCACTTCTTATTGTTTTCTTCGTTCCATATTTTATGTGGTTATTATGCGAATACATCATAGCCTATTGTTTCTCATGCCTTATTTCACACTAATTCCCTCAGTTTATTTTTCCTTCTATGTAATAAAAGTAAATCATAACCCTTGGCATTCCTGATGTGTTGCATTATAGCCTAATTCTTCATATCAACTTATGTTTTTTTGTGTCAGTCTTTTTTAAGCCAGGGAAGTTTAAACTACTTCAAGTGAGTCATTTACTCTTATCCTACTTCCTATCCTCAAAACGTACTTTTAATGAATCCAAAATACTTAACATGTAAATTTATCTGCACTTCTGCTTCTTTTTGGATATTTTATTCTTCACAAACCAGCATCATAGTTCCTGATATGAGCATCAGGGCTTCTATTTCCTTGTGGATGTTTTCTTTCCTTATAGTCCACTTTTTTAATCTTAACGTGTGTTCCATGAGCTTGTCATTATTTGTATATTCTCATGTATATTTATGCCTTGTGTTAGTTTGATTAGGATGGACGTTTCAACTGTCAATTGGATTTTGAGTTTCAAATGCGCACTCTTATTCTAACTATATTTCAGCATTATCACTCATCTCTCTCTGATTTCTGAGTTTGCCACTCCTTTTTTATAGGAAAAGCTGGAGTTTATAATGTCAATGCATTATATGACCAAGATTTTCAATAAGCAAGGTGTCTGATAAGCTTATCTAATTTTTCAAAAGACGAGCAGATTGGATATCGACCCAATTAAGGCAGCCCACATGATCCTCAGCAAGAAATCACATTGGGTGAAAAAGGTTCAGTACAAGAATTCCCTTGTTGAAGCAGCGTGGCCATTAGGCAGTGCCATTGAAGTGGCGTCATGATTGACTTAACAGGGAAATGCAAGATCCATTCATGCAATTTTGGCTTTAAAATAGCTTATTATTTTCAACTATATTTTTTACATGCAGCTGTCGATATACCTATTGGGCTAAAATTCAAGAAAAGGATTGCCACTTGGGTGCCAAAGTCCAAGCAGGTTGAGATTCTTTTGTCTCACTTTTATTAAATGGAATTATGAATAGTAATAAATCTGTTTGTAATCATGTACTATCATAATTATGCACTACATAAACGAGATCAATTTTTTATTTCCATGCAATTTACTTCACGTAAAACTCACCCAGATTACGCAGCATAATTAAACAGCACTAACTTACAGCTCTGGCTAAGCAGAGGACATATAGACAGTTTCAGCTAGGAGATTGGCACGTACCTGTAACTCGCTATAGAGGAACCACAATTGAACCAGGCTACACCAACAGGGATCACTTGACGACCTCGACACTTCAATACTCAATGTCGAACAGGTCTCACAAGAGATCTCTACAATAGATTCAAAGCGAGCTCTACAATGGATTCAAATCGAGCCATCTCCGTTTTCGCAACCAGAATTGTGTGCGTGCATGTTTCAGAGTTCTGTGTGTCGATGGCTGTGAGAGCAGCTCTTTTTTGCAGACTAATTTTGCTGAAGAAGACGAAGACCGAAGGTGAGGTTCCTCTCAATTGCGCAGCTCTTTTTTGCTCTGATTTTGGTTCTCTTTTGTGTATTGAATCGGGTTAGGGATTTTAGGAGGGGAGTATTGGGTATTGGGTTTTTGGGTCGACCTGATTTGGAGTTATAGTATATATTAAGTGTATAGTACATTAAGATATATATATATATATATATATATACATATATATATATATATATATATATATATATATATATATATATATATATATATATATATATATATATATATATATATATATATATATATATATGTATATATATATATATATATATACACACATATATATATATATATACATACATATATATATATAGTACTATAGTATAATATAGTATATCGGATATAGATTATATATAAAAAAAATATTAAATATAATTTATTTAAAACCTCTTTATTATCACATAATATTATAAAATTTATATTTTAATTCGTATAAAAGCATTAATTCTAGATTGGTTAATTAAATATACAAAATTTTTGTATTAGAAATATTACAAATATTTAAGTAAATAATAGTTTTTGTACATTAATTCCGACAACTATGGTAGTGTAATTATCAATTTATAAGCTAAATGTCACTAATACATTTCTACATAATGTAATTATCAATTTATAGTATAATCGAGCCTAACGTCACTTAATTAAGGATACCACTAATGCAGTTCTACTTAGTTATTATCAATTCATAAACTAATCAATAATTAACATTTCTCGAGGATACTTACACTTCTACTTAGTGTTATTATCAACTTATAAGATAAACAATCACTGCTACATAATATAATATAGTATATATCTAAGTGTATAGTATATAAGGTATATTCGATAAAACATTAGATATATTAAGATGTGTGTGTGTGTATATATATATATATATATATATATATATATATATATATATATATATATATATATATATATATATATATATAGAGAGAGAGAGAGAGGGGGAGAGAGAGAGAGAGACGTATATATAGTAGTATAGTATAATATAGTATATCGAATATAGCTTATATATATAAGATATTAAATATTATTTATTTAAAACCTCTTTATTATCACGCAATATTATAAATTTATATTTTAATTCGTATAAAAGCATTAATTCTCGATTGGTTAATTAAATATAAAAAAAATTATATTCAAACGTTCCGACCAAATTCAATCGGAAATTTAGAAATATTTTTTTAAATAATTATTTTTGTACATTAATTCCGACGACTATGTTAGTTTTTGAATTTGGTTGAGGTTGTTTTGAGTAAGTAAATTACGTGAATTTCCCTCTTTCTCATACTCAAGTTTCTATTTATGACGATTTTATCCCGTCAATTTCAACTTAGTTTTTTTCTTTCTGAATTAGCTATTTAGTTTTGTCTAGTTGATTGTTCCATTCATTAAAATTTGCATTAATCACCACGCATAAGAACTACTACAAGTCAAGCTTAGCAATCACTACTAGCGAGTTAAAGAAACAGAAAATCTCCTTAATAATGCTACTAGTGACTGCAAAATAGGTCTTATGCATAAGATATTTAACAAAACTAGAATCTATGTTTTTGCATCAAATTCCTTAGTTCACTATATTAAAATCGAAAAACGCCTAAAAATATCACTCAACTTTCAGAAATGGTTAGTTCATGTCATCCGTTAAAAAATATTCATTTTATGCCAATGTCGTTACACATTTGGCCCATCTATGTAAATATTGGCTAACGGCTCAATTTTTATTTGGCCCATCCATGCCACTGCCGTTAGTCAATAATTACATGGATGGGCCAAATGTATAATGGCAGTGGCATGAAATGAGTATTTTTTAATTAATGGCATGAATAGACCATTTTTAAAAGTTGAATGATATTTTTAGGCCTTTTTCCGTATTACTCCACATACTATTTTTTTGGCTATGCTCTCATGGTCTCTTGCTTTCCCTTCAAATATTCTGTATTCCTTTCTTTTCACAATGCATGCACATACTCAGGATAGGCCATTCTCAGAACTTTTTCTCCTTCTTGTCTCCCCTTTGGTTCCATTTGAAATGGTGGATCCAAGTCGCCACCATAGTGGGTTGTACCTCAAGAGCGGCTCAATAAAATTAATGGCTTAAAACCATTAATTAAAGTGAATTGACAAAAAAACCAGGAAACTTTAGTTTATTTGTTTTTTTATCCCAATATTTATGGTACAAGAAAGCTACGTCTAAAAACTCTTTACGTATTGTAGTTGTCTGTTGGAATATGTTATAGTTCCTCTTTTGGTCCATCTATTCTACTCTTTTCTCGCATTGTTAAGTTTCTGGGTGAGTTGTGTTTTTGGCTCCTCCTTGCCGTTTGTTAATTTGTCCAGCTGTTTTATAATGTTGACGTTTGTACGTCTTTTCTATCATTGAAAAATTACGAGATGCTTAAACTATGACCATTGCGTGCATTTTGTTTGCTCTTCTTTAACGTCTGGTAATTTGGGTATTGTGTACTCAACTTCTTTTTCACTTCTCAGTTCTACTCCTAATTAGTTCCAATGAATTCTCAGATAACTTTCATGTATTACAGAGATAATGATCTGCACCTCATTTTATTGAGTTGTGACATGTTATTGTTGGGATATATATTATTAACCATGAGTTTGGTTTAGATATAGTATTTATTGTGAGATAATTATTTATTGAGTTTTAATAAAGTTTTAAATAGATCATATAATAGTCTGTGTCCTTTGCTTATATAGTAGATGATTTAGTGTATAGAGTTTAGCTTATATACGGAAGATTAAATTATCGTTTCTTATAAGTATAAAGTTTGAGTTCACAATCTAATGATGGAATTTGACAAACCATCATGAATGATTGTAGCACAAGATTAAATATAATTTATCTTGATTATGGGAATGGTTTAATTCCAGCTTCTTGTGCTAGTACATTTTGTATGTATTGAACGGACCAGGTAGAGATAAATATTTTATATTGACTTAATAAAATAAACTCTCTAGCCATTAAATGTACTTATACTCTTAATCTTGATATAATTATTATTAGCTATGTATATTATTATTGTTTTGATTTATTAAAAGGCGAGATTATTTCGTGGGTCAATGCTTGGTAAATTGGATAATAATAATGTACATATGCGAAGTAATAGTTAGTTGATGGAATCCATTTATGATACACCTTGATGAAAGCTTATAAGTTTTCATGTGTAAACCCTACCGGTGGATTTTGTATCCAACACATGAAATAAGTTAAGTGAAAGTCTAAAGGAAATAATCAATAAATTAAATCGCAGTAATTTAATTTAATTGATTCGTATCTGAATCTTTACATGGGCAGTTAAATAAGATTTAATGGATGAATTTTGAAATTGAATAAGGAGTTCAATTATGAATTTTAGTGGAATAATTCGTAATTAATTATGGTTGATATTAATTTCGAAAATTATAAATTAATTCCATAATTGGAAGCCTTGTTAATTAAATTATGTGGTCCCTACTATTCCTAAATAATATGAAATAAAGGAATTTTTTTGCTGGTGGAAAAATAACTCAACAGGTTTTGGAAAAGGGTCTTAACCCTAAGAACTTGTGCTATAAATACATTAGGTTTCCACCTAGAAGGAAGGTACATGGTCGTTGAAATTTTCTGTCAAGTTTTCCTAGAAATTTCGCCCACACGAAATTGCTATTTCCGGTATTATTTGGGTAACACAGTAGAAGACCGTGAAATGTTCGAGGATCACGATTGTGCGGGTGATGGAGATTCCATTGAGAAGTTATGGAACTGAATGCTCACATGGTAGAAAAGATATGTTCACGCTTCAAGAGATAACCCGTGAAATCTCGTTTACGCTAGTTGTCTAGATTACATGTGATTTTGATACAGGGATTGCTTCCGCTATAATCCATCAGTTATAACTCTACATCCTGCATTAGTTTTAAGAATTCGCCGTTGCTTATTTTAGTTTGTCGCGCTTTGTTAATTTAAGTTTTAAAGATGCTGCACTGCTGGTTAAATCAGCTGAATAAATGGAAAGCTCTCTGTTTTCGGTTCATGGTGAAAATATCGGATTCTTTGCACTTTTTCTGTATCGCTTGTCTTTCTCGCTATGAAGATAGTTGGTTGTTTTATTCTGCTCCTACTATGGAGTTCGATATAAGAAGATAATATGAAGCGAAATCCCTGCAAGTTTAATTGGATTGCAGGGTCTATTAGTTTCAAAAGTTTCTTTTGAGTGTTATGCTTTATTTGTTTCTCTGAGGAATAGAGCATAGATTAGGACGGTTTGTTCATCTTTCTTGCTGCAATTTTGCTCTTTTATGACAAGTGCATAGCTGAAAAAGCTAATTCACCAATCTATCTGTTACTGCAACGATGTTTATAGAAGGTTTAGAATTTTTACTTTGGCTGTGCTTCTAACAAAATGATATATTGGACTTGTAGATTAGTAGAGCTTTATTAGTTTACTTCTTTGTCCCAAATTAAACACTGGACAACCTGAGTTAATTAGTTATCCATTATGGTTGAATTCAGACAAGAAGTAGGCCAATTATTTATCAACTCATGTCATTGTGAATTAAATTGAAACACATATTCTGGATGAAGCCCTGACTTGCATCAAATTACATGATGACATAACATGATTTTGACCGTTTGCTTTTTATAGGATACTTTTCTTTGCTTGTGTTTTTTCAGTAATATCTTAACTTGACTATGAACTCAAGTTATGTCTTTTGTTATTATCAGGTAACATCACATGAGAGTACCATTCTAGATGGACACATTGTTGGATTGCGTATATGTGTTCGTAACACGCACTGGAAGACAATAACAATCCTAGGTAGATTTTTTTATGTTTAAAATTTATTTACGTGTCAAAGATCGGATCTAAGACGTACCTGGTGAAGAGAGTTTCTTTTTCAGAATTTCTTCGATAGTGAGAAGGCTCTATGCATATCCACACCGAGATCGATCCTTGCTATCAACTCTTTGATCAATGAAACCCGCGAACAAATTGAACGAAAAATATTGTGTTGAAATTTTTTCAAAAATCTCAACTCAAATTAGAATAACAAGAAACACTTTTCTTGTAATTGTATTTTCTCTCTTGGCTTTATATTGAACTCTCACTTTCACAAAGTAGGTTTTCTTCTCAAGAAAATAATTATAACAAAAAACCGAAAAAGAAAAAGAATCATGCAAATTTTCTCCATCACCCTTTATATAGCATCACCTACCAACCCTTTTCCTATTTGGTTGAGGTAATAGTTTTCCTAGAGTAAAAATTTATTCCAAAAATAAACTTATGGAAAATTTTTGTATGAAATTCCAAGTTTTCTTTCTTTAGAAAACTTTGTAAGGAAATTTCGAAATTTCCTTTCTTTTGTTGCCGAGAGATTCATGGACTTTGTTATGAAATATTCTTTTCCTTTTCTTTTTTTTTTGACTTTTTGAATTTTATTAATATAATATTTTCCTATTGAAAATATTAATCCCATTCCAAATAGGATAAAACTTCAATTAATAATCCAATTCAAAATTAGATTTATTAACAAGCTTTTATTAATATTACATTTTATATACATCTAATATATAAATAATATTAATTATATATATCACATATATTTCAACCAAGAGATATTATTTAATTTCTATTCCAAATAGGAACTTCAATTTATTCACAATATTAATTATAATCTTTGTGCTAGCAAAGAATATAATAATATTTCATTTGGACTAATAACTAAATTTATTTGACTAATCAAATTCGTTAATTTAATTATCAAATAATAAGTTAATTAATCCTTTAGCAAAGATCAGAACACTCGTTAGTGTGCGACCCCATAGGTTCAATACTAAACCGGTAGTAAATTGATCATATCAATATACTAATCAAGGGTGGCGTCTAGCAACACTCCTTAACGACCGGATAGCATGAAGTATACAATTTACTCTGAAGAACCAGTAGAAGAATAATGTAGTGATTCCTTCTGTCCTTATAGCTCTGGATCACCCTAGGATATGGTTTAACTGTCAAATCCTAATAGGCGATCAACTATGTGTTCACGTCAAATATAATCAATCATTGAATGACCTAAGAAACTCATTTCTTCTTTCATTCAATTGCCCTGGCCAAGGTCTTAGTTTTGTCATTTATAATTCATGACAACATAGAGCTTAAACTCATTACCAAGAGTTGACAGATTCAGTCTTGATCAATCACTAATTCTACAAGTATTTAATCGTACCCAATATCCTTTCAACTATCGCCCTAGGGCCATAGGTTTCTAGTATCAAAGCAGAATAAATAACTTGTCAATTACTATGACGATCTCAAGTCAAAGGAAACGGTTACATCACATTCTTCAAGAAAATATCCTATTGACATTTTATGGTAATTCTAACCATTAGGAATTATCCAATGAGTCGGTTTAATGATCATATCTCTATATGCATCATCTATCTATGTGATTTAGTTAATGAGATCAACTAATCTTTATCTGATAAAGATGATCACATAAATATTGATCTAACCGGATTACCAATGTCCTAATTAATAATCCTCCGATCAAGAAAAAATTTAGATTAAATTGTAAAAGACTTTGCTCTCATTATCATGATCTCCATCACGATGACAAATCTCAAAATTTAATCAAGGACCTTATCAAAATAATCAAACAATTGATAATAAAGATAAAAGAATATCAAATGCCATATATTTTATATCGAATGACATTCACAAAAATATGTTCAAGTTATCAAATATGATATTGGATCTAGGGCATATCTACTATATCCCTAACAATCTCCCACTTGCACTAGAGCCAATCGCAATTGTACTTCATCCCCAATTTCCACTTGTGCTTGTCAAACTCCTTTGTGCCAAAAGCTTTAGTGAATGGGTCTGCAGCATTTTCCTTTAGATTAACCTTTTGAATCTCGACGTTTCCACGTTCAATGATCTCTCTTATCAAGTGATACCTCCGCAGAATGTATTTGGACTTTTGTTGTGATCTTGGTTCTTTTGCTTGAGCAATGGCTCCAGTATTGTCACACAAAAATGGAACCGCACCTTCTATTGAAGGAACCACACCAAGTTCAATTAAGAACTTTTTCATCCATACAGCTTCCTTAGCAGCTTCACTATCTGCTATATATTCTACTTTAGTCACTGAATCAGCTACTGTAGCTTGTTTGGAACTTTTCCAACTCACTGCACCAATATTTAAGGTGAATACCTAACTAGAAATAGATTCGCTATCATCCCCATCGGAAGTGAAACTTGCATCAGTATAACCTTCAAGTTTCAACTCAGAATCCCCATAGATGAGGAATTGGTCTTTAGTCCTTCTTAAGTACTTAAGAATGGTCCTCACTACCTTCCAATGTTCCTCACCAGGATTTTCCTGATATCGGTTAGTCACTCCAAGTGCATAAGCCACATCAGGACGTGTACATGTCATGGTATACATGATAGCTCCCATTGCACTAGCGTATGGGATCCTACTCATGCGTTCTCTCTCTTCAGGTGTTTTAGGACAACCCTCCCTACTGAGAGAAATTCCAATGCCTATCGGTAGATAGCCTCTTTTGGAATTATCCATGTTATACCTCTTTAAGATAGTATCAATGTACAAAGACTGGGAAAGTTCAAGCAGCTTTCTAGATCTATATCTATAGATCTTTATTCCTATTATATAAGCTGCTTCTCCCAAGTCTTTCATGGAAAACTGTTCAGATAGACAAATCTTGGAATTTTGCAATGCCGGTACGTCATTCCCTATGAGCAATATATCATCAACATACAACACTAAAAATATAATTGTGCTCCCACTAACCTTTTGTACACACAAGGTTCTTCTTCGCATCTAATAAAATTGAACTTTTCAATTATTTTGTTAAATCGAATATTCCAACTTCGAGAAGCTTGCTTTAATCCATGAATAGATCTTTGTAGCTTACAAATTTTATTATGATCAGACGAAGATGTGAAACCTTCAGGTTGTGTCATGCACACATCCTCTTCTAGCTCACCATTAAGGAAAGTTGTTTTCACATCCATTTGCCATATTTCATAATCATAGTATGTTGCTATAGCAAGCAAAATCTGAATAGATTTGAGCATTGCCACGGGAGAGAAATTCTCGTCATAGTCGACTCCTTCTTTCTGATGATATCCCTTGGCAACAAGACGTGCTTTGTAGGTCTCCACCTTTCCGTCTGCTCCAATCTTTTTCTTAAAAACCCATTTACAACCTATAGGTTTTATATCCTTTGAAGGTTCAACTAAAGTCCATACTTTATTTTTCTTCATGGATTCCATTTCGGATTCCATGGCCTTTTGCCACTTCTCATATTCAAAACTTTGTATAGCCTCTTCATAGGTCTTAGGGTCATCATCATTATGATCAACCTCATTTGATTAATCATCTTGTACCAATAAATTTAATCTAGTTGGTACATGACGTTCTCGTGTAGACCTTCGAAGAGGTACTTATGCAACCTGTTCACCTTGTGTTGGATTTCGTTGTTGCTCAATTTGGTTTGGAACTGGTTCATTAACATGTTCTTGAACTTCATTTAGTTCTTGAACTTCAACCGCTGGAGATGGAAATTTCCTTGGCAACTTCAAAACATCCAATAAAGGTTCTTCAACTTGGGTCTCATGATCTTTATATTGTGTTGATTCGTTAGTTTCTTGATCTTCATCAAGTTCTATTTCTCCATTATAATTTCCTTCCAAAAGAAATTCCCTTTCCAAAAGGGTTGCTCCTCTGGCCATAAACACTTCATGGTCAGAAGGGTGATAGAAATAATATCACATTGTTTCCTTGGGATACCCAATGAACCTACACTTAGAGGGATCCTATATATTCTTGATTCGTCTCATTAGAGAACGTTAATAAAATATTAATATTAACAAATAAATTTGGTTTTAAAAATTAATTAAATTCAAAGCTAAGCAAGATAATGACGATACAAGTCTTGCATTTTTCTGAACTCTTTAAGAACTAGAACAAATACAATAGCATATGAACCCATTAATTATTTTTTCATCTAATATGAAACAATGTTATATTATAAAACATGGACATTTAAAATTTATTTTTTCCTCTATTACTCATTTACACTTCTTTTAAGCCAAAAAATCTAACAGTCTTCATACCACCTACACTACCCTCAAAAAGAGAAATAAAAAGGTTTTGCATAATATCTCAATTTGCCTACCATATATTCAATCAAAACGCGTAGAAGATAAAGTGAAAATTATAACAATTGGATATCGACACGTATATCCATCAATTCAAACTGATACGGTTATACCTAAAACATAGGGAATATTTGCTGAATTATTTGTCCATTTGGTGGTCCACAGAAAAATAAACTAAACTTATAAATTGACAATTCTTAAAGAGACTATAATATATTATTTAATATTAAGGATTCCATTGTTTTGTAATCTGTTGTACACAAATGTTGGTTATGTATCTGCAAAGTCAATCATGCTATCCTATCTCAATCGAGCAATTATTTTGTGGTGCTTTTTCTTCCAGCCACTTTCACATTAATAATTAAATTTTTAATGCAAAACACATTAATGCATGTAGGTATCTTCTAGAGTATGTACTATTATTTAATACAACTACAATAAAATAACTTACATACTAGAATCTTACAAATAACATTTATAAAAAACTAATGTATACGTAAATCTTATCTCTATCTTATAAGAATAAAATATTATTTAATATCTTAATACTATATTGTTTGGAGGTTTGTCTGATCTTTATTCTGTTATTCATCCATGTGTAGAAATCAGAACGAATAAGGCCATATTATAACAACAACAACCCAGTATAATTTTATTTAGTAGGGTTTGGGGAGGGTAGTGTGTACGCAGACCTTACCCCTACCCTTGGATAGAGAGGTTGTTTCCAAATAGACCCCTGGAATTTTTCCCTCTAAGAATTCGCCACCTTACTTTTGGGGAGACTCGAAATCACAATCTCTCGTTTGAAAGTGAAGGTTGCTTACCATCAGAGCAACCCCTCTTGTCTCTAATAAGGCCATATTAGTCAAGCATAAATCTGCTTTTTAGATGGGAACTATATACCATATATGCGAAGAATAATTCAATTACTTCTTGACTTAAGGGTCTCGAGGACTTTTTAAGCAGCGGGAAAAACAAAGATCTTAGTTAGACGTATGAAAATAATTTGTGTAGGCAAGATTTTGCACAAGCAGATTTGACCAGAAATATTATTGAGGGTTATGAGTGTAATATATCGGATAAGATTCATCACCACCTTAAACATCTTGGGCTATTATAAACAATTATCTAGCCATATTAGAAAATTTTGATAGCCTAAAATTTTTCATAAAATCAGCGTATAGATTTTAGTGGAATTAATAACAGGTAGCTACTCATAAGTACGGTGTTTAAAATTATTTACTTCGAAAAATATGAATAACAATTAAAGATGATTTGTGATTTTAAAGATATGTGATTTATTTTAATACTAGTGAATATACAACTAATATTAGGCTTAAGTATGAAGAATTGATGAACCAAACCAGTGTTGCTAAAGCAATAGAAACATTGAGCTCGATTATCTCGGGGGGCCTCGAGGTGAGCTAAGAGCAAATAAAGTATGAACAAGAAAGTAAAAATAATAAAGTTGAAGAACAATTGTGGAGCACAACAAAATGAGAAAAGCAGAGTAGGATATTCTTATTGCCGTGAATGATATCCGTTTTACAAAGATTGGAGTCCCCTTTATATATAGAAGGGAAAAACCATAATATGGTACATTTTCAATTATGGTAAAGAATTCTATAAGTATAGTTGTATAACAACCTAACGGACTTGTACTATTTTGTACAAATCTTATCCCTTAATTTATTGCCTGACCCATTATTTCCACTCTTTCTTGAGTGTCATCAAAATTATACTTTCCTCGTGGCAGATTATGGAGGATCTCCAATTTGCTTCTTGAGGTGCACACATCCCGACCAGGGTATGATCAAGTCTTCCACTCTTACTCCGAGCTTCCGAACTCGAGCTCGGGGTATGATCAGGTCTTCTAAATCGAGCTCTCCGATTTAGACCCTATACAGATATTCCCCGCATTTCGTAGAATGAAAAGATAAGAAATAATCTGATTCTTGCTCCTTCGGTGTCCCAATCATAATGTCAGTCTAGTTAGGTCAGCGGTCCGCGTGACTGAAAAGTCATGGCAAAGTTACGCGTACACGATCTTTGAAAAGTCTTTAATGAAAGATGGCTATTGGTCGTCCGTCTAGCTTCTCCAACACGCTTGGATAACCTTTATAATTACTTCAATCCTTCATTTTTCAAATTTTTACTTTTACAATATCATCAAATCCTCTCTGAACTTATTCCTTCCTTGTGCCCATTTCTTAATCAACTCCTTCTCCTTCCTCTGAATTTTCACAAAACAAATGGCATAAACTTCTAAGACGGTTCTACGAAAAGAGAAGGCCTCTTCGTCTTCATGCCCCTCGAAGAATAAAATGGTAATACCTTATAGCATTGAGGAGTGTACCCCGGACTTTGCGATACGTCTTCCGATTTCAAGGTCGACAAGCCTGCTTCGGTACCAGGATGATGTGAACCCATGTCTTAGTATATTACCTTAATAACCGCTCTTAAACAAGTGAAGGCAGATTGTCATCGGGGAGATGAAGTGCACATCGAGATCCTTTCATCCGATAAGGATATTACCACTCACAAAGCAGAGTTCCTAAGTGTATACACATACCCGTTTACCTTAGGTCCCGCAGATCCTTCTTTGCCCTTTCCAGACCCAGTGATCCTCGATTTCTGTCGACAATACCATGTGACACTCGGCCAAATTTATCTTTCCTTCTGGTGGATAGTTCACCTAATTAGGTACTTTTCAAGCAAAGTCGAGGGAATGTCCTTTACCCTCGACCATCTGATTAGATTATACAATCCTCGTCTTTATCGAGATGGTCTGATAAAATTGCAACGTTAATCTCTGAAGTATTTCTTTGCTAACATCGATGAGGATAAAGGCCGAGCGTGGATGAGCACTTCATTCAAGTTAGGACCTCCGATCTTATTATCGCTGAAAAGATGTCATTCCCGAGGAATGGAATACGAAGCATAAATACAGACCTGTCAAGCATGTTTCATTATTTAGACTTTTCCCCTTTCATTTTAACTAACTCCCTTTTCATGATACATTCATTTATTGATATCCAAGTGCGGTTGCGGACCTCCTGGGCTAGGTTCAGCAACTAGCTTCTACTTTCACATATGCCGAGTGCATCTGGCGCGATTTGGCCAAAGGCTGATGGGAGGCCAAAAACCACGGTAAGACCTTATTATTTGCATATTCAAATCCCATAGTGAATTACTCCTCAGCAATACATTTATCGTTACGCTTGTCCAGGCCTCGGAGATGTTGTTTCGATGAGGCCACCCCCACCTGGCGAGAGAGAGACCCACAAACCTGCAGAGGACAAGAAAATAAGGAAAGGGTCGTCGACGGAGTCCTTGAAGCTGAAAAAGGCCAAGCTTCTAAAACCTAGGGCCTATACTAAGACCTTGACTCCAGATGTTGTTGTGCGTCTTTGTGATGAGGACGAAAAGGGAGATGAGACTGAGGACGGAGATGCTCTCCTGTTATTAACTCGAAGAAGAGGAGGCACCAATCCTTCAAAGGCTGCTAAGCCGGGGGCCACCGAAGCGGTTCAACCTCAAGTTGAGAAAGTTCTTTCGGGGAGCTCAAGCGAGGTTCTCGATCTCAAGCGCCCTATCCTGAAAGGAACTTGGTCAATGAACTCAGAGAACCCAATCCTGAGGTTCTTCGAAGGAGGGAGAAGACTCTGGTAGAGCCACTCGGGGTGATTAACGTAGATGACTCTCCACTAGGCCCGTATTTTCTAAGGGAAAAATATGAGATGCCCAAGATATGAAGACTCCTGATGTGGAAACATCCCACGGGGAGAATGAAATCTTTAGCAAATGCCTTTTCGGGATCGAAGAGGGCCCCGATCTTGACCCTGCGTTCATCCTCGAAAACGTTGAGAAGCTTCAAAAGCAGGTAAATTTTGACTTAACAACTACATTTAGAGTTTGATTATTGATTTTCTAACCTCCTACCTTTGTGTTTAGTCTGTGATGCTCTTCAATCAGGATTTATCCAAGTCTCGAACAAAGCTTGCCAAATATGAAGATGAGATTAGGAAGCTTACGTTAGAGATGGACGGACTCAAGGTTCTCTATACCGAAAGAGAGGGGAAACTCTATAATCTTCGAGCTAGTTCTGTAAAGGCTTCCCATGAGCGGGCCGAGCTCGTTGAAAAGGTAATATATCCATTGTAGGCGTATTTTCATACTTATTTTTCTTGGCGTCTAAAATATTCCACCTATGTAGTTCCAGGAAAAGGTTGACCTCGTGGAGCAGCTCCGGGATGAGATTAAGACCAAAGTGGTTGTAATCCTCGGGTGGAAGCAAATATAGATCGCTTTGCCTCTGAACAAATAGTCTTGGGGAAAAGCTGGCCTCGGCCGAGAGTCAACTTCAGAGTGCAAAGGAGGAGGGCCGTAAATATAAGGAGCTTCGCACTGATACGGTCGTTGATATAAATTTGAAGTTGATGCACTCATGTCTTCATATCGAACTGATGCCGCAGCTGCCAATGCTCGAGTTAGGGAGATATCTACTATAGCTGAGCTCAAGTTATAGTGCACCGCTAATCATACTCGGCTGGAATCTCGAAAGCAAACTCTCGAGGAAGTGCATGCCAAAGGTTTTGGTCTTTTTCCAAAAATTGAGAAGGTGAAGGCTTCGGAAAAGAGGCAGTTGCATTGCTCTCTACTGATGAAGATTTTGTCAGCGACTCCGAGAGTGGGGAGGAAGAATGTGAAATCCACGAGGAGGAAGAGGCCTCCAAAGATCAGGCTGCCGAAGTTGCCAAAAGTCGAGCTACCGAAGTTCAGACCACCGAAGATGTGGTTTTGGTGAATGATGCCGCCGAGTGAATGACCCTGACAATAGACTATGTCCTCTTTAATTTCTTTATTTTATGTAAGGGCTCCATGGGGGAGTTTTGTAAATGTTCTTTCTGAATACAAAGGAACTTTTATTTCTACCTTTTTTTGTGATAAATCTCATTTTCCTTTATTTATAGAAAATTCGCTTTTACAACCCGAATTATTAGCCTGAGCGTTGGTTCGAACCTAGAACGCAATGAACCCTTAGGTTTGCTACTGATTAAGATGATGTCTCCTTAGGTTTTAGGTAATTCTTGAGCTTAGATCGAGCTTGTAAGGATGTAACCCTTGGGCCCGGTTGAATGAGAACGAAGTCTTAACATATACCAGTTTCGGCCCTGCGTTCCGTAGAGTAAGAAATGATTGGACCTCGATTTTCCTGATCCTTTTAGGATGACATCATACCCGTGACAAAGGCGCTTGAAGTGACCAAAAATGTCATGTCAATGCTACATCAAATATGCACCTGTGTTGGTCGGCCACTTGCGCCACAGTAACCGTCACTGCCTTTAACCGCCTTTCTATAAATACGAGGTTATCCGATTTGGACAAAGATTGTAATTATTCACCATTTTTACTCTAGTTCTTACCCCTATTTATTTTTTTATCTAATCATCTGCTTCCATGTTTCAAAACCTGTGAACTCCTGGTCATATCGCAACAACTTTAGCAGTTACGCCAAGACTTTACTTTTTGAAGCTTCGATTCGAAGCAACGGAAAAGGGGCGCAAAACCTTTCCCGTATTTGGATATATGCGACCTTTTCCCTGTCGCTCATCTCTCTTAACTCTAACCTGGTATGGAACTTCATTCCTTATTCTTTTCATGGAGTGAGGTGGTACTGTCATTATCTAACTTTTGCATCCCACACCGGTATAACGTCTAGGGGAGTTGTTTTAGAATAGTTGTGCTGGCAAGACCTATACTTGACGAGTTTTTTACCAGGACACAATTTTCTCCGCTTATTAAAAGCTTTTTCTCTTTGATAGGCTATAGCCTTTTCTTCATTTATTGTTGTCTCAGAGGAGGGTCCTGAAAGAGACGCTCCCGAGGATGTATTAGAGTTTTGTTATAGACTTACGGGTAGGCTGTTACCCTATCCCATTTTATGTTAAATAATCTTAGAGGCTTTATAGGTAGAAGTTCATTTTGTATAGAATGCCAGAGGCCTTGACAATCCATATGTATTTATGTTTTAAGAAAATGATTCGGTGATACAGTGTTACCCACATACAGTTGTACATTACAAATTGTGGCCATGTTGGCCCATGATAGTTACAAGAGGAATAATGAGTTACAGAGTGGTTCGCTCGGGCCACTATGGAACCGGGTGCAAGTCATGCCTCCTCATGTTTTGGGCGTGACAAGTACATTGGTATAATTGATGGACCTTATAGTGTGTCCAATAACTGACTGTAATGACTGTACACCAACTAACTAACTCTCCTTACTCTCTATTATGTTACTCCACTTGTTTCTATACTCCCCCCCCCCCCAAATCTAGGTGGTGTGAAGATATCAAGTAAGCTTATGTTGGACAATAAATACTCATATTGTGCTCTAGGCAAACCCTTTGTTAGCACATCTGCCAACTGTTCTTTGGTTCCCACATACTTTGTCTTGATTAACCCCAGGTGAATTTTTCATCGTATGGAGTGGCAATCAATCTCTATGTGTTTGGTTCTTTCATGAAAGACAAGGTCGGTACCTTTTTGTATGGTTGATTTACTGTCAGTGTAGATGGTTACAGGTAATTCAAACACTACTCCTATGTCCTTGAGGAATCCAAATATACAAACTAGTTCAGCTATTGTTGTTGTAATACTTCTACACTCTGATTCTATAGAGCTTCTAGAAATGGTATGTTGCTTCTTTGATTTCCCTGAAATCAATGGATCCCTATACTTTATGGAAAAACCAAACACAGACTTCCTAGTCAAAGGGAATGCTGCCCAATCAACATCACAGAAGGCTAAGATTACGCCTTTCTTTTGACTTGATAGAAGCATTCCTTTCCTCTGATGAACTTAACATGCTTGATCACCCTATGGGCTACTTCCGTATGAGATTTCTTAGGATTTTGCATAAATTGGCTGAGTGTTTGAACACTAAATGCAATGCTTGTTCTTGTTACTTTCAAATATAGGAGTTTGCGAAGCAACCTTTGGTAAATAGTAACATCTGGTAACAACGCATCATCCAAGTTGTTGATTGTGCCTATGTGTTCTTCATACTCCGGAGTAGTGAGCTTCACATATACTTCAAGAGGTGTAGTAGCAGGCTTTGCAACACCTAGTACAACTTCTGATACAAGTTCTAATGCATATATTCTTTGATGCATTAGAATACCATGTGATGACCTTGCAAACTATATCCTTAGGGATTATTTTAACTTCCCTAGGTATTTCATCTTAAAGGTCTTCTATAGTGTTCTTTTGGTCTTTTCTACTTGACCCAAATCAGGCCCAATGATGAGCATATCATCCACACAGACTGGTATAACCACAATGCAACTTCTAGTCCCTTGTACAAATAGTGAGTGATCATGCTGACTTTGTATGAAACCAAAACTAGTCAATGCTTCTGTTACTTTGCATTCCATTGCCTGGCTGTTTGTTTAAGGCTATATAGGGATTTCAAGAGTCTGCAAGCTGGCCTGCAACTCCCCTAACTCTAACATCCATGAGGAAGAGTCATATGAATTTTATCAAGTAAATCACCCTGTAGAAAGGCATTGTACACATCTATTTGATGGATATGCCAATGTTCTAAAGCTGCAACAAATAGGATGGTTCTAACAGTAACCATATTAACAACCGGACTGAAATTTTCTTAATCATCAACCCATTCTTGTTAACTTAACCCCTTGTCCACCAACCTGGATTTAAACCTTTTAACCTCTTCTGTAGCTTTGTATTTTACCTTGAATATCCACTTGCAACCAATGGGCATCTTGCCGGGAGGAAGTGATACAACCTCTCTGGTGTGAATAGCCTCCAAGGCTGCTATTTCAATTTTCATATCCTCCACCCATCTTGGGTCTTCAATTGCCTCTTCATAAAAGGGGCACCACAATTGTAGAGAAGGTTGTAATTAAGACTGATAAGAAGGAGATAGACTTTCATATAGTTGGCCATAATAGGGTGTTAGTGTTTGTAGGCTGAGTGACAAAGTCCTTGAGCCATAATGGAGGATGTTTGATTCTGAGAGATCTCCTTAGAGTAGGATAGGGCTCAGGTGAATTAGACAAAGGGATAGGCCTACCTTCTGATAAAGTAGGGGACACGTGATAACTAGGTGGTTGAATAGGTGAATTGGTATGAGAAAAAGGACTGATATCTGAGAACACTTCTTCATAGCTAGGAGGTGTTACGCCCCCATTTTTTCTCTCTACGAAGATAGAGAGAGAAGTCCAAGTTCCAATATTTATGAGGGTAATAACTCATTTCCTTTTAGCAGTTTGGGGTTTTGAAGAGTCGTCACCTTACGGATTATGGTGCGCTAGGGCACCTAAAGCGATTATCTCTTAGAAAAGTTCGCATTACCAGAGATTTAAGGTAAGAGCTCGGAATAACCGTGAAGAAAAAGTGTTGGGCACCCCTCTCGTTCCACAATAGTGGGTCCCAACCGAACTTATACTTATGAATTACTCCTTTTAACAAACAAATAGTTTAAACACATAATTGCAAATAAAGGCAGGGTTCGGACATTATATGACTCAAGTAATGAGACAAAAGGAAAAGACTCAAATAAGTTGCATCTATAGAGAAAAATTAGAGTTTAAACATCGGGAATTGGAAAGACGGATCTTTGGTTGGTTATGTGCACTGCCGAGGGTCGAACAACACGAACCATAGATGCATCTAATAACTTGCCGAGACGAACGGCCCAATCCCATAAGAGTAGTAGAAGGAAATACCCCTCTCGCGAATTATACGTGTGACGCGGTCAAATATAATTTACGAAATTTTTTCCCTAGCGAATCATGCATGCGATGCGGCCACATATAATTTATTAATAAATCAAAATCCTTTTCTTGATACCTTTCAAAATAAGGACAATTCAATGTGAAGTTTTTAAAGAGATTTTCCCCTCTCGCGATAAGCACATGCGACGCGGTTGCACATAGATTTCTTAACTCATTATAATATTTCTCAATTCTTTCGAAATACGAAGTTTAATGGAAACCCTTAAAAATCTTAAATTCCTCAATTCAAATTCCTTTCAACACAATTATTACATAACAATAATCTTGTTTCTTCTTAAGACAATAACATAAATTAACAACAGTATCAATAAAGCATGATGTAAGCCTAAACTACCCAGATATGGGCATAGCTAGTAGCTACGTACAGACTCTCATCCCCTTATGTGTACATAGCCCCCTCAAATAAAAGCACATAATAATTTAGTTCATCTATGAGGTTAATTCTCTCTTACAAGAGTAGAAAGGAGACTTACCTCGCTCTAAAGTTCCAAAACCGACAATACACGCTCTTCCGAAGACTCAAATCGGTGCACAATGCCCCAAAACTAGCCAACAATTATGTAAACCTATTAACATATGTTCAATTACTTATAATATCACAATTTATGACAATTTTTAACCCCAATCAAAAAGTTGAGAAAATCTCCCTCGGGCCCCCATGCCTGGATTCTAAAAAAATTTCGAAGATAAAGTTTACTCACAACCTCATGAACTCAAATATAAAAATTTCTCTTAATTTTTATGTCCAAAATCGTTGTCAAAATCTAAGAATACAAAGTTCCTAGGTTTTTTTCAAAATTCCAAAATTCTACAAATTTACATAATTTTTCATGTTAAAATCTAGATATAATCCAAGTAATTAACTTGCAGTAGGTGAGAATCACTTACCTTTACATAGGTGATGAAAATGGAGCTCCAAAATCGCTCCAAGGTCGGCTCCATGGAGGAAATGAGATGAAATGAGCCAAACCTGTTTATTTACACGTATACACTACCCAAACGACTCTTCTTCGCATTCACAAGACACCCATCGCGTTCGTGAAGAATAAACTTCCCAAAAACTATTTTTCAAACTCTTCTCAGATATTCTCTAGCATAATGGCCATAACTTTCTATACAAACTTTAAATACAAAATCACTTAATTTTTTTAAAATTAGACACAAATGGCTACAATTTTTATTTTTGGATAATCTCTAAATGCCTAATAGATTACGAGATATGAGCCTCTGAAGTTAGACCTGTGCAATCGAGATTTCCTTCTCCGAGAACGCGAGGATCTCTTCGCGAACGCGAAGAACAAAGTCCCTAAAGCCAATTCATGCTTTGCGAACGCGAAGAACAACACCAGACACCAGCATCAGCTATTGTAAAACAGCCTGAAATCATTCGAAATCACCCCGAAACACACTCGAGGCCTCCAAACATACCAAGAAATTTCATACCATAACACGGACCTGCTCGAGGCCTCAAATCACATCAAACAATGCTAAAATCATGAATCGTACTCCAATCCAAGCTTAATGAAATTTAGAATTTCAAACTTCTATATTTGATGCCGAAAACAAATCACGTCCGATTGACCTCAAATCTTGCACACAATCATATTCGACATTACGGACCTTTTCCAACTTGCAGAATCAGAATCTGACCCTGATATCAAAAAGTCGGCTTCCGGTCAAACTCCTCAAAAACCTTTAAATTTCTATTTTTAACCAAATGACTCCAAAATGACCCACGGACCTCCGAATTCACTTCCAGTCGTGCTTCCAGTACCAGAATTACCATACAGAGCTATTTCCAGACTCGGAATCCCAAATGGACATCGATAACACTGAAATGCACTTTAAGTCAAAGGTATGAAATTCTTTCAGAAATGTCAACTTCCACAATAGGTGCTGAAATATTCTCTGGTCTTCCAAAATCCGACTCGGACATTCACCCATGTCTGAAATAATTATACAAACCTATTGAGACCTTCGAATCCTTATTTTGAGGTCGTTTACTCAAAAATCCAATCGTATTCAATTCTTCCAATAAGTTTTCGAAATGCGAATTCTCTTTCTTAATCAACTCAAAATATTTCGGAACAGAATACCAAGCAAGCGTACAAGTTATAATATCTGAAATAAAATTGCTCATAGCCTCAAATTGCTGAACGGCGTACTAAAAATCAAAAAGATCGATCGGATCGTTATAGTTAGTAGGTGTTAACAGCACTTGTTATAGCAACAGTTACATATTTGCCATACCCATATGTGTTCAATCTAAATTAATCAGAATAATGTCATAGTACATTAGAAAAAGAGAACACCAGTTGTTAATAACATTTAACAGTAACTGCTACTAATATTGATGCGAACATTAGAAAAGGGAACGCCAGCTGTTATAACATTTAACACCAACTGTTACTAATATTAACAGCAAATTAATAACACCAACTGTCATAATATTTATAACACCAAATATCATAACATTCATAACACCATAACATTCGCATAATGCACTTTATATAAGTCCATATATCAACCAGCAAAATAACATCAACCAGCAAAAAGATATACTGTCAAAGTAGTAATTACATCAACCAGCAAAAATAACAAATATATTGTTATGGCAGTAATTACAAGCCTTTTAAACTTAAAATTCGCAAAAACTTTTACCACTTAAATGACTTCTCACCTTTAGTTCAAGTCATATTAGTTATGTGACTTGCTATTACCCTTTATTATCTTCAACTTGACCATCTTTTAACAGTGTGTACAAGCTTTTTTGAGTATAACACGTGTGAATAATATATCCTATCACTCTCATAATAAAAGATTATATCCAATAAGACCATTGCATATAAGCAGCAGAATGAGAAAGGGAAAAAATTAACAAAAAGTAACATTCCAACCTGTTGATAAGAGGGGTTGATATGATGGTAAGCAACCCCCACTTTCAACCGAGAGGGTGTGAGTTCGAGTCTCCCCAAGAGCAAAGTGGAAAGTTCTTGGAGGGAAGGATGCCGGGTGTCTATTTGGAAACAGCCTCTCTACCCATGGGTAGGGGTAAGGTCTGCGTACATACTACCCTCCACATACCTCACTAAGTGGGATTATACTGAATTGTTGTTATTGTATAGTATATTGACAAAGTGAACCATACAATAAAGACATAAGAACCACATAAAGTTAAGACAAAAATACGTAAATAAACAAAAAAAGTGGGTTGTCACACATGAAGACACAACAACAATAAAATAAAAAGATGATAGGGGACAGAGTATATAAACAAAATAAAATTCTGACCAACTTATCTCTTAATTCAACGCATGTATATAAGAAATAGGGGACCAAACATCAAAAAATTAGAGCAATAGAAACAGATCCAACACAAAGGGGATCCTTTTTTTGTCAAAGACCATATATGTAGGATCACCAAAATTGAGACCTTAAACCAAAACAAAAATAAAATACCAAATAGAGATCATTTCAATACAAAATACTAATCCTAAACCACCAGTATTAAGACCAAAATAAAGAAACAAATTTAGGGTTAAATCAAATATGAACAAACCACATACAAACAAAAACAACAAAAATCAGACACACCTTCTAATTAAAAATACAATCTAAATGAATCATTCAAAATCCTAATCAAAGAAACAAAAAAAAAATGAGACAATGAGACGATATGCCTCCATTCATACCAAAAACAAAGTAAAGGAATGACGATTTACTAATTTTAACATGGAAATTAGTATCTTCGCATGCATTCACGATGAAGACTTTACAGTCAAGAGAGTAGGTGAGATCTTTTTCTATCGGCAACTGAACAATTTTCACTATTGAAATGGGTTGAGAATATTTTAATGAGGCTAAATAACGGGTTGAAACGGTGGGGCAGTTTATTATAAGGGCGGGCGGGTTTCTAATAGAGATGGGTCAAAATGCCTTATTGGAAAGTTATTTTGGGAGTGGTTGTTACGTAGAAAATCCGTTAGGTTTAGATATAAAATTTTGTATACTTTAGTAACAACATATACTATTTTGGACGAAAAATAGAACTTGGTATTAATGTGACTAATTTTCAATAGTAACGATATAATTTTAGCCTTTTTTTTCAAAAAAGTATTATTTTATATAAGCTTATATTGATGTGGAGTCTGGTAGTGGGAATGGCATAAGTGAACAACTTTATTAACGGCAAAGACAATTTTAGACCAAAATATAGACTGAGGACATAATTTCTCTATTTTCAATAGTGCAAGGTAGGGGTGTACAATGGAAACCGATAAATCGCACCAATCTGATAATCTAAGTCAAATCGAGAAAAAAAATCCGACTATGATTTAATTTGGTTTGGTGTTGGAAAAAAATTCGACCATAATTGGTTTGATTTGTTTTAACTAAAAAAGTCAAACCGAAACCAAACCAACGCAACATAACATATGTAGAAATTTTAGATACATTTAATATATAAATATACTTATTGTGATGTAATTTATAAATATTTCTTTAAAAAATCCATAATTTTATATTTTAAGGTATTATTTCAAGGTTGGACTAAGAACTTTTGAATGTTCCAATAAGATTTAAAGCGATTAATATTAGTAAATTAAATAATGCTAATAAAAGCCGAATCCAAAATCAAATCAATATTACTGCTAATAAAAGATATTCAGTTCAATACTACGAACGGGAACGTCTTTAATATCTATTTTTTTACAATAATTTAAATAAAAATGGATAATCTATTTTTATTTTTTTTAGCGTTTAGTCATGTGATTAATACTTCCTTATTAGTCCACTTATTTTGGCATAACTTAGTACTTCTAGATTATGTTTATTTTTATTGTGGCCTTTTTATTAGCGATATTTATATTACATAATTTTATTGTCTTTGTTTGTCGAATATTTTAGGGTAATACCATGACATATCTCTTATTTTTATTATTTCTTAGAAAATACATTATATAGTTGTATTTTACTAGGATTAAAAAAAATTAAGCACAAATATCGAAAAAAATACGAATAACCCGAGAAACCGAGACTAAAAAATTCGAATTTTATTGATTAGTTTGGTCTTAGATTTAATAATCTCACATAATTAATTTCGTTTAATAATTAAAAAATCAAACCAATCCGATTTATATACACTTTTTTATTGTTTACTAAAAGCAATAAACGTGTCAGGTCCCGAAGGCTTGTTTCCGCCGAAAGCAAGAACAAATTTGATCATTTTCCGTTATTTAAATCATGACAACTGAAAAAGACGGGAAGGAGTATGTGTAACCATAGTGGAAAAATTCCTCTTACATGGAATTATTCTCAGAATTAATTAGGTCATAAGATTTCCGTTGTAAGATGGAGACAAATGAAATTGACTTCAGAATTTTGTGCGTCTATCCAATATTTTCTGAAGTATTTTTCAAAAGTAGGACACTAGCACTCAAAGATGGTTGAAGCCTTAATTCTCAACATGCTTCACATTATACAACCCTAAGGTATCGATGGGTATGATGGATAAACAAAAATAATATTGGAATAAAAATTTAATATTGACTTATCTCTTATTTGATTATTAATTCTGGAATAAGTTATTCTACGAGTAAAATAATATCAGGATAACGTATACCTGCCAAGAGGGTGAAATAGTAATCCTAAAATAAGTTATTTCAAGATAAAACAATAAAATTAACAATCCTATAATTAACATAATAATATCAAACAGTTAATAAAAATAATATTAGGATAATTAATTTCAGTATAATTACTATATTAGCATAACTTTGTTTCCAAGATAAACGATCCCTTGTACTTGGACAGAAGGTGGATGCATGGGGAAGCAAGAATTAATGTGCGAGGAAAATGGCAGTACCACTACCACATGTTTGAACAAATATCTTAGTATGAACAAATACTACATTCACAATTGTTTGCTTGGTTTGGTTGTCCCAAGTTTCAGTGAGTCCATAGAACACAATTGCTGTCTTCAAAAATTGTGGCTATTTCCCTTAGGTTTCATAATGACGAAACATGAAAAGACAGTGTTGTTTACACTTTGTGGTAGTCAAACGGCCGCGTAAAACATATAAGTGGAGAGAAAGACTATTTTCACTTGTGGACACCACCTTTGACAAGACTATATATCATCTTTTACGAATGACATTTGTCCATCGTACAAGTGTGACATTATTCTATATATCAATATCTTATTTAATGATGTTACATTATTGTATTAAGGACCCTATATCTTAGTACTATATTGGATAAGCCGGGTGGCCCGTATCAATTACTAACCTGTCGAATCTCATCAAAACTTCAAAATTAAGTATATTTAGGCAAAAATAATACTGAACCCTTAAACGCATTTCACTCCACTTGTGGGATCACATGACATAAATTTATAAAGAATTATAATCATATATACATATTTATATATAGTACGAATTATTTTAGATTATAAATTAAAAAAAATCTTAAATACCATACCCAATTATAATGCATTACATGGCGGAAAGAGTACTTCTTTGGTCTATTTTTATGCGATATGTACTTCTTTATCTATCTAAAAAAGGGTGACATCTTTTTTTTCTCCAGACATTTGTCATGAAAGTTCATTTTCCTATAAGGAGAGATAATATAAAAGGCATTTGGAACTTCACTTCCACTAATCTCAAATAATATAGAAGAGGAAAACAATAACAAATTAAATGAAAAACAGGCTCTTCGAATATTCCATTGTAAATGTTCATAACATATCCATAGTCCATACAAAGTCAATCATGCTGTGTAATCCCAGTGGAGCAATAATTTTGTGGTGCCTTTTCCAGGCGCCTCACAATAGTGTGTGTACACACACATACTAAGAGATTGTGGAGACAAAAGGATGACCACCAGTATATATGTTATACGGTCGCCGAAATTCATTCGTTATATATTTTATCTCGAAAATATGAATAATAATTAAATTTAATTTATAATTTCAATTATATATAATTTAATTTAATATTAATTAAAAATTAAAAAATATGAGATAGAAATTAAAAAAAAATCAAACCAATGTAACTCAGCAACAGTGATCTCGAGGAGAATTTAGAACAATAAGAACAATTAAGCAAGAAAAGTAAAGTAGGTGCAGTAGAACTAAAGGACAATTCTGATGAACAAAATGCAAAAAGTAGAGAATATATTATCGGCTCAATGATTAGATGATGTTACAAATGATTGAGGTCCCTTTATATAATACGAGAACCCTAAATAACGTATACTTTTATTTACCGTAAGATATGATCTTGATTCAGCTGTCTAACCGTCAAGTATAAAATCGTACAATCCTATTCAGGATTTGTGCCATGATCTTGGGGGCGTGGCATGAATCTAACTCATTCTGTTACAAAATCATAACGGTACAATATTGGGGTCGAGCACACTTTGCTTCGGTATACCTCGCACTTCTATATTCGGGCATCGCATTCCGTCCTCGAGATCGGGTCTAATCTGTCGAGCTCGAACTTGATCTTACCCAAACTCGTGCTTTAGACAATCTCTCGAGCCTATAGATCGAAGGCATATGATCTCGACCGTATACAGATAGTCCCCACGTTTCTTAGAGTAAAATGATAAGAAATGGTTTGAACCTCGATCCTCCGGAGACTATAATGATGATGTCATTCCCGTGATGTAGGCGCTCGAAGTGACTTAAATGTCCACTCGATCCGCTTGCCCAAAATATTTAATGCAAGCCAGTACTGGTCAGCCAATAGCATCGTTGAACCGTTGTCGCCCTTCTATAAATATGAGGCTACTCCTTTGAATAAAGAACTTTACTCGTTCATCTCATCTTTCCCTTCTTCATCTCTTCTTATAATCATCTGTTTTCACCGCCCCATGAAGCACCGGAAAATGCCAAGATCTTGTAAAAACACCATATTTTGTCATTGTACGTGTTTTTTAGCTTAGAGTCATGGCTAAACTTCCATATCAGTTTCCCAAAAAGATAAAGCGTCATCTTCTTCAGCATCTCGGCCGGCCAAACAGGTGGTGCCGCCGGCTCCTGAAGAAATTACCCCTAGCCCTTGAAAATCCCCCTGATATCCGAGGACGATGCCAGCATGCTTCTCAGTAAATTAGTTTGATGTCGAAGAAGTACCTTAAAGCTATGAAGAGGGACTGCGAGTGGAGAAACAAGGTCGTGGTTTAGATCCCGGGCCTCGAGGAGAGCATCACTACCCACATTTGGAGGCTTTTAAGTGTTTATTCTTATCCGTTTGCACTAGATCCCCTTGACCCAGTAATGATCGACTTCTGTAAAACAAATGAGGTCACCCTCGGTTAGATCCATCACTCTATTTGGCACATCGTGATTAGGTTACGCTACTTTTTCGAAAAGGCTGTGGGGTTGGAACCCTCAATCATCATATTCGGCTGTATCGGCACCAGCTGTTTTAATGTCTCATCAACCTACACGTCGGACAAAGAAAGCTTTTTTTGCTAGCAACAATGAAGACAAAGATCGAGGCTGGATGATCCACTTCATCAGAGTAAGAACTCCGAATGTCATTCCTCGAGACAAAATGCCATTCCTAGAGAGATGGTGTTTTAATCTTAAGCGGGGTCCTTTTTCTCAATATCTATACATACTCAGCTTTTTCTTCTCATAATACTTTTATATTTTCAGCAGCTAGTGCTTGGACATCTCATGTTGTCTCGGACCTCGAGGACTAGGTCCAAAAGTTGGCCATGACCTCCTCGTACGATAAGCACAAGTGGCGTGATTTTTTGAGGGGTAAATGAGAGGCCAAGCATCCGTATGAGTGATTTTTCCAAGTTTCGAATGTTTTTTATTTATCGGTGGCATTATCTTATTCATATCTACTTGTGCAGGCATTGGATACGTCTACAAAATGAGGCAAGCCCCGCCTGGGGAGAAAGATGTATCCTCGATTCCGAATCGGGGAAGGATAGCAAAAGAAAGAGGGCTTCAAAGCCTGAAGATTCACAGACGAGGGGAAATTCGAGGAGGAAACTTCTTCATGTGGTCTTGGATTTAGCCGTTCAACACTTGGAAGATGAAGAGAATGAAGGTGAAGAATTGGCGTTGGTACCTTGAACCAGGAAACTAAATGAGATCGCCAAATTCTCCGAACTCGATGCCTTTCTTATCAATAAAGGGACCCCAAAGAGAGATACGAGGAAAGCCCTTGAGTCCCCCGAGATCATACCTCCTTCTTCAACAAATACGCCGAAGAGGAAAAGTTCTAAGAGAGTTGAAACTAATCATAACACCCCGAGTGAGGAGCTTGAGGCCGTGACAATGGGTCACTCGCCTTCTCTACCGGTTTACTTTGAGGGAACAATAAGGGATACAGGGGCTCTGCAAACACCTGACCCGAGCAAGGTCCTCGAAGAAGACCGCTTCCGGGACTGTTTCACTGGGGTTAATGATGTTATTGACCTCAACTATGCATCTACCCTCTTCGAAGACGCTTAACATCTCATCTCTCGGGTAAATTCTAGTTTTCATTACTGTAACATTTTCTTTCCTTTCTTTCCTTTGACTGACATATCTTTATTCCATATATAGGCCATCATTAAGTTATAGCTGAGCTGAGCCATTGTGAGGCCGAGCTTAAGAGGGTTTTGGGTAAATAGAAGTCCTTGAGGCTCCTCTATGGCCAAAATGAGAAAGAGCTTAAGGACCTTCGGGCGGAACTGGCCAAAACTCAAAAAAGTGAGACCACTAGATGAGCAAGTAACTGTGATTTTAATAGAGTATGGCCTTCTTGGCCTTACTTCGGAGGCTATACTTCGATGTCTCAACTGCAGCAAAATTTGGAGATGATTGGGCAGCTTAAGGGCGAGGTTGATCAAGTTAGGGTTGAGTGCCGCAGATGGAAAAAGAACATAGATTAGCTCTTTGCTGATAAGGATGCTGTTAGAGCCCAACTGACCTCGGTCAAAACTCAATTCCGAGACCTTAAAGTAAAAGGTCTAGCCCAGGCCAAGAAAATTGATGAGTTAGAGGCAGATCTTACTAAAGCCCAGGCTGAAGTTGCACAAGCCAAGGCTGAGGTTGAGAAGATGAAGGTCACGACTGATAAGACCATTGTCGTGTACTTAAGAGATGTTGTGGTTGTTCAAGTAGAGCTGATTTAGGCCTCCGACCTAGAAAAATGGAGAAATGATTTGGCTAAGTGCCAAACCCGAAAGGAGACTCTAAAAAAATCCATGCCCGAGGATTCGACCTTGCTGTAGAGATAGCTGAAGCAAAGGCGCGGGAAATCGATGCCAAGTTTCTTGTATTTTCCGATGATGAAGATGTTATGAGTGGCTCCGGGAACGGGGAAGGTGAAGAAGGTGTTCCCAAGGAAGAGGAGGTTATTGAAGATAGAGTTACCGAGGGTGCAATTTTCAAGAAAGCTGTTTCTGAGAGCGTAACCCTAAAACAAATTAGGTTCTTTTTTTCTTTTTTGTGTAAGGGCCCCTTGTGGGGGCTGTAAATATATTTTGTAAAATATCCCTTATTAATATAACGTATTTTTTTTCTCTATCCTCTACTTGTGTTGAATTTTATTTTGTTCTTATTTGTGGGAGATTTTGATTGTACTATTTAAACAATCAGCCAGAATATTGGTTCAAACTCAGAACATAATAAACCCTTAGGTTTTTATTGATCCATATAATTACCCTTAAGGTTTTTTCAGTCCTCAAGCTAAGTTTAACTTGATTTGATATGAGATTGGGATGTCGGGATTCCCGAGTCTGAGTTGAGTGAGAAGGGGGTCTCCACCTCTATATGTTTTGGCCCTTAAGCCTTATTAAGTTGGCCCTTAGGATTTTACATATCGGCCCTTAGACTCTTTAAGTTGGTCGTTGTGCTCTTATATATTGGCCCTTAGGCTCTTATACATTGGCCCTTAGGATCTTTAAGTTGGGCTGATTCGGCCTCTAAAGTGGCTATAATTTTTCCCTCTTTTTGTCTAAAAGACTTAGTGAAAATTTTTGTATTCCTTAGCATGTGTTTTTTGTACATGTTTGGATTTTTTGAAGGTTCAACTTTATCGAAACTTTTAAATTGTTCGAGGGATGATTATATCGAAGAGCTTTATATTTTGATTTTGCCGAGAGTAGCCTAGTTTAACCGATTTTTTTAAAACGTTTGAAGGCCTTTAGTTTTAGTTGGACGTCTCCGAATTGCATTATTTCATCTGTAGCCTTTTTGTATGACCGTAGTCTTTAATATGGATGTAGCCATTGGCTATGTCACTTAGACTTGTTTCCCAATAATCTTTCAAACTTTTTCGAAAAGTTAGTCCCCGAGTATATTAGCCTTGGCCTTTGTTTCGAGGGTATGCCTCTTTGAGGTCTTATGAGTCCGAGTTTTTGACTCGGATGTGCTGATATCTATGACAGTCACCGAGTATCTCGGCGTTGCATTCATGCTTTGGTTCTGGAGCCATTTCCTGTAGGATTATATGTGTAGATATCGTATAATAATAGACTTCTTTGAGACACAAAGTTTTTTTTATAAACATAATGCTTCTTCAAATAGTTGATACATGCGTACATGTTTTACCGTCAGGGGCTCGACTATTTTATATGACATGGTTCATCTAACCATTTGGCCCATTACAAAGTTCTCCTATCGAGGCCTTTTTTGGCGTGAAGTAAAGTATTTTTCTCGAAAATATAACCTCCAAGGGCGATGTCCCCAGTATTCGAGGTTGATTGAAAAGAAGACTTGGATACTGCTGAGTTCTCCTTAGGTACCATATATTTGTTGCCTTGTTAAAATCTTTCCAGTAAAACCCATTTGGGACAAAATCCGATCTAAGAAAAAAAAAGTGAAATGAAAGCTTTAAAACCTAAGGTCTTCGCATAAAAAGGTTCCTTTAACAGCTTCGATCGAACATCTGTAGTGATTTAGCTTTAAATTTAAGATACATTCATACCTTAGCAATGGTATCATTTGAGTAACGATATATTCCAACCGTTAGGCAATTGTTTGCCTTCCATTGTGCTTAGTCCGTATGATCCCTTACCGACAACTCCGAGGACCCGGCGCGATCCTTCCCAATTCGGGTCTAGTTTTCCTTCATTCGGGTCTCAAGTATTGATGGTGACCTTTCGTAGAACTAAGTCCCCAAATCCAAAATGTCGAAGGTTGGTTCTTCCATTGTAGTATCTTTCGACCATTTGGTTCTGCGCGGCCATCCGAACAAGCGCTGCTTCTCACTTTTCATCTAATAACTCAAGGCTAGCATTCATGGCCTCGTGATTTGACTCCTCTGATACATGTCGAAACCTTGAGCTGGGTTCTCTAACCTCGACAGGAATGAGGGACTTGGAGCCATATACTAAGGAAAACGGGGTGGCCCTCGTGCTAGACTTCGATATTGTTCGATATGACTAAAGGACCTCGGGTAAAACTTCTCTCCATTTTCCCTTTGCATCATCTAACCTTTTCTTCAGGTTTTGAATGATAGTTGTATTTGTTGACTCGGTCTGTCCATTTCCAGTTGGGTGGTATGGTATTGATAATATTTATGTGCCTCGAGGAACTCTGCCACCTTGCTGCCAATGAATTGTTTTCCATTGTAAAATACAATCTCGGTAGGTATCCCGAACCGACATATGATGTGGTCCCAGATGAAATCAATAACTTCTTTTTCCCTGACCTTCTCGAAGGCCTGTTCTTCTGCCCACTTAGAAAAATAATCAAATTATAAATAAAATAAATTTAGATTTATCTGGGGCCATTGGTAAAGGGCCGACTATATCCATAACCTCTTTCATGAAAGGCCACGGGGGCAAGACCAAGTGGAGTTGTTCTTCGGGATGATGGATCATCAATGAAAATCGTTGACACTTATCATATTTTTTGACAAATTCCTTAATATCTTTTTCCATGTTATCCCAGTAATACCCCGCTCTAATAATTTTGCAGACCAAAGACTCAGCACTAGAGTGATTTCCACAAGTACATTTGTGGACCTCTCGCAAAACATAATCAATGTCCCTGGACCCTAAACATACTGCCGATGGCCTATCTAACATTCTCCTGTACAATATTCCGCCTTCGTCAGATGCAAACCCAGAAGCCTTTGTACGTAGGGCCCTTTGTTCTTTATGGTTAGATGGGAGATTCCATCTTTCAAATAATCAATGTACTTATTCCTCCAATCTCAAGTCAAACTTGTTGAATTTATCTCAGCATGACCTTCTACAACTACAAACCTTGATAACTGGACGATAGTCCCTGAGACGATATCATCTTCTTCGACTGAGGATCCCAATTAGCAAGTGCATCGGCCTCATTATTTTGCTCTTGATATACATGGTCCAGGGTCCATTCCTTGAAGCGATGCAATGTTACATGTAGTTTATCTAATTACCATTTCATTATATCCTCTCGAACATCGAAACTTTTGTTTACTTGGTTTACCACAAATAGAGAATTGCACTTGGCTTTGATGGCTTCTGCTCCCAAGCTTGATATATTGTCTAATGGTATCACATGTGGTCAGTTTTAAAATAATGCCAAGCCCGGAACTTTTTGCATTCAAGGCACCATTTGTTAAAAGGGTCCATACCCCTGATAATGTACCCAAACCTAGTAGGAGTTCTTTCTCCACTTCGTGTACTAGGGTCGGCGTAAAAATCAGCCACAAAGTTAGCTAGGATTTAAGACTTAATGGCCGTTCGGGGTTGATCTTCGATAGCGTACCATCTAAGTTCGATGTTTCATTTGGAAAATTGGGCCAATAGCTCGAGTTTATGCAAAATGTAAGTGGTTCGCACACATATAGGATGACATTGAAAATATGGTTTTAGCTTTCTAGATGCGCTTATCAATGCTAGTTCTAATTTTTCTAAGTCAGTGTATCTGGTTTCAGTATCTCATAGAGTTCGGCTTACATAATAAACATGGAATTACGTACCTTGATCTTCTCGAAGTAGGATCCCACTTACCGCTATGTCGGCCACTGCCACATATATGTAGAGTTTTTTATCTACCTACGGGGTGTGAAGCAAATGTGGGTTCGATAAGTATCGCTTTAATTCTTTTAAGGCTGACATTCCGGGATCCATTCAAAGTCCCTTTTCTTCTTTAGCAAGGAAAAGAAATGGTGAATCCAATCTGATGACCTCGAAATGAATCGACCCAAAGAAGCTATTTGAAATGTTAACCTTTGCACGGCCTTCACAATATCCATGATCATGATATCCTCGATGGACTTTATCTTATTTGGGTTAATTTTGATGCCATTTGAAACCATGAAGTTGAGGAACTTACCCAAGCCGACTCTGAAGGCACATTTGTATTCCCTCAAAATTTTGAATGTTTCCTGCAAATAAGCTAAATGGTCCTCTGCGCGCAGGGACTTAACCAACATATCATCAATGTAAACTTCCATTATTTTACCTATTTGTTCTTCGAACATTTTTTTAACCAGGCGTTGGTATGTAGCTCCTGCATTTTTTAGCCTGAAGAGCATTAAGTTGTAACAATAAGTTCCAAATTTAGTGATAAACGAAGTCTTTTCCTGGTTATCCAGGTTCATCCGAATCTGATTATACCCAGAGTAGGCATCGAGAAAAGTTAGGATCTCGTGGAAGGTTGTAGAATCGATCATATTATCGATGTTGGACAGCGGGAAAGAGTCTTTTGGACATGCTTTGTTCAAATCCTTTTGATCTACACATATTCTAAGTTTGTTTCCCTTTTTTGGAGCTACAACTATGTTAGCTAACTATTCGGGGTACTTTACCTCCCGAATAGACCCTATTTTAAGAAGTTTGTTTAACTCAACCTTTATGAGTGCGTGCTTCACCTCGGACTTGGGCCTATTTTTGCTTTATCGGTTTGAACTTGGGGTCAAGGCTTAGCCGGTGCATTGTTATTTCTGGTGGAATCTCTGTCATATCTAAATGGGACCAAGCAAAGCATTCCATATTACTAATAAGAAATTGAATGAGTTTTTTTCCTGACTTCGGGGGTTGATCCCGTTCCTAGGTATACCTTTCTCTCGGGCAAGTATTCAATCAGTATAACTTTCTCTAGCTTCTCGGCAGTTGAGTTGGTTGCATCGGGCTCTTCGGGAACGAAGAAGGTTTGAGGAGTAAGGAAATCCTCATCTTCGTCTTGGATTACCTGTTGCTCTAATTTCGTCGAGGTTGGAGGTGCTGATTGCTATTTGGCTGCCTTTTTACCTTCGATGCTCGATTTCTCCGAGGTTGAAGGTTCTGGTATCGGTACAATTTCCTCAATTGCAAACATTTCTATTGTAGCATGTTGCTCACCGTAGACTATTTTCACTCCTTTCTCTGTTGGGAATTTCATCATCTGTTGAAAAGTTGAAGGCACTACCCTCATGTTGTGTATCCATGGTCTCCCAAGGAGTGTGTTATACCATATCTCACTTTGGATGACATGCATTAGAGAGGCGGCTCAGTAGGGAAGGAATGGGAAATCATTTAGTATCTTGTATGATCCCAGCTACGTTTACTAGTAGGATAATCTCACCCTCTATTATTTCTCTTGCCATGTTAAAGCCATTTAGGACCCAGAATTCAGCTACAATCTGATCTTGCAAGGTGAGCTATTCTATTACCCTCGATCTGATTATGTTTGCTAAGCTACTTGGATCCATTAAAACACGTTTAACTTGAATTTTATTTAAAAGAATATAAATCACCAGGGCGTCATTGTGTCGCTGAGATATGCCTTCTGCTTCTTCGTCATAGTACGATAAGGCATCCTCGAGCACATATCTTTGAGTCTATTTTTCTATAATGATTAATACTTTGGTGCGCTTGAATACAAGTCGTTGAGGGACATCGACTCCACCAATAATCATATGGATTGCATAATGTGGTTCTTCTTGCTTATTTTTCCTCGCATCTCTTTCCCTGAAGTGATTCTTAGCTCGACCATTTAAAAATTCTGAAGGTGACCCTCGTTGAACAACCGAGCTACCTCATCTCTTAGCTGCCTACAATCTTCAGTTCTATAACCATGCGTACCGTGATACTTTCATATTAAGTTCATATTCCTTTGAGAAGGATCGGTTTTTATGGGCATCAGCCACTTGGTGTCTTTGATTTTTCCAATTGCTGACACAATCTATGATGCATCTACGCTGAAATTATACTCTAACAATCGAGGTGCCTCTACGGGGTCGGTATGCTTATCGAACCCACTCTTGCTCATGAGTCCTAGAGAACTTCGTCCTCAATCATTTCTCCCATCATATCGCAGGATGTTACTACCCAAACCATTATTTCTCCGATCGACGTATGGCTGATACCATTCCTTATTCAATCTCAATTCCATGTTTACATCCCTCGAGGCTTGGTTGCGAATCTATTAGGATGAATTGAACCAGATGGGGCTCCTAATTGGTCGTCCTTGGCCCTAATTTTTTATTGGTAATGGTTGTGCACATCTGACTATGTCACAGTTGATACTTGATCAAGTACTGCTTAATTATCGAGACGCAATCGAGCTCTTTTCATTCAAACCCTGCATGAAAGCTTGTCTTGCGTAGTCATCAGAGACCGGTGGTAATTTCATTCTTTCCATATGAAACCCGGATACAAACTCCCTTAATATCTCGTCGTTCCTTTATTTTATTTTGAAGACGTCCGATTTTCTCATGGCCATCTTTATGGCCCAGTGTGTGCTTTCACAAAGGCATTTGCTAACATGGCAAACGAGTCAACATAGTTAGGAGCTAAGTTGTGGTACCAAATCATAGATCCTTCCAACAACGTTTCTCCAAACTTTTTCAACAGGACTGATTCGATCTCATCGTCATTCAAATCATTTCCTTTGATTCCGCAAGTGTATGAAGTAATATGCTCGTTGAGGTAAGTTGTTCTATTATATTTGGGTATATCAGGCATGTGAAATTTTTTGGAAATGAGAATCGGAGTCGCGCTCTGAGGAATGGGTTTTGTATGAACTTTATTGCGTCTAAGCCCTTCAAAACTGGAGGTGCCCCGGTATTTGGTCAATACGGGAGTTATAAGTTTTCACCTTTTTGTCATTATCTTTAATTTTCTTTTCCTTGGACTCTATCCTCTTGTTAAGCTCTCCGAGCATCCTCCTAATCGTGGGGTCAGTCCCTGAGCCACTTTCATCAGGCTTTTCTAGCACTGTTTCAGTATGTAAAGTGTTTACTGGTTCGGCTGTATTTGGTGTTTTATTCTTACTCTGATGTTGAGCGATGACGATTTGCTGAGCTTCGAACATCTCAAATATCACTTGGAGGTTGAGTCCCCCATCTCTCATTCCTTGTGCTCTCGGTCACCATATCGGTCTTCCCTGCGTATATTTCCTTCAGGGTCCGTGCCTAGATCTGCATTCAAAGCGATGTGCGAACTAACATCAACCGGTTCCACATTTGGCACTTTTCCTGAGTTTATAGGTGGCACATCGACCCTTGCATTGTTGTTTTCTCCAAGATCTTCGTTGTTGTGACAAGGTGCATTTTGTGAGCTAGACATATTTCAACATGAGGATAAAAGATACTTCACAAGAAAAAGTGTAAAAACAACATGTGTAGTAATAATCAGTAAAGAAATGATCACTATTATCTTTAACCCCCTATTGGCGCCAAATTATTTACTTCAAAAATACGAGTAACAATAAAATTTAATTTATGGTTTTAAAGATATGCGATTTTGTATAATACCAATTAATAATCAAGAAATATAAGGTAGAAATGAAATAAACAAATGAATCAAACCAATGTAACTCAGTAGCGGTGACCTCGAGCTTTGTTACCTCGAGGTGGGTTTAACAATAAGAACAACTAAGCAAGAAAAGTAAAATAAGAGCGGTAGAGCTAAAGGACAATTTTGATGATTAGTAAGCAAAAAATAGAGAGTATAATCTTTGCTCAATGATTAGATTATGCCACAAATGATTGGGGTCCCCTTTATATAATAGGGGAACCCTAAATGAGATATATTTCTATTTACAATAAGGAATATTACTAATACAACTGTCTAACCTCCTAGTAGGGAATTGTACAATCCTATTCTAAAATTTATACCATGATCTTGGGGACGTAACAGGAATCTAGTTCATTCTGTTACAAATTCATAACTGTACAATTTCGGGATCGTTCACACTTAGCTTCGGTATACCTCGCACTCCTATCTTCGAATATTGCATTCTGTCCTCGGGCTCGGGTCTAATCTGTCGAGCTCAAACTTACCCGAACTCAGGCTTTGAACAACCTCTCGAGTCTATAAATCGAAAACATACGATCTCAATTGTATACAATATATAAAAGAACCATGTGGCAATTAATGGTATGCATTATTATTCAATATGAGGACAGATCAGAGTTTCTCTTCTTCTTTTTAAAGAAAAGTAGAATAAGAGATTTTTGCTTTTCTTGGTAAAAAAAAATTTAAATGTGAGAGTTGTGTGTATTTATTAGTTAAAATTATAATATGAAAGTATTTCACTTCCTATAAGATTGATATTTATAAATTAACGAGAAAGTGGTTATTGTTTTCGTGTTGCTTAGAGAGAGTGTTGGTGTTGCTTGTCACCAAATTAGGTAGACAACACACACTTTTTTTGTATATATAAGAGAAAATAGCTTGATGTTACCAGCAAGCCCTTGGCTAAATTAATATGCAATCACACTTTAACTCATTCAATTAATCTTCTCTTATTGGGTCATATCAGCCGCCCGAATCTTGTGGTTGTGACTTGTGTATGTGTTATTGGCCAATTTAACCTCCATTTTATATATGATGTCTCTATATATGACACATACACCACCATTCTTTTCTTTTGCTTTTTCTATCTTTTTTCTTGTTCTTGTTTCTAAGTAAATCGCATAATCCATCAAATACAGCCATATTAATTACTCTTCCCATCTCATTTTGATTACAGTTATATATCTCTATAATATTATTCTTCCATAATAATCATTTATTGTAACTAAAAGTTGAGTTATTTTGAAAACCGAATATTATATTATAATTATAATGTATATCATCTATAATAGCACTTTATTATAGCGGCCAAAAAATTTAAAAACAAATAAAATTATTATAAAAAAATTTAACTGTATTACTTTATCTCTTCTTATGCCTATTAAGAAAAATAATAAATACAATGCATAATTTACTTAGTTATCCCTATTAAATACTTTTTGAAAATTAAGTTTGTATTGAAAAGAATTATCTTTTTTTTAATATTAAGAGTATAGTTGGAAAAAATTTAACTAATTTAATCTTGAATTTTTAAAATGATAACTTTTTTAGGTTTTTCTTGAGTTAAAACGATAATTAAAATAGGACGGAGGAAATACTTGCTAATTGTCTGTAATACATTTTTATATTTTCAAGTGGAGATACTGAAGGGTGACGCTTGAACTTTTAATTTATGGAGATATACCAAGAAATAGAGGAGGAGAAAAAAGTAGTTTAATTTTCATAACCCGGAAAAAGAAGCAGAGAACCATAATTTGTTGGAAATTTTACATTCTATAGCAAACTACTTTACCATATTTACTATAAATCAAAATAATTTCAAAGTATTATTTTTTATAGTCATATTTTCTATTTTAGAGCAAAATAAATATTTATTTAGACCAATTATTGAATCAAAAAATACATCAATTATGTTCTTTATCTCTCTTCCTTATCTCTCTCTCTTCGGGCAAAAAGGAACAAATTTGGCCAAAATTGTCGTTCGCAGTGACCAGGCCCGGGCGACTGTTTACCAAAAACACAGGTCTCCGCAAAGTCGTAAGACCATGTATGGGGGCTGACGCCTGCCCAGTGCCGGAAGGTCAAGGAAGTTGGTGACCTGATGACAGGGGAGCCGGTATCTCTTTATTCTTCGTGATATTGACCACATTTCTGATCCCTATTTGCATTTTAGTGGGTTGGTCTGGTATGAGAAGTTATGGGAAAGAGTTATCAAGTTTCTACTCTCCAAATTTGTCACGATTAGAATTTCTTACCCTCGAGAGTCGTGATGACACCTACTCGTAAAAATTAAGCAAGCTGATCATTTGCACAAATTACCTTTTTCCCCTTTTAAATCTTTAACAAGTGTGAATCAACAGTTATAAACAACAGAAATCTAAAGCAAGCGAAAGAAAATGATAAAAACATTTGAGTAATTATCTATTATAACATCTTATGCAAAATCTACTCAGAACTGGTGTCACGCTTCAGACAGTTTAAAATAACTATTATAAGTTCTGAAAGAAAGATACGATCTGTCTCTGAAGTAAACAAAAACAAAATATAAAGATAGAAGAGAACGCCGGGGCCTACAGATTCCTGCAGGACTACCTCAGAATCTCTGACTGGATTGAAGGCAGCCACTTAAAGCTACGGTCCAAAAGTTGCTACTCCGGTATCTGCACACAGTGTAGAGCATAGTATCAGCACAACCGACCCTATGTGCTGGTAAGTGTTTGGCCTAACCTCGGCGAAGTAGTGACGAGGCTAGGACCAACTACCAAATAAACATCAGCAGTTATATCATATAAAATGAAAAATAACACAAAAATGAATAACTAAAGATGGGAGGGAGACATGCTACACGGAATATCATTTACCAACAGTAGTTTACGAGAAAAACATAAAGAACAATTTAAAACGTGTAGCAAAATAAATAAGGAAAATCATAACCATTCAATAACCACTTTTATCATTATTATTGCGTCACGCAACCCATTTCAAATCATAACCTAATGTTGCAGCGTGCAACCCGATCCATGTCATTTATCACTGTTGCAACGTGCAGCCCGATCCAAATATAATATTATTGCAACATGAAATCCGATCCAAATATAATATTATTGTGGCGTGCAACCCGATCTAAATATAATATTATTGTGGCGTGCAACCCGATTCAAATATAATAATATTAATGCGTGCAACCCGATCCATATCATTATCTACAATTCAACACCATTTGCTAAAAGAGTCTCGGCAAGGGAACAATAAGAAAATCACACTATCCCCGCAAAGGAATTACTATACGACTAAATACGCCATGGCAAGGGAGTTAGCTATAACCATATTTTTTCCAACATTTTACTTACAAAGAAACCTCATCTAGCACCAATTCTCAACCATAAGCAACTTCCACAAGAATAATAATAATTCTTGTGCAACACAAAAAATCAACAATTTAGATATTCGTAGTACTTATTAAGAACACAACGATTTAAATTTAATACTCAAGGTCATGCTTGACACCATCATATAGATATTCGTCACGATGGATATACTTTGTACTCAACAAGTAACACACAACACATAGGACTCAACTCCTAATCCCTCAAGCTAAGGTTAGACCAAACACTTTCCTCGATGCCACGAACACAATTCAAGTCTTAATTATCGTTTTACCTCTTAATTTTCACCACCAATCCGCTCGTATCTTGCCACAAGTAACTTAATTACATCAATAAATGTTAATTGAATTAATTTTAATGCATGAAAATAAGTTTTATAAAGTTTTTCCCAAAAAGTAAAAAATTACCCCTGGGCACACATGGTCAAAACCCAATGTTTTCCCCATGAAATATATAATTTATTTTGAAATCGAACCTCAAATCGATGTCCAAATCGTCAAAATTTGAAAAACCTAGGTCCTACCCAAAACACTCAATTTTCTCCATAAAATCATTGATTTTGGGTTGAAATTATGTGAAACGTTGGTACAGATTGAAGAAAACTAGTTAGAAATGACTTACAAATGATTTGAAAGAGGTTGTCTTTGAAAAATCGCTCAAGTGTGTTTTGGTTTTGAAAGAGTGTGAAAAAAGTTGAAATACGTCTAAGTTATGATTTTACGGGTGCATGTATTGCAATTGCGACCAGGGTTCGCAATTGCGATCCCAGAAGTCTGCTATGATCGCATTTGCGAAGTGACTTTCGCAATTGCGAAGTCGCTTTTGCGATATTTTTGTCGCATTTTCGACTACTGGCCTCAACTGGGAACATCGTATTTGCGAGGAAATGCTGGCCTGGGCTCTTTCGCATTTGAGATTTGGCTCTCTCATTTGCGAGCCAGGCCTCGCAAATGCGAAGCCTACAGGCCTGCAATACACCAGCTAAAATATACAATATCCTAAGTCCAAATTTAACCCCATGGCTTATCCAAAACGCACCAAAACCCTCGGGGCTCCAAACCAAACATGCACACCAACCTAAAAATATCATATTGATTTGTTTGTGCATTCAAATCACCACAATAACATCAAAAACTATGAATTTAGCACCAAAATCATGAAATCACTCAAGAACATCAAATTTTCTAATTCTCTCAAATATGATCCGATTCTTACCAAATTACGCAAACTCAACTTAAATAATATATAACACCTGTACTGGGTTCCAAAACCAAAATATGGGCCATATACCATGGTTTCAAACAAAAATTCTTTTCTTTATTTCATAATTAACTCAGCAAAATAATTTCTTTCAAAAATTTATTTCCCGGGCTTGAGAACTTGGAATTCAATTCCGAACATACGCTGCCTAAGTCTCATATTCTCCGACAGACCCTTCAGGACCGTCAAATCATGGGTCCAGGTCCGTTCATCCAAAATATTGGCCGAAGTCAACTTAAACTCATTTTAAAGGCAAAATTCATTACTTTTCACAGATTTTTACATAATGGCTTTCCGGCCACGCGCCCAGACTGCACACGCAATGAGGTGAGATAGAAAGAGTTATTAAGACCTCAGAACACAGGATTTATTTCTAAAATAAGTGATGACCTTTTGGGTCATCACAAGATTCTAATTGTAATTCTTCAAAGCCGCCGCTCAATGTTGCTTCTAATCTTGAATTTTCTGGCTGAATCCTCTAGGATTACTGCAATTGACAATATTTCTATATGTTCAGTCAATCTATGGCGTGTACACCAACATGAATGTTGGATGAATAATAGGATGGACGTTTTTAAAACAATGCATCATCAATTTCTGAATAACTATGAAAATTATTTATTTTTGTACAAATATATTATATTCTTTACCAATACACTCAAATATATTGTATTTATTGTATAAATATATTATTTTTTGCATGTATTTATGCATTATAAAGATCTATATTTTTAAATACATTCGAATATCACTATGTTTTGTGATTTTGTATTATTTGAATACAATCGAATTGAATACACTGAATTGAATACAATATATAAATAATGAATAATGAACATCTGTCAATTGAATATAATGTATACAATTGTATTAAATAAAACGATATACACCTTATTTTCTTAATTTTTTGTTATTTGAATTCAACTGAAATCAATATAGCAAAATTAAATACAATTCAATATTGCGCCTTCCGTTATTAAATACCCGTAGTCACTTTTTTAAGCGGATTACCTCACTGTTTTTATAAATATATTCGTGTAAATACATGAAATACATAATTAAACAACAATAATTACCATTTTTTACCTCAATGTATTTATGAAAACAGTCGCACGGTTACATTGGATATCGCACAATAGCAACAAAATTTATGTAAAATTAATTTTGTTGAGTTAAATTAGGATTGATATATGCTAATTGATCCTCTTTCTATTATTAAACAGCTGGATTCTCCTATTTTTAGGTGAATTTTGCTACTATATTCATGAATATAAAAGTATGAATATAACGAATATAGTCTCATAATTGGATTCCCCAATTTTTTAGGCGAATTTCACTACTGTATTCATGAATACAGTAGCACGAATACAGTGAATACAGTCTCGTAACAACTATGTAGTAGTTGTCACGCCCTATTTTCCCACGAAAGCGGGTTTCAACGCCGTGAGAACTCATTTGGATGAGATATAGAGTGCTAAAGGAGAAGAGTCGTCACCTAACGATTTTTTAGGTGTGTTAGGGCGCCTATTATGCTGATAACTCTATTTGACTAGTCAACACCACCAAATATTGGGTAAGGGCTAAAATTACCTCGAAGAAGGTGTTAGGCACTCTTTGAGGTCCACAACTGTGCGTCTCGGTCGAATTTAAGATTATGTGGATTACAATTAGGCTAAGTGATAGATTGTATATTTCCACCAACTTGTATAGAACACCAGGTTCTCTATTAGGTTCAACAATTACACACACACATAGAGAACAAAAAATAAATTGACAAGAGGAATTTTACGTGGAAAATTTCCAGCTTAACGAGATTAAAAATTATGACCTACCCTTGTAGGATTTTAAGTTTACTACTGAAAAACTTTTAGATTACAACCTATGCAACCTAATAATTAAACTTTTAATCCTCACCAACTTGTAATAACTCTATTACAAAGACTTTTGAAACTTGACTAACTCGAGCCAAGACTTAAACACACAGGTTTAAGGTTTACAAGGATATTCCTATGAAGTGCTTCTAAATAAGATATATAGGAATTACAATTTGAAGAGCTATTACAAAGTTAAAACACAACTAAGGACATACAATAACTCGATGAGGGAATTGGTCCGTAGTTGCTTTGTTTTTTGTTCTTGAGGCACGTGAAGCTTGCTAGCTGAATGGTCATGTGTGTAAGCTTGTGTAAGATTTCCAAGTGTTCAAGTGAATTGTTTTACCTTATTTTAATGCATATATGTACATGTGTGACCTCACTAAGAATGATACAATTAAGGTAGGTAATAAGTCTTCTCTAAAAAGTTGACTGCAATATAGTTTTACACAATGGCGTGTGTAGGCAGCAACTTTTCAGCTGTAGAGTTGACATCGTACAGTCTCCTTGGGAACTGATAGGAACCTGGTCTCTCGGTTTTTCCTTCCACTCTGAGGAGTTAAATCATACTCCACGCTGTCTCTTAAGCTGCAGTCTTGTGAACTTAAGGTCTTGTGAATATGTAACATATTCTTTATCTGGTTAGGGAGAGTAAGTTTGTTAGATCATCAAAACATAAAGTAAAGTACTTATAGTCGAAGTACGTGTAACCTATCATTTTATCTTTTTTTGATGATGACAAACTGATAATTGAAAACCGTACAAGAAGCCACAAAGGAACCAGATTGTGAACCAGAAGAGCAGTAAGTTCCCCTGAAACTATGCATTCACTCTTTGTCAATACCTAAACATTTGTAAGTTCCCAGTTCCCCCTGAATGAGGTTCCCACAAAGGAACCATATTGTGAACCATAGGGACCTTAAGTTTCCCCTTTCCAGTCTGTATTTTGTTTATTCAATTAATCAACCCACCTTTCCTTTTTAGGCATCATAAAAAGAACAAAACATGTTAGCAGCATAAAAAAGTCTAGCATACTTAAACTCATGCCACTTATGTGCTCACAACATGATAAAATACAGAAATAAAAGAGCTGCGACATAGATAGCAAAAGGGAAACCACTTTCATTAACCAGATCTTTAGATTATTACAAGCGGGAGCAGAGTAATTGTTTTCCATCCACTGATGGGACATTCTCTAAGGGACACTAGAGGAAGGGGGCTTGAAAGAGGAAGCAAGAGTTTGGAGAATAAGATCCATGCGAGCATTCGCGGATAGTTATTCATTGAGCAGTATTTCTTTTAGGTTCTCTACATGTTTTCTTAGTTCAGCATTCTCCTTTGTTAGGCATGTAATCTACTCCATGAGAACCAATGGAACCAGGTACCTCTTGCAACGTCTGAGTTGATTCTCAAGAATCACGTTCCTAGCCTTCAACTTTCGCATCTCCTCTATGGCAATATTCTAAGCATTTATCGGCTTATAGATTGTGGAAGTGCTTCCAACTCCTCCGACTTTGTCAATACACTCGCAGTCCTTTGAGAAAGGTTGATTTTTGGTCCCCACCTTAGCCTTACCTAGAGGTATTTTGAAAAACTCAATGACTTTTGTGAGAAGGAACCCATAAGGCATTCCAGAATTTCTGTCTTTGAGGTTCTCTACCTTCTGCATATGCTCAATCATTATGCCATGCAAATTGATGGAGGAGAAATTATCCAAAGTCTCCATAATGAATATGTCATCTTTGGATGCAACAAACCTCCTCCTTTCAGTGTGGGGAAGCAAAACTTTGTTGACCATCTTAAAGAGCAACTGATAAACTAGAATGAGTGCCTTCTTATGCACTTGTTCCCCATGTTGTACTGCCTTGTCCTTGACAATGGCATTTCTGAAGCTTGTTATGCAAGCACCCTGAACAGATGACACTCTTTTTGTAAGAACACCCAGAATTTGCACCAATAAGGTAGAATCCATTACTATGTCCATTTACCGACATACAGAATTGACTAACATCCCTAATTGTTCATTTCAAAGTTATTACAAGCCCAGTAATGAATGCAATTACAAAGGATAATACAAATAATAACAGCATGCCCACAACAGGCCCAAAAGAAATACCCAACATTGCCTCGGCCTTCAACAACTCTCACGTAGCATACCCTGATTTCCAATAGGGAGCCACATTCATCAGCACAACCCAAAATACATAGAATAAATCAAAGCTAAATCACATGACCGTATATTGACAAACCAATTTACAGATAGGAATATTTCAGGTTTAGTAGTAGAGAAAGTGGCTAAATGACCCCAAATCTTAGTATGTCAGAGTTCACAAGAATCTCAAATGGACCCCGAGTAGTGCTCATACTAGGGAGTTCAGTAGAAAGCATCTTGGTGGCCTTGGCTTTTAGCCGGCCAAGAATGATAGGTTCAGAATAGCATAGGTAACAAATGAGAGTGTATGGACAATGGTTAAGGGATAAAAGCTGAGGAAATACACTTATAGTTTAAAAAGGAGACATAGCAAAGTTGAGAACATAGAACGACTAATCAAGAAGTTCAACACTTAGCAAAATAACACATTGATTGAATACTATTGAAAGAGTTAGAGGAGAAACAAGTTTGCAGGATTAACAAGGATTATCATACATATGTGTATAATACCAAAAAAAGTTTAAGTAAAGGCACAGACTTAAAGGTTTGAAGCCTAAAGGTCCCTATTATGCTAATGATTTGTCATAATGTCATAAGACATCCATGTTAACTTGTATTACGAAGTAGGAAAGTATCAAACATGGTATGAAAACACAAACTAATATGACCAATCTTAAAGGCTTCAAATAACTACTAAGGATATAGGACTAAGCAAAATAGAGATATGTTGTAAGGCACACAAATAGGGATGGATCATAGTGGATAGAAAATGTCTTAGCATAGATTATAACACATTAAATATGCAAGACTATCACTATAGAGATTCAGGATAAAGTGGGAAAGTAAACTCATGTCAAATAGCAAACGTAAGAATTCAAGTATTGACACAGTAGACTAATTAACTAAAGGAGGTCCAAATTATTCAGATGAAGCACATTCAAATGACATATCTTAGAATTGCCAGCTTATAGGTATAATTAGTTACTAAAAAGGTTCAAAACAAGTGCAAAGCTGACAAGGTCGACCACAGAAGTAGCCTAGAACACATTGGCTAAATGGACTTAAGAGAATCCAAATTATTCAAACTAGGCATAAGCATGTCTCAGAACTGGCAGCATTAGGTGAAAGTAAATGCTAAAGAGACTTAAAACAAGTGTAAGGCTAACAGAGTTGCACACAAAAGTAGCCCAAAAATATATTAAGCCATGAATTCTAGAAGTGATAATATACAAAATCATGGACACATAGGAATGAAATTGCAAAATCCAAGTGACTTACTAGTTAAACGGACAACAATAAAGAACAAAATTTCACAAGATCCCAGAATCCTAATAAGTCAAATTTCCCAAGGGCTTCAAAGGAACCCCGAAAAATAATCAAATCTTAATGGCCTTGGCTTTCAGTCGATCAATAACCAAGGTATAGAACAAGAGAACAGTAAAGTGATAACTCCAATTTTAGTAAAAATTTAGCGATTAAGGTCTTATTCAAAGGGTAATGGGGAGGGGGTTATATAGTAATAAAAATTGAACGAACAAACTAGGAAACAAAATAAATCAAACATAGAACAAGGAAAGAAAACATGCTAAATCATTTCGGAATCAATTTAGGAGAGAAATAAGATAAACCCTAGTTCAAGAGGGAGAACACAAATAGTCAGAGATCTCACCAAATCGGACTCACACATCCTAGTATTGAGTGTGTATAGACGGAATAATGCCCAAAATCAAATATTTGAGCCATTTTAGCCAAACTTAGACAAGCACCTATGTAACACCAAAAATGGATGACCAATAGTAAGAAGAGACCAATAGGGTAAGTATTTATAGGTAGATTTTATCTCTAGGTTGAAATCAGAGAGGAGCTGGGTGTGACGGCTAGAGTTCGTAGAAGATGAGAGCGAGTGAGGGGGAGATGTTATGAGTTGTTGATTAACGACTGGGATTTGAGAGAAGTTTGGTATGGTTTTGGACTGGGTTGGGAATTAGGGGTCGTTTGATTTGTGCTTAGGAATTGGGCCAGGGATTTAGGGCTTGTTAGGTCCGAAAATTGGCTCAAATTTTGGGCTAGCTTTTAAATAGGATATTAAGGAAAAAATATTCTAATAAATAGTTAAATAAATAATAAAAATGCTATTTATGCAAACTAATACTTTAAAACAATATTATAATATTATAAAAATGTAAAAAATTATTTTGACCATGAATGAAATGACAAATGAAATACACTTGTAAAATATAGGATATTATTGCAAGATTGTGAAAATAGCCTAATATACTAATGTAATTGTATAAAAATAAAATGAAAATATATAAAACATGTATTATGGATACAAATAATAAATTTTAGGTAATAAAGTCATTACAAAATAATTTAAAAGAGTAACTGATAATTATTCAAGCAATTTAAATACAAAAATACCAATTTTAAAGCTTTAAAATATGAAATTTTATAGAAAATGCTTGCATAAATCTGATAAATTAAATAATGATGCACAATGATGTTTTGAAAGTATATGCACTTATTTGAAGAACTATGAGGGCAAAATTGGGTGTCAACAGTAGCTATAGAAAGTAATTATATATGTGGTAGCTATAGGAAGTTAAATCTTATGGTAGGCTAGAAATCCATATTTTAGTGATAGTTTTCACTCTAATCACTGTATTTTACTTGTGGTTGAGCTTAATTAATGGAGATTTATGCTTATTATGTGTTTTATGCCCTGAAAAAAATAATTTCGAGCTATTAAGCTAATTAGGAGCTAATTTGAATAAGTTGGAGCTTTGAATTGTGAGTAAAATCCCAAGAAATTAAGTTGGGATCACGTTCTAGGATCGAGGACTAAGTCCGGATGTCAAAAAGTGAGAAAAAAAGATTACTTTGAGAAAAATGCTCTACCGTGATGCGTCATGCATTAGGGGATGCGGGACGCTAGTGCAAATTTTCTGCAAAGTGTAAAAATTAACTTTCTAAACTTCTCCATAGGCGCAGTGCGTGGGGCAGCACGCCATGTATTGTGTATGTGCAAGATTTACAGAGGTCCTCTCCTACTTTAACTTGGAAATGATAGTTTCATCCGGACTCATTTCTACATGCTATAAATATACCAAAAATAATTTGTAGAGTACTTTTGACCTTAGAAGCTTTTGAAGAGCATTCAAGGCTACAAGATACGGGATTTCATCATCTTTCCATCAATCCAATATGAGTTTGAATTATAATGTTAGATTGATGCTTTCTCACTGTTTAATTATATTTGTGATGACTTCCTTCATAATTATGGAGTATTTTTCGTTAGGGTTTGACGGATATGGTATTTTGATTGATATATGTGGATTTTAACCATAGTTATTTGCTTGAATTCTATTATGGAGTTTTAAAATATTTGCAACTTTATTTACTAGTTTATTTAATCAAAAGATGAATATAATGGTGATTATCTTGCATTATTTTTTTGGTTTAATTTAGTGTTCTCTTATGTAATCGAAAGAGCTTGTCGAATTAAATCAAATCAGGAGAATATTCAAGAGATGTTTTCCTGAAGATTAATACATTAATTCATGCTTGTATATTTTCACGGTGCTTATATTAGTTCACCTCATAGAGTTGAGCTTTAATCGAGAGAGGAGTTTTGACTATATGTTTGAACTAATCATCGAGTGAATTCGCGAGAATCATTATAACATTAGAGTGAACTGAACTAGAGTTGGTTCCCAAACAACTATGTTGCACCTATGCAGTCACGATCGTATTTCTCCAATTGATATTTCAGTGTTGCTCAACTCTTGCCTTCCAATGATCAGTTGTTAATTATTTTAGTTTCATAGTTAATTTTAGTTACTAATCCAAATCATGTTTTGATCATCCCGAATAGTTGTTAAACCAGAAATTACTAGAGTATTGTTTAAATCTAATCTATGTGGAGATGATAATTTAACTATACTATCTTTGGCTAGCGAGCATCAAATTCGTGTTGTATTTTTACACTCCTCAATAGCCACTAAACAATAATAATTTTTGAAAATTCCTCTAATTGTTCCCCCTAATTGTTCTCGTAACTTCTTTTCCCGTTACAAAAAATTAATAATAAAAATTAGCATGGCAAAATTCATATATTTCATTATCCATTAAAATCCTAAAAGATCTCCTTACTTCAATTTCTCCCTACTCAGATTTGCCTTGTAATTTTGAATATCTCTAGCTTTCTAGGCTAAATCTTCCTTGCCCCAGCATGGGCCTTAATGATGAGTTTGCAGGCATTTCAAAAGAATCAATTGAATGTTCGAAAAAAACAATGTCAAGGTCCCTTTGTGAGGGTTTCATCAAACTTCTTCAACAAGATCGACTCGATCTCATATTGATCCAAATCGTTTCCTTTCAAAGTTGTGGTGTAGGTTGTGATTTGCTCATGTGGATCCAAAATCTCATCGTATTTTGGTATGTCCAGCATTTAGAATCTTTTTGGAATAAACTCTGGTACCGTACTTGGCTTAAACGGAAATTGCGTGCACTTTTTTTGACCGGATCCTTTAGCACCAGTGGTATGCTCGGAATCTGATTCATCTGAGCATGGAATTCATTGCATTATGACACATATGTTCGTTCATTCCTCTCATGAATCTCATTAGCTCGGTTTTAAAATGATCGCTTTCATTATTGTTCGCAGATCCATTACCGTTCCCTCCAGCCTTATCGAAACTGACTTCGCCCCTTGGGGTGTTGTTATTAATTCTCTGAGTCGTTTGGTTTACGAGAATACTAGGAAGGATTGGACCGCTTGCGTTCACGTTGTTGGAAGCACTTGTCAATGCGTGTTTCAATTCCTTCACCACCTGGTCTTGTCTCGAGAGGTGATCCATGATTGTTTCTGTTGTCCCTCAGGAGTTTGACCGTTTCTACAATACGTTCCTTATCCGTATCATCAGGAGTTGGTTATCGCACATGTCAAGGATATTGTCCTTCACGAACCGGGGTTGTTTCGTCACCTTCATTACGGGTGTCGCTGATTGAGCCATCATGCTGGGAAAATTCTTCCCGTTCAACATGTGGTTCAACATTGTTGTTGACATTGTTAGTTGCCATATCTAGTTTTTTCTAAGAAAGAACTAAAACTTGTTAGTAATAAATGTATGGACCAAAGAAATTACGCGACTGTCTAGGCCTTACGATGGGCGCTAGACTGTTTACCCGTAAAATATTACAATTGAATTTGTAACATGGTTTATAGATAAGCAAATCTATTTGACCCAAAAATGATAAAGAAATAAGACCAAAATTAAAATTTAGTGGTTGAAATTAAAGAAGATAACAAGTCTGGTTCCGAGCTCGGCCTTTCTGATAGAAAAAAACGAAAATAAAGATAATATTATTGAATTGATAGCTAAATAGTAGAATATGAGAGCAAAATAGTAAAGTATAGTTTTTGCGTCCAGAATGTTTTTTCTTTTTTACAATTGTTGTTGACCCTATTATGTGTAGCTTTTCCTAGGGAAAATAAGATTCTAAGATCAAGTCCATCTAAGTGGGAATAACGGGGGTTATTGATGAACATATAACGTTAGACTTTGAATGCAAATATTCTCTGTAACAGCTGCTCATTTAATGTTAGAGAATATTCATTATTGAATGCTTTTCCAATGGCAAATCCTTGAACTTCTAACGTTGACTGCATTTTCTCCTAAACTATATGGTATGGTCACATATGTTGTACTCAGTGTTATTTGTTTTCCGACTCCTTCTTTTCCTATCTTTGATTCCGCATGTCATTTTATTATTTGATCATTTGTTATCTCCTAATTTTACCTCATATAATTTTCAAGTAGGGTGAAGCTTAAATATTTAGGAGTCGTTTGGTTAGAATATAATTTATACCGGTATAAGTGTTGGGCTTCCGCTTAAGCAGCCCACTACAGACAATAGACTACAAGGAATGGCCAGTGATGGCCCAAGATAGTAGCAGCCCAAGGGCAAATGTATTTAAGCTGTGTAAATGATTTTGTATAGAGTACAGGGACACAAATGTAATTACACACACACACATTACATTTTATTATTACAATTTTGTATATACACGGGGGAAGCTTCGAGATGAGATCAGATCAATCAATTACAACTTTTCATGTCTCACTTTTTCTCTCTTCTCTTTCCTATCTACTGTTCATCATCTTCTCCATTTTTTTTCTTCAATCCGATGAGTTAAGCTGTTAACATGGTATCAGAGCGGGTATATTCCGGTTCTACTCATCACGAGCTTTCGACCGATGTTACCCTCACCGGCTTTCATTCAAGTTTCTGTTGATTCACAAAATTAGGGTTTTCGATTCGGTTAGTTTTTCGTCAAAATTGCTTGTATTTTTTGTTGTTAAAATTGTTGCATGTTGTGTAAACATCAGAGGCTGTAATTTTTGTTTGTTTCTGGTTGGTTTCTGGTCGATTCATGTGTTAGCCATCTGGTATAGTTACGATCTATTGTTTGTTTGTGGTTAAATGACATAAGCAGTTAAAAATGGTGGATGTAGTAGATGATTCTCCTTCTGTTCCTACTAGCTTTGTCCCTAATCCCTCGAATCCCCTATTTCTCATGTCGTCTGATGTTCCTGGTATTTCCTTGGTTACCAATCCTTTCTCAGGGGTTGGTTTTGGGGGTTGGAGAAGAAATGTGATAGTATCTTTGTCCGCTAGGAACAAAATAGGTTTTATAGATGGCTCAGTGCCTAAACCTTCTGAAGATTCCCCACAGTTTAGACAGTGGGATAGGTGTAACAATATGGTCATTTCATGGCTCACAAATTCCCTCACTCCTGAGATAGCAGAGAGTGTCCAATACTCTGACACTGCTCATAGTATCTGGGTCCAACTTAATAATAGATATGGGTCAGTTGATGGTACTAAAATTTTCGAAGTGAAACAACAGCTTGCTTCCACCACTCAGGGCTCTTTAGACATAGCCTCTTATTTCAATAAATTGAAGAAGTTATGGGATGAATTGACATTTATGAGAACCTCAAGGAGTGTTGTATCTGGTTGTGGTGCTACATGTAGTGCTAGGATTGAAATTCAGAAAGAGGATGATGAAAATAAATTGCATCAGTTCCTTATGGGGTTGAATGACATATACATAGGATTTAGGAGTAATATCCTTATGATGCAACCACCACCTTCCTTGGACAGTGCTTACAACATACTTCTTCAGGATGAAAGGCAAAGACAAGTCATTCATTCACCTTCCCAATTCCACACTGAGTCCAGTGCTTTTAGCACTCAGTTTATGAAAAAGCCTTATGGAACTCACTCAAATCCCAGACAATTTACTCAAAAAGCCAGATTTGATACAAACAAATCAGACCTAGTTTGTAGATATTGCAAGAAGACAGGTCATTTAATTGAAAAATGCTACAAGTTGCATGGGTTCCCTCCAGACTTCAAATTCACCAGGGATAAGAGAGCTGCTGCTAGTGTTGATGTACAAAAAGGTGTGGTTTCTGTTGCAAATGCTGATACATCAAATGTGGGTGAGGGTGTGCAAAATTCTACCACTTCAGACTCTGGTATTCCTGGGTTGACCAAGGAGCAATATTCACAGCTTTTGCTCCTTCTCCAACAAACTCAACTGTCTGAATCTCAGCATCAATCCAATGTGATGGGGTCTGCAAACTTTGCTGGTACACTTTCTTCCTCTATTCAACCTTTAAAAGATGTATCTTATGGTGCTTCCATGTTAACTAGAGTTAGTGCATGTATTTGGATCATTGATTCTGGTGCCACTGACCATATGACTTCAAATAAATCCCTTCTCTTTGACATCAAACCCCTAGTTGTCCCATACTTAGTTACACTTCCTAATGGTTATAAGGTTAAAGTAACATGTACTGGATCTCTTAAATTCCTTTGTTTCACTTTGCATCATGTGCTATACATTCCCAGTTTTCAATACAATCTGATCTCTGTTTCCAAGCTTGTTCAACAGCTGAATTCTATTGTCTCATTTACTAAGTTTTCTTGTCTAATACAGGCCCCTTCTCTGAAGAGGCCACTGGAAATTGGTAAATTGGATGATGGTCTTTACAGGCTTGTACAATCATCTCTTTCTTATCCTTCTCAACCTTATCATTCTCCATTAGCTGTTGACCCTACTTCTCATTGTACTTTTCATACTGAATTGAATAAAATGGAAATACTGTGGCATAATAGACTTGGACACATTCCCTTTGTTAGAATGAAAGACATATCTTCTATTCCTTGTAAATTTGCAAATAAACAACCTTTTATATGCACTATTTGCCCATTAGCCAGACAGTCCAGGCTGTCCTTTCCTGAGAGTTCTATTAAAACTTCTCACCCTTTTCAAATTATCCACTTGGATACATGGGGGCCTTATGCCACCCCTACTCACAATGGTTGCAAGTACTTTTTGACCATAGTTGATGATTATACAAGGTCTACTTGGACTCACCTTATGGGGTCCAAGAGCAATGCTTTTTCAATTATCCAAGCTTTTGTTGCCATGGTAAAAACACAATTTCAGGCTGTTGTCCAAACCATTAGAAGTGATAATGCTCTTGAACTTGGGTCCAGCCATGCTGGAACCAAATTCTTCACTGATAATGGCATCCTTCACCAAACATCCTGCTCTCACACTCCACAACAAAATGGTGTTGTTGAGAGGAAACATAGATATCTTTTAGAAACAGCCAGGGCCTTGCTTTTTCAGTCCAAGCTCCCTCTCAGATTCTGGGGGGATTGTATTCTTACTGCCACATACCTTATAAATAGATTTCCTTCTAAACTTCTTAACAATGTTTCTCCTTATGAACTACTATTTGGAAGGAGTCCCTCTTTACTACATCTCAAAACCTTTGGCTGTCTATGTTTTGCTACTGTCCCTAAGCAACATAGAGATAAGTTTCAACCAAGGGCTGATCCTTGTGTACTCATAGGGTACCCACTGGGTAAAAAGGGTTACAAATTATATAACTTGAAAACTAAACTTACTCTCATTTCCAGGGATGTTGTTTTCCATGAAGATGTTTTTCCTTTTGCTTTTCCTTGGAGTACTTCCTCTGTCCCATCTTCTATTCCTTCTTCTTGCCATGACTATCCACCTCCTACTGATGTATCTGCTCCATCTTCTCTTCCTCCTCCCTGCCCTGACTATCCTGCTTCTCCTAATCTTCCATCAATCAGTCCTTCCCATTCCCCTACTTCTTCTCCTTCATTCCCTACTTCTACTTCCAATTCACCACCCTCTAATACTATACCTTTGTCTGACCCTATTCCTAATCCTCCTCTGCCTACTCCTAGGAGATCTGGCAGGCACCACACCACTCCTGCTCATCTTAATCAATACATCTGTGACCTCCCTCCTTCCATCTCTGGCACCAGTTCTTTTTCCACTTGCTGCAATAGCACTGTTAGCAATGCACTGGTTGAGCCTACCTCTTACAAGCAGGAAGCCTCTGATCCTGCTTGGCAGGATGCCATGGCCAAAGAATTTGAGGCTTTGGCAGCCAATAACACCTGGTCCTTGGTTCCTCTTCCTCCTGGCAAGAAGCCTATTGGGTGTAAATGGGTCTACAAGATCAAATATAGAGCTGATGGGAGTGTAGAAAGATATAAGGCAAGATTAGTGGTCAGGGGTGATACTCAGATTGAGGGTGTGGATTACGCTGATACATTTTCTCCTGTTGTGAAGTTCTCTACTATCAAAACTTTGGTGGCAGTTGCTGTGAAGCAGTCTTGGCCTCTATTTCAATTGGATGTTAACAATGCATTTCTCCATGGTGACCTCAATGAAGAGGTTTATATGAAGCTGCCCCCTGGTATTACTGTTACTTCTTCTCCTTCTTCTTCTTCTTCTTCTTCTTCTTCTCATCCTCCTTCTTCTACTCCTTCCTTTGTCTGTCTCCTCCAAAAATCTTTGTATGGCCTCAAATAGGCCTCTAGGCAATGGTATGCCAAAGTTTCCCAGGCTCTATGTTCTAAAGGCTACTCTTCATCTCTTAATGATTACTCTCTTTTTCATAAGAAATCTGGTCAGTCTATTGTTCTATTAGCTGTGTATGTTGATGATATTATTCTCACTGGTAATGATCTTGAGGAAATCACTGCTTTAAAATCATTCTTAGACTCTGCTTTCAAAATAAAAGATCTGGGTGTCCTTAACTATTTCCTTGGCATTGAGGTTGCTTACTTTGCTGATGGCCTTCTTCTTCACCAGAAGAAGTTCATCACTGATCTTCTTCTCTCCTATAACTGTTCTGATGTTACTCCTGTAACTTGTCCTCTCAATCTTTCTGTAAAACTAAAGCATGACATGGGAACCCCTCTTTCCTCCCCTGAATCTTACAGAAGCCTAGTTGGCAAACTTAACTTCCTCACTCATACAAGGCCTGATTTAGCCTTTGCTGTGCAACATCTTAGCCAATTTCTTCAAAAGCCCACCTCAGTCCACATGGATGCTGCCTTGCATACTCTTAGATACCTCAAAGGTACATCTGATCTTGGTGTTTTCCTCAATAACAATCCTGATTTGTCTTTGTCTGCCTATTGTGATAGTGACTGGGCCTCTTGCCCAGACACTAGAAGGTCTGTTTCTGGTTTCAGCATATTCTTGGGGGGTTCTTTGATTGGTTGGAAAACAAAGAAACAACCTGTGGTCTCCTTGTCCTCAGCTGAAGCTGAGTATAGGGCCATTAGCAAAGCAGTTGGTGAGCTGACTTGGCTGGTCAGGTTATTCTCTGATTTTGGAATCCATATTAATTCTGCTGTGCCTGTGTTTTGTGATAACCAAGCTGCCATACACATAGCCAAAAATCCAGTGTTCCACGAGCGGACTAAACATATTGAAATTGATTGCCATTTCATTCGTACCAAGCTTCACGATGGCCTCATCTCTTTGCATCATGTTGCATCTGGTCACCAGTTTTTAGCTGATATTTTTACTAAGCCATTGACAGGTATTTTACATCATCATTTCTTGTCCAAGCTGGGAGTTTGTTCACCCTCCAGCTTGAAGGGGGGTGTTGGGCTTCCGCTTAAGCAGCCCACTACAGACAATAGACTACAAGGAATGGCCAGTGATGGCCCAAGATAGTAGCAGCCCAAGGGCAAATGTATTTAAGCTGTGTAAATGATTTTGTATAGAGTACAGGGACACAAATGTAATTACACACACACACATTACATTTTATTATTACAATTTTGTATATACACGGGGGAAGCTTCGAGATGAGATCAGATCAATCAATTACAACTTTTCATTTCTCACTTTTTCTCTCTTCTCTTTCCTCTCTACTGTTCATCATCTTCTCCATTTCTTTTCTTCAATCCGATGAGTTAAGCTGTTAACAATAAGTTATGCCGGTGTAAATTAATTGGAATAAGTTATACTGGGATTAGTTATGATGGGATTGTTGTTTATTCATTGTTTGATATGTTATATTAAGAATGACAATTGCATAATTTTTAAGAAGTAAATATAACTTATACCAGTGCTAATTACCCCATCTTCTATAAGGTATAAGTTATCCCAGTATCAAAATTAATACCATAATAACTTATACCTTATTTACTAACCAAACAAAATATTAAAGTGATATTAAATTTTTATATCATCTCTATATCTTCTTATACCTCATGCCAAACGACCATTAGTTTTCGGAGATAACAATCAATAGAGGAGAAGCAGAGAACCATACTTGTTCCCCTAATGGTGCTCGTTATAAGTCGTAACTTCTTTTCCCATTATAGGAAGAAATTTTATTAGCGTGACAAAATTCATATATATTTCAGTATCCTTTAAAATCCTAAAAGCTCTCCCTACTTAAATTTCTCCCCAAAAGCATATCTTTAGCATTGACTAGTTGAAACATGCACTTAAATGCCGTAAATCTACTCTCGTAAATTGATGACCACATATGTGATAATGTGAATTGTGAAGGTCATTCAAAGAGTTAATCCCTCGTAAGTAGAAGACAATATCCTCGAAATTAATTAGGGCAAGGCAAAAATAAAGAAGCAATGAAGTCTTGACACGGTGATGGCAATATCAATTAGCTACAGTGAAAGTATCGACATCAACAATTCGTATGTTTAAAAAGAGATCTTTTTGACATTTATGGTCAAAAATTATTTGTAAAATTATAAATTATTTCATTATTAATAAAAACAAAATTTTATAAGTTAAGTTATTTTTTAAATTTAGAAATAATTTATTTTTTTAACTGGCTAAAAGAAAATGAGTTCAAAAGCGAAGGGATAACTATTCTATTAGAAGTATGTTGAAATGAATTAATTTCACACCTTAATGTCGTATAAATACTTATAATATGAACCTTTTCTAAAAAAAAACGAAAAAGGAAGAAATAAAAAACGAACAAATAGGATAAAGGGCGAGTGGCGGCACGTGTTTTAGTGAGCGTGAGAGGAGAAATGAAGAGCCGTGGGAAGCAATAAGTGTTGTCGTAAAAAGAGAAATCCTGCTGGTTTCGAGAGAACTATGGGCGGACTTGCCGGCTTTCGGTAAGTAGTAGGCGCAGACACGCGTATATTTTTTCTGCAAACACGTTTTTGATTCTCATTGGTTAAATAATGAGCCGGGGATAAAATGTGGGTCCCAGACACCATTTAGGAAAGAGTGTTGAAAAACGGATCCATATGACGCGGCGGAATAGCTGAGAGCCTTAGCCGACAATCCCGGTTCAACCGGATTTGTCACTGTTTCTCCACTCCCCACATTTATCCATTTGTTTGACCATCTTCCACGTGTTTTCCTTACCATTACTTGAGTGTCTGAATTAAGTATTATTTTTTGGGATTTTTACATATACATCCCATATAACAAACCTTATAACCACTCATGTTTAAGGTTTGTGTTTATTACATTTAAGTATACCACCTTTCAATTTATGTACCAAAATTATATTTAAGGTTAATAATCAACTCATTAATTATTTGCTTGATTTGTGGAACAATTAGAGGTTTGATTTGTGGAACAAGATCTTTTCATATATTTTTTTTACACATTTATAATGGAAGGTCAGTCAAAAGAAGCACGGTTAGCCCGTGTAAGAATTCATTACTTCATTATCCTCTTATTTAGAATTAATTGTGATGACTTCGATTTGTGCATAGTTTTTTAAAAATTCTTCAAAAAGAAAATTCACAAAATGCATCTGTTTAAGTTTGTCAAGAATTTATGGCTAAAACTTTACTTATCAATATTTAGTTCTTATTCTATAATAAAACTTTTTTAAGGCAATTAATAGTAGTATTCAATATATTTTATGCAACAAGTTTGAATTAGAGTTCCAACGCCTGACAGTTCAAACAAGTATAAAACCATAGTTGCTTATGTCAATATCAACAATTGTTACCACTGTGCGTTTTAATTGTCCTTTATCCTTTTTAACGAGTCTTTTTAATTTGTAGTTAATTGTACTAATGTAGTTACTACAATTACCTACAATTGCATATAACTACACATCTATACTACATATAACTACAATAACTACAAATTGTTGGAAGTCCAATGCTACATGTACTGTTGTAGTACATTTTGCGTTGTTATGTTTTCGGATTAAACTTCTTGTATTGAACAATGAAGAATAATGAATTGACGTTGCATAGAAATGCCATTTGTAGTTTTCAGCAACTCATACTATCCAATAGATACAAAAAAATACGTTATTGAGACATATTTTTCAACTGACTACGATTAACTACAAGTAACTACAATTAACTACAAAGTTCATATAACTACAAAAATTTGACTACATTTTAAAAGCACACTGGAAACACTGCATATAACCTTAACTACATTTACCTACATTTGACTATATTTTAAAAACTCACTGGAAACACTTCATATAACCTTAACTACATTTACCTACATTTGACTACATTTTAAAAACACACTGGAAACAGTGCATATAACCTTAACTACATTTGACTACATTTGACTACATTTTGCTTCATTACAGGCTTCATTTGCTTGTCCTCTTCCAACGCGATCATTCCCAGGGAGCAGAGAGTGGTTCCTTAAGCTTAGATTGATCAGGCGAGTCTATTATTGCTGAAGGACAGGAGCATTGGCAAGATGCCTCTATTACCACGTTTGTCTTCATTGCTTGGGCAACGCAATAGTCTTCTTCCTTGCCTGATTGTGCTTCCTCTATCAGCATTAGCGCTTCCTTTATTTCAATAACTGCCTTTCTTCCCTATGGTACGTACATTTGCGTTTTGAAATCCCACAGGCAGAAAACAAGAAACAACTCTCGTTAGAAAAGCCGATGTAACCAATAAATCTCATCCTAAATTAAAATAAATCTCGTTAGAAAAGCCGATGTGATGGTTGCAGACCTCTAGAAATATATTTGATGCTTCGTCCGATTCTGTATTTTGGACAATGTCAACAGCAACTTCCTGCATTATTATCATAAAATAACACAATCTCAACTAGCTCAAGAAATTAAAAGAATGATGGTGAAAGAATATATATATATATTGATAGTGAAATCAAACAAATTAAACTAGAGACTGGAGGTATTACTCGGGCGAGGTTAAGTTGACCTTGATTCAATGTCTTAGGCTCCATCTCAATGGAGCAGCAAAAGTTTGCCATGAATAAATCAAATTATTTGGTAGAAAATCAAAGATTAATTAGAAGCCATAAATATAGGCGTTATTTTAGGCTACACTTTATTAAGAATCTTTTTAGCCTTAATTATCTAGCATTAATTTAGGATGGAAAATCAGCAAATATTCCGTTTGGTATATATTATGTAACAAAAACATGGGATATGAGGGTAATAAACAAATAATGCACAATAATGGTAGTAAGGTTTGTTATATGGGATGTATAGGTAAAAATCCCTTATTTTTTTCCTTTGATGTCTTGGATATTCTATTGTTTTGTAAGCCCAATAAAATTCCCTTTTGAAGGTTCTTATACTATTCATAGTTTTGGCATTATTTAAAAGAAAACTTTCAGTTATGCTTATAATTCTAGGATATTTGACCAAATCTATTTTTAGTTCAATCAAATATTTAAAAAGGAAAACTAACTCAAAGTTTATTAAGTTAATTGAAGGTATGACTTTAGCTTTGGACACAAATTTTCTACCTATTTAAGGTAAAAATAAAGTTTGCATCGAAATATGTGCTTGAATTTTTTTTCTTTGGTAGTAACAGATTGCTTGGATTATGTAAATTATTTATACTAACAACATGCATATGGAATTTAAAACTCTATCTTTTTCATTTATGGACAATAAAAATTTTGTCGCTGTAACGTATTATTGAAGAATCAAATTCCATTTAATACCTAACCTTTTACTCCACATTTATTTCCTACTGATCTGTTTGTAAAAACCCGACAATAGGCAATTACCTCTCTAATTTTCACCACTCACATATTATAATATATTAGCAAAATCAAATTCTACGTACTTCCCACGTATTTTCGAACATAAAAGAAAATACTCTGCCGCCATCAAATAACACAAATGTCACGTAACGGAATAGACCCCGCATATCGAGAAACTAGGTCCCACATCCCATGGGGCGGCTATTTCTCATTAGTCAAATAGCTATAGACTGTGTCCCACCCACTCGCTTTTTCCTATTTAAATAGCCTTCTCCTTCTTCCATTTTCTCTATTCCCTACCTATTAGTTCATCAAATTTCAGCATAATTTGCCCAAAATTATTACTATTACAAAAATAACATAGGCGGAAAGCGTAAATGGCGCCGAAGCAACAGGGTGGCGCGGTAGCGGTGGAGGTTACGGCGGCGGTTGGAAAAGTGAACGAAATTTCAAAAGAGGTGCATTATAGGGGCGTAAGAAAGAGGCCATGGGGGAGGTATGCGGCGGAGATAAGAGATCCGGGGAAAAAGAGCCGGGTTTGGCTTGGGACTTTTGATACGGCGGAGGAAGCAGCTAAAGCCTACGATGCGGCGGCGAGAGAATTTCGCGGTGCAAAGGCGAAAACTAATTTTCCTCCGGAGGAAGAAGAGAACCTCAAAATCGCCCAAAACAATTTAGGCGTTAAGATGAATACAAATGTTAATGATAATAACAATCGTAGTCCGAGTCAGAGCAGTACCGTTGAGTCATCTAGCCGTGACGGTTTATCTCCTGCCGTTATGGTTGACTCATCTCCGTTAGATCTCAGCCTCGGCGTGAAATTCCCGTTCCAGAACAATCAGTTCCGTACTTCTCCGATTTCCGTCGGGTTCTCCGGCTGCGGATTCACCGGCGCAACTCCGGCTGTAAATCATCACATGTACTATCTGGAGACTCTGGCACGTGCGGGAGTGATAAATCTGGAAAACAACCGGCAAAGGAAGACGGTTGATTTCCTTGGCGGTAACGGCGGACATGGCGGCAGCGGAAGTGGGATCCAGAGTGAATCTGAGTCATCATCGGTGATTGATTTTATGCGTAACGATGTTAAACCGACTACCAGACCAGGTCTTAATCTGGACCTCAATTTTCCTCCACCAGAGAACGTGTGATAACGCCGGCGACGATGGTCGGAGATTTTGAAAGCATTGACTTTTCTTCTTCTTTTTAATTTAATTAGTGCAATTTCCTATTAATGTTTATTTAACAGAAAAGGAAAATGAAAAAAAAAGAGTACATAGAGTTAGGTGATAATTAGAAAACGGAAAAGCCACCGCCGACCTATGTGAATATCAATATGGCTGATCTCTACCTTTTTTGCAACAGAAACAAATCAATTGATTTTGATGGCTGTTGTTCAAAGATCATCCTATAATCTTGTCGCCGGTTTTTTAAGCTGGAAAAGTACTGCATAAATATTAGTAATTATTTTAGATAAATTTTATCCAATTTACAGTTAAAATATTCGCTTTTTTATTCATACTTTGCTTTTTTTTTACCCTTTTTTTTGTGGGGGTGTGTGACACGTGTGGTCCATTAGAGTGCGGACATGGCAGATACTGAGGAGGACAGAGTTATTTTTGAGCAATAATGGAGTCTGTGCCACGTGGGTGTTGTCTGCTCCCCTTTAGGTGGTTTGTTTTTATCTTTCAGCTAACGTAATAAATACGTTCTTTAAGCTAAACGAGTTAAGTATACGGATATTTGACCGTAGTAACGTAATAAATACATACTCTTACTTACTTCTTTTGATTAAGTAGGAAAAAAAAATTAAAATATTTCCCTTCGTAACAAACATATTTAACTCCTCTCTTTGTTTATTTTTTTCTTTAAGTGAAGAACTGTTAGCCTCACTAATGGATTAAACGATATTTGCCATTACATTTACTTGTTTCTTTACAAAGAGAAACCTACTGTTATAACAACGATTGGCTTTTACTATTATAAGTAAAAAGTTGTTACTACTATTATAATATAATATTATATTAAAAAATATTATTATAAAAGAGGTTTAATTGTATTTTATTAAATATCCAAAATCATTAAGTAGATATATAATTTATATTATACTTGCGATTATTTCTAATTTTAATTTCTATGAGTAAAAATTACTTTCAGGAAATGATCATACACTTGGATAACTTTTGGGAAATCCGTGTCATTTTAATTCAAATGCTTGAATGGAGTATAATTGAAAGTACTCCAGTACTATTTCTTAGTCATTAATATCTGATGGTATTGTATTACAGTTGTTTTGCAGTTTAGATTAATTTGTTAGCCGAATGAGTTGGTACTGGAAATATAAGAAATGAATTTTTTAATGTATTTGAGGGAAATATTCACGATAAGTGATCAATTTAATTATTTATTTTTGATACGGCGGAGGAAGCAGCTAAAGCCTACGATGCGGCGGCGACAGAATTTCGCGGTGCAAAGGCAAAAACTAATTTTCCTCCGCAGGAAGAAGAGAACCTCAAAATCGCCCAAAACAATTTAGGCGTTAAGATGATTACGAATGTTAATGATAATAACAATCGTAGTCCTAGTCAGAGCAGTACCGTTGAGTCATCTAGCCGTGACGGGTTATCTCCTGCCGTTATGGTTGACTCATCTCCGTTTGATCTCAGCCTCGGCGTGAAATTCCCGTTCCAGAACAATCAGTTCCGTCCTTCTCCGATTTCCGTCGGGTTCTTCGGCTGCGGATTCACCGGCGCAACTCCGGCTGTAAATCATCACATGTACTATCTGGAGGCTCTGGCACGTGCGGGAGTGATAAATCTGGAAAACAACCAGTAAATATTTAATTAAAAATGGTTTAGTCAAACATTCTATCCGATCCAAAATAAGTAGTTTTTTAGTTTTTTTTTTAAAATATAAAATAAGTGATTTTTTCAGATTTCAAGAATGAATTAAGTATGTTTTCTCTGTATTGTCGTTGGAATAGATAGTGTTGTAATATGTGTTAAAACTGTTTATGTGACATAGTAAAGGTTAATATGGTTAATTTTATTACTAATTAATGTTAAAAGATAAATTTTTTAATTTGTACGAAAATATTCAAAAAATTACTTATTTTAGATCGGATGGAGTATTTAATTAAGGATAATTTAGTCATATTAGATATTTTTATATAAAAGTTAATATTTTTAATGTGCATTGTAAAAGTAAATTAGTCATTTATTGTGAACCAGATAGAATAATTAAGGGGCATTTAGTGCCGATTAAAAGAAAACAAACGAAGGTAATTTGAGAAACTCGAAGGGGTAAATTGCAATTTACTAGTCATGCTTACAGTGTAATCTTAGCTGTCTGTTGGTGGATCCCCGACATAAATAGTGGTCTTAGCCGTAGAATCTCTTTCTGAGCAAAGCAAACAGATAAAGCATATCATTAAAACGACGTTAATGCGAATCAGAGCAATTACAGCTAATCTAATCTTAATATAAATGTAAATAAAAATTAAAACTGTATTTAAGCCACTAGTATATTTAGAACATTAATTTTTCTTTTTGGGGGATTGGTGGGTAGGGAGGGTGGTTCGGCTGGGTTGTTGTCTGTGTAAGCCCATGGAGACTGGAGTAGGTGGCAGATTGCAGATAATGAGATATTTCCGCACTTCCCATTTAATGTGATTGCATTTTCTTTTAATTATCTAAAATCATAAAAACTTATATATTTAAAATTTCGCGTCTCGTCTTAATAATGTTATACCATATTATAATTATTAAAATATTTATTTTATGACATATTTTAAACTATAAATTTCAAAAGCCTTTCTGTTTTACTGTTTATTCCCTTCAAATATTAACTTAAAAAATGCGTTGGATAAAGTATGTAGGTATCTAAGTGCGGTATTTTATTTTTTTTACATTCGATCCAAACACATATTAAACGCCATTAAAAAGAAAAATAGGTTGCTTGACGAATTATCTAATACCCCTCCGTCCATATTTTTATTTTGCATGCCCTTAAGGAATCATAAATAAGTAAGTGATTTTTGATTAATATACCCTTATCTATATGAATAAATGTGCGCTCCATTAAATATTTACCTTCAAGAACAATTAATATTATAGAAAAAATTGAAAAGAATTAATTAATTATATTTTAATTTTATAAAATATGGCTTTTTCGTTACTGTATATCGTTTTTAGTATTATCGGAACTTTGCCTTTTTTGTGTCGAAGATTTATTAAAAACGTCATTTCAATCTTCACAAGGTAAGGGTAAGATTTGTATATATATATATATATATATATATATATATATATATACTCCTTGTATTATACTGTTGGAGTTATTGGACCATCTGAACAGCCCAGTCAGAGTAGCAGCATCTGCAAAACAGGCCCAAGTTGCAAATAATATCTGTTATTTAATTACTGGCCCAATGGCCCAATATGTGTACAAATATTATAATAGATATTGTGCATATACGTAGGGGATTCAGGAAGTTTCTAGGTACCTGTATCATTTTATTGAAGAACAGAAAATGAAAAATTCATCGGTTCTTCTCTCTCTCTTTCATTTGAAAACTGATGTGTTCATCAAAGGAGTTCGATAATTTTGACATGGTATTAGAGCGGGATTACGACTCCGATCGTCACGGGCTACGTCGCAATGTTACCCTCACTGGGTTTCGTCAAAGTTTCTGTCTTCTCTGGCAAATCTAGGTTTTTTCTCTTTCTCTCTGTTTTATCTGGTTATTATTCAATAATCGTTGATTTTTTCAGAGTCTTTTTGAGTCTCACACTTCTCCTCATCGGTTCAAACATAGGATTAATTCGTTTCCTGAAGTTCTTGTGTATCTAGGAACAGTTAGGGTTTCCATCTTACAAGTTACAAGTCTATTAGTCAAAAATGGTTAATGTTGGTGATACCTCTGAGTCTAGGACTGATAATGTTATCATTGACCCCTCGAATCCTTTGTTTCTCTTGTCTTCTGATGTCCCGAGAATATCTCTAGTAAGCAATCATTTTTCAGGGATTAGTTTTGGGGGATGGAGACGTAATATAATCGTCTCCCTATCCGCTAGAATAAGATAGGCTTCATTGATGGAACCATTCCCAAACCTCCAGAAAACTCTCCTTAGTTTAGATAATGGGATAGGTGCAACAACATGGTTATCTCATGGCTTACTAATTCCCTTGCCCCGGAGATAGCCGAGAGTGTTCAGTATTCCGACACTGCTAAAAGCATCTGGAATCAGCTTAACAGTAGATATGGGACTGTGAATGAGACCAGGATATTTGAGATTAAACAGGAGTTGGCATCAACTAACCAAGGGTCTTTGGATATAGCATCCTATTTCAACAAGTTAAAGAAACTATGGGATGAGCTAGGTTTCATACGAGCATCCCGTGGTAGTACTTGCACATGCAATGCCAGATCTGAGCTTCAAAAGGAGGATGATGAAAATAAATTGCATCAGTTTTTTATGGGGCTCAATGACATATATGTGAGAGTCAGAAGCAACATTCTCATGTTACAGCCTCCACCAACTCTAGATTGTGCATACAACATTTTACTCCAAGATGAGTGACAGAGACAAGTTTCATCACCTTCCCAATTTCATCATGATTCGAGTGCCTTCAATACTCATCTCAGCCACAGATCCCCTCCTATCACAAAGTTTCCTCCTTCCACAGCTGGGTACCTTAAGCAGTTTAATCAGAGACTCAACTTTGACATCAACAGGGCAAACTTAGTGTGTATGTATTGTAAGAAACCTGGTCACCTCATCGACAAGTGCTACAAACTCCACGGTTTTCCATCAGACTTCAAATTCACAAAAGGTGTTCCATCAGATTTCAAATTCACAAAAGGAAGGAGGAGTGCATCTCATGTTGAAGTGCAGGGAAGTCTAAACTCTGCTGAAAAGCAGACCAATATTGCCAATGATCAGGGGGCTTCTGAATCAGAGTCTGTCATACCTGGCTTAACCAAAGATCAGTACTCACAGCCTATACTGTTACTACATCAGACACAAATTTTGGAGTCTCAGCAGCAGTCAAGTCTTATGGCATCAGCCAATTTTGCTGGTAACTTTTCTTCAACCACTCACTTAAAAAATGTATCTTATAGGGCTTGCATGCTAACTGCATTTGGATTATAGTCTCTGGTGCCACTGATCATATGACCTCTAATAAAGACCTTCTGTTTGACATTAAACCCTTAGTTATACCATATCTAGTTACCTTACCCAAAGGTTATAAGGTTAAGGTAACATGTACTGGCTCAATACAATTCTTTTCCTTCACTCTACATCATGTACTTTACATTCCCAACTTTCACTACAATCTCATCTCTGTGTCTAAACTTGTGTTCCAGTTAAATTCTATTGTCCTATTTACTAAATTCTCTTATTTGATACAGGCCCCTTCTCTGAAGAGGCCACTGGAGGTTGGTAAATTGGATGATGGTCTCTATAGGCTTGTGCAATCTTCCTCTCTTCAATCTCTTGATCATTGTAAATACCAGTCTCCATTAACTGTTGATTCTATTCCTTCTTCTCATTGTACATATCATTTTGAATCTAATAAAATGGAGATTTTATGGCACGATAGACTAGGGCACATACCTTTTGTTATAATGAAAGATATGTCTTCTATACCTTGTACTTTTTCATCTAAGCAGCCTTTCCTCTGTCATGTCTGCCCTTTAGCCAGGCAATCTAGACTACCATTTCTTGATAGTTCCATTAAAACAACACATGCCTTTCAACTAATCCATGTTGACACATGGGGTCCCTATGCCACTCCTACTCATAATGGGTGCAGATACTTTCTCACAATTGTTGATGACTTTACCAGAGCTACTTGGACCCACCTTATGGGGTCCAAGAGCAATGCCTTTCCCCTTATCAAAGCTTTCATTGCCATGATTAAAACTCAATTTCAGTCTATGATACAGACCATTAGGAGTGATAATGCCTTTGAACTTGGCTCTAGTAGTTCTGGCAGCAATTTCTTTGCTGAAAATGGCATACTGCATCAAACTTCTTGCTCCCACACACCACAACAAAATGGTGTAGTTGAGAGAAAGCATAGATATCTGCTAGAAACCTCAAGGGCCCTACTTTTCCATTCACAGCTACCTATCCGATTCTGGGGTGACTGTGTGCTCACTGCCACCTACCTCATTAATAGATTTCCCTCCAAAATTCTTCACAATAAATCCCCCTTTGAGTTGCTGTTTGGACAGCTTCCATCATATAACCATCTTAAAACTTTTGGTTGCCTTTGTTTTGCTTCAGTCCCTAAACAGAACAGGGACAAATTTCAACCCAGAGCAGATCCATGTGTTTTTCTGGGATATCCATTGGGTAAAAAGGGTTACAAACTATATAACTTGAAGTCCAAACTTACTATGATCTCCAGGGATGTAAATTTTCATGAGGATGTATTTCCTTTTGCTTCTCGAGGGCACTCTTCCCATAGTCCCTTTCCCTTCCTTCCCCTTCTTCTGCCTGGGTTCCTCCTGTTGATGACTTTCCATCTACTCCTTCTTCATCCATCTCCCAGCCTCATCTTGCCTCCGCTTCTCCTTCCTCTTCCCAATCACACAATCCTTTAGTGCCTGCCTCCTCTATTCCCAGAAGATCCACTAGGACACATGTTCATCCTGCTCACCTTCAGCAGTATGTCTGCACTCTCCCTCCCTCTATCTCTATCCCCAGCTCTTCTTCCACTTGTCTTCACAGTTTAGTTAGCTCTACAGAGGCTAAGCCTAACTCTTATAAGCAGGCTGCCTCTATTCCTTCTTGGCAGGAGGCCATGGCCAAGGAATTTGCTGCTTTGGAGGCAAATCACACCTGGTCACTGGTTCCCCTTCCCCCTGGCAAGAAGCCCATTGGTTGCAAATGGGTTTATAAGATTAAATATAGGGCTGATGGGTCTGTGGAGAGGCACAAGGCTAGGCTGGTTGTTAGGGGTGACACCCAGGTTGAGGGGGTAGACTTTAATGAGACTTTCTCTCCTGTTGTTAAGTTTTCCACTATAAAATCCCTCATTGTTGTGGCTGTCAAACAGCACTGGTCCCTTTTTCAACTTGATGTCAATACTGCCTTCTTACATGGTGACTTAACTGAGGAAGTCTATATGAAATTGCCTCCCGGTTTGGAGGTCACCTGTGCTTCTTCTTGTTCTTCTCCTTTGTTCTGTCTTCTTCAGAAATCTTTGTATGGTTTAAGGCAAGCTTCCAGGCAATGGTATGCCAAGCTGTCCCAGGCCTTGTGTTCTAAGGGTTTTTCTTCTTCTCTCAATGATTATTCTCTTTTCCTTAAGAAATCTGGCTTTTCTATTGTCTTGTTGGCTGTATATGTTGATGACATCATTCTTGCTGGTAATAATTTGGAGGAGATCACTGCATCGAAAACCTTTCTGGATCATGAGTTTAAAATCAAGGACATAGGGGTGCTCAACTATTTTTTGGGTATTGAGGTCTCTTATCTTCCTACTGGGCTTCTTCTCCACCAGAAAAAATTCATCACTGACCTCCTCATGGCCTATCACTGTTACTTGCCCTCTTGACCTCTCTATTAAACTCAAACTGGATTTAGGGGATCCTCTTCCCTCTCCTGAAACCTATAGATGCCTAGTGGGGAAACTCAATTTCCTCACCCACACCAGACCTGACTTAGACTTTGCTGTCCAGCATTTAAGTCAGTTCCTCCAGAAGCCTACATCCTCCCATATGCTTGCTGCTCTGCATACCCTAAGATATCTCAGAGGCACCTCTGACCTTGGCATCTTTCTCAGCAACACTCCTGACCTCTCTCTATCTGCTTACTGTGATAGTGACTGGGCATCCTGCCCAGACACCAGAAGATCTGTGTCTGGCTTTTGTGTTCTGCTTGGTGACTCCCTTATTGGTTGGAAGGCTAAGAAGCAGCCTGTAGTGTCCCTCTCTTCTGCTGAGGCTGAGTATAAAGCCGTCAACAAGATTGTAGGTGAGCTCTCCTGGTTCATTCGTTTATTGTCTGATTTTGGTGTTGCTGTTACCTCTCCTGTCCCATTTTATTGTGATAATCAGGCAGCCCTTCACATTGCCAAGAATCCTGTGTTTCATGAACGGACCAAACACATTGAGGTGGATTGTCATTTCATCATAGGCAAGCTTCATGAAGGGCTTATTACCTTGCACCATGTCCCCACAATTTCTCATCCTGCTGATATATTTACCAAGCCCCTTACTGGCATTTTGCATCACTCTATTTTGCACAAGTTGGGAGTTCAGTCACCCTCCAACTTGCAGGGGTTGTTGGAGTTATTGGGCCATCTGGACAGCCCAGTCAGAGTAGCAGCATTTGCAAATCAGGCCCAAGTTGTAAATAATATCTGTTATTTAATTACTGGTCCAATGGCCCAATATGTGTACAAATATTGTAATAGATATTGTGTATATACGTATGGGATTCAGGAAGCTTCTAGGTACTTGTTTCATTTTATTGAAGAACAGAAAATGAAAACTTATCGGTTCTTCTCTCTCTTTCATCTGAAAACTGATGTGTTCATCAATGGAGTTCGATAATTTTGACATATACTTATAAAATTATATTGAAATTATTATTATTATGATTGATCCTGTAAATTGATATAGTATTTTGGGATAAACTTATATAGCAATCTTGACAAAAATATTGGCTTAAGGAAGTACAATATTTCTTTAAAAAAAGTACTCCCTTTAATTATTAAAAAACTCTTTAATTTTTTCAGAGTTTTATATATATTTTATAATTTACGTATTTTATAACAATTATTAATAAGGAGAAAATGTTGACAGCGGATAGGGGAAAGGGCCCGTGTGGACGCGGACATAAGAAGTGAAGAGAAAGCGCGGCTGCCGCTTTACGTGGGGCCCTGTCATTTTGTTGTCACAAGGCAAAGCCGTCCCACGAGATTCTCCTTTTATTTCTGATTTCTCGTGTCATTTTAGTAGACTTTCAATTATACTATTTAAATTTAATATTTTATTCCTTTTTTTGCCCGATAAGTCCAAGACTTCATACTCCTTTTCCCTAGCAAGTTGTTTATTAGCACGTCTTACTCAACATAAAATACGCTACTACAAAAAAACAAAAAAAAAGTAGAAAGTTTTCTCTAACAACAACATACTCAACTTAATCTACATGTGAAATTTAGAAAATAGAGTATTTAAGCAGATTTTATTTTATTTTATTCAGTTAGAAAAATTATTTTAAATATTATCGGCTCAGAAAAATATAGTCATAACAATTTAGAAAAAAATAAAGTAATAATAATAAAAATATAATATTAAAATCGAAGCAAAAGCAGCATTAGGTAATAATGAAATATTAAAAAAGAAAAAACAAGAATAGTAATAAAATCATTGGTACAGAAAGAAAATATGTTCAACTAGTTATTAACTTTCTACCTTAATTCTAAACCTTTATATCCTTCTAACAAATATCATGTCAAAAAATTTCTTAACAAGTTATGAATAAAATATCAGAAAGATAATAATAAACCAAGACGATCGCATAGTTATTGCAGTAGAAAAACTAATTATAGATTTCGTTTTGCTTTAAAAACAAAGTTTTTGTTAAACTAATTCTGGTTTCCTAGCAATCTATTACGTGCCGCAGTTTTTAATGACTTTTTGGAACGATGAATTCCATTTACATTATTTGATGGCAGTGGTGGGGACATGATTTATATAAGGGAGTATTAAATTATAAGAAATATATAATTAAAAATAAAATTTACGACCTTATGTAACTTTTGATACTTTTTAATCATTGCATTAAGAATTTATCTTGTATCTAGGGTTGTCAACCTTTGGTATATATTTAAAAAAAATTGAAAAGACTTATTTATACAGTATTATATTTCGGCGAAGGGGTATCGGTTCACCCCTCGGACTAGGGTAGCTCTGCCCCTGTTTGATAGTTCTTGCATCACAAAAAAGGTGGACTTGCATGGAGCTTGGGATTATCACTACTGTATTGCTTGTATTGGTTGCATCTTTTGCTAGTAGATGCGCCACTTGGTTCCCTTCACGAAAATTATATCGAAAGATTAGGTGCTTCTACTACATCATCAATAATCTGCATGCATGAACAATGTTAGATAAGACAATGTAGTCGTGGTGAATTGCTTTGATTGCTTTCGTTGAGTCTGTATCTACCTCGAGTGAGGATAGTTTGAATTTTGTTGCTATTTTAAGGCCTTCATGAATTGCATGTAGTTCAGCATGAAGGGGTGAAATTGCATAATTTACTTTTTGGTATCCCATTATCAAGTCAGTTAAGTGGTTTCTAAATACACACCCTAGGCAAGATTTATTATTACTTATTTGGAAGGCTCTATCCATATTAAGTTTGTACCAATGTTGTCATGGAGGGTGCCACTTATGTTGATATGAATTTTGTTTTGTGTTGTAGCACCTATCGAATTAAGGTAGTATATTCTATACCATGGTTCTATTATCATTTAGGTGAGATGGATAATTCATGTTGTTATACTATTATTATTTCTAATAATTCTAATACCCTATAGTAAAAAGGAAAGTAAGTAAGTGATTGACTCCAACCCTGCATCACTATATAATGGTGAGGAGTGGTCGATGTAGCTTTTATCCGAAATGTTGGGATCAATATTCACTGGGAGTTAATATTAGTTTGGATTTGGGTTTCTATCTAATCTAGCTATACGTGTTGCTTTTAATTGCACTTCTAACCATGCTTCGATTTGTTTCTATTCTACTTTTAATGCTATTGATTACGGAAAATAAACTATGTAAAATGTTTTTGTAAGAGTTTTCTCAATTGATAAAAAGCACTAGGTAAGTGACTTACACATAGGCGAGTATCTAATGGGATATAGAATTTAGGACAACTACTCACTCTCTGGGTTATGTTTGAGGTCATGATATAACCTTTACACATAATTACTCACTCGATACCTCTTAGTAATTTGAGTGACTTTTCCCTAATTGGTTTTCTCAAAGCTGATTGGTTGTTCAAACAATGCAAGTAAAACTGACTCAAGTCGGGTATTACTATCTCTAGATTTAACCTTTTAATTAGGGCTATCAATCTCTTGAATGAACCCCAATTACTTGTTAGCCTAATTTTCCTAAATTCAGTCCCTCTTTCTCAAGAAAAGTCTAAGTCATAAAGGAACGAATCAGCGTTTAACTACCAATTCTACAATTAAAGCATTAATCAAGCTAAATATCACAAACCCATAAATAATTAAGCCCTAAAATTCAAGACCCATTAAATACCCACACTAAGGTTGGGTCACAACCCTAGCTAATGGATTTAGCTACTCATAATCAAGGTAGAAATCAAAGATAAAGATGAAATATAAGCCATAAAAGTTGATTACAAGAATAAAATCTAAGAATATAAGCTAAAGCTGCTCCAAAATTACTCTAAATGGTAAAGTACGGTTGTTCACGAGACCACTGATGGAAAAGATGACCTAAAAATATGAAAAATATCTATGTATACACAACTGAAATTACTGGACAAAAATACCCCTAAGGGGGTTTCGCTGTCAGCTAAATAATGGGCGCCTCAGCACATGGAACTTTCGCAGCCGTGCAGAAATAAGCATAAACCGCTTTTTCAATTTTTGACTGCGACTGTGCTACATTTCGCTGACAGTGTAATTCTACCACATTAGCGCTGGCTTCTATCGCGGTCGCAAAAGACTTTCGCGGATCGAGTTCCTCATTATGCTCATATGGCAAGGTCTCTAATTTTCTATCTCGCCCTCAGCGAAATTTGCACCACGTCCGTGCGTGGTAACTTCCCAGCCGCATAATTTAGAGGTGGTCAGTGGCAGTTTTAGCACCTGACTGCAACTTCTCTGAACATCACTTTCGACATAGCACTTTTTTAATTGCCTCAGCGGAGTATCATACGCGTACGCATAATAGTAGTGCTAATAGCTCTCCGGCTCCATTCTTTGGGCTTATGCAAGTTCGACTCCTTTATGAGTTCATTTTGACTTTTTTACCTCATTTTGACCAAAACCTGCAAGTAAGCAACTTAAATTAGTTTTGGGAATACTTTTACACATTTTTTATTCAAAACCGAAGCAAAAGAGTGTGTAAGATAGGGTAAAATCCACATTTATCAATTTCCCCAAACTTAAACTTTTGTCTGCCCTCAAGCAAACAAAGTAATTCCCACCTCCACAAGACAAAAGAAAGGAACATATCAATTGTCCTAAGGTGACTTCATCAAGCATCAATTGGGACTAACAATATCCCTCAACACAAATTCATTATAAATAACACACAACCATTTTAGTACCATAGTTCTAGTGCGACTCAAAAGCATAAAAAATGACTAAATTCACCAAGAAAACTCGCTCTATTATGTAGGTCATTGTGGAATCCAAACTCTTTCTCCTCTACTCTCCATAAGCGAATCTCACTTAAGAGTCGAAGCACTCAAAATAAGAATTGTGAAGAAGCACACTCATCTCTCACAAGGAAATGTCACAAGTCTGGCTCCAAGTATCATAAGCTTGCCCCTTAAGTGAATTACCACTAATGTAAGTTCACTCAACTTGAAATAATATTGGGCTTTTGCTGGAATGTAATGAAGACTTTTGGTTCAAGGTAGGATATATCGGTCTATAAAAGTTTCACCTTTTCTTAAGAACTTCATTTTCTCATTTTGGCTCAAATTTTTTTGACTCTTTGAGTCATTTTCTCCTTCCTTAAGGGATTAGAGAGACACACGATCACTCCTTTTTGGGCATGATTATTGTTCTCCTTTCTAATCATTCCAAGCCTTTCATCATTGCTTTCATCCTTTCATTTTCTTTATGTTATTCACTTTCTTTTTGACCTTTTTGGCTTTTTTTTTTGCTTTCCCTTTTCTTCATTTTGTACCTTTTATCACTTTTGCATTCCTCGTCTCTCCCTCAAACTTATATTTTTCCAATTGTGCTAAGAAAAGATCGGGTGCCAAGAGAGGATCAGTTTAAACGGATAAAGGCTTGTATCACGGATATTGAAAGAACAAGGGCTTCGGCTCAATGGGGTTGACTATGGATATCATGTTTGGTGGGCTATGGATGCTTTTAAGTTTCAACTTGGATCAAGGAGAGTCCATATTTATTTTTCAAGTGGAGCTACACTTAAAATTTCTCCAAAACAAACATTCAGGGCAAGTTCTAGACTTATTGGCACGAGACTTGGACTTGTAAATCAATACTTCACCTCACAAACTGTTGGTTTGCTAAAGAGAATAGATTCAAGGGCCCAAAACAACCATAGCTAAGATTGAGAAACACAAATGGCTCCGAAAAAACTACTCGATGATTGTTTAGTCAATACAAGAGTCTAAAGGTCACAACTAGCACAATTCTTTGCAAATCAACTTGTTTCTAACCATAAGGTCAAAGGTAAATATGTTAGGCCCAACTGAAGATTTTCCTAAGACACTTTTATTCTTTACTATTATTTACACAAAAACATAAAACATAAAGAAAATGGACTCAAACCCTTAAAAGATTGTCATGGCATCCATCATCAGGAAAAGACACCTAATTCACACAAATTTTACCTTTGGAAAGAACCGTGGAGTTAAAAAAATCAAAGGCTTATTGATCACAAAAACTTGCAAAAGTAAGAAGCTAAATATTGAAAAAGAAACTACCAAATGAAATAAGAAGCTATGCTACAAAGAAAACTTGCAAAAGAAGTCATACAGTAAAATACGGAAAGTAACCTGAACATGTACAATAGGGTATTGGAACGAATATACATAAAAGGAGAATGAATATATACATATAAAGGTAACTTTATATACATACAAAAAGTAAAAAAGTACGAAAATAAAGTATGATAAGTAGAAAATAAAGAAAAGAAATAGTATCAAGGTTATTATATACCAATTTTAAAAATCATCATCAAAATAACCCCCCCCCCCCCTCACATACACACACAAAAAAAAAATTAGCATTGTACTTAATACAATCATAAAAAATAGAATACGAGAAAGGGATAGAGTAAAGAAAACTCCCCATGATGCCTCTATCTGCATGGGGTCACTGGCTGGGTCCTATGGCTGGCCTGAGTCACCTACCTCGGGATCATCCAGCTCAATCCAAATCCACAGTCTGGGAGATCATCATTCTTCTCATGGACTCTCTGTCATCTTACTGCTCTGGTGTCGGTGCTGCTTGAGCTTCTAGAACTGGCTCTGCTAAGAGTAAGTCCAATGGGATATATCCAGCTGATCTAATCTTCTAAACCTCCTTGCTTGGCATCTTTACTTACTCCTTTGAGACTCGAGTATTTTTCATATTCTTTGTTTGTTTGCCCAATTCCTTGATTGCTTTTCCTTGAGAATCCAAAGTGGCCATGATAAGCTTTTGGTTGTCCAGGAGCTTCTTCTGGTTGTCTAGAAGATCCTTTAGCGATTCCTTCACTGAAGCAGGCACCTGAGTCTGTGCTGGAGATGATTGAGCTGCTACTGCCCTGGATAAGACAGACACATTTGATGTAGCTGCCTGCATCTAGTTGTTGATACTGGATAAAGTCTAATTAACCCGCAGTATAGTCAGAGGGTATGCTGATGAAGAAGGTACTTGAGAAGGCATAGAAGCAGATGGTCTGGAGGGAGGATGTGGCATGGCAGTGGAAGGTTTAGAACCAATGGCCACCATTACTTGGCCCTTCAAACTAGCCAGTGAAAGTGGTGGCTTTGACCTCGGACTTGGGGTTCCTGGACCCTGAAGTCGTTACCAGGAAAATGACCTCATTGGTTTCATTTTGGTGTCAAAGTCACTTCCTTCCACTTCCTGATCCTCTAGGTACATGGTGAGGAGGTTCGGGAAAGGATATGAGCTTTCATCCTTGCCAACCACTCCAGTAATCACCTTGGCCATAATATTCCCAACGTTGATCGAGTACCCCACCATGATAGCCCCACAATAATAGCTTTGGATACCGTCATATTATTGTCATGTGTAGTAGGGTCTAGCCAGCTGCACACAAAAGTTTTCCACCCCTTCGCTTTGAAGCTCATAGTATTCCTATAGATCAGGACCCCAGGTGTCAGCCAAGCTGGAGTAGTCCCAGGAAGAGCAATCACCGTTGTAAGCCAAGGGCAGGCTAACTCATCCATAGCCACCCTCTCTAAATATAGGAACTTATCCTCATCATTGAACCCAGTATAGTCATTTAAAGTCTTTCCATGAAACTTAATCTTCCTATTGCGGACTTTGGTAAAAAATGTGCCCTTTTTAATGTGGGCGACATTAGCGTAGAATTTTAACCAAATGTTCATTGGCATCCGGTAGGTTGCTGGTGAAGAACTTCAGCCTCACTCTCTCAGTGAAGTGCCTCTTGACATTAGGGTTGTGGGTTAGTAGATCCTACTCAATGAAGACCCTCTCAAGTGTAAGTGACCTATGAGGCAACCACTCCCAAAACTTTTGGTAAGCTTTCTCACTCACAAATCGTTATTTCCATACCACAGGATTCCTTGATCTCTCCGACCCTCATGTATGTCATCGGGGATCTCAACATCAACATCAATAGGATCCGTTGGTTAGGCCAAAGGTGTGGCAGGTAGAAAAGCTGATGTTGAAGCCTTACTACTATCCTCTGAGCCATCAGACGACTCATAAGAAGCAGGGGGTGTAGTCTCGTCCTGGGATTGGAATTTCCCTTGAAAGTATGGAACATGGGTGGTAGCAAGTCTCCTTCTGAAACTTCCCGGGAAGGCACATACTCACTTTCTTTATAATGGGATGCGGCTTTGTCTGCAACTTCAATAGTTTACTGCAGCTTCTTTATAGATTTCTGAACGCTAGTAGTAACTTGGTCCTTCCCTATCTTCCTTTTTCCCCTGCCTCGGGAGAATTCAACCCTCCCTTTTGTTTATTACATGCACCTCTAGATCAGGACATTGTCTGCATACACAATCAGTGAAAGCTCATTAGTATTGTTGCTAAAAGAATCATCAAAGGAAAGTAGATGAATAGTTAACAGTATTTCTAACAGCAAAGGTCCACTAGGGGGAGCGATTGTGGAATGTGCATCACGGTCCGTGTAAAAAGGAATGTGACCGCAAAATACTAGGGATTAGACTACTTGATCTCTAAAGTTGAGGTACCGCTGACAGGTAAAAAAGGGGCACGACTGCGAAAGTTGTACCGCTATCCGCGAAAAAAGAACACAGTCACAAACCCAACTTAGCATGGCCACGTAAACAAGCCTCTGACCATGGAAATTCTATCGTTGAATGCGAAAATCCAAATCAATTTAAACGTAATACTGCATATGAACACTGACCGCAGAAATAAGGTCGCAGCCGCGGAATTCAAAAAGAACGGGCACTCTATGGTTTTCGCTAGCATACAAATTAGGCAATTAGGTGGTAAAATGAACAATCCTATCCTTAATTAGCCACGTATAACAAGTACCCACATGAATTTTTATCATTAATTCCTAGATTATGTGGATTAATCAAACCCTAATTAAAAAGAAAAAGTAAAAAATAAAATAAAAGAAAAGTAAAAATATAAAAGCAATGCGATGATTCGAGCATACCAGTTGTTTGATTGTGTGTTAGAAACTAATTTCTGATTAGTGCTATGATATTGGGATCAGATTATAGGACGATGAATAGTAGGCTATTTCTTGTGAGAGTGAAATGTGCGAAAAGGGTAAAAGGAAGAGGGCCCTCCTATTTATACTAAAACCCTGAGGGCCCACACCGACCTACCTAGCGCAGCAGCAGAATTCCAACGCGGTCCATGCTTTTGGCCGTTTTGAAGAGTTGCAGTTTTTATGATGCCGCTGAGAGCGGAAATGTGGGCGCGGCCACAATACAAGGTCCGCTGACCGTGAAAATGCCAGCTCGAACGCGGTTGAAACTTCATAGAGGTCACATTTTGGACTTTTCAAGTCTGCGTCTGCTACAGAATCACGTCCCCGCAAAAAATCTTGCACAGACCGCGGAATTTTGAGTGCAGTCAGCGGTCCAATTACATACTTAGCCAAATTTTCCAGTATTAGTCTTACACTGCATGAAAAATTCCTACACAAGTCTCACAACCAGTAAGTCCAAAACAAATCCTACACTAAAAAGAAAATCAAAAAGAAGGAAAAAGAAATGCATGGGTTGCCTCCCAAGAAGCACCTGATTTAACATCTCGGCACGACGCGTGTCACCATCATCATTTGAAGTTGATCAAGGCCACCATGTGGCTGTCATCAAATTTTCCCAAATAGTGTTCGACTCAATGCACATTAACTCTGAAAACTTTAATATTTTTATTCTTCAAATCAAAAGCAGCAAATGGAGTTACATGTACCACCTCAAAATGGCCACTTCATTCTGACTTGAGATTTTCCAGAAACAGTTGTAACTGAGAGTTGAATAAAAGAACCAAGTCACCCTCCTTGAATTCCTTGCTTTTGGATATTTTTCATATAAGTACTACATCTTGTCATTTAGGTGAGGCGGATAATTCATGTTGTTATATTATTCTTATTTCTAATAATTAAGATACCCCATAGTAAAAAGGGAAGTAAGTAAGTGATCGACTCCAACCCTGCACCACTATATAATGGCGAGGAGTGATCAATGCAGCTTTACCCGAAATGTTAGGATCAATATTCACAAGGAGTTAATATTAGTTGGGAGTTGGGTTTCTATCTAATCTAGCTACGCGTGTTGCTTTAATTGCACTTTTAACCATGCTTGGATTTGTTTCTATTCTACTTTTAATGCTATTGATTACTGAAAATAATATATGTACAATATTTTTGTGAGAGTTTTCTAAATTGATAAAAAGCACTAAGTAAGTGACTTACACATAGGCGGGTATCTAATGGGGTCTAGATTTTAGGACAATTACTCACGCCCTAAGCTATATTTGAGGTCATGATATAACCTTTACACATAATTACTCACTCTATATCTCTCGGTAGTTTGAGTGACTTTGCCCTAATAAACTTAATGTGAGTAAAATTGGCTTAAGTTGGGTATTAGGATCTCTAGGTTTAACCCTTTAATTGGTTCAATTATTTGATTCTCTATCTCCCCCTCAGCGGAATCTGCATCGGCAGTGTTAGCACTTGGCCGTAGCTTCTCTAAACAACACTTTCGCTGCAACATATTTTTTATCGCCTCAGTAGAGTATCATACGCGTCCGCGTAATAGTAGTGCTGAAAACAGTCCAGTTCCATTCTTTGGGCTTGTGCGAGTTCGACTCTTTTATGAGTTTATTTTGGCTTCTTTATCTCATTCTGACCAAAACGTACAAGTAAGCACCTTATTAGTTTTCATGAATGCTTTTACACATTTTTTAATCTAAAATCTAAGTAAAAAAGAGAATAAGACAGGCTAAAATCCATAGCTATCAGTCTGCCCAAGTGATATTGAGAAATTGGTGGCTGTTGTTTAGGTCTTTTAAATTAAGGAGCTAATAGTTGTTTTTATTGACTGTGGGGGTATTGATACCTAGGGACCTCCATATGTTTAAAACAATTGAGCATTCGAGGAAGATATGGTTGATTGTTTTTCCTGCTTTCAGCATATAAGTCATTGAGGATCAGTATTATACCGATATGATGGAGATAGAATCGAAAAGGAAGCCTATTATGGAGGCATTGCCAAATAACATATTTGATCTTATTAGGGCAATATAATTTCTATATCCTATTGAAGTTTTATGTTCTAAGCCAATTGTTTATTAGGTGATCGCAAGATTTTGTGTTGAATATGCCATTGTTATTTATACTCCATAAAAGTTTGTCGTAGTTATTGTTGCTTAGAGGCTGCGGTAATGCCTTTATGTTGTTTGTAATAGAGGTCGGAAAATTAAATAAAATTTTTGAGAAGTTCCATTTTCCATTATCAATAAGGTCTTTTATTGTAAGATTTACTTCATTTTTTCTTAAAAGGATCTTCTAACAATTCCTTAATGATGGTAAAAGAGGGATCCAACGAGTGTCGCAAATATTTAATTTTAAGTTTTGGCATGAAAGCCAGAGGATCTCTTTGTTACAAGTAAATCAATTTTTGAGGATGCTTTTCCAAATGAAGAATGTTTTATTGGATTTCTTAATGCCGTATTTTTGAATGACCATATTTGCCCATGGTCTAAAAGGTTTTGCAAGAAATCTTCATGTTAAACACATAATAAAGCCTTCTCTTTTGAATTTGCGGTCTTTATGCCTAGGCCACCCAAGTCTTTGGGCTTTATAATGATTTTTCAATTGATTAGAAGAAGTTTTTTGCATTCATTAGTGATGCCCCAAATAAAGTTTCTATATATTTGATTAATTTGCTTATGAATTTTTGTAGGAAGAAAGGTGTATTGCATAGCATAATTAGAAATGGAATCCAAAATTGCTAGGGTTAGGGTGATTCTTCCCGCTATATTAAAATATTTTGCTATTTATGTGGCTACATATGTTTTAGTATAAGATAAAACAAACACATATATGGAAAAACAATGTGGAAAATGTCTGAAAAAATTTATAACTATTTTGGATATTTAAAAGGGTTTATTAATTGTATAAATTCTTAGCTCCCGTTTGGCCATAGATTTTGATAACTTTTGTTCAATATTTTTTTGAAAACATCATTTGTTCTTGCAATATGATCAGATTTAAAAAGATATTAGTAATTTTTTTTCAAGTTTCCAAAATCTAGTTTAGGATAATTTTTGGATAAATATTTTTCTTTTACTCAAAATATTTCAATTTTTTCCAAATAAAATTCATGTCAAAAACATAATTTCAACTTTCAAAAATTATTTAACAACATAACTTTAAAAAAAATCAAATTTCAAAAAAAAATTATACCCAAACGCTACCTTATAATCTTTAGATATGCACACTGATTCTTTGAGTAACATAAAGACCAGATTGCAGTTGTCAAGCAACTTAGGAGCTGGAGCACAGCTTTTCAAAAGATACTTTGAATGTGGAAATTATTTGCTATAAATGTTATTCTAAGAGTAGTTGTCATTTTGATATTCAGAATAAAAAGAAATTAGAATTAGAATCTGAAGTCAGCAAAAGCAGAATGACCTCATTCAAATTGGTCTCCATTTAATTCGCACTTCACTCCTCTTTGACCCATTAAATTTCATTATAAAATTATGCCCCTAAAGTTGTCAAACTGGAGCACTTAGCATCATTGTTGTTCAATTATTTGGTCAAATTTCTTATTTGAGACCATTATCTTAAAATTTTACATGCAACAGAATAGGCATATATTGGGACCTATCCTACTTGATATTTTTATTTAGTGTACACCTGTTTCAATATTTATATTCCTTTTAGACTATTTAAAAAAGAATTAAAAACTCTTTTTTTATTTCGAATTTTCTTAACTTTAAATTCACATATTTGATATCATAGAATTCAAGATATTTTAATATATTATACACATCTTTATTTTAAGATCATAAAATCTAAAAATCTTATTTAATTTCTTAAAATTTAAGCCAATCAACTAGTAGCATGATTGGTCAAGCCTCAAAATCAGTTTATAACTTATTTGGCCAAGTTTCTTTTTTGTCAAAAGTATTTCTGGCCAAAAATTAAAGTGTTTGGCCAAGTTTTTAGAAGGAAAAATAGAAGAAGTTTTGGAGAAACAGAAAAAGTAGCTTTCCTCAAATTAAAGCACTTTTTTTAGAAGCACTTTTGAGAAAAATACACTTAGAAATAATTTTTTAAAGCTTGGCCAAACACTAATTGCTGCTCAAAAGTGTTTTTCAAACTAATTAGCTAAAGACAAACTATTTCGTATCAAAAGTACTTTTGAGAAAAGTACGTATGAAAAAAGTATTTTGCAAAATAAATTGATTTTTGCAGTTTGGCCAAACGAACTATTCGTTTGAGAAATATTATTTTTTTAAAAATAATTTTGGCAAGCAATAATTTTTGTTAAACTAATTAATTTAAAAATAACTTATAAATAATAATCAATATTTGATTAAATTTCAAAAAAATAAATTTAAACTTATCTTTATCAAAAGTAATTTTCAAAATGTTTCTCCAAAACTACTTATACTTGTTTAAAAGAGTTTGGCGAGTGGACCCGCTAAAGAAGCCCATTTAAGCGCCACGTATGTGGGCAACTTAGATGGTGGGAGCAGACAAAAGAAACTGCAACACAATAAGACACACAGAAGATAAGAGATTGTGTGTGTGCGCGAGCGTGGTGTGGGCGGCTGTCGGAAATTATCTTATATTCTTTTTTTTTTTATTAAAAAAAAAAAAGAATGTGTACGGCTACTAATGTATGTTTCTTTATTCCTTTCTGTTTTACGTTTATTGGTAATCAATTTGGCAGCTATAAATTTGTTTTGACTACTTAGTTATTACTAACTTAAATAATTTCTCAAGAAATAATACGATACTTTCTCCTTTATTTTAAATGTCAATTGATATTTTGACACACATATTACGACGATCATTCTATAGCATTAATTATAAAAATTGTTTAAAATATTATCAGAGTCTCTGTTTAAAACGATTAATAACTGTTGAGTATCTTTAAATAATGTATAAATCATTTACAGAGGGTATAAAATATTTAATATATTCTTAACTTGTTAAAAGTAGTCATTTTGGATCAAATTTATTTGACTAATACACATTTTATAAGACGGGAGGTAGTGTATGGAAATAATGAGGTGAATAAGAGAAAGCAACTATGGGAAAAACTGGTGAACTTAGGAACAATTATACAGGAGAGCTGACTGCTCAGTGGACATTTTAATAATGTTCTCCACACAGATGACAATAGGGGTGTTCATCGGGCGGATTGGGCGGCTTTTTACTCTTAACGGTTTGGCTTAACGGTTATCGGCTTTTATATGTATTCATCTATTAGCCACCCGATAAGATATCAGGCGGATTGGTATCGGGTTAGCTCTTATCGGGCGGTTACCGGGCAGTTTATCGGTTTAATACCTAAGGGCTCAAATGTATGCTGTTCACACAGTACACACTACATTGTCCAATGTCCAATTCCATTTCTGGGTGATTATGTGAAGTCGTTTTTGCATGACATCCATGGACGGATAAGGAGGAAAACATAGTTGGTAGAAGCATGTGTGCGAGGAAGGCAGACAATCATAAGATTCTGAGGTCTTGTAGATGTATAGTTTAGAAGCCAAACCACCAAAACCATCTACAGGCAGAGACTTAATTGAAGTCCAGAAGAAGAGAAGCACATTTCTCTGCTCCGCAGACATACCGCTAACTATCTGCAGTAGTGGAAAAGAAAACTTTGAAAATGCAGCCCAATGCAAACACTTTGATACGAATAGAATTCAGAAATCTAGGACTTTAAGAAACAAAGAAGAAAGAGGAATCGAAAGGGCAAAGGTGTAAACTTCTCAATATTGTGGAAACATAGTTAGTAGTAGAAGAGAAACGTTTACCTTCCAGAACCAGGATATTTGAGGATCACTTTCTTTGTAGCCTTTGCAATTGGTATGTGCTCTCCAGTCTGCTACAGAAATATCACTTTTGCTCCCATGAAGAATCGAGTCAAGATCTTATATAATTATGTAAGTAAAAATAAACTTTATATATATATATATATATATATATATATATATATATATATATATATATATATATATATATATATATATATATATATATATTTTAACGGGTTAACGGATTATCCGTTAAGAAAATTTAATAATCCGCCCCAAATTGATAAGCCGTTAATAAAAAAAATTCAATCCGTTTTCCGTCCGTTAAGCTGTTACCATTAAGCCATTAATCTTCAGTTCGGTTCGGTTCGGTTTTCGGTTTCGGATCGGTTTTGAACACCCCTAGATGACAGGATAGGGGCACCAGTTATGCAACATGAGATACAAGGCTTCCAAGATACACTTATTACACTGCAACTCACTCAGGTGAACAGTTTGGGATATTGTTACACATGGTGTAATAAACAAAAACCAGAGAAAAAAGTCTAGCAGGATTGACTGGGCATTTGGAAATGTGGAGTGGATGCATGATTACAGCCATATAGAAGCAGATGTGTTGAATCCTGGAGTATCAGACCACTCCCCCGTCCTAATGCAATGCAATGTTGTGGATCAAAGAAGAAACCTGCACCCTAAACCATTTAAACTGTATAACTCTATAATGGAACATGCTGATTTTGCCAGCATAGTGGAAAGGGTATGGAACCAAAAACCAACTGGAGGAAATATGCACAAGGTATGGAGTAAACTAAAAGCCTTGAAAATGGGGCTAAAGGAGTTGAACACCTATATGGCATTGTATAGGATCCACCTCAGCAAGGCTAGGCAGAAGTTGGAAGTCATTCAGAATCATTAAAGATCAACTACATGGATCAAGACTTGATTGACCAAGAAAAAAGGGTGCTGATGGAAGTTCAGAAATGGAGCAACATAGAGGAGCAGATCTTACACCAGAAGTCTAGAGCACAATGGATTGCTTGTGGAGACTCAAATACCAAGTATTTCCATGCTCAATTGAATATTAGGACAAATATCAATGCCATAAGCTCTATATATAATGAAGTGGGAAACAAGTTGTGTGAGCCTAGCCAAGTGGAAGAAGATTTTACAAAATATTTCAAGAAGATATTGGGGGGAAAAATATTACTTGTCAATGTCCAAACACTGCAGTAATCCATCAGAGCCTTTGTCTTAATCTGCAGCAAAAAGAAGAACTAGTTAAGCCAGTTACAAGGGAAGAAGTACTTATGACAATAAAGGATATGACTCATGATAAGGCGCCAGGTGTGGATGGATTTCCAATAGAGTTTTTCACAAGGCACTGACAAGTTGTTGGTGATGACATTTATGAGGCTGTGATGGAATTCTTTAAAACTGGGAGGCTGCATAAAGGAGTTAGTAGTACTGCTATAACTCTAATTCCTAAAGTGCAAAATCCAAGCCAAGTGAAGGATTACAGGCCCATCGCATGTTGTGCAACTCTATATAAAATCATCACTAAGATCCTTACAGCTAGATTAAAAAAAGTCATTGGAGGTCTGATTGGGAGATCTCAGCCAGCTTTCATTGAGGGTCGCAACATCACAGATAACATCATGTTTACGCATGAGCTATTCAAAGGTTATACCAGGAAGGGCATTTCTCCAAGATGTGTTCTTAAAGTAGATTTGAAGAAAGCTTATGACACAGTTGAATGGTGCTTCTTAGAAAGACTGCTGAAGGATATGGGTTTTCCTTATAAGTTCATAGGGTGGATAATGGAATGCATCTCATCAGTCACTTATTCTTTCAACATAAATGCTGGGCTGACAGTTCCTTTTAAAGGCAAAAGAGGCATAAGGAAAGGAGATCCTATGTCTCCCTACCTTTTTGTCCTGGTTATGGAGTATTTGCAAAGGGAATTCATGCAATTGATGAAGAGGAAAGAGTTCAAATTCCATCCTAGGTGTAAGAAATTGGGAGTGGTACATGTATGTTTTGCATATGATCTGCTTATGTTCTGTAAAGCAGATATTCAATCTGTTAAACTATTAAACCAGGCCTTCCAGAAATTCTGAAAAGCATCTGGACTCCAAGCAAATGCTGAAAAGAGTGTTGTGTACATAGCCGGAGTTTCCAATTGGCAGAGGAAGGAGATTCTGCAAGAACTGGGATTCCTTGAAGGTGAACTTCCTTTCAAATACCTAGGGGTGCCTCTGGATTCTAAAAAATTAACCATTGCTCAATGTTGGCCATTAGTTGAGAAAGTAACACTGAAAATAAACTGCTGGACATCAAGATTGCTATCATATGCAGGTCGAATTCAATTGATAAAGTCAGTATTATTTGGAATGCAAGCCTATTGGTCTCAAATTTTCCTATTGCCAAAGAAAGTGATAAGGATGATAGAAGCAATTTGCAGATATTACTTGTGGACAGGCTCATCTACTGTATTGAGAAAGGCCTTGGCTGCTTGGGAAACAATATGTTTGCCATATAGTGAAGGTGGGATGAATGTACTAAGCTAAATTAAATGGAACAAGGCTGCTATTGCAAAACACTTATGGGCAATGTCAAAGAAGAAAGACAGCTTATGGATTAAGTGGATGCACGTCTATTACATAAAGAATCACAGAATTGACGATATGCCTGTTCCTAAAACTGCTTCTTGGGTAGAAAGGAAAATCTTTGAGTCAAGAGAGTTGATAAATGCAATTCCAAGTATTCAAGGGAATCTTGAGAGTAGACTGATTCAGATGCAGAGGGGTGAGTTGTTCAGTATAAAAAAGCTATATTGGCTTCAATACCCTCAATACCAAAAAGTCCAGTGGAAGAGCATCATGTTGCAGGCTCATTTGCATCCAAGATACAAATTCATAATGTGGCTTGCGTTACATAGTAGATTGGCAACAGTGGACAGACTTCAGAAGTTTGACATACAAGTTCCACAGGAATGCACATACTGTGGGCAAGATATTGAGACCTTTGACCATCTGTTCTTTGAATGCTCGCAGACAAGGACTCTATGGAGTCATCTTTTAGGTTGGCTAGGATATCATAGACCCATTTTTGACTGGAAGCACGAGATTGAGTGGGTAAGTAAGATAGCAAAGAAGAGGAGTGGACTAGAAGAAATCACTACATGTGTATTTAGGATGCTAGTGAATGTGATATGGAGAGAAAGAAATACGCAAAGAGTTCAAGGAGGGAGAATACTCAGCAACAATATCTGCAAAGAAATAGCCATCCACATGCACTTGAAGGGAAATCAATTCAAAACTGGAAGGCAGTGCTGCTGAGGTTAAACTGCTACCCGTAGGATTTACAATCAGTCTGTTATGGTGTATGCAATGTCAATATGCTCTGTATTCTCTAGTACAAGATAACATTTGAGACGAGTGTTTAGAATATAAAATAGATGGTCAGCATCTATGGCATGTAATCGTACAATTTTGATGAAATGAAAGTAAATCTGTTTATTCAAAAACAAATATTACCACTTGACCATCTAAAGGAGAAGATTTTGTAATATTAACCTTTTTGATGTTGTTGCTGGGACAAAATCCATAGATGAAATTGATGGGTCAGCAAATGTAGGTAAATTTCCTAGGAAAAATATTAGAAAAAAAATACGGCTAGCTATTACTATAAGGGACCTTTTGGATCGAAGACGAGTTATGTTGGAATTAATTATATTGAGATTAATTATTTTGATATTGATTGTTTAGTATGTTATATTAATTATGTGGTTGATGATTTTGTTTACTCTTAAAAATGGATAACAATATAATTTATACGCGATTTTAAGGAAACATGGATTATTTCGATACAAATGATTTATGATGTTAGATGAGCAAACAAAAACTAGAAAAGCCAACAAAACCAGTGATGATACTGAATTTAGACTCAGTTAAAAGCTTGACAAATAGCCTGCCTCCATGTCAAAGCCAATACTTACGAAGAACTTATGAACAAAAGCAAAAATTTTGAATCACTTTTAGAAATAGAGAAAACGGATATGTATTGCCTTGATATGTGTGTCATAGAGTGTCCATTGAATAATAGATCTCCCCTTTATATAGTAGGGGAGTTTTACCCTAGGTACAATTATAGAAAAATAAAGATTTTACTTTTCGTAAATCGATGATCAACTGCTGATACGGGCTGAGATTCACGTCATGAAACCTGGTCGGGCACAGATAATATGGTCCGTTGTTACTCGTGTGCGGACGTTAGGCAATATCTCCGAGGTCTCGCTATTTGAATCGTGTCCGGGGGCACGATGTCGATGGCTCCGGGGGTTGGTTGGGCTTTGATATGGGCGAATCCTGGCTTCGATTTCGACTACATGTAGTTATGTCCTCACATTATTCACTCTACGGGGGAATCGGGGTGCTCATTAACCCCGGTTTTACCTGTATACAGATAGTCCCCTCTTTTCTCAGTGAGCAAGCTTGCCTAAATGACGAGAAACAACAGATGTTCCCGGTTCCTTCTTCTATACGTTATAAAAGAAATGACAAAAGGCCGATATATCCCCTCAGTTGCGTCGTTCAGACTTTGAACACGTGTCAACCATCGGCTGGTTGCCTCCAAATGCAAAGTGACACGATTTTTTTTTATAAAAGCTCCTATCCTTTATTCTTTACCTACTTTCCGACCAAGCTTTTACCTTCGATTTTTCAAGTTATCAACTTTCTTCAAACTTTCACATCTTCATCCTTGTTCTTTATGTTTTCATAGCAATTTCCATATTTTTACCCAAAATTTTCCCAAATCATTACCCTCAACTCTTTATCTATTCCTTTCTTCAAATTCTCAAATCTTTCTAGATAGAAATGGCAAAAATATCTACAACAAGCTGCTTCTTTCTTCTCAACCAACTGTTGATGTCGAGGCGGTCACTCCCGAAATATCTATCCTCGAGACGGTCGCTCATTATATGGATGTCGATGAACCAGCTCCTGACCCTCCCTTAAAAAATTTATTCTGCGGAGTTTCTCAATTTCATACAACTTTAAGGTCGACAAACCCTCATGCAAACAGGACTGGGGTGAAGGAGCATCAAGGTACATATGCGCTTTTACCGAAGATGTCCTTCTTGTGGTCTGAAAGGACTGTAATTGGGAAGGTAAGGACGTAGTAGTCCACGAGCCTAAGGACTCCATTACTACCCACGTGGAGGGGTATTCACACTGGGCCCGATGGACCCAATTGTTCTGTATTTTTGCAAGAGGTACGAAGTGTGCCTAAGGAAAATCCATCCATCTCTATGGAGAATCAAGATCCTCCTTTGTTACTTTGTGAACAAGACCGGATCTCGTCGGTTCACCATTGATCATCTACTCCGTTTATATGGTCCCCGAATTCTTTTAGAGGAACTAATAAAGCTTACTCACAGGCCATCAAGGCCCCATTTTCGAGCATTGATGAATACCAAGATCGGGGGTTGGCAAGGATGCTTCATTTGGGTGAAGACCGAAGACTTGACTCCCCCTCCAACAAAGTTTATGCCATTCCTTGAGAAGTGGAATGCATCTCGGAAGTACGGTCTCTCATTAAGCATTAATTTTTTATTCATTCCCATTCTTTTCATTCGTACTTGTGGTTGTGCAGCTGTTGCTCGGGCTTTAAATGCTATCCCCCGGTTCAAGGAATGGATCAAAGGAATCAACACATAGATGACGTATTCCGAGAGCGCATGGAACAACCTTTCGAATGATTGATGAGAGGTACGTTCTCATGGTAAGGTCTTTCCCCGAATAGTTAATACCATGCCTTTCAACTTACATCATATTGTATTTTCTTCCCTCTTTTTTCTTTTGTATCTTTCCCTAAGACCACCAAACTTAGGTCTTTGGAAGGGGATGAGGATGTGACCTTATCCGTTGATCCCTCTCATACCAGGACAGCCAAGACTGTCCCATGGAGCAGGCATCAAACGATGGGGGGATTCGTGAGACCGACCTCCCTCATACTCGGGAGATTGATATGGAGACAGGGACTAAGACCCCCTGGGATGTCGACTCCACTCCGAAAGAAGCGCCTGATGTAGAAATTTCAGGGATGGCCTCTTACACCAAGTCCATGCTCGAGAAGGACCAAGCAGGAAAGGAGAGGTCCGATGAAGGGGACCATGGCGCGAACAATCCCCTTCATTTTTTGATGGTGTGGACTCATCCGCTTTAGAGGATTCCAGGGTTCTGTCTGCTCCCATGGGAGTATCCATCTATCTTTGATACCTAGTGACCGAGGAAGACCAGGCAAAAATGAACGAGGTGAACACACCGTGCCTTTTCAATAAGTCTCATCAGGCGCCGAACCAGGTAAGACATCATTACACCTTTTTGAATTTTACTTATGTTTTGATGTCTATCACGCCTTTTACTATTTTGCAGGCATCGGTACTTCATCATGAGAGATTCTTCCAGTACCGCGCCGATGTCAATCAGGTCAAGCTCGAGGTTAAGGAGCATGCCAAAAAAATGGACATGTATAAGCTCCTCAGCAAGCAATAAGATGAGTCCATCAAGGACCTTCAAGCCGAGCTGGACAGATCTCAGAAGGTAAATTTAGACCTAAGGCGGGAGCATTCCAACCTAGTCGAAAAGGTAAAGGTTTTTGATGTTAGGAACAAGGAATAAGTCATGGCGACTAACGACCAAACCTCACACATTCAGTAGAAGATCAATATGATCGACCAACTCCGAGCTGAAATGAACGATGTCCAAGGCATGATCAAAGGTTAGAAGAAAAATTGGATCGGTTAGATTCGAAGAAGGAAACCACCCAGGCAGAGCTGGCATTGCTATAGGTTTAACTCTAGGTAGCAAAGGAGAAAGCTAATAAGAGGTCCCTTCTGAAGTGATGAACTCCGAACACAATTGAGCTCGGCTCTAGTAGAATAGGACACCTTCGGTAAGGAATACGAAGCCATAAAATCCTACTTGGACACAACCTCTGGCGAGGCTGAAGATATGGTGGCTTAGTATAAGTCCGAGGTCAAAATAGTTGAGGCTCGCCTGAAGACCAATAATGAATATACGAGGCGGTTGTCTTGAAGGGAGACTTCGAAGAGATCCATGGTCGAGGCTTTGACATGTCGGATGAGATCGAGGAGGCTAAGAAGCTTGACGCTAAGACAAAGAAACTTTCTGAGTCCGAGGACGCAAAGTACTTTGAAGGTTTCGAGGGATCCGAAGGCTCTGACGATTTTGGCACCAAATCGGGCCCCGGCGAAGATCGGGCATGAACCTTAGTATTTTTTTAAATTTTGTGTTGTATATATATATATATATATATATATATATATTTAAGACCGTTTTTGTTGGGACCATGTAAAGATATTCCATAATATATTAAAAAAGTTCTCTTTGGCAGTTTCGAGTCTCCACTTTTTAGTACCTTTTCATAACTTCCATTCTTGTAAATATTTCTAATGCCTTAGCATATAATCGAATGTAGTAATAAGGCATTTGCTTTTCTAAGCCCGAACAGAGCCTTACTTTGATGTAACTTTGTTTGCTCGAGGCTTTGAAAACTCGGAATAATTGAAAGTTTTCTCAAGATGCTTAAGTATTTTTAGATGATGCTTTTGCCGAGGGTAACCTCATAGCAGGTTTTGAATTTTTATGAAGGCCTTATGCTTTAATTACGGACTTCAGACCTCACCCAACTATTTCTTTAGGGTGGTCGTTGCCTTTGAGGTTTAGAACTACCTAATAGGTTTTGTGCCTCTGGGATTTGATATCCTGAGTTGTCCAAACTTATTTTCGGACGACAGTCCTCAAGTGTGGGTAGCCTTTGGGCTTGATAGTCCCCGAGTAGGGATAGCCCTTAGGCTCAAGTAGGGGCAACCCTTGGACTTGGCAGCCTCCGAATAAAGATAGCCCTTAGACTCGATCTTTTAAGAGGCAAAAATATGTAATAGCAAGGTGAAAACTTTCTTTCAATTCTGTGTGTAAAATACATGATCAAAAAGGTGTAAAAGCTTGTATTATGGATGAGGTGGCCTATGCAGGCACGATTCACTTGACCGTTTAGCCCTTACAATAAATCATACCCATCGAGCCTAAGTTGTTCAAGTACAATATTTTCTTCTTTCCTTGCTTAGAAACTTAACTCGGGGGCGATGGGCCCCAGTATTTGAGGTTGATCTCGAGAGAATTTAGATACTATTGATGTGACTATTAATTCTTATTTAAAATTAGTCTTCGAATCTAAGTTAGCACGCTCCATTGTTGCCTCATTAAAAACCTTGCCAGATAATCTATTTGGGACAAAACCAGTTCAAGGGAAAAAGAGTGCAACGCGTGCTTGCACGATTCATAATATTATAAAAATGTTGCCTAATAGTCACGTTACCTTTTGGCTGTTGCCTGCAAGTTTTAGCTCGATTCATAATATTATAAACATGTAGATGAAATCGTACCTTAGTAGTAGTACCGCTTTAAGTGTTTCACTTTCCATTTGTTTGGTAGTTTTGCACAATTTCCTCATTATAGTTTGTATGATCCTTTACCAATAATTACGATGACTCGATATGGTCCTTCCCAATTCGGCCCCAGTTTTCCCTTGTTCGGGCTCCGGATATGCAATGTAACTTTTCTTAGAACACAGTCTCCAATTTTAAAGTGTCAGAGGTTGGCTCTTCATTTGTAATATCTTTATATCTCCTATTTCTAGGCGGCCAACCGGACTAGGGCGTCCTCGCTCCTTTCATCCAGTAGTTCCAGGCTCGTGCTCATGGCTTCATCGTTTGACTCTTCAGTCGCATATTAGAACCTGAGGCTCAGTTTTCCCACTTCGACCAGTATTAGAGCTTCAACACCATAGACCAATGAAAACATAGTGGCATCGGTACTAGATTTTGAGATTGTACGGTATGCCCACAAGACTTCGGGCAAAATTTCCTTCCATTTTCCTTTGGCAACGACCAGTCTCTTTTTAAGGTTTTGAAGTATAATCTTGTTTGTTGATTCCGCATGTCTGTTCTCACTAGGGTGATAAGGTGTTGATAAGATCCTTTTTATCTTATGATCTTCGAAAAATATGTTTACCTTGTTGTCGATGAATTTCTTTCTGTTATCACACACTATCTCGGCTGGTATCCCGAACCGGTATAGTATGTGGTCCCAAATAAAGTCAATGACTTCTTTCTCCCGGACTTTCTTGAATGCTTGAGCTTTGACCCATTTAGAAAAATAATCAGTCATAAATACTATGAATTTGGCCTTATAGGGTTCCCACGGCAAGGGACGACAATGTCCATTCCCTACTTCATGAACGACCATGGGAACAAGACCGAATGCACTGTCTCTCCGAGTTGATGGATCATCAGTGTGTTTCTCTAACAACTATCGCATCTTCGTTGAAAGTCCTTTGAATCTTTCCCCATATTGATCCAATAATAGCCAGCCTTGATTATCTTTCAAACCAAATATTTCTCCCTGAATGATTTCCGCATGTGCCTTGGTGAACCTCTCTTAACACATATTCAGTATCTCCCAGTCCTAAATATATGGGTGAGTGGGCCGTCGAATGTTTTCCTGATGAAAGTACCTTTGGATAGGCTGAACCTGGTTGCCTTTGTGCGTAGAGCTCTCGATTCTATAGGATCCAAGGGTAACTTCACGGTCTTCAAGTAGTCTATGTACTTGTTTCTCCAATCCCAAGTTAAACTTATTGAATTAATTTTGGCGTGGCCTTCTTCCACTACCAATTTCATGAGTTGTACGACCGTTCCGAGGGTCGTACAACTCATGAAAGTACCTTCGGATAGGCTGAACCCGGCTGCCTTCGTGCGTAAAGCTCTCAATTCTTTAGGATCTGAGGGTAACTTCAAGGTCTTCAATAGTCTATGTACTTGTTTCTCCAATCCCAAGTTAAACTTATTGAATTTATTTTGGCATGGCCTTCTTCCACTACCGATTTCATGAGTTGTACGACCATTCCTGAGATGAATTCATCATCATCAACAACTGATGACCCCAAGTTAGCTAGATCATCAGCCTCGCTATTTTGATCTCGAAGCACGTGCTGAAGGGTTCATTCCATGAATTGATCCAGGGTACCAAAAATCTTCCTAAATACATTTGCATTTGTTCCTCTTTTACTCTGAATATCTCATTAACTTGATTTTCCATAAGGAGGGAATCGCACTAGCTTTTACCACCTTAGCCCCAAGGCTTTAGTCCATTCAAGACCTACAATCACGGCCTCATACTCGGCCTTTTTGTTAATCAATTTCTCAGTTCAAATAGATTGACTAACTATATTTCTCATAGATGGCTTCAATATAATGTCAAGATCGGACCCCTTTGCATTTGAAGCACCATCGATAAAGAGGGTCCAGATTTACGAGAAAGTTCCCGAGGTTAACAATAGTTCCTTTTTGACTTCGGGTATTAAGGCTAGCATAAATTCATCTACGAAGTATACCAAAATTTGTCATTTGATGGTGGTTCGTGGTCAATATTCGATTTTGTACCCGCTAATTTCTATGGCCCATTTGGTCAACCGACCCGAGAGCCCAATTTTTGCATACTTTTCCTTTGAGGGTAAGAGATTATGAAACATGTGGGATGGCATTGTAAGTATGGTTTTAATTTTCTAGAAGCTCTTAGCCAAGCGAGCGCCAATTTTTCCAGGTGATGATACCTTATTTCGGCCTCGTCTAGAGTTCTATTGACATAGTAAATAGAATTGCATACCTTCTTCTTCTTGGACTAATACTCCACTTATCGCCGCTCTGGATACCGCTAAGTAAAGTTATAGTTGTTCATCTGCCTAAGGAGTATTTAGTATGGGTGTACTTGAAAGGTTGTTTAAGTCCTTCCAAATCTTATTAGCACTCTGGCGACTAAGAAAAGTTGTAATTCTTCTTCAATAGTGAGAAGAACCGATGGCTCATGTCCGAGGATCTCAATATGAATCGGCCCAGGTTGGCAATACGCCTGGTTAGTTTCTGAATGGCATTCACATTGTCCACTACGATAATGTCTTCTCTAGCCTTGATTTTATCGGGATTGATCTCGATTCCTCGGTTGGACACCATGAACCCAAGGAATTTTCTAAATCTGACCTTGAATGAGCACTTTTCTGGGTTCAGCATCATATTTTATTTCTTCAGCATGTCAAAGGTTTTCTGTAAATATTCAAATGGTCCTTTGTCGTAGGGACTTAGCTAACATGTCGTCAATATAAAATTTCATTGATTATCCTATTTTTTCTTCGAACATCCAGTTTACTAGGTGTTCTTTAGTCCAAACGACATTACATTATAACAGTAAGTGCTGAACTTAGAGATTAAGGAAGTCTTTTCTTGATCACTCGGGTCTATCCGGATTTCATTTTACCCGAAATAAACGTCAAGAAAATTGAATATCTCATGCCTGGCAGTTGCATCGGTCATGCGATCGATGTTAGGCAACAGAAAAGATGTCTTAGGGCACGCCTTGGGCACCAACACTATGTTATCTAACCATTCTGGATATTTAAATTCCGAAATAGAAACTATTTTCAGAAGCTTAGATACCTCATCTTTGATGAAAGCATGCTTGATTTAGGAATAAGGCCTCCTCTTCTAATTAACTGTGTGGAGTTTCCGATTTAAACTCTGTTTGTGAGTGGTTATCTTCGGTGGGATCCCTATCATATCAAGATTGAACCAAGAAAAACAAGATATGTTAATTTTAAGGAAACTAATGAGTTTTTCTTGAGCTCGAAGGTCATCCCCGTGCCCAGGTATACCTTTCGATTCGGCATGTGTTCAGTTAATATAACTTGCTCCAATTCTTCGGCCATAGATTTGGTAGCGTTGGTATTACATGAGTTCTGAATGATTTGGGAACCCCATAATTATCTTCCTCATCAGCTCCTTGCCCCTCCAATCCGGCCGGGAGTGCTATCGATGATTGCGATTTAACTGCGGTCTTTCTGGCCGACTCTCTGCCGTTCAACTTTTAGATAGCGGGTACTGTGGGTACTTCATCGATTCTGAACATTTCCTTTGAGGATGGCTGATCTTTATACACTGTTCTGATTCCACCTGGTTGGAACTTCAATACCTGGTGTAAGGTCGAAGGTACCGCTCTCATGTTGTGAACTCATGGCCTTCCGAATAGAGCATTATATCTCATATCCCCTTCGATCACATAGAATTTTGTCTCCTAGGTGGTACCGGTGGTGTTCATTGGTAAGGTTATCTCCTCTTTGATAGTTTTACATGCCATGTTGAATCCGTTCAACACCGAACTGCAGAAACTACCTAGTATTATAGACCCAACATTCCACTACCCTCAATCTGATGATGTTGTCCGAGTTACCTGGATCAATCAACACACGTTTAACTTGAAAGTTATTTATAAGTATGAATATTATTAGTGTATAGTAAATGTGGTTGTATGATTAAGCCGGCGTCCTTATTGCTGAACAAAATGGTTCCTTACGTGATGTAATCTCAAGTTCGTTTCCCCTCTGTGATGGACACCTTAGTTCACTTTAGTATGGGTCCCTGGGGATATCGACCTCTCCAACAATCATGTTGATGACGTGTTGAGGTTCCTCTTGTTCAGTCTGTTTGTTGAAGTCCTTGTTCCTAAAGTGATTTTTGGCTCGATCACTCAGAAATTCCCGGAGATGACCGTTATTGAATAACCGGGCCACTTCTTCCCTCAACTGTCAGCAATCATCGATTCTATGGAATTGAGTGCCATGATACTTACACATCAAGTTAGGGTCTCTCTGGTCAGGGTTGGACTGCAACGATCGAGGCCATTTGGTATCTTTGATGTGCTCGATTGCAGATATGATACGGGCAGCATCGATACTGAAGTTATATTCTGATAATCTCAGGGCCTCTCAGGCCTCGAGCGGCCTGTCAAAACCATTTTTTCTCATGAGTCCTCGACTACTATGGGTTCGATCATTCCTCTTTCTGTTTCTTGTAAAGTTACGCCCAGATCAGTTATACCTTTGTCTCCATTATACGTCCAATATCGGTTTTGTTCGATCATGGTTTATGATAAATGGCTCTTTTAGACTTGTCATTAGTGCCGATGGGATAAATAGAGTCGAAGAGGCTCCAAGCTTATCGTCCTCGACCCTGATTTTTGACGGGTACCTGTTATGGACATCAGCCCAAGTTACTACTAGGTACTCTATCCAATTATGTTTCAACTGTTGTAAAGCTAAGGAGCTTTGAGGGTTGATTACTTGAGTGAATGCCTGAAGGGCCCAATCATTTGCGACCAGATGCAGGTCCATCCGTTCTATTTGAAACCTCGATATGAATTCCCTAAGCATTTTGTTATCTCTTTGTTTTACTTTGAAAAGGTCTGGTTTTTTTGTCTCGACCTTGCTAGCCTCTGCGTGTGCTTTTACAAAGGCATCTACAAGCATAGCAAATGAATTAATAGAATTTTGGGGTAAGTTGTGATACCATATCTTCGCTTCTTTTGAAAGGATTTCTTCAAACTTGTTCAAAAAAGACTGACTCGATTTCGTCATCCTCTAAGTCATTTCCCTTGATGACACACGTGTAGGAAGTCACGTGTTCATTGGGATTTGAGGTTCCATTATACTTCAAAATATCAATCATATGGAACTTCTTCGGGATTGGCTTGGTACCGCGCTCGGAGGGAAATGTTTTGGACAAATTTCTTGGAGTCCAGGCCTTTCAATATCAATGGTGCTCCTGGGATTTGATCAACTCTAGAGTTATAGGTCTCCACTTTTTTGTCGTTGGCCTCAATTTTCTTCTCCCCCGATTCCACCTGTTTTGTCAATTCCTCGAGCATATTTATTATCTTGGAATTGGTCCCGGATTCAACTTCACCCGACCTTTTTGTGACTTGCCCATTTATTTGGGTGTTTTTCCGGGATGGTTCGGGCTCAACTCTGCTGGGGGCGCGGCTTTGATTGTGCAGTTGTGCTATCCCCGCCTATTGGGCCTGTAAAATTATGAATATCACCCGCAGATTGATCCTGTCGCCTTCACCTTCGGGCATATCTCAAGTCATTGGTTGGGCTCCTCCGTGAACGCTGTTCTCTGGGTCGGTCGACAGATAGGCATTGATGGCCACATGTGAGTTGGCATCGATTGGGTTTGCAACTGGAACTCCTTTAGGATCAGCAGGAGGCACCTCGTTGCTAGGTGCTACATTGTTGTTTTCTCCACAATGGCCAAACTTAGCATCGACGTTGAAGTTAGCAGACTAAGAGTTTGAAATCCTTAGGTAGATATAAAATTAAAATCTTAAAGAATAAGCGTAAAATATAGTCTGTTGCGAAAATTAGTACTCAAACTACCACTATTATTTTTAGCCCCACGGTGGGTGCCAAACTGTTTACCCTTAAAAATGAATAGCAATTGAATTTTTACACAATTTTAAGAATACGTGAATTAATTCGATACAGATAATTTATAATGTTGGATAAGCAAATAATAATTAAAATAAATGCCAAACCAGTGATGATACTAAATTCGAACTTGGTTAAAAGCTTGAGAAATAGCCTGCCTCCGGTTCTGAGGCAATACTTATGAAAAACTTATGAACAAAAGCAAAAACATTGAATCACTTTTAGAAATAGAAAAAAGAGATATATATTGCTTTGGTATTCGTGTTGCAGAGTGTCTATTGAATAATAAACCTTCCTTTTATAGAATAGGGGAGTTTTACCCTAGGTACAATTCAAAGAAAAGGTAAAGATCTTCATTTTCGTAAACCATTGATCAACTGCTGATACGGGCTGAGATATATGCCGTGAAATCTGGTCGGTCAAGGATATTAGGTCCTTTTTAATCGTGTGCGAACGTTTGGTAATGTTCTCCGAGGTCTCGTTATTTGAATCCGATCTGGAGGCACGGTCTCGATGACTCCGGGGCTGTGTTTTGTTCGGGCTTTGATACGGGTAGCTCCCGACTTCGATTTCGACTACATGCAATTATGTCCTTACTTTATTCACCCCACCAGGAAATCGGGGGTGCTCGTTATCCCCGGTTTTATCCGTATACAGATTTTATGACTTTACCTAGATAACTTATCTTGGAATTATTATTCTATCCTCTGTCAGGTACAATTTATTCTGATAGTATTTCTAATCATAGAATAACTTATCTTAAAATTAATGACCAAACAAAAAAAGTCGATATTATATTTTTATTTCAGAATTATTGTTACTTATCCATCGCACCAAACTACCCAAAAGTTTTAAAAGTATGCTTCTGTACTATTCTCTAGAATGGTCAAAATTTTATGATGACGCTGTTACCCCTCTCGTTGGCCTTATCTTCGGAACATGCCACTTTATTATTCTCATCATGTATTATGGAGAAATTAATTTATAGCTTGTTTGGTCAAACTGTAAAAATCGGCTTATTTTGAGAAGTGTTTTTTCTAAAGGTACTTTTGGTGAAAAGCAATTTGTATTTGGCTAATTAATTTGAAAAGTACTTCTGAGCAATAATTAGTGTTTGACCAAGCTTTAAAAAACTATTTCTAAGTGTATTTTTCTCAAAAATGCTTCTCAAAAAGTGTTTTTGGCGAGAAGTTATTTTTTTCTGCTTTTTCGAAATTGTTTCTACTTCTCCTCGAAAGCATTTTTTTCCTTACAGAAGCTTGGCCAAACAACTTAATTTTTACCTAAAAGTACTTTTGACCAAAAAAAAAAGAAATTTTAGCCAAAAATAAACTTGGCCAAACAAGCTAATGATTTCTTTATCCTAATCAGAACAGGTTAATGCTCGATTCCTGAAATATAAAAATTCTAATAAAAAACACTCCATAATATTGGTATGCACTAAAAATAAGAATTGCTACAACTAGGTACGAGAAATGTATCTAAAAGATTATATTACGTATTTATTTCTTTTGAAATATATTAGAGGTGTATAAATCTTTTCTATCTTAGTGGACAACCTTTTTTAGAAAGAGCAACAACAGATTTATTTGTTTAATAAAGAAATATTTTTTGATGGGTCAGAGATTGTTAAAATTTCAGAACAAAAGGAACTTTATGATGACATCTACTGTGAGAAAAGATTTATCTGACCAATTCAACACACAATGATTGTTGTAAGAGACTAATTAATGTTAACGTGAAAAATGGTCGACTAATATAATGAAAAGCCGCCTTCTTCCACTTTTTCCGTTGGATAACCTAATCAAGCATTATTTGTAGTCTTAAGATAATATTACTATTCATTTATTTTCTTTTCGTATTTTATTGTCAATGCACGACGTTTTTCTTACTCCTACAATCATTCACCCTTAAGGTCCATTAGGGTTTGTATCAAAATCAGGAAAGAGGAACTTTCAAATTATTTCTATTTTTTTTTCAATGAAAAAATTCGAGAAGCTATTCCAGAGGTGTTTTCTAATTTATGCAAAACTGAAAAAGGTTTTCTAATTGGAACTCTTTTAGAAAAATATAATATTTAAAAATATATCGACAAACTCAATCTTTTGTTGCAAACTACTATGAAATAATATAAGCCTTTTCTACAATTATGAAAGGGGCGGTGGGAGAGTGTTACCTACCGTTCGGCCCATAAATAAATACAAAAATTAACTAATTTATAAAATATTTTATATTAGTTAATTAGTTATTTGTCGTAAAAATATATTAAATTTTTGCTTTCTTTTTGAGTAGGTGTTTTTGGAATAAATTGGATCATCTTAAGGAGTTTAAATCTCGATTTTGGAAGATTTGGTGTTGTTTTGAATTAGTTTGAATTAAAAATTTGAAGTAGAAGATGAAGATGATATGCGTATCACACTGTGTATCATTTGTAACACATATGTATCATATTTGTATCAGAGGTATATCACGTGTATATCCTATACTTACATGTGATATATATATATATATATATATATATATATATATATATATATATATATATATATATATATATATATATATGTATTACATGTTTGATACATGTGTCAGCAGAAGAATTTTTTGAACTCAGTTTTAGCTACGAATTTTGATACCAAATCAGTCTGAATCATCTCCAATCTTTCTCAAATTTTATATATTGACTCGTCTATATATTTTCAATAAATTTCAACCAATATCAATTGAAAAAGGTACCTTTTTGCTTAGATCATATATATGATGTTGTATTTTGTCACCTTATTTGTTATCTTATCCATGAAATTTTCTTTCTGTCTTGCATCAGATGTTGTTAATATGCTTAAAAAATATAAAAGGAGATCTTTGCATGTGATTCTTGGAGAAAAAAAGTCCTTATTTATTTGTGTTTTAATTTTTGTATGTGATTGGCTAATTTTATTAGGTTATTATTGTTATTGGCTAGTTTTGATAAGTCTATAATCAATAACTAGAATTGATAAGTTAAAAACTTATTTGGGACATTTCCATAAGATTCCCTTTATTGTTTTCTAAACTAAGCACTCCTTTTTTGCTTTTAATCACCAATGAATCATATACAAGCCAACTTTAGCATGCATGTGCTTTTCTGTTGATGTGCAGCGTGCAGGATGATTGGGTTGAATGATGTGCAGCGTGCAGGATGATTGGGTTGAATGAATTTGGGCTTTGATTTTTTGGCGGTCGTGGGCCTGAGCCCAGATCCAGCTGAGGTCTTATTTTTCCTATTATATAGAAGAGTTTGAGTTTGGACATGTCAGCTTCTGGTTACTAAAATTCAGGCTGGGTCATTTTAGTCATTTTATCTCTTAACTTGCTCTACCTTTGCCATAAATGCAACATCAATCTTGAATCCGAAGTTTGTTCAGTGTTAATGAATTTAGATGTTCTTTCAATTTTGTCCTCCAATAGTTTGGTTTTAAGCACTAGTTTATTTTCATTGTATTTCTAATAAATTCAACTTGAAAAAAAAGTCTTAAAGGTTTTTGTTAATATGAACAAAGGTAAAAGTATTGTTTGAATCTATATCTGTAGCAAGTCTAGATGTCAGTATGCATGTGAGTTAATAAAATTGGAGATAAAATTTAAGAAAATAGTATTCGCAGTACGCAGAAAAATACTACATTAAAGTGTCTGATATATCCCTCTAATATTAATAATTATTTAAAAATGTCTTTTGTTATATTATTTGGCCATTTAAGTCCCTACTGTTATACTATCACACAAATATACCACTAATTTTAACAGAGTGCCACATGACAGTCAGGAACAACCCTCTGTTTCAATAGTTGGATCCATTTAAAATCTACACCTAATCTTTTGCTCATTACCTGACCCATGCACATCAAATTTAGTCCACAGGTCACAACAAATTGGCTTAATACCGCTATTTTCATCTTCTTCTTACCAAATTTTACTATTAAGCTCCATGTTTCACCACCTGATCGATTCAACAATCAGGAAAAAGAAGTAATTTCATACTCTAGAAGACTAGAACATCTTTGTTTTTCTTGTTTTTCAAAGAAAAAGATATTTCTTCAACTTATTTCCCACTCCAACTAAAATAAAAAAAAATAATATCTCATAGTCAGAAATTAGGTTTGCGAGATTCTACATTTTTTCAATCAAGGTTTTCGAAAAATGCCATAAAAAGAAGAAAGAAAGATCAGAAAGCATAGTTACTCTCGACTCTTCATAATTTTCAGGTATGATTGTTAAAAAATTTGAAAATAAATTTACTTTGAAATTATAAATTTGTGACAGCATTTTTTGAGGGAGACATGAGGCATAAATCTGATTTGAGCAAAATAAGTTATTGGTGATAAAAAAAATAAGGAAAAAAATTTGAAGTCCACCGTGAAAGTGTTAGATTAGTTAGTTTTGATAAAAGTATTTGAGAAGAGGTTGTTTGGTCCCTCATTGAAAAAAGAAAAAGAAAGAAAGAGGTGTTTACAAGCCCTTCTCTATCTTATATAGTTTGAATATTTTGAGGGTGTATTGGAGAAAAATTGGAATTTGACTATATTATTAATAGTAAAAATTGGACACTTGGGCTGACTAAATAGCTCGAATTAATATTTTAGCCACCCATTATTTGATTAATTAAAAATGTTTTAGCCTTTTAATTTCAGAAAAACGTTTAAATATCTTTTTTAAAATTTAAAAGAAGGTGGCTATTGGTTTTAAAAGGTGTCTGTTATGAAGAGACGAGTCTGTTAATTCCAACAGACTCCTAGAGGTATTATAAATACCTATTTCATCTCCAAAACAAAATCATTTGAAATCATCTCCAAAACGAACTCATTTGAAACTTTTATCTCTTTCTCTTCTACTTATTTTCTACTACTCACAACTATTTTGCTCTTGTGAAAAATTTGAGTAATTACTAAACCTCGAATTTCAGAGGCTTTGTAGAATCCTGAAGGAATTCTGCCATAATCCTTGCAGAAAAGAAATTGGGAGGCTTAAATTCCTTAAGGACGGTGACTACACTATCAAGACCTAATTATTTAGTCCCATATTCTATTATAATTTCTAACAATGTTAAGGAATTTAACAATACTGCAATGAAGGCTTCTTGTAGTAATTCTGGTTTCAACAAGATGTTCGAAATGTTCAAATTGGATCGATTTGATGGCTCAAATTTCATCCGCTGGAAAGACAAATTGTTTTTCTTTCTCACGGAGCAGGTAATAGCATATCTGTTGAGTTTTGATCTTACTGCAATACCATAGCCTACTGCTGAAGACTTTGACGAAATTAAGCGACATGCAAAAAACCTGAAGATGATGAGGTACGTTGTAGAGGTTTTACATTAAACTCACTTTCTACTCGTTTATATGATTTGTTCCGTCCTTACAAATCACCACAAGAAATCTGGAAAGTCTTCGAACAGAAATATACTGTTGTAAAGCAAGGAACAAACAAATTACTTGGAATGATTTTTTTTGAATTTTAAATAATAGATGAGAAATCTATCATAGAACAGGTTGATGAGTTGCTTGTTTTGATATCTAGAGTCAAAAATTTTAAAGTCAATATTCTGAATCTCATCAAGTGGCTGCTATACTTGCCAAATTACCAGCCACTTAAAATGAATATAGGAAAAAAATTATTGCATTCTTCCGAAGACTTTAATGTGGACCAGTTGATAAAGCATATTCGGATTGAAGAAGAGTCACGAAAACGTGAAAATAAATATGCTGCAAAAACTAGTTTAAAGGTAAATTACATTGAGTCTATTAAGACAAGCAATTCAAAAAAATTTGAAAATCGGGCTGGAAAGAAGAGAAAGTTTCAGGCTGCTCCAAAGGAAAATTCTTCTAACATTAAGAAAGGCCCGTGTTATATTTGCGGAAAATAGGTCATTTTAAGAGAGATTGTAGGTTTCGTAAGAGACAGAAAAATGAAGAAAATGTTGGACAAAAGAGAGTAAATAATGTTGAATAACAACAAGCTTCTTCTTCAGAAATTGTTGCTATGATTTTTGCCTTTATTAACTTGAATCTGAGTATGGTAACTAAATGAAACATGACAACAACTATTAAATCTGCATATTGGTGGTATGCTATATTTCATGTATGCAATGATAAGAGTTTCTTCAAATATTATAAAATTGCAACAAGTGATGAAAAGATTTTAATGGGAAATCATGACACCACCAAGATCTTTGGAAAAGGAACAGTTAAAATATAATTCACTTCGGGAAAGAAGTTGATTTTAATTCTTGTTCATCATGTACTTGATTTAGGAAGAATTTAATTTCTGCAAGTTTATTAAGTAAGAAAAGCCTCAAAACTGTTACAGAGGCAGAAAAGATTGTTTGCTCTAAGAATTGTGTATTTGTAGGACAAGGCTACTCTTGTGAGGACATGTTCAAGTTAAGTATTAATAAAGCTGAAGTGTCTGCTTATATGATTGAGTCATCTATTAATTTATGGCATGCTAGACTTTCACATGTTAATTTTCGATATGTTAAGTGTATATCTAAAAATAAATTAATTCCTGTTGTTGAAAATAATGATAAAAAATATAAAATATGCATACAAGCTAAGATGACTAAGAATCTTTTCCAAAGAATGAAAGAGCAAGTAATCTACTTGAATTTGTGCATTTCGATAAATGTAAAATTGAATGGTCATTTAACTAGAAGTGGAAATAGATACTTTATTACTTTTATAGATGATCATTCTAGGTATACACATATTTACTTAATGAAAACGAAAGATCAAGCATTTGATATGTTTAAGAGTTACTCCATCTGGTTCACAATAAGTGTCCAATTTGCTTTTTTATTTTGGTTAAAAATAAGTGTCCAGTTATGTAATCAAGAAAGAATTTAATCTGTTTTTACAAAATATCCCCTATGTACTTATCCCTAAAAGTTTTCTTACTCCTCATATTAAATGTCTAATTATGGGTAGTTTAGTCATAATAGATATTTTTGTATAGAATTTTGTATTTTCTTAATGGGTGTGCTAAAAGCAAATTGGACATTTATTGTGAACGGAGTGAGTACAAAGCATTAGTTGAAAATCAATTGGAAAAGAAGATTAAAATTATATGTAGTGATCAAGGAGGCGAATATCTTTCCAATGAATTTTCTGCATTTTGTGAAGAAAATGGTTTGATTCACCAAGTTAGTGCACTGTGTATCCCACAACAAAATGGTCTTCCTGAAAGAAAAAAATAGAACATTGGTAGATATGGTTAATTTCATGCTTTTACATGCAAAGTTACCAACAAACTTGTGAGGAGAAGCTTTGTTAATGGCTTGTTTTGTGCATAATTACCTTCAAAGAAATTTAAGGTTTTACCATATATATTATGGAAAGGAAGAAAGCTTAACTCAATTTTTTTAAGGGTATGGGGTTGCTTAGCCTATTATAGAATTTCAGATCCTAAAAGGATTAAGTTAGGACCTAGAGAAATTAAAAGCATATTTGTAGGATATGCTGAGAACTCAAAGGCATACGGATTATTGGACATTGAGTTAAAGTATATTGTGGAATCTAAAGATGTTGAGTGCTTGAAAACAAAGTTTATGGGTGATTGTACTAATTCACATGGGGACACAGAAATTACTAAACAGGATGGTAATGCGACAAGCATTGGTGATAATGTAATAACTCAAAAAAATTATGCAGAACCGAGTTCTTCTTCTAATAATAAAAGAAAGACTATTAAATCTCTGTATAACTAAAAAAGTCAAATAATTAGAAAAGAAAAAAAATATATGTTGTGATTTATTTCTTCTCAAGCACTAGTCTTTTTGGTAGAAGGAAGTAGAAATGAAGTATTAAATAAAATACCCATTATTTTAAATTTAGATGATGATCTTAAAACCTATAGTGAAGCTGTGGCTTCGCGGAATTCTTCTTCCTAGAAAGAAGTTGTAAATGATGAAATGAATTCTCTTTTATCAAATGGTACATGTGTATTGTCAGATTTATCTTATAATACTAAACCTATTGGGTGTAAATGGGATTTTAGAAGAAAATATAATACTGATGGTTCTCTACAAACATTTAAAGCTAGACTAGTGGCCAAGGAATTTAGACAAAAGGTAGGAGTAGATTATTTTGACACATATGCTCTTGAGGCCATGATTACCTCAATAAGAGTATTATTTGCTTTTTTGCATCAATATATAATCTAAATGTCCATCAAATGGATGTTAATACGGTACTCTTAAATGGTGATCTTGATGAAGAAGTTTATATGGAGCAACCCGAAAGGTTTGTACTTCATAGAAATGAGAGGAAAGTTTGTAAATTAAGTAAGTATTTGTATGGATTAAAACAAGCTCTAAAATAATGGCATGAAAAATTTGATAGTGTTATATTATCAAATGGTTTTAAACATAACGAAGCAGATAAACGTATTTATTCCAAATTCACAAAAGACTATAGATTGATAATATATCTTTATGTTGATGACATGCTAATCATAGAAACTGACCTGCAAGGCATAAATAAAACTAATATGTTTCCTCTTTACTTTTCAATAAGACACTAAACAACATAAATGATCGAAACAAAAAGATTTTGGCTAGAATAAAAATAAATAGTTAAACAAAAATACTTAACTCAGATTGTTGGGCCCGTATTAGCACAAGCAATTCATATCTGGTCTTTCTCATATTATCACACTTCTGGTCCAATTCCCCTTTTACCCATCAATGTCTCCTACTATAGGTTATTCCTTTTAATAAGCATCATAATTAAAAACTTAAAAAATCCAAAAGGGAGCTAATATAGAAGGTTTATGAAGTTGTTTTGATTTTTTTTCTTTTTGATTACTTGGTAGAGGAAGTTCTTTATCTTGTTCTACCTTATGTTCTATGTTTGGAGCCCAGAAAGATAAAGAAACAAAGTAAAGAGATAGAATAAATAAAGCACCCGAAAAAAAAGGAACACTAGAGTTTTTCTCTCCATCTTTCTTCTTTTTCCTTTATAAAAATATAACTGAATTACAAAAAGTATACGTGACGTTATACTATTACAACAATAGCCTATGTTTTTATGTTTACCTTAACTAACCCATATTGTATATAATTTTAAATTAAAGCACTAGCAAATTCAAAATCTATGTTCTTACACCATTGTTTTAAAAGCTATGGACTTAAATATGTGTTCTCACAACCATTGTTTTCACCCTCTCTTTTTCTCACATCTTCTATATATGCTTCAAGGGGCCATGTATGTTTTGTTTCTCCCCGTATATCACTTGGTTGCAACGTAAGAAACTTGAAGAATAAAAGTCCACCATTGAAGGCCATTCAAAGCTTTGCTTTTGAAAATAAGATTTTGAGTTTTTTAGTTGTTCAGATTGAGGGTGATTCTAATTGATTGAAAATATCAAAAGATGTTCAAAATTAGATTTAAAGTGATTTGGAGTAGATTTGACCAAGATTTAAGTTAAATTTCAGAAAAAAATGTAAAGAAGAAGACGAAGTCAGTTTTTTATATAATTATGTATAATAATGTACATGAGTGTATAAACACATTTTATACAGTATTATATACCTTTATACAACATTATACAAGCATCTCCAGACGAACTTATTCTACGATTTTCAGTTGCAATTCTTATTCAAAATCAGTCCAAATCTTCATTAAATAATTGTAAATTTTATATACAGCCTCCTTATGCTATTTCTAACAAGTCTAAATAACACTCACTCCAATTTTCTCATAAAATCAAATTCGAAATTTAAATCCAAAAATTTAAGCATAATAAAATCTTATTTTCACCACCCAGATGAATTTGGTTTGTTGAACTAATATTTCGGTCGCAGTTACTGATTCGAAAATTAATTAAAAGCTTGAGCAATCTATTTCAAAAATTAAATAGTAATTTCGAGAACCTATTGGAGTTGGATATTGAATCTTAACCTATTATTTTTGGGCTAGTTGGTTGTAAATAAAAATATGGGTTATAAAATTAAAAAGTAAGGAATTCAATTGTTCTTATGTGAAGTTTTCACTGTTTATATTTTCTTTACTTTAGACTTCGTTCTTCAAGGAGACCCATGTGCAAGACTCACTGAACTATTGATTAACATCCTTCAATCACATGATCAACAATATTATGTGGCAATAAATCTCGAACAACGGGTTCATCTTAGTGTTCAGCATGCATCAGTTTAGTATCATTTACTCTACTACAATGATGACATTGTGGATCTCATTCGTATTCCAGTTTTTTTGGACAAAGATAGAGTAGTTATTTAGGGAATAAGTCTTTAATTATTCTATTAGCATAGCATTAAGTGGTAAAAAATTTACACTTTTGATTTTACCATACTATACATTATGCTCTTTGGAAAATTTTATTTTAATAAATTGCAAACGAAAGTATGTATAACCAAATAGTAGTAGTATTTTTTCCTTGAGGTGAATGCGGTGCTATACACAATACTTCCTTTCAAGATTATCAATCATAGTGATAAAATTCAACGTAACTTATTTTGGGGTTTTATCCCAATACATCGAAAATTTTACCTAGTAAATTGGGAGCAAATTACTTTACCACATGCACATGGAGGACTATGCATTCAAAAATCCAAGGGAAAAAATTTCTCCCTTATTGTTGGGTTGGCTTGGAGTTTTCTTCGTAAACCCAACTCTCTTTAGGCTAGAATTATCACCCCCCCCCCCCCCCCCCGCAAGTACAAATCGACCTCTCTCCTGGCCGTTAATCCCCTTCCAATGCCACGAGATTCCTTTACCTGGAAAATTCTCCACAAAGATCTTTCCTTTATTTCACTAGTATAAGTGGCACATTGGCACCAGAATCTCTATTAACATCTGGAATGATATTTGGCTACCCAATAACTTTACACTTCGTAGCCTTTGTGGGATAGCTTGATAGGTGTCCATTCATGGTTTATAATGGATAGATTAATTATTCGAGTTAGAGTTTCCATATAAACGATAAATAAGTATGGAGATAATGGATCTCCTCGATGAATTCCACGTGTAGGAGAAAAGAAAGGTATAAGGTGTCCATTTATAAGAATAGAGATAGTAGAGGATGTAACACAATTCATAATGAGATTTATGAGGCGAGGAGGAAAATTGAGGATGGATAGTAAATATTTAATGAAGGACCATTCTAAGTGGTCAAACTTTTTTTCAAGGTCAATTTTAAGAAGCATGTTTCCTCGACAACCCTTTTTGGTTTTGAATGAGTGAATTACTTCTTAAACAATAATAGCATTGTCAATAGTGTGACGACCTAGGATGAAGCTACTCTAATAGGGGCTGATAATGGAATCAAGGTATGATGATCTTATAACTAGTGTTACAGAGAGCAATAGGACGGTATTGAGTGATCGTTCCGGACTTTTAACCTTAGGAATTAATGAAAGATAGGTTTGATCTAATAAAGGAGGAATTAGGAAAGTGTGGAATGCATCAGTACATAATTTATATATATTCGTTTGTGTATCGTTCCAAAATTATTGACAAAATATTAGGTGAAAATCATTGGGACCAGGTGCCTTTAAGGGTAAAAAGGAGTAAAAAAACTTAATGAATCTCTACATTGGTGAGAGGTTTGGATAGGTGTTGGAAAATATCAGATTTAAGAGCATTTGGGGCGTGAATAGATTGTTGTTTGAGACTCAACATGAGATGAATGGTGTAAAATGTGTGAAAATGAGTAAAAATGATGTGGTGGATAGTGGATTGACAAAATTTCCACTTTCCTATTATGTCATTAAGACCAAGAATACTATTTTTTCGTCGCCGATGGACTGTGGAAAGATGGAAAAACTTAGTATTTTCATCGCCATCATAAAGGTTCTAAACTCGAGATTGAGTTTCCAAAAGTCTTCTTCAACAACAACAACAACAACAACTACCCAGTATACTCCCACCAGGTGGGGTCTGGGGAGGGTAATATGTAGGCAGTCTTACCCCTACCCAAAAGGGCAGAGAGGCTGCTTCCATGCGACCCTCGGCGCATAGGACAGAATGAAAAGCTGCATTGGAAAACAAAGACAAAATTAGTAACCAAGGCAAGACAAAACAAAATAACAAAATAAAGCATAAGTAATCCTGCAGAAATAACGTAAATGGTTATGTAAACATAAGGAACATAAATACCGTCGCAACCAAGAGGGGACCTAGGCTAAAACACTAGACATCGATGGGTAACCCTACTATCCCACACCCAACCCCGGGTGAGGCGAACGAAGGACTCTAAGAGCCCCTATCCTGCAACCCTGATTCTAGACCTCCAGACTCCCCTATCGAGGGTCATGTCCTCGGTAACCTGCATTTTAGTCATGTCCTGCCTAATCACCTCTCCCCAATGCTTCTTAGGCCTCCCTCTACCCCGCCGACCACCAGCAATCTCCAGCCGCTCGCAGCTCCTCACCGGGGCATCGGGACCCCTCCTCCGTACATGCCCGAACCACCTCAGCCTCGCTTCCCGCATCTTCTCGTCCACTGGGGCCACCTCTACCTTCTGTCGAATAACTTCATTCCTAATCTTATCCAGCCTGGTGTGCCCACACATCCACCTAAGCATCCTCATCTCAGCAACCTTCATTCTCTGGACATGGGAGTTCTTCACGGGCCAGCACTCTGCCCCGTACAACATCACAGGTCTAACCACGGCTCTGTAGAATTTCCCTTTGAGTTTGTGTGGGATTTTCTTGTCACACAGGACCCCAGAAGCAAGCCTCCACTTCGACCACCCTGCTCCTATCCGATGGGTGACGTCCCCGTCAATCTCTCCGTCCCCCTGAATCACAGACCCAAGATATCGGACACTGTCCCTCTTGGCGATGGCCTGAGAACCAAGCATCACATCCCTGCCCACCCCACTCGGCTCGTCACTGAACTTGCACTCCAGATATTCTGTCTTAGATCTGCTTATCTTGAAACCTTTAGACTCGAGGGTCTGTCTCCATACCTCTAACTTCTCACTAACACCGGCCCTCGTCTCGTCTATCAATATTATATCATCAGCAAAGAGCATACACCAGGGCACATCCCCCTGGATATGACGGGTTAGAGCATCTATCACTAAGGCGAACAACATGGGACTCAGCACCGATCCTTGATGGAGCCCCATTACCACAGGAAAATGGTCTGAATCGCCACCCACCGTCCTCACCCTAGTCTTAGCCCCATCGTACATGTCCTTGATAACTCTGATATAGGCTTCTGGCACACTCTTCGCCTCCAAGCACCTCCATAGCACCTCCTTCGGAACCTTGTCATACGCCTTCTCCAAGTCGATAAGCACCATATGCAGGTCCTTCTTCTTATCCCTGAATTGTTCCGCCAGCCGCCTGACTAGGTGAATAGCCTCAGTGGTGGAGCGGCCCGGCATGAAACCGAACTGGTTCCCCGATATATTCGTCGCCCCCCTCATTCGCGCCTCAATCACCCTCTCCCAAACCTTCATCGTGTGGCTCATTAGTTTAATACCCCTATAGTTGTTGCAGCACTGGATGTCCCCCTTGTTCTTGTACAAGGGCACCACTGTACTCCACCGCCACTCATCCGGCATCCTCTTAGTCTTGAATATCACGTTGAATAGCCTAGAGAGCCACTCCCCTCCAGGTTTACCCATGCACTTCCAAAACTCCACCAGGATCTCGTCAGGCCCGGTTGCTCGACCCCTACTCATCCTGCGCAACGCCCCTAAGACCTCCTCCACCCTAATGCGCCTGCAGTACCCAAGGTCTCTATGACGCTCTGAATGCCCCAGCTCCCCTAGCTCTATGCTCCGATCCCCCTCCTCGTTAAGAAGGTCCCGAAAGTACGCCTGCCACCTCTGTTTGACTTGCGATTCCCCCATCAAAACTCTACCATCCTCGTCCTTGATACACCTGACCTGGTCTAGGTCACGGGCTTTCCTTTCCCTTGCTTTAGCCAGCCGAAATAGCTTCTTTTCCCCACCTTTCTCCCCTAGTTCCTCATACATGCGACCGAACGCCGCGTTTTTAGCTTCCGTGACTGCCATCTTAGCTTCTCTTCTCGCCTCCCTGTAGGACAACCTGTTCACTCTCCGCTCCTCCTCGCTTGTGCTCCCTGCCAACCTTGCGAACGCCGCCTTCTTCGCCTCCACTTTCCCTTTGACTACATCGTTCCACCACCAATCACCCTGATGCCTACCTGAATATCCCTTAGAAACCCCGAGCACGTCCCGTGCTACCCCCCTAACCAAGCTAGCTGTCGCTGACCACATAGCGTCCGCTTCCCCATAACTTCTCCAAGCTCCGCCCTCCTCTAACCTCCTTTCCATCTCCTGAGCTTTCTCCTTGGACAAAGCTCCCCATCTAATCCTCGGTTGACCCCGGGCGCCCCTCCTCTTCTTCTTCACCCAGAGATCAACATCCATCACTAGGAGCCTATGAAGAGTTGAAAGAGACTCTCCCGGGATAACTTTGCAATCCTTGCACAGACCCCTGTCGCTCCTTCTGATGAGGATGTAATCAATTTGAGTCCTTGCCGCCGCACTCTTGAAGGTGACCAAATGCTCCTCCCTCTTCCGGAATGATGAGTTCGCAATCAGGAGCTCGGAAGCCCTGGCGAAATCAAGCAGCGAAGTGCCTCCTCCGTTCCTAGCCCCAAAGCCAAAACCCCCGTGCACCTCATCGTAGCCACCGGCCTCGGCCCCAATATGCCCATTAAAGTCCCCTCCAATAACTAACTTCTCCGACTGGGGAATACTCCTCACCAGATCGTCCAAGTCCTCCCAGAAGCGCCTTTTAACCTCCTCGTCTAAGCCTGCGTGCGGCGCGTAAGCGCTGACCACATTGAGGACCCCACCCCCAATAACCAGCTTAATAGCCTTCATTTTTTAAAATAAGATTAAATTTATGAATAAGGTTATTTTCCGTCATTAGGTGAAAGTCAGATTTTTTTATGGGGGTCCATTTTTCGACAACCAGCAATACGAGCCTGAAGTACCTTTTTTTGTGGAAGACATTGCCGAAACATTAACTATGCCAACTTTTAAAGGCACCAGTGAAATGGGCAAGTGTGGGCATATAAGTGTTAGAGTGATGCCAAATAGTGTTTACTAGTGGGGCAAAACTGGGGTGACTAGTCCACATAGTTTCGTAGTGGAAGGAGGGCGAAGGATGTCGAGTTGCCCGAAAAAGATTTAAAAGAATTGGGCAATGGTCCAAGTTGGTACATAACAGGTGAAGGACAAAATAATCTTGAAATATGTGGAGCCAATACAAATTTTCAAGAAATCTATTCAATCTTTTCATAATAGATGTTGTAAAATTTATGTTATTGGTCCATGTAAATCTACCACCTTATGTTGCCACATATTATAATCTTCTTGCCAACCCACTGATACCAAATGGATTAGGACCCTTCATATCCCCAATAGAATTAAAACTTTTCTTTGGCTACTCATGCTTAATTGGCTAACTACTACTTTATATCTATCTCTATTAATGTCCTTCTCCACCCTCACTTCTACTATTGTGCAAACATACCTGAATAGCCTTCCATCATCTTCTCTTACCATTTGGAAATTCTTTAATATTAACACTACTAACTTTATTTCTGTCACTGTTTGCCTTAGAATGCACTATATCAACACTCACCAGTCTTTCAATTACCAAGTAATTAAAGTTCCAAAAACTTTACTTACCCCTTTATCCTTTGGCATATCAGGACCAACCGAATCACAACCTATTTAATAACTTGCATACACACGTTTTCATAAAAAATATTCTTTTCCATGCAATCGAATTTCATTAACTCACTCCATCTCCTACTCCTTATTCCATTTCCACCCTCGAATATATTAAATGGCACCACCCACATCACCTCTTTTAAAACCTAATGTTGACGGCGCTTTTAATCCTATCACTAAGATAGATGGTGGTGCTGCAGTATTTAGAAACAATCAGTGCCAGTGGATTCGTGGTTTCTCCACAAAAATCACGTGCTCGTCAGCACTCGAATCATAATTATAAGCCTTATTTAGGATTGAAAATTGCTCAACAATTCTACCTCCACTACATATAGAAACAGATTCTCAAGTAATGCAAAGAGACTTGTACGCGGGGACTAATCTTTACTAACATACTATTTTGGAATGCATGTCATTACTGATAATGCTAGGACATCTGGAGCTTCAACATATGTACCGTGAAGCCAACACTATAGCAGATCTACTTGTTAAGCAGTGCATGACTTTAGCTCTTTGCGTGGGGCATCAATGTTGTCATCCTCTACACCACGAAGAACCCCCTCTTTATGCTTTTACTTGCTTTCAATAATAATTTTTCGGGAACTTTTATAGCCAGAATATTCCCCCTCCCCCCTCCCCCGTAAAACCTTCGCTACTTGTCTTTCTTAGCTTTTAATAAATATTCATATTAGAAAAAAATATGATACATACCTGGGTTGAAGTACCACGTTTCTAAGGTGATGTGCACAAACAACCATTTTATGGCTATTATTTAGAATGTCATGGGATATTTAAAAACCGACTAAACTGACCAAATAGTACAGAACCAAACCATTTTTAGGCTTCTTTTGCTAAAATCGTAAGTTTTTATATAAATTTATATAGATTTTTGTATTTTATGAAAATAAACCAAAAAAATACCGTGGCTCTTGAAATTATAAAAAAGGTTACAAGCCAACAATTAATTAAACTCCAAATTCTATTCGCAAAACCTATTATATTACTCCTATTGAAACTATATTATTCCAAGCATATTCACAAACAAGATACAAGGTAACTAGCAATTATGCGTAGCAAACTATAATGTATTGAATATGTTTCCTTTTGTATGATTTAAATTTAAATTTTTAAATTTAATCTTCTATAGACTTTATTCTTGAGTCCGAGCTTGCTTAATATCTTTTTACCTATGTGATTTATATTTTCTTTGTCTTTGTTTAGTTTCTTTTACACTAATGTAGAATAGTTGATAGATCTATAATTTGGCCATCTTTTATGTCTTAGTTCAACACCCTTAAATAGTAAAAATGTGTAGAGAGTTTTGGTAAGTCCTTTAAAGTATGTATGTTATTACATTATACTTCTAATAGTGACTTTTAAATGATATTTTAAAAAATACAAAAAATTAATCGAACAATAGCGATTTCGAAGGGAAACCGACATGATTAGTACGGTTTTAAAAGTCTAATTTTGGTTATACGTAATAGAATAACCGAAAAATTAGTATGGTACAAATTTTATAAAATAACCAGCCGAATTGAACGATTGACGTCCCTGCTATTAGGGACTAATCAGTGTTTATTTTATTTGAAAATTTGAATTAAAAATTTTAATTTCAAGATAATTTAGAAAATTTGTGCCTCGGAAAAAAGAATTGAAAATTTGATATTTGATATATTAATTAATTCGTAAATAGTAATTCTGTAGAGTGACTTCAAGATTTGATTATACTCGTCACAAATACAGTATTTTCACAAAGATAACTCTTTGATATGATGCTGATCATAGTTTTAAACTGTTAAGTTTCAAACTTTGACTTAATTATTTATCCTTGTTAGTATTTAAATTTACTAAATTAGTATACATCTACTTCATTTTTATTTGCATATAAGACGTCAGGAAGCAGAAAGCATGTGATATACATCTTTGAATGTTTTGACAATACAAAAACAGACCCAAACAAACTGAAAACCGAACGTAAAGCGTTTTACTTAATATGAGGTGAGTCGTAGGCTCCATGGATCTAGAAATTTTTTAATTTATAAATTAATAGCAGATAAAACCATTAAAAGTTAAAAATCTCAAAAAAAGAAAATGTATAGCATCTTTTATAAATATAAACAATGGAATGGTGTTAAAGTTACTATAAGATAACAATCAACGTTAACGTCTTACCTTTAAATAATTAAAAAGGTCACAATATTTAAAAAATTATTAACAAAATACACAATTTGCTTGTCTAAAAGTTAATAATCAATAAGCTTCATCTATATTGTAATTTAAATTACTCCCCGTGAATAAATATAAAGTTGCTTTTAAATAATAAAATAATAAAAGTTTAATAATTTTGAGATATATAACTAAAATATGAATAGCTATAGTAAATGAACATATATCTTCACTTACTATAGGTATTCATATATTTATATATATTTTAGCTATTTAAATAATATTTACTCTCCGATATTTTCAATCAGTAAATATGTAATATATGGTTCATTATTTTGAGTTGCTCTCAATCTTCATATTTCTATGGATGAATGAATAAGAAAAGGATGGTGGCTATATCATATTTATTGTCAAAAAATTTTGAGTGTCAATAGTGTTAAATAGAAATTTGATGCATGATATGCGTTAGGAATTACTAGGCGAGTCTCAAGCGGTGACAATAGACATGTTTCAGGCGCATAATTAGACGTTTGAAGTGTAAGTATCACAGAACTAAGCCCTACATGTGAGCTTCAAAGCGTTTTCATAGTACTCTGCCTTAGGGCGAGCCTCGAAACAAATCTCAAAACAGAAAAGGGTCAAATATGCCCCTATACTATTGAGAAAGGTCTAATATTGTCCTCCGTTATACTATCAGTTCAAATATATTCCTAACGTCATACTATCATCCAAATATATCACTGACATCATAAAAGTGATACAGACCTTCCCTTCCTCCGTTAACTGTCTCCCTATGATAATATTTCATTTGCTACCTCACCATTATACTTCCATTTTCATCCCTTTCTCGTAGCCCTGCACTCCCTCTCATTTGAAAAAAAATCACAAATCATAGATATACAAACAAACTATATCAAAATAAATGCTAACACCTAAAGATAATATGAAACAACGTAAATCGAGAAAATTTTAATTTTGCTATTCAAAATTCATGCTTATACGAACGAAAATACATTTTGTGTTATATAAAAAACTAAGCAAAGATACATACAAACTAGTTTAAGGTTTTAAAATTGATCATGGTGAGAAAGAAAAACAATGTAGACACAAGAGTTAATTTTTTTTGTTTCTTTCCCTTCAACCATATTTTTGGAAGGCTACTATTTTTTCTCTCTTTACGTTTTATGTTAAAATAAAAGTGTTACTAAATTTTTCCTAAATAGGTCTTACAAATTTAACGGCAACACAAGGAAATGCAAAATAAGACACAAAATTGTTAGGTCTAGTGAAAGATATGTACAATTTCATGATTGGCCGGAGAAGCAACATGTATTTTGAAAAGCAAGAGAAAATAGAGGCAGTGGAGTCTTCAACATAATGATTGAATTTCAGAGTAGTTGAACTTGGTAGCTATAAATATGATGAAATGGTGAGGTATCAATAAAATGTGTTCATAAAGAAGGCAGTTAACGAAGAAAAGATAAATTTGTACCACTTTTATAATATAAGAAATACATTTGTACCGATAGTATAATATTAAGAATATATTTAAATTGATAATATAAGGAATGATAATATTAGACATTTTTCAACGGTAGAAAGGCATTTTCCCTTTTCCTATCTCAAAAGAGTCTAAAAGAAGCCCTTTAAATAATTGGTAAAAACTAATTTCGTTTTGATTATGGTGCAACATACCACCCAATTAAAAAAAAAAACCACGAACCATGGACGCCCACCCCTAATTTTTAGCAAACAGAAATTTTCGGTGTCTGATGAAATCACTACTGCTTTCCAGGGGAAAAAAAAACAATTTATGAAATCAATCCTTAGACCTCAATGCTATCATCGGTTGTGGCGGTTGATCCACTAATCAACAACTCAGTCCCGATACCTAAATCCTCTGTTAACGTGGACGAATATGCGCCTTCTTTACTGCAAATTCCTTTAGCTCCAGTATTAATTGCATCACAGTACGAAGAAATTGAGGTTGAAAAAGAAATTAAAAACGGAGAAGAAAATAGTGAAGGATCAGCTCCACTCGACAAAGAAAATCATAAAAAAGGTTCGTTCTTTAAGAGAGATGCATCTTATTTATGTAGATTTTTTGGTGCTACAACTTTTGGGTACTTACTATCTTGTATGGCTGCGTGTCTTCAGTTTCGTTGTTTTGCTTCACTAGTCTTCTATTGTCAAATGTACGAGTACATAACATATAGTGTACAAGTTCCATTTTTTTTATAAAAGATGGTTGTTTCGATTTAGTAGTCAGTCCCCAGTTGTTTTTGCATTATTATTTATCAGTTAATCGCTGCTTTTCGTGTAGCCTGGAAAATTAATCTCAGCTGATTTTATGGGGCAAGTAGTAACAATTTAGGTCAAACTTATGGCAGAGAAAGCCTAGTGATTAAGTGGAGAAGAATAGAGGAGCAAACCCATTATCCACCAAGTTTCTAACAGTGTGCGACTGGACCTCGAGATTTCCCCGGTATCAAAATTAAAAAAATACGGTTGGTCATTGGGATAATGTCACTTCAGTCATTGCGGATAAACTAATCTTACCATATTTTTATTTCTGAATAAGCCTAGAGCTTTGGGAGGCAATTGTACTTGCTGGCAGAAGAATTTGGAGATTTGTCTTTCTGTTAAAAGTATCCTTCATGATCGTGATTGAACCCTTGCTGCCTATGAAATAGGGTGATTGGGGATATGGACCTGAACTCGGGACACGAAAGGGTTGTAGCATGTCGTAGGATGGTTGTTCTCTGCATGCTTTAATGTTGATGTCCTACTTTTGTGATTGTTCCTCTTATACGGTTGGCCTATGCAATATATGCATCCAAATGGAGGAAACACTCAAAAACAGGGAAAAAATGAGTGAAACCCCACCGACTTGGTGTTGACTTCCTGTTTGTGGTTCTGTTTCCTTCTTGACATTCCTTTTATGTCATGTTCGTTTGTTCTCCTCATTGCTTCGTGATTATTGTCATGCTTCAGTCTTTTCGATTTTTATATTGAATTGTTGAGTTCACACATCAGCTATTTAGGGATGGGAAGGTATCTTTTTTTGGTTTTGGTCAATTCTCTCTTCATGAACTAGCTTTTGAGGTTTAGGTCAGACTCAAGCTCCATTTCTTTATCATATTATTAGAGCAGGCCTATCCCAATTCTTGGTTTACCAATGTTGGGTCCCTTATCAATTATCCGCACTCCAGTTGGCAGGCTTGGTCGTGCAAAGAGGGAGGGGGTGTGGAGTTCCCACATCAGATGGGAGGGTCTGTCTATATGATCTTGCACAATCCTCGCCTTATGAGTGAGCTTTGAGGTTGAGTTATGCCTAAGGTCGGCGTGTTGAAGACATAATTAGTTAAACAAAAGCGGTCTCACTCCAATAGCTATAGCTTCTAAATGAGATAGATCACACACTTCAAGATTGGAATCGGAGCAAGGTTAAGATTTTGGTTCGAGTCTCACCGCCATCTGATATCAAATAAAATTTCACGTGCTTGGCGTAGGATCGAGCCCACATGTGAGGAACGCGTTGAAGACTTACTTAAATAAATAAAATGTGCTCTCTTTAATAGCTTAAACTTTTAGACAAGATGGTCACACAATTCAACTTGAATCGCATATGATATAAAGAACGACGGTCTTGTCCACAAAGCATCCTGCATTTACGTGGTCCGAGGAAGGACCCTGCCCTACTCTAATGCAACCATTAGTGGCTGCTTCAACAGCTCGAATCACTGATGATATCTTTTTTTATAATTATATCATTTCCTATATTTGATGTCAACACAATTTTCGGCTCACTTTTCTATTGTCGCCTTCATTGTTTTTCCTTATAACCTTCTTTATAAAAAGAGGCTTTGTACAAAGTTTTTAAAGGGAAAAACGTAGACAAACGACAAATATCCATGTGTCATGAAGCGGAAGGCAGGAAGGGATCCACACGCTTTTTTGAAGTGCATTGCTCAGTTCACAACGTTAAAAATACCAAAACATGATTTTATGTGTAATAATCAAATTGCAATTCCTCTACGATCCAAAAAAGATTCCAATATACAATAATGATTATATTAGTCCAACTCCTCAAGATTGATATAAAAGAACTGACCGCTTTTTTGTTGGGATCAATTTGCATATCATTGTTTGATTCCACACTCTATGAAGCTTTATGGATTCACCTATGAAGCGACAATCACTTGCTCCACATCGCTTCATTGCTTTAAGCTATGAAACAAATGCTTTTAATAACACTTCTATGAGATGCTGAGTCCATATAAGTCTAGAGTATATCTGCACTATTATTTTTGTAGTCTCACATATTGAAGGGGCGCAATCTTGAAATCCTAACTCCATTCAAAGTAGAGGTCATTCGCTTTGTTGGCATAATAGGCAAATAGACATCCATTCTTGCACGAAATTCTGTTCCAACCTCTCTAACTCTACGGATGTCATCCAAACTTCTTAAATGTTCAAAAACAGTGTGTACCTTTGACCGTTTATAGTGCTTTTGTGGCACTGAGCACTAATGTTTCTAATTAATCTCTATAGCTTGTGGATGTAGGTGGGATTCAGCTCTATTGAGTTTGAGCGAATGGCATGCAGTTTTTTGTGGGTGGCTTGTGTTCATAATGAAGAGGAAGGGTTTGTGAAGATTTAAGATGGAGAGATGGTGGATGTGTTGAAGTATGGCCAATGCTGAGAAATGGCGGAGCTATGGATTTTGTTAATGGTCAGTCTTCTATTACGAATGAGCGCCAGAGTGAATTATATTATTATGAAGGAGCAGATTACCGGAGGAGTTTTTTGAGGAGAAGATGGTCGGAAAACTTTGTGGTTAGAAACAGAACTAGGATGAATCTGGGATTTTTAATTTTTTTTAGAAGTAGCTTTTTGAAAAAGAATAGTGATGTGGCCTGGTTTTATCTGATGTAGATACTAAGGTGTCTTCATGTTAATGTGATTAAGAAATACGCAAAGTAGTTTTAAATAGATACTGGCATGTGTTCTCATCAACACAATTAAGAGGACGTAGAGTCAGAGGTGTTCAAAACATTGGTGAATAGTTTCAGATGTCTAGATGAAAACCTGTGGAGTTGGAGGGTCGAGCACAAAAATCCATGCAAATACAAAACTCAATTTTCCTATTAAGCTTTTTTTTTCTCCACTCTACCAAATGTGATTTCTTCTCGTCTTTTAGTTCCCACTAAAAAGTATCTCCAATCTATCAACTATAGTGGATGGGGTAAAACATAGCCACATAATATGTGGGTAACTTAATAAAATATCTTCAACTTTCCTCCCTTAGGCAAATATAATTATTCCAACTATTAAGCCTTTTTTTGATAATTTTTCAGTGATATGCGGTTAGAGTTCTTTGTCCTTGAATTTCTTTCGTATAGGCACTCCCAAATACGTATCAATACTCAATACTGTGACCACCTTCACGTTTCACTCCTGGTTAGTGTCGAAGTATGGATTCTTTCACAATGCCAGCTGGTACCAATTTGGCCGTATGTATTTGTAGCCTCGACACAACTTTAAACATGTTACTAAATAAGTACGACAGTGATCTAGCCTATGATTCACAGGGGTTAGAAGTATCATTTACGAACAATAGATATGATAAGTCACCATTTCTTTTCTTTCCTGGCCAACCTCAAACCTTTCTTTTGAATTCCCTTGACAATGTTTCCTCTATGATTATGCTGAAGCTCAGAAGCCCCATTGCGATCTGATAAGGGTCTCCCCTTTACCCCTCAGACTCCCTAAAGAATTCACATGTGGTGCCATTCAAAAGAATGAAACCTCATTGTAGACATATTGCCTATTCTGTTTTCTCCATCGTTGTATATGGTTATGGGATCATATATATGCTTGATCATATGTAAGCTTTTTCAAAGTATAATTGTACTAACAAATTCGGCTGTCCAATTTCCAGTATAGTCTTGTGTCTACCAACTCATAAGCTATCAAACAAGAAGCTTTCTCCTTGCAAATGCATATTGAGGCGATTAGGTTATCCAACACGAGTTTCAATATCCTTTCAAGTGTTATTGTTATTATTTGTAGATACTTCTCAAGGCTAAATAACTTAAATTCCTTACTATGATTAGCTCCACTCTTTTTTTAGTAAGCACAATAAGTGAACAATTTGAACTCTTATTGAAAGAACCCAAACTGTAGAATTCGAAAAGATCAAATGATCATCCAGAGCTGCAATTACCATGCATAAAAACTTAGTGGTGATAACCTAACATTGAGTTTTCTCCATTTATATGGATATTACCTAGACAAGGAATTTAAGATGGTTCAGAAGTATTAATCAAGACCTTGTTTCCAATATTGCGTGTCTCTTATGCATGCACCCGTTGCTGTTACCAAGAAATTGGAGATGCTTAAAGGAATTTTGTGGGACAGTAAGAACGAGGTCAAAACTCGAAGGCAGTTACATCTTTAATAAAAAGGCAAAATGGGTTTGAGATGAGAGGTTTGATTGTACTCAACAAAGCTAATTCCGAGAAATAATTATGGGGTTTTGGCAACGAGGTGCATGCTTTATGAGGAGGGGGGATTCTTTCTCAAGCCCACCCCTCTTGCCCCATTGCCATCCCTAAGTATGGAAATATGCAATGTAGGATTTCCTTAAGGTTTGTTCTGCACCATTATATACTGGCCTTATTATTTAGCAATAAATTTTCATGTGCCTTAACTTTGCTTGTGTGAGCTTGCTCGTATTATTGGTCTTAAACCCGGATAAACCACATTGCTCATATGGGGTTGCAGTATGCTTGAAGGTAGCGTAAAACTTTTCAATTTATGATGAATCATATTATAACAAATATTAGTGGGGTGTGCTTACCTAAGCATGTATACATCGACACCCAAATGTAATAGAAAAATGGGCAAGGGGTTGTATCTCATCGTTGCCCGGGTGTGAGGAAGTATGAGCAATGATTTCCACATCACAGAGAGGTCTTGGTAAAGAAGTTAGTTTCACCACATCAGCTCCCAGATGTGGTGCAAAATATGAAAGGGTACCCATATCATGGATGGGTATGGGTAAAGTAGCTAGTTCCACCCTATCAGTGGCTGGATATGGTGCAAAAATAAGAAAATCTTCTCATATCATGGACAAATAAGGGTAAAAGGGCTAGTCTAAGAGAGTCGGATCCGAGTAGGCAGCTGGAACATAGGCACTTTGATTGAAGAACCTAAAAAGGAGGAGCGTGGATGTTGCATGCTTATAGGAAACTAAATGGATAGGGCAAAAGCCTATAGAGATAGGTAACATGAGTTATAAATTATGGTATCATGAGTTAGATAAAATAGGAACGGAGTGGAAATTATTGTAGAGCCGAGACTTATAGGTAAAATTATAGATGTAAAATGAATCGGAGATAGGATTATTACACTAAAGATTGCATGGCTAAAAGAGACAATCAATGATATTATTGGCTATGCTTTACAATATGATTAGATGTAGAAGGTATAGCTATGTTTTGGGAGGATATGGACACTTTGGTTCAAGGGATTGCAAGAGACTAAATCTTATTAGGGGGATATTTAAATGGTCATGTTGGTGAAGATAGTGACAATTTTTTGAACAAGTATATTAGGGTTATGGTTATGGTTATGGTTACTAGGAATGACAAAGGGAAGGCCTTCTTAATTCGCTTTAGCTTATGATTTAGTGATAGCTAGCACGTACTTTAAAAAGAGATATTTTCACCTAATAACTTATATAAGTGGGCGTAAACATAGTTAAATAAACTTTATCCTTCCAAGAAAACCTGATAGAACTACATGCAAGGACGGTAAAATTATTTCAGAAGAAGTGATGACAACCCAACATAGGTTAGTGATTTTAGATGTAAAGCTTAAGTGTAGAGTGAAGAAGAAGACAGCTTGCAAACAACTGCAAATTACGTGGTCGACATTACAAGGTGCTAACAATTAGCATTTTAATAAAAACTACCGGAGAAGGGAGCTTGGTACATAGAGAGGACATAGACATCCTGTAAAAGGAAATGTGGTAATTGAATCTTTAGGGGTGTCTAAAGATCTAGGACTTGAAGATAGGAATTCTGGTGGTGAAATGAGGAGGTGCAAAGAGTTGCTAAAGCTAAAAGAAAGTGCTGTAGGAAGTTGCCTAAAGTAGAAGACGAGGAAGCCTTTCGCGAAAGAGTATGACATACAAACAATCTCTAATTAGGTAGTGGGCATTACGGGGTGCTTACCTTTTAGCTTTTTGAGAAAAACTACGAGAGAAGGGAAGTAAGGATAGAGAGGAGGATGCAAACATTCTATTTGGAAGGAATTGTTAGGGTGTGTAAAAAGAGTAACTGAATTGTTAGGTGTGTTTAAATATCTAAGACTCGACCACACGAATCCCGGTGGTGAAATGAGGAGGTACAAAGAGTTTTTAAAGTTAAAAGAAAGTGCTATGTGAAGTTGTCAAAAGCAGAAGATAGGGAAGCCTTTGAAGGATACAAGAGGGAAGCTTAGAAGGCTGTAATAAAGCTTGAGGGGAAGCTCTAGATGACTTGTACCAAAAGCTAGGGACACGACTAAGGAAGAAAGGAATAAAAGATGCTTTGAAGATCAGAGGACCTAGATTCCTACGCTGAAAAATAATTGTTTGCAGAATCTATATTTTCGGTATAAAGGGTAGTAGGAGACCTGTTGCAGCTGTTAGATTTTATGGAATTTTAGAATCTTTATTTGTAATTTTTTAATATGATGTTTTGCTTGTACTTTGAAAGTACCCCCGTGGTACTTTTTTGAAGCTTCTTAATAAAAGTTACCTTACCTGATTAAAAAAAACGATAAGGGAAGAAAGGGATGTTTTAAAACTAGCACGACTGAGAGAGAAAAAAGGTAAGGATTTAAACCAAGTAAAGTTTATTAAAGACGATTCTCAACAAGAGTTGACAGGAAATAACGAGGTCATGGAGCTATTGATCAGTTGCTCAACTCAAAACAAGACAAATGACATTTTGGACCTCTACACATCTGTGTACGATAGAAAATTTAGCTACACTCGTAGAATTAGACAAAGAAAGGTAAAGGATGTCATACAAAATAAGAGGATTGCAGAGCTTGTGGTTCAGATAGTATCCCAATAGAGGTTCGGAAGTGTCATGGATAGTTTAGAGTAGAATGGTTCATCAAACTATTCAATGCTATGCTAAAAAGTGGTAGGATGTCGGACGAGTTAATACGCCGATTCCAAATTTTAAGAACAACGGAATTATCAAAGTTGTGCGAACTATCTTAGTATTGAGCTCACGAGTCATATGATGAAGCTATAGGAAAGAGCGATAGAACGTAATGTAAGAATATGGGTGAAGGGGTTCGGAGAACGAGTGTCAAAGCACTTAATTTTTGTGAATTCGGGTATAGATTCTTCATATTTTTAAGATAAAATTTATATATTTGCAAACTACAACATAGGTAATGATTCAAAATAAGAGTCTGAGAAAATCATAATCAAAGAAAAACTTATTTAACTCCCAAAGAGTAAACGTCTTCACATAAAATGGGACAGAGAGAATATATAAATGTCATAAAGCACATATATGAATGAGCCGTGACTAGCATGAGAATAGTAGAAGAAGATACAAAAAGATTTTCATAACTATGGGTTTACACCAAGGATCATTATTAAACCTCTACTTATTTACCCTAATTATGGATGTGCTAACTAACACAACACATATGAGTTCCCATGATATATGATATTTGCTGAGAATATTGTGTTAACTGACGAAACCGGCGTGGGCGTCAACCAAAAACGTGAACTATGGAGAAGCACTTTGGGGATTAAAGGTTTTAGGATAAGTAGAAATAAGATTGAATACATCAGTATGAGAAAAGGGACATTGAGGTGAGACTAAACGAGATTGCAATGTCAAAATGGAAATACGTTAGGTATAGATGATTGTTGTTTCAAGAGAATGGAATAATAGATGAAGATGTTACTCATAGAATTAAAACCGATAGGTGAAATGGAGAAGTGCTACTATCGGGGTGTTATGTGATAGGAGGATGCCTACCAAAGTAAAAGGTAAGTTGTACAAAAAGTTATGGGACCAACAATATGCTAGTGAACATTGGGACACTAAAACTAATGTATTCACGAGATGAATGTTATGGAGATGTGGGTGCTAAAATGGATGTGTGGTCATACAACATTAGATACGATTAAAAAAGACCACATTCTCCAGAAAGTGAAAGTAACACTCATTGAAAAATGAAAGAAGGTGCGAGATAGTTTGGTTATGTCCTGCATCGACCTAACAAATGCATCAATCCATAAGGTGTGAAACTATGGCGAGTGAAGGTGTTAAAAAAGAACAAGGTAGACCTAGAATCATATGCAAGGAAGTTGTCTTAAATACATATAATTTCTTGGAATCAATATAGAGTAGTTAAAAGATAGGGTACAATGGAAGAGAAAGATCCATATCTACTAGTTGAGAATATGTTTAGTCTTGTAGTCTTGTTAGTACATTGATTTTGAACCTACAGCTTTTCTCTAGGAGTATTTTGACCTTATCATAAATTTAATATTTAAACTATTATTTATATATATTTAACTTATTTTTCGCTCTTATTTTTATTTGGTATGTTGATGACATGAGTTGAGCTTTAATGGAGAGACATGGTTAGTGAGGATGCATATAGTCGATCCCAAATTGTTTGGGACTGATGCCTAGTTGTTGTTGTAAGGTTTCGTGTGCTTGGTAGATCTGGTAAGACAGACAATGGTTTTCATGCTTAGGCAGAGTTTTCGGGTAGATAAGTGTTAGGGTATCCACCAAAAAGTTGTTCCATTGCTATGCGACTTACTCTGATCTTTCTTCCTTGTAGATGGAACCCACATTCTGGAGCCTGTGGGTCTTGAAGAGCACTTAAGATCAGGAATTTCTACACCAAAACAATCTGTAGCAAATACTGATACCACGATGCTTGAAGAGGGTAGCGGCAGTTGCAGAATATCTAATTCAGATGAAAGAAGAGAAAAGAATGATTCAAGTTTGGATGGTGAGAACTCTTAATAAATTAAATGGGAAACATTCCGATATTGCTTATCAAATAAAAAATTGAACATTCTAATCTCCTGTAACAAGAGTCAAAGTGATTCACGGCGATCCTGTTGGGACTCTTGCAGGAAAAAGAACGGTTGTGCTTTCTGATCCTCAAGCTCTTAGATACAGTGGGAAAAGGATAACCCGTGAAATCCAGCCTTTTGATCATGAAGTAAGTGCTGATATAGTAAATAGTGATGCTTCTAGCAAGGAAGCTATCGGTGCCCAATTCTCTGAAGGAGGAGGTCATCAAGAAGCATCGGAGAATTTACGACAAACGTCATCAAGGTTTATTATACTGGCCCTGATTCAATTCTTTAGTCCTACTAGGAAGTTGGGTCTTATGCTGCTTTTGAATATCTCCTTGTTGGAAGTTTGTTTTGGCTATATTTCAAGTAGAACCAAGTCTTGATATTCTGGATTTTCCAGGTTGGATGTTCCAAAGATTAGGTTAAGAAGTTTGCCCCCTGCTGATGATTCTAGTGGTGGAAACAGACCAAATAGAAGTGAGTTTTACTCTACAAGTTGGTGCGTCAAAGGAAGGGACCCTCTAACTAGCCATGATAAGAACGGTGTTTCAGAGGCTGCAAAGATGAAAAGCAAACTCATAGATGGAGGTAATATCAAACTAACTTTAGGAATGGGTTAACCTTAAGTATTGCACAGCCTTGCATTACTAATCCTGACAAAGTAACTTCTGCCTTATAGGTTCAAAAAATACCACTGAAAGACCAGCACCAGATTGTTTTTCTGATTTGGCACAATCTGCAGTTCGATGTGGAGAAAATCAAAGGTTGAATAGTGACATTGAATTGCATATGCATAACGATGAGCATCGGTCAAACATGCCGTTTAGAGACATTGGAAGGGAGACTCTTGGATGTGAATCCTACTTGGCTGGTTATGGAAGCTCTTCATCACTGTTACTCAAAGATGATTCTCTTAATAAAGATAGCCGTCATAGTGGAGTGCTTCTAAGTAGCGCAGTACTGTCATCTCACAAGTATCAGAACACTGAAGTTCTGTCTTATAGCTCAGTTTTGGACGACATGAGTTATAAGAGGACCCAGCTTATGCCCGGCAATCATCATTATCCACTCTTGAATCACTCAGTGGATAGGTGGCCTTCTTATCTTACTTCTTCTCCAAACCTAGACCCGGTTGGTGGCCCTTTAGACCGTAGTCGAGAATATTGGTCTTCTAGGTCAATCTCAAACAAGTCTTCAGCACTTCCTGGTTCTGGAACTGAACCTTTCTCTTGGACTGATTTATCAAGGGATATGGAACACTCATGTGATTATAAGACCAAGGTATATTGTGATGACTGGAAGCCTTCTGTACCTTTTCAACCATCAACCTTTCTTAGTCAAATTATTCCCCCTCCAGAAAGTCTCTATGATCCGATTCGTGATAGCATTGAGCAAACCAACGCAGCAGAGAAAGATTTGTCTGCTAATGAAAGAGAAACAGCTGAGAGAGATGCAGCTCATCAAGAAAACCTGAATACCTTTTCAAAAGAGGAAAAGCGCTCAAGATCAGCTAATCCCAGAGGCCAAAAAGGGACACAATCAAGATTAGCGAGGCCCAGACACAACTATGAAATTGATAATGACTTTAGGAGAGATGGATCTGTGAACTATGAATCAGGAGTTTTGAAGCATTTTCGTGCTGCTCTTGTGGAATTCGTCAAAGAATTGCTGAAGCCAACTTGGCATGAAGGTCTCCTGAGTAGGGATGCATATAAGATGATCGTTAAGAAATCAGTTGATAAGGTCATTAACTCTTTACAACCTGATCAAATTCCTGATACGACTGAATCCATTAAGCAGTATCTCTCTGTTTCTAAGCCAAAAGTAGTGAAGCTCATTGAGGTGAGTCAACACTTCGGAACATTACTTGCTGACTGTGGTTGAGAGTCTTTCTTCCCTGAACTTGACAATTAGTTAATTTGTAATTTGCAGGGATATGTGGAGAAATATGGTAAATCTTGAGATGAATATTGCTCTACATGCTGCCACCAGTCAGGATTTGGTGAAACAAGTGATTATGGACAACTTTCGTTTCTGCTAAGGGGCTAGAATCAAAATGTTAATTCTGCATATGGATTTCTTCTTATTAGATAAGACCATTTTTGCTGCCTTTTATGGGTCGAGAGTATTTTGAATCATCTATGTTACTTAGTAATAGTTTGATTCAATCTTGGTAGGGAATAGTATTTGCTAATGTGTCATCATCTTCAGTGGAGTCAACTACTAGATTACTGCTCCTGTCATATATATATCTCTGTGCTTTCTCCTCATTGGATGATCTGGCATTGAGATGGAAGGATGTACTTCGATGCAATAGGCCGTGGGGGAGGCCACTGATGATCCATGAAGCTTCAATTGGACATTCAACAGCTAGTTTCACAAATCTGGCACTCACGTCCCTGTTGTAAACTCCTGCAAGTCGGAAGGCAGCGGGAGAAGGAGGAGGACACTGGGCGAGATCTATTAGCAGCCAATTCTCCATACAAATAGGGCATCTATTGAGAAGATACTTCAAATGCTTTGGCATGAAGGTCTCATTAGCTCGTATAAGGCTCCACGTCTGAAGCATAGTCTGTCCTCATTGTACTTTTAGAAGATAGGAAACTAAAATATCTTAGTAGATGAAGGGAGGGAATAAAGACGAGTGAGAGCAGATTGTGCCTTTGAAGAAAAACAAACACGACATTTCGGTAGTAAGGGAAGTGTCAACTTCTTTCTCACCAGGGTCACATGAAGTAGATTGGCAGGTCTTTCATCCCTTGTGTTTGAGTATGGGGAATATGTCCTCATAAAATCTTTCTCCAGTCAAATTAGCTGGTTAGATATTGACTAGTGTAAGTTATTTATAATTTATGTAATAAACTTGCAACTGTAGTTTGTGACAACGTATTGGATATCAAGCGAGGATACTTTTGTTTGTTTCTTCGCCACTAAGCATGGGAGTTTCGGGATAACTATAGGTTGATGGTTACCTAACGAATTTTGATTTGATACCCCTGAGTAAGAGGCATCCACCTCTTCCTGGGAGAAGTTCACTATGATGGGAGTTGGGAGGTTCCTGACGGGGGAACAGAGGTTTAGGTTTGCGCAGCTTCTTGTTCATTCAATCCTTAGCTAAGGGTGTAAAGGTAATTGTGCTAGCTTTCACTTGAACATTTCTTGTACTTTGAAAGTAAAGTATTCCATGTGAGGAACAACTAAATTACTAGATTTGTTGTGCATATGTCCTTTTCAATGGCCCAGGTTACCAATTTTAACATATAGGATATCTTAAAGAGCTTGAAGTACTGCATGGGAGATTGAGGTAAAAAATGCAAAGTGATTTCTTCCTATCTGCCTAAACCTTGGTGGGCAAAATTACTCGGCATCTGTGTTGATGGGAGGTAAGTAGGTACTCGGTGGCATAGTCGTGGTCTGTGCCAGCTGGCTCAAACACTACAATCTTTAAAAATACTTATGTAACTGGTAAAGAGGAGGTCATGTGGAATTTGGTTGTTATAGTTATACTTATAGTTCCATTGATAGAACTTTGGATTTTGTATGGACATGCTGACCTTTTGAGTGGTTACTCTGACAAGAACAGTGCAATAGTATGCACAAATGCATTCAGTGATGAGTAAACTATTCTTGACACGGTCTCTTTTAGCTCTGTAGCCATCCCATTAAGCATTGGGTTGTTAGTTGAACCAGCAGGAAGTGCAATGAGTTGGATGTTTAACTAGAGAGGATCTAGTGTAAGATAAATTAAGTTTTATTTGGTGGTCCAAGCAAATACAAAGCACTAAGAGATAATTGGAGCTTTTGGCTTGAAATAGGAGTAGTTTCTTGAGCCTTTGCTTGTATAACATGGCAACAACATAGCTTGCAGTTAAATTATTTACTGTGCATCATATGAAATATAACCATGGGGAAACATTATTACAAGTGACATTAGATGTTCTTTTTAGCTCGAAAGCAAAGGTCAGTGGCACAATAAATGACATGGACTATGTATTGCAATTATTAAGTTAGTCTAAGTGTTATATTTCTTAAGTTTATCTGAATTTGGACAATCTTTGGACCTGAATGCTTCCTGAGTTTTGTATTTTTGCACCGACACCCATAAGGTTTCACAAAGCATTACATACATTGGTGAAACTCAAAGATTTTAAAAGAAATATCAGATAGAAACAGCACAGGTATTGTTTTTGTTACTCATTCTATGGTTCTTTTTTGTTTTAACGTGTCGAATGGCAGAACAATAAAATCCAGCAAGATGCTAGGATCGGACATATTTCCCTAGATGTATAGTTACAGGAAGCAGTAGATCCCAATGCCACAATAGACTATGCGGGAGACATGGAGACTGCTGGGACAACTTTTGAGATTGGCTGAGTAACTCATCTGCTTAAGCAGGTAATGATTAGGGATCCTATCAAAGCTGTTCATATGGAAAGGGCTAGTTCATAATCATGTTAGAAAATTTTATCCAGCTCAGACAGAAACCACACTCAGTTACCATAGCCCATATGCATATACTTTGGAAGAGTAAGGCAACTCTAAATGTGTCCTGCTTTGGATCGATAGCCATACATAGTCAACTTATGGAAAGATCTTCAGCGGTGCTTTATACTTTTGTGAGAATGATACTTGATACTAATCATTTATTTCTGCATTCTGCAGATGTGAGACAGCTTACAAAGGTAATTTATCTCACTCTTTGGTCTACGTTAGGTCATTTTTTTAATGGTTGGAGGCCTTAACAAACTCGCGAGGCATAGTGATTAGAAGACAAACTTAGATCATAAGTGAAACAGTACCTGCAGTTATTATATGGATAGTTGGAAGGTGAAAAACTGGAGTGTTTGAATTATTTTTTGGTTTTTGGTGTAGCCCGAAAGATCTAACGACCTAGATGCTAATGATGGACTTTTTGAGCACCCTGCATGCAAAATCTGCTATACATTTTGTACCTTAATTTCTGCATGTCTTTGACAGTAAATTGTTAATTTAGCTGCAAATCCAATTCATTCAGCTTTATTTTCTATTATTATGTGTGTTTTAATGCCTCCCGCATCACCAGGATAGGAAAAGACGCCAAGAAAGAGAATTTCTAGTGTTGCTGCTGGATAAGAAACTACACTCAGTGTTCAAGCCTGCCAATCTCTTAGTCACCCTTAATATTCATTAGTAGTTGGAACGAGGTACTACTCAGTCTACAGAGGAAGATCAGATATGGGGATTTTCTTTGGCAGTGATCTCTAACAAACTTCTAAATTACATCCTGATGCATTTATGAACATTTATTCTTTAAGGTTCTTGCCTGCATCGTGCCGCCCCGGGGATGTCTGTGCTTACTAGTCACTAGTTTCCTTTTCCATTATATAAAGTTCAGATAAATATAAGATTTCTGATGAAAGATCATTTTGATTTGCAGTAATATGCTTAATAACAGCCAACTGCACTGATGGTAGGTGGGAAAGATTCCGATGCTGAACTTATGAATATGTTGTGGGTGATACTAGTAGGGAAACCAAGATACTGCTTTCATCAATAGGATCTTCTAGGCGTAATTAAACTACTGTTGCCTGATAAATATAACCTGAGATGCAGAGGTGGAGCTAGAAGGTTGTGTACGGGCAGTGACGAAACTATGAATTTTTCCAAGGGTATTCAAATTTGAAAGAAGTGAAAAAAAATTTCGCCAAAGGGTTTTCAATATATGTTATATAATTCTAAAACGTAATATTATCGTGCAATTTTTCGACAAAGAGTGGTCAACTGACCACCCTTGTGACCATTTGGCTTTGCCACTGTGTACCGAGTGGTTCTAGTCCAAACTCAAATTATTGCACAACCTAATTGCTAACACTTCATGTCTCTATTTTAGAATTCATAAAGTCCAAATCGTCGCCTAATGTGATGTTGATATATGTGGGTATTGAATGAAGAAAATATGGAACTATGTTATGTTTCATCACCTTGAGAAGGTCAGTTCAAATCGATCCTCTGAATCCCCTTCACCCATGGGAAAAGTATGATAAAAATACTTTGTTTTGTCAAAGACTTATTTGCAAAGAACTTACTCTTTTAAGTCTGGCCTTTCACGAAAATGAAGATAAGTAGATTGAAGTAGTGACTGTTGTGGCAAACTCTCCATTTCCTATCTGCATTCTTGGCTAGTCCATTGGAGTAGTTGTCCCTTCCATGTAAGTCTAGGGTGTACATGCACCGAGTTGGTTTAATTTTTATTAAAACCAAATCAAATTAATTATATCGATTTGGATTAGTTTGATTTTTCGGGATTTTTTTTACATGAATATTATTTTAATTTTACTTTGTTAAATTTTTTATCAATAAATATATGTTTAGTAAAAATTAAAAAAATTGACAACCAAATGATCTATGAAAATAATTTTATGGGAGAATTTTGTTAATAACACATGATAGTTATTCTTCTAGTCTGTCTGACACTAATATTTTGTTGACATATACTTTTAAGGTTAAATGAATTTATTAATTAAATATAAAATTCAACATGATACCTAATTAATGATATATTCTATTTAATTTTAGATTGTCAAAATGCCCCTTCAAATTAGAAAAAGATATAAAAAATTAATAAATCTTGACATATGAACCTGGAAGAACAAAGAGATTGACGCATTTCAGTAACACTTGATAAGAAAATGATTATATAACACACTACTTAAGGTTAAAAAAAATGGAGTATACGTATTTCATTAAATATTACATCCTATAGAAAATTTTAAATATTTCTAGAACTTTTGTAAAGAAAACTCTATATAAAGTCTTAAAAGTAATTACATATATATATGTCAGTTTGGTTCAGATATTTTTATTCAATACTAAACCAAATCAAATTAAATCTAGTCAAGTTTTTTAATTGATTTGGTTTGACATTTTAGTTTGGAGCAATTTTTCGGTTCGATTTGTACACTCTGATGTAACATATACAACAGAATCTTTTTTGGGCAACGATAGATTATATTGGTGTTTTTATCAATAGAGGAATATGTAATATCTGATCAAAATTGCCATGAGAAGGAGGAAAATTATGAAAGAAGATGATATTATGACACAAAGCCAACTGTTTTTGGCTTTTTGCCAAGAATATGCAAAAAAGAAACCCCAAAACCTTTGCCGGACTCCCTTTTTCTCCACATGATATTAATTAGTAATTTGACTTTTAAAATTATATATCAAATTTCATTCTCTTATTATTATCAGCGTAATTCTATATTGTTAGAACTACGTGTCCAAATAAGTCAACTGCCTCCTCTCCATTTTTTTTAACGATAAAAGGAAGCATGAAAGTCTTACATAATTACCACATAGTTCAAAAGGACATTATTATTGTTTATAGCCACTAAGCTATTACAAACATTGGTAGGTAAAAGTTTGGTACCAAAATATACTCCTTCCTTGTCCTTACCTAATGCAGCTTCAACAAAAAAAAGGTGGACGAACAAGGTACACATACTTTTTTGGGTTGGAGTGGTTGATAGCTTCTTTTGCTAGTCGATGTGCTACTTCATTTCCTTCTTTGAAGTTATGCTTGATCGTTAGTACTTTCAATAGGTGCATTAATGACCTGCAGTTGAGTAACATATTGTTAGTTAGACATTGTCCTCATTTATCATTTTTATCATGTCTGAGGAATCCGATTCAATTTCCAATATAGGGAACATAATATCCAAGACGACTTTAAGATCTTGCTCCAGTGTTAGTAGTTCTGCCTGCAAAGAAGATACTGCATACCAAGATTTATAGACGTCCATGATTTTGCTATTTCTAAAGACCACCCCTATCCCTGCATGTAAGGCTACCCTTAAAAAAAATACCATTAATATTGAGTTTGGTGTTGTGATGTGGCTTAAACCAACAAATGTCTATTTTAAATTTAGTTTGTTGGAGGGGATTTCTTTCCGTAAAGAAATTATATTGTTAGATTTATCCATCCTTGATATATGGAGATATTTAATTATGTGAATATTATTAGATAAAGAAAAAATTAAATAAAGTTTAATGGGGGATGTATATATGCTCAAAATACTGAAATACAAAAAATAAATAAGTAATAGTTCTTCAATGACAGGGATTGGGAACTTGTCCTTCATTGGGTAATCATTCAGTTCTCTGTAATCCACACACATTCTCCATGTGTCATCTTTCTTTTTTATCATCATAATTGGTGAGGAATAAGGGTCGGTGCTATGTCAGATTACAGCAGAGGCTAACATCTCATCCATCATTTTCTCTATTTCATTCTTCTAGATGATTGGATACCTATAAGGTTTCTTGTTGATCGAAGAAGTACCTTCCTTTAGGATAACCCTATGATCACACATCCTTGAAGGAAGAAGTTTGTTGGGATCTTCAAATGGATCACCATATTTCTGTAGTTTCAGCCGCAGATCTGCAGGTTCACTTTGAGTCTCCAATTGAGATTCCAAAGAGAACAAGCTAACATCTTCCTCTACCGGTTCTTCTGCTAGAATGCCTAATGATATCATGTATAGCTTTGCAGGTTTTGTGAGAACTTAACCATTTTGCCAAATTGGATTGGCCTAGCAGCAACCGAATGGATGCCTCTCAAAGATATCTTTTGGCCCATGATAATGAATTTCATCAAGCTTCCTGAAATTCCACATGATATTTCCAAGTGTGATCAACCATTGAATTTCTAGAACCATGTTACACCCTCCAATGGGCAGCACTAGCATATCTGAATCAAAGAAACTCCCTGCATTTTCCTTATCAACTTCTTGCACATATAATGATTGTGTACCTTATTGCCATCAGCTACTCAAACTGCAAACGGTGAGATGGTAGTCAAAGCACATCCCAATCTCTTGGCAGTATTGAGATCCAAGAAATTATGGGTGCTACCAGTATCAATAAGTACATGTACTGCTTTTCCTTTAATAGAGATTGTCACTCTCATGGTTATAAAATCATGAATATCACTCATAACATGTACAGATACATGGGGCAGAATGGACCCTTCAAGCTCAACTTCTAAACCCCGTGATATCATGGTTAGTAATTCTGCAGGATCCAACATCACTTCTTCCTCCAACTCTACTGGTTCAATATTCTCATCCACTTCCATGGAAAAGAATTGCCTTCTCTTCTTACAGATGTGGCCTAGATTGTACTTCTCATCTCGGTTAAAATATAATCTCTTACTCTTCCTCTCCTCCATTTCAGCATGAGCTAAGAGTTTGACATTTTGTAGGGTAGTTTAGGATTAATAAGGTAAGGGTGTTGGTGTTTTTGAAAAATCTGGGAAGTGGTTTAGGTAAAGAGGTTGGTTTGATCCAAAGTTAGAAGAAGGGGGTTTCACAGGAATGTTTCTAGGATTATTTCTGGGTTTTGGCAAAATAGGTGTCGAAAAGAAAATCTATTTTTGGATTTCGAAAGTTTGTTCCTATAATCTTACTAGGCTAATGGCTTTGATAAGTATCTAAGATTTAACATTTCAACAGGAAGTCCAATTTCAGGCTTCAGTCCCCTTACGAAGCAACTAACAACATATCTATACAATTTTACTCTATTAAGCAATTCATCAAAAAGTCAATGTATTTTTGAACAGTTGTTACCTGTCTTAGGTCTTTGAAATCGCTCATTGGATCATCAAATAACTCTGCTCCAAATTTGGAATAGAGACACCGTACATACTTCCCCCCAGCGAGGCGATTTCATGAACCTTTGATACCATTGCAGAGCTCGACCTTCGAGTTTATAAGAAGCCAACTTCACCTTTGAATCTTCAGGAGTCTCATCCACATCTAAGAACTGCTCACACTTATAGAGCCAATCCTTCAGCCCAGTTCCATCAAATTTGGAGATGGCCATATCCACCTTGTAACCTAAAGTGAGGTTGATGTTCGACAGCTTTGACCACTCGATTCTTTGTATGATTTCTTAGAACTTCCTCACCTCTGTATGTTACCAGTCCATTCTACACGTGATTATCCCCATTGACTATCATCATCTTCTTAGTCTTTTCTAATGTTTGTGCAAATTTTACTTCCACTGAAGTAGTCAATTCTGCAAGTGTGTGAACTACAGAATCTACAGAACCTTTGAGGCTATCAACATCCTTGCGTAACTCTGTCATTATGATCGCCCATTGTCGCAGCCAAGGAATCAGAGCTCTGATACGGAACATAAATTCTGAAAATTGAAAAGAAGAAGCAACACCTAGAGAGTAACAACAAGAACTGCATAAATTCTCTCACTCGAATTGAGAGAATGGAGAATAAAGAATGTTATTACTCTTCTTAACAATAGTTGTGTACAGAAGAAGGGATTTTGTGAGCTATATAGAGAATGTTAGTGAGTTAGGGATTTTGTGAGCTGGAAATCACATGACCCACACGTGCTTTCTAACAACCTTCACTAACAATTTTAACTACATTATTCCTTACATGTGCTTATTACATACAAATATGTATCACTTGGTTGAATAATCGTTAATTTTAACTAATAATAATATTGTTAGATGGAGTTCTTATAGAAGCAATAAATATTCTCAAAATCGAAAGTAATAATATAGCATTCAATGATAATAAATAATAATAAATGGTATTTAAGTAAATAAAAGAAATAATTCACCCAAGAAAAGATGGAATAAATTGATGTTCAATGAAGCATAATAGGCGATCCGCTTGAATATTTTAGTTATTCTCGAATTTTATGGAAAAATATAAATAAGAATCTTAGTGAAAAGGTGATATTTGTATTAACAAATGGGATATGATTCTCTTTCTCAAGTCAAAGTGTGTATTTTTTACGAACGAATGTCACATGTCCCATATCATTGTCTCTTTTTCTATTTATATGGGACATGTTAGGAAACCCTTATAGTACAAATGCAGAGAATATCCACTAGAATATCCACTAGAATATTCTCTTTAATATCATATATGAAAACTAGCTGTTACGGTTCTGTCAATGGTCCCGACCTCGACATCGGCTCTTGTTGGTACCACGACTACGACTCTCGTTGACACTTTGACCACAAACTTCGTTGTTCCTTTGATTATTTCGACGAACGACGAATTAACAACTCTTCCCCTAACACTATATTGGCCAAAATATTCCAAAGACATATTTTGACTTGTACACATACCTGTATATTGTATCACTTAGAAGCAAGGTTTAATCCTACCAATTAAGCCTCAATATCAAATTGAATGAGATTGGCTAATATGAAATTGTATTCGTTTCGTCTTGTTAACGTAATTTAATATTAAAAAAAGATGATTAAATTTAAATCTTCTCAATCTAAGTTTGGAGGTTACTCAAATTTGCTTATATAGATGGAGACGTAGAGTTTCAATTTTCAACAACAAAACAAAACTAAAAATGTTTCATAAAAAGAATAAACTTACATACAATTCTAGTTTAAAACAAATTACTTGGATTTGTGATATTTTGACATGCATCTCGACAAAATTTGAGTTGAATTGGCAAAAATAAATTAATTAATGTCAAATTTGAAAAAAGAAAATTAGTGAATTCTATAGAGAAAATATCATTAACTGTCCCTTGTGTTTGGGTTAGGTTTAAAATGATCTCTCAAATACTGTAGAACAATTTTGGTCCTCTAGATTTGAAAAAAATGAGCACATTTAGGCTGTATTTGGTATAAAGGAAAATATTTTTTAATTTTTTCATGTTTAGTTGGCTTAGATAGTTTAGAAAATATTTCTTTTATTAATTTATTTTCCCTTCAATTGAAAAAAAATATTTTCCTTATCAAGAGAAAGAAAAATATTTTCCAAAACTCCTTTTCAACCTTTCCTACCCTCACAAACCCACCCCACCCCGTCTCCAAAAAAAAAGTATTTTTTTCTTTTCAAATTTTAACTTTTCCGTTACCACCCACCCTATCTGCAAGATTTCTTCTTTTTTTTTCAATTTCAAATTTTTGTTTTTCCATTTTTTCTGTACCAAACTCCCCTCCCTCCCACCCCACGAGCATTTTTTTTTACTTTTTTCGTAATTTATATTTCTGTTTTTTTTTTCGTTTTACTGCCCCCCCACCCTCCAACAAAATTTAAATGTATTTTTCAGTTTTAATTTTATTATTTATTGATTTAATGGCTCAAAATTTTACAAGTTCCAAAATTATGAGTTCGGAGGTTTATGTGTTTGAAAGTTTACGGGTTCGAAATTTCACGATTTTGAAAGTTTAACGGATCGAAAGTTTATGAAATTTGTGGGTCTGGAAGGTTGCTGGTTTGAAAGTTTATGTCTTCATATTTATTATATCTAAATTATTATGAATACTCTTGAGAAGTCATTTTCCTTAATTTGCGTACCAAACCAGAAAATGAATAACATTACTATTTATTTTTAAAAAAATATTTTCTTGGAAAACTTGAAAAATATTTTCCAAAGAAAATATTTTCCGTTATAGCAAACACACCTTTAGTATCTATCAATTATTTAACAAACTTTAGCCGTTAGATTTAACAACAAAATATTAAAAGGATTTAACTAGAAATACCAGGAAAGTCCCATCAAATTTTAGAAATTGCACTACAAAGCAGAAATAGATAAAAAGTACTCCGTTGTTTATCTAATACATTTTTTTGTTAGTGCGTATAAAAAAGAATGGCATATTTTTAAATTTTAAAATAATTTAACTTTAAATCTTTTCTTTTATCTATTTTATCTTTAATGAAATTTTTTTATAATCACACAAATAATATGATCTCACGAAGCTTTACCGTTTATGTTTTAAAAATCAGAATTTTAAAAAAAAAATTCCTTAAATTACATTCTAATAGGGAGTAGTAGAAACTGCACTTCGAAAAACTACCCCAAACTCTATTAATATACAATAATAACAAAACTATAAAAATTGTACCACAAAAATGAGGTCATATAAAATTATTTTTTTCACAATTTCATCACTTTAATAATAACTACAACAACAACAAAAATACAATATAATTTTACACAATAAAGTTTAAAAAGGATAATGTCTATGCGACTTTACCTCTAATTTAAAAAGGCAGATAAATTGTTTCCAAAAAATTTTAACAACTAAAGTTTATTAAATACTTCACGATGACCAAAAGTACTTAGTTTTGACAAACTTAAGGATTAGGCCCGTTTGGCCATATATTTTCACAATGTTTTTTAATTTCTTTTTGAAAATATTGTTTGTTCATTGATTTATGATTTATTTTTAAAAAAAATTAAAATTATTTTTCAAGTTCTCAAAATCTAGTTTAGGATAAATTTTAGATAAAATTATTCTTCCACTCATAAAACTAAAATTTTTTTTAGAATAAAATACATATTCAAACATAATTTCTAACTTCCAAAAGTTATTTTTTCAATTTGTAACTAAATCTAGGTTAGAATTGCTTAAAAATATAATTAAGAGATTATTCTAAACCTATCCCAAACATGGGGACAATTTTTGTCATCTTCTCGAATTCGGCGATAACCAAAAGTGGCAGTTCCCACTTCCCACAGAGAGAGCCGCTGTAACAAATTATAGGACTTTATTACTGAGCTAAAACCCCTTCAAAAACCCAGGACAATTCCAAAACAGCAAATAATTGAGTGGGAAGAAAAGAGTAATGGATCCGGGAAGTTCCGGGTACAAGGACTATGTAGCGGGTATAATGGCCGGTATTGCTATGGTTATTACTGGTCACCCTTTTGATACCGTCAAGGTAAATTCCTCCACAGAAATGCCCATTTGCATTACTTAATTGATTTATGCAATTGATATTTAACCCCTTCTTTTTTTCGTTATTATCATTTATCTTATATATTTTTGGATAAATAATGCTCCTGGTCTTTTATGTATTCATAGATGAATGGCTAGATGCAACACAATTTTAGATTTCTGTATTTTGTTGTTTTTGGCCGTTAGATGTAGTTAACCCAATAAACCACATGTTTCCCCTGGAATTAGTTAAGGAACTTCTTCTACCTTCTTATTAGAATTTGCATATAATGGTATGAGATGAGTCTAAATTGAGTAACATGGTCAGTGAGGATTTATATAGTCGATAATATGATGCAATGAGATGAGTTTAAATAGAGTAACATGGTCAGTGAGGATTCATATATTCTGATTTTCACAATTGTGTTGTCTAACTTTGTTCATCCTAGCTATTGAAAAGTAAGTAAAAGCTTTAGGAAATAGGGTAAGGTATTGTCTTTGAAGCACATCATATTGTCACTAAAGGCAAATCTAGGAACTTTAAAGGGTCGAGTTCAAAACTCACCACAGCACATTTGATTTGCTTGGTCCAAAATTTATTATTTATGCTTTAATGGATTTGTTAACACATATAGGGTCTGGGTCAAAGCTACTAGGTTCGGTTATGAATAGGGGGGGGGGGGGAGGGGGTGAGGGGACAAACGGTTGGGTTGGATTGGATTGAATATGGGTGCGTCAAAAACGGGAAATGCAAAAATGGATAAAATATTCGACCCGCCCATATTTAATATGGAGAGAAAATTGGTTAACGAGTGGATAAGCTAGGTATCCGTGGCTTCTTGAATGTGATCACTTTTAGGAGAAATTTTAGTCTCCCAAATTTGAGGAACACCCGATTTGAGTCTTTGCAAACGTAAAAGTTAAACCCATTGGTTATCCATTAAGTATCCATTTTTAAGTAGATAATATAGATCTTATCCATATTTGACTCATTTTTAAAAAGTTAATTATCCAACTCAATTTTTAGTGGATGATTCTGATGGATAACTATTTTGTATCCATTTTGCCACCATTAGTTATGAACCTAGCAGGTGTACACTACATCTGCCCCTGAATGTCACCTTTATGAAGATCTTAATAGTATCATATACTATATACTTGTGCAGGCGTTAGAGGTTCTTGTAACTTTCTCTGTGTCTGCCTATTGAATTAAGTGAAATGTATTTGTCAGGTAAAGCTCCAGAAACACAATACAGAAGCTTGTGGAATAAAGTACAATAATGGTTTGCATTGTGCTGCTAGAATATTACAAACTGAAGGAGTATGCCTCTCAACTTCTTCCTAGATCCAACTTTGAGCTTTACCTGTTCTGTTTATTGGAATGTTGTTTAGTTGGTAGAACTTGTAATCTCTGTACTTAAAACGCTTTTCTGGTGTTGAAAGATCCATTATGTTCAATCCATCCACATTTTCCAAGAAGCCTTGTCTTCTATATACTAATATATATATATATATATATATATATATATATATATATATATATATATATATATATATATATATATATATATATATTTCTTAAATCTTTTATTTTTCATATGAAGATCTCTTATAGTTGGCACTGTGATCTTTCCGGATCTATACTGTAAGCAGTTTTCCTGAGAAAGATAGATATGATAATTTTTAGTTGGCTTGTAGATGGTTATTTATAACCTTTGAGTCATCCTAAAGAACAACTTCTTAAGAAATAATTGGATTTAATTATTATATATAAAAGAAGACATATATCCATAGATTTGATTTTTAGATTTAACTTTTCTCCATAATATTGAGTTAAGAACTTGAATATTATCCTTATGGAACCCAGTGGTCTCTTGAACCAAGAACAGGAAGCATTAAAATTACCATTGTTAAATTTGTCGTAATTACTTGCAGATTTAAGCCATGTCTTTCTTCCATCCTTTTTTCTCTCCTTCAAAAAATTCCTTCTCGCCCCCAACTTCCTCATCCTCCTCCTCATCTTCCTCCTCCAATCCCAAACTCAAAGAAGAAATTAGCTTTTCTGATTTGCAGCAATCAATTGATGACTGGAAGATCTCTAAACATCCACAGTCCACAATTTATAAATCTTCACGATGGCCCTTGACCAGTGATTACCATTTCTATAATTGAGCAAATCATTCCTCTTGAATCAGACCAGAAGAACCTGCGCTTAACGTTCTCTCAAAAGAACAAGATCTTCTTCTCGAAATAATAAGCAATCTCCAAAATTCTTAGCAAAAGAAGATATATATATTACTTGCGCTATTTATATTCATGCGCGTATGATCGTATTCTTATTCCGCTGAAGATCTGTCTAAAGTTTGTGGTTACTGAAGTAGAAGGTAAACAGATCTGAGGAAACAGAGCTCACTTGAGGCTCTTTTACATAAATGCCAAGTTATTCCGGTTTGACCGCTTGTCAAGTAAAATTGCCACCAAATGCTGTTTCTTGTTTATACAAGAAGCTAGTTTCTGTTTCTTCAAATAAATGAGATAATATATTTACCTGTAAGCCTTATCTTATATCCTTTCTTATTGAGTACACCAGAAAAAGTCGATTTTTGTGTCTATGCTGCAATTATCTTTTATTTCTTTTGTTCTTTTTTCTTCTTGTTGGCACAGGGATTCAGGGCTCTGAAGGACCTGGGCTGATAAAGATTTTCTGTGGCAGGTTAAAGGGCTCTATCGAGGAGCTACATCTTCGTTCATTGGCATGGCCTTTGAGAGCTCACTTGTATTTGGTATTTACTCCCAAACAAAACTACTGCTGCAGGTTTGTTCAAACGTTCATCCAGCGATGATTTTGCTGTGTCTTTCAATTTGAAGTTTGTCAGATACTAGTATATTTTGAAAGCGAACTGCTCTTAGAACCATTAACCTGTATCTTGGAACTTTGGCACTTTTGTGACAACATCTCAGCAGTTTGTTATTAATGACGAACATTTGGTGTTTGCTTTAAAGGGTGGACCAGATGGAGGTAAGCCCCAGCCTCGTGCAATAGTTCCTTCAGCTGCCTTTGGAGGAGCTATTATCAGCTTCATTCTATGCCCATCAGAACTGGTGAAGGTAAGTGGTGCAAGAGTTCATAACATCCTGCTCTAGAATTGCTTGGAAAGTATCATCCTTGTTATATCTGTGATTTCCAGTGTAGGATGCAAGTTCAAGGTGCTGATTCTGTGGTACCGAACTCCAGTAGATATAGTGGTCCACTTGAGTGTGCTGTTAAAACTGTGAAAAGTGAAGGGGTGAGAAATATTTTTATCGATGCAAATTTGGCTTCTGGTGTACGTTTAAGCTGACAAACAACCTCTCCAGCTCACAGGCATATTTCGAGGAGGCTTCACGACTTTATTAAGAGAATCTTTGGGAAACGCTGTCTTCTTTAGTACATATGAATATGTTCGTTATCACTTGCATCTACGACTGAAAGGTGCTTCCTCTGAGTCAAGCCACTTGGTTGATGTTGGAGTTGGAATAATGAGCGGTGGTCTCGGTGGTATAGCAGTGAGTATGCTTGTTGAAATTACCACATTCTTTATGATTTCTCCTCGTAATATTACTTGATTAGCCTACCTCTTGTCCTTGTTTTGTTCTGTACTGTTTGTAGACTTTCCATGTGATGCTCTATCCACAATTAATTTGTGTATCTGCCCTTTCCAGTGTTGGTCAGCAGTTCTGCCCTTGGATGTAGCTAAAACTATAATTCAGACTACCCCAGAGAAAAATCATACGAGAAATCCGTTTCACATTTTAAAATCGGTAGTTACCATAATCTCTTGTATTTTGGAACTTGAAATACTACACGAAATGCCTGATTCAGTTTATTATTGTAGATTTATGGGAGATCCGGTCTTAGAGGATGCTATACGGGTCTAGGTCCTACAATTGTCAGAGCTTTTCCTGCTAATGCAGCTGCAATTGTCGCATGGGAGCTGTCTGCCAAATTGTTGGGAATCAAGCGGTGATTTGAACTAGTAAGATGACTGCTGCCAATACCATTCTGATTGCCTGCTGGCTTAAAGCTTTAGAGGCTCGTGGCAAGATTACTCCATGATTCTTTTGATGTGCCCTCACCATCGCACTATTAATTTGGCACAAGCATGCTATTTTGCAATGAGATAATCCGAGCATCTTTAATTATGCTTTGTGGTTCTCTCACGTTATTTTTTTCCTTTTATCTCTTCGAAGGACCAAAGATAGTATCCTAGCTTGATTAATATGGTTGGTTATTGGTCAAAGTTAATTGAAGTTGGAGTGTGCTTCTTAAGCTTTATTGCACAACATTATTAGCTGCAATATTGGTGATGTATTCTATGAAAAACGGTCTTGCATACTCCAATCTGCTTCAGTTCAGTCGAATACTAACTATATGCCTAATTGAACAGGTCAATTCTACCTGTTTCTCACACAGAGTTTATATTTTGTGATGCTCGTTGAGTGCTGTTTTGGTGCATGAGGTGGAAAGCATTTTTTAACTAGTCTCTAGTTCTGTGAGAGTGATGATAATTAAAAAAATAAAGAAACTTTGTAAGTGTGAGATGGCGTGTCAAGAGGGAAGGTTTCAAGCAGCATCGATATGTAACACAGCATAATTATATTTTCAGTCTACGTACTAACATACAAAGTTAATGACACACACTTTCATACTCCTTTCCTTTCAAGCGAAATGGAATTACTGTTCAATGCATACCTTACATGATAATTTTTGTTAAAAAAGCTAGTGACAGAAGAGAGCGAGCATGGCAAACTGTGATTATATTTTTCGGTGGGAGTTTATCTTTCCATCAGTCCGCAAGTAGGTGGTTTTACTGCCATTGGACTGATGCCCCTTTAAGTTGACCCTTCTCCGGGAGAATCGCATGAACTTTTACGACGGCGTTCGTTGTGGCCTGCCAAACGTCTCCTGCAACTCCTTTTTGCTTCATCGAACTCCCCCAACTGATGAAACCTGCATATTATAAATTCATGATACAAAAGAAATGAATTTCCACAGAGAAGTTCTGAGAGGACACAAAGAGAACCAAGATACAACATACTTGCAACAAAATAGAGCAAGAAAAAAGACCGTAAATTAAGATCTGGTTGGTTCCATTCTAGTCACTAAGGGAAAGGGCTCTAGGAAGAAAAAAGCTTTGCCCTTGCTTATTTCTTTGTCTTACTGTTGGTTCTTTCTCAGATTTTATGCTTCAGTTGTCAGACGATGGTGAGTATGCAGTACTTAATTTTTACCGATGCCTAGAGTTTGCAACTTGAAAGCAGCTGATTAGAAGATCAGTAAAATCCTATAGACTTTCATCATTGATGAGAGACGACATATTCTTACAGGAAATGAGTGAATCTTCTTTAGCATACCCCAATATTTGTTGAATCAAGCCTATCTCCTGCTTGCGAATAGAAATTGGCTTGACAAAAATAAACCCTGTTTGAGAGTAGAGAAATTATTTTTCTCTATAGTGGTAATATTTTGTCTCTCTCTCTCTTTATTGGAAATGAAGATACCTTCTGAGAATACCCCAGTATCAGATGCAATCAATCTTACCTAGGAGGTTCAGAAATCTATTCTGTCAGTATCTTCGGTCCTGATTTCCCGCCTGCCGCCTGCCGCCTGCCGCCTGCCGCCTGCCGAATAAAAGCAGGGGAAGACAAAGATTCCCCATTTGGAGACTCGACAAACAGATTGTTCTCCATGCTTGTTTTATTGGTTTAGAATGCATTTTCCTTTGAATTTAAAGCAGCACTGAGCATAATTAAATTCATACAAAAGAAATTATTGTCATTATAGTTGTTTAATTTGGGAAACGGAGCCTTGGCATAACTAGTAAAGTTGCTGTAGGAAATCACGGGTCGAAGCCGTGGAAACAGCCTCTTGCAGAAATACAGGGTAAGGCTACGTACAATATACCCTTGTAATTCGGCCCTTCTCCGGACCCCACGCATAGCGGGAGCTTAGTGCACCGGGCAGCCCCATAATTGTTTGATTTGGCTTTGGTTCCATGCAATGTGAATCTGAAGACTATCTACTCTATAGACTCAATTGAGCTTTTCATGAAGAATATATTGTTATTTTAAACAGCATAAATACAATGATATTAGTGGATTTTCTTTTCACTCAGAACTATACAACAACAACTACCCAGTATAGTCCTACAAGGTGGGGTCTGGGGATGGTAATATGTAGACGGGCCTTACCCCTACCCGAAAGGGCAGAGAGGTTGTTTCCAATCGACCCTCGGCTCAGTGCAGGAAAGGAAAAATAATAATAAAAACAAAAATAAAAGTGCATTAGTAACTCCAACAGAAATAATTATTTAAACATAAGAACTTATAAATAAAATAGCATGCAATAATATCAGGCAGTAACTGCCATAAATAACTATCATAAGGGAGACACAATCCAATACACAAATTATCTATGGATAGTCCCGCCAAGCCTCACCCAACCCCGGGTGAGGAGTACGAAAAAGTCTAGGAGCCCCTATCCTACAACCCTGATACTAGACCTCCAGACTGTCCTATCAAGGGTCATGTCCTCGGAAACCCGCATTCTAGCCATGTCATGCCTAATCACCTCTCCCAAATACCTCTTAGGCCTCCCTTTGCCTCGCCGTGCGCCGACCATCGCCATCCGCTCACAACTCCTCACCGGGGCATCAGGACTTCTCCTCCGCACATGCCCGAACCACCTCAGTCTCGCTTCTCGCATCTTCTCATCCACTGGGGTCACCCCCACCTTCTCTCGAATAACTTCATTCTTAATCTTATCTAACATGGTGAGCTTGCACATCCATCTGAGCATCCTCATCTCGCAACCTTCATTCTCTGAACATGAGAGTTCTTCACTGGCCACCACTCCGCCCCATACAACATGGAAGGTCTAACCACATATCTATAAAATTTTCCCTTGAGTTTCTGTGGAACTTTCTTGTCACACAGGACTCCTGATGCAAGCCTCCACTTCGACCACCCCGCTCTTATACGACGAGTGACGTCCCCGTCAATCTCTCCGTCCCCCTGAATCACCGACCCAAGATATCTGACACTGTCCCTCTTGGCGATGACCTGAGATCTAATCATCACGTCCCTGCCTACTTCGCTCGGCTCGGCACTAAACTTGCACTCCAGGTATTCTGTCTTAGATCTGCTTATTTTGAAACCCTTAGACTCGAGGGTATGTCTCCATACTTCTAACCTCTCAATAACACCGGCCCTCGTCTCGTCTATTAAGACTATGTCATCAGCAAATAGCATACACCAAGGCACATCCCCTTGAATATGTCGAGTTAGAACATCACCAAGGCAAACAAGAGAGGGCTAAGCGCCGATCCTTAATGGAGCCCCATAACCACTGGAAAATGGTCTGAGTCGCCACCTACCGTCCTAACCCTAGTCTTAGCTCCATCGTACATGTCCTTGATTACTCTGATGTAGGCTTCCGGCACGCTCTTCGCTTCCAAGCACCTCCATAGCACCTCCCTTGGGACCTTGTCATACGCCTTCTCCAAGTCGATAAGCATCATCTGCAAGTCCTTCTTCTTATCCCTGAATGGCTCCGCCAACCTCCTGACAAGGTGGATAGCTTCTCGTACTTGTATTTTCACTCAGAACTATGTTTCTTAAATAAAATGATATCCCTGAAGCATAACATGTGAGGAGGATTATCAGCGTTGGTTTTGTTCTTCTTGAAGGTAATGTTCTTTGATGTAGATGCATTTGGGCTTTAGCTAAAGTTATCCTGTTTTGTGGTCAACGGCTAATCGCAATGCTTGTTGGCATCCCTAGTGGCTGTGTGTGTTCTAAGGTATGCATATAACTGCATTTTAAGACAATACAAAGACTGTTATTTAACCTGTTGTAGCAGATTGCCTGCATTATTTTCCAACCGAGAGGGATTGCTCTTATGGTAAGCAACCCCTACTTCCAACCGAGAGGTTGTGAGTTCAAGTCTTCCCAATAGCAAGGTGAGAAGTTCTTGGAGGGAAGGATGCCGGGGGTCTATTTGGAAACAGCCTCTCTACCCAAGGGTAGGGGTAAGATCTGCGTACATACTACCCTCCCCAGACCTCACTAAGTGGGATTATACTGGGTTGTTGTTGTTGTATTTCCCAAGTGTATGGGCAATTCCTTGTAATTATCGTTTAGGTGATGTCATCGGTGTATAGAAGTTAAACTCAAATGCATGTTGAAAGATTTAAAGTTGTGAACCTGCTGCATTGCTGACAGAACCGCTGTCGGAGTCCGCCAATAAGTACTGCCGGAGCCTTTGCATGAAATTCACAGACCTTGTGGCGGCGATGGTATGCCTTGGCATTTACCATATCTGCAGTGCAGTCCTCAATTTGACAGGAAGGCAGCTTTGAACCCTCTCCGCCAGGTACCTTCCTTCCCGAGCGAGTCAAGACCCTCTTCCTTTTGTTATCCTCTACAACATCTTCAGCTTCCTCGTCATCTTCTTCTTCCATCATGCTTCTCTTCTCTTCCCATTTGCTAGTTTCCATCTCTTTGAGGAGGAAAAAGAAACTAGTTGGGAAAAACTAGAGAGAAGCACAAGAATATGAGAAGATGAATAAAGTGACACTTAAATAAAGGTGAAAGAGAGGGGAAAGAATATGGTGAGGACCACAAAGTTCCATACCTTTCTGCTTCTATGTGAAGTCTGGTAAGTGGAGAACAGGATTTGGATTAAAGATAAGCTAAAGATACTACAATTTGATAGGTTTCTCGTACATAATGGGGAAAGTTTATGTTGACAGATGAAGCTACTTTTATTGGCCTCAAACTTACAACAAGGACTTCGACTTTAACGTGACCAAGCATTATTGCATGAGAGAGAAGAACGTGACAATCCATAACATTAACATAGTACAAGGAATATGAAGATCATTTATGATGACTTTTGCTTCTATTTGTTTTTATATCACCTATTGAATTTACTCCTTGTTACCTCAGTACTCTTTTATTGAGGGAGGTAATTTGTTGGACAGCCAGCAACCTAGGGGCGCAGGCAGGATTTGTCTCATTCAAAAGGTACTCACTACTTGGAAAAAAAAAACAGGAATTAGCTACAAATTCGAGACAAAATTCAAAAGCACTCACTACTAAAAAACAGGAATTAAGGACGGATATATTCTATAACTAACGAAAAAAGAATTCGTCAGTAATCCTATTTAGTGACGGATTATCAAGAAATATTGTTAACTACGTGCGAAGCTAAGGTAATTCTAATTTTTCTTTTGTAGTGAGTCACAGTTAAGAGTGGAATCTATGGTCCAAGTATTTTTTTTAATCTTTGTTGCCACTATACTATAAAAGTTTTCATTTCGTATTAAGATTCAACGATCAATATATGTATACATAAAAAAAATTTACCTATAAAATTTTCTAGCAAAGGAAATTCAATTTACCACTCTTGACCAATGTCTCCGCGGCTGCGGAACTCTGGTTTGGTATTGTGAATGTTAGATTTGGAATTCAATTGACCACCTTTGGCCAATGCTGCAAAACTCTTTTCTCAACTTATTTTTTGGCAAGGATATGGAGGAAAAGTTCAAGGGATAGTGCTCCTTCATTTATTTTTTCCAGTAGTTCTTCACCTCCTCCTAGTGTTTGATAGAAAAATTGAACGTGGGGTAAAATAAACTTTTCTCTAACTCTGAATGGGATTTAGAGTCAGCACTTTATATCCTTTGTATGTGTATTTTCTGGACCTTTCATGATAAAACTTACCCACATTTGATGTTTCCTCCGAGCTGATGCATGATATATTTTTTATATGACTTGATCATGCTTAATTTATATGTATCGCTCCTAAAATTAATCACTTAAATTTGATAGATCATTATTATGATTTGGTGTAAAGTTTTTTTCTGCCTACTAGGGGAAAAACTAATCATTTCCAAGGCATTCAGATAGGCGTTCTAAATTACTTTGTAGAATAAGTGCCAGCAAATCAGGCTATTATGTGCACCATTACTCAAATTCGTCTACCTAAAAGCATTTGAACAGTTCGTGTAGGATTGCGTATATATGTTCGTAACACGCAGCGGAAGACAATTACAATCCTTGGTAGATTTTTTCATGTTTAAAATTTATTTACATATCAAAGATAGGATCTAAGACGTACCTGGTGAAGAGAGTTTCTTTTCCGAAATTTCTTCGATAGTGCGAAGACTCTATGTGTATCCACACCGAGACCGATCCTTGCTACCAACTCTTTGATCAATGAAACCCGCGAACAAATTGAACGAAGAATATTGTGTTGAAATTTTTCTCAAAAATCTCAACTCAAATTAGAAGAACAAGAAACACTTTTCTTGTAATTGTATTTCTCTCTTGGCTTTGTATTGCACTCTCACTTTTACAAAGTGAGTTTTCTTCTCAAGAACAATTATAAAAAAAAAATCGAAAAAGAACCATGCAAATTTTCTCCATTACCCTTTATATAGCATCACCTACAAACTCTTTTCCTATTTGATTGAGGTAATAATTTTTCTAGGGTAAAAGTTTATTCCAAAAATAAACTTTATAGAATTTTGCATGAAAATTCCAAATCCATCTTAGAAAAAAAACTGACGAGGAAAATTTTTCCTTTTTTAGGAATAATGCTCTCTTGCATTTTTTTTTTCTTTTTTCGCAGAGTACTAGTTTTATTTCTAAAAATTAAACTTTTGTATAATTTTCCTTCTATGTTGAGTGACGAAAACTTTTACAAATTTTGTGTCCAATTCTAAATTGGATTCTAATTTGTAAACTTTTATATTAATATAATATTTTTCCTATTGAAAATATTAATCCCATTCCAAATAGGATAAAACTTCAATTACACATTAATAATCCAATTCAAAAATGGATTTATTAACAAGTCTTTATTAATATCATATTTTATATACATCTATTATATAAAATAATATTAATTATATATATCACATATATTTCAACCAAGAGATATTATTTAATTTCTATTCTAAATAGAAACTTCAATTTATTCATAATATTAATTATAATCTTTGTGCTAGCAAAGAATATAGTAATATTTCATTTTGAACTAATAACTAAATATATTTGACTCATTGAATTCTTTAATTTAATTATCAAATAATAAGTTAATTAATCCTTTAGAAAAGATCAGAACACTCGTTAGTGTGCGACCCCATAGATTCAATACCAAACCGGTAGTAAATTGATCATATCAATATACTAATCAAGAGTGGCGTCTAGCAACACTCCTTAACGACCGGATAGCATGACGTATACAATTTACTCTCAAGAACCAGTAGAAGAATAATATAGTAATTCCTTCTGTCCTTACAGCTCTGGATCACCCTAGGATATGGTTCAACTGTCAAATCTTAATAGGCGATCAACTATGTGTTCACGTCAAATATAATCGACCATTGAATGACAAGAAACTCATTTCTTCTTTCATTCAATTGCCCTGGCCAAGGTCATAGTTTGGTCGTTTATAATTCATGACAACATGGAGCTTAAAGTCATTACCAAGAGTTGACAGATTCCGTCTTGATCAATCGTTAATTCTACAAGTATTTAATCGTACCCAATATCCTTTCAACTATCGCCCTAGGGCCATAGGTGTCTAGTATCAAAGCACAATAAATAACTTGTCAATTACTATGACGATCTCAAGTCAAAGGAAACGATTACATCACATTCTTCAAGAAAATATCCTATTGACAGTTATGGTAATTCTAACCATTAGGAATTATTCAATGAGTCGGTTCAATGATCATATCTCTATATGCATCATCTATCTATGTGATTTAGTTAATGAGATCAACTAATCTTTATCCGATAAAGACGATCACATAAATATTGATCTAACCGGATTACTAATGTCCAAATTAATAATCCTACGATCAAGAACAAATTTAGATTAAATTGTAAAAGACTTTGCTCTCATTATCATGATCTCTATCACGATGACAAATCTCAAAATTTAATCAAGGACCTTATCAAAATAATCAAACAATTGATAATAATGATAAAAGAATATCAAATGCCATATATTTTATATCAAATAACATTCACAAAATATGTTCAAGTTATCAAATATGATATTGGATCTAGGGCATATCTACCATATCCTTAACAATCTCCCACTTGCACTAGAGCCAATCGCTCTTGTACTTCATCCCCAATTTCCACTTGTGCTTGTCAAACTCATTTGTGCCAAGCGCTTTAGTGAATAGGTCTGCAGCATTTTCCTTTCCATCAACCTTTTGAATCTCGACGTCTCCACGTTCAATGATCTCTCTTATCAAGTGATACCTTCGCAGAATGTGTTTGGACTTTTGGTGTGATCTTGGTTCTTTTGCTTGAGCAATGGCTCCAGCATTGTCACACAACAATGGAACCGCACCTTCCATTGAAGGAACCACACCAAGTTCAGTTAAGAACTTTTTCATCCATACAGCTTCCTTAGCAGCTTCACTAGCTGCTATATATTATGCTTCAATCACTGAATCAGCTACTGTAGCTTGTTTGGAACTTTTCCAACTCACTGCACCACCATTTAAGATGAATACATAACTAGAATTAGATTTGCTATCATCCCTATCTGAAGAGAAATTTGCATCAGTATAACCTTCAAGTTTCAACTCAGAATCTCCATAGATAAGGAATTGGTCTTTAGTCCTTGTTAAGTACTTAAGAATGGTCTTCACCATCTTCCAATGTTCCTCACCAGGATTTTCCTGATATCGGCTAGTCACTCCAAGTGCATAAGCCACATCAGGACGTGTACATGTCATGGTATACATGATAGCTCCCACTGCACTAGCGTATGGGATCCTACTCATGCGTTCTCTCTCTTCAGGTGTTTTAGGACAATCCTCCCTACTGAGAAAATTCCAGTGCATATCGGTAGATACCCTCTTTTGGAATTACCCATGTTATACCTCTTTAAGATAGTATCAATGTACAAAGATTGGGAAAGTCCGAGCAGCTTCCTAGATCTATCTCTATAGATCTTTATCCTAATATATAAGCTGCTTCTCCCAAGTCTTTCATGGAAAACTGTTCAGATAGCCAAATCTTGGTATTTTGCAATGCCGGTACGTCATTCCCTATGAGCAATATATCATCAACATACAACACTAAAAATATAATTGTGCTCCCACTGACCTTTTTGTACACACAAGGTTCTTCTTCGCATTTAACAAAATTGAACTTCTCAATTGTTTTGTTAAATTGAATATTCCAACTTCGAGAAGCTTGCTTTAATCCATAAATAGATCTTTGTCACTTACAAATTTTATTATGATCAGACGAAGATGTGAAACCTTCAGGCTGTGTCATGTACACATCCTCTTCTAGCTCACCATTAAGGAAAGCTGTTTTTACATCCATTTGCCATATTTCATAAACATAGTATGCTGCTATAGCAAGTAAACTCCGAATAGATTTGAGCATTGCCACGGGAGAGAAAGCCTCGTCATAGTCGACTCCTTATTTCTGGCGATATCCCTTGGCAACAAGACGTGATTTGTAGGTCTCCACCTTTCCGTCTGCTCCAATCTTTTTCTTAAAAACCCATTTACAACCTATAGGTTTTATATCCTTTGAAGGTTCAACTAAAGTCCATACTTTATTTTCCTTCATGGATTCCATTTCGGATTCCATGGCCTTTTGCCGCTTCTCATAATCAAAACTTTGTATAGCCTCTTCATAGGTCTTAGGGTCATCATCATTATGATCAACCTCATTTGATAAATTATCTTGTACCAATAAATTTAATCTAGTTGGTACATGACGTTCTCGTGTAGACCTTCGAAGAGGTACTTGTACAACCTGTTCACCTTGTGTTGGATTTTGTTGTTGTTCAATTTGGTTTGGAACTGGTTCATTAACCTGTTCTTGAACTTCATTTAGTTCTTGAACTTCAACCGTTGAAGATGGCAATTTCCTTGGCAACTTCAAAACATCCAATAAAGGTTCTTCAACTTGGGTCTCATGATTTTTATATTGTGTTGATTCATTAGTTTCTTGATCTTCATCAAGTTCTATTTCTCCATTATAATTTCCTTCCAAAAGAAATTCCCTTTCCAAAAAGGTTGCTCCTCTGGCCACAAACACTTTATGGTCAGAAGGGTGATAGAAATAATATCCCCTTGTTTCCTTGGGATACCCAATGAATCTACACTTATCAGATCTTAAGTCAAGTTTATCAGACTGTAGTCTCTTAACATAAGCTGGACAACCCCAAACCTTAATATGTTTAAGGTTAGGCTTACATCCTTTCCATATCTCATATGGTGTTGTAGAGACTAACTTAGTGGGAACTTTATTAAGTATGTTGCTGCTTCCAAAGCATATCCCCATAAATTTATTGGAAGATCAGTGAACCCCATCATAGATCTCATCATATCTAATAAGGTTCTATTTCTCCTTTCAGACTTGAAATATGCATAATCGAATTATCATTCACACTAGGTAAGACATAAACATCATATTGGAGATATCCATTCACACATAAATTATCACTATAATAAATAGAGCAAATACCATTGCCTATATTAATGCGAAAACCATGTTTGTCTAACATAGAAGCTGAAATTATGTTCGAAGCAAATTTAGGAACGTAATAACAATCATCCAACATAAGTACTTTGCCCGTAGGCATTATTAAAGAAACTGATCCTACAGCTACGGCCGCAACTTTTGCACCATTTCCAACTTGTAGATTAATTTCTCTTTTCTTCAACTTTCTACTTACTTGGAACCCCTGCAACATATTGCAGATTTTATAACCACTGCCAGTATCTAATACCCACAATGAAGAATTAGTAGTAGTTAAAGAAACCTTGAAAATATTTTTCATTAAAGTCTTACCTTGTTTCTTGTCCTTTAAAGTTGCAAGATACTCTTTGCAATTTCTCTTCTAATGTCCTATTTTCTTACAATGGAAACATACAACATCAGATTGGTCAGCTTTGCCTTCTTTGCCTTAGGGTTTGGTCACACCACCCTTGGGCGCAGTAGGCTTTTTCTTGGGTTTACTTTTACCCTTACCCTTATTCTTAGAAGAGTTTCCAAACAACATGATAGTTCCTTTCTTCTTCTCAGATACAAGTTGATTCTCATAATCAATCAACATGTTAAGCATCTCATGAAGATCACAATCCATTTTATTCATATCAAAATTAATAACAAATTGTGAAAAGGATTCTGGTAGTGACTGCAAGATCAAATCTTGAGAAGGCTCTTTACCCAGTTTGCACCCCAACTTCTCAAGTTCTTCAATAAGATCAATCATATGATTGACATAAGGTCCAACTGGTGAGTTTCCAGTCAATTTGGATCCAAATAAAGCCTTAGATAGTTGGTATCTAGCTGTCCCGCTTTGTGTACCAAACATCTTCTTAAGATGTTCAATAATTGCAGTTGGATCCATATCGTGATGTTTCCTCTGCAGTTCAAAATTCATAGAAGCGAGAATGATGCATTTGGTAGTAAGACATTCTTTCAAGTATTTCTGATAAATCTTGGTAGCATCATCATCATTTACATCTGGGACTTCCTTGGCAGGCTTATCGATCACATCAACAAGTTTTTCATGCATGAGAACAATTCTCAAATTTCTGTACCAGTCATCAAAGTTTGGTCCTACCAACTTGTTGGTCTCAAGTGTTCCACGTAATGATATAGCAGACATATTGAGAAATCTAAAATATAGGAAAGAAAAGGCAATAATATAAGAACATATTTGCATATATCATAAAGACATGGACTTTTATCTAAATGATATTTTCACTAATTATTTTTAACTATTTACCCTAATTATAGTTTACGGAATCTTTATTTCTTTAAGTGGAGCAAAGGAATCCTTTAACAATATGTATGAGCCCCTTGGTAATCAAGTCGTTTCTCACTTATATTTTAAAGGTAGGTACTCTTACCAATTGTATCCCCATACAATTTCCTTAAATAGCTCTATGTCAAATAGTCCCATGGTAGTCAGGTCGATCCTATTGGCATAGTTGAGTTCAACCATCATGATAGCAAAGAACTAATTAAATTTTATACTCCCCCGGGTAGTCCAGGCGTTTAGTGTAAAATTGAATAATTCTTTCAATCCATACATCTAATGCAATAAATAATTTTAACATATTCTCGAACTATAAGTCTCCTGGTAGTCATTCCACTCCTTATAAACAAGAACTAAGTAAAATTAATTACCTTGATGGATAGCTTTATAATAAAATATCTTATATTTTATTATTTAAGAACTCAAATTTTTAATAAGAGGGAATTGTCACAAAAACTATTTTTAATAACACGAAGATCGAATCTTTTATAGCATGTGAATTTAGTTCAATTGTCTACATGCTTAGCCCTAAATTAATTTACATCACATGTAATAAATAATTCAAAATTATGTAATGAGCAAGCACATGGCATAAAACAAAATTCAACATCCTCTAACATATTTATCTTATATATCACATAAAAAGAATTCATGCAAGAATATTATTATTAATTAACATCTCATGAACTAATAACAATTAAATTAATAATAGAATCATTTAACCTATTATAGATTCCCATTGTATCTAATAAAAAATTTCAAATTCAAGTTTTGAACGATCTCAATAGTTATATGAATACATAAAAAAAATTGTATGAAAATTCCAAATTTCCATCTTAGAAAAAAAACTGACGAGGAAAATTTTTCCTTTTTTAGGAATAATGCTCTCTTACATTTTTTTTTTTCGCAGAGTACTAGTTTTATTTCAAAAAATTAAACTTTTGTATAATTTTCTTTCTATGTTGAGTGACGAAAATTTTACAAATTTTGTGTCCAATTCTAAATTGGATTTTAATTTGTAAACTTTTATATTAATATAATGTTTTTCCTATTAAAAATATTAATCCCATTTCAAATAGGATAAAACTTCAATTACACATTAATAATTCAATTTAAAATTGAATTTATTAACAAGTCTTTATTAATATCATATTTTATATACATATGTTATATAAAATAATATTAATTATATATATCACATATATTTCAACCAAGAGATATTATTTAATTTCTATTCTAAATAGAAACTTCAATTTATTCACAATATTAATTATAATCTTTGTGCTAGCAAAGAATATAATAATACTTTATTTTGGACTAATAACTAAATATATTTGACTAATTAAACTCTTTAATTTAATTATCAAATATAAGTTAATTAATCCTTTAGAAAAGATCAGAACACTCGTTAGTGTGCGACCCCATAGGTTCAATACCAAACCGGTAGTAAATTGATCATATCAATATACTAATCAAGGGTGGCGTCTAGCAACACTCCTTAACGACCGGATAGCATGAAGTATACAATTTACTCTCAAGAACCAGTAGAAGAATAATGTAGTAATTCCTTCTGTCCTTATAGCTCTGGATCACCCTAGGATATGGTTCAACTGTCAAATCCTAATAGGCGATCAACTATGTGTTCACGTCAAATATAATCGACCATTGAATGACCTAAGAAACTCATTTTTTCTTTCATTCAATTGCCCTGGTCAAGGTCTTAGTTTGGTCGTTTATAATTCATGACAACATGGAGCTTAAACTCATTACCAAGAGTTGACAGATTCCGTCTTGATCAATCACTAATTCTACAAGTATTTAATCGTACCCAATATCCTTTCAACTATCGCCCTAGGGCCATATGTGTCTATATCAAAGCACAATAAATAACTTGTCAATTACTATGACGATCTCAAGTCAAAGGAAAAGATACATCACATTCTTCAAGAAAATATCCTATTGACAGTTATGGTAATTCTAACCATTAGGAATTATCCAATGAGTCGGTTCAATGATCATATCTCTATATGCATCATCTATCTATGTGATTTAGTTAATGAGATCGACTAATCTTTATCCGATAAAGATGATCACATAAATATTGATCTAACCGGATTACTAATGTCCAAATTAATAATCCTACGATCATGAACAAATTTAGATTAAATTGTAAAAGACTTTGCTCTCATTATCATGATCTCTATCACGATGACAAATCTCAAAATTTAATCAAGGACCTTATCATAATAATCAAACAATTGATAATAATGATAAAAGAATATCAAATGCCATATATTTTATATCAAATGACATTCACAAAATATGTTCAAGTTATCAAATATGATATTGAATCTAGGGCATATCTACTATATCCCTAGGGTTCACCGCTTTTAATTAATAGGCATATATTGCAGACTTTTCATTAGATAGAGAAATTATCAAGATTTTGCGATTTTTTTAATTTATTCTAATTCCAAGAATTTATATCAAATCGATATTGAATAAAGACATGTACCAACAACTGTATTGGCAATCGTTTTCAAGCAAGGACGATTCTTCTGTTTTTTTACCTATGGGAAAAGTAATTACAGCAAAGGCTACCACGGCCTACTGATTTTATGAATTAGCCTATTTTTCGGTTGTGGCGTTTGCTTAAGGATTTCTTATTTATTGTTTTTGTCCTATACTTGGCCACTAAGTTTGTACTGCTGCCTCTTATCATATCACTTAGGAATATTGTATCGGCCAAAATCTGCCACGAGAAAATTAAGTATAAAGTGGCATCACAAAAGAGATCGGCCGGGGTCGACTAGGAAGCATCAAGGTTTATGATCGAGGAGTTAACCATGGCCGAGGTCGATTGTTCATGTGCCAATAGCTGTAACGGTCACGAAATAAGACATTAAAAGTAATATTTTCTGGGATATTCTCTTCATTAGTACTATTAGGGTTGTTCGGGATATGTCTTGTATAAATAGAAAAAAGGATAAGGGGATAATGCATGTGATATTCATTGGATAAGAACACTTTTTGAGAAGAAGATAAAAATACAAATTCTACATTTTCATCAAGATTCTTGTTCACATTATTCCATATTTTTCCATCAGATCGAGAATAGTTCTAATATGCTAGGATTTCCCTGTCTTTCATCATTCTCAAAAGGAAAAATGATCCACCTGATTCATTATTAGGTGAATCATTCTCCTTATTTGCATAAATACCATTTATTGCTATTTATTGTTTGATATTCCTCCATTATTGCTCACAGCTTTTGGAATATTAAATATGCACTGTTTCCAGTTCATCATTAACGTTATCCCACATTACTTGTACTGCCAAGTTCTAGATTTAACGACATTATCACTAACTAGGTTTAACTCTTTGTTACATAAAACTTAATAGTTTAATCGAAAATCTATATTATTCTTTTTTTGTCAAACAATTTGGCATTGTCTGTGGGGATTTCCTAGTTAGATTTTTAGTTTCTGATGTACAACTAGCACGGATTGCTAAAGAAACAAAGAACGAAATTCCTTTTCCTTGTACACACAAATCTGATATGGCAGGATACGGAGAAGAAAGAACGAGGGTAATGATCGACCTCAACACCAATCCCTTGAACACCATCAATGAGGTCTCTAAAATAGAATGCGAGAACATAACGCCTAATTCCTCTCCCAGCGAGGTGGGTCGCCTCTCCCTCACGGTAGTATCGCAACGTCCCGGGGTAAAGGAGCCTCAATATCCATGACGGAAGAGAAGCCATTAGTAGTGAAAAAATTCCTTGAGGCTTGGCTAACGAACATGCTAACAAGAATCCTTTGCAACTCGGCTTAGGATACAGTCATAGAAACAACAAGGGCTCATGTTACACCGACAACGGTTGAGCAGCATGGCCCATTCCCTCCAGTAACAGGTATTACTCACACTATTACTAATGCAGGTGACGACACCCTCACAACCATTTTAAAAAAGATGGAGGAAATGGAGAACGAAAATAAAGTGCTTAGGGACCAAATGAGAGAGCACCAAGAAAGGATCAACAAAATATCGGGTGCCCCATAACTCTTGCTAAAGAGAGATGCTTGTCAGTTTGTCGAGCAACCATACAGTGATGAAGCTGTCACGTATGTCATACCAAATACCTTCAAAATTCTGCCATACCTAAAAATATATGATGGCATGACCGATACCGAAGACCATGTGACTCACTATGTCACCATTGTAAAAGGCAACGACCTCGCGAAAGAACAAGTATCCTCCATCATGTTGAAAAAATTCAGCGAAACCCTCATCGGAGGAGCATTGACTTGGTACTCACAGCTTCCCATTTGCCATTGGAACATTTGAGGAAGTGGCCAACAAGTTCGTAATGGCCCCTGCTGGGGCCAAAAGGCGGAGACGAGAGTGAATGATATATTCGCTATCAAATAGTCACCCTGAGGGTAATTGAGGGACTTCCTTGCCCAATTCAATCGAGTAAGAATAACCCTATTGAATGTATAAAAAGGAATGGCCGTTGCAGCTTTCCGGAATGGGCTGAGTAGGAATGGTTCAAGAGCGACGATAAAGTTATTAAGTCAGCTTATGAAGTATCCCCCAACTATTTGGAATGAAATACGCAATGCATATTATGCCGAGGTTAGAGCATATGAGGATGACCTTGATGGGCCAACTCACCGATTGACCTCGGTACAAGCCGAGTTCAGAAAATATCGAAGAAACAACACTAAAAAAGACCTCGTGGCTCTACGATCCAACTAAACGACATCTTCCACACGTCAGAAACGTCATTGTACCTCCTTCCCGCCATGAAGAAGGCCCATCCGGACCAAGGCTAGGGACTCACCAGAATGAAAGAGGTACGCCCCCTTTGTTATCCTCTCACATTTTGTGTGTGTCATCTACAGATATAGTCTACGCATTAGAGAAGCTCGGATCGAAGGTAAAGTGGCCACAAAAGATGAGGTCAGATTCAAACACTAGAAAGTCGGACGCATTTGGCGAGTTCCACCAAGAACGAAGGCACAAAATCGAGGACTGCATTTCCTTAAAAAGCGGAAGAGAGGATTACCGTACATACAAGAGTCTTCCAGTTCTTACGGAAGCTCTTTCTTACTAGTCAATCAAGTAGTACAAGAACTGTATCTTATCTTATAGCCCGGCTCGGCGGGTCGCCTTTTAAATTAAGTAGATAGAAGAAAGTATTGAATAGATAAGGAGTAGGTGAGTGAGTGAGTCCACGCTGACCTGAGCGATTTCAATCACCTAGAAGGCCTTTTATTGGTAGGTAACATCGCCAAAGAGTATTATCACATTTGACTACGAAGGAGGTCGTAAACATGCTTCGACATGGACACCTCAAGGAGTTACTGAGCGACCGCGGAAGGACCAACTTCGTAAGAGGATGAAAACAGCATCAGGGACCATCGAAGCCCCCTCACCAATCCATACCATACAAATGATCATCGGCGACGACGACGACGCTTCTATCAACAACGTAAAAGCACCACAACCATAATCTCGATCACTCGATTACCCATGAACTATATGCCGAACTCGAAGAAAGTATCATCTTTGATAAGTCAAATACCCACAGTTTGGTTTTCTCTCACTACGATGCATGTGTTATCACATTATGAATTTTAGATATAGATGTGAGACGCATTATGGTAGACGATAGGAGTGGCGCATGCATCATCCACCCTCGGGTACTTGCACAAATGAAACTGAGGATAAGATAGTGTCGCATTGTATCACGCTAACAGGATTTAACAATGTAGTTGCATGAACATCTAGAGAAATCACACTCCCCTTTCTGGCAGGCGGCGTCACTCTGGGAACCACATTATATATCATGGACCAGGACACATCATACAACACCATAATATGACGATCATGTATACACGCCATGGGGGCCATTCCCTCCAACTTGTACCAACTCATCAAATTTCCAATCCCATGGGGAATATTCAGCATACGAGGAGAACAGCGCACATCTTGAAAATATTGCTGCATCGCCCTGGATTATACAACCACTCAACAAATGAAGAGCAAAGCAAAAAAGGCATAGCAATTAACTGGGTCCAGGTCGAGCTGCGATAAAAAGGAAGACATCATCAGAGACCCTAAAATGTTGTAAGCCGCAAAATCAACCATAGAAGACCTTGAACCCGTCCAACTAGATGACAACGACCACAGCAAGAGAGCTTACATTGGTTGCAAGCTTCAAGAACTAGGTAAATTTCACTAATTCTTAACTACTAAAGCAGACTTTTTAGCTTTTACCTATGCAGATATGCTAGGTATCCCGAAAGAAATCGCTACCACAAATTGAACGTCGACCCACTCCACCCCGGTGAGACGGATCAAGCGTAAGTTCAACTTCGCGATAAACGATGCAATACACGAAGAAGTCTAAAAGCTATTGGAAAATGGCTCCATCAAAGAGTCAAAATACCCTAGATGGGTCACCAATATAGTCATGATGAAAAATAAAAATGGGAAGTGGCGAATGTGCGTAAACTTTACAAATTTAAATACAACATGACCCCGAAGATTCATTCTCATTACCTCATATCGATCAACTCATTGACGCAACGGCATGGTAGGAAGTATTGAGTTTTTTGGATGCTTAAGGCTACAATCAGATCCTCATGGAAGAGGAGGATCAGGAAAAATCAAATTTCATCACCCATCAAGGAACGTACTGTTATAGAGTTATGCCTTTCGGACTGAAAAACGCAGGGGAAATGTACCAAAGGTTGGAAACAAGAATTTTCAATGATCAACTCAGCAAGATAATAGAAGTCTACATAGATGACATGTTGGTCAAGTCCAAAACAAAAGAAGATCACATTGATCACCTGAGAGAAACCTTTGGCATACTCAGGCAATAGAGAATGAAAATAAACCCAAAAAATTGTGCATTCATAGCCTCAGGAAAATTCTTGGGTTTCCTAGTGTCAAAGTGAGGCATCGAGGACAACTCTCACCAGATCAAAGCCATCGAAGGGATACTAGAGCATTTAACGACCAAAAAACAGTTTCAGAAGTTGATTGGCCGCATCGCCGCCCTTTCAAGGTTCATGTTGTGATCATCTGATAGGTGCCACAAATTATTCGACGTGCTCAAGAAGGATAACGACCTCCAATGGACCTCCGAGTGTGCCCAAGCCCTGAAGGAGTTAAAGGCCTACTTGTCGTCACCACCACTACTTTCAAAACCAGAACATGATGAGCGCCTCCTCTTGTACCTCGATGAGTCCAAAGTAGCCATGAGTGCAGTCCTAATCCGAGAAAATAAAGGTATGCAATCTCCCACCTATTACATTATTAAAACACTAGTCGACTCCAAAATGAGGTATCCTTAACTCGAAAAATTGTCCCTAGCCTTGGTCGTAGCTTCGCAAAAGCTTAGACCCTACTTACAGTGCCACCCCATCTCGGTAGTCATGACTTTTCCCTCGAGAAAGTGAGCATGATATCACATATCAACCCCAAACGCCGATAAAATCACAAGTCCTTGTTGACTTTGTCGTCGACTCGAGCTCACAAATAATGGCAGAGGTAAAAAACCGCCCACATGTCTCCCCAAACACATCTATGGATTTTGTATACTAACAATGTTTCTATTGCGTTAGGGTCCGAATTGGGACTCGTACTCGAAGTCCTATCAGGCAAAGTGATTCGTCAGTCCATAACAAACATGATTAGCAATGACCCTATGTATGAGGCCGTAATTGCAGGATTAAGTCTAGCACTCAAGTATCGGGAGAGATGGATTAGACTACGTTATGACTCTCAACTCATCGTCAACCAAGTCATATGGACTTCCCATATCAAAGAGCAAGACTACAAAAATACCAAGCCGAGATCGGCAAGCTACTACCCGAGTTTGGTGAATGTCAACTCTATCAGATTCCTCGAGCACAAAACATTCAAGCAGGCGGCCTCGCCAAATTAGCAGTGTAACACTCCTCAAATCTATAAAAATTTCAACACACGCTAATTATAGAGTTTAATTTTTTAAATCTTGCCTTGAGTGTATGAAAATTATATTTTTATTACGGAGTTAAACCTTGGTGATTGACTTGAGTTACTTCTCTATTTAAAAATAACTGGATATACAATTAGGGAAATATTAATAATTTTAATATTATTAATTATTAAAAATGGTTTCATTAATTATTAGTTAAGATAATACAAGAAAAATACTGAGGGGGTAAAAATAACAAAAAAGGTGAGGGCGGGTTAAAGCCCATAAAAGGGGAAGGCAAAAGGCTTAAAGCCTTAAGCAATGGGTTTATGTCATTCACGCAAAAGGCTGAAGGCAAAAGCCTTATACAAAAAAACAGAACTAGTGTTTCGTTCGCTCACAAAATAGAGAGCCGCGAAACAGAGGTTGCTTACTCATGCAGGCAACAGAAAGTTTTGGGCTTCTTTACAAATCACTAGCTCTTGAACTTGGGTATATAAAATTTTCTATTCTCAATTATCTTATAGTGTAAGTATTGGATAGTTAATTCCCTTCTTTCTCTGTATCAAAAGTAAATTTCATATTTAGGTGTAAAACTTTAAAATTAATTAAAATGCACTGGTTCTTGTAGAATCAATTATTTCATGAGTATAAATTGGACTGGAGCATACGTATTGGATCGAGGAGTTTTGAGGTAAGTTGATATAACCCTTTACTAAAGTGGCTTTACTCACAAAAGCATGCATACAAGGTGTTTGATGAATTGCTTAAAAGAGTTTATATGCACTTAGTTGGAGTGACTGAGTACCTATTAGCTTAGAATTATTCTAGTTAAAGTATAGATGATGTATTATGAAATATTTGCTTAAATTTTTAGATTTTTATGTAATTCTTATATGCCATTTTCACGTTGAAAAAAATTCATGAAGAAGAAAGAATATTTAGGAATTCTTTTGAATATTTTTTTCATTCTTATGCCATGATTACATTTAAAGTTACCAGTATGAGTATGTATAAAAGATTTAGACTTGAAAAGTTAGAAAAAAAAGTTTTAGAAAGAAATTTTTTTTGGGAGTATCCTCTGTTTTGAGAATGGATCATCATCCAGTCCGAGAGTCTTGACCAAGGTGTTGACTTTCTAAAACTACTTGTACCAAAGTAGGGAGCATATGAGCCGAGTGTCTCATTTTTGAGAATTTACTTAGCAGGCTAAGGTATGATACATGAGCGTGAGAATCACAAAGCGAGTGGCACATCGTGGAATGGGCTTATTCGATCGGGTTGGGATCGAATCTGTGTTGATCAAGTGTTTCTTTCCTTATTTGGCTAACCGAGTATTTCAAAGATTATTCCCTTAATTAAACCCCTGTGTACTTACCCCTAGTTGTCTATTATGCACATGATGCTCTACTTAATTTCTTTCCTTAAATGTTTTTTGTCGATTACCGTTTAATTTTAACTTTTAAAGGAAGTCCTTAGTACTGATTTGATTTTAATTAGTACATAGTTCCATAATTGCTGCTGAATTATGATTCTTGCCTTATTTTCTACCTTTTTTTAAAACTATAAGTACCTTGCTATTTCATTAATACAAACACACACACAAACACTCTTAGTTTCTCAACTCACACTCATACTCAAAATGTTCTCTCTTGCTACATGTACTGTGGCATGTCTTCAAAGTCCTGCTACATGCTTTTACTGTATTTTTGCTTCTTTGAACTGGTATGTCCTGATTAAGATTTCAGCATCACGATAATATGTTTACTTAATATTTTTATTTTCTTGTCTGCATACTGCTTGTATTTAATTCAATACTTTTTTCTAAGCATGTTGTAATTCTCTTCTGCCTGTTATGAATCTATTATGCATCCTAAACCCCTACCCTAATGTATTTGACACTGATAGCTTGTTTGAGGCATGACAATATTAAGTACTTTTGTCTATGACTCAAACTTGATTCCCCTGGAATCATAACCTCTATGTTACCATTATATGTGGTGATTCTAGTTGATTTTGAAAGCATAACAGCACTCTGCATTGTTGTGCATGCCCAAAATTAACTAATACCTAAGTACATATAGGCTCTTTGGAGTTCCCAATCCCTGAACCCATTTTGTGTGAAATCCTTCACCCTGTAATTGTTTCCCAGCACCTCTTTCCCTCATTTACTTCCTTAGTTCTTAAAGCTCTATTTCTGCACTTGCACTCTCTCATAGACCTAAGTTCCCCCCTCCCCCCCCCCTCTTATGAGCCTTGCGTTAGGACCCATTGAGCTCTCTCTAAACTTGGACACTTGAGGGATGACACTTTCACACAGCACTTGTCCCTATTCTGATGATTAGGGGTGTTCATAAAAATTCGAAAACTCGAACCAAATCAAAAACTAGACCAAACTGACAAAAAAATCGATGCTTTTTTGTTTGGTTTGGTTTTGGTTTTGAAATTTAAAAACTGATCAAATTTGGTTTGGTTTTGGTTTTAATTAAGAAAATGAACTAAATGAAACATAAGAGTAGCTATTCTAAATTTATAATTACACCTATATATATGTATGTATACTTTTATACAAAGTTTTAAAATTTTTATATTAAATATTTATCGTTTGCACTTTTAGTATAGTTCTTTACCTTTGCATTCTAGTTTAATTGATAGTTTTCTTTTGTTAAGTGTAAGAATCTATTAAAAATAATATATTTTTAATTGAGTCCTTAAATTATTCATCACTATTTGATTTAATTATCAATATATCTTGGTAAATAATAAATTTCTCAAAGCGCAATTGATTTGATAGTGTTAAGTTGAAAATGTGTTCGCTGAAATGTGTGTTTGAAAGTGTATGTCTTATTATTAAGAAAAAATTGACAAATAACCGGAAAAAACTGAAAAATGACGTAAATCGAATCGAGAAAAAACTGACTTAATTGGTTTGGTTCTAATACTTGAAAAATCGACTTACTTGGTTTGGTTTCTTTTTAGGAAAAAATCGATCTGAATCGAACCATGAACACCCATACTGGTGGTGATACAGTTTGGGTGTGACCACTGCCCGGAGTCCCATTGAGGCTCTTCCGAAAATTTGACACACTCAAGTTGGAGAAAGGCTTTGGATCAATGGTCTTTGATTTGGTCTATCTCATAACTCAGACAGAAAGTCAAGAATCATGCTTCCTCTGATTGTACTTTTCTTTGTACTTTTTCTGATGTAATTTATTATTCTGGTTTGTAATAAATTGTAATAAACATCTGGGGCTTGGCTAGTGAAAAGGGTGGGAAACTATACATGCAAGGACAAAAATCATGCCCATATGATGTTTTAACTTATGCATATTCAACTTCACCTAAAAATCATGCCTATAGGGTATTTTAACTTCTGCATATTCAATTTGCCTAGAAATCATGCCTATAGGATTTTTTAGCTTCTACATATTCAGTTTCACCTAGAAACCATGCCTATTGGATGCTTTAACTTTTGCATATTCAATTTCACCTAGAAATCATGCATATAGGGTGCTTTAACTTCTGCATATTGAATATCACCTATAAACCATACCTATAGGATTTTTGTAATAAAATTGCATTTAGATACCATGTCTATCAGGTTTCTGCAGTTAGATACCATGTCAAAAATCAGTAATGCGTAGAATCATGCCTATAGGGATCCTCGAGCAATTCTGATTCGCTTCCATTCACAGTCAATGCTAGATATAAAATCAGTAATAGTTAATGTTATACCTACAAAACCTGTAACCAGTTTGTTCAGTTTTTGTACATTCTGCATCTCTTTTAATAATCTGAATCCCTCGCTTAACAATTTATATAATCTGCATATAGGACTTCAAACAATTCATTTTGAGCCTTACTAACCTATCACCTTCTAAATTCAGTAGATGTCATGCTTATAGGACCCCATCCAAATACTTAAGAAAGCCTTAGAGTAATAACTGTAAAATGAATTTGTTTCTATTAATCATTACAACCAGCAGGCAAGCCTGATTCAGACTTCTTATCTAAGTTATGTAATAAACCAATCTGCCTCAATTTTTTAAAACTCCCTCGTCTTTGGTATTTTTAATCAGACCAAAAAGTATATGCAAGTCATGCTAATTATGTGATTTCTTTGTTTAAGGAGGTATATATGAGCCTTTGTTTGTTTATATACTCCCTCCCCTCCCCTCCCCCCCCCCAAAAAAAAATATATGCAATATGTGTTTTGTATGTCGCCTTAGAGTTTTTACCATTAAAACATCAAATAAGCCTAATATTCCTCCTTTTTTAGGATTAACAGTCCTAAGTGCATCCGGGACTGATAAAAGTGGGACGGGTAATAGCATGCAATATGTAATCGATGCCAATCCGCGCTTTAAATACCTTAACGGGATGGGAAGGGTAGATATGGATATGATGACCACGCGATAATGTCATGTGTAGTCCCTTATTAAAGAGTGATTACCGGACATTGTGTGGGGCGATCCATATTTTGATAAACCTAGGATCCCCCCCCCCCCCCCTCTTTATTCTTCCTTTCTTTTCTTTCAATGTTTTAACTCCTTATTTTAAAAAAGCCGATCTTTTCTAATTATGCTTTCAAACTGTGTCGTTATATGTTGAATCCCCTCTTATTTGAGCCTTATTTGCCTATATGCTAATTGCACCTCAATGCACAATAATTGACTGGCCGAGAACCACACTTGTAGATTCTGAGGGTGCCTAACACCTTCCCCTAAGAATAATTTCAAGCCCTTACCCTATCTCTGGTTTATTCAAATCAAACTCTTTTGGTGTCCTAATGCACCCTAATCATTAGGAGGTGACTCTTTAAATGCAAAATCCAGTTTCCAAAAGGAATGAGTTGTCTCTCCAAATGTCATAAACCCGATTTATGCGGAGGAAAAAGGGGGGCACGACAGGCCCCCGACCATTATTATTATGTTCGGCCTTGTTCGAATTAACTAAGTAAAAGTTACATTCCACCTCGCTTGAATTAACACCTACTCGGCCCCCGGGCCATAATTAAGTTAAAGTTAGATTTGACCTCGTTCGAATTAACTAAGTAAAAGTTACATTCGACCTCACTCGAATTAACTAAGTACATGTTACATTCGACCTCGTTCGAATTAACACCTGCTCGGCCCTGACCATAATTAAGTAAAAGTTACATTCAACCTCGTTCGAATCAACTAAGTCATATTCGACCTCGCTCGAATTAACCAAACACAGGTTACATTCGACCCTGTTCGAATTGATATCTACTTGGCCCCTGTCCATAATTAATTAAAAGTTACATTCGACCTCGTTCGAATTAACTAAGTAAAATTTACATTTGACCTCGCTCGAATTAACTAAGTACAAGTTACATTCGACCTCATTCGAATTAACACTTACTTATCCCCCAGCCATAATTAAGTTAAAGTTACATTCGACCTCGTTCAAATTAACTAAGTAAAATTTACATTCGACCTCGCTCAAATTAATTAAGCATATGTTACTTTCAATCCTGTTCGAATTAACACCTACTCGTCTCCCCACTGTAATTAAGTAAAATTACATTTAACCTCATTTGAATTATGTAAGTATATATTACATTCGACCTCATTCGAATTAATGCCTATTCGAACGTTTGCCATAATTAACTATAGGGTACATTCGATCTCGGTAAAATTAAAACCTACTGGCCCTCGACCATGATCAAAGTTGAGTTCTGTTTCAACCTTGTTCAACACACATGAACCACGTTCTTACAACTAAAGCGACCAAACGGCAAAACAAAAGAAAGAGGCATAAAAATCGGAACAAAAGTAAAGAATCAGGTTCGAGCAACGAAAATGGCATTTCATACTTAGAATATTTTCTTCAAAAAGTCTAGAACAGATGCCTATAAAAATTACATGTCTACAAACAAAAAGAAAGAAAAATACTCGCGCCTTACCCAAGAGTGCCATCTACCTAATCGCCTAAGCTATTTCCACTCTTCTCTCCGCCATTGCCATTGCCATTTCCATAGGGATACTCATCCTCATACCAGACATCCTATTCAACTCGATCTACGCCCACATCCTCTTTGTCATCACCGGTCTCAAGTACAGTGGGTAATAGACACAAGCAACCTGAGTTGTACGTGCCTTAGCGCGAGCATCCTCGAAGTCAGCCTCAGAAACTTTCTCCATATTCATCAAATATTTAAATATATCCAGCTGGGCCTTGACGGGGATCCATTTCTCATACATATCCTGCGGAATGTCAGGAAAAGCCGAAATGTGAGGGGAAGATGGTTGAGCCAATAATTGTGCCTTCTCAGCCTTGAGAGCGAAAACTAGGTCACCATGGCTTGAAACATCTTTATCTAGTCCCCTACTCGCTCATAAAGGCGATCCTATCTAAGTTTGGCTGTCTCCAAGGCGCTCTCATGCCCAGAACGAAGAATGTGGACCACTATCTCTAAAGCCTCTATTTTATGTGCAGTCTCTAACCGGGCCAAATTTGCCTTCTCTGAGTCTGCCGTCCTCTCGGCGACCTCGCCGCTCAGATCCTCCATTTTTATTAGGCACTCCTGAAGTTTGTCCTGCAGCGAAACCATTTGAGCCTGAAGATCGGTACATTGGGCCTGATGATTAGCACATTAGGCCTGAAGATAGCACATTGGGCCTTGAATCCCTTGCTTACCTTGAGCTCTTCTTATTTGTAACTCAACGCTCCTTTAAAGATGTTTCTCTTGCCGATGACTCTCATCAACTCGTTATATTTCTCTTTCAGCTCGTCTCGGAGAGCCTGAAGTTACACTATCGCCAAACCGCCTACAGATCTCGTGGTGCTTGTTGCGGTATTCACAGTACTTTCACTCCATCTTCTGGAAAATGGTCTTACGCCTCTCCTCTCGACGGGCACTCTCTATCTCCAGAATAATGGTCTAAAAAGGGAGAAAGGAAGAAAACCAAAGTCAAACAAAAAGTAAAAATGAAGGACAAGCCGAAAAGCTTACCCTAAGGGCGAGGCCGGTTATGCCCCTCGACAGGGCGACATCATCCAGTTCCTAGGGAGTACTACCCTCCACATCAGAGCAAAGAGGACCTAAGGAAGGGACCACGTTCTCCATGTTCACCAGTAAGTCCCCATCCATGGGGATCGCTATGGTCCGAGTAGACCCTTCTAACCTCACCTCAACTCGGGTAAATCACTCACTCAACATCCGCACCTTATTAGGATCAAGATCAGAACTCGATTCCTTTCAGTCTTCACAACACCCTTATTTCTCCCATCATCAAGTGAAGAAATGTTGGCCGGCCACGAGGATGACGACTCATATCATCGCACAGTGCCTAACACTTTCACATATAGCCCCTAGTTCCGGCCTTACTGTCATGAAGGGCTACCTTCTAAGGCCTCCATTGATGGTGAAGCCTCAAATGGCAGATCCGCATCGTCTTCGAGAATAATGCTTGCCGGTTCGGGATCACCCCCTAACTGAATAAACGGCTGAAACAGTCCCATCGCCAACATCCACTAATTTTCTTTTACGAGAAATCAAACCCTCCTCACCTGGCGATGACTCCTTTTCTTATTCTATTAAACGACACAAGAGGGAAGTGATAATTGGGGAATTTGACTACTTATTAGCATCTTTTGGATTTCTTTTAGTCCAAAAGTGTTTAATTGTATTACCGAAAACTGATAAAATATGCTTAATTGTAGAAGTATTGAAAAATGAACCACTAAGATAAAATCCAACTCAAAAAGGAGTGATTTGAACTCAAGGACAAAAATCAGGTACAAAAGCTCAAGTGCGGACCTCATATTTCAATCTGCAGCCGCAAAATGTGAAGGAAAGTTATCAGAATCTAAATGCAAAGTGCGGATTGCACAATTATTCTATGGCCGCATAAGCTGTGCAAGAGCTAAAGTTAAGAGAATCTCATTTCAATCTCAAAAAGAAATGCAGACCATACAATAATTGTGCGGCCGCAAAAATCAACTATGTGGTCGCACTAAGAAATATGTGGTCTGCAGAAGAGTCCTATGCGGCCACACTAAGAATTGTGAAGATACAAAATATGAGAGATGCAGTCCCGAAGTCAACTGTTGTCGAGACAAAAGAGAAGTGCATACCGCACATGGAATTGTGCATCCGCATGACCTCCGAAAGAGTATTTTATCCGAAAATTCCAGCTTTGTATAATTAGACTAGTTTCACGATATTAGGTTATTTTTTGAATAATTAAAGTCATGTAGATGTTTTTCCTTGATTCTTTAGCAACTTTAACTTACTTTGGTGATCTAACATTGGATTTTTATCTTTTAATCTTTCAATATGAGTTTTATCATCTTTTCTTCTATACCCATTATGAGTAATTAGATTTTTAACTAGGGTTGTGACCCAATCCTAGTGTGTAAACCTAATGGGTATTTGATTTATGACTTTTTTATGGTTGGGTATTTATTATTTAACCTTGTTCTTGCTTTCAATTATAGTAAATGGTTGCAAACATTAGTTCGTGCCTATTTGACTTGGTCTCTACTTGAGGAAGAGAGGCTTATTCTAGAAAAACTTAGCTAACAAGAATTTGGGATAAAATCAAGAGATTGATAGTCCCAATTAAAGGGTTGAACCTATAAATAGTAAAACCCGATTGGGCGTTTGATCAACTATTTTGTTCAATACTCATTTGGACTTGAGAAAGTTAAATTGGGGAAAAATCACTCTCTTATCGAGAGGTATTTAGTGGATACTTGAGTGTTGATAGCTATAATACACACCGACCAACAAAACAAGCTTTAAAATTTACAACTTATTAGACAAATACCTAGGTGAAGGTCATAGACCTATGCCTTTTAGTATCTTTGAAAAACATCCAAAATAATATTTTTCTAGTTTTATATATTTAGAATTGCAATCCTTAGCATAATTTTAGAAGTAAAAATGAAACCATATTTGTGGAAGTGCAATTTAGATACTTCACGTGCTCAATCAAAATATGTACTACTAATTCCCATCTCAGCTCCCTGTGGATTCGATCCCCGACTCCCTATAGGGTATTATTATTACAATCGACCATTTCATAACCTCAAATAGAGGTGTGACTTGGATGAGATCAATTTTTGGCGATATTATCGAGGAGCTAAAAGTGGATTTAGCTATATATTTGGTTTTGTGTGTGAATTTTCTTCTTTTCCTTTTGTGTTACTAATCTTTTTTGTGAAACAATGGCTTTCAACAATAATGATCCTCTTGGAAACATGCCTATGGGGGATGCAAACGTGGAAGATGACTAAGTTGAAGAGGTTCATCTTGAACCTCAAGCAAATAGACGATGCTGACCGCCTCAAGACAATGTTCCTGTTCCACCCCACCTCCACCAAGAGCGGTTCCACACCAGGTGTTGTCGAATGAAGTGTATGCAAGTGCCATAGTCCCGCCCCACATTAGGGCAGGTAACTTTCAAATCACAAATGTTATGCTCATATTGTTAGAGCAACCAGAATTCTTCACCGGGGCTCCGAATCAAAATGTGTACAAACACTTGAAATGGTTTGTGGACACTTGTTGGGGTAGTAAATAGGCAAAAGTCTACGAAGATGCTTTTAAGGCTGAGGCTGTTTTTCTTCTCTCTACGGGGAAAAGCCTTGGATTGGTTAGAGAGATTGCCAAACCATTCTATCCATACATAAGTATGAATTGGCGGAGAAATTTATTTCCAAGTTATTTTCTCCCGGGCATATGACTACTCTTAGAGACGAGATTTTAGGATTCAAACAAGAGCCCAATGAGCCTTTGCATGAGATATAGGAGGGGTACTGAACTATGGTGAAAGAGTGCCCAAACAATGATATAATGGAGGATATGATTCAACAATCTTTCTATAAGGGATCAATACTACCAATCAATGTGTGTCCAATAAACTTGCCAGTGGAAATTTCATGACAATGTCATGTGCGAAAGCTTGTGAGATCTTAGATGAAATGGCAGATACCTCATCAGTGTGGCAAAGTAGAGCAAATGTTCCTCAAGGTAATCCAAACGTGATTCACCTACATAAAGAATTGCATGATCATGGGCTAACAATTGCCGAGTTGACCACTACAGTGAACCAATTAGCCAAGGCACAACTTCAACAAGTCCAAGGTCCTAATAAAGTCAAGGCAATAGATGGAGTTAGTATGATAGGAAACAAGAGAAGGCAAATAGTCCTCAAATGCAAAACTGTGTGAAAAATTATGTACAAGATAATAGTGAGTTTGATCAAGATGAATCTTACATGAACAAAAGGACGAAGTACAATATGTGAACAACTTCTAAGGGCAAAGAAATAAATTTCAAGGCACGAATCAATAACAATGGCGACCACAAGGTAATCAATGGAATTGGAATTCTAGCAACCAAGGTAATGGTAGTAACAACCAAGGGAATTGGAACAATCAAAATAATCAAGGAAATTGGAGTGGTCAAAATAACCAAGGCAATTGGAGTGGCAATAACAAAAGATATTGGGGATACAACAACCAAGGGATATGGAACAATAACCAAGGTAATTTTTCTACAATTTTTCTATAATTTCTGCAATATAATGTATGTCATGTCTTCTTCTTCTTCTTCTTCTTTCAATATGAAATTCAGCCAAAACCAAGTCTAATCCTCACCAAAACCTCTCAAAATTGAGATATAAACTCCAAACCATATTCCCAATTATTTGCAACAATACCCACTCCAAACAAATAATGATTTTTGAAAATCAAAATTCAAAAGGTTCAAAGCTTTTTAATGGTTGTCATTGTGGAATTGCTACTTTTTTTTCTTTGCTTTATATTACAGAAATTTGGGATTGAGAGATAGTGAGAGACGTAGAGATAATTCTCAGTTCTTTGCAATAACATCCAATCCAAACAAATAAATGTCTTTCGAAAATCCAAATTCGTATTTAAAGCTTCAAAGTTTTTTAATGGTTGTCAATGGTGGAGGGGTTATAGATTTTCGCTAGTTTTAGAAGAGGAAATCGTGGGTGATTGAAGAGAAAATCGTGGGGACTTGGAGAGAGAAACTCGAGGAAGTGAGAATATACGGTAATTAAGAGACTAATTAATGCCATTAAAATCCTAAAATGGTAATAAATAATAATTAGGTATGTAAAAGGTAATTTTATTAAAAGTTAAGCATTGAAGATAGTATAATTTAATATATGACATAGAAATGTGAAAATTCCATTAAGAGGGTGTTTGGCTAAGATTATAAGATGGTAAAACAGGCTTATAAGTATTTTTTGGCTTATCTACATGTTTGATAAAATTAAAAGTACTTATAAGTTAAGTGTTAATAAGTAAAAAATAAGCTAAAAGCCATAAGTTGGTCTCTCCCAACTTATCAAAAATCAACTTATACGCGCTTTAAGTTTGACCAAAATATTTATTGTTCTATCCCTAAGATATTTCTTTTTAAAACAAAACTCTTCGTATACCCAATTCTTCAGCTACGTATTATTAATTTCAGTACTTTTATCCAAATACATAACTGCTTATTTTTTAAATTAATTTCAATATTTAAAAGTATTTTTTCAACCTCAATACTTATGAGTTATTCTAAATGAACTAATCCCGACCTTAATACTTATGAGCTCTTCTAAATGAACTAAGCCAAACGGGCTCTAAAAAATGACCACCTATGTTATTTCTGTCTCATTTTTTGCTAAATGTTTGGCAACCACTCAAAATCCACGACTTGGTCACGCATTATTGGGTCAATCGGAATTCGCCAATTCGCAGCTGAAAAAACGAAGTGTAAAAAAAAAAAAAAAAACCAAGAAAAGGAAAAAAAAAGAAAAAGAAAAGAGAAAATCAGTAAATCACATAACCCCAAGGGCAAAACCCTTTTCTTCATTCGTCTCCTTGGTCAGTCAGCCACCAAAAATTTCCTCCTTTCTCTCACTCCAATGGCGATTCTAGTAAGCTCCAAAGCGGAGCTAAAGCGGAGAGAGAAGGAGAAAAAGAAGGCAAAATCAGCAGGGTTTGAGTCATTAGGGTTAAGTTCCAATGTATTCCGAGGAATCAAACGGAAAGGTTACAGAGTTCCGACGCCTATTCAGCGCAAAACGATGCCGCTCATACTCTCCGGTATCGACGTTGTCGCTATGGCCCGTACTGGCTCTGGTAAAACGGCGGCGTTTCTCCTCCCTATGCTTGAGAAATTGAAGCAACATGTGCCTCAAGCTGGTGTTAGAGCCCTTATTTTATCTCCTACTAGAGATTTGGCACTTCAAACACTTAAATTTACGAAAGAGCTTGGTCGATTCACAGGTGTTTTGCTTTTTCTCTCGTCTTGGGTTTTTCGATTGAGTTAATAGCACTTTTGGTCCCCTTTAGTCCCTGCAAATATCTGACTAAACACATTTAACCTTCAGTTACTCAAAATGTGCACTTTTGATTCTTTTGTTTGTGAATATTCACAAATTTACCTGAATTATTAACCATTCCACCACTTTATTACTCATTTGTTATATTAAAATTGAACTGTTAATTCATATTTAGAGTAACTTAGTTTCAAAAATAGTTCAAATATAATATATGTCCTATATAAAGGGAACAAAACCACAGGTTGAATTAATTGAAGGTTAAATGTGATGAGTTATATATCACAAGGACCAAAATAAGAATTTACCTGGTTTATGAGTTTAAGCTCTGCCAGTGTAATTATTTACACAATTACGTCACTTATTAGATAATTGCAGGTACATCTGTTAATGAGTATTAATTGGTAATATGATAACAATGGTAGCTGGTTTTCTATTGCAGGTTATAATGTACTGATAGTTTAAATGTTCTTTTACATTGTCAATGTATATGGCTTACATCACCGTTTTACTTAGTCAACTTCGTTCATGGTAATTTACACATTGGATTATCACGTGTGAATTCGTTTAAGTTGTAATACTCCTTCCTTTTCAATTTATGTGAAACTACTTGACTGGGCATGAAGTTTAAGAAAAAGGGGACCCTTTTGAGACTTGGAATCTTAAACATGCTATAACATTTGTGTTGTTATAAGGCTTTTGAAATTTGTTGTTTTAAACATACCATAACATTTGTTAATACAGGAAGTTAGTTACGTTATTTCCAAATTTAAAAAGAGGCCACTCTTTTGGAATAGACGAAAAAGGAAGTAGTGTCACAATAATTGAGGAAGTAATTACTTCTTTAACTAATTAATATCATTTTCAAATTCCAATCTAAATGGGCTCTGAATTTGTGAAATTTTTGTTCAAGAGTTAAGTTTGTGAATAGAACAATATGTGAAGGTGAAATTCTAGAAATTTCAATATTTCTCCCTTTTTCAATTTATGACATTGGGGAAAAGGAGAAGAAGATTCTATGTGTTTGGGTAGATGCAGGGCAAAATTTGTGATAAAACAGTTTAAGAGAAGAGGGTATTGAACCTTATGTTTGTAAAAAATGTGGTTAGGATTTGATTGAGTATTATATAGAATTGAAGAACAACTACATGCGTATTATATGACGAAACCTGTTTTCACCTCTTCTATATAGGTGGTTATCTGATTTGTAGTTTAATTTGACACCAGTTGTAAGGTAGATAAGCATAAGCAATTAATCATTATTGATTTGGTTTTTTCCTTTTTTCGGGTTTGGGGGGTGGGGGTTGGTTTCTGTAGCTAAATTATGGCCTTTTCTCAATTACCATATTCTGACCTAACAATTTTGGTCATATTGATTCAATTGAAGTAAGGCTACTCTACAAGACCTTTTAGGGCTGATTGTTTATATATTTCCTTTCACCCTACTGCTAGGAGTTTTTAGGAGATACCGGTAGCCTCAACTTGTTAAAAGTTGCACTTTTTTCCTTATGCAGATATTCGTGTTAGTTTATTGGTTGGTGGTGATAGTATGGAAAGCCAATTTGAAGAATTGGCACAAAGTCCTGATATTATAATTGCAACTCCTGGTCGGCTAATGCACCATTTATCTGAGGTTGATGATATGTCACTGCGCACTGTGGAGTATGTGGTTTTTGACGAGGCTGATTGTTTATTTAGCATGGGATTTGCTGAGCAATTGCATAGTATTCTCACCCATCTAGGTGAGAATCGCCAGACTCTGCTTTTCAGTGCAACTTTACCGAGTGCCCTTGCTGAATTTGCCAAGGCTGGGCTGCGAGATCCTCAGCTTGTGCGTCTTGATTTGGACACTAAGATAAGTCCAGACTTGAAGCTTGCGTTTTTCACTGTGAGACATGAGGAAAAGCATGCTGCACTTTTGTATCTGATTCGTGAACAAATAAGTTCTGATCAGCAGACTATAGTTTTTGTTTCCACCAAGTATCATGTTGAGTTCCTTAACATACTTTTAAGAGAAGAGGGTATTGAACCTTCTGTTTGTTATGGTGATATGGATCACGATGCTCGTAAAATTCATGTTTCTAGATTTAGAGCAAGAAAGACAATGGTGCTCATTGTGACCGATGTGGCTGCTAGAGGAATTGATATTCCACTGCTTGATAATGTTATCAACTTTGATTTTCCTCCAAAACCTAAACTTTTTGTGCATCGAGTTGGGCGAGCTGCAAGGGCTGGTCGTATTGGCACTGCTTATTCTCTTCTCACATCTGAAGACATGCCCTATTTGTTAGATCTTCATCTCTTTCTGTCTAAACCAATCAGGGCTGCGCCAACCGAGGAAGAGGTTTTACGAGATATGGATGGAGTCCGGTCCAAAATAGATCAGGCAGTTGCCAATGGAGGAACTGTCTATGGACGTTTCCCTCAAACTGTTCTAGATCTCCTCTCTGATAGAGTTCGGGGAATCATTGATTCATCAACTGAACTTGAAACTCTGCAAAGGCCCTGTATGAAAGCATTTCGCTTGTATTCAAAGACAAAACCAAAGCCTTCAAAAGAGTCCGTTAGAAGAGTAAAAGACCTACCTCGTGAAGGGTTGCATCCACTGTTCAAAAATGACCTCGGTGGTACTGAATTATCAGCAATGGCTTTTTCTGAACGCTTGAAGGCCTTCAGGTACTCTACGAGTCCTTCCATAATTTTGTCTTTTATCATCATGGTGGAAATTATATTATTTCTGTTCTTTAACATCATATATATAATTTTTTTTGTAGACCTAAGCAAACAATCCTGGAAGCTGAAGGTGAAGCTGCCAAGTCAAAAGATCAAGTAAAATTTTCATCTTTATGTCTTCTATTTCGTCAACTAGAACATGGAGAATTCAAAATCCTGTTATTTTATATGGTTTCTTTTGAATTCAACTTGTGCTACTTTATTTTTCTACAGCTTGTATCGTCTTTCACTTCATATAAGGTGATGGCTATGGGGTGCTCAGTGCTGTAACTGATGATATATAATATTTGTTTGTTTAATCATTAGAAAACTATATACTTCTACATTTTTAGCTTTTGCTTTCAAGATACTCGAAAGAGGAGGGAAAACGGTGATTCTGCGGATAACTTGTTATTCAGCATCAGGTCTCTCTTTTCCTTCTTCCTTGATCCCCCATGGTTTCCCCCTCCACCTTCTTCCCTTCCTGGGGACAACTTGCGATTCAGCACCAGGTCCTTTACCACCTCCACCTCCCAGATGCAATATACCTTTTTTTTTGGGGTGAAGGAGGAGGTTGAAGCAATGTTACCTACATTTATTGCTTCTGTTTCTGGAACAGGAGTTTGCAATTCTACTGAGCCTAAAGTTCAATTCTACGGATAGATTTACTTAGATCATATGCCTGTTACTTTAAGCAACCTTAACTAAAAAATAATACTATGTTTTAAAATTGAAAAGAACCTGAAAGACTTACAATAATAGAACTACTAAGAAAAGATTATTTGAATCATATCTATTCTTGAACTGGATTTAGACAAAAAGGCTCTTGCAAATTGGTAAAAGGGAAGGATACTAATTTGGATAGCTAAATGTAGTGTTCCAAGTTGCTATTGTCTATGGATAGCGGAATGGAATGTGTGAATTTGCTGGGGATTAGTGAGTCATCTGTGCTGTACTGAGCAAGAGTTCTGTTGGGGACAATTCATAGCTAGGTCTCCCTTGGACATTGGAACATATCAGCAACCCTCTCTAGCCACTGATTTTCCTCTTTTATGTTCTTCATCCCTATTGTTACTTTGAGGTGCATTATGTAGAAATGAGTTAAAAGCTCAATTTTGGGGCATATTCAGTCCCGACAGTGATATATTCTGGTTAGGTGTAGATTTATCATGATGTCTTTTGAGCTTAAGAGATGCTGACATTTTCGGTCAACTTGCACTAGTTTATCCCCAGCCCCCTGTATGTCGTGGAGGTGATTCTAAACAAAATAATTTGGACAATCCATGCAGAGTCAATGGGTCGATGTGATGAAGAGGAAAAGAGCTATTCATGAGGAGGTCATCAAGAAAGTTCGTCTACAGCGGTCCGGTGTTCCTGCACCAGAGGTGAAGCTCTTTTATATGTATCATCTTTTGTTTAGATGTTCTGGGAGTGTGCTCTTTAGTTGCTTTCAAAATGCAAATAGGAAACCTGAAAACGACAGAATATTATGTGGATATGTCATGTGATATGTTCAGACGCTGGTTATTTTTGAAATTATTGATTTTATTACCTAGATACTCCCTTGAAATTCCTGCCTTATGGAGTAAGGTGCTGGAAAGTAGAGATAGGCTATAGACGCGTCATTTCCAGTTAAACCTCAACCTGGTGAAGAACACTTGGGTACGACTTGTCAAATAGTTGGTGTATAAAAAGGCTTTTAATATCTGTAGTCTCTTGTTCTTTTCCTCATGGGTGTACGACTTCATTTTATGCTACTTTTCTTTGGTATGAAGTTCGAAATGAGCTGGAGTATGTGGGAGTCCTTGCTGGTCTTTTTGTCCATTAAATTTTACAAGAGACCTTTGAGGCGAGTAAAACCATCCTGGATGGCACTATGGTTTTTCTTTTTTATTCAATAAATTTTTGGTTTTCAAATAGATCTTTGATAAGAACTGAATATGCGGATGTGTTAGACATCGACCAAATGCTAGGGAAAATTGGTATGCTGACTGAAAGTCAACATGAGTGAGTTGTAAATACTTACGTTTAGGCTACGAACTTGATGATATGTTGAATAGAATCCTCGGTAGAAGACTTGTGCCATAAGGCAGTGATTTTTACCTGAACAAGCATGTTTAGATTTGGGAGAAGAGCCATGTCGCAGCTCCCACTTATTAGTTGTTGTTCCTTCAGCTATTTGTTGTGGCAAGGTCCCCTTCTAACTACTTGATACGATGTTGTCATACGAATCCTTCTTCAGAATATGATTTGGTCTTATGATTTGCAACCGTTGTTTAAATGACTTCATTTTTCTCTGTTTTATTCCAGGAAGATGGCTTTGATCCCACACCTTCAGAACGGAAGGAGAACCAAGGTTTGTCCTCGTTCACTCTTCATTTTGTGGTTCTTTCCAGGTTTACCCTTTAAGGAATATGTAGCGTGTGTTTGGAAACCACCGTGTAATTATTATGCTGCGTAGTAATTACACGATATAGTAATTACAAGGGCGTGCTTCTTTGTCATAATATAAGTACATCGTAATTCCAAGTATCATGTTTGATATGTTTGATTGTACAAGTGTAATTACGCAGTTAAATATTTTTAGTTTTCATATAATTCTTTTTATCAAAATCTAAATAAACGTATTTTGGATATACAAGTAAATAAACTCTTAATATGTTTGTTTAAAACAAAAAACAAGAATAGAAATATAAACTTTAATATGTGACAAATATTTGTGTATAGAAATATTAAATATTATTTTTTACTACGTATTATGAATAAGTTTATTTCTTTGAAAATATATTACCAACTGCGAATTTAAAACTTTTACCAACTCATATAAATAATATGAAATTAATGATTTGTTGCGTTGTTTAAATAACAAAAAGATAGAAAAAATGTTGCGTTCCCCATAAATATTCTTATAACAAAAATTTGTATGAAGTTCTAATCTATTTGCTCTAGCATTCTATATCCGTTTGAAGAAAAAAAAAAGAAATGGAGGAGAAAGGGTGAAGAAGGAATACTTCCTCCGTCCCAATTTATGCGAGTGTGTTTGACTACGCATATAGTTTAAAAAAGAAATGCTTTGAAACTTGTGATCTAAAAAAGCCAGACATTTTTGTGGCTTTAAACCATCTCATTAAACTTGTGCTTGCCTGAGCCGAGGGTCTCTTGGAAATAGCCTCTCTACCCTACATGGTAGGGATAAGGTCAGCATACACACTTTTCTCCCCAGATCCCACATGTGGGAATATACAGAGTATGTTATGGGAAAGTATGAAGTTAAGTTGTTTTTCAAGTGTAGAAATTTATCATTATTTTTGGGACAGACTAAAAGGGAAAGGGTATCACATAAATTGGGATAGAGAGAGTAATATACTGAAAATAAATATAAAAGACGATTTGAAATGTCACCTCGCAATTAGGACCTCTCACTTGAGAATCGTAGAGTGCAATTGCTTCCCTTCAGTTACATTCAATTTCTTGTTGACCAAGCAATTACTTTGGGCGGCAAACAGATAAAACTGTGTTATTACATCCAAATCCATTTCCAAGGTAGCTTTCCAAACAGGCCCGCAATACTTGATAAATCATATGTTCAGATTTACTGATACAAGATGTAGTATCATATTGGATTGGGAAGTTGGGAAGTTTTGAGCCCTGTTGTAGTTTGATTTTGAACATATAACATCCGTTCATCAAATGGAGTGTACTTAAAAAGACAATGAGCATCATTTAAATGAAGAAAGATAAAACTTTTTGTGCTTAGTGTATCACCTCATTGATATTCGCATAGTCTGGATTAGTAATAAGATCTTGAGTGTTATGCAAAGTACAACATTTGGTTGTTGACTTCTTTTGAGAGTTGAGACTTCAAAGAAGTAGTTTATGTTGAGGTCCTTTGCGAGTACTTGGGACACTTATAAGCGTGTAGCTGCCTTATGCTTGTTATAATTATGACATATAAGACTTTCTCATTGGACCATTGTTCATCGTACTGTTTCCACTAATTGACTTTTACCATTTTGTAATTTTGAAGGGTTTACTTGAAAATTTGTTCACGGTGCTTCCGAGACTTGAATCTCGGGTTTAATGTCTAGGTTTTTCTATTGCTGGTTTTGTTTGCGAGAGGATATGAGAAATACAATTTCTAACTGTCGGTGGATATTTTTCTTTTTTAATGGATAAGAAAAGAGAGTTCATTTTATTCAAGTGGCACCAAGAAGGTGCAAATATGTACACATCAAAAACTTACACCCCTCCTTTAACATCTAGGGAGCCAAGGAAATCAAGAACTCCCTCTATCCCAATTTATGTGCAGGCGTTTGATTTTACCACAAAGTTTAAGAAAGAACGACTTTTAAAACTCGTGGTCTAGAGCAAGTCATAGACATTTGTGTGGCTTTAAATCATCTAATAGAGGTTGAAATAAGAAGTTTAAAGTTAAAACATTTTCTAAATAAGGAGGTATGACATTCTTTTTGTGACAGACCGTAAAGGAAAGCATGCCACATAAATTGGGTCAAAGTATGCTCTTTTTAATAGCTTAAGCCTGTAAATGAGATGACAACGTAACAGATAGAGGTACTGAGATCAAATCTCACTGCCATCCAAAGCAAAAAAAAGAAAGAGAGAGAGAGGAAGAAAGCATTCCACATGTTTGGCCCATGAAAAAAGAATCGGGCCCACACATGAGGAGAGGGCGTGTTGAGACATAATGTGATTAAATAGTTAAAAGTGTGCTATCTCTAACAGCTTAAGCCTTTAGGTGAGAGGGTCACACACTTCAACATCATCTGTTATTTTGCACCAAAAAGGTCGAATGATACAGAGTTCGTAGATATGACTTGCTTGTCCTCAAAATACCTTCTGTTTCTCCCCAGCTGGATTACCTAAAAGATGCTGGCTGGAATTAAATTTGTTTCTTTGTGCAAGTAATCTAAAAGTTACGTGGAACCCCTTATCAATGGAAGAAAAAAGGCACTTGGAACCAAAGAGTAGTCGGGGAGCAAAACATGTGTAATAGAGAAGAAAAGAAGAGCGTTGGTGTATTTTTTATGAAGAAGAAGAAGGTTGGTGTATTATATCTTTTTTTTTTGAAATACTGTTGGAGTCTTGAAACTACTCTTCTCTACCTTTGCAACAAGTAATAAATAACAAAGCACGATCATGGCTGAGACCACTTTCAGTTTGAACTGTAGTTTTGAGCAATACATAAATGACAAAAAGAGCTTTATGATTGTTTTATATTGTTTCAGGGATATGCAGGCACATTGTATGCTGTGGTTTATATTTTGCTTATCCTCTCCCTTCTGCATAGTACTTAGGATCTTTTTCTTCAAGTATCAGGAAGTATGTCTGAGAAATAAGAGAAAGGAGAGATTGATTGATGACTTGACAATTTGGTGAATACAAGATTTACTTGTAATTATAGGTGTCAGACACGAGCAAATTATTTTTCTTCTGTATGGGACAATGACTAGTTCAGATCTTCAGATATTTTTCTTTTGGCAATCTGACATTAACACTGAACATTCTAATATGTTCCCCGTAAATGCAAGGTGGGGAGACTAACTTGAGTTTGTTATTTGAAAACATAGAAAAGTAAATAATTGGATAGTTGGAAGACTAACTTGAGTTTGTTAGAGATATGGAGACAGACCCTTGAGTCTAAGGGTTTCAAGATTAGCAGATCTAAGACAGAATATCTGGAGTGCAAGTTTGGCGACGAGCCGAGTGGGGTAAGCGGGGAAGTGATGCTTGGTTCTCAGGCCATCGCCAAGAGGGACAGTGTGAGATATCTTGGGTCTGTGATCCTGGGGGACGGAGAGATTGACGGGTACGTCAGCCATCGGATAGGAGCGGGGTGGTCAAAGTGGAGGCTAGCTTCAGGGGTCCTGTGTGACAAGAAAATCCCGCACAAACTAAAGGGGAAATTCTACAGAGCCGTGGTTAGACCTGCAATGTTGTATGGGGCGGAGTGCTGGCCCGTGAAGAACTCGCATGTTCAGAGAATGAAGGTTGCGGAGATGAGGATGCTTAGGTGGATGTGTGGGCACACCAGGCTGGATAAGATCAAGATGAAGTTATTCGACAGAAGGTAGGGGTGGCCCCGGTGGACGAAAAGATGCGGGAAGCGAGGCTGAGGTGGTTCGGGCATGTTCGGAGGAGGGGCCCCGATGCCCCGGTGAGGAGCTGCGAGCGGTTGGAGATTGCTGGTGGTCGGCGAGGGAGAGGGAGGCCTAAGAAGCATTGGGGAGAGGTGATTAGGCAGGACATGGCCAGAATGCAGGTTACCGAGGACATGACTCTTGATAGGGGAGTCTGGAGGTCTAGAATCAAGATTGTAGGTTAGGGGCTCATAGGTGATTAGTGTTGTAGTATGGTAGTTCCTGCTTGATATTACTGCATGCGACTGTATTTATGTTGCTTATGTTTTCATAACTATTTACGTTACTTTTGTGGGAGTACCTATGCTTTATTATTTGTTTTTGTCTTGCTTGTGTTTCTAATTTTATCTCTGTTTCTTAATGCAGCTTTCCCATTTTTACTCTACTCGCCGAGGGTCGATTGGAAGCAGCCTCTCTGCCCTTTCGGGCAGGGTAAGGCTCGTCTACATATTACCCTCCCCAGACCCCACCTGGTGGGAGTATACTGGGTAGTTGTTGTTGTTGTTGAAGAAATTGTCAAAGAAGCTTTGACTATTGAATTGCGATGGAGAATTAGATGATTGGACCTCGCCAAAAAAGTTATGGTGGGTGGAATTTGAAGAACCCTGATTGCTAGAGTAATGGCTGGAAGGCACTGCCACAATATGGTCGCTAGGAAGAGGTGCAGTGGCCACTAGGATGATAATTGGAAAGGGGACACATAGGTGCTGTGGCCTGGTGCTGCCAGAACAACCATCGTAGAACAAAATAATAAACTAATGACAAGATGGAAGTAGGTCAAACAAGTGCAAAGATTGTCTATGAGTAAGCAAAAGCTACTTGTTTTTAATGGTAAAAAACAGGTATTTAAATCTATACCAGGATCACAATGGTTGGATGCCATTTGAGAAAATTAGAGGGAGGAGGTATAGATACAATGATAACTTCATATTTCAATTAATACAGGGCACACCTATTATGGTGTGACAGTACGCATGATATTTGCTGGATGTGAGATAATATATAACTTAGGAACTTCTAATTCTAACATTGATACTTAACATTCCAATAATATAGATGATTGTCACTTTTAAGTTGGATAAACTAAACCTTAGCATTTACAATATTTTCATGTATTGATTTGGCAGTAGCTGTTAGATACGCAATCAGTCGGAAATCGATATGGACACTGCTGTTTTTAGTTTTCTTCTGTGAGGATTAAAGAATAAGAGACACGTCACATAGATTGGAACTAGAACACAATACTCCCAGTTAAGATTATGAGGTCTAAAGTCAAGGGAGGAATAGCCTAGTAGAAAGGGCCTTACCTCCAACCATGAGTTTAGACGTTCAAGTCACCAGGAGAGCAAGTAGAAAAAAGCTCTGTTGGTCTACTGCATCAAATAGAAAAATAAAAGGAACAAAGGACTGTTAGGCCTAGATGAGGAAAAACAGTGTTGGTTGCTTATTTGTTTCTTTTGCAGGTATGATATTCATTTTAATTTGATCTTCTGTTGATTTGTTCTTTTTACTTGGATAGTTTCTGGTTCTAAAAGGAAAGCAAAGAGCTTTAAAGACGAGGAGAACTTCATAAGTTCAGTACCAACAAATCAGGTAAATAATTAGCTTTGAACTAGGAGATTCAGTGATCCTACGCTCATCTTGTTCTGCATATTTTTGCATCCTGCTAGAGTTGTACGCTTTGCGTGTTTGTTCTTTTATCTGGATTTGTGGAATGACTAATCTAACTTGTCCTCCACTGCTGGCAGCATTTTGAGGCTGGACTTTCCATGAGAGGAAACCGAGGTTTTGAATCAAATAGGTAAGCATCACTATTTTTTGACCTATTATGCATATTAGCATGGAAGATAGATATTAAGTGGTACACATCTTGAAGTAGTTTCTTCTGCTTTCTCATCTGTTTGGTGGATGAACCTTTCATCTTTTCTTCTCTATGTGACGTTGAGTGAAATGAGAAAAATTCTAATACTGTGGGTTTTTAGCTTCAAACTGCTAATGCGGCAAATTTTGTATTGTGATGATTGAAGATTCATCCTAAATTAACTAGGTTTAGATTGGTGGTCAACCTACTGCAGCCTCCTCCTCCATCTGGACTTGGGACCCACAACACTGACATTAATTTACATTATATTATCGTGGTATTTTGCATAAATTAGGTTGGATGCCGCTGTTCTGGATTTGGTAGCTGATGACAAAAATGGGCTGCATAAACAAGAGACTAAATATCATTGGGATAAGGTACTTATAGCTAATGAATAAAGCTGCCTTTTTCATGTAGTGAGCAAATTTTCTCTAGAATGCTGATTGCATGTTCTGAACAGAGGAGTAAGAAATACATCAAGCTTAACAATGGAGATCGTGTTACAGCTAGTGGGAAGGTATTTTTTTGCCCTTGCATGTTATTTTTTGTGGACCAGCAAACTTGATGAATAAATTATCTAATTTTCTATGAAGTGTGGCAGCAGAGTTAAAATGATCCAACTTCTTTTCATGTTGGGAGCACTGAGAAGATGCAGACTCCCTTCCCATGATAACTTTGTATTTGGTTGGTTAAAAGATAGTTGCCTCGTAATGAAAATATCTACCATTGCTAATGAGATGAAATTAAACAATGTAACTTGTTATTTGCGAATCACACACAAAAAAAACAATGTAACTTGTTATTTTGAGCTTAATGCAAATTTCCCTCCTTTACTCCTAATATTATTCAGGACACTTTTCTAACTGAAATAGAATAACTGCATAAATTTTCATCATAATCTAAGTAGCTCAAGAACTATGGAGTCAGGTGGGTCTTTGCCTAGTTATGCATCTCTTTGGCCTTTTCTTTCTCTTGGACATGTAGAGATTAAGATTGTATTTTTTTATAAGCGAGAAATTCGAGAGAGCTAATGTTGCAAAGTTCAAAACTTGGTGGATGATGGGCTCGCCCCTCTATCCTTCTCCACTTAAATTTTAGGCTTGTCTGCATCAGGGTTCGAACCAGTGACATGCACCTATCCCACACATTGCGCTCTTACCACTAGACCAAAGCTCTGGGAACGTTTTAGATGTATCTTTTCTAATGCTAGATCTTTTTATGTAGTATTTAGAGAACATAACCAATAGAATAACTTGAAAGATTGAGACTGTTTTGGTTATTTCCCAGATAGAATAATTTGAAAGATATTCAAAAGAATTTTTACCCAGTATAACTGGTGGAAGGTAGGAGGTGTACGGTGGAATAGTCAAGATGTGCGCAAGCTGGCCTGGACACCACGGTTAGAAAAGGAAAGATTAACTTGAAAGATAGCAACTGTTTTGATTATTTCCTGCCGGGTTCATTGTTGAACTGTGTATGATATTTTTTGTTGCATCCTGACTTCTGTTGAAGGTGGGGAAATGATTTTAAATCATGCTTTCTCAAAATAGTAAGGATGTCATTTTCTTTTTTGCCACTTTTCAGAAATTCTTTGAGATCCTTGATGGAAACTAGACTGTCCTTGGATTCTATCCTTTAAAACATGGAATACGTCCATTCCCCTATATAACCTTAATCCCTTCTGAACCAAACAACATTGACTGTGATAAGGATGTAAGCATAGTGATTTTATAAAAGCAACATATAGGCAATATTTGGTCGCTATCATAGTTTCCCGTAGATGTGCTCCTATTTGACTTGACCTTTTTGTTGCATTATAACATTGAGTTTTACTTGACTTTTACTGGGACCTTTTTAAAGTTATCAGGTCTCCAGGCTTTCCTAAGCTTTTTACATCTTTTTGTTAACGTGTGCAGATAAAGACAGAGGGTGGTTCTAAGATGAAGACCCACAAAACTGGGATATACAAGAAGTGGAAAGACCAATCACACAAGAGAGTATCTGTTAACGGAACTAATGATGGTGGCTCTGCTGCAGCATCAACTAGTTTAGCTGGTAATATTTTGGAAAACTCTCTCCTAAGAGAATTCTGACAATAGTAATGTTTAGTGGTGAATTCTACATATTTCTTGGTACATTGCCCTCTCAGTTGCGTTCATAGTATATTTCTCCATATTCTGCTTTTTCAATGAGTCTAACCTTGATTGGATTTGTGGGTGTTGATGTTTTTTCTTGTAATTATGGTTATGTTCCTCCTTGGGAACATGCTATTATCTGCTCCATGTTGTTTCGTTGGTGATGAAAGTGCAAATTCATTTTGTTTGAAATATCCTGCGAGTATATGTTTGTTTCAATCAATTGAAGGCTTGTGTTTTGATAGTGTGTTCTGCCTGCTTACGTTCAATGAAATGAAATCAAAATTGATGGTTGTGACCCTGTGCTGTTCGAACAGGTGGTCCTAGAGGACAGGGTGGTAGCCGGATGTTCAGAGGTGGGAGAAACAATAGGTCCATACCTAATGCTCATGTGCGATCAGAAATTAAAGATGTTGAACAAGTTCGGAAGGAAAGAGAGAAGAAGGCCCAAAGAGCATCTTATTTGAAGACTAGGAAGGGGAAGAAGTTCAATAAAGGTGGTAAAAAGGGTTACGGAAAGGGAAAGGGAAAGGGAAAGGGAAGACAAGGTTGATTCCATGCTTATGGAAGGGGTTTCTCGTCTGGCGCTCTTGATTTTTCTCCTCCGAGAGAACCAGAATCGCGCCTTCCCGAGCCCGATGTGACTCATTTGCTCCTGGTGATCTCCTTTTGCAATATGCAAATCCAGAACACTTGGGATGTTCTTTCACACAAGTTAACTCGTCCATTCTTATGCGAGGACAAGTTTTGGTCCTTATAATCAGTGGAAACAAGGTGAAGTTTTCACTGTATGGTAAGGCGAATTTTATGGTAGTCCGATGGGAGCATAGACTGCCTGTAGACATACTGTGAAATTTAGATGTTTTTGGCTCAACTATGTTTGCCTGCCGCACCCCCCCCCCCCCCCCCCCCCCCCCCTCCCCCAACATTCCATTTGTATCCGCATTTGGCCTCCCCGTACCCACCCCCCGCCCTGCCTCGCCCCGCCCCACCACCGCATGAGTAAATTTTTTTCTTCATTTTGCTAGTTTCTTTAATTAAGTTTTTTTGCTGAATTTTTGATTTCATGAACCGAAAAATTACAAGCTCTTTTGATGCTTATGTATTGAATTGTTCAATTAGAATTGAGGATTCTCTCATTCAGTATGTAATTCAAAAATGGGAATGCTGGAAATGACAAAAACGTGAACGTTATGCCGATTGTATTGGAATTTGGAAACAAATACGGGAGCAGGTGGCTTCACACTTTTAAATTCTGGTTGGCTGCTAGTATTTAGTTCTATGATTTTTTAATTGTTAAAAATTAAAATAGTGATTTTGTGTAACAAACTTTAGTTAGATGATTTTTAAGTGATATATTAATAATTTAATCATAAAAATATTTGTCTAAAGCTATTTTTATATTCCCTTAAATGTCTGAACTTTTTTCTTCAAAATGTCTAACTTAATTAACATCTCACTTACGGATGGTAAATGAGCGTGTTGGGCTGAATTTGGGCGGGTCAAAATATGCTAAAATGGATCATTGCTCAACCCAAGCCAAAATGTACTTAGGCTAAGATGGGCTAGGTCAAGATGAGCTAAACCCAACTCGCTCAAGTTGATCAATATATTAGAACCATGCTCATCTTGCATAAAAAAAAAAAACTTTTACCTTAAAATGTGTAAGTTGAAAATTTTTTTGGAGGTGAGGGTAGGGGGTTAGGGCAGGTAGGTGGTGCAGAAAAATGAGAAAAATAAAAAATTAGCATTTTTGACATAATTGTATTTTTTGTAGAAGTTTAGTCGTTTTAGTTGTTTTTAATTTTTGAAAACAGAAAATAAAACATCTACAATCAGAATACAAATAATCTACAATTTATCTATAAACTAGGCACATTGAATTTTAATATCACAGTTCCCATTCGATTGTAGTTTAATTGGAATTTTTGACATAATTGTATTTTTTGCAAAAGATTTGTAGAAGTTTTAGTCATTTTTTATTTGTGAAAATAAAAAATAAAGCATCTACAATCATAATACAAATAATCTATAATTCATCTAAAAAATATCTACAAACTGGGTATATTGAATTTTAATATCCCAATTCCCATTTCAATTGCAGTTTAATTGTGATTTTCGACTAGACATAATCTTAAAGATTCATTATAATATTCTCAATTACAGATTGAGGAAAATATGTTAGAAAGCTATATCTACTTTGTCGAGTTTGAAAAATACTACCTAGGTGACATCAACTATTAGATTTGTCAACTTATTATTTTTTATGAAAAAAATATAGCGATATTTAAGCTACAAGTTTAAGTGAGACTATAAGCAGAAAGATTAGGTGAAGTAGAAAATGCAGAGATATTTGCTTAGTTTCTTCGTTTTGTGGATTTGTTTCTTCGTTAGGTGAAGTATAAAATGCAGAGATATTTTCTTGCTTAGAAAATGCAGAGATATTTGCTTAGATATCTAAATAAAGAATTTTAATGCTACAATGATTCCTTATTTAATGAAATATCTGGAAGAATATTTACTTTCATAATTTTAGCGCGCCTAAATAGGAATATCTGGAAGAATATTTAGTTCCAGATTTGTAGCGCGCCTAATTAGGAAGGAATCAACTTCTAATAATTGGTATTTAATGAATGATATAATATTTGTAGAATAACTGTGAACATGGCGGGTAAATATGAAACTATGCACATTTTTGGTAATAAGGTTTCATATATGATATAGGAAGGTAAAAGACCCAAAAATATAATGGGTAAATTTGGGTTCAGCCCAAATTGACCCATGAACTAAACCGTTTGTAGTCAATCCATTAATTTCTAGGGGGTGGGGGGTGGGTGAGCGGGTTAGATGAGTTTGAGATCAAATTGCCACCCCTAAATTCTCACTAAAAGGTATATTTCAAAAAAGAAGAAGTTTTAAATGATTTTATTTTTGTTTTTATGAAGTATCAAATATTTAAACAGATATTCTAGTCTTTAAGGTTTGTGGTAGACCTTGCTCACGAATCATGTCTTCCTGGATAATTTGTAGAATATAAGATAGACCAAATCGAGAAAATTTGTACAAACTCGCGTAAATTCGTATAGATTTACAATTCGCACCGCACCACATCAGCCTTTTAAAAATTTTTCTCAACTTGCCCCGCCTAGCCCCGCTTAGCTTTAAATTCGTCCTGCCCCGCATAGTCGCACTCCCATCGTCCCATGCCATCTCTAATTTTTGGTTAAGTACATTTAACCTTCAATTTATTAAAGAACACGTATTTGTCCCTTTATATAGGAAATATGTAAGATTTACACTATTTTAGAACTATATATTCAAAGTGTGAAGAAACAATACAAATTCAGCATAATGAAATAGTTTAATAGTTAATAACTCATTAAAATCTTGAAGATTAACTAGCATAGGAAGATTGAACATGCATAATTCAACTAATTGAAAGTTAAATGTGGTTTTCAGATTAATGGATAATTTCTGGCAAGACTTATTTTATGAATATCTAACCATTAGTACAACGAAAAGGGATAAATGAAATGTTTTACATGTGCCAATGAGCATGACTACAAATCCAAAAATGTATAGGGAGAGTAACTAGCAGGCTAATATTATTCATAGTTACCTTCTCATTACAATCTTAACGATGAACAATCAAAAAAACTCTAACCTCATTTCTCCTAAGCCTCCTGACGTTGATCCAATACAATGTCCAACTACTTTGATGCCTTCAAACCAAAGTTTCAAGGACAAACTAATTTATGGATTTTAGGAAGGGAAAATCCACATGGCCATTGATAATCAGCCTCCTCCATCACCTCCCTATGGCCTTGTCAATTACACGATCTACTCCAAAGATGATGATCTAATTCATCTATCTCCAGAAGATCTACATCGTATCTACTCTCCATAAAAATTCTCTACAATCATAAAACTGCAAGGAATGAGAATCCAACACCAATTACTCAAAAGGAAAATCCAAGACCTGTGGAAACTAAAAGAAAATTTTCCACTCATAGATCTAGGATATGATTATTTTATTACAAAGTTCAACAATGAAGATATCATGTTAAAAGTACTTAATCAAGGTCATTGGTTCATTTTTGGTCACTTCCTTTCTGTCCAGAAATAGGTACCAAAAAGCCCTAAACATGTCCAACCCACCACTTCCCAAACACCAAGAAGGAAACAATCAAACTTTCTTCATACAACCACCATTACCACAAGATCATCAACCCCTCTCTTGGGTGGAACAAGCCCTGATGGGTCATGCAATAACATTCAACATGATACTCAATGGTATAGAGATAATCATAGTTCTCCAAAACTCTCATTTCCTAGCTCAACTAGTTTCGGAGGGAATGAATATGGCCATGAACAACTACTTCAACCATGTATCGTTGAAAAATATCCTCCATCCACTAGCCCCCTCCCTAAATCTCATTCAAGACCAATCCATGAGGAATCAATGGAGTCTCTCACCCACTTCAATCCCATCGAGCCCCAACAAGTCCCAGTAGATCTCCCATCCTTTCTCCCAGGAGAGATCGACAATATGAACTCTATTTTCATTCCATGGACAACTCAATTCAACATAGTAGCTCCAAAAAACAATCAACAATAAGCCCATGCACCACCCCCACACCATGCACAACAACCACCACTTGCATAGCCACAGATCTCTCAAACGAACCTTCAGGTTCAACCCCCTCTTAGTGTACTAGAACCAGAAAATGTAGAGATGGAGGAGGAGGACGAAGTAAACATACTGGGATCTAGTCCAGTCCTAGAATTTTCAAGGCTTAACGAGGTAAAAGTCTACCTCTTCAGGGATCAAAGGAAAAAAATGTATGTACTAAGCTGCCCCATAGCATTACAGAAGTTCTCAATGGATGTGAGACCCCCTCAGGACCCAATAATGGGAAATCATGCTGTAATCCTAGTTCCTTCATTAAGGAGGAACCTAGTTCCTCAATTTTAGAGGGAAAATGGGACACTACCAAATCTTCCAAAGATGTATAAGCCTACCAATATAATGATTTGGAATAGGAAGGGGGTAATAATGAAAACTTTAGGGTTAATTTTAAAGGAATGCTTGATACTCACAAACCATGCATGGTTACTCTATTAGAATCTAGAATGGAAAGTCACCTATCCCTTCTAAGTGATTTTGATTTTCTCAAATAATCGAGGTGCCTAGTGAGGGTCAATCAGGAGGTATAGTGCTACATTGGGATGCAAATTTGGTCAAAGTTCAAGACTTTGTTAGAAACTATCAAGAAATTCATGCCGTAATAGAGGTACTTCCTTTAAAAACTGCTTGGCTATTTTCTTTGGTTTATGCTAGCACTAAATTGTTTAAATAAGTAGAGTTGTGGAATAACATAGAGAAAATTAATAATATTGTTAATGACCCATGGCTTTTTGGGGGAGATTTCAATGATGTTATTAACGATAATGATATGCTTGGTGGTAATACCATTAATGGTAGACGTAGAAAAGAAATTTGGAAAAGCATTAAACTCTGTAAACTATTAGATTTAGGTTATAAGGGCTGCAAGTATACTTTGGTCGAACCATAGGAAAAAATCTAACGGGTTAATTATGGAACGACTTGATAGAATCTTTGTGAACAAGGAGTGAATTGATCTATACCAGGCTTTAGTGATTCATCTCCCTAAAAATCATTCGGACCATAATCATCGCCTATTAAATTTGAAACCTAGGCATGGTAAGTAATGATAAACCTTTTCGTTTAGAAACTATATGGTGTAAACACCCTGATTTCATCAATATTGTTAAACAAAATTGGCTAGGTAAAGACCTTATTGAAGCCCAGAATAATTTTACCAAGGATGTTATCGATTGGAAGAATTCAACTTTTTGGGACATTTAAAAAAAAAAAAGAGACAAATTCTAGAGACTCAATGGAATCTAGTTTGCTCCTCATTAGTGATTTCCTTTAAAACCTCGAATCCACTCTTCATTTAGAATATAACAATATCTTACATATGGAATATGACTTTTGGAAGTTAAGAGCTAGGAGTAATTGGTTAAATGATGGCGATGTCAACACTAAGTTTTTTCATATTATGGTTTCTAATTGTAAACGTCGTAATGCCATTATGTATTTCACTAATGATAAAGGAGATTGGATAACTAATCCAAACAAAATCTTAGATCACTCCTTTACTTTCTTCAGAGAGGCATTTCAAAGTGTTCACACTGTCTCCCCTATTAAAATGTTTATGTATGATCCCTCTACTATGGATAAAATTAATTTCTTGACAACCCCTCTCTATTAGTGAAATAAAAAAAGCCATCTTTTCATTCAAACCTTTTAAAGCTCCAGGTCCGGATGGCATGCACCCTTTTTTGTACCAAAAATATTGGCATATATTAAAAGACTCATTTACTTCTTATTGTCAAATAGTTTTTTTCACACAATCCCTACCTAGTGGTATAAACAACTGTCTCATTCCTAAATTCCCTAATGCTAACAATCTTAAAACTTTAAGACCTATTGGATTATGCAATGCTGCTTATAAGGTAATCACTAAAATTATTGCCAATAGATTAAAATTATTCCTATCTCTCCTTATTAGTCCTATGCAATCTAGCTTCATGAAAATAGAAGAACTAGTGATAACACCGTTATCATTCAGGAAATTATGAGTTATTTTAGACGATAAAAAAATTCTAATTTTAACATGCTCATTAAGCTAGACTTAGAAAAATCTTTTGATAGACCGGAGTGGTCCTTTATTTATAAGACCCTTCACTACTTCAAATTCCCTCCTATGATCACTAGACTTATTATGCATTATATTACTACTATTCTATATGGGTGTTAGTGAATAGTACAAGAACTAATTTTTTCCAATCTAGTAGGGTATTCGTCAAGGTGATCCTCTCTCACCCTATATTTTTATATTGTGCATTGAACTCCTTTCTAGACGTATCAACCACCATGATGATTTTAGGAATTGAGATCCTATCCAAATTAGCCATAGGGGCCCCTCCTTCTCCCATATACTATTTGCGATGACATAACTCTCATGAGAAAAACTAATTAAAAAACTAGTATTTGTATAAAAGAGTGCTTGGATTATTTCTGCAAGGAATTTGGAGTTGCCGTAAATAATTCTAAATAAAAAATTGTTATCCCTCCCCATTGCCCAAAAGAGGTATAAATCTTCCTACACTCTCTTTTTGGTATAAAATGTACTATTGAGTTTGGTAATTATCTGGGATTCCCTTAACCTTAATAAGAATCCAAAGGCCAAGGGCTTCTAATTCATTTTGGATAAATTACAAACTAGACTCTCTCATTGGAACTGTTCCACCCTTAATATGGCTCGGCGTACCACACTGACAACAAGTACCCTAGGAGTAATTTCCTCACACATAATGCAACATACTCTCCCTCCCTCTAAAACCCTCAAATCCATTGACAAAATTCAAAGGAATTTTATTTGGGGTAATACAAATACCTATAAAAAGCTTCATCTCATAAATTGGGATACTGTCACCAAGGGTAAAAAAGATGGTGACTTAAGTATCCACAAGAAGAAAGATAAGAATTTGGTCTCCCTTGCAAGCCTTGTGTGGAGACTCTTAAAAAATCCTTCTTTACCTATTTTTATCTAATTAAATCCAAGTATGCTCACTCTAAGACATTTACAAACCTTTCTTTCATCTGGAAATCCATACTCCAAGGATGAGATCTATGAAACACAGGATATCTGTGGCATTCCTAAAAAAATTCGTGCTTAAATATTTGGCATGACAATTGAATTTACAACACCCCTACCCTATGGAGCTCTATTGAGGCCCCTCAACGATTCTGAATTTAATCTCTCATGGGCAAACTATATAGGAGAAAAAATTGAGACATTAGTAAAATTAGCTTTGTACTTCCCCCTAAAATTATTCACAATATTAGTCTTACTCCTTCCCCCTCAAATAACTCCAAAGTAGATGATCTCAACTGGAATCTAAGCCCCAATAGAATTTTCTCCACAAAATCTTGCTATAACCTTCTCAATAGAGCCTTCATTTATTCAAATTGTTATAAATGGATATGAGATCTTCAATGTCCTAGTAAGATCAAGATCTTTCTTTGGAAATGTGGCCACAATCGTGTTCCTTGTAAAGCTTATCTCCAAAACATTGGTATGAATGTGGATGACATATGCACTACATGCAGAATGGGCATTGAGAGCATCCAACACATTTCCTACACTGTGCATCAGCCCAAAGATTTTGTAAAGCCATGAGCATTAACTATCAGATCAATATGGGAGATATTAACTGGCTTACAACGCTTTGTAATGCCTTCATAAGTCAAAACTCTCATAAGATTAATTGGAAAACTCTTTTTTCTTTTTGCACCTGGGAAATATGGAAGAACAGGAATAATAATTATGTCAATAACTTACGTTGCTATCTCGATGTAAAATCACCCATGCATTTTGCATGGGAATATCACTTCTTCACCGAAAGAAACCCCTTTAAAATCAAGAAAATTTCCATTGAAACTAGATGGTATATGCCATCAATAAATGCTATCGAACTTAATTTTGATGGTACTTTCTCTTCTACTAACAATGCAACAGTAGTTGGTGGAATTTTCGCAATAGTAATGGTGATTGGATCTTGGTTTATCAAAAAAGGACTCATGCTACCTCCCGAATCCATGCTGAACTTCTAGCTCGCTCGGAAGGGATAAAAATTGCACTAGACTTTAAAGAGACAAATATGGAAATTGAAACTGATAGCACGGATGTTACCAAACTTTTGCATGAAGACTGTACTAACTTTCAAAATATTATTCTCGAACGCAGATGGTTAATGCACTAGCTGAAGCTCCCAGTACTGAGGCACAACTTTAGGGAAGGAAATGAAGTAGCTCATCGACCGGCTAAGGAAGCTTTGCAGAAACCTCCGAGTAGCAAATGTGTTTATCATACCCGTCTACCTTTATTTGTGCAAGAAGAAATCCAAAAGGACAAGCAGGACTCTTGTAATAGTTTAAGAACCATCTCTACGGATATTCGCAATTTCCTAGCATCTATGGGCAATAATAATGCCCTTAAGACTATGTATGCCTCGTGTACTTTGTTTTTTTTTTTAAAAATAATATAAATATCTTGCTTTTATGTTAAAAAAAAACCATTAGTACAACGAGTTTAAAGTGACAAAAGTAAGTTTAGTGACATTTGATAGAAAAAAAAAAGGAAAAGGTTCAATATACCTTTATACTATTGAAAAAGGTCTATTATTAATGATTCGTTATACTATCAGTTCAAGTATATCCCTACATTATATTATCGGTCCAAATATATATTTAACATTGTAAAAGTGGTATAAATCTATCCTTCAATAGTATAGGGACATATCTGGATCGATAATATAATGTTAGGGATATATTTGGAGTGATAGTATAACAGAGAGGGCAATATTAGACCTTTTTCAATAGTATAAGAGCATATTTGACCCTTTTCCCTAGAAAAAAATCGTAAGTTGGATACTTTTAAGTGACAAAAATTAATTAAGTGACACTTTGCAGGAAAAATTTGTAAGTTGGTTGACCATATGAGATATTATAGTATCTGATCATACTTGGATTATCTTACTACATTCATCCTTTACCGTTCATCCCTTTGATAAATATATAATCTGCATATTTAATTGACTAAGATGCTTATTCGCAAACCAGGGAAGCGATGCTATTATGTTATAAGCCTCAAAACGAACTCTTACCATTTCATCATTGCTACTATAAACAACATCATATTGTTTGTGTGGGTATGGGCCACGCTTCATAGTATATGAAGTAATACAACAATAATTCTGTGGTGGAGTCTGAGGAGGATAGTATGTATGCGTAAAAATAGTATGGTCTAGCCAGTTTTCAAACTGGTCATTCAAAAATAGCCAGTGGTACCAAGTCAATGAGAAACAACCACTATTTGGTTGCAACAGAGATCAGTCCAGCATAATATACTGGAGTTAGGCGCACCTGTGTATGGACTTCCACCATACTATGCTGGATCCGTATACTTATGCTGGCTTCAATATAATATACTGGAGACTGGAGCATCAGTGCTCCAAACTCCAGTATATTATGCTGGACCGGTATATTATACTGTAACTCCAGTATATTATGCTGGAGTATTTTTCCAAATCAACTCCGAACTTTCGAAATTCAATTCCCACCACGCGTATAAGTCATAATGCCTGAAATAGAGCTGCTCATGGCCTCAAACTGCTGAACAGCGCACTAAAGCTCAAAACGACCGGTCGGGACGTTACACTTCTCCAGACAACAATGGACAAGCCAACCTGCAAACTAGTGTATCAATCCAAACTGCAGCAGAGAATACTCTATGCTTGCTTTGATTGCCATTTCCAGTACGTACAACTATAATTACCTCAGACAGTCATCCTTATTCTAAATTATGATCTTACACAAATTCGATTTAACGCTAACATCCTTATTCTAAATTATGCTCCTTTATAATTCTCAATTAATTATTGTAACTAGAACCCGCGGCTTGCTTTTACTCAATCAATTTATCTTCGTGAACTAGCTTTCTGTTAAATATTTACACTTGATATCAACATTTGTAATCCATTAATTTCCATTTCATTTCTTTTTTGCTTTTCCGATTTCTCTTCAGACTTCTTGAATTCTTTTTCTGTTATATCCTAGGCCTTGATAGGATTTTCCCCCTTTGTTACCTAAGAACTAGATAGCGTGCTGACAGATCGAGAAGGATTGTTAAAATCTTGTTACAGATCTATACTTTTGCTATTTCTAGTTGACCCTTCGCGGGCCATTTTCTCACACAGGTTTTTTGAATTCTTGCTTTTCACCGGCGATTTTTCCGGCGACCCCTGCTCTTTTCTTCCTATTCTCTCTTCTGCCTTTTGTGGGTGTGTGTGGGTGTGTTTTATTTTCTTGGACATGTGCCTTTTTCCGGCGAGGATTTTCGGCAAGCTACAGTACTTCCGGCGACTCCCCGTTCAGACTATCAGCAGGATGCAATAGAACTACACGTTCCGATAAGCTTCAGCAAAACTTTCCCCAGGTACTAGTCGCGGTGACGAGGCCAGTTTGCGGCATTTGGGAGTGAAGAGCTAAGCAACACCGTCCGGGATGTGCAAGAGTCGGTAGCAGTTGACCTTGGACGCATCAAAGCCTACTTTCAGGTTTCTCCACTGGGAGTTGGTACCTCCCGTTCTCTTGTTTACTTTGTACACCTTTTTACGTATTTTAGCTAGCATTCCGTGTGAGGTTTACTCTGTTGCTATCTAGTTTGCATCTTTTTACGAATTCCGCTATAGTGCGTGTGTGCGTCACTATTCTCCATAGTCGGTTGGAGGATTAGTGGCCGCGGCGGGGGATGATAATGTAAGGTCATGTCCTCGGGAGTGGGGGCGGTGGCGGGGGTAAGTAGAGGGGTAGGGAGTGGTTCTGTGGGTAGGGCGGGAGGTAAGGGTGGGAAGAGGGTAGCGGACACTCATAGATTAAGGATTGGGTCGTGGAACATAGGCACTCTGACGGGTAAGTCCATTGAGTTGGCGAAGGTTCTTCAAAAGAAGAGGGTTAACATAGCATGTGTCCAGGAGACTAGGTGGAAAGGGTCGAAGAGAGGAATGTAGACGGGTTTAAGCTCTGGTATTCTGGGGTCGTGAGAGGTAAGAATGGAGTGGGCATCTTGGCATATAGGGATCTAAAGGAGTCCGTGATCGAGGTTAGGCGAGTGAATGATAGGTTAATGTCTATTAAGTTTGTTATTGGAGGTTGCGTCCTCAACGTCATCAGCGCTTACGTGCCGCAAGCGGGCTTAGACGAGGAGGCTAAGAGGCGCTTTTGGGAGGACTTGGATGATCTGGTGAGTAGTATTCCCAAATCTGAGAAGTTAGTTATTGGAGGGGACTTTAATGGTCAATTGGGGCTGATGCTGGTGGTTATGGTGAGGTGCACGGTGGCTTCGGATTCGGGGTTAGGAACGGAGGAGGCACGTCACTGCTTGATTTCGCCAGGGCTTCCGAGCTTCTGATTGCAAACTCGACATTTCAGAAGAGGGAGGAGCATTTGGTCACCTTCAAAAGTTTGGCGGTAAGGACTCAGATTGATTAGATCCTCCTCAGAAGGAGCGATAGGGGTATGTGCAAGGACTGCAAGGTTATTCCGGGAGAGTCCCTTTCGACTCTTCATAGACTCCTAGTGATGGACGTCGATCTCTGGGTGAAGAGGAAGAGGAGGGGTGCTCGAGGACAACCGCACATTAGATGAGGTGTTTTGACTAAGGAGAAAGCACAAGAGTTGGAGATGAGGTTAACTGAGGGCGGAGCATGGAGAAGTTCTGGGGAAGCGGACGCTATGTGGTCAGAGACAGCGAACTTGGTTAGGGAGGTAGCACGGGACGTGCTCGGGGTAGCCAAGGGCAATTCAGGCAGACATCAGGGTGACTGGTGGTGGAATGATGTAGTCGAAGGAAAAGTGGAGGTGAAGATGGCAGCGTTTGCTAAGTTGGCAGGGAGCACAAGCGAGGAAGAACGGAGAGCGAACAGGGAGATCTACAAGGTGGCGAGGAAAGAAGAAAAGCTAGCGGTTACGGAAGCTAAAAACGCGGGGTGTTTGGTCGCATGTACGAGGAACTAGGGGAGAGAGGCGGGGACAGGAAGTTATTCCAGTTAGCTAAAGCAAGGGAAAAGAAGGCACGTGATCTTGACCAAGTTAGGTGCATCAAGGGCGAGGATGGTAGAGTTCTAATGGGGGAGTCTCAAGTCAAGCAGAGGTGGCAGGCGTACTTTCAGGACTTACTTAACGAGGATGGGGATCGTAACTTAGAGCTAGGGGAGTTGGGGCATTCAGAGCAATATAGAGACCTTGGGTACTGCAGGCGCATTAGGGTGGAGGAGGTCATGGGGGCTTTGCGTAGGATGAGTAGGGGTCGAGAGACTGGGCCTGACGTGATCCCAATGGAGTTCTGGAAGTGCATGGGTAGGTCAGGAGTGGAGTGGCTCTCCAGGTTGTTCAATGTGATCTTCAGGACTAAAAGGATGCCGGATGAGTGGAGGTGGTGTGCCCTTATATAAGAACAAAGGGGACATCCAGTGCTGCAACAACTATATGGGTATCAAATTAATAAGTCACACCATGAAGGTATGAGAGCGGGTGATCGAGGCGAGGGTGAGGGAGATGGCATCTATATCTGGGAACCAGTTCGGTTTCATGCTGGGTCGCTCCACTACAGAAGCTATCCACCTTGTCAGGCGGCTGGTGGAGCAGTTCAGGGATAAGAAGAAGGACCTGCACATGGTGCTTATCGACTTGGAGAAGGCGTATGACAAGGTCCCAAGGGAGCTGCTATGGAGGTGCTTGGAGGCGAAAAGCGTGCCGGAAACCTACATCAGAGTAATCAAGGACATGTATGATGGAGCTAAGAGTAGGGTTAGGACGGTGGGTGGCGACTCAGACCATTTTCCAGTGGTTATGGGGCTCCATCAAGGATCAGCGCTTAGCCCTCTCTTGTTTGACTTGGTGATGGATGCTCTGACCAGACATATTCAAGGGGAGGTGCCTTGGTGTATGCTATTTGCTGATGACATAGTCTTGATAGACGAGATGAGGGTCGGTGTTATCGAGAGGTTAGAGGTATGGAGACAGACTCTCGAGTCTAAGGGTTTCAAAATAAGCAGATCTAAGACAGAATACCTGGAGTGCAAGTTTAGCACCGAGCCAAGTGAAGTAGGCAGGGACGTGATGATTGGATCTCAGGTCATCACCAAGAGGGACAGTGTCAGATATCTTGGGTCGGTGATTCAGGGGGATAGAGAGATTGACGGGGACGTCACTCATCGTATAGGAGCGGGGTGGTCAAAGTGGAGGCTTGCATCAGGAGTCCTGTGTGACAAGAAAGTTCCACACAAACTCAAGGGGAAATTTTATAGAGCTGTAGTTAGACCTGCAATGTCGTATGTGGTGGAGTGCTGGCCAGTAAAGAACTCTCATGTTCAGAGAATGAAGGTTGCGGAGATGAGGATGCTCAGGTGGATGTGCGGGCTCAGCAGGTTGGATAAGATTAAGAATGAAGTTATTCAAGAGAAGGTGGGGGTGGCCCCGGTGGATGAGAAGATGCGAGAAGCGAGGCTGAGGTGGTTCGGGCATGTGCGGAGGAGAAGTCCTGATGCCCCGGTGAGGAGTTGTGAGCGGTTAGCGATTGTCGGCGTTCGACGAGGCAGAGGGAGGCCTAAGAAGTGTTGGGGAGAGGTGATTAGGCATGACATGGCTAGAATGCGGGCTTCCGAGGACATAACCCTTGATAGAAAAGTCTGGAGGTCTAGTATCAGGGTTGTAGGATAGGGGCTCCTAGAGTTTTTCTTAATCCTCACCCGGGGTGAGGTTTGGCAGGGCTATCCATAGATGATTTGTGTTTTGGATTGTGTCTCCCTTATAGAAGTTATTTAAGGTAGTTAATGTATGATATTATTGCATGCTATTTTATTTATGGTTCTTATGTTTAGATAATTATTTACGATATTTCTGCTGGAGTTACTAATGTTCTCTTGTTTTTGTTTTTGTTTTTGTTTTTGTTTTTCCTTCCTTCACTGAGCCGAGGGTCGATTGGAAATAGCCTCTCTGCCCTTTCGGGTAGGGGTAAGGCTTGTCTACATATTACCCTCCCCAGACCCCCACTTCGTGGGACTATACTGGGTAGTTGTTGTTGTTGTCATACTCATGCACATCACTAGCATTAATGGCGGACATAGAGTAATGTGCATGCACACGCAGCCACGACTTCATAGTATAAATTAAATTTACAAGGAAGTGAAAAGCTCAATAGGATGAGTTAATAGTGTTTTCTCAAAATATTACATTCTCCATGCCATGTCAACTGGTAGATCAACAATCTTCATTTGGTTAGAGAAAGATAGGTGCATTCAGGTGCTGGGTTGGCTGGAAGATCCTAAGAACAACAAGAGTATATGTCAGTTAGTATTACTTTACCCCTAAAACAGATCATGATTCACTCACTAGCTTCTTTCAAATAAGAAACAGGATTCAAATAACAAAATGTTATATATAGTTTGCAATTAAACAAACCCGCATCAGATGTTCTTGGCATAGGACACAAACAGTCGTCTATAGGGGCATTGGGAGTGCTTCTGTCTGCAAATTTCTGGATTTGTTGGATGTGCCTACAGCAAAAGGACAGTCCATTAATAGTTTTGTCACTTAAACGAGCGGCTGATTAATTCATCTAATTAGAAAGGACTACATACTCAAGCAAACAGATAACAAAAAATTGTACTATACTTTCATAGGTCAGCAAAATCCAACAGTACTGTTATTCTGATTTGTATATATGTCAATCAAACAAACCTGCATCAGATGCTTTTGGCTTAGGATGCGAACTGTCTTCAGTAGGGCATTGGGAGTTGGTTCTGTCTGCATATTAACGGAGAGTTGCTGTGGCAGAGGGATGTGCTCAGGCCATGGAACATGAGCTCATAGGTTTTACGCCACCATGCAGTAAAAGATCCATCATTTATAGCTGAAACAATATCCTGACAATATTAGTTTTTATGTCATGGTAGCATGCAAAACTAATCTGGAATCAAGACGGATTAGTATATATGTCAATCAAACAAACCTGCATCAGATGCTTTAGGCATAGGACTCGAAGTGTCATCTGTAGGGGCGTTGGGAGTTGGTTCTGTCTGAATATTTATGGACTGGTTGGAAGTGCCAAAAAGCAAGAGAAGCAGAATATCCATTATTAGTTTGCCACTAAAATACTACTGATAAATTCATCCAGGGAGGACTAATAACTACCAAATTGTTAGCCAGCAAATCTGGAGGGGCAGCCAAGAATATACTTAGCCTGCATCACATGTTTTTGGCTTAGAACGCGAACTGTCTGTAAGGGTATCGGGAGTTGGTAAGCCTCAAAACGAACTCTTAAACCGTTTCATTATAAAACATTACTTAGCACCAATGGTCTTTACAAATATATATACATGACCACCAGAAATGTGGTCTTCAAAAACCTTAACTAAGAGATTTACCGTGCATTTTACCATCTCCTTTGTTATTGAACAACATTATACCTAAACACTCAGGTAGTACTATTTACTTCATTCATACCGCTATCATTAGTGGCAGATATAGTCTGGTACGTACACACACGAGCGCACAAAAACACACACATGCATACGTACATACATACACTAAAGAGACAGATCTCCAAGCCACAGGTAAATAAAGACAAAGGATTTGTTAATAGAAGGCAATAACTGCCGATGTATGGTCATAGGCCATTGGAATTAAGTATATAGAAGGAAAGAAAACGTCTGATAGTCATACGCCTTTGATAATTGCTCGTAGAGTTAATCTATTTTCTAGTTCAACTATTTATATAAACGCGCGCCAGTGCTCACTCTTTATTGTCCTTTCAGAATTAAAATGACAATAGCTTGAGTACTATTATGCAAACTAGTAGATCAATCCAAACAATTAATCATTACTATCTAATGCAAGAAGGATCATACCAATTGCCGTGGTGTTCATATGGAACTCTATGCTTTAGTCTCTGGGCTGCTTTTACGATTTGACTGTGAACTCGACATTAAGTTTTTAAACTTCTAAAAGATCTTTAAAAAAAAAATGTTATACTCTATCAATTGTAACGTGACAAATAAATCACTTTACTGAAGGAGAAATTTACCTGTGCTTATCTCTCTAAAACAATGATGACTAAACTTTTCAATAACGTGATCGTAAATCATCACCAAAAATATTAAGAGAAAAATGTTAACAAGAAACTTCAAGAAACAACAGACCCCATTCAAGAAATTAATAGCTGTTTCCATTTAAAGCAAAGTCTAATTACTATATTGGAAAATCAGTTAACATTTATCAAAAAAGGAAGACTAACCAACAATGTTTGGTGGTATAAAATTAGCTTCAGCGGCGAATGTACTAGCTGTATCATGCATTCCCTTCTTAACCATGTAATCATGAATGTAAAGATCAACTCTAAAATCCAAGAAAAAAAGAGAAAACAGATTCAGTATACAGAGCAAGAATTGCATTAAATCCCAAATGAAGAGAAAAAAATCTAACGTAGAAAATACGTATCAACTCACAGTCTCGTTTTTCTTCGTCGTCCATGATCAGCACACTAAAATAAGGAATGTTTTGAGCAATAACGATTGGAAAATTGGAGAGGATTTAGATTATGAATGACAAATGCAGAAAATGGAGAGAGAGTTAAAATGAAGCTTGTACACTGAAGGAAGTTAACTACTGTTGGTTCTATGCAAAAACCGAATGTAATATAACTGACAAACGAACTAATGTTGGCGCTAACAACGCTTATTTGAAAGGAAAAAAAGAAAGAAAGAATTAACTGAAAAGAATCACTTCCCTGAAATTGAAGCATTGGTAAATTATCTCTTTTTATGGAATTTAAGTGTTTTATATTGATAGTGTAAAATATATTTGTTCGATTAGTTCATTCGATTAATTACATGTAAATATCTAGATAAGTATTCAATATTTTATTAAAATAGTACTCCATTTGGTTTATTTTAAGTGATTTTTCTTTTTATTGTGGTCCACAATACTTGATTTTTTTTCAAATATCAAAAAGGAAACTTTTTTTTTCAAATTTAACCTTGGAGTAAAGAGCTTATGAGTAGTTTGTTATATTTTCAATGAGCAAATTAAAGTTAATATGATCAGCTTTATTGTTAATTAATGCTGACAGATGAATTAATATATGTGAAAAAAGCTAAAATATCACTTAATGTGAACAAAAAAATAACTTGTTACGAATTCAATGAATTTGTTTAAATGTCCATTCATTATTCTATGAATCCTATTCAATGAACCCATATACTTATTGAATGTTTCATTAAGATGTTGTAACTTTCAGATAATTTTACACCCTATAAAAGGGACTTCACTTTCTGTATTTTTTTTGAGTGTATATATATATATATATATATATATATATATATATATATATATATATATATATATATATATATATATATATATTAAAAGTTACGGAATATGCATTACATAAGATTTGTAGTTAGTGTTATGTGGGACACTTTGATTACCTAAGCTTGCTAAAGTATTGCAAGCATTATATGATAAGAGTTTTTCAAAAACACATTGTTCTAGTACATCATATTCTATTATGAATTTAACATCTTCAAGGGGCAACAAAAACTTTCTTCTTCTTCTTCCTTGTATTAGTAATTCCCATGTATGCTAGCTGGTGAGCTATCCTATTCCCTTGACGGAATTCGTGTTGGATGATTACCTACTTCTATTGGTGCATTAAGAACCTACATTTTAGAATAATGTTAGTATATAGATCATTACCTTGTTTTATTGATAGAATTACCTCCGTGGAATCCATTTCAATTTGAAGTGGAAACAAACCCCACTCTTGGGCTGTTTTTAATCCTTTTAGCAGAACTTTGATTTCTGCTTGAAGATAACCGTTTGTATAAGCAGATTTGTTGTAACTAACGATCCAGTCACCTTTAGCATTTCTGATTACTCCACCTAGATCACATTTTTGCATGTCTTTATGAAAGCTAGCATCAATGTTTAATTTGAACCATCCTATTGGAGGTTTATGCCATCTAACCTTAATGTGTGAAGGTTTTGGAGACACATTAGTTTCGGTTAAAAGACGAAATTCGATAGCTCCACTTGTAATGAGGTGAATGTTTATGGGAAAATTAGTATTATTTTGGTTATTGTCATTTCTGTTAATCCAGATATACCAAATTGTAAAAGGGAAGAAAAGGTTCCAATTTAATAAGTTGTTGTTGAAGTAGTTATAGTTTTTTAATTGGATTAGCCAATGCTCCCCATTCTCCTTGTAGAAATCTTTCCAACCAATGGTTTTCTAAATATGATTGCTTGCATGGCAATTAAAAAAAAAGAGTGATAGATTCATCTATATGATTTCTACATATAGGGCAATGAGGATATATATTAAGGCCAATTTTTGCGAGATATTGTCTGCAAGAATTTTTTTTGTGAAGGCATTGTTAGAGAAAACAAAATGATTTTATTGGGACAAGGCAAGCTCCAAATCCACTGAAAATCCTAATTCCTGTTCTCATTGGTGTTGAGTGATGAATATCAAGTTTTGGTCGTGAAATACCTTTAGTATTGAGGGACCAAATAAGGATATCCTTATTCGGATGTTTAACGCGGATTTTTGTTTTGGATATGGCATCCTTGATATCATCAGAAAGGTTGAGAGATATAATATCAAAGTGCCACTGTTTGCCATAACAAATATTCCTTAGTTTTAGGTGATAGTCATTTTTTTATAAGGGACCTTCTATGTTGTTTCTAAGGCTACCTAGGTTAGGGATCCAATTGGTCTCCCAAATACTCATGTTAGAAAGTTGATGAAGTTGCCAATTGATACCCTTGCAGCATAATTCCTACCCCTTTAGAATACATTTCCATATGAAATTTTTTTCCTAGTGTTCTTAGTTTTAACATAGGTATTAATGATGAGTTGAGCCCAAGGAGTGGTACGATTTGTGATGGTCCTCAAAGCAAGGTTAGCAAGAGTACACACATTTTTATCTTTAGGCTTATGGAGACCAAGGCCTCCCATGTTTTTTGGTAACAAATGGTTGACCAATTAATAAAGTAAATTTTCCGTTTCTCATTTGTAGTACCCCATATGAAATCTCTTTGAACCTTATCAATTTTTTTGAGGATATTCATAGGGAGGAGGATAAATTGCATATAGTGGTTTGGGATTATATTTAGTCATAAATGAAATAGAGTTGTCCAGCTTGCTATATTTGCAATCTTTATTCTCTCATTTTGTCAATGATAAATTGATAGTCTTTTGGTCTAGGGTTTTTATTAAGGATAGGAAAGTCCGGATAAGTGCCAAAGGAGTTACTCTTTTTAATATAAAAAATATTGATACTATCATTATTAAGAGTTGTAGGATAATTCGTGGAAAATATAATTTTTGACTTGGTGTTATTGATATTTTGACATGAGAGTTTACAAAAAAGGTCTAGACCTTTTTTAATAGTATGAATTGATTTATAATTGACTTTGGCCAATAAGGACAATGAAAATGTGAGAGAAATTGGGGCCTTTTTTCCCTAGGGTTATAGGATCCCAATTTCTAATGTCAACTTGATGGTTTATGTAACGTGACAACATTTCAAGACAGAGAATGAATATATGAGATATAGGTTTCCTTGCCTAATTCCCCGGCTAGGTTGAAAAAAGCTAGTAATAGAACCATTTACTAGGATATCTATAGAACTTGTTGAGATGCAATTTAAGAGAATTTTCTTAAAATTTGGGAAAAAACTGAAATAAGTTAGGGTGTGGTGCACAAATGACCATTCTAAACGGTCAAAGGCTTTTTCAAGATCGATTTTGAGAATCATATGACCTTGTTTTCCCTTTAACTTATGAATTTTTGAAATAAGCTCTTGTATGATAATAACATTATCTGAAGCCCTTATATTTTTAATAAAGCTAGCTTGGTAAGGGCAAGTAAGTTAGTTAAGGAAATGTTTAAGTCTATTAGCGAGGATTTTTTGATGACCTTATAAATAGTATTGCATAGACAAATGAGTCTAAGTTTTTTTAAGTTATTTATATTGGAAATTTTTGGAATAAGGCACAGGCAAGTTTTGTTGAGATCATGGGGTATCTCTTGGGTTTCAAAGATGTCATGGCACAATTTTGTGACAGAGGGTCCTATTAAATTCCAATACTTTTGAAAAAAGAATGGGTGTAGGCCATCCAGTCCAGGTGTCTTAAATGGTTTAAAAGAAAAAAATGGCATTTTTAATCTCAATATTTAAAAGGGGATTATCAAGACTATTGAGAGTTAATCCATTTTGGGAGATATCTTGGAGAAGGCTAATTCTATTAGAATTAACGTGGGAGGTTGTAAATATAGTTTTAAAGTAATTACAAATGTGGGAGGTGACTAGATTAGGATTATTGATCCAATTTCCAGCATTGTCTTTGAAGAAATTTATTTTATTTCTTCTTTTCCTATTAGTGGCGGAGATGTGAAAAAATTTGGTATTTGCATCTCCCTCTTTGAGCCATAAAACTCTTGACCTTAACTTTTAGTAATCTTCCTTAATTAGTAAAAGATCATTGTAGTCCTTTTTGAGGCTAGCGTAAAGGTTTTGGAGGAAAATACTATAAGGGTAATGATTTGATTTTCAATCCTTTAAAATGTAGCTAGTATTTTTTTTACCCATAATATCACCAAAAGTTTGGTGTTTCCAAGTCCGAACTTTTTCCTTGAACAAAATTAGCCCTATTAAACTCATTATTATAACAATTTTCTTGAACTAGAGTTTTGAAAAAAGGTGTTTACACCAGTAGGTTTCTAGTCGAAAGGGGGGCAGGGGGTTTATAAAGAGCATTATTTCTGGGAATTAGTTCTACTAGTATGGGATTATGATCCAAGTGGGTTTTAGGAAAATAAATAGTGAAGTTTTTGGGAAAGAGCTTTATCCAATCCTCATTCCCTATTATCCAACCTTTCCATAATCAAACCCCTATTTTTGTGTCTAAGGTTAGACCAATTGTACTTATACCCTTTATATCCTAAACTAATCAAATTACAATTATTAATATTAGACCAATGGTATTTAGCCATACTATCTAGTATACTGTTGCCTCCAAATTTCTCATTTGAGCAGAAAATGTCTCCTCCTAATAACCAAGATCCATTGTAATTATTGCTAATGCTTTCAATGCTATCCCACATTTTATTACATAGAAGTATATTAGTACTAGCAAAAATAGCACTAAAAATTCATTTTTGGCGAATATGGATTACCTCAATTGTAGCATGAATTTCTGGTCTGTTCGAACAAAGTTCTGGACTGTGACTATTTCATGATTGTAAAGAATCACTATCCCACCTGCCTGGCCTTCTGCTGTTACCTCAATGAACTCCATAAAGCCATAATAATCTAAAAGCTCCAAGTGATTTCCCATCCTAGTTTCTAGAAAAGCTACCATACAGGGTCTATGAGATAAGCTAATCAAGAACTAGATTCGGATCTTGACTTCTAGTTTGAATAACTTAGGACAACAACTAGTAAAAGAAATTAGTCGCATTCGAAGAATATCAAAAGAAACCAAAGATAACACAAAAAAGAAAATTATCTTACTACCTTAAGCTATGAACTAGTTAGGGTTAAAATATAAATCTTAAAGTAAAGTTCACAAAAGTTCAAAAGAACTTATAATAATAATATTAATCTTCAAGGTCCTCTCCAATGGAAGACAAGCACCCCTTTATATAGTAGTAATGAAGGAGCTAGTCAAGACTTCAATAAATGAGAATTATATTCCCTAGAATTATAGAATACTACCCACACTAAAACCAATGTAGTCAGTATATACATAGACCAATGCAAGTCAACATAGATTAAAACAACTATTAAATATATATTCTAGAAACTATTCTTTTGGGCTTTTTTGGGCTGCTAAAATTTCTCTCTTTTGGGAAATATTTGGGCCTTATTCCTCCTTTTAGACTTTAATTTGGGCCTCCAAATAGTTGTAAGACTTGGCCTAAAGATCCCCCTTGTGCTGGAGCTCTTCTTCTATTATAAGATGTTTTTTAATTGCCAATTGAAGAATAATAAGTTTGTCTTGAAATTTATTTGTTTGAGACCTTGTCATGGGCCTTTTTAAGGTTTCCATAGCTTCATCTTTCTCCTTTAATGATGTTGAGCTGCCATGAATGCTATCAGTTTTGGTTTTCAGGGTAATCAGAATAAATTTGGAAGAACAGTTCTCAGTTTGAAGCTTAAAATTTTAAATGTTTGACTATGTTTTAACTTATTTGTATATGATCTCGGATTGGAATTTTTATGATTTGATTAGCTCCGTTATGTGATTTAGGACTTAGGAGAGTAAACAGAATGTACTTTGGAGGTCCGTGGAAGGTTTATGCTGGAACTGATGAAATTGAAATTATGGCACTTTTGGCTGATAGGTGAGATTTTGATTTAAGGGTCGGAATAGAATTCCGGAAGTTGAAGTAGGTCTTGTGTCATTTGTGACGTGTGTGCAAAATTTCTGGTCATTCGGACGAGGTCTAATAGACTTTTTGATCGAAAAGGGAAATTAGAAGTTTTTGAAGTTCTTTGGCTTGAATCCGATGTAATTTTGGTGTTTTGATGTTGATTTGAACGTTCTAACTGTTGGAACAAGTTTGAATGATGTTATTGGATATGTTGGTATGTCTGGCTGAGGTCCCGAGAGCCTCGGGTGAGTTTTGGGTGGTTAACAGATCAAATTTTGGACTTTGGACTTGGCAATTTTGTTGGTTTTTGTTGCAGACATTTTTGTTCATCGCGTTTGCGAAGGGTATTTGTGAGATGATCATTTCTTACGCGTTCGCGAGGGGAGATACGCATTCACGAAGGGGAACTGGAGGAAAGGGAGGATTTGTGCTCCGCGTTTTCAAAGTGGGAGTCGTGATCGCAAAGGTTCATTCAGTGGTGCATCACGTTCGCGAGATGGTCCTCGCGTCCGCGCAGGAGGATCTCTAGTTAGTAGAAAATTGTGTTGGGGAAGATATTGATGAATATACCGGTTCAAGATCTATGAGCTTTCATTAACTCAGGGTTTCGATACACACTCGAATCTGTCCAAGGCCTTAATGGGCAATCGAGCGAGCACTTGGAACACAATATCAGAAGGGATTTCTTCGTTGCCGGTAATATTCTTCTTCATCTTCGATTGATAATGCCAACACCAATAGAAGCTGAAAACCTTACAAATATGTAAAAATAATATGGTATAGTCAGTTTTCGAATTGGTCATTCAAAAATAGTTAGCGTTTACCAAGTCAATGAAAAATAGCCATTAGTTTGCTGCAATAGAGACTGGTCCAGCATAATATACTAGAGTTCGGTGCGCCTGTATATGAACTCCAGCATATTATGCTGGACCGGTATACTTTTGTTGGCTCTAGTATAATATATTGCAGACTGGAGCACCACTACTCCAAACTCTAGTATATTATACTGGACCGCCATACTTAATGGAACTTCAGTATATTATGCTAAAGTTCTAGTGTACTTATGCTGGAACTCCATCATATTATGTTGGAGTTCCAGCATACTTACCCAGAAACTCCAATATAATATACTGGGGTTCAAGTATACTTATGTTGGAACTCCGGTATAATATACTGGAGTATTTTTCGGATTTTGAATAGTGTTTTTGCTCAGATTTATCTTTACATTAAAAATGGCTAAATTTAAATTACTTTAAAAATTGAGCTATTTTTGAACGACCAGTTGTAAATCTGGTTATTTTTGAATTTCTATCGAAAATATGGACTAGAGTGCAAGCATAAAAGAGATTGAAAGTGCTTGGACTTTTAGTTTAACGAAAGAAACAGAAGGGCTATTTACAACGAGGAATGTGGTACGTACATATTAACCTTTTCAAAAAAGCCTTGATACATACTTTGCAAACCCTAACTTGCACTGTAATGCCTTTGAAGGGTGGTAACAATTTGAGCCCAATTCGGCTAGTCATTGACTCGCCTATTTGTTAAACTCAACCCATCTTGACCCAACTCATTTCAACTCATCTAAAGTTGGACTGATTTTTAACCCAAATTGATCTACGAGTAACTTTGCTAAAATATTTTTAAAATAACTTTTTTTGATACGTTATATATGACCACAACAAAAGAAAAAACGTCTTATTTGATAATTAAACAATATATAGGAAAATAATACACATTATTTAAAGCTTAGGACCCGTTTGGCTATAAATTTTGCCTACATTTTGGCAAAATCCCAAATCCCAAAACCAGCTCAATAGCTGGTTTTGGGCAAAAATATCAGTATTACATTTTCTTAGAATTGGCCCAAACTTTTGTATTATATAAAAGAGCCCACCATTTATTATTTTATAACAATATTGTTTCGTCTTCTCGGTCATCTAATAGTGTATCATGTAGTTCATTATAGAAATGATAATTTTGTACCAAATTTATTTATATTCAGGACTATAGTTTGCAATAATATAATGAATGTTACTGATAATGGTACTGTTGGGTATTTGTGATAGGGTTTAGAATTTGTGGGTATAAGTCATGTTTCATGTTTTTCCAAAATAAATTTGGGAAATATGTTTTGAAAACTGATGTCCAAACACATTTTCATCTTCAAACCAATCTTCACCCGAATCAGATTTTTCAAAACAAATTTTGGAATCTATGGACAAACACTAGCTTAGTAAGAGTTGGGCGGGTTAGGCTATGACCCAATTTTTTTCCCAAATTGACCCAACTCATCTCAACCAAGTTACTTTTGGGCGGGTCAATTGACCCTACCATTTATTGAGTCAACCTATTTTGACATGTCCAAATTCAGCTGAACCCACCCATTTGACACCCCTACTTTTGATATACCCCTATTTTATGGGGAACTTTTTATACGCCAGACTTAATCCTAACAGAAACTGTGATTGTCATAGGATCGTACTAGCCTACTAGGTTGGTGAGAACAATTTTTATTTAGCTAATTAATTTTAAAAAATACTTTTGAACAACAATTATTATTTGACAAATTTCTAAAATAGTATTTCTAGTTGTATTTCTCAAATTCAAAAAAGTACTTTTGGCGAGAAGCTACTTTTATTTGCTTCTCAAAAATTTGCTCCTACTCAAAAGCATTTTTTTTTTCTTTTAAAAACTTTGTCAAACGCTTAAATGAGGGGTTGCTCTGATAGTAAACAACTTTCACTTCCAACCAAGAGGTGAGTTCGAGTCTCCCCAAGAATAAGGTGGGAAGTTCTTGGAGGGAAGAATGTCAAGGGTCTATTTGAACTTTGAAGAGAACCTCTCTACTCTAGGGTAAGGATAAGGTCTGCGTAGACACTATCCTCCCAGACCCCACTAAGTGAGATTATACTGGATTATTATTGTTATTGTCGTCGTCAAACACTTAAACGAAGCTTTTGGCCCAAAAAACCGGAGAAGGATCAAAATTTCCCTCCTACTATTAAATATTGTTTATACTTACCCTCCGTTACACTATTTGGTTTGATTTATCCCTACTGTTTTACCATTTAACATATTTACCCCTCAGTTTAACGAAGGGGACACGTGGCGGCGTTCTAAGCATATTTAATCCCCCAACTCATGAGCCATAGTACAACAACAACTACCTAGTATAATCTCACAAAGTGGGGTCTGGGGAGCATAATAGTGATTAGCTAATATCAATAGCCTTAAACACGACCCATTCCAAGACTTAAATAACTAAACGCTCCTTTCTCTATATTTCATCTCCTTCTTCCAAAACTAAGTGCTTTCAAATTTCTTAAAAAATGTATCTTTTTGTTTCAGAGAATTAGGTTAAGAAATTATTCAACATTTCCTCATTTATTGTCTTGATATCTGAATTAGAAATAACCGAAAAATATTAGAAAATTCCAAAAGAAAAGAGTTTCATTCCTTCTCTGTTGGGTTTCCAAATATGCTCGTAAAAGGACTTGTCGTATTCGAAGTTGAAAACGTTGCTTGAGATTTGATTCGGAGCAGTTGTTGAGCTGAAAACTTTGTTACACAGTAATTTGAAAGAGATCGGAGGTGCAAATTTAGAATTCTTTGTTGTTCGGGTTCATCGTTTCCCTCCTTGATTCTGAAAAAATTTCAAGTTAAAAGTCACCGGTGCGACTATTGGGTGCTAAAAAGTCCGAATTGGTTTGATTGTTTGGACCCTCTCTTCGTGTCAAAATTGTGCTAGCAACTGATTTGAATAATTGAATTCAAGTGAGTTACCTTACATTTTGTGGCTTCGCTATTCAAAGGAGATGGCTACTCTCACTAAACGAGGGCAAATATGTAATGGGAAAAGGGTCATATATACTTGTAAGCATTATTTATACTCTTTCCTTATGTCCATTAATATGTTGTACGCTATAAATTTGGTGCAAAATATTCTTTGGACGATGTCCAATTGGGTTGGAAGGCGGTCATCACTCCTACATATAATTTGAGATCAATTCATTTTTAATATCTTTTGGAATTTACATTTTATGTATAATTTATAAATTATTATATAATAGGTACTCAGTACACACATAATACTCACTCAAAAGATAAAGACCGTGTTAGAGATCATAATAGCTGCAGGTTTCCTCGAATTACAAAATAATAAAAAATTTTAGTGCAAAAATACTCTTCCGTCGTTAGAATCCTCTATCATAACACCATCATCCTATGTGGTCTAATATTTCACTAAGATGGACACTACATAGTGTCACACTCCTTTTTCCTAACCCCGCAAAATAATACAGATATGTTATGGATTGGTGGGTTAAAGGGTTTTTCGAATTAAAGTGACAATTTTGAAATAGGAATTATTTTATTGTTCAGAGTCGCCACTTGAAATTGGTTTTCGGTATTCCAAGTCACCTTTTATTTAAATCCCTAGTTAAAGGAAAGTTAACTCTATTTTTATCGGTCCGTAAAAACAAAGTTCGGGTAAGAAATTCTGTTGACCGGGGAGAAGGTGTAAGGCATTCTCCGACTCCCGTAGTTCTAGCATGTCGCTTTATTGACTTAAAAATTTGGCTTAAATTAATTTCGAACAAATTGTGATTTATATAACTCTTTTTGTTTTATCTATCCGCTTTTATTTCTTGTTTATTAGGAAAAATTAGAGAATATTTTTGGATAATAAGATTCATGATCACACTACGCACACGAATGGGTGATCGACGAAATTTATTATTTAGTCATAAAAGCTCTTTGCAAGCGAATCCGCAATCATGACAAATAATTATGAGTGCGTTATTTACTTTTAAAAAATTATTACAATTGTGCTTTAAAAAAAAGAATTTTGAAAAAACTTATTAAATGTTATTACCGCACTACGCGAAGCGAATCCGCGATTTTAAGCAATGATTAGCTAAATTAAAAAAACTGACTAACAGATATGGTATGAGATTGTTAAATTAATTTATTGAATATTGAACATCACGCTACGCAAGCAATTCCGTGAATAAAAAGATTAAAGTGCACCTACTAATTTCTTAGCGCTTAAATTAATTATAAAAAAAACTAATTTATAAGTTATAAGTTATTTAGTGAAATAAAAATTGACTTTTTATTGAGTCATTTCGATTAAATGATATATATATATATATATATATATATATATATATATATATATATATATATATATATATATATATATATATATATATATATATATATATATATATATATATATATATATATATATATATGGGGAGAGAGAGAGGGAGAGAGAGAAAGAGACAATTGCGTTAGCTTGTTATTTTAGAGAATGGACAACTTTCTAAAAATGGGCCGATTTTTTTATTAGTATTGACAACTTTAAAGGGGAATGGGTTACCTATTTAGGCATTTGAACTGTTGGCCCGTTTTGGGCCACTTTGGCCATTAGGCCAGTCCTTTAGCTAAAAAGAGAATGAGTCAGCTATGCTATTAACTTAAACAAATGGATCCGGTAATAGATCTTATTGGTGTTGGTGCGTTGGAAATTATTTAGCATGAAAATGATTTCTTGAACCAAAACCTAAACCCATGCTGCTAACGATCCAAAACCTTCTTAAACATTTGTTTTTACAAACACAAATTAAAAGACATAAAAAGAAAGATACATTTTTAGTTTACCGTATAAACATTTAGAAAGCACATGTAAGAACTTAATTTGATAACTTACTATCCGACATGAATTCCTTAAAATATATAGGAGATCATTCTTTCTAAACAAACTTAATTTTACTACTAAATTCACTCTAACATGAGTACTAACTCCACATTGATACACAACTTTTCAAGCTAAAACATATTGAACAAATTTTTAAAAATATTAAAACTAATGAGGAACTTCTAAATATTCATTCTTATATTTGAACTAGAGAACGAATAAATAAACAAAGAAATGCGCTATCTACTTAAACACTTTAACATGTATTGGAAGTTATTTGCAAAAACTCTGCTAATGAAAATGAAAATATAAGGGAACAAAGTTTATGTCAAACATAAAGAAAAGAGAGAAACAAAAACCCTTAATAGAAAACTAGAGTAGAACTAGTACAAATTCATAATCACAATAAAAAAAGAAACTTGGACCAAAGAGTGTCAATACAATTGCTCTCAAGCTTAAACTCTACCATATGCACATCTTTGACTTAAAAACTCAACATTTATCTAAGCTATAAATTACATATTCACATGCTTGAGCCATAGATAAAAAAGTTAAAGCGCTTAAGCAAACTCATTGAATGAATTCAACTCTATTCTAGCAATCTAACAGGTTCAAATTTTCAACTGTTGCTTAGAAAAAATCTGTATTACAAAAGGTTCAAGAGTTACCGGTATTGAAGAATAATAAATACAACAATGAAGAATGGAAGTTCAGGAACAAAAGCAACAGAAAACAGCAGTAACAGCAGCAAAACAAACAACCAATTCGTGTTGGAGCAATAATTTCAGCTTGAAGGGGTGTTTCAGCTGCTGATTTTTACTCTCAGAGTTGTGTTCTTTAGGGTGTAAAAAAGATTGGGCAGCTGTGTGATATATCCTCCCAAATGAGTGAAAGGAGACCCCTTTAAGTAGGAAAAGCCGATACTTTTGTACAGATTTTGGTTCACCAAAAATCTGTCCAAAAAACTTGCTTTTTCTCACCAAAACTTGTCCAAGGACTGTCCAAATAGTAGAAAGGACAATCCTTGTGACTAAATTCAAATACAAGAAGAGTAGTTGTACTTTTAGCATGCTTCAGCAATAAAAGTAATCATCTATGTACTATATTCAATCATTCTTTTCTACACCCTCAACTTTGACATTAGCAACTAAAGGACTAAAGGACTATATCTCACCATATTAAAACTAATAAAAGACAATAGAAGACTAGTATAATTTTAAACCAATTGAATCGCTTCGACAATGAACCAAACTAACTAGTTAATACAAACTTCAATCAAATTAATCACATGAATCAAAAATCAAAAAGAGCTAATAAGTATTAAGAGAATTATTAACAAGCACAACCAAACTGTAGTTATGAAAGAAACTGAACATATGACCAATACAATTTAGAAAAATAAAACAGAACCTAAAGTGAACTAAAGCTAAATTTATCATAAAGCAAAGAGGAGAGAAAAATGAAAAAGCATTAGGATTTCAATATGTATTATCTGTGAAAGCGATTATCAAATCAAGGAAGAAATGATTAACAGAACTTAAACCTATACTAAAATACCAAAATCAATCACAAATGATAGAAAAGAGAGAAAAGAAAAGAACAAGGAGAAAGGGAATCGATATTACCCCACTTCAAACATTCGGGCAGTAGCACGGTGGCATTGGCGGTTGCTCGTTTTGAGCAAGATTTGATTGTTGATATTCTCGAAACCAAGAACTCCAGCGAATTTGAGTTCGATTTCAAGGATAACAACAACACAACCTTGCTCGAGGATGATTTGAATAGGAAACAAGAGAGAGTGGTGGCGGTGATGCTTTACCGGCGGCAGTGTCGCGGTAGTGGTGGTCGTAGCTAGCTGCGAAGATGGTAGATGACGGCGTCATGCTTCTGTTGAAGTTTTGGGATGGAAATTGACATGAAGATATACATCTCGTAGAGCTCTGTCCGTATATCTATATGTCATGGGGCGGAGATGACTGATACTTCATGATTTTGGGAAAAAAGGTGGCGGCCAGGGTTTTCTAGATCTAAAATTCGTGAAGTTTGATGGGACTTTGAAGGATTTGGTTTGAAGATATAGAAAGAGGAGGTTGGGGTGAGTGTATAATAATAATTTGGGGTTGGTTGCTAGTGCTCCGCTGCCGCGTGGCGAATTCCGACGGGCACCGCCGCCGTGGACGCCTTGCGGCAGTAGAGAGGAGAGAGTGAGGATATGAGTTTAAGGTTTAGGTTGGGTGTGTAAATGAGGGCCAAAAATTTAATTTTACGGGTCTTTAATACCTTTGAAGTTATTGAATAAAGGCTATTGGATCAGAGTATGATGAAGGGCTGAGATTTGGTCTTGAATACTTGAACCAAAATGACGTAGTTTTGATATAAAACTACGTCATTTCAACCCTCCTATGGCAGCCCCCATTTGGACCGGATTTGGGCACTCTGGGCTTCTAATTTTGAGCCAATTTTCGCTCAATTTCAATTAAAGTATACTAGCCCAATCCCCTACCCCCTAATTATCTTATTTAATCCTAAAGAAAATACACAAGTAAAAAGAAAAAATATTTTTGGAATATATAATTTAAAGATGAAACTAAAATATACAAATAAAGGTAAAAATATTTTTTGGTATTTTTAATAAAGGAAGGAAAATAAAAAGGCACAAATCACTTCAAATCGTCCAATATTAGTATTTTTTAGAGAATTAGAAGTGATAAAAAATTAGGTATTCACAGCTGCTCCTCTTTGCTCGAGAACATGAAGAGTTTTCGTGTAAAGAAAAGTGAACGCCATGGCTAATTTTTGCTCACATTCACTCTAATGGAAGCATTTTGAAAAAGGTGGTGACCGAACCTTGGCTCTGAGTTTGCCTACATATCCTTGGTTATTAAGGAATCATGTCAGTGTAGTTCTGGACAAATTTGGTAGGGGGGACTACCAGGCTAGAGTTAAGACTGTTGCTGCTTTAGTGTTGCTGTTGCTGTTACTCGCTTCTTACATCAAAAGAAAAAGAGAAAAGCAATGCATATGTCTACAAACTAAGAGTACAAAATTCCTATCTACGTGTCTTCTTGAGTCAAATCTTGATTCTTGACTCACTCGCTTGTTTTGACCTTAGATTTGATCTTGATTCTCTTTGCATAAAAGATTATGACTCAATCTCGATTGCTTGCTTTCTGGATCAGAATTTGAGAAGAAGAATCTTGAGAAGCTGGGCTGCTGACACATTATCAAAGATGACTCCGGCTATCTTGTGATCGAAGCTTCTTTCTTCTAATGAGAAGCTGAAACTGCAAGCATTAATCGTCACTTGTGTTGTATGACAGGGCCTACAAAGCCATAAGGACAACCAAAACACACAAAAAATTTTCTGCCCCAGTATGGTACTAGGAAAATTTTGTGAGTTATTAGAGAAATTTGTAAATTATCTAATTTAATGAAAAGTTAGACAGAAAAAGAAGTATAAACTAGTTATAAGAGACAAAATTTAGGTAGCAAATGATTGTGTAACTAGGGATCAGTGCCCTGCACTACTAAAAGGAATTGTAACCAGGGGCTAGTACCCTATCTTAACAAAATCAGATGTTAGCACCATGTATTGATAAATTGTTGAATCCCACCATGTAAAAAAAGGTTCTACCCGAGTCAAAATGTATTGAGCAACCTGAGCGAAGATTACTTCTACCCAGAACTATGAGCTAGATCCCCTAGAAGAGATAAGAGTTAAGGTGTTGTAAAACACCCTGAGCGAAGACTACTTCTACCTAGAACTATGAGTTGGATCCCCTAGGAGAAACGATTCTACCTGAGTTAAGCTCCGTAAAACAACCTGAGCGAAGAGTACTTCTACCCGAAACTATAAGCTGGATCGCCCTCGGCAAAATGATTCTACCTGAGTTAAGCTGTGTATAACAACCTGAGCGAAGAGTACTTCTACCCGGAACATGAGCTGGATCCCCCTAGGCGAAATGGTTCTACCTGAGTTAAGTTGTTGTAAAACACCCTGAGCGAAGACTACTTTTACGCAGAACTGTGAGCTGGATCCCCCCAGGAGAAATGATTCTACCTGAGTTAAGCTGCGTAAAACAACCTGAGCGAAGAGTACTTCTACCCGGAATATATGTTGGATCCCTTTAGGCAAAATGATTCTACCTGAGTTAAGCTGTTGTAGAACACCCTGAGCGGAAACTGCTTCTACCCAGAACTGTGATCCCCCTAGGCGAAACGATTCTACCTGAGTTAAGCTGCGCAAAACAACCTGAGCGAAGACTACTTCTACCCGGAACAGGAGCTGGATCCCTCTAGGCGAAAGGATTCTACCTGAGTTAAGCTGCGTAAAACAACCTGAGCGAAGAGTACTTCTACATGGAACATGAGCTGGATCCCCTTAGGCAAAATGATTAAACCTGAGCTAAGATGTTGTAAAACACCCTGAGCGAAGACTACTTCTACTCGGAATAGGAGCTGGATCCCTCTAGGCGAAAGGATTATACCAAAGTTAAGCTGTTGTGAAACACCCTGGGCGACGACTACTTCTACCCAGAACTATGAGCTGGATCCCCCTAGGCGAAATGATTCTACATGAGTTAAGCTGCGTAAAACAACCTGAGCGAAGAGTACTTCTACCTGGAACTATGAGCTGGATCCCCCTAGGCGAAATGATTCTACCTGAGTTAAGCTGTTCTAAAACACCCTGAGCGAAGACCACTTCTACCCGGAACTATAAGCTGGATCCCCCTAGGCGAAATGATTCTACCAGAGTTAAGCTATTGTAAAATACCCTGAGCAAAGACTACTTCTACCCGGAACTATGAGCTGGATCCTCTAGGCGGAATGATTTTACCTGAGTTAAGCTGCGTAAAACAACCTAAGCAAAGAATACTTCTACCAAAACTATGAGCTGGATCCCCCAAGGCGAAATGATTCTGCCTGAGTTAAGATGTTGTAAAACACCTTGAGCGAAGACTACTTCTACCCGGAACTATGAGCTGGATCCCCCTAGGTGAAATGATTCTGCCTGAATTAAGCTGTTGTAAAACATCCTGAGCGAAGACTACTTCTACCCGAAACTATGAGCTGGAACCCCCTAGGCGAAATGATTCTACCTGAGTTAAACTGCGTAAAACAACCTGAGCAAATAGTACTTCTACCTAGAACACGAGCTGGATCCCTCTAGGAAAAATGATTCTACCTGAGTTAAGCTGCGTAAAACAACCTGAGCGAAGAGTACTTCTACCCGAAACATGAGCTGTATCCCCCTAGGCAAAATGATTCTAGCTGAGTTAAGCTGTTGTAAAACACCGTGAGCGAAGACTACTTCTACCCGGAACTATGAGCTGGATCCCCTTAGGCGAAATGATTCTACCTGAGTTAAGCTGCGTAAAACAACCTGAGCGAAGAGTACTTCTACCCGGAACATGAGCTGGATCCCCCTAGGCGAAATGATTCAACCTGAGTTAAGCTGTTGTAAAACACCCTGTGCGAAGACTACTTCTACCCTGAACTATGAGCTGGATCCCCCTAGGCGAAACGATTCTACCCGAGTTAAGCTACGTAAAACTACCTGAGCGAATATTACTTCTACCTGGAACATGAGCTGGATCCCCCTAGGCAAAATGATTCTATCTGAGTTAAGCTGCTGTAGAACACCCTGAGCGAAGACTACTTCTACCCGGAACTATGAGCTGGATCCCCCTAGGAGAACGATTCTACCTGAGTTAAGCTACAAAAATGGGAGGTGTGAACAATAGTGATGTATGCTGAAAAAGCAACAATGGAGATTTTAAAGAGCTTACATTTGGTGACATTTGTTCTTTTATAATTGCCAATCTGCACTGCTTTGTTCCTTCTTCAAACAAAGAAATATTTATGAGTTTTCAAAGTCGTAGTCGGTTTGTGGCTTTGATTCCTTGATGCCTTGTTAGTTTGATTCACGACCATTTCTGTCGAAGAAGCGATTCGGTCAGTGCAGTACCGGGATGCTCGGTTACTATGTATCATTCTCTGGAGACCTTGGCTTTCCAACGTTGCCCTCACTGTTTCATACCCAGATGTCCATGGTACCACTACCCTTGTCTCTAAGGCAAATCTATTTTCTTTAAAATCAAACTCAATTGTCTTGCACCCAGTATCAGTTTGTGTCAGTAGTGCTTATCAACTTTTCTCATGAAGCAGGTCCTGCTCATGCGACTTTCAAGTTTCTTTAACACTTTGTTCGTCTTACTGAATGAGATCACAGATGGATTTGTGCCTTCGTCAATGCCATATATGCCCCAAATTGTGCTTGACATTGCGGGAAAATTGTAGTTGGTTTTGCAACCATTTATTTGCTTTGCTTTTGATGCAGGATTGGACCGAAAGAGACTCAAAGGAAAATTATGGGTAAGACAGTATAACAATTGAAATTGAAACAGAACTGTTCATAAACAAAAGGTGTCCCTTTCGAGGAAAGGAAATAGGGAGACTTATCTGGAGGTATGTACCGAATTCAATGAATCATGACATGTATTTTGGATTGGACGCTTGATCCATCTAAGCTGTCTAATTCTCAAAATCTACCGCACATGTTTATCTTGAATTTGTCTTGGTTGTGTTCATGCCAGTGAATCAAAGAGCCTCATTCGGCTAGTAGCGCCCTTTGCAGGTTTTCGCTAACTAACCTCTCTCATTTCTCTACTGACTGTCACCTTATGGTGCCCATCTAGGTTTTCACCAGTAAGACTCTCTCATTTTCTCTTCTTTTTGTCGCTTTACAGTTCTCGTACGGGTTTTCACTGATAAGGCTCTCTCATTTTTTTCTTTTTTTTTTGACTAAGATACTGCATGAGGGAGGTTACCTAATGCCCTTGGCATGGGGACTTCGAACATTCTCAAAAACGTTGATAAGAAGTTCTTGAAAAAAAACGAAATGAACCTTGAACTGAATTACAACTTTCGGAACCATTTTTTACAGAAAAACCGTAAAACGAACTTCTGTCCCAGTTTTAGAGTATTGGGAATATGGATTTTTCGTTTTGATGGGACCAAACCTAGGGTAAGGCTGCCTACGTATCCTTTCAGAATCAGGTCAGACGTAGTTCAATGACTTAGAGATTTGTTGTTTGGCTCCTTTTTTTCTTACAAGTACATAGGTTCCAAAAGGTAAGAAACAAGGAAGAAAATACAAGCTCAAAAGGACTAACGGTAGGGGGACACCTGTTTGGAAGAACGAGAAAATGATAGTCTTCGTCATTTCGATCTGAGAAACACAACGCGTGAAAACTCTACAGTGGGCATATATCACACATAATATCTTTTGACTGCATCTGCATTAATAGTCATGTCCCCATCCTTCTTCAACTACCAAGTGTAAGGCCCCTTTTGGTAACACTTTCTTGATGATGTAGGGTCCTTGGAAGTTTGGGAAGAACTTTCCTTTAGCTTCTACCTGGTGCGGAAGGATGCGTTTCAAAACCAGCTGGCCTACCTCAAATTGCTTTGGGCGCACTTTCTTATTGTAAGCGCATGTCATTCTTTGCTGGTATAACTGGCCGAAACATACTGCTGCTAGCCGTTTTTCATCAATCAACATCAATTGTTCTAATCGAGTCTTGACCCACTCAGTATCTTCAATCTCTGATTCCACAATAATTTAGAGAGAGGGAATTTCGACTTCCGCGGGTTTTACAGCTTCAGCTCCATACACAAGCACATACGGAGTCGCATGCACAGATGTGCGAATAGTCATGCGGTATCCCAAAAGAGCGAAGGGCAACTTTTCATGCCATTGCCTAGAACCTTGGATCATCTTCCTAAGAATCTTCTGGATGTTCTTGTTCACCGCTTCAACGGCTCCATTGGCTTTTGGCCGGTAAGGGGTAGAATGGCGATGCATGATTTTAAATTGTTCACATACCTCTTTCATTAAGTGACTATTTCGATTTGCTGCATTATCAGTGATGATGGTATTTGGGATACCAAAGCGACAGATGATGTTGGAATGAACAAAGTCTACCACTTCTTTCTTGGTGACTGCTTTAAAAGTGACGGCCTCTACCCACTTGGTGAAGTAATGAATCGCAACCAAAATGAATGTATGCCCATTTGAAGCCTTTGGCTCGATCGTCCCAATAACATCCATTCCCTAAGCAACGAAAGGCCAAGGAGAGGACATGGGATGCAATTCTGAAGGAGGCGAGTGAATCAGGTCACCATGAATCTGTCATTGATGACACTTGCGAACAAAACTTAAGCAATCTCGCTCCATAGTAAGACAATAATACCCTGCCTGCAGAATCTTCTTCGCCAAAAAATATCCATTCATGTGAGGGCCGCATACCCTGAATGTACTTCACTCATGATCCGCTCTGCTTTTGTAGCATCTACGCATCTCAGCAAGTTTAAATCTGGGGTCCTCTTGTACAAAATTTCCCTATTAAAAAATATACCACTGGCGAGCTGCCTTATAGTTCTTTTTTGATCTCCTTTAGCATGTTCTGGATATTCTCTTGTTTACAGGAATTGTTTTATTTCATGATACCATGGTTCACCATCTAGTTCTGTCTCAATTGTATTGCAGTAACCGTGTTGATTTCGAACTTAGATTTCTAGTGGCTCAATATGAGTGTTGCCTGGATAAGGGAGCATCAAGGCTAAAATAGCCAAGGCATGGGCTAGCTCGTTGTGAAACTTGGGAATGTACCTGAACTCGATGGATTTGAATCTTTTGCTCAAGTCGTGCACACATTGTCTGTACGGGATAAGCTTGATGTCTCGAGTCTCCCATTCCCCTTGGGCTTGCCGGATAAGCAAGTCAGAATCTTCCATAACCAATAGTTCTTGCACATCCAGATCGATGGCCATTTTTAAACCCATGATATAAGCTTCGTATTTTGCCGTATTATTAGTACAAAAGAACCAAAGTCGGGCTGTCGCAGGGAAATGCTTTCCAATAGGTGAGATGAGGATTGCCCCTATCCCAACTCCTTTGATATTGATAGCCCCATCAAAATACAGTTTCCATACAGGGTGATCGTCTGGAACCACTTCCTCTATTGAGTTGACCTCTTTGTCTGGAAAGTATGTGCTAAGTGGCATGTACTCATCACATTTTGGATTTTCTGCCAAATGATATCTGCTAAAGCTTGTGCTTTCATCACGGTGCGAGTACATAGACGATGTCAAACTCTATGAGCATGATTTTCCATTTTTCGAGCCTGCCAGTGGGCATTGGCTTTTGGAAGATGTAATTCAAGGATTCATTTTGGATATGTGGTAAGTAGTGTAGGCCAAAAGATAATGTCTCAGCTTCTGAGAGGCCCAAGTTAATGCAAAACATGTCCTTTCTAAAAGGGTGTACTTAACCGCATAATTGGTGAACTTCTTGCTCAAATAATAGATTGCATGTTCCTTTTTGCCTATTGCATCATGTTGGCCCAGAACACATCCAAAGAAATTATCCATCACTGATAGAAACAGAAACAGAGGCCTACCAGGTTCAGGTGGCACCAGTATAGGGGTTTTTGAAAAATAATCTTTGATCCTATCGAAAGCTTTTTGGCAATCGTCCGTCCACTTGATAGCAGCGTCCTTTTTTAGCAACTTAAAGATGGGCTCGCACGTGGTTGTGAGCTGAGGAATGAACCTACTAATATAGTTCAACCTCCCGAGAGAACTCATAATTTCCTTTTTATTCTTGGGGGGTGGAAAATCTCGAATAGAATTTATCTTAGATGGATCCAATTCAATGCCTCTTCGGCTGACTATAAAATCGAGAAGTTTCCTAGAGGGAACCCCGAATGCACACTTGGCTGGATTAAGCTTAAGGTCATATATTCGAAGCCGTTCAAAGGATTTTTTCAAATCGCACACGTGATCAGCCCGTGTCTTTGATTTTATGATGACATCATCGACATACACTCCAATCCTTTTGTGCATCATGTCATAGAAAATGGTGGTCATAGCCCTCATGTAAGTTGCTCTTGCATTCTTTAAAATGAACGGCATGACCCTGTAACAATAAGTACCCCATGGAGTGGTGAAAACGGTCTTTTCTGCATTATCCTCATCCATTAGAATTTTGTAGTACCCAGTATGGCAATCCACGAACGATTGTATATCATGCTTTATGCAATTATCTACAAGAATGTGGATATTTGGTAAAGGGAAATTATCCTTTGGACTTGCTTTGTTTAGGTCTCTGTAATCAATGCAGACTCTGGTCTTTCCATCCTTCTTCGGCACAAGCACAACATTCGCCACCCAAGTGGTGTATCGGACATCTCTGACCATATTGGCACTCAATTGCTTCATTATTTCCTCTTTGATTTTGTCACTCATGTCTGTTTTAAATTTTCGTTGCTTTTGTTAGACTGGTGGAAAACAAGAAATGTAGGAAGCTTATGAACCACCAGATTAGCACTTAAACCCGTCATATCATCGTAAGAGCAAGCAAACATATCTCTATATTCAAACAAAAGTTGAATCAAGGCATCTGTGGTTTTTTTATCGGTGTGAATACTTATCTTTTTTTCTCTAACTCTTCAGGACTTCCGATATTAATCGGCTCAGTTTTATTGAGGTTCGGCTTAGGCTTGTTTTCAAATTGTTCCAACTCTCTTTTTATTTCCTCAACAACCTCATCTTCATCGTATTCAACCTCTTGATGTGTTATTTCGATATTAGATAGCTTTTTAAGATCTGGACGTGAATTTTGCATGCATGTATGTTATTAAAGCCGACATTAACAAAACTCAAATGGAAATAAAATGACAGGAATTAGGAAGAGAAAAAGATAGAAAACTTAATAGAAAACTAAACTGCATTTCATTGAATTCTAACGGATAGAAGGGTTAACATCAAAACAAAACAATTATGCTGATATGTTTGGATTACAACCCTGAAAGTAACCCAAAATACAAAAAAAACTGCAAAAGAAAACTACCAAGACTCCTTCCTTGTGGGAAGACGAGTTACCTCCCAGTTGGTTAGCGTGGTGTCTGCGTCAATTAGTTGCATATCCGCACGACTATTGCCTTCATCGGCTTGGATCATATTCACATCAGAAAACATCTGGCTAAGGCCATTGCAGATTTCATCAATGTTTGCATGCGGCGAGGTATTTTGACCCTCTTGGAGTCGTGGCTTGACAAAAGTGTAGAAAATGTGAGGGATAGGTTGTGGCAGGACCCATCCATACTTGTTGCGATGCTTGGCTTAGTTTTCATCTGCTTGGGTTGGCCTGAAGACTAAGCCAAAAGTAACCTGGTTACCAGATGGAGAAATACGCTCCGAAATTCCTTGCAATGATGTTCCCAAGCCTTTTCCTGGTTCACAACCTTGTCTCATCATAACTGCAGCCACAATTACAGATGTAGAGGAAAGTCAAGGATGTAGAATGGGCTTTCCTTCCTTGACATGGTCCACAACAATCACTTCAAAAGCCTGATAGACGATGGACTCAGACCCTTCCTTGGCCTCTATATAGGGGATTAACGGGTCTTTATAAATGGAAGACTCGTCTTCCCCGTGGACAATAATTTCTTTCCTGCCGTGTTTAAATTTGAGCATCTGATATAAGGTGGATGCAACAGCTCGGGCCGTATGGATCCACGGCCTTCCAAGAAGAAAGTTATAAGAAGTGGCCTTCAAAGTCAACTGGCCCAATCTTCATGGTGAGGTTGATCTCCCCAATGGTATCTCTTGCTGAGCCATCAAAGGCTCGGATGCGAACATTGCTAGGTCGGATTTCGTCTGTATTGATCTTCATGCTTTGCAAGGTAGAGAGAGGGCATACATCTACACTTGAGCCTAAATAAACCATGACTCGCTTTACATAATGCCCTTTACATTTGACCATCAAGTTCAAAGCCCTATTGCGCATGTCTCCTTCCTCTGGAAATTCATCATCAGTAAAGGAGATTCTGTTCACCTCAAAAAATCTGTTGGCCATCTTCTCTAACTGATTCACTGTGGTCTCTTCTGAGATGTATTCCTCATTCATGACCTTGATTAGTACACGGGCATGCATTTTGGAATGTATGAGCAGAGATAGTAGAGAGATTTGGACAGGAGTTTTTCTTAGCTGGTCAATGATTGAGTAATCCTGAACTTTCATCTTCTTCAGAAACTCTTCCGCCTCTGCTTCAGTGATGGGTTTCTTTATTGGCAATTGGCCTTCGTTTATTTGCTTGGCCTTCCTCAACTCTTCTTGGAGAGTAACACCTCCCTGATCGAGTCAGACCTCCAGTTTCCCCCATTTCCTCTATGACTTCTTTTCCTTTGTAAGTCAATTACAGTTTTCTTGTAGTTCCAAGGAACGATTTTCATGTTTGTCACAGGGGGTTGTACAGAGGGTTTGATTATGATCAGCTCTGTTATACCATTTGTACCTCCCTGATTCTTCCTTGAGACGTGGTGGCCTCTAAGGACATACAACCTTAGGCTTGGAATATTGGAGCGAATCTCTAGCCTTGTTACCTTAGGCACACATAAGGTTACCTTTTCTGAGTTCGGGGCGGCCTTTACAATTAATGGCACATCTCGTCTTGGACTTACTTCCAAACTTGTTCCTTCCTGAATTGCTCCCACTGTCATTTTTTATCGACCGACCGGATCGTATTCTTGATCTCGGCCGATCATCCCCACAAAATGTACATAACCGTGTGTCGGCAACGAGTTGTTTGTCACATTAGGAGGGTCCTCGCCATTTGTCACTACAATCAATTTTTCAAAAATGAGTCTCTCTATGGCTCTCTTCAAAGTCCAACAGTCATCAGTGCTATTCCCCGGAGCGCCTGAATGATATTCACATCTAGCATTTGTTTGAAATCCATGCGAATCGGGATGCATATGGTGGGGACCGATGGGTCCATTCACACCCATTTGCTTTAGCTTATGGAATAGACTAGAGTATGATTCGACCAATGGAGTGAATTTTTCTGCTGGCCTCTGCTCTCGACCATAATATTGCCTGGGACGAGCATTGTAAAGTGCCCAAAAATTTTGCTGTTGAGGTCGACGAGCCCTTGGAGCTGGTGCCCTTACCTGCTGATTGGGAGGCCGAGCATATGATTGAGCATTGAACACTGTATATTGTAGTGGGCCCATAGAGTATTGAGGAATTGGCGGGGGATAGTAATATTGAGGGTAGCTGGATTGCCCCTACTGAACTTGAACATATGGGTGTGATGCCCTTCTTTGAACTTCCCTAGATCCCGAAGCCATCATGGACCCTTCATCTCTCTTCTTTCTATTTTCCAAACCTCCCAATCCATTTTGGATAGCTTGGGTGGTGGCTTTGAGAGCATCTTGGCTTACAATTCTGCCAGTCTTGAGGCCATTTTCGACAATCTCCTCTATTTTGATTGCTTCTGCAAAAGGTCTGCCCATCGCGAACATCATGTTCTGAAAGTAATCAGGCTCTTGAGCCTCCAGAAAAAAAGTGACCAACTCGTGGTTATCCATGGGTGGCTTAACTCTGTCCGCTTGCTCCCTCCACTTGATGGCATACTCCCTAAAACTTTCGATCGGCTTTTCTTCATACTAGACAAGGAATTATGATCAGGTGCAATATCAATGTTGTACTGAAATTGTTTGACAAAATCCTGGGCCATGTCATCCCAAACATGCCAATGAGAGATGTCTTGGTCGGTGAACCATTCAGAAGCTACACCCACAAGGCTTTCTCCAAAGTAAGTCATTAGCAGCTCTTCCTTTCCTCCTACATCCCTCAACTGATTGCAATACCTTTTCAAGTGGGCGATAGGGTCGCCGTGTCCGTCATATTTCTCAAATTTTGGGGTCTTAAACCCTCATGGCAAATAGATATGAGGGAACATACATAGATCACTAAATTAAACACTTTTATGACCGCCTAGTCCCTGTATATTCTTTATATTTTGTTCAAGACTTTCATCTTCCTGGCTATCTCATCGTGCTCAGCCATCATGGCGGGCTTTTGATTCTCCACTGGTGACTCGTACTGTGGAGTCTGATTATATGGAGCCGAGACCCCGAAAGCCATATTTAGATAACACTATTTGCCATCATAAGTATGAGATGGTGGCTCATTGTTTGGCCTCGTTACAGGAGGTGGTGGCAGGATTGTATATACCGATGCGTCAGACACAACGAAAGGGGTGTTCCTGACTGGCGCGACTGGAGGTTGCATGTTAGAGTCTGCAGGAGCGGTATGGAGGCTATAGTTTGGCACATACCCTGGTGGTAGAATGTGATCGCTCATTGCATGGAGCGTGTTCGAGTAGCTTGGGTTATGGTGGATGTTCCCTCGGAAGGACCCTGGGGTGGAGGTCGACCGGAGACCCAAGCTTGATATACATTTGACAGTTGCTCTCTCAATTTTCTTATCTTCTCTGACGCTTGCTCAACTGACTAACCCTGTGGATTGTCACTGACCAACTCGACTTCATCGTTGTTATCCATTACCGCTGCTCCCTTAGATCTTATGAAGTAATAATGTGTTGCCAGTTTCACCACAAACCAACCACCTTAAGCTTACTAGTTTAAAAGGCAACAAATGTGCTAGGGTTAAGCATTTTGCAGATAGGAATAACACGTAGATGTGCTATGCTCCTAAAATATCACCATCTCTAACATGCTTTTGGAAGGCTTCATGTTTCATTCCGGCTTATCATCTTGTTGTTTATCGATACTGTTATTTCCTTCTCTCTTTTTATTTCATTTTTTTAACTTTGCTTTATTTTGACCCCTTACTTTAGAGCCACTAAAAATATATTTGATCGAACCTTTTGTGGGTTGCCTACGTATCATGTCTCCACATGAATCAGATCATTACGTAGTTCAAGGACATGACCCTTTTTTTGAATATATATATATATATATATATATATATATATATATATATATATATATATATATATATATATATATATATATATATATATATATATATATGAAAATATAAGGGAACAAAGTTTATGTCAAACTTAAAGAAAAGAGAGAAACAAAAACCCTTAAAAGAAAACTAGAGTAGAACTAGTACAAATTCATAATCACAATAAAAAAAGAAACTTGGACCAAAGAGTGTCAATACAATTGCTCTTAAGCTTAAACTCTACCATATGCACATCATCGACTTAAAAACTCAACATTTATCTAAGCTATAAATTATATATTCACATGCTTGAGCAATAGATAAAAAAGTTAAAGCGCTTAAGCAAACTCATTGAATAAATTCAACTCTATTCTAGCAATCTAACAGGTTCAAATTTTCAACTGTTGCCTAGAAAAAATCTGTATTAAAAAAGGTTCAAGAGTTACCTGTATTGCAGAATAATAAATACAACAATGAAGAATGGAAGCTCAGGAACAAAAGCAGCAGAAAACAGCAGTAACAGCAGCAAAACAAACAACCAATTCGTGTTGGAGCAATAATTTCAGCTTGAAGGGGTGCTTCAGCTGCTGATTTTTACTCTCAGAGTTGTGTTCTTTTGGGTGTAAAAAAGATTGGGCAGCTGTGTGATATATCCTCCCAAATGAGTGAAAGGAGACCCCTTTAAGTAGGAAAAGCCAATACCTTTGGACAGATTTTGGTTCACCAAAAATATGTCCAAAAGACTTACTTTTTCTCAGCAAAACTTGTCCAAGGACTGTCCAAATAGTAGAAAGGACAATCCTTGGGACTAAATTTAGATACAAGAAGAGTAGTTGTACTTTTAGCATGCTTCAGCAGTAAAAGTAACCATCTATATACTCTATTCAATCATTCCTGTCTACACCCTCAACTTTAACATTAGCAACTAAAGGACTAAAGGATTATATCTCATCATATTAAAACTAATAAAAGCCAACAGAAGACTAGTATAATTGTAAATCAATTAAATCTCTTCGACAATGAACCAAACTAACTAGCTAATTCGAACTTCAATCAAATTAATCACATGAATCAAAAATCGAAAAGAGCTAATAAATATTAAGAGAATTGTTAACAAGCAGAACCAAGCTGTAGTAATGAAAGAAACTGAACATATGACCAACACAATTTAAAAAAATGAAACAGAACCTAAAGGGAACTAAAGCTAAATTTATCATAAAGCAAAAAGGAGAGAAAAATAAAAAAGCATTAGGATTTCAATATGTATTATCTGTAAAAGTGATTATCAAACTAATCAAGGAAGAAATAATTAACAAGACTTAAACATATACTACAATACCAAAATCAATCACAAATGATAGAAAAGAGAAGAAAAAAAAAAGAACAGGGAGAAAGGGAATCGATATTACCCAACTTCAAACATTCATGCAGTAGCAGTAGCACGGTGGCATTGGCAGTTGCTCGGTTCGAGCAAGCTTCGATTGTTGATATTCTCGAAACCAAGAGCTCATGCAAATTCGAGTTCTCTTTCAAGGATATCAACAACACAGACTTGCTCGAGGCTGATATGAAGAGAGAAACGAGAGAGAGAGAGTGGTGGCGGTGACGCTTCACCGGCGGTAGTGGTGGCCGTAGCCGGCAGCGACGACGGTGGATGGCGGCATCATGCTTTTCTTGAAGTTTTGGGATGGAAATTAACATGAAAGTATACATCTCGTAGAGATCTGTCTGTTTATCTATATATCATGGGGCGGAGATGACTGGAGCTTCACGAATTTGAGAAAAAAGGTGGCGGCTAGGGTTTCCTAGATCTAAATTTGTGGGATTTAATAGGGCTTTGAAGGATTTGGTTTGAAGAGATAGAAAGAGGAGGTTGGGGTGAGTGTATAATAATAATTTGGGGTTGGTCACTAGTGCTCCGCCGCCGCGTGGCGAATTCCGACGAGAGGCGCCGCTGTGGACGCCTTGCGGCAGTAGAGAGGAGAGAGTGAGGAGAAGAGTTTAGGGTTTAGGTTGGTGTGTAAATGAGGGCCAAAAATATGATTTTAGGGGTCTTTAATACCTTTGAAGATATTGAATAAAGGCCATTGGATCAGAGTATGATGAAAGGCTGAGATTTGGTCTTGAATACTTAAACCAAAATGACGTAGTTTCGATATAAAACTACGTCGTTTTAACCCTCCTATGGCAACCCCCATTTGGAACGGATTTGGGCACTTTGGGCTTCTAGTTTTGGGCCAATTTTGGCTCAATTTCAATTAAAATAGACTAGCCCAATCTCGTACCCCTTAATTATTTTATTTAATCCTAAAGAAAATACACAAGTAAAAAGAAAAAAAATATTTTTGGAATATATAATTTAAAGATGAAACTAAAATATACAAATAAAAGGTAAAAATATTTTTGGTATTTTTAATAAAGGAAGGAAAATAAAAATACACAAATCACTTCAAATCGTCCAAATATTAGTATTTGTAAGAGAATTAGAAGTGAACAAAAATTAGGTATTCACACATAGTATACCACCTTACCACACCAACTCATTTTAGCCCCTCCCATCATTTCTTCTTCTACCATCACCACCACCCTCGTCACCCATTTTTTTCCGAGTTTTATTGTGGTATTCTAAATTATAAATTATATAAACTACTAAAAAAACTATTCACCCTCCATTTTACCACCTATAATAGAATTTTCTTTTACCTTTAATCAGGGGAACTAAAATCTTCTTTTAACTGAAGCACCAAAAATTATTTTTATCATCATTTTTTCATCTGCAATCGTGATCCAAAATCGATATAGAAGTGATTTTGAAGTGCTAGAAACTCGTTACTTAAATTAATGAATTTGTACTTTACAGCTGCAATGCTAAAATATTTAGTCCTTTGTCTGGAAATAAAACAGAATTTAAAAAAAAAAATGATACTAATATACTATGATCTGCTCAAACTTATCCATGGAAATAATATAAGTATGATGTTTGTGTAATTTTATTTCAATAGATGATAATTTAAAATTTTTGGTTGCAAAGTAAGTCGAACTGAAAGCATCTCTTTTAGTCAGCGAGAGTAAATATGCCCGTGTGCTTATTTTATAAGTGTTAGCTGCTTGTCCATTAGTTGCTTAGATAATGAATTTTTCCTTATTGGAGTTCTTAATTACAGGTTTAATGGACTGCCATTTTTGTGACTTATGTAATTTATAATTTAAAATACAACAACAAAACTCAAAATGAATTGGGTGATGGGGAAGGTGGTGGTGGACGAAGAAGAAATGATGGAAGGTTGAAATGAGTTGAGGTGATGAGGCGGCATGTCATGCATGCGCTGTTCACCTTAGTGAAATATCATGTCACGCATGATGGTGTTGTTTTGGTGGAGGGAACTAATAATAGAGACGTATTATTATATCAATTCTAAAACATTGGAAATAAATTAATGAAACAAAAATATAATGAAAGATATAAATAATTCTTTTTGCATAATTAAGGGGTATTTTTGGCCCTTTTGTTATATGTAGTTGAGTCGCTTAACTCCCCCGTCTCTCCTCCCAAGATCTTTCAATGACAAAATAGCAGTATAATTTGTTGGGAAAAGGTTTAGATTTGCGTTTGTACTACACAAAAAGGTCTAACTTTGCCTTATGTTAAAAAAGTTTGGCTTATTTATATCCTTGCTTTCTATTACAATTTAGCTCTAAATTGCCTATAGTCACTAGTGGACCAATATTATATGGTGAAAAGGTTGAAACTGCCCTTGTGATTTGCAAAAGGCCCAACTTTGCCCTATGTATGGGGTTGGGACGACAAAATGACTATAGTTGCCATGGCTGACATGCACTATCCAGGATAAAGATTCTCTAGATTATGGTCCTAGTTGTTCCCCATTAACCTTTTCTTTCTTCATATTTGTTATTCACTTTTTTGTGCAATCAAATTATTATTATTTATTTAAATTGTATATTTGTTTCCTTTGGTTTTTTTTTTCCGGATCTTCAAGTTTTATTTAGATGCAATTTTTTTTATCATTTTTTCTTTTTACCCATCTAATATTATTATATTAATTTTAAAAAAAGGTTAAGGTGATGCAACAAAGACATAATATTAATCAATTACTTATAGATAGAAGGGGTGTATCACATATTTATTTATGCTTAAAAAATCTTTCAAATTGAACTGAATTAATTAAAATGGGTCGAAACTATTCGAATTAATGTGAAACAGATTAATTCTACTAAATGTATATTCTAATTTAATCTCCATAACTCGTGATCGATTTGAATTAAAATAATAATACCCATAACCATCAAATTCTGGATTCGCCCCTACCCTCCAATAAAATGGATTACACATAAAATCTACTCATTTTCACTACACATTCCTTCTTCTTTAACCATGCCACCACCGGCTCTTCTACCTTCAACCACAGTACCTAATTTGACGCCTCTCAATCAATTTTCCTTTACAACCCACTACTCTATTTTTACCATCCCAATCAGCCGTTAGCGATCATGTAAATACTGTCTCTATATATCAAAATCCACCGCACAGTATCATTAATTTATCTCTACAGAAAGTACTCCATAATTAACATTTAGAGTCTACTCAAAGTCCAATTGAGATGTACAATGCAAATATGGACAAAAGTTATGTAACAAATAAGTATGTATAGTTAAAATTGATTATTACCTACATAACTCAAAGTCACGAAAGGGGAGCCTTGGCGTAACTTTTAAAGTTGTTGTCATGTGACCAGGAGGTTACGGGTTCGAAGCAACCTCTTGCAGAAATACAGGATAAGGCTACATACAATAAACCTTTGTGATTCGACCCTCTCCCAGACCCTACGCATAGCGGGAGCTTAGTGTTTCGAACTGCCTTTTATAAACTCAAAGCCATAGTATCACGTCAATATTTGAAAAAAAAGATCTAACATTAAATGAACATACTGTAACAATGTGTTGTACGATACATACGTTCGGCTTTACCATTTTGTTAGTGAGTATGAGGGCATGAAATGCAAAGCAAAACACTGTTTTTATTAAGAAAGAACTGAAGCTTAACGAACTCAGCAACCCCATTGCATTGGAGAGCTTTAATTTTTATAGAAAATTGTGTTAATGCATATGCATAAAACTACTTGAACATAGTGAAAGCCTCAGATTTACGCTTTATAGTAAAAACCCAAAAAAAACTTAATGAAATCATCATGAAACAAAATATAATATCTAAACCAGAAAATGAAGGAACTGGAGAAGCCCAAATATCACAATGGATTCACTCAAAAGGAAATTTTGAAAAGGAACATTAATCCATAAACGGTAACTTGTGATGTTTGCCAAGATGACAAGCATTACATAAATTGTTTAAGCCTTGCAATGAAGAACAAGGCAAGTTATTGATCCTAACTAATCTAGTTAAAATTGCTAAGCTTGGATGTCCTAGCCAACGATGCCAAAGGTTTGAAGAGGCTCGAACATTCGCAAGAGCAGAGTGAGATGCATTAACTAGACCACTGAAAGGAGAAGATAAAGAGGTCCAAAGCTATTGCACCAATGAAGGAGCCTCTTCATCGGTAATTCCTTAATAGACAAACCAAAGGGATCAAATTTAATAGAACAATTATTATCTGAGACAAATTTACGAACACTTAGTAAATTAGAAAAAAGGTGAGAAACAATTAAAATATTCTTAAGAGAAAAGATGGAATGAGGAGTAGAAAGTGTATTATGCCCTGTATAGGAGATAGGAAGTTGAGTACCATTACCCACACTTACACTATTGGAGACATTATATAGATGATGGATGATAAGCTTGAAGGATTGCGTATAGGTGTTCGTAATACGCAGCGAAAGACAATAACAATCCTAGGTAAATTTATTCATGTTTAAAATTTATTTACGTGTCAAAGATCGGATCTAAGACGTACCTGGTGAAGAGAGTTTCTTTTTCAAAAATTTCTTCGACAATGCGAAGACTCTATGCGTATCCACCGAGACCGATCCTTGCTATCAACTCTTTGATCAATGAAACCCGCGAAGAATATTGTGTTGAAATGTTTCTCAAAAAAATCTCAACTCAAATTAGAAGAAAAAGAAACACTTTTCTTGTAATTGTATTTTCTCTCTTGGCTTTGTATTGCAGTCTCACTTTTACAAAGTAGGTTTTCTTCTCAAGAAAAATTAAAAACTAAAAAATTTTTGCAAATTTTCTCCGTCACCCTTTATATAGCATCACCTACAAACCCTAGTCCTATTTGGTTGAGTCCTAAAAAGTTTATTCAAAAAATAAACTTTAGAGAATTTTGTATGAAAATTCCAAATTTCCACTTCCTTTTTAACGTGGATTCCAATTCCGAATTTTTGGAATACAATGTCTATTCCAAAATTAGACATTGTATATCCAATTCTAAATTGGATTCTAATTCATAAATTTTTTATATTAATACAATATTTTCCTATTGAAAATATTAATCCCATGCCAAATAGGATAAAATTTCAATTACTCATTAATAATCCAATTCAAAATTAGATTTATTAACAAGCCTTTATTAATATTATATTTTATATACATCTATTATATAAAATAATATCAATTATATATATTACATATATTTCAACCAAGAGATATTATTTAATTTTTATTCCAAAGAGAAACTTCAATTTATTCACAATATTAATTATAATCTTTGTGCTAGCAAAGAATATAATAATATTACATTTGGACTAATAAATAAATTTACTTGACTAATTAAATTCTTTAATTTAATTAACAAATAATAAAGTAATTAATCCTTTAGCAAAGATCAGAACACTCGTTATTGTGCGACCCCATAGGTTCAATACTAAACCGGTAGTAAATTGATCATATCAATATATTAATCAAGGGTGACGTCTAGCAACACTCCTCAACGACCGGATAGCATGAAGTATACAATTTACTCTCAAGAACCAGTAGAAGAATAATGTATTAATTCCTTCTATCCTTATAGCTCTGGATCACCCTAGGATATGGTTCAACTGTCAAATCCTGATAGGCGATCAACTATGTGTTCACGTCAAATATAATTGACCATTGAATGACCTAAGAAACTCATTTCTTCTTTCACTCAATTGACCTGACCAAGGTTTTAGTTTGGTCGTTTATAATTTATGACAACATGGAGCTTAAACTCATTACCAAGAGTTGACAGATTCCGTCTTGATCAATCACTAATTCTACAAGTGTTCAATCGTACCCAATATCCTTTCAACTATCGCCCTAGGGCCATAGGTGTCTAGTATCAAAGCACAATGAATAACTTGTCAATTACTATGACGATCTCAAGTCAAAGGAAACGGTTACATCATATTCTTCAAGAAAATATCCTATTGACAGTTATGGTAATTCTAACTATTAGGAATTATCCAATGAGTCGGTTCAATGATCATATCTATATATGCATCATCTATCTATGTGATTTATTTAATAAGATCAACTAATCTTTATCCGATAAAGATGATCACATAAATATTGGTCTAACCAGATTACTAATGTCCAAATTAATAACCCTACAATCAAGAACAAATTTAGATTAAATTGTAATAGACTTTGCTCTCATTATCATGATCTCTATCACGATGACAAATCTAAAAATTTAATCAAGGACCTTATCAAATTAACCAGACAATTAATAATAATGATAGAAGAATATCAAATTCCATATATTTTATATCAAATGACATTCACAAAAATATATTCAAGTTATCAAATATGATATTGGATCTAGGGCATATCTACTATATCCCTAACAATCTCCCACTTGCACTAGAGCCAATCGCTCTTGTACTTCATTCCCAATTTCCACTTGTGCTTGTCAAACTCCTTTGTGCCAAGAGCTTTAGTGAATGGGTCTGCAACATTTTCCTTTCCATCAACCTTTTAAATCTCGACGTCTCCACGTTCAATGATCTCTCTTATCAAGTGATACCTTCGCATAACGTGTTTGGACGTTTGGTGTGATCTTGGTTCTTTTGCTTGAGCAATGGCTCCGGTATTGTCACACAATAATGGAACCGCACCTTCCATTGAACGAACCACACCAAGTTCAGTTATGAATTTTTTTCATCCATACAGCTTCCTTAGTAGCTTCACTAGCTGCTATATATTCTGCTTCAGTCACTGAATCAGCTACTGTAGCTTGTTTGGAACTTTTCCAACTCACTGCACCACCATTTAAGGTGAATACATTACCAGAAATAGATTTGCTATCATCTCTATCTGAAGAGAAACTTGCATCAATATAACCTTCAAGTTTCAACTCAGAATCCCCATAGATGAGGAATTGGTCTTTAGTCCTTCTTAAGTACTTAAGAATGGTCTTCACCACCTTCCAATGTTCCTCACCAGGATTTACCTGATACCGGCAAGTCACTCCAAGTGCATAAGCCACATCAGGACGTGTACATGTCATGGTATACATGATAGCTCCCACTGCACTAGCGTGTGGGATCCTACTCATGCGTTCTCTCTCTTCAGGTGTTTTAGGACAATCCTCCCTACTGAGAGAATATCCAGTGCCTATCAGTAGATAGTCTCTTTTGGAATTATCCATGTTATACCTCTTTAAGATAGTATCAATTTACAAAGACTGGGAAAGTCCAAGCAACTTCCTAGATCTATCTCCATAGATCTTTATTCCTAATATATAAGCTGCTTCTCCCAAGTCTTTCATGGAAGACTATTCAGATAGCCAAATCTTGGTATTTTGCAATGCCGGTACATCATTCCCTATGAGCAATATATCATCAACATACAACACTAAAAATATAATTGTGCTCCCACTAACATTTTTGTACACACAAGGTTCTTCAACTTTGGTCTCATGATCTTTATATTGTGTTGGTTCATTAGTTTCTTGATCTTCATCAAGTTCTATTTCTTCATTATAATTTCCTTCCAAAAGGAATTCCCTTTCCAAAAAGGTTGCTCCTCTAGCCACAAACACTTTATGGTCAGAAGGGTGATAGAAATAATATCCCCTTGTTTCCTTGGATACCCTATGAACCTACACTTATCAGATCTTGAGTCAAGTTTTCAGATTGTAGTCTCTTAACATAAGCTGGACAACCCCAAATCTTAATATGTTTAAGGTTAGGCTTACATCCTTTCCATATCTCATATGGTGTTGTAGAGACTGACTTAGTGGGAACTTTATTAAGTAAGTATGTTGCTGCTTCCAAAGCATATCCCCATAAATTTATTGGAAGATCAGTGAACCCCATCATAGATCTCACCATATCTAATAAGGTTCTATTTCTCCTTTCAGACACACCATTGTGTTGTGGTGTTCATGGAGGTGTCCACTCTGAGAGAATCCCATTCTCTTTGAGATATCTCGTAAAACCTTCACTAAGATATTCTCCACCTCGATCAGACCTTAGTACTTTGATACTTTTACCAGTCTGCCTCTCATCTTCACTACAGAATCTTTTGAACATTTCAAAAGATTCAGACTTGTGTTTCATAAGATATACAAATCCATATCTTGACATATCATCAGTGAAGGTGATCAAGTAAGAATATCCACCTCTAGCTTGAATTTTCATGGGCCCACAAACATCCGTATGAATTAGTCCCAATAATTCAGAAGCTCTTTCTCCACTTCCAGTAAATGGAGATTTGGTCATTTTTCCTTTGAGACAAGATTCACAAGTTGGATATGATTCAAAATCATACTCGTTAAGGTACCCTTCCTTGTACAACTTGTTGATTCTTTTCTCTCCAATATGACCAAGCCTACAATGCCAAAGGTATGTTTGATTTACATGATCATCTCTTTTCCTCTTAAGACTTGAAACATGCATAATCGAATTAGCATTCACACTAGGTAAGACATAAACATCATGTTGGAGATAGCCATTCACATATAAATTATTACTATAATAAATAGAGGAAATACCACTGCCTATATTAATGCGAAAACCACGTTTGTCTAACATAGAAGCTGAAATTATGTTCGAAACAAATTTAGGAACGTAATAACAATCATCCAACATAAGTACTTTGCCCGTAGGCATTATTAAAGAAATTGATCCTACAGCTACGGCTGCAACTTTTGCACCATTTCCAACTTGTAGATTAATTTCTCCTTTCTTCAACTTTCTACTTATCTGGAACCCCTGCAACATATTGCAGATGTTATAACCACTGCTAGTATCTAATACCCACAATGAAGTTTAGTAGTAGTTAAAGAAACCTTGAAAACATTTTTCATTAAAGTCTTACCTTGTTTCTTTTCCTTTAGAGTTGCAAGATACTCTTTGAAATTTCTCCTCCAATGTCCTATTTTCTTACAATGGAAACATACAGTATCAGATTGGTTAGCTTTGCCTTCTTCGCCTTTGGGTTTGGTCACACCACCCTTGGGCGCAGTAGGTTTTTTCTTGGGTTTACTTTTACCCTTACCCTTCTTCTTAGAAGAGTTTCCAACCAACATGATAGTTCCTTTCTTCTTCTCAGATGCAAGTTGATTCTCATAATCAATCAACATGTTAAGCATATCATGAAGATCACAATCCATTTTATTCATATTAAAATTGATAACAAATTGTGAAAAGGATTCTGGTAGTGACTGCAAGATCAAATCTTGAGAAAGCTCTTTACCCAGTTTGCACCCCAACTTCTCAAGCTCTTCAATAAGATCAATCACATGATTGACATAGGGTCCAACTGGTGAGTTTCCAGTCAATTTGGATCCAAATAAAGCCTTAGATAGTTGGTATCTAGCTGTCATGCTTTGTGTACCAAACATCTTCTTAAGATGTTCAATAATTGCAGTTGGATCCATATCCTGATGTTTCCTCTGCAGTTCAGAATTCATAGAAGCGAGAATGATGCATTTGGTAGTAAGACATTCTTCCAAGTATTTCTGATAAATCTTGGTAGCATCATCATCATTTACATTTGGGACTTCCTTGGCGGGCTTATCGATCACATCAATAAGCTTTTCATGCATGAGAACAATTCTCAAATTTCTGTACCAATCATCAAAGATTGGTCCTACCAACTTGTTGGTCTCAAGTATTCCACGCAGTGATATAGCAGACATATTGAGAAATCTAAAATATAGAAAAGAAAAAGCAGTAATATAAGAACATATTTGCATATATCATAAAGACATGGACTTTTATCTAAATGATATTTTCATTAATTATTTTAAACTATTTACCCTCGTTATAGTTTACGAAATCTTTATTGCTTTTAGTGAAGTAAAGGAATCCTTTAACAATATGTATGAGCCCCTTGGATATCAAGTCGTTTCTCACATATATTTTAAAGGTAGGTACTCTTACCAATTGTATCCCCATACAATTTCCTTAAATAGCTCTATGTCAAATAGTCCCCTGGTAGTCAGGTCGATCCTATTGTCATAGTTGAGTTCAACCATCATGATAGCAAAGAACTTATTAAATTTTATACTCCCCCGGATAGTCAAGGCGTCTAGTGTAAAATTGAATAATTCTTTCAATCCATACATCTAATGCAATAAATAATTTTAACATATTCTCGAACTATAAGTCTCCTGGTAGTCAGGCCGCTCCTAATAAACAAGAAATAAGTAAAATTAATTACCTTGATGGATAGCTCTATAATAAAATATCTAATATTTTATTATTTAAGAACTCAAATTTTAGTAAGAGTGAATTGTTACAAAAATAATTTTTAATAACACGAAGATCGAATCTTTTATAGCATGTGAATTTAGTTCAAGTTGTCTACATGCTTAGTCCTAAATTAATTTACATCACATGTAATAAATAATTTAAAATTATGTAATGAACAAACACATGGCGTAAAAAATATTCAACATCCTCTAACATATTTATCAAAATTAGAAAGTGTATTATGCCATGTGTAGGAGATAGGAAGTTGAGTACCATTACCCACAGTTACACAATTGGAGACATTAAATAGATGAATGGATGATAAGCTTGAAGGATTGTGTATAGGTCTAGGCAGATTTTTTCATGTTATAAATTTAATTACGTATCAAAGATCGGATCTAAGACGTACCTGGTGAAGAGAGTTTCTTTTTCAAAAATTTCTTCGATAGTGCGAAGACTCTATGCGTATCCACACCAAGACCGATCCTTGCTATCAACTCTTTGATCAATGAAACCCGCGAACAAATTGAACGAAGAATATTGTGTTAAAATTTTTCTCAAAAAAATCTCAACTCAAATTAGAAGAACAAGAAACACTTTTCATGTAGGTTTTTTTCTCAAGAAAAATTAAAAACTAAAAAAATTTTGCAAATTTTCTCCGTCACCCTTTATATAGCATCACCTACAAACCCTAGTCCTATTTGGTTGAGGTAATAATTTACTTAGGGTAAAAGTTTATTCAAAAAATAAACTTTAGAGAATTTTGTATGAAAATTCCAAATTTCCACTTCCTTTTTAATGTGGATTTCAATTCCGAATTTTTGGAATACAATGTTAGACATTGTATATCCAACTCTAAATTGGATTCTAATTCATAAACTTTTTATATTAATACAATATTTTCCTATTGAAAATATTAATCCCATGCCAAATAGGATAAAACTTCAATTACACATAATAATCCAATTCAAAATTAGATTTATTAATAAGCCTTTATTAATATTATATTTTATATACATCTATTATATATAATAATATTAATTATATATATCACATATTCAACCAAGAGATATTATTTAATTTCTATTCCAAATAGAAACTTCAATTTATAATCTTTGTGCTAGCAAAGAATATAATAATATTTCATTTGGACTAATAACTAAATTTACTTGACTAATTAAATTCTTTAATTTGATTAACAAATAATAAAGTAATTAATCCTTTAGCAAAGATCAGAACACTCGTTAGTGTGCGACCCCATAGGTTCAATACTAAACCGGTAGTAAATCGATCATATCAATATACTAATCAAGGATGGCGTCTAGCAACACTCCTTAACGACCGGATAGCATGAAGTATACAATTTACTCTCAAGAACCAGTAGAAGAATAATGTAGTAATTCCTTCTGTCCTTATAGCCCTGGATCACCCTAGGATATGGTTCAATTGTCAAATCCTAATAGGCGATCAACTATGTGTTCATGTCAAATATAATCGACCATTGAATGACCTAAGAAACTCATTTCTTCTTTCATTCAATTGCCCTGGCCAAGGTCTTAGTTTGGTCGTTTATAATTCATGACAACATGGAGCTAAAACTCATTACCAAGAGTTGACAGATTCCGTCTTGATCAATCACTAATTATACAAGTGTTCAATCGTACCCAATATCCTTTTAACTATCGCCCTAGGGCCATAGGTGTCTAGTATCAAAGCACAATGAATAACTTGTCAATTACTATGACGATCTCAAGTCAAAGGAAACGATTACATCACATTCTTCAAGAAAATATCCTATTGACATTTATGGTAATTCTAACCATTAGGAATTATCCAATGAGTCGGTTCAATGATCACATCTATATATGCATCATCTATCTATGTGATTTAGTTAATGAGATCAACTCATTTTTATCCGATAAAGACGATCACATAAATATTGATCTAACCGGATTACTAATGTCCAAATTAATTACCCTACAATCAAGAACAAATTTAGATTAAATTGTAAGAGACTTTGCTCTCATTATCATGATCTCTATCACTATGACAAATCTAAGAATTTAATCAAGGACCTTATCAAATTAACCAGACAATTAATAATAATGATAAAAGAATATCAAATGTCATATATTTTATATCAAATGACATTCAAAAAAATATGTTCAAGTTATCAAATATGATATTGGATCTAGGGCATATCTACTATATCCCTAATAAAGCTGGATGTATGTAAGGTCATGTGAGAAAAAGCGCGACTATCCACAAACCAAAAGGCCTCACCAGGCAAAGCATGAGAAGAGAAAGGAAGATTAGAGTGAAAATCTAAAGCAATAGCTTTAGAACCTAACGATGGGCAGTCACGAGCAATATGGTAGGGGTGATATCAAATTAAAGTTGACAAGAAAGAACTCTATGAGTGGTTGGAGAGGGAAATAAAGAAGCTTGACAGGAAAAGGTCGGAGGACCTAATATAGAGAGAAGTCGGGGGCGCGCAGAAAATTGTTGAGGGGCAATGTTAAAAGATTTTGAGAATCCTTGATTGTGTCGACCTCCACCACGCCCACCATTAAAATTTCATCCACCATTATTGTGCCTACCACGTCCACGGGCATTAGAGGAAAAAGATTGTTGCTTAGCCACAAAAGCAGTAGTAGAATTATCTGTAGATGAGGAGAGACTACTCAACTGAGCTACATGAAGAACAAAAAGGTATTTGATTTCAACCGAGGGATACGACTAGAGATAGTGTTCCCAGACATGTATTCAGGAGGTAGATAAGAAAGTATTTATAAAATAAGATCTGAATCAGAGACAATATTACCAATGGATGTTAATACATAAGCAATGGACTTGGGATGATGAACGTTAATAGACATGATATGCCTTTATCAAGTGGGAGTGAAGTTTGAACATTGAATACTACAGTAAGAAGTTACTAATATTTCAATGTCGTGAGGTAATGAAGGTAATATTAGTAGTACTTCGTCGTAGTGGGAGAAAGCTAAATAAAATCATAGCTCAGTGTACATTCTTGAGATAGTTTCGGTAACAGGATCCCTGAAGAGTTTAATACCAAACTAGATAGTTACGACAAAGCACTACTGGACAAATATTGCATCAGATATAACTTGGCAAGATTCTTTAACAAAACCTTATTTGGTGAAGACTTTTAATAGGCATGTAAAATAATGCCTGAGAAAGTTGTAGATGCATGGTTATGAGTCTAAGTGGGAGATTGTTGGGGCATATACTGTTAACCATGCATTTAGATATAGTATATTCTAATAATTATTAAGGTTAAAAGTCTAAGTGGGAGATTGTTAGGATATATACTATTAACCATGGATTTGGTTTAGATATAGTATTTATTATGAAATAGTTATTTATTCATTTTTAGTAAAGTTTTAAATAGATCATATAATGGTCTGTGTCCTTTGTTATATAGTAGATGATTTAGTGTATAGAGTTTAGCTTATACACGGAAGATTAAATCATCGGTTCTTATAAGTATAAAGTTTGAGTTCACAATCTAAGGATGGAATTGGACAAACCATTAGGAATGATTGTAGCACAAGATTAAATATAATTTATCTTGATTATGGGAATGGTTTAATTCCAGCTTCTTGTGCTAGTATATTTTGTATGTATTGAACGAACCAGGTAGAGATAAGTATTTTATACTGACTTAATAAAATAAACTCTCTAGGCATTAAATGTACTTATACTCTTAATCTTGATATAATTTATTATTAGCTGTGTATAGTATTATTGTTTTGATTTATTAAAAGGCGAGATTCTTTTGTTGGTCAATATGCCTGGTAAATTGTATAATAATAATGTATATTGATGAAGTAATAGTTAGTTGATAGAATCCATGTCTTAGTTTAGAGATTGATGATACACCTTTATGAAAGTTTATACGTTTTCATGTGTAAACCCGGCCGGTGGATTTTGTATCCGACACATGAAATAAGTTAAGCGAAAGTCTAAAGGAAATAATCAATAAATTAAATCGCAGTAATTTAATTTAATTGATTCGTATCTGAATCTTAACATGGGGAGTTAAATAATATTTAATGGATGAATTTCGAAATTGAATAAGGAGTGCAATTATAAATCTTTAGTGGAATAATTCGTAATTAATTATGGTAGATATTAATTTCAAAAATTATTAATTAATTCCATAATTGGAAGCCTTGTTAATTAAATTCGGTAGTCTTTACTGTTCCAAAATAATAGGAAATAAAGTAATCCTTTTTCTGGTGGAAAAGAAAACTCAACAGGTTTTGGAAAAGGGTCTTAACCCTTAAAACTTGTGCTATAAATACATAAGGTGTTCCACGTAGAAAAAGAAAGACATGGTGGCTGGAATTTTCAGCCAACTTTTTCTAGAAATTTCGCTCACACGAAATTGCTATTTCCGGTTATTACTTGGGTAACACAGTAGATGACCATGGAACGTTCGAGGATCACGATTGTGCGGGTGATGGAGATTCCATTGAGAAGTTATGGAACAGAAGGCTCACATGGTAGAAGAGATATGTTCATGTTTCAAGAGGTAATCCGTGAAATCTCGTTTATGCTAGTTGTCTAGATTACATGTGATTTTGATACTGAGATTGCTTCCGCTGCTTATTATAATCCATCAATTGGTATCAGAGCCCACTCACATCTAATTAGATAACTAAGTTTTTCATGAAACGATAATATGGTATTTATGTGCGTTTTTTTAATTACATAAATATGTGATTTTCTGAAAAACTGCACTCTATTTTATGAATTAACTATGCAAAATTTTTGGATTATTCTTGTAATCATATGTTTGATTGAGATTATCTGAATTTTTTGGGGTAAACCCTAGAAAAACGCAAAACCTGTTTTTGACCGAATAGTCGGTATTTTCGGAGGTCAGCGAACTTGACTGACTCTGATTGAGCTGAAAATTGGTGGGTCCATCGGAAACAACGTGGTGAGAAAGACTCACTACTAGTGCAGTGAACCGTGGTGTTTTTTAGCGTGTTGAGATCGTTTGGACTGTGTTTTGGACATTTGTCTATTTTATGGAAATTATTTCTTAATAATTTTAATTTCTTTTTAATTTGATGGTGGTAGAGGGACTCCTCATGGTCCCCATGATTAAATACTAGTCATATAATAGGTTTACACATTGACTACTAGCAAATAGACGTGTTATTTTATTAAATTCAATAATAAATGTGTAGGATTTTATTCGCTAGATTCTATAAGGTATAATTGATAATGTGTGATGATATAATTATTTTGTAAAAAGTAAAATTCTCTATTAATATCCTGGATGACTAATGGTTGGAGCGTTTGGCATATTTGTGCATAAAACAAAATTCTCAAATTTAAGTTTATGTTTTCATGCTCTACGTGATTACTAGTTTGGATTTTCGATGAAGTATTTTGTTCTCTGTTTGGAGGTTCTAATTAAGTGAAATATGACGGTATTTTGTAGGTTTTATATTGTTGATATGATTTTTAAGCTATGGTCTACCATGAAATAATTTTATGAGCTAAATATATATTCACTTGTAAATTGAGAATGTTATGAGTAATAAATAGTTACTGCTGAAGTGGTTTGTTTATTTGAACGCCTGAAAAATTCTTAGTAAATTTGTACATGTGAAATTATATCTATTCATGGATTGAGCATTACGATTAAGTAGGATCCACAAAATGGTCTATTTATTTCAGTCATTGAAATATGTTTAATATACCATGTGAAAATTATCCTTACGAAATCTATAATAATGGTGGAGGTTCATAAATAGAAAAAGAGTTTTATCTTTGGGTACTAGTGAAACTAACTCCACCGGTGAGAAGAGATATTGAGGTTTTCACCGAACGTGAGGAAATATATATCTCAGGTTTTTATGTGTTTAATAAAAGAATAATTTATTGCAAAAGGAGATGTTATATATCCTAGAAATAGGAAGAACATAATATATGCCTTGAGCTCATAGTGTAATTATAAGGAGAATGTAAATCAATATCATATTTATTTTAATTCATGAGACTACTTAAAACGGTTATTCTCCGAGTTTGGTTACAGGCTGGTGGTCATAATTTGACGGACTCCGATTGACCTGAAACTTGGTGGGTTTATCAAAAACGATCTAGTGAGAAACTCTCACTGTTATGCAGTGAATCATGTTATTTATTGGTATTTTGAGGTCGTTTAGATGGATTTTCAAGCAGTTTTTTAAATTGAATTTGTTATAAATATGAAAAATTATTCCTTATATATAGACTATATTTGTGTTAAATCTGAAACATGTGACTTAACTTGATATGATATATATGAAGAACGCAAATCACATGGATTTAATCCTAACTACGCCAAAAATAATTTATTCGAATTTGGTCCAGTTTTAGCGATCATGAATTTCAGGATCTCCAAAACCTGAAATTCGGTAGGATCATTGGAAACCATCATTTAAGAAGAACTCACTGCTATTCACATCGTATTTTGATGATTCGAGATCGTTTAGATGTGTTTTTTGGAGGTTTGACGGATTAAAATGTGATTTACATACGAAAAGTCATTCTTTCTATCGTTTTATTTATGTCTAATCTAGAACATGATAACACATGTTGATTTGGCATGAATTGATATATGATAAAAAAAAATACAGGACGTATTTTAAATTCTTAAAAAATGCTTAAAATGTTAATTTTCTAAATTTCGTCGCAACTTTTGAGATTGTGTCTTTAACGATCTCCGATTGATATGAAATTTGGTAGATTTATCAGAAACAGTTCAATGTACAATAATCACTGCTATGCAGTGTAAAATATTAATTTTAGTATTTTAAGGCTGTTTAAATGGGGTATTGAGCATTTTTTTTAGATTGTGGAACTTAATACGTTTGTGGTTGTGATAAAGTGGTGATAGGAATTAACCTCTATGGTCTTCATTTTTTTATTTATAGTGAGATAGTAAATTTATGCGTTGACATTAGGTCTTCCTCCATTTCGGGTAAATTTATTATGAATGCACTGGATATAGTTACTAGGTATAACCTATGTTAGCTCTCCATCCGAGTTTAAGGGTTAAATCAATTTTGTAATTAAAATATAATCATGATTAAATGGTGATAGAATTATATTTCTATGGTCTTTCACTATTAATTTCAAGTGAGTAAAATTTACGCGTTGACTTTAGGTCTTCCTCCATATCGGATAAATTTATTATAAGCCCACTAGGTGAAATACTAGTAATTAATATCGTGTACGTACTCTCCATCTGAGTATACATGTTGGTTCAATGGAACTAGAGCTATTAAAAATGATGTTCACTTGACTTAAATTAACAGTATACTCTCCATCTGAGTTGAGCCTGTTTTAATTATTAGAGTGAACAATCTGGCATTGCATATGTATATTGCATGAATAGTTCTTTTCCCATCGAAATTGCTATTCAAGATGCATGACATATATGTGTAGTGTGTTTGAAATTTTTGTATTAAAAAGTTATATACAATTGACTAAAAATAATAGTATGCTCTCCATCTGAGTTGGTTCTATTTATTTTTGGATTGCATAATTCTTGCATTATATAATATACTTTGCATGAATGATTCTTTTCCCATCGAAATTTATTATTCAAGATGCATGTATGTATATAAATATTGAATGCAGTCTGAATTTTATTATTTAGTTTTTGACTTATTATGATCTATTTAATGTTTTTACCTCAATTCCACAATGATTTTATGCAACTGATCATATTACTTGTTAAATTATTTTTTAGTGATAAGGCTTTAATTTTAAGGATGCAATATATGTACTTTTGTTAGAATGAATTTAATTCCGGTTTCTGGGCAAAATAAGAGATAGATATTTATTTTATTTTTTGAATAACTCTTGAGTTATTGAGCTTAATAAATATTTTATCTGTTGTGGTACGTGAATGCATGACCTTGTTATTGTATATTGATGTCTCTCCTGAATAGAACAATATTAGTCTACCTCATAAGAGAATATGTTCTTCAAAATTGAGTAAAATTATCTGTGTACTTTTGTCTAAGTCATATTAATCTCGATAGGATTTCAAGTTGGTCAAGGATGTACCTTAAGGTTCATTGAAAGTAGAGGTCCTACCAACTTGTGGATCCTATTTGGAAGGAAACTTGACTAAAAGATGTTTCATTTTAAAAGGAAATAAAACTAGTGATAAGTTAGAATGAATCCTTTTTGATTTGTATGGTTAAATGAACATACTCGTAAGAGATAGATTTTGAGTATTTTGTGATGTTCATAAATGATTATCAAAATACTAATATATTTATTTGTAGCACTGTAAGTCTTAATGAATTAAGTAATTCAAGATTTTTAAGACTTGAAACGAAGAAGCATCAAAGAAATATATTAAGTTACTACAATTTAATTGTAGTGGCGAGCACATCTCTAAAGAGTTATCTTGTTACATATCAGAATAAGGGATTACCTCTCGATTGACTACAGAGTAAACTCCATAATAGAGTGGTGTAGTAGAAAGAAAAAAATAAGTCTCTTTTGGATATGGATAGACTAATGACGTGTTATTCAAATTTTTCTTATTTGTTTTTGGAGTATTTCCTGGAAACTGCAAATTACATTCTGAATTTAGTTTCTTCTAAGTTAGTACCTGGGACACCTATATAACTGCGGATTGAATGTAAGCTCGGTCTGTGGCATATTCAGATATAGGATTGTCCCATATAGGTGCTGAAAGGAAAATCATATATGTAAGTTGGAATTAAGAATGGATAGGTGCATGTTTATCGAATATCCAAGAAAACGAATGAAGCTTTATTTTATTGTCCTAAAGAAAATAAGGCAATTGTTAAAACAATTTTATTTTTCTAGATAAGGACTGTTTAATAAAATATGTTCCTAGAAGTAAACTATTTTGCAGTAACTGGGCGAAGAAATAACTAGATGTTCAAGAACATCAAAACCCACACGTCAGAATTGACATTCCATTGCATTTAAATAGTGGGAGAACGTTAATATACATGATATGCCTTTATCGACTGGGAGTGATGTTTGAACATTGATCACTACAGTAAGAAGTTACAAATATTTCAATGTCGTGAGATAATGAAGGTAATATTGGTAGTACTTCGCCGTAATGGGAGAAAGCTAAATAATCATAGCTCAATGTACATTCTTGGGATCCCTGAAGTGTTTAATACCAAACTAGATAGTAACGACAAAGCACTACTGGAAAATATTGCATCAGATATAACTTGGCAAGATTCTTTAACAAAACCTTATTTAGTGAAGACTTTTAATAGTCATGTAAAAGAATGCCTGAGAAAGTTGTAGATGCATGGTTATGAGTCTAAGTGGGAGATTGTTGGGGAATATACTATTAACCATGCATTTGGATATAGTATATTCTAATAATTATTAAGGTTAAAAGTCTAAGTGGGATATTGTTGGGATATATACTATTAACCATGGGTTTGGTTTAGATATAGTATTTATTATAAAATAATTATTTATTCAATTTTAATAAAGGTTTAAATATATCATATAATAGTCTGTGTCCTTTGCTTATATAGTAGATGATTTAGTGTATAGAGTTTAGCTTATACACGGAAGATTAAATCATCGGTTCTTATAAGTATAAAGTTTGAGTTCACAATCTAATGATGGAATTGGAAAAACCATCAGGAATGATTGTTGCACAAGATTAAATATAATTTATCTTGATTATGGGAATGGTTTAATTGCAGCTTCTTGTGCTAGTATATTTTGTATGTACTGAACGGACCAGGTAGAGATAAGTATTTTATACTGACTTAATAAAATAAACTCTCTAGCCATTAAATGTACTTATACTCTTAATCTTGATAGAATTATTATTAGTTGTGAATAATATTATTATTTTGATTTAGCAAAAGGAGAGATTCTTTCGTGGGTCAATATGCCTGATAAATTGGATAACAATAATCTACATTGGCGAAGTAATAGTTAGTTGATGGAATCCATGTCTCGGTTTAGAGATTGATGATACACCTTATAAAAACTTATAAGTTTTCATGTGTAAAATCGGATGGTGAATTTTGTATCCGACACATGAAATAAGTTAAGCGAAAGTCTAAAAGAAATAATCAATAAATTAAATCGTCAGTAATTTAATTTAATTGATTCGTATCTAAATCATAACATGGGGAGTTACATAAGATTTAATGGATGAATTTCGAAATTGAATAAGGAGTGCAATTATGAACTTTTAGTGGAATAATTTGTAATTAATTATGGTAGATATTAATTTCGAAAATAATAAATTAATTCCATAATTGGAAGCCTTGTTAAATTCTGTGGTCTCTACTGTGCCTAAATAATAGGAAATAAAGAATTCTTTTTCTGGTGAAAATGAAAACTCAACATGTTTTTTGAAAAGGGTAACCCTTCAAACATGTGCATAAATACATAAGGTTTTCCACCTAGAAAAGAAAAGACATGGTGGCTAAAATTTGCAGCCAAGTTTTCCTAGAAATTTTGCCCACACGAAATTGCTATTTCCTGTTATTATTTGGGTAACACAATAGAAGACCGTGAAACGTTCGAGAATCACGATTGTGCGGGTGATGGAGATTCCATTGAGAAGTTATGGAATAGAAGGCTCACATGGTAGAAGAAATATGTTCACGCTTCAAGAGGTAACCCGTGAAATCTCGTTTATGCTAGTTGTCTAGATTACATGTGATTTTAACACCGGAATTGCTTCCGCTGCTTATTATAATCCATCAGCAATGAACTTGGGATGATGAACATATTCATTTATTGAAAGATCACCTTTCTTAAGATTGTTAAACTGGACCTTGAGTTGAAGAGTTCGGTGTCACAAAATAGATGCTCTATTTTGAAGCCAAGGATCCCTACCGGTGAGAGTATGGTGTCGCTTGATTATAGCCTAGAGAATCTCTTGAGAAATTATTGCCCGAATCCATGAGAGAACAATAGAGTCCAGTTGACCCCATTGTTTGAATGTAGGATTGAATACAAAGGTGCCATTATCACGAGAAATAGAAGGCTCGGCATAAGGGATACTTACATCAATGAAGCCATAGACACTATGACCCTTGAAAACAAGCAAGAAAAGCTCTCTCCATAACATATAATTTGTATAATCAAGAACGTGAGAACTAGATTCTTAATGTTCGAGATAGAAATAACAGAATGAGATGATGGGAGAAGGAAAGAAGCCTCCACCTTGTAGGTGGGTGGAGAAGGTATTGATTCCATAGAAGAAGAGGAAATTATAATTCGATAAAAGAGAGAAATAATCAATGTAAAGATGACCAAGACTTCTGTTACACTGTAACAATATGTATTTCACAATAATGTCTATCGGAGTACATGGACAGACATTTATAGTATTTTACATGTACATAAGAATGACTAAACTATCCATAGGTCAATATCTATTACAGACCCCTCAACTTCAGAAAAGGAACAAAAAGAGTAAAATTACATTATGAACACTGCGTGGCATTTCAACCTTGAAAAATATAAATGCATTGAGGAATTGTTTCCATTTAAGCTTAAGGCATTCAACGACACATTATTCTTATACCTGCTCCTCTTACAAATGGAAACTTTAAGAAGAACAAACTTAAGAGAAATAAATTTTTTATTTTAGTCTTCCTTTTTGGTAGGGGTGAGGATGTTGGTGCTATTGGTATTACTTTGTTCAAAATCAGAAAATATGATAAGCAAACAAACGTTAGTTCAATAAACAAATCGTAAAATAGTTCCAAGCTCACTGAATTCACATTGTGTCTTTATGGAATTTAATCCCCTCACTGTTGTTACCTAAGGTATACAGATTAACTCCTCTCAGGATAGAAGAGAATAACTACACTGTGATAGTGACACTTCAAATCAAAGAACTTTAGCAAACTCAACAAACGGAGCAAATCACACTTGAAACTTATGTTTATTTAGAAAATAATGCAACAATGTAGAAAAGAAAGGAGAAGATTTCAGATTTTCCATCTATGAAAAATAAGGCAAAGCCTCTAAATTTATATACAATGAAAGGGTGAGATGAATAGGTGCAATCCAAGAGATGCCTCTTTCATTTTCTATTCGCACCCCTTAATAAAAATGCAACAATCCTCACATGAATAGGGAATGGACATATGTGAAAAAATATGCATCAAAATACTATGTGATTCGCAAGTAAGGATTAATCGCATCTGTATAAGTAGGCTTCCCTTTGGAATTTTTGTAATAAACTTATATCGAATATACTTGGTCAATCGGTAGATTTGATATCTTTGAACCATCGAGCTTTGGTGTATACCTAGACAACCAATAGTCACACAATCAATCCTTAACCGTTTTTTGTTCTCACGGTTGTGTTCGTTTCATCCATGAATACCGCCTGATTTATGAGTGCTTAGAGAATGGGCCTTTACTTTCATTCCCCTTAAAGTGGCTTACACTTTACACTCACATATGTGATTTCTAAACATGTAATCCTATAGACACACTATCTGGTCATATCCTGCCAGATTTAGTAAATCATTAAAAACCTTTAAGCTTTATTGACTCATCAAAAAGCTTTAATGCTTTACCTTGATTTCTGAACATTGTCTTCATCATGAGAATGAGTTGATATTTGACAATGTTGAACCATCATTCATAACTTATATTGATCTCTTTGAACCTAGCTCTTGGGATCTCCAGTCTACTAGGTAGAGTTATCGCCATGATGACTTGTCCTAGGCCTTAACCCCATTACCGTCGATGATCTTTCAATTTTCTCTCTAGATATGCCTTTTGTAAGTGGATCTAAAACGTTATCTCTTGACTTTACATAGTAAATCATGATAACACCATTAAAGAGTAGTTGTCAAACGGCATTGCATCTCCGTCGAATGTGACGAGATTTTTCGTAATACATAACGCTCCCTGCCCTGCCTATTGCCGCTTGACTATCACAATGTATACATATGAGTGCTAAAGGCTTGGGCCAAAATAGAATATCTTCCAAGAAATTTTGGAGCCATTAAGCTTCTTCACTGGCCTTGTCTAAGGTTATAAACTCAGCCTCCGCTATAGAGTGGTCAATACACATTTGTTTGGACGATTTCCAAGACATCACTCCTCTACTAACTGTTTAGAATCAGTTGAACTGGTGATCTGATTTGTATTACTATACCCCTCTATTATCGCAAGATACTTATTGTTGTGCAACGCATCATTTGGAATATATTTCAAATACTTCAAAACTCGTTTCATTGTCATGAAAGTTCAAATGCAAACTTTCTTACGTTGTAGACTAATACATCTCTACTTTTGATTGTATACCAGATTATTGGCTACGCTTAATGTAGTAATAGTGTATTATAACAACAGTAAGGAATGATTGGCATCAGTTGCGGCCACAATCTTTTAAATATGGAGAAGGGCCAAACCTGCCCCTAAGCTATTCGCTTAAATTTAAAAGTACCCTCCGTCCATCTATTTTGTAAAGATTGCCCTCACCGTTAAAATTATGGCCCATTCATGCCCCTAACGACAAATTTGCGGCCCATCCATACCCTAAAAATTAACAGCCCTATGTTGATTAAGAAAAAATATTATTTATTATGTGTTAATTTTCTATTGAAACCTCACCCCATATCCACTTATTACCCTACTCCGTCTTAGATTTTTGCCTTTCAACACCCACGAATATCCCTCTCCATCTAAGATTTTTCGGCCTTATTAGTTTTTAAATTAATATTTTTTATTAAATCGATTTTCTGAGTGAAATCAGGTACTCTTTTAAATCAGCGCTTCATTGTAAGATTTTATGGTTTAATAAGTTATTTTTTGCCAATAGTAATGATCATTGAGCATTTGCAATATTTTTTATTGTATATTTCTTGACAAATCTGCATCCATTGATTATACCAATGATTTATTTGGTCTCTGCTCGGACCTCGACCTTTTTCTTCTTCATTGGCTCACCATAGTCTGAACATCCGATCATATCCATAAATTAAGCTATTGTACGAGGATTCTCTTCAGGTTATATCATCACCGCGTTGCTTTGAAACTAAAAATTTAATGATGTTTGTAGTGATTATTCAAATAGAGTGCAAGGTCAAAAAATTATGAGAAGAATAAAAAAAATATGAAGGCACACACGCTGAGGAGGGTGGAGGGGGTAGGGGAGAGATTTCTTGAGATGGAGGTATTATTGTACCAACTCCTATAGTCTAGGGGCAGCTTTGACCTTTTTAATGTTATGACACGTGAAAGTTAAATAATTTTTTTTACCTAACATGGTCAATAGTTGTAAGGGCATTCCTAAGCCAAAAAGATAACGGTGAGGGAATTTCTTTCAAAATAGGTGGACGGAGGGCATTATTCTACCAACTCCAATAGTTTATGGGTGGTTTTGACCCTTTTCCATTTAATATATAACACATTTCGTATCACGACCCCAGTTCGTCTTCCGTGAACATGTCGTGACGGCACCTAGTCCCTACGACTAGGTTAGCCTAACAATGCGGAAACAAATAACTTGCAAAAATTATAATTTAAATCAAGATTTACCAAAAATTGAAAGCAGAATGTAGAATACCACTTGGCGCATACAACATAATATCTCAACTAGTACAACACTATCCTAAAACACGGAAACTCACGAGAACACAATCTAATAGAATGTAATATATTGCTCTAACTCTAGAATGTCTAAAACAACGATATGAAAGGAAAGATAACTGCTAAAGCTAGAATAAGTTAGAGACTCCCGGTCTGTGGACGAGGCAGATGTACCTCGAAGTCTTAGCTAAATCTCTCCGCCTCGAGGATAATACGCCTGGGTAGAGGTACCTGGATCTCCGTATGAAAAACATGCGCAAAAGGGGCATGAGTACACCACAACAGTACATAGTAAGGGCCAAGCCTAACCTCAATCGGGTAGTGACAAGGAAGGTCAGTGCCCTACTGAGAATAAACATAATAATAAATCTTGCAACAGTATGAAATAAACAGGAATAATGAGTACAACTATGAAGTATGACAGGTTATACAGGGCAACAGATAACACACAGAAAATAAGATAGCACGGAGTAAACAGCTCAATACCAGTATTAACAACGAGGATCTTCCAGGATACCGTCCTGTAGTCCATTTCATCAATTGTCCAAGGATCTCCCGGGATATCATCCCGTAGTCTGTCACATGTGTATATCTAAAGGATCTCCCGGGATACTGTCCCGTAGTCTAACAATCAACATGTAAGGGGGTCTATCGGGAATCGAACTCACAGTCCCAAAGTGAATATGCAAGGGGATCTACCGGGAATCTAACCCTTAGTCCCAAAGTAAATGAGCAAAGGGATCTATCAGGAATCGAACCCGCAGTCCTACAGTAAATATGCTGGGGCATCTACCGGGAATCTAACCCGTAGTCCCAAAGTAAACAAACAAGGGGAGCTACCGGAATCCCACATCCGTAGTCCCAATGTAAATACGCAGCCACAATAAGAAGATATTCAGCAATGAAGTTCAAATAAATACAAGGCAACAGGTAGTTCTAGCCTAACTTGCTTCACATAGTACAAATATAGCAACTTAAGCAAAAAGGCAATTTAGATCAACTAAGCATGCTTTTCTAAGCTAACACGGGTTAAAATTGAAAATAGACTAAAACAGGTAAGAAAGAAACTCTATCTAAATATTTAAGTAAAACTGGATTTTCAACAATTAGCTCAAGTACGAGCTCGTCACCTCACGCATAGGGCATTCAATTACCAAATATCATATCCTAAGGGGAAGGCCCCCCACACAAGGTTAGACAAGCCACTTACCTCGAACCAGATCTAAATCAACTAGAAACCACGTTCTTGCCATGATTATCTGACTCCAAATGGCCCAAATCTATTCAATTCAATTACATATCGTAAATAACATCTCAAACAACTGATTCTACTATTTAATTCAAAGCTAAGACGCGAAATGGCCAAAATTCCCCTCAGTCCAGCATCTCAAAATTTGGTGAAACTTACATTTTCGGAAACCCCATACTCTCACGAGTCTATACATAACAAGAACACAAAAATTGAAGTTCAAATGACCCCTCAAATCCCATATTAAAATTTAAAATCCCAAGCCCTAGTTCTTCCCTTTTTAGTTAAATTTCATGAATTTCTTGGCTAATTTCATAATAAAATCACGTTTTTGGTTCATATAACTTACCTCTAATCACTTCTCCTAGAATCCCTCTTCAATTTCCCTCAAAGAGCTCTCAAAATACTCAGCTATGGTGGAATAATGGCTCAAAAACACGGATGAAATGTTTAAAAGCCTCACTGCCCAGTCCAGTAATTCTTTCATCGCGATCGCACCTAAGTCCTTGCGATCGCGAAGGGCAAAAATTCAAGTTTCCAAAATACACTATGCGAACGCAAAACTTCCACTCACAAAGCTATGCGAACGCGTGACCATACACACGAACGCAAAGAGTAATAACATTGGACCCTCAATAAGTGAAACGCGATCGCGAACTCTTCTTTGCGAACGCGAAGTACCACTAACTAACCTTCCGCGATCGTGAACCCAATAACGCGAATGAGAAGAGCATTAACCTGGACTTCCAAAATCCTTCTATGCAATCGCGCCTCCAGGCTTTCAATCACAAAGGCTAATTTACACTTGCAACTGCTGCTGCAAATTTCTGAAATTCCTTAAGTCTCAAAACTTCCCGATAGTCATCCGAAATCCTCGAGAGCTCAATCAAAAGCACCAAAACATCCTAATACCTCATTCAAACTTGTTCCTATCATCAAAACACCTCAAACAACACCAAATCCACCAATTCACATCGAATTCAAGCTTAATTTTTCTAAAAACTTTTGAAACACGATTTTTATCAAAACCCCGACCAAACCACCTCCGATTGACCTGAAATTTTGCACACACATCCCAAATGACATGATCGAGCTACAACAACTTTTGGAATTACATTTTGACCATCGGATCAAAATCTCACTATCGGACCGGAAACTTTAAAAATTCAGACTTTGGAGGTGTGTGGGCAGAGCAAGCTTGGAATGGCTTACTAGGTTGTTTAATGTTATATTCAAGACTAATAGGATGCTTGAAGAGTGGAGGTGGAGTACAATGGCCCCGTTACATAAGAACAAAGGCGATATCCAGAGCTATAACAACTATAAGGGTATTAAATTACTAAGTCATACCATGAAAGTCTAGAAGAGAGTCGTAGAAATGAGAGTGTGAAGGACGGTGTCTATTTCAGACAACTAGTTTGGGTTCATGCCAAGGCGATCTACCACAGAAACTATCCACCTTATTAGGAGGATGGTGGAACATTATAGGGATAAGAAGAAGGATCTCAACATGGTGTTTATCGACCTAGAGAAAACGTACGATAGGGTCCCTATGGAGATCTTATGGAGATGCTTAGAGGTTAAATGGGTCCCAGTTGCCTATATTCAGGTGATTAAAGACTTGTATGATGGAGCTAAGACTCGGGTTAGAATAGTAGGAGGTGACGCCGAGCATTTTCCGGTTGTTACAGGGTTGCACCAAGTGTCTGCGTTTAGCCCTTTCCTATTTGCCCTGGTGATGGATTCCATAACGCACAATATTCAAGGGGAAGTGCCATGGTGTATGCTATTTGCTGATGATATAGTCCTAATTGATGAGACAAGACGCAGCGTCAACGAGAAGCTAGAGGTTTGGAGACAGGCCCTTGGGTCTAAAGGTTTCAAGTTGAGCAGGATAAAGACAAAATATCTCGAGTGCAAATTTGGGCCGGAGCCGACGGATGCGGGAGTGGAAGTGAGGCTTGACTCCCAAGTCATACCTCAGAGGGGTAGTTTCAAGTACCTTGGGTCAGTTATTCAGGGGACTGGGGAGATCGACGAGGATGTCACACACCGTATAGAGATGGGGTGGATGAAATGGAGGTTAGCAACGGAAATCCTATGTGACAAGAAAGTGCCACCATTACTAAAAGGTAAATTTTATAGAGCTGTGGTTAGACCGGCCATGCTGTATGGGACCGAGTGTTGGCCGGTTAAGAACTCACACACCCATAAGATGCAAGTAGCAGATATGACGATGTTGAGGTGGATGTATGGGCATACAAGGATAGATAAGATTAAGAATAAAGATATTTGAGAGAGGGTGGGCATGGCGCCCATGAAGGACAAGATGCGGGAAGTAAGACTCAGATGGTTCGGGCACATTCAGAGGAGGAGCATTGATGCACCAATGAGAAGTTGTGAGTGACTGGAAGTGGGGGGCACGAGGAGAGGTAGATGAAGACCTAAGAAGTATTGGGGAGAGGTGATCAGGAAGGACATGATGCGATTTAGGATTACCGAGGACATGGCCCTTGAAAGTGGATTGTGGAGGTCGAGCATTAAGGTTGTAGGTTAGGGAAAGTTGGGAATTTCTACAACACGCTAGAGTGAGACTAGACAGTTAGGAGTTAGGCTTAAGATGCCACCGATCAGCTACTGATGTAGGGTTTTATATTCTAGATATTAGTATACTTTCCTTTTTCTCATTTTTCCCATATTCCTTATATTTTTGTTATTTTGTTATTTTATTTCATGTTCATTATTATGAGTCTATTGCTAGTACTAATATATCATCAATTGTTTCTGTCACTTGTTTCCTTCTTGAGCCGAGAGTCTCCTGAAAACAGCCTCTCTGCCCTTCGAGGTAGAGGTAAGGTCTGCTTACATATTACCCTCCCCAGACTCCACCTGTAGGAATATACTGGGTTGTTGTTGTTGTTGTTGATAAGCAAATTCAAACTACATCTACCATGAACACATGACTGAACTCCTCATGATAGCCAATTCTGCAATTAATGAAGTATCCCTAATACTTTAAACATAATAAACTATATATCAATCATTTCTACCTCTAATTATAGTTATCACAATAGCAGCTCTCATATAAAGTCGCATACAAACAAGAGCATGTGTTTCGTCCAGAGTTAAAACTAACTCTCAGATGTTCGAAGAAGCACACTATTGCAATTCCTTGATAGTTCCATAATACCTTAGCTAACTAGCTCAAACACAAACTTAGCCAAGGGTCAACATTTACCAAGTTTCCTACCTAAGCAACCCAAACTAGCTATAATCACAAAGTTTCAAAAGCAAGCAAAATTACTCTAGGACTATGCTAACTCCAACAAATGCAAATTGACTAATAGCTCCCATGTTGAGCATAATTGACAAAAGCAAAAAAACCAAAATTAAACTAATGATTCGAGCATGCAGATACCAACATCTGGAACTACAAATTTCATTTCCATTTCTTCAAATCTACATTCGCAATCAATAAAGCTTTACAATGTGCGTACCTGGGTCTCAAAGGAAAAGAGGTGAAGAGTTAGCACAGCCACTAATCAACAGCTTCAGCAGCAGGAAATCAACCAATTTTGACACTTAAACCCATGAAATTAACCCAACAAAACTAATGAAAGATCACCCTTCAACTAGCTTGAATCAAACTTCAATAACCAAATATCATTCATTTGAAGATCAGGGTAGGAATTTGTTTTTTAGAAGTAAATGAATCCATGAACTTTCAATAGAACAGTAGATCTTTAATCAAAAATGTTGCTGTTTTGATTTTTCAGAATTTTGCTTAAGAACCTCTAAAAAACTTAATGGAACAGTAAACTTTTATGGATTTTCTTATATTTTGGTTGGATTTGTATCACCTCCCGTCCCTTTTTAGCTTAAGTTTTCAATGCTTCTATAGGCCAAATATTAGGGCAAACTTTCATATTTCAAATTTATCTATTAGTCCTTTTTTGATTACCGTTTTTATTACTTAGTCCCTGATTTTGTGACTTGTTGGCCTAGTCAAAATCTGAATATTTAGAACAAACTCCTGCGAGAAGCTTCTAGGTTGTTATCCAAAGATTCTTTTCTTCTAGTCTACCCGAAATACCCTCTCAAACCTTAAGGATTACTATCCCTAAATCAACAGATGGGTCTTGGGCCTAGAATAACTGGGTCACCTTTGAATTGGGTCATGAATAACTCAAAATCCCAACTCTGATTCCATCCAAACCCAAATTTTCTTTGTTAGTTTATTAACTGGATTTGACCTAGTCGATTTATCATTTTTAATTAGTAAAAATGCATTCCTAGAATTAACATGCAACAACCTAGTCAGAGGGCTAAATAAAATAAATAAGTAAAAAACAAAGAAAGACCAGGAGAAGAGATGAAAGTAAACAAAATAAACCAAAAGAAAAAACAACACTTACTGAAATTTGGACACAAGCAAACGAGTCCTGGACCCTCCTAATTCCGATCTGTGGTTAATTATGATATTAATCGTGTTTTCTTAGCAAGAACACACGACTAGCATCACAATATAACCAGTCTCTTTATCAAGGCCGTATCCAGGATTTTTCCAAATTCATGGCTCCTTTTGATTCAAAATTCGACAAGTTCCGACAATTTTTGAGACAATCTAAACGAGTATTTGGAACAAGGGAGGGGATGAGATGAATTGATGTTAATTTGGGCGGAAAAGGGGGTGACGTCGCTGGCCGCAACAGAGGATTCAAGGGCGGCGCCCTAGGGTTTGGGGATTTTGATGAGCTCCGGTGGGATTCGAGGGTATTGGATGGTGGCATGGGTATGAGGGGGTGGAGGTGAACCTCTGGTAAACTTTGGTGGTCATCGGAGACCTGTCGCCGCCGTGGGGCGATTTTAGGCGGTGACGGACAGTGGCGTTACATGGGGTGGTTTGGAGATGATGAGGGGAGAGGGGGTAGGGTGTTTAGGACATTAGTATATCAATGATACCCCACTTCCTAGCCATTAGATTATCTATCCTAGACGGCTAGGATCAAACCCAGGTAAAATAGTGTCATTTGGGCGTAGCTGAGACTGGACCAGGTGGGGAATAGGTTTGGGCCGGTACAGGGGTATTTTGGATGGGTTTTGTAGTGGATAATTGGCCCAAATTCCGGTTTTCAGCCTTTTGACTAGATTAAAAATAAAGTTTCTTTCTTTTCTTTTCTTCTCTTTTAATTTCTTTTAATTTATTAAATCCTAAATAGACTTTTAAACTAGATTAGTCTAGTTACCCATAAAAAAATTTATAATGACTAATTAATTTCTAAATTAGAAGAAGCTCAAAATTCAAAAATAAAAAAGTGCAATTAAGTCATTTTGATTGATTTTTTTTACAAATAACCTAATTATTAATTAATTTCTCAAAATACATAACTAACTCCTAAATTCCCATGAAACATATTTTTGTATTTTTCATTAATTAAAATAAAATAAACGTACGCGAACAAATACAAACAATTAACAGGAAATGTCACGAAAATTCACAAAATTGTAAATAATAAAAAAATATTTTATTTTGTAATTATGGGAGTAATTCATATAGGACAAAAATCATATGCTTACAAATACAACATGTTAATCTTGTAGTGTTGATGTTCCTAAGGGTATCACTATCCACTTTACAACAAATAACTTAAAAAAATTAAAGGGTATACATGCATTAACATTTGCCAATAAAAATTGATTTACTTTTAGATCCAAAACTATTGAAGTTTCTTATATATCTTAATCAAACTTATAAACCTAAGAAAGAAAATATCTATGAATAATTGTGTAAACGACATGAATATAATTTTTAAAATTTAATTATATTATAGTAATAATAAACTATTAATTTTTTATTAAATGTATAGATGCTCAAGCACAAATCCATTAGCTTATTGAAGCATAAATAAGATACCAGCACTTATATATCTAAATTAAAAGTAATAAGTTTCATATACTTTTTTAATAAGAAATTTAAGGATGAAATAGTAGAAAATAAAGTATCTCATAAGTAAGTCGTCATTTTTAATATTATCCTTTTTTTTTTGGCATTCGGTCCCACTAAAGATACAACAACAACAACAACAACAACTACCCAGTATACTCCCACCAGGTGGGGTCTGGGGAAGGTAATATGTAGACGAGCCTTACCCCTGCCCGAAAGGGCAGAGAGGCTGCTTCCAATCGACCCTCGGCGAGTAGAGTAAAAATGGGAAAGCTGCATTAAGAAACAGAGATAAAATTAGAAACACAAGCAAGACAAAATCAAATAATAAAGCATAGGTACTCCCACAAAAGTAACGTAAATAGTAAATAGTTATGAAAACATAAGCAACATAAATACAGTCGCATGCAGTAATATCAAGCAGGAACTACCATACTAAAACACTAATCACCTATCAGCCCCTAACCTACAATCTTGATTCTAGACCTCCAGACTCCCCTATCAAGAGTCATGTCCTCGGTAACCTGCATTCTGGCCATGTCCTGCCTAATCACCTGTCCCCAATGCTTCTTAGGCCTCCCTCTCCCTCGCCGACCACCAACAATCTCCAACCGCTCGCAGCTCCTCACCGGGGCATCGGAGCCCCTCCTCCGAACATGCCCGAACCACCTCAGCCTCGCTTCCCGCATCTTTTCGTCCCCGGGGCCTCCCCTACCTTCTGTCGAATAACTTCATTCTTGATCTTATCCAGCCTGGTGTGCCCACACATCCACCTAAGCATCCTCATCTCCGCAACCTTCATTCTCTGAACATGCGAGTTCTTCACGGGCCAGCAATCCGCCCCATACAACATTGCAGGTCTAACCACGGCTCTGTATAATTTCCCCTTTAGTTTGTGCGGGATTTTCTTGTCACACAGGACCCCTGAAGCAAGCCTCCACTTTGACCACCCCGCTCCTATCCGATGGGTGACGTCCCCGTCAATCTCTCCGTCCCCCTGGATAACAGACCCAAGATATCTCACACTGTCCCTCTTGTCGATGGCCTGAGAACCAAGCATCACTTCCCCGCTTACCCCACTCGGCTCCTCGCCAAACTTGCACTCCAGATATTCTGTCTTAGATCTGCTAATCTTGAAACCCTTAGACTCAAGGGTATGTCTCCATATCTCTAACCTTTCACTAACACCGGCCCTCGTCTCGTCTATCAATATTATATCATCAGCAAAGAGCATACACCAAGGCACATCCCCTTGGATATGTCGGGTCAGAACATCCATCACTAAGGCGAACAATAGGGGGCTCAGCGCCGATACTTGACGGAGCCCCATTACCACGATCCCACTAAAGATAGCTTTACTATATTTGTTTTTGTTAAACTATTTATCGTAAATATTAACTCAATCGTAATTATTTTTAGACATTGTAATTTTAAGTTCAGAACTATTGAAGTCTCTTATACATGATAAACCAAATCTATAAATACATTAGGACGAGGAAAAATATTATCTTAACTAGGTTTTCCAAATAAGAAGACAACATCCAAAAATAATATAAGTATAGTAATAATAACTATAATGTACTTTAAAAAGTTTATTTAGTCCAACAAATGATGAAGCCTCATTATATATTAAATTATTTATTATAAGATATTAATTAAATCGTAATTATTTTTTAAATTTTATATTGTCAATATTGTTAAGAATAGAGTTCTAATTAGAGTGAATGTCTATCTTGTAGAGAGTTTTACTTTGAGGTTAAGTTATTTTTCCTCCTATAAATAGAGAGGTCTTACCCCATTGTAAACCATCCCAAAATTCAATAAGAATTCTTTCTCTCTTTCTCTGCAATATTGCTCTTGTTCTTTATTATTTTATAACACGTTATCAGCACGAAGCTCTACTATCTCAAGAATCTCTTTGAGAAAATTAAGGTATTTTTTCTCCTCCTAATTTTGTTTTAATTATGTCTGACATTATGAAAAGAAAGTTCGTTGCCCTTGAAATTTCGGGCAAGAACTACATGACATGGGTGTTGGATGCTGAAATCCATTTGGATGCAATGGGTCTTGGAGACGCCATTAAAGACAGAAATAATGCATCCACCCAAGACTGTGCTAAGGCCTTGATTTTCTTGCGCCATCACCTTGATGAAGGTTTGAAAATTGAATATCTCACAGTCAAAGATCCACTTATCTTGTGGAATGGCTTAAAGGAGAGATATGACAACTTAAAGTTGGTCACTCTGCCACAAGCACGATATGATTGGGCTCATCTGAGGCTCCAAGACTTTAAGTCTGTTTCTGAATATAATTCTGCAATGTTTAGAATTTTTTCTAAATTGAAACTCTGTGGAGATACTATAACTGATTATGATATGCTTGAAAAAACGTTTACAACGTTTCATGCCTCCAATATGGTTCTGCAACAACATTACAGAGAGAAAGGTTTCAAAAAGTACTCTGAGCTGATTTCTCTTCTCCTTGTGGCTGAGCGAAACAATGACCTGCTCATGAGAAATCACGAAAATCGACCCACTGGGTCTACACCATTGCCTGAAGTAGATAAGGTGTATTCCCATTATGCTAAGCGTGGAAAAGGCTATGGCTTTAATCATGGCCGTGGTCATGGTCGGGGTCATGGCCGTGGACGTGGACAAGGAAGAAATTTTCCTGGTGTTAGTCACCCCCCAAAGAGATATAACCACCAAAAGCGGAAATGGAATTATGAGAATCCAAAAGCAAATAGTTCAGAAACTATATGTTATCGTTGCGGTGGAAAAGGGCACTGGGCAAAAAAAATTTGCCGTGTACCAAGACATTTGGTTGAGCTTTATCAAGCATCTCTAAAGAGTAAAGGCCTAGAAACCAATTTTGTCTCTGACAATAATTTTGACATCACCCACTTAGATGTGGCAGACTTCTTTGAGCACCCTGAGGGGAAAATAGATCACTTGATCGGTGATGGATCCATGGTTAAAGAAGATTGAGCAGTTTGATATTCTTATTTTTACTTATTCGTAGTAGTTAATGAATAAACAATTATCATAGTTTACATAAGTTATCTATTATTGTGATATGGTTCAAATCTTATATAACTTTAGATTACACATTCATCTTATGCTTTATTTGTAATGATTTTTCAGTAAGTTAATCGATTAACATAACAGATAATCGATTAACTAATATATTCTACTAAACTGGACCTTTTCCGCAAGGCATGTTAGTCGACTATCCGATTTAGTTAATCGACTAACCTAATGACCGTTACCTGAGTTAATCGATTATCACTTTAGTTAATCGATTAACCTTATGTCCGTTGCCTGTTCATCGACTAGTTTTTTTTTAACGTTGAAACAGGTTAGTCGATTATCTATTTGGTTAATCAACTAATCTCAGCAGATTTTGAAAATATTGTTTAATTATTAAGCAACGGATACAAGAGTATTAAAAGGAGAATAACTATGATAATATTTTGTAACGAAAAAAAAAACTAATATTTTTCGTATATTTCTTTTGTATGTCAAACCATGGGAAGCAAATATGGATATCTCACAAAGCAAACATGGATCAACGTCCAATTGTAAAAATATTTGTTTAATTGATTCATGTACCACACATACGATATTCAGAGAGAAGAAATATTTCTCTCATTTAAGTATGTGTAAGGCAGATGTTACTACAATTTCTGGTAGTAGTAAATTGATTGAAGGCTCCGGAAGAGCAACTATAACTCTGCCTAAAGGAACAATATTTATCATAGAGAATGCAATGTTCTCTTCCAAGTCCAAGAGGAACTTGTTGAGTTTTAAAGATATCCGTCAAAATGGATATCATATTGAGACAATAGATGAGAATAATCTTGAATACCTCATCATTACAAAGAATGTCTCTGGCCAAAAGAGGGTTATTGAGAAGTTCCCATCTTTATCTTGTGGCCTGTATTGGACAAAAATTAGTGCAATTGAGGCACATTCCACAGTAAACCAAAAGGTTACTGATTCCAATACTTTTGTACTTTGGCATGATCAATTGGGACATCCTGGATCAATTATGATGAGACGGATTATAGAAAACTCATATGGGCATCCATTAAAGAATTTAAAGATTCTTTTAAATAATGAATTTTCTTGCACTTCTTGTTATCAAGGCAAGTTAATTATTAGACCATCACCAACAAAGGTTGAACTGAGTCACCTACGTTTTTGGAACATATACAAGGGGATATTTGTGGACCTATTCACCCACCTAGTGGTTCCTTTAGATATTTTATGGTCTTAATAGACGCATCATCTAGATGGTCTCATGTGTGCCTATTGTCATCACGCAGCCTTGCGTTTGCAAAATTAATGGCACAAATAATTCGATTACGAGCACAATTTCCTGATAATCCAATTAAGTCTATTAGACTAGATAATGCTGCTGAGTTTTCATCCCAAGCATTTAATGATTATTGCTTATCAATTGGGATAAAAGTGGAACATCATGTAGCTCATGTTCACACTCAAAATGGTCTTGCAGAATCTTTAATTAAACGTCTGCAGTTGATTGCAAGACCATTACTCATGAAAACGAGGCTGCCCACTTCGGTTTGGGGTCATGCCATTTTGCATGCAGCAATGCTAGTTCGTCTCAGACCGACGAATTATCCCAAATATTCCCCGTTGCAATTAGTTTTGGGTCATGAACCTAATATATCCAATTTAAGAATTTTTGGATGCGCAGTATATGTGCCTGTAGCACCGCCATACCGCACCAAAATGGGTCCGCAAAGAAGGTTAGGAATATATGTTGGGTTTGAATCGCCCTCCATTATTCGCTACCTCGAAACATTGATAGGGGATTTGTTCACTGCACGATTTGCAGACTGTCGATTCGATGAGACACTTTTCCCAAAATTAGGGGGAGAAGTTGGTGAAACCAAACGGGAAATTTTGTGGAAAAATCCATCATTATCTCATCTTGATCCACATACCTCTATTTGTGAAAAAGAGGTGCAAAATATTATCCATTTGCAGAGAATAGCAAATCAAATGCCTGACGCATTCACGGACTTGAAAAGGATAACAAAATCTCACATCCCCGCAGAGAATGTTCCAATCCGTATTGATGTCCCTATTGGACAATCTTCTAGTGTCATATCTAATAAGTCGAAAGCACGCCTAAAACGTGGCAGGCCATTAGGTTCCAAAGATCGAAATCCTAGAAAAAGGAAAGCAAATGATCAAAATGACACTACGAAAGAATCTCATGAGGAAATTCACGATTTAATAAATTCTGAGATTCATGAAGAATCCATTGAGCCCGAGACTCAGGAAAATAAGGAACTATCAATACATCCAATTGATATTGAGACAAATTTTAATCGAGTGGATATAATGGTGGATTATGTCTTTGCATATAATGTTGCATCTAGCATTATGCAAGAAAGTGAGGATCTTGAACCTCAATCTGTTGGAGAATGTCGACAAAGACTTGATTGGCCAAAATGGCAAGAAGCAATCAAATCAGAATTGAATTCACTTGCAAAACGTGAAGTTTTTGGGCCTATAGTTGAAACACCTAATGGTGTTAAGCCTGTTGGCTATAGATGGATCTTTGTACGCAAGAGAAATGAGAAAAACAAGGTACAAAGATATAAGCACGCCTTGTTGCACAAAGATTTTCTCAAAGGCCTGGTGTCGATTATGAAGAGACATATTCACCCGTAATGGATGCTTTACTTTCCATTATCTCATTAGTTTTGCTGTCCTTGAAAAGCTTGACATGCATTTAATGAATGTGGTTACTGCCTATCTTTATGGCTCACTTGATAATGAGATATACATGAAAATTCCCGATGGATTCAAAATGCCAAACACTCATAATTCAAAGTCCCGGGAAATGTTTTCAATCAAATTGCAAAGATCTTTGTATGGTATAAAGCAATCAGGACGAATGTGGTATAATCGTCTTAGTGAGTATTTATTAAAGGAAGGCTATATAAATGATGCCATTTGCCCATGTGTTTTTATAAAGAAAACAACATCGGAATTGTTGTACTTGCCATATATGTCGATGACATAAACCTTATTGGAACTCCCATAGAACTCCAAAAGGCAATTGATTATTTAAAGAAGGAATTCGAGATGAAGATCTCGGAAAGACAAAATTATGTCTTGGTTTGCAAATTGAATATTTGGCAAACGGAATTTTTGTTCATCAATCTGCCTATATAGAAAAGGTATTGAAACGGTTTTACATGGATGTAGCATATCCTTTAAGTACTCCGATGGTTGTTCGATCACTTGGTGTGAATAAGGATCCATTTCGACCGCAAGAAAAGAATGAAGAGCTACTTGGTCCTGAAGTACAATATCTTAGTGCAATTGGCGCACTAATGTATCTTGCAAATACTACAAGGCCTGACATAACTTTTTCAGTTAATGTCTTAGCAAGATATAGCTCTGCTCCCACAAGGAGACATTGGAATGGAGTCAAACATATATTGCGGTATCTAAAAGGGACTACCGATATGGGCTTATTTTATAGCAATAATTGCAGTCCTGATCTTGTTGGTTATGCTGATGCTGGATATTTATCTGACCCACACAAGGCTCGATCTCAAACAGGTTATGTGTTTATCTGTGGAGGCACTGCCATATCTTGGCGATCGACTAAGCAATCAATTGTGGCTACTTCTTCTAATCATGCTGAGGTAATCGCTATTCATGAAGCAAGTCGAGAGTGTGTGTGGTTGTCTATAATACATCATTCAAGACAAATGTGGTTTGAAATGTGACAAACTACCCACGATTTTGTATGAAGACAATGCAGCATGCATAGCCCAATTGAAGGGAGGATTCATAAAAGGAGATAGAACAAAGCATATTTCACCAAAGTTATTTTTCACACATGATCTTCAAAAGAATGGTGATATCAATGTGCAACAGATTCGTTCAAGTGATGATATGGCTGATTTGTTCACAAAATCTCTACCAACGTCAACCTTCAAGAAGCTGGTACACAAGATTGGAATGCGAAGGCTCAAGGATGTGAATTGATGCTCTTTTCAGGGGGAGTTAATGCGCGTTGCACTCTTTTTCCCTTACAAGGTTTTGTCCCACTGGGTTTTCCTTGCAAGGTTTTTAACGAGGCAACCAATAGGCGCATTACTAAATATGTGTACTCTTTTTCCTTTTCTAGAATTTTTTTTCATTGGATTTTATTTTAGTTATGGTTTTTAATGAGGCACATTACTTATTGAGTAGACATTCAAGGGGGAGTGTTAAGAATAGAATTCTAATTAGAGTGAATGTCTATCTTGTAGAGAGTTTTACTTTGAGGCTAAGTTATTTTTCCTCCTATAAATAGAGGGGTCTTACCCCATTGTAAACCATCCCAAAATTCAATAAGAATTCTTTCTCTCTTTCTCTGCAATATTGCTCTTGTTCTTTTATTGTTTTATAACAAATATTAATTTTTGGGAGTTAAAAGACCACTTTTTATTCTCTTTTGTGTTGTTTTCAGTAATAGGTCAATAAAATAACAATAATTTTATAAGACCATATGCGCCCTCATAATTCAGAATAAAGTAACTAAAAACTTATGACCAACATAATTTCATCAAATATTGAGCTTACTAAATGGGAACAACATTTAACATTTTCAAGAATATTTCTTTAACATTTATTATATAATTTATATTAGACAAATGCATAATCTAATGATCTTTAGGTAATTTTCTGAAAAATTATTTACCAATTAATATAGTTACACGCATAACGCGTGTACTATAAAGCTAGCGTGTATATATATATATATATATATATATATATATATATATATATATATATATATATATATATATATATATATATATATATATATATATATATATATATATATATATATATATAAGACAAATGCATAGTCTAATGATATTTAGGTAATTTTTTGAATAATTATTTATTAATTAATATAGTTACACGCGTAACGTGCGTACTATAAAGCTAGTATATATATACCTTTTCTTTCTTAGACCAACACCAAAGATGAAACATACGTCAAAGTTATAATTTTGGACTTTGACAACGGAACAAGTAAGTTCCTCATACAGTTTCCTGCTAATTTTGGACTCCAAGCGTACTACTATTTAACATTAAGTTTCTTCTCCTTACTTTGTCCCCAATGGGAAAAATACTTTAATCCCGATGAGAATCCAAAAGAAACTTCAAGCCAGCGACAAAGTTAGTACTGATTCCTCTTCTCATTCAAAGTGATGCACAAATTGTCTCAAACGTGAGCCAACAGACGTATCCTTTAGTCAAAAAAGGTCTTCTTGAAATCAAGTCACAAGAATAAAAGTGGAACACAAAAAATATTAAATTCTTTAAGATTGTTGGTATTACTGTGTTTAAAATCAGAAAATCAGATAAGCAAATAAATATTAGTTCAACAAATAAATAATTTCGAGCCCACTAAATTTATAATGTGTCTTTAAGTAATTTAATCCTCTTACTATTTCCAAGGTATAACGATTAATTCCTCTCAGTATAGAACTGAATAACTATTTTATGATAGCGACACTTCAAATCACACAATTTCAGCAAACTCAACAAACGGAGCAAATCACACTTGACACTTATGTTTATGTAGAGAATAATACAACAATGTAGAAAAGAGAGGATAAGATTTCAGATTTTCTATATATGAAAAATGAGGCCAAATCTCTAAATTTTTAGACAATGAAAAGATAAGATGAATAGATACAATTCAAGGAGTGCCTCTTCCATTTTTCACTCACACACCTTAATAAAAACAAAACAGGTGTTGTTTTGAAGATTGAAATTTATATCGTTAAGTAGCTAACAATATTATTTTTTTTAAGCTTAATAGAAAAAAGATGCATTTGTATAGTCGGTTTGGTTGTTTTTAGGTTATTTCATATTAAAGTCAAAATAAAAACAAAGTTTGTTGATTAGACTTTCGATATGGTTAGATATTCGTGATCACGACGTAAAACATTGTTGAGGAAAAAAGAGAAGAGAAAAAGTGATGTGGATGACGAGCAAATAAAATCCATTTGTCAAGTTTTTGGATGGTAGCTTTCAAAGAGAAGTGGGCTAGAAAGTAAAATAACACAAAAATAGTTATGCGGTAAGCCTAGATCGAACACGCGACCTTCAGCGCTCTCCCAATTGAGCTATCCTCGTAAAGAAATGTTCTGCATCAGTCAGAAATCGAACCATGGTCAATAATGTGGCAGCATACTATTATATCACTATGCTATTATTTTATTTTTGTTAAGAATTGAATTCTATTTAAAGTGAATATCTATATTGTAGAGAGTTTTACTTTGAGGCTAAGTTATTTCTCTTCATATAAATAAAGGGGTCTTACCCCATTGTAAATCACCCCAAAATTCAATAAGAATTTTCTCTTCTCTCTTTCTCTACAATATTGCTCTTGTTCTTTTATTGTTTTATAACACGTTATCAGTACGAGACTCTACCGTCTCAAGAAGCTCTTTGAGAAGATTAAGCAACAGCGGAAAGAGGAACCCATCCCCCATGTATCTATCTTCTTCATGAAGAAGTGAAAACCCTAGAAACTAAATAGAAGAGCAGCCGCTACAGTAGGCCACCTTCTTCATGGAAACAAGTAGAAAACCCTAGGAAACAAATAGCCACAACACTGCTGAAGAAGACACCCACCACCCCCGTGTTGTCTTCTCCAAACGACCCCTCTCTCTCCCGTCATCACATCAGTCCTCGTCGCTGCACCAGTTTTGTTGTCAACGGAACCGGCCCTCCCTCACGTCCGCAAACAACTAGTAGCGAACCAGCTGCCAGAACCACCTGTGTCATCCGCTGCACGTCGTACCAGCAGCTCTTCTCCATCAACCAAACACATCAGTCCTGGTTCTATCCATTTTGGAGTTCGTCACCGATCGAGATTGTTTGATGGCGATTCCGATTCGAAGCTTGCCGCTGCTCGAGGTCAATTGGTTTTCCGGAGAAATTCGCCCACACGAATTTCGCTAATTCAAGGCATTATTCGGGTCACACAGTAGAAGACTGTAGAACTGGAGGATGATCTCGTGGATAGTTTCGTTCTTGCTTGGAGGCTTCTCACGATCGCAGTCACGCTTTAAGAGATAAGTATCGATTTTATGTTTGATTAAAATCTGTGATTGTGCGTTGTCTATATTACATGCAAGTGATCATGGCTATTTGCTTCCGTTGTTCATACCTGTTTTCCATCAATTAGTGTCAGAACTTGCTTGTGTCTAACTAGATAACATGATATATATTTGTATATATGTAGGATTATATACAAGAATATACTTTCGTGATTGGTGCATATTGTAGTCGTGTAATTCTGAGTTATTTGACTATGTCTATGTGTTTGGTTTTGCCGATAACTTTGACGCATAAATCTAGATATTGTTTAGATCTATTTGAAAATGATTGTATGCATCGAATGATCGAATACTGCTGTTTCCTTTTGGTATCTTGTAAACGATAACTAACATGGTATAAAAGCATTCGTTTTCATTGTTTAATTACAAAGTCCTCTTGGTAAGTTGGCCATGTAAAGTAATGAAAAAAGGGGAACCTGGTCGCTGTAATAAGGCAACTTAAGTTGCCGAGTAAGTTTCTAACTTGTGGATTTAAACAATATTGTTTGTTAATTAAAAGGAACACGTAGGGTTGAAGGAAGGTGCTTGGCGGTGCAGTAGCTATGAAAGCATAGTTTTTTCCTTGGTTTAACTCAGAGACGCCTTTCTTCTGGATTTGACGGCTGATATTAGGTTTCTGCCGATGGACCAAGCTTTATTTGGTTATTGTCTAATACTCCTAATAAATTGATTTAGTTTTAAAAGGAAATATAAGTAATTACAAAGTGCTTAATTCACGCGAGGGATGGCAGTTATAATTATATAGAGTATTTCTTTAAATTGGATTACTCTTTACTTATCAAAATAATTCTACTTATAAGAAATCTTATTCTCCCAATTACATTCTGATGCTAGGAATTACGGCTTGGAATGTTAGTTTTAAATTTAGGAGGACGTTCATGAAGAATATTACGCTTATCTCCATAAGAGGGGCTCACGCAAATCTGCAAAACTATGGCTTTGGATACATGCACGATGCTCAATTTTTACATAATATTGAGCATAATGATTGTTAATCGTTCTATGAACTTCCTTCAAGATTAATTCTGGATTTAAGGTAAGTATTTTACTTTTCTCTTTCAAATTCTTGTCATTGTATAATTTAATTTTAAATACAAGCAAAGACGATAAATTTTGATTGCAACTTTAAGGTAGTTTGAAAGAAATTATAACCACCCAAAGTGGTAATTCTATGCCTTGCCATGATCAAAATCACGTATGATTGTAGGCAAAGAATTGAAAATCCGTCTCATTGAATTTGCTCCATTCTCATTCCCTTCAGAGAATGTGATAGCAGTATGTGCTAAGTCTGAAAGAAGACAAAATTATTACCGTAAAGGTATCAATGGATGTGGACATAACAATAGACGAAATTATAATCGTCATCATTGTGATAATGAGAATAATAACGATTCTCAAAATAATCCTTTATTCTGTGAAAGTAATATTTGTCATAAATTTGACAATATGAGATTTTATAAAGCGCATATATATGATTATGGTCCATTCATGATGTGAGTGTGACAACATCTAATTTATGAATACATATTCATTCTTAGAAGAATATGAACGTGCTAGTGGTAGTGAATATACCACACTCACCTCTAGAAGGAGGTTTGAGATGATATAAGAAAATAATATCATTATTATGGCATGAATGGTCATTGATCACGTACCTATTGTACGCCAAAATATTTTGGCAATGTGATTATTAAAGGACAACAATAATGCAAGAAATATATCTTGCATATAATTTTGACCATAACCATAATGGTATAACTTTCTCTTTAAAAGAGATATTCACCATATGGATGTTAATGAATATATGGTAGTACAAAATTAATTGAGAGCTATGCAAGAGCCAATTATACTATTTTGGAGAAATACAATTGATTACCAATAAGGTATTGTGTTGTAGTAAGTATCAAAGGAACTTATTCAGTTTCCAAAGTATACGTGAAAGCGATTGATTATATTGAGACTATAAATAAAGGAAAGATTTGATATCTTCTATTACAACAACTTGTAGCGGAATAATATGTATGTGAAAAGTTACCCGTTTTATTATCCAGTTTGTACTACACAAATAAAAGAATGTCACAATAAAGTAGAACTTTATTGATATAACACCCATATCATGATAAACTTGGAGTTTATGATATCCAGTTGGCATAGCTGGTTTAGTCATATCAATTTAAGTATGATTTGCAAAAATATTAGAGAATTCACATGGGTAAATATTAAAGAACTAGAAAGTTCTTTACGAATTCTCTTATATTGCTTGTCCTCATTAATTAATTGACCAACTAAAGTTGGGATTGAATCCCATGAATTTTGGAAATATCAAAGGTGAATATGGGCTCATTCATCTGCCATGTATACCACATAAGATGCATCTATGAGATGGTTACATGTGCGATTATTATTAACCCACAACATGGTGTTTTGCGAGGTAACTTGCTCAATAATTCAATTTAGAGCATAATTTCCAGATTTTATATTTAAGATAGTTTATCCTAATAAGTTAGTTAACATCACAGCGGGTTTAGCAAGATAATTTACTGAGTGCCTCCACTTAATAGATAAACTATTGCTTATGAGAACAAAGTTATCTATATCCGTTTGATATATATTATATACGAAGGTATATTATATTCTCCCCTCACAAGTGGTTCAGGGTCAGGAACCAAATAACTCCATCTTATTATTATTGATGTGCGGTGTATATTTTTTATTAACACCATAATGCACAAAGATGGATCCTCAAAGTTGAGGAAATAAGTTAGTTTTTCTAACATGAGAGGGAGACATGATAAAAAATTGAGAAAAAGTTTATGTGGAATGAATTATAATTTGTATATCTGGATCCTGGAATAAGATACTATGAACTTGAAGTTCATAAAAAGATATTTCATCTGCAATATATTGCAAAGTATGTTATACGCATTTTGCTGACTCAAATAACGTAACTATATTCTCATTGCAAATGCTCATATTAAGTCCTAGAAGGACAAAGTCTATGGTACGCTTAAAGCATATAGACAAATCGGTTTCAGATAAAAAGGATGAGAAAATGATCAAACTGATCATAATAAGGAGGCAAGTGATCTAGAAGATCACATGACATAGCACTTCATAAAATCTTATGAGAGATTTAGGTACCTGGATATATGAATAAAGAGATCTCTATGTTATGTGTTTATGAAAATTTATTGGAACGGATATAACATGTTCGTCGACGACCTCTATCATAGCGCTAAGTATAGATGGGGACTTTAAGTCTATCGAATATAGACATAAAAGTATTGACCAAATGGAAGAGATACAATTCAAGTAGAATTGATTCCATATGAAAGACATATAGTTTTGGACATGTAGTTCAAACACTTGGAAGTATAAAGTTAATGATATGTGCAATTGGTTTTCGATATCTTATTTGTCTAGCATGACATGAAAACTTTATATGCATCTAAAGTCTATTATATGGCTTATATGACTTAACTTATATGTCAATCCATGAAGGATTTAAGTTGCTTGAAACATATACAATTATTGATCTTGAAGTACCGCTTCCTTAGTGCAATTTGTGCACAAATGTATCTTGCTATAACTATAAGTATGATAATATGATAGCAAGAGTTTTCACCTCTATGAGAAGATATTGAACTGATGGTTCCAATAAGATCATATGAAGACAATATATCTATTAGGAATGATGATTTCAAAGTGAAACAAATTAATTCAAGTTAATATGGCCGCTTTGCTTATCAAATCTCTACCAAAGATTGTTTTGAAGATGGTGCACAAGATTGAAATGCAAATGCTCAAGGATGTGAATTGATGCTCTCTTCAGGGGGAGTTAATGCGCGTTTCACTCTTTTTTCCTTACAAGGTTTTGTCCCACTGGGTTTTCCTTGCAAGGTTTTTAACGAGGCAACCAATAGGCGCATTTTTAAATATGTGTACTCTTTTTCTTTTCTAGAATTTTTTTCCCATTGGGTTTTATTTTAGTTAAGGTTTTTAATGAGGCACATTACTCATTGAGTAGACATTCACGGGGTAGTATTAAGAATAGAATTCTATATAGAGTGAATGTCTATCTTGTAGAGAGTTTTACTTTGAGGCTAACTCATTTTCCTCCTATAAATAGAGGGGTCTTACCCCCATTGTAAATCACCCCAAAATTCAATAAAAATTTTCTCTCTCTCTTTCTCTGCAGTATTGCTCTTGTTCTTTTATTGTTTTATATAATTTTTAATATTTCTTAAATATTTAGGACCAAATTATGCTAGATCTGGTTGCACAAAGTCTTTTAAAAGGCGGGAACGTGATGCAGCGCATTTTAACTACTATGAGGTGACTCGTAAACCCAGAGACATAGTATGTAAGCCGCATGAATCTTTAGTTTTTTAATTCACAAATTAACAAAATAACATAAAAAATATAAAAAGTACACTAAAAGTTTAAGAACAATATAACTGTCAAAAAAGACCAATAGAAAATAATCTAGCATATTTTATCAGGATAAACAATCAATAGTATTAATGATACTGGAAAACATAAATCAATTATAATGTCATAACTTTCAAATAATAAGAAAATTATTATTTTTTAAATAATATTATTAAGACAAAATATATAGTTTATCCACCCACCTTGCACCCAAATCTCTGTTACACACCTATTAACTTAAGGTATAACTTTACACACCAAATCTTTTAAATGTGTGTCAGTTACACATTACTTTTGACTAGTGTTACGATCCAAAATCCACTAAGGATCATGGTGGCGCCAGACACTACTGCCAGACAAGCCAACCAAATTACTTATTGAAGTTTTCCTTTTAACAATCTTGAAAACTTAGCTTCTCCTTCAATTTTTATAAATAAAACCGCTTCAATTCGAACTAAATAATAGGCAATTAATACAAAATATTTTAAAATTATCACAAAATCCGGTGTCACAACTGCATGAGCATTTACTAATACAGAAATAAAATACAATATCCGTCTGAATGCAGTGGACAGAAAGTAAATATTTTATGCTGGAAAGGGACTATACTAGCTGCGGGCGGCCTCGAATAATGCAACTCATCTAGTCCCAGAATCATCCGTGCTGCTACGCTCAATAGGTTACTAATAACACATGGACCTGTGCAAGAAAGATGCACAGAAGTGTAGTATGAGTACGAAAACAACGTGTACCCAATGAGTATCCCGTCTAATCTCGAAGAAGTAGAGACGAGAGGTTGACTTCGACATTTACTAAGGGTCCAATAATATGATGTCAAAATACATTTAATCGTGGATTTTTATAAATATGATTTTAATCCAATGGAAGGAAACGGGTAAATAGTTACTTTGTTTATAGGAAATTTCCAAATTTTTTTTCATTATTATCTAAATTTTCTCAAGCCATGAAGAGGCAATAACAACTTTAATAAGTTCAAGGCAGCAATACAAGTATGTGCAAATCATGCCGAGGTCGACGACCCGCTCCAACAGAAAATAAATTGTGCACTGCAGAGGATCGAACGACATGAACCATAGATGCATTTATTTAATCTGTCGAGGCGTTCGGCCCGCTCAAAAATAAGCACACACAACCGGTCAATCAAGAAGTCAGCATATAAAACAATTTCGAAGAAAAGTCAATTCTCATTTAATAAATTAAGAAAATGAAGTTTATATCCTTTTATAAATTCATTTATAATTTGATGTGATTTACACAACTCAAGTTGTCAATAAGTTTGTAATTAATCCAAGTATAGCATATTTTTGGGTCCTGACTACCCGAACAATAGCAAAATAGTAGCTACGCACGGACTCTCGTCACCTCGTGCGTACATAGCCCCCACAATTAGGAGCACATAATCAATTATTTCACCAATGGGGACAATTCCCTTTCACAAGGTTAGAAAGGAGACTCATCTTGCTTCGAAGATCCATAACCGACATTCTGCACCCTTCCGAAGACTCTAATTGATGCACAACGCTCCAAAACTAGCCAATAATTATGGAAATCCATTAATATATTCTCAATTATTCATTACAAATTATAGCAATTCTTAACCTCGATCGAAAAGTTGATGAAATGCCCTCGGGCCCACAGAACGGACTTCCACAATTTTCAAAAAATAAGTTTACCTATAGCCTAAGAACTCAAATATATAACTTTTTCTAAACTCCATACCTAAAATCATGGTCAAAATCCAAGAATACTATTTTTTTAGATTTTTCTCAAACCCCAAGTTTTCTACCAATTTTCATGTCTAAATCCATGTATAAACCTTGTATTTAACTCAAAACTAGCATAAATTTCTTATCTCATGATAAATGACGGAACTCTCTCTTCACAAGCTCCAACAATTGCCCAAGTCAAGAGAAAAATGGGTGAAATAAACTCAAACCCCGATTTTAAACATTCTACCCAGCCCAGGTCTGCCCTTCTTCGTGGTCGCGAAGGCCAGCTACCCAGCCCCTATGCATTCGCGTACTAAGCCTCACGTTCGCGTAGGCCAAAGACCCAAGCTCAGCTTTTCCTTCTATGCGTTCGCGATCTCTCCCCCGCTTTTGCATAGCAGCTCAATCCATCCCTCCGCATTCGTGACTTCAACCTCGCGTTTGCGAAGGCCAAATCCAGAAGCCTCCCATTTTTCTCTTTGCGTTCGCGAGACTTGCTTCGCGTTCGCAAAGAAGGAGACCAGATACCAGCAACCAACAACATCTTTTTATACAAATTCGATTCGAATCCACCCCAAAATACACCCGAGGACCCCGGGACCTCAACCAAACCTACCAACCAATATCAAATCATATTATGGACTTGCCCGAGGCCTCAGATCACATCAAATAACACAAAAAGTCACAAATCGTCCTCCAATCCAAGCTTAATGAACTTTAAAATTTCAAACTTATTTTTTCGATGCTAAAACCTATCAAATCACGTCCGATTGACTTCAAAGCTTTTACAAAAGTCATATTCGATAATATGGACCCATTCCAACTTCCGGAATCAGATTCTGACCCCGATATCAAAAAATCCACTTCCAGTCAAACTTCTCAAAAACCTTCAAATTTCTATCTTTAGCCAAATGACTCCAAAATGACCTATGGACCTCTGAATTCACTTTCGATCTCGCTCCCAACTCCAAAATCGCCATACGGAGCTATTCACAGACTCGGAATCTCAAACGGGCATCGATAACACTGAAATGCAATTCAAGTCAAACTTATGAAAATCCTTCCAAAATGCTAACTTCCACAATAGGCGCCAAAATGCTCCCGGATTATCCAAAACCCGATCCGGGCATACGCCCAAGTCCGAAATCATCATACAAACCTGCTGGAACCTTCAAATCCTGATTTCAAGGTTGTTTACTCAAAAATACAATCTTAGTTAATTCTTCCAACTTAAAGCTTCTAAAATAAAAATTCTCTTTCCAAATCAACCCTGAACTTCCCGAAATTCAATTCGAACCACGCGTACAAGTCATAATACCTGAATTGAAGATACTCATGGCCTTAGACCGCTGAACGACAGGCTAGAGCTCACAACGACCGGTCGAGTCGTTACATTCTCTCCCACTTAAACATACGTTCGCCCTCGAACGTGCTGAGAACTACACTGAAATAGTCTGAAATCACTATTTAACACCTCATGCACCTTCCCGTGCCACACCAACTCAGTTGAGCACATTAGCTTGATCAATATAAAGATATCCTTTTTCACTTAAGCAAATAAGCCTTAGGGCCTAATTCTAACTTTTGGAATTCTATGCCAGAACTATTTCCAACATACGAACACCATATCAATCACTATATACTAAACCCCAAACATGACTGCATACCTTTGCTAAATTCAAACCTTGCACCACTTTAATCAAGCACAATAACATTCCCTGATCAAATTAGTCAAAATTCCACGAATCTGATGCTCTCATTGTACCTCATGACATATACAAGTCTTGCTCTAACCCTTACAACACCTCCACGAAAGACGAGATATGTAAAAATTCATAACCAACTACCGAGTCAACCAATCATTGAGTCTATACTTCTGACAAAAACCATTACCCAATTCAAAACCAAATAATGGTCTTTGATCCTGAATATACTTCATGTAATCAGATTGCTGATCCTAACTCCAAATTATCTCATCACAGCCAGTACGAACTGCTCCGGCAATAAGCCACGCGGGACATAATCAAAAGTCTCATATGATGCCACAATGTACCAATACGTTACCAATTCGAACGTGTTACAAAAGGAAAACAAACTCTGGAAAGGAGCTTTATTTACCTCGCTCGCAAATCATACATGCGACGCGGTCAATATACTAATATACACTTCTTCAGAAAATAAGGAACAAAATACATAAAAATAGACATGGGGAACTATACTGAACATCTCACTGTTACGGATGCAACCCGATCCAACTAACATGCCCATGGCGACGTGCCACCCGATCCAAACAACATACCCATGGCGGCGGACCACCCGATCCCAATGACATACCCATGGAGGCGTGCCACCCGATCCACACCTAGAACTCACATAAGGAGATGCATATCGAGCTAGATTACTTATTACAACAAAATAGCGAATATCGGTCACAAGCACTCTAAGTGAATAATATCGTCCCTAGGGGAACGTATAGTGCCATAAGCTACAAAACTGAAGCACAACTGAGGTGCGATAATGATCTGAATCTCAAGGTCCATTAGCTCAGGTAATATCATTTCCACGCAAACTCTCGACACATAAGAAATTTCTCAAACTGTCTCACAACTCATACGGCGCAATGTATCACTACGTGAAATATTTGACAATGAAATAACACCCTGAATACTCCTTTATAAGGTGCGCATTACTAAAGTGAACACGGTCGGCCTGATATATAGCCCATATTCACATTTGAATCCATCCACCGACCTCAAGTTGATTCTGATCGCCCTGAACTAGGCTAATTACCTTTCGAAGTCCATAATAACTCCTTTTCTGCTCATAACACATAAGAACATCTATCATAGTCAGAGAAATCATTCGCAGTCCACAACTCAATAGACTGAGTACCCTCTAGGCATATATTATCAAATCAACGATATTATCACAACCTTCATACTTGGTTTAAGTCTTTAATCAATCACGTGACTACCGACCACACTCATACGATATTCCTGTGGGACACACTCCCGCAACCTACCATAACAAATAACTGGGTCGTACCTCCAAACCACCGGCCGTACTAATGCCAAAAAGCGATCAAGAATCATTCACCAGGATGCAAAGTCTTCCTTACAAAACATCGATCTCAGGTGACGCTGAAGACAATACCAACTTACCTTAAATATCAAAACACCTTTCCCGCTCATCCGAGCTCGTGAAATCCTTGTCCACACCGAGCTATTACCTTGATCTTTACTTCAAATGCTTTACCTCTCACTGTGCCGAACATGCCAACATATGATGGAGCACGTTTTTCATCATAGCTTCAGAACCACAATTAGGCTAACACTTCATCATATAAAACTTTCCACTTAACTCACTTCAGGATAACCATAGTAACACGCAGTTGAATTCTCATAACCATAGAACATGCAAACCTCTAAGTAGTGGTCTAATCCACCATATCCCTTCTGGGACCGTATTCACAAAACATACCACAACAGTAGAATACTTTCTAATTAACACGAATTGCGATGGCTGACAAGCCTCACACGCACTGTCACAAATCGCTTGCATAACTTGATCACACTGAAGGAACTGATCACTACCACCAATATGCCAATTCAACTATGGCTACACAATCTAGCTCCTTCCAATTTATCCTTGATTACCTTAAAAATACTAATAACTCCATTCAACACATAACACCCTTCATCCGTACTCATCCCGAGTGATTTTGAATCACGAGACCATCATGTCTCAAGTCCCAGGAACCATTTCGTACCTCCCAGTTACTACACTGCGGTCAAAACATCATAGTACATTCTGGGCCTCTTCTTATAAGCTGCTACAGGAGCTTGATTTTTCATCCGTACCTATAGGCTCAAAATTATTAGGCATCACACCTTATCTTTGAATTCTCTAGGACCGTTGTTGAGAGCCACCCGCCCTAACTTGGCCTGCTATAATCAACTCCATGATTCTTCTAGCATAAGCATACCCTCTCGACGGAACACCCGATAGAATTACTCCCCAAGTCTGAACATGAGCCAAGAAGGCCAACCATAACACACCTTTAACAATCCTTTTGCTCAAATTACCACTTATGCTCCTTTCCCATTGCTAAAACAACTACTAATACGTCGATAACCTGAAACCTCACAAGAAGATAACCATACAACCCAATCGTAGGTGGTGGGACTCTCCCACTTGGATTGAAGCCATTTATCACATAACTCGGGTATTCGCCAGGATTCTTAATCTCTTATAGACATCACCATGCACAATCAACTGCCAAAATTCTCAAAATCTTTCTGTAAAACCCCATTTTATATTCTGAATCATCTAACATATTTGCACAACCAATCTCCTTGCTGAATAACCAATAGAATTCTTCGCGGAAGCTTCACCAGCCATGCGACCGCTAACCTACTCACTGCGAATATCCCATTTATGGAAATAACTTTCTGACATCTTCTAACGCTGCTGCACAGAGTATAATCACTATGACATCAATAATCCATCCTGAGTCCGAGCTAACCCTCTAGCTGCATAAGTCCTTTCACCAATCATAGATATCAATTAAATGTGCGGAAACATCCTTCCCATTCAAGTTATGTTGTATCCTTCTTCATTTCAAGCAGCTCATTTCCGTTATACCAAGTCTCCTGCCGCATAATTGCCCATGCTATAGATTAAATCCGTAGACCCCAATCAACAATTACTAATATTCTCAAATCCCTCTGAATCTCTTTAAGGTACGTGGTCATCCCACTAAACAGCCCATATGCAACTCTGCCATTCTCCCACTTTGGGAAAACCCGCTTCCTTAATCAACTACTGGACCTTCGCTTTATATACCTGGCCTTTTAGAATTTTTTTTACCTAGACTGACGTTTTCCATATGGACTTCCTCATCCCTTTTTGTTTAGTTGTTGCCTTAAATAAAATCTATCTTTGTGGCGCTTGAACCCACGATTGCTGCTAACTTTTCACCTTTCAGAAGATCATCTTTCTCATACCATCGACATTAGAAACACTTATTTATCTCTAAACTACCACACCATGCGATCTCTGACAATTTATTCTTCAATACTATCTCATCATCACATCAACGCTGCGGAAAAATCGTTCATAAGCATCATGGCATCTTGTGCCTAGCCTCAGAGCTCTCAGAGGTACTGCTACTGAGCTGAAATGATAGAATATCCTTCCACAAAGCAATGATAATAGTCTGATCAACTATACCTGGAGAAACATCACGTACCACATCTGTAGTACCATTTATAATTATTTAATTCTCAATTTATAACAAGCGGTTTGCGTCGCATAAGATTGAGTAGGAAGAAACAAAGGCATAAGCCTCAAGGAATCAAATCGCATGATAAGGAATCAAAAAGGGAAGTACTTCTAACAATCCTACAGCTTCTCGAAGATAAGTACAGACGTCTCTGTACCGATCTACGAGACTCTGCTAGAATTGCTCATGACTCGTGAGACCCTAGGAACCTAGTGTTTTGATACGATATTGTCACGGCCCAAAATTCACTAAGGGTCGTGGTGGCGCCGGACACCGCTGTCAGGCAAACCAATCAAATTATTTATTGAAGTTCTCCTTTTAACAATCTTGAAAACTAAGCTTCTCCTTCAATTTTTATAAATAAAAACAAAGATAACCACTTCAATTCGAATTAAATAATAGGCAATTAATACAAAATATTTCAAAATCATCCCAGAACACGGTGTCACAAGTGCATGAGCATTAACTAAGACAGAAATAAAACACAACATCCCGAAATCAATGGACAGAAAGTAAATATATTATGCTGGAAAGGGACTATACTAGCTGTGGGCCGCCTTGAAAAGTGCAACTAACCTAGTCCTAGAATCATCCGTGCTACTAATCCCAATAGGCCACTAATAACACATGGACCTGTGCAACAAAGATGCACAAAAGTATAGTATGAGCACGAAAATAACGTGTACCCAATGAGTATTCCATCTAATCTCGAAGAAGTATAGACGAGAGGTCGACTTCGACACTTACTAAGGGTCCAATAATGTAATGTCAATAATACATTAAATCATGAATTTCTATATAGATGATTTTAACCCATAGAAGGAAATGAGTAAACAATTAATTCGTTTATAGGAAATTTCTAAAAAATAATTCATTAATATCCAAATATTCTCAAGCCCTGAAGATGCAATAACAACTTAAATAAGTTCAAGGCAGAAATAGAAGCATGCGCAAATCATGCTGAGGTCGACGGCCCGCTCCAATAGAAAATAAAATGTGCACTGACAAGGGTCGAACAACGTGAACCATAGATGCATCTATTTAATCTGCTGAGGAGTTCGGCCCGCTCCAAAAATAAACATACACAACAGTCAATCAAGAAGTTAACATGGAAAAATTTTCCGAAGAAAAGCCAATTCTCATGTAATAAATTAAGAGAATGAAGTTTAAATCCTTTTATAAATTCATTTACTAATTTGATGTGATTTACGCAATTCAAGTTGTCAATAAGTTTACAATTAATCCAAGTATAGCATGCTTTTGGGTCTTGACTACCCGGACAATAGCATAATAGTAGCTACACACGGACTCTCGTCACCTCGTCCTTACATAGCCCCTACAGTTAGGAGCACATAACCAATTATTTCACCTATGGGGACAATTCCCTCTTACAAGGTTAGAAAGGAGACTCACCTCGCTTCAAATATCCATAACTGGCATTCCATGCCCTTCTGAAGACTCTAATTGATGCACAACGCTCCAAAACTAGCCAATGATTACGCAAATCCATTAGTATATGCTCAATTATTCAGTAGCAATTCTTAACCCTGATCAAAAAGTTGATGAAAATGCCCTCGGTCGCACGTGACAGACTTCCAAAATTTTTGAAGAATAAGTTTACCCATAGCCTCAGGAACGCAAATATATAACTTTCTCTAAACTCCATACCCAAAATCGTGGTCAAAATCCAAGAATACTATTTTTTTTAGGTTTTCCTCAAATCCGAAGTTTTTTTACCAATTTTCATGTCGAAATAAATATATAAACCTTGCATTTAACTAAAAACTAGCATAGATTACTTACCTCATGATAAATGATGGAACCCCTTCTTCACAAGCTCCAACAATCGCCCAAGCCAAGAGAAAAATGGGAATGAACTCAAACCCCGATTTTAAACATTCTGCCCATCCCAGGTCTGCCCTTCTTAATGTTCATGACCCGTCTCTCACATTCGCGAAGGCCAGCTACCCAGCCCCTACGCGTTCGTGTACCAAGCCTCGCTTTCGCGTAGGCCAAATACCTAAGCCCAACTTTTCCTTCTACACATTCACGATCTATCCCTCACGTTCGTATGGTAGATCAATCTACCCCTTCGCGTTCGCGACTTCAGCCTCACGTTCGTGAATGCCAAAAGAAGCAGCCGCCCATTTTCCTATTTGCGTTTGCGATACTTGTTTCGCATTCGCGAAGAAGGAAACCATACCAATAACCAACAACAACATTTTATCCAAATTCTATCTGAAACAATCCCGAAACACACCCGAGGCCCCCAGGACCTTAATCAAACCTACCAAGCAATCTCAAAACACATTATGGACTTTCTCGAGGCCTCAAATCACATCAAACAACACAAAAATCATGAACCGACCTCCAATCCAAGCTTAATGGACTTTAAATTTTCAAACTTCTATTTTCGATGCTAAAACCCAGCAAATCACGTCTGACTGAATTTAAATTTTGCAAGCAATTCATATTCAACATTATGAACCTACTCCAACTTCCGGAATCGAATTCTGACCCCGATATCAAAAGTCCACTTCCGATCAAACTTCTCAAAAACCTTCAAATATCTATCTTTAGCTAAATGACACCAAAATGACCTACGGATCTCTGAATTCACTTCCGATCGTGCTCTCAACTCCAAAATTACCATATGAAGCTATTTACAGACTCGAAATCCCAAACGAGCATCAATAACACTGAAATGCACTTCAAGCCAAACTAATGAAAATCCTTCTAAAATACTAATTCCACAATATGCGCCAAAACACTCATGGGTTATCCAAAACCCAATCTGGGCATATGCCCAAGTCCAAAATCATCATACGAACTTGCTGGAACCTTCAGATCGTGATTCTGAGGTCGTTTATTCAAAAATCCAATCTTAGTTAATTCTTCCAGCTTAAAGCTTCTGAAATAAGAATCTTCTTTCCAAATGAACTCTAAACTTCCCAAAATTCAATTCCGCTCATGCATATAAGTCATAATACCTGAAATGAAGCTGCTCATAGCCTCAGACCGCTAAAAGACGTGCTAGAGCTCAAAACGATCGGTTAGGTCGTTACAACCAGCCTAGTTAATATTCAACGTGGTGTATACACACGCTTTTAAATTAAAAACAATCAATTCTTTAATTAAAATGGACAACTTGACCCTTTTTTTAAATCCCGATCCAATAAAATCCGACCCAATCGATTGAAATCAACTTTGTGACCAGATTAACAAACATAATTCCATTTTCACCAAACTGTTCTTCAATCCTAACCATTGAAGGTGACTCCGACGAGAAGACATATGGTGTTTGTTGCTATTACTTTCGTCATTTTCAGGTTAGTATTTTCATTTTAGGTTGTTCAGTCATTTTAATTTAGATGGGTGGGTAGAAATAATTAGGATTTATTTGGGCCTGAATTCTCCATTCAATATGAACCCTATTACGAGAATTGACAGAAGAATAATTATGTATTGCACTTTAATTGAATGAATATAACCAACTTGAAAATATTATATGTGAAAAGTGAAAATGGAGGTTGGGTTTTTCTGAAATTAGTTCCTTTTAATATGAAGAATATGAAAATGGTTGTTTTTAATAATAATAATAATAATAATAATAATAATAATAATAATAATAATAATAAGAAGAAGAAGAAGAAGAAGAAGAAGAAGAAGAAGAAGAAGAAGAAGAAGAAGAAGAAGAAGAAGTGGGCGTTAGGGTTAGAAAATGTTCTCAATTTCAGTAATTAGCCGTTGTAATTTGTTAGGTAAGGCGGAAAATAACTTTTCACGTGCCGCATTTGTTGTGTTTCACACGTCCCATAGGCTTGTCAAAAGTAGTTTGTAATTGACACACATTTGAAATATTTGTTGTGTAAAGTTATACCCGTGGTCAACATCTGTGTGACGGAGATTTGAGTGCAAGGTGAATGGTAGACTATGTATTTCTCCTATTATTAAACTTAATATTTTACTTTCCTATAAGTAAATAATTAGTTAACTTCACCAGTGCTGTGACAAAATATTACTCGTTCATGAATAAGTAAAATATTACTTTCAAATGGTAAATAATAAAATTTTGATATTTTTTAGAGTCATAAAACTAAGATATGAAGGCTAATAGCAAGTGAAAATATAAATTTTGGTTATCCATTTTAGAAGAATGTTCAAATTATATTCACCTTTCACGTAATTCTCAATTTGTATATATGCAATATTATGACTCGTTATTTGAGTTACTCTCAATCTCAATCTTCATATTCATATAGATAATAAAACTTTAATCGTTTAGTTGTTAAAGAATTTTAAGAGTTAGTAGTGCCAGTTAGGAAATTTGGTACATGATTTGAGTAATAACTTTTAGACGAGGCTCCAGCGTTGGATGTTAGAGTATTTAGGGCGCACAATTCTAAAAATTGCACATGGTATCCTATTTGATCGCCCCCATTTAACATATATTTACTTTTAAAAAAGTTTTATTTTGTACCCACGTTTAAACAGCTTCTGACCTCTTTCTCTTCCTCGTTATCCTCCTTTCGTTTTCTGAATACTAAAGCTTGGGATATTGTTATGCGTTGCCTGATGATTCATATATATTTTCTTGTACCATTATGTTCTATTTGGTCTTATTCACAATAATTAAACTCTGAGATATTTTAACTTTACAAGCATCAATCGCTTCTAATCATGATTTATTAAATTCATTGTTGTTTAAAACTTCAGCTCTAAGAATGCTAAAGTTTAAAAAATATAAATAAAAACTTAAGCTCCTATAATGCTGAAGTTCAAAAAATACAAAACAAACATCAGCCCTAGAATGCTGAAGTTCAGCAATTATTAAATAAATTTCAGCTCCTAGAATGCTGAATTTCAACAATTACAAAACAAACTTCAACTCCTGAAATATTGAAGTTTAGCAATTACAAAACAAAAACTTCAGCCAAAACATGATGTAGGTTTATTGAACTGAAATTTGTAATTACACTATGAACTGAAGTTTGAGTGATAGCGTTTGCAATTCATGCTAAATTTCTGGTAAGGATTATCTGAAGTTTTGCTATACTTTAGGCAAAACATTTTGAAGTTCAAACTTTAGACATAAGTTTTTGCTACTTCAGGACCATACGTATGAAATTACACAAAAAGTAAGTACGCTTATAAATTGTTTTATAAAGCGGATATAGGTTAAAAAGTGACCCAAAAAATAAGTATAGATGCAAATGAACCTAATTACACACTTAGGCGTAAGCCTCACATGACTAAGTCTCACGTGTTAATTCGGGGTGTTCTGATAGTGCCCGGACGGGGCACGTACGTGGTGCATTCAATAAAGTATTCACTATGTATTTTGTGGAGAAAATGTGTAATTAATCAGTTGTTATTAATTTGACCCTATTTTGTGTCCAATGTGTTATTAATTTATTTCTATACACAAAACTCGTGTCCTAAACTGAAACAATGTTATTTTGGACAAAAAAATACGTTTCTACTACTGTAAAGAAAGTTACATAAATAACTGAAACTCTGTATAATACTGCGCATCATGAAAAATAAATTAAGGGAAACGTAGTACTATACTACTTTTTCCTTAAATACAGTATAGTACTGCATTTCTCTTATTAATTTGGACCCACTCCTGCAGGTCTGCAGAGATTATTTTGTTTTAAGTGTAAAATATAGTAAATACTACGTTTTACACTGAAACGTATTCTTATACTGCGGTTTACTATGATATTTGGCCCCACCAATAATTAACTGGCATAACAATAATTCAAATACATAAATATGGTATTGTACTGCGTTTTACATGAAAAATATTCTGCACCCCAAGCTCAGAATTGCCTTATTTAAAGGCGTTTCAATTTTATGAAAATCTATTCAATACTTTACTTCAAACTTTCGTTCATACTTCTCTCTTCTTCTTATCAATCATTTTTTTACAATGTCTGAAGAGCCAAAAATAAGGGTTTTATTATATTGGGGGGGGGGGGGGGGAGGGGGGAAGGGGTTGAGGTTGTGTTGGAGAATAACTCTGTAAGGTATAGCTCACCTCCACAGTGTCATGTTAAATTGCCGTTTATTATGGGGTACGATAAATCGAAATCATTGTTACACAAAAAATGAGTGTGAGGAAGCATTCGGTTAACCTTAAAGTAATCGGTAGATTTTGCATATTCAGTGACTCCACAGGGATTTGCTTATTATTCTAAGTTTAACATCGAGGATGATGAAATCTTAGATATTTTTTGCGGATTCTGGATGAATATAGGGAATTTATTGTAATAAAATTATTGAAAATGTATGTCAAGGTGGAAGACGTTCCCAATAATGAAGGCGTGCATAGTAGGGATAACCACAGTCATCAAGTGGTTATTCTAGAGCAGTTTTTGCCGGACACATTGCTAATAAAAGAGGCCTTGATTTAAACTTGTCACCACCGGCGAATGAGCAGCCACAAAATAAGTTTTCAAATTTATATAATCCACAAGACGACTTGTAAACTTCTATTTTACTACTCTTTTGCGATGTTTATTTTATGTTTTAATTGGATTTGTCTTAACACTTATACTTTTCATATGGGATAACGTCCGGATATGAATTTTACAAGTTTTGACCCTACCCCTAGTTGGAATAAGCGTAGCTTTGGAGTATTGTAGCATGGTGGTCCATCCGAGAGTCATCATCAATTAGAAAATATCCATCATGAAATGCCAAGACAGTATGACTTGTAAATAAAGTGATATCGCTATATCTAAAGTATTTATCTAGTTGGGTAACTTATCATTTTGTTCTTTTTGTGCAGTGAAAACGAGCTTCTTGATGTTCCTAATCTCACACAGTTGCCCATAGATGACATATTGACTCGTAATTTGGCAGATGCACAGTGTCAGGAAGATGATAGTGATTATGACAATAATGCGGATGACTCTGGGGATGACTCACCCTTCCATGATGAGGGTGATGATGAGGAGGAAGTGAATGATGAACCTGAGATGACGAGGGAACATGTTCCTCCACCTCCCACTAGACCAAGAGTGTACGAGTCCCACGTGCCATTTAATGAGCGAAATATTTCCTATCTTGATAATTTTCCAAGTATGCCGAACGTGGATGCCCTTACAAGGGATGTTGACGAAATTCGGTCAACGATGTGGGATCAGTCTAGACCACATGTTCAAACAAAGGGCATGTATTTCCCCGATAAAGCTAACCTAATTAGGGCTGTAAAAATCTACAATATAAAAGAGTGCCGGGAGATGATGGTAAGTGAGTCAACTACGGAGGTATACAAGGCTATATGCCGTAGAGACTTTATGGGTTGTCACTGGATGTTGCATGCCAGCAAGAAGAAATCGGGTTTGTGGAAAGTGGGTAAATTATTAGCACCCACAGACGTGAAAGGACATATTCAATGAGAATCACTTTTACTTGGATGTGGACTTTATTTCTCTTGTCTTGATTCCATATTTGAAAGTGTCCATTAGGTTCAAGATTAAAGAGTATATTACAGCCGTCCACCAAGAGTATGGCTGTACAATAACCAAAAAAGGCATATCTCAGTCGCAAACGTGCCTTTGAACTTATTTACGGCGGCTGGGATAAGTCTTTTTCAAATCTGCCCAGCACTGCAACACTTTAACCTTGGGACTATTGTTAAATAGAGGCGTGAGCGGAGTCTGAACAGACCCAAATATATTTTCAACTATGTGTCTGGTCATTTGAAGCATCAATTGATAGTTTTGTGAATTGTTGTCCCATAATTTCCATAGACGGTACTCGTGTCTATGGAAAGTATGATATTAAGCTTTTGATTGTAATTTGCAGTAGATGCCAACGGACAAATATTCCTACTAGATTTTTCCATTTGTACCAACGAAAGCGAAGAGACGTGGATGCTTTTTTAGAACCACTTGAAGCAGCACGTTGTCAAACAGCGTTCATGTATTTGTCTAATATCTGATAGGCATGGTGGTATTTTAATTTCTGTATGGCACTTGCCTGAATGGCATGAACCATATGCATACCACAGTTACTGTGTGAGGCACCTGAAGGACAATTTCCGGAAGAAATATGCTGACAAGGCCTCGCATGACTTAATGTGGATTGTTGCAACTGAGCACCATTCACGAGCCACATAGAAGCGATCCGGAAGATAGATCCATGAGCCTATACTTGGTTGATGAGACATGAGCTTCACATGGGGACATTGCATGTTGATGGCGGTAGACGATGGGGAGCCTTCACTACAAACGTGTCGAAGTCATTCACGGCTTGTTGAAGTCTGTGCGTGGACTGCCTGTCACTGCCATAGTCCGCATAATATTCAAACAGAGTGCGGAGAGGTTTGTTGAAAGGCACGCAGCTGCATCGGCATTGATGGACATGGGTATTCAATTTATGCCAATACCCATGAGAAGATTTGAAAGGTCCAGGAGGTGAGCACAGTAGCATTCATTTCTTCAGTACGATTATGACTGTGGTATTTTTGAAGTTAAGACCGCTGTTCGCGGACACCGTGGGAATAATCTACAGATGGTGAATGAAAGTAGAAGGTTTTGTTCATGTTTAAAATGGACCATCTACCACATGCCATGCGCACATGCGTTGAAGCACTTTTAACAAGTTGGATATGGGGCAACCAACTATATTGATAGGTAATAAAATGTTGCTGCATACGTAGACACATATAGTGGGCGGTTGTAGCCATTAGGTGCTGAGCATTATTGGCCACCAGAACCTTTTTAAGATAGTATGTAACAAGGACTATTCGCGCAAGCTTCAAGCGCAAAAGAAAACGAGTATACGGAACCAAATGGATGCTGGTGACACTGTTTATGTGCGTAAATGTGGCATATGCTCGCAAATAGGACACGACAGTCATAAATGTCCTTCGAGTGGTGTGCGTGGCGGTGGTAATCCTACTCCTGGTGCAAGTTCATCCAATGTACCCAACTATCAAGGATACCCCTAGTCTTTTGTTTTGGTATTGTTTTTTTGTAATACGTGTCCGTACTTGTGTATATTGCAATATATATCAAATAAAATTAAATTCCAAAATCCTGTTACATCTTATTTTTTAACATGACATTTTGATATAGTTTTTCAAATATTGAACTTATTTGTGTTAGGAAAGAAGACCGAGAATGTGGAATAAAAAAATTATGTATTAAAAATAAATTAAATATGTAAAGTGTGGTATAATATTTCATTTTGTGTGAAATCTTGACTATAAATAACTGTCACATGCTACTTATTTTCTTCGCTTAACAATAACCAAAGTTTCTCTTTAAGAAAATGTCTGAACAACCCATTTATGTCCCAAGGTGCTACTGCGAAGAAAAATGCAGTTTGTACAAAATGGTGGCCAGATGGTGGACGCCGCTACTGGGCAAGTACAAACATGCTTGACGAGCAACCGGACAAGCCTACATGTGAATTTGAGGCATAGATGGATGAACCATGTAACCAGGAGTACTACAAAGAAAGAATTTATGATCTTCATATTACCTATACGAGGCAAGCGGTACACGAGCGCCGAACCAACCAAAAAATTGAGGAGTTGAAGGCGAAACTCAATGAGGTAGAAGAAGAGAAAAAAAGGTGGAAGACCAAATCAAGTGGTCGGAGCAAATAGTAGTACGCGGTCATGACTAAACAGTGGCTTGTATGTGTTGAGCATAGTAGTGTATCTTTATGTTTCCCTTGTCAACTGTTTTCATTACTTCTACTGTTTGTGTCTATTTTATGTATATGTTTAGATTTGCCGTGTTTGTGTTGTCATGTTTAAATAAAATTGTTGTTCAAATTCTGTTACAATAAAAATGTTGTTAATACAGAATTGTTGTCATTATTTACATAATGTATTATTTTCTTCATAGAATTCAAATATTCAACTTATTTTTGTTGCAAAAGAACATCAATCTAAAAAAATGTAAAAGAAAATTTATGTGCAAAGCATGGTATAACACTATGTTTGTAATATGCAACACGTGGTATAATACTATGTTTTATTGAGTTGTCATGTCGTTCTGAAAAATCTGGAAACGCATGTGAAAAAACTGTTTTTTTTCAGAAAAATTTAATATGTAAAGTGCGGTATAATACTACGTTTTGTTGAGTTGTCATGTCATTCTGAAAAAGCTGGAAACCCATGTGAAAAGCTATTTTTTCAGAAAAATTTAATATGTGAAGCGCGGTATAATACTACATTTTGTTGAGTTGTCATGTCATGCTGAAAAAGTTGAAAACGCATGTGAAAAAGCTATTTTTTTTAGAAAAATTTAATATGTAAAGTGTGGTATAATACTACGTTTTGTTGAGTTGTCATGTTGTTTAGAAAAGGCTGAAAACCATATGAAATACCTACTTTGTTTCAGAGAAATTTAATATGCAAAGCGTGGTATAATACTACATTTTACCTGTATGTAAAGCTTGGTATAATATTACGTTATATGTGAAATCTTATCTATAAATAACGAGCGCATTCTATTTATTTTCTGCGCTTTATAGGTATAGCATTATTTTTATAAAATCAAAGTTTCTCTTTAAGAAATGTCTTTATAACCCCGTTATTGCGCAAAGTGCAACTATGGTATCAAAATCATGTTGTACAATTGTTGGGAAGAAGCTGGACGCCGCTACTGGGCATGTATGAACATGTTTTATAGGCAACCTGGCGCACCTACATGCAATTTAAGGTATGGATTGATGAACCATGTGAGCAGGAATATTACAAAGACAAGTTGTATCATCTTCATGATGTGTGTACGGGGTAGTGGGACAGAGAGCGCCAATCCAAGCAAGAAATTGCAGAGTTGAAGGCGAAACTCAATGAGGTGGAAGAAGAGAAAAAAAGTTTGAAAACAAGCTCGAGTGGATGAAGCAGAGAATATTAGGCGGTAGTGACTAAACAATCCCCCGTGAGCCCCGTAACCCCGTGGGGCACCCCTACCTCGTGGGGCACCCCTCCCTCGTGCCCTACCACTGCCTCATGGGATACCCCTACCCCGATGGTAGTCCTTTGGTGCGGCATACTGAGCCTCATGATCCAACCTCGCGCCATCTTTCGCCTATTATAGAGTCAGACGAGCCAGCTCTGCCACCCGCCGGCCATAGTCAACGAGTGCAGCACTATCGCATGCTGCTGCATTTTCTGTCCCAACTGGTACACTATGTAATACCCAATAGCCTGTGAAACATATAAAATATAATACTGTATCACAATTATAAGATATTAATAAGCCACAAAAACATACCAGTGCCTCGTGCCTCCCGGGGTATGGTCTGTAGCGCTCGCCAAGTACATGAATGGGGTTCCCGGTCATCAGTCGGGTGTGATGGCGGTACTATGACGTATACAGATGAATAGTGGCCTCCTGGGTAAATGTAGGTGGTGGCAGAATACGGTCACCTTGCTATTTCCAAATATGGACCTGTTAATCTAGCCATCCCATAAATATATCGTCCACCCTGACACAGACATCCTGCTGATAATGCGTAAGGACCTATGCAGGCTCCCCCGGTATAGGCTGGGGATGGTGAAATTGGCAAAGCACACGCTCTGTGGCATGATACTCAACCATATTGAAGAAGATCATCGGGACGGAGGTGCTCCAAAGGAGTCGGTCGAATGAGCAATAATGGGGCAGTTGAGCTAGCAACTCATCACTCTATGGCGTCCAGATGAACTACTAAATAAAAATATAAAAGTGAGTATGCGCAACATAACTCAATTTATAACAAGTAAGTGTAGGTACATATTTACCTGTCCGGCCACCAGCATATCTAACACATCCCTGATAAAGGGGAGATTATGATGAGCATTGGTCCCTCAGTTGTTCCCATGTCAGAGAACCTACCTAGAAGCTAGAGGGAGAAATATATAAGCCTCACCGGACGCAAGTGGCGGTAGAGGTGGCTGCAACGGCATGATCCGCTGTCAGGCCTAAACCTAAGATAAAAGGTTGATGTAAAATTTATAAGTCATTTCGACTATATAGAATTCGGAGTAATGAATAGAGTATTCGAAAATGTTGTCACCTGTAGGAGGGGCATAAAACCACATATGTCCACCGCGCAAAGCATGCTCGCCTGGCACATGCTTCTATAAAAGTATGCGAGAACAACAACACCTCAGTTTTACAGGGGTAATTCATCCAACTGTTGAAGATGATGGAGAAAGCACACACTCACGAGACTTCCCAAAGTGTTCGTGTGACGACCCGATGGGGTCATCACTTATTTATTCTCTGTTCTGTACTTCCGAGGCCTTAAAAACCTCCTCTCATGTAGCCGGAAAAGCTTAAATATAAATTCTGTATGAAAAATGATGAATTTTGATACTAATATGATTAAAAGTTGACTCTGGTCAACATTTTGAGTAAATAGACCCGGACCCGTGATCTGGCTGTCCCGGAGGGTATGTAGGAAAATATGAGACTTGAGCATATGCTTGGAATCGGATTCCGAGGTCCCAAGTCCGAGAAATAAATTTTTTTGTGAAATTATTATCTGGAATTTATTAAAGAAAATGGAATTGAAATTTGATTTGGAAGACTGGGGTATCGGGCCCGTATTTTGGTTCTGATGCCCGGTACCAGTCTTATATATGATTGGAGCACTTTTTGTAAAGTTTTGTTGGAAACGAACGTCGTTTGACGTGTTTCGGACCTGAAATGGAAATTTTATGCATTATGAAAATTTGGAAGAAAATCATGAGTTTTGAGGCTTGATCCAATGTATATGATGTTATTTGGCAATTTGATCGCATGGACAAGTTCGTAAGATGTTTCTGAAGTGGTGTGTATGTTTGGTTTGGAGCCTCGAGGGATCGGGTGAGTTTCGAGCAGGTTCCAGGAGTGTCTTAGAATTAATACACCAGATGTTGCAGGTTGGGTACGAGCTGCAGGTTCTAGCGCGGCCGCGGTCACGATTGCGCGGTCCGCGCTGCACGCTTTAGAGGACCTGCAGCCTTATTCTTCTCTCGCGCGGCTCAACCAATTTTTGTATGGTCCGCGGAGTGAGCCGTGCGACCGCCGTCATCTTCGAGCGGCCTGCGCTGCCGACCTCAGAAGACCTGCAACTTCCAGCTACACCAGCGCGGCCGTGGTCACCCTCGCGCGGTCCGTCCTGGAGGTTCAGAGGGTATATATACTTGGGATTTTTCAGTTATTTCTCACTTTTCAAAAACCCAAAACCTAAGAGGCGATTTTTTAAGCAATATTTCTTCTTCAAAAAGATTGGTAAGTGATTTTTAACTCATTTTCTTCACTCCTTAACACCTTTTAAAATAATTTCAACATCAAATCAAAAGTTCTAATGGGTAAATTCGGGTGTATTAGGTAGGACCTAGGGTTTTGCTAAATTGGGGGTTAGACCTCAAATTCTAGGTCCGATTTCAAAACTAATCACATAATTGGACTCATGAGGGGATGGGTAACCAGATTTTAGTTTGAACCTCGAGCTTTGACCATGTTGGCCCGAGGGGCATTTTGATCATTTTACCTAAAATTTCATCTTAGTTGTAAATTTAATAGTAGAATTGGTTGCTTGAGATATTCGTGAGATGTGATTGAAATGAATAGATTTTGGTCATTTGGAATCGGATACTCTTGGGAAAAGAGGGATTTCAAGTTGATTTTTGGAGCCGATTGAGGTAAGTGGCTTGTCTAACCTTGTGTGGGGGACCTTCCCCTTAGGATATGATGTTTGTTAATTGAATGCCTTGTATGTGAGGTGACGAGCGCGTACTTGAGCTAATTGTTGAAAACTCTAGTTCTTTTTATTAGATATTGAGATTGAGTTTCTTTTATGCCTACTTACCTCACTTCTAATTATAACCTATGTTAGTTGAGAAGGTCATATTTTGTTGATTTAGCTTGCCTACTTGCTTAAATTTCCTTAATTGCACGGTGTGAAACATGTTAGGCTGGAATTATATGTTGTTTGTATTGTTTTACTTTATTATGAATATTCTTTGATTGTGATTGTGCATATTTACTTTTGGACTACAGGTTTGATTCCTGGGAGATCCCCCTGCATATTTACTTTGGGACTACGGGTTTGATTCCCGGAGATCCCCTTGCATATTTACTTTGGGACTACGAGTTTGATTCCTGGGAGATCCCCCTGCATATTTACTTTGGGACTATGGGTTTGATTCCTGGGAGACCTCCTGTATATTTACTCTGGGACTACGGGTTTGATTCCTAGGAGATCCCCCTGCATATTTACTTAGGGACTACGGGTTGGCCTCCCGGGAGATCCCCCTACACTACATATGTTCTGGACTGAGGGTATGGGATACCAAGAGATCCCTGGCATATGAGATTGTAAGATATGAGGATACCAAGAGATCCTCGGGATACCAAGAGATCCCTAGTGAATATAATAAGGATACCAGGAGATCCCCGGGATACCAAGAGATCCCTAGTAAATATAATGAGGATACCAAGAGATCTTCGGGATACCTAGAGATCTCTAGTGAATATAATGAGGATACCAAGAGATCCTCGGGATACCAAGAGATCCCTAGTGAATATACGAGGATACCAAGAGATCCTCGGGATACCTAGAAATCCCTAGCGGATATGATGACGATACTAAGAGATCCCCGGTTATTATTTCCTGTTGTGGGTAATGTTCCTTGTATTGGTTTGTTCCATTTTTCCTACTAATGTTTCCCTTATTTATTCTATTTAGATTCTCGCTGTAGAGTTACTTACACTATTTTTCTTTATCTCATTATACATTATATTTACCTCAGTAGGGCCTTGACCTTCCTCGTCACTACCCAACCGAGGTTAGGCTTGGCACATACTGAGTATTGTTGTGGTGTACTCATGCCTTTTCTACACATGTTTTTCATGTGCAGATCGAGGTACCTCCTCTCAGGCGCACTATCACTGAGGTGGAGAGATGTAGCGGAGACTGGAGGTATATCTGCAGCGTCCGCACGCCGAAGAGTTTCCTTCACGTTCCATCTTGTAATTAGCTAGTTGTTCATGCATTTCATTGATGTAGACATTTTCGGAGTTAGAGTCGTACTATGTACTTTTTATAGCCTGTGTTTCCCGTGGGATTCCAGATTTTGGGATTTCGTTACATAATTGTGATGTGAAGTGTATGTGCCAAGCGGCAGGTTATATACATTTATTTAAGTCACTTAGTTATTAAGTTATTACCATCGTAAATGATGTTATTTCCACACTGCTAGGCTTACTTAGTCCTCGAAGACTGGGTACCGTCATGACGTGTTCACAGATGGTGAACTAGGTTCATGATAGTTCGGGAACAAGACACACCCGAAAAGCAGGAGTAACGCCAACCACGTGTACCTCTCAATATGGAGATCCTCTGTCTCGCTGGTAATGTCTGGGTGAAAAAATACCATATGATCTCTGATGGCTGACAAAGCAACGTGATTGCCCCCTCTCTGTACAACGTCAACCTGAGGTCTATAACTAGTAAACTGCCCCATCATATCCAAATACTGTCCATGCAATATGGATCTAATGTACTGGGGCAATACCACGGCCCGTCCATCTAAGCCCAGCCCGTACAACACCTGAACATCCTCCAGCTTGATGGTGGCCTCTCCAGCAGGCAAGTGAAAAGTGTGCATCTCCAATTGCCACCGCTCTACCAAGGCCGTGATGAGAGACCAATCAAGTTGCATCCACCCAATCCAAAAAATCATATAGAAGCCTGTAGGCATGTGACTACGCAGGCATGGAAAGGATGCTCCCCGATAAACTCCCACAAATCGTCAGGTCTCTTGGCCTAGAGAGGTTGATCCGATAGTTGTCCCTCCCATACAAAGGAGGACCTATGGTCCCCCCGACAACACTAATAATTGATCCTCGGCAGGTCCAGGATGTGGCGGAAAGTCCATGTCGTCTACTATAATATAAACAAAATTAATTTGTGTGTGTTAGTTTAATAAATTAAATGATTATTTTTTATATTGAACCGAGTAATTATCTATGTGTTCCGGACTCGATTTTTTAGTCCGGTAGCACCAAGTTATCCTTAATTGTTATGAGTGTCAATTTAACATTTTAATTTTGTTAGCTTAATAAATTAAATAACTAATTATTTTTAATATTGAACTTAATAATTATGTATGTGTTCCAAACTCGATATTTGAGGCCCGGTAGCCACAAGTTATCCTTAATTATTATGTATTTCAATTTTAAAATTTTTAGAATTTTGTTAGCTTAATAAATTAAATAACTAATTATTTTTAATATTGGACTTAATAATTATGTATGAGTTCCAAGCTCGATATTGAGGCCCAGGCACCAAGTTATCCTTAATTATTATCCGTGTCAATTTCGACATTTTTAAAATTTTGTTAGTTTAATAAATTAAATTAAAAATTCTTTTATTGGACTTAATAATTATGTATGAGTTCCAGGCTCGATATTTGAGGCCTGGCAGCACCAAGCTATCCTTAATTATTATGTGTGTCAATTATTTTTAGATTTTTTTAGCTTAATAAATTAAATTAAAATTTTTTGAATTGGACTTAAATTATGTATGGGTTCCATGCTCGATATTTAAGGTCTGGTAGCACCAAGCTATCCTTAATTAGTATGTGTGTCAATTTCAACATTTTTAGAATTTTGTTAGCTTAATAAATTAAATAATTAATAATTTTTAATATTGGACTGAATAATTATGTATAGGTTCCAGGCTCGATATTTGAAGCGCGGTAGCACCAAGTTATCCTTGATTATTATGCGTGTCAATTTCAGTTATCGATAGAATTTTGTTAGTTTAAGGAATTAAATTAAAAATTCTTGCATTGAGCTTAATAATTATGCATGGGTTCCATGCTCGATATTTGTGGCCCGGTAGCACCAAGTTAGCCTTAATTATTATGTGTGTCAATTTTATTATTTTATTAGCTTAATAAATTAAATAATTACTTAGTTTTAATATTGGACTAGATAATTATGTATGAGTTCTAGGCTCGATATTTGAGGTCGGGTAGCACCAAGTTATCCTTAATTATTTTTCGTGTCAATTTCAGTTACCGATGGAATTTTGTTAGTGTAAGGAATTAAATTAAAAATTATTGAATTGGATTGAATAATTGTGTATAGGTTCCAGGCTCGATATTTGACTCCCGGTAGTACCAAGTTATCCTTAATTATTGTGCATGTCAAGTTCAATATTTTTATAATTTTGTTAATTTAATAAAATGAATAATTAATTATTTAATTGGACTAAGTAATTATCTATGAGTTCCAGGCTCGATATTTCAGTTATTTTGACAACATATATTAATTTGTTACTTTGTAAGTTTATTTTTATAAATTAAGTAATTAATTTTCTAAAGTGTAATTTGATAGAGTTTGCAGTTACTACATACTTAAACTATAGAGATTCTACGCTAAAATGCTCTATATTTTACCACGTTAAAAGGTTCTATATCTTACTATGCTAAAAGGTTCTATATTTTACTACGCTAAAAAGCTCTATATTTTGCTACGCTAAAAGGTAACTATTACATATAAAAATAACAAACATAACATATAAATATGAACAATAAACTAAATAAAATAATATTTATTTATTATTAACCAAATAAAATACAACATTAACAGTAAAAATTATTTATCAAATTTTAGTAATTTTTTGTCCCAAAGCTAATAAATCAATCCAGTTATAAATAAGATACAAATTTAAATATAAACATAACACAAATTAATATGGAAACATATTCAACAATATAAATATGCATATACTATACGAGTTTCGACATAAACAAAATCGAAATACCTCGATTTAAGTTTTTTGAAATTGATTCAAATCAAAATTTTGCACTCGAATGAAGGAATCCAAAGCCTGTCTTGTGAGCAAGACCTACACTCTTTATTTTTTTGGTGACGGGTGGAGCCCTTTTTTTTTTATTTGAGGGGGGAGGGGACCAGCAGTGGAGCAGGGGTATTTTTTAATGGATTATGGTTATGTTGTTATCTTGGGAAAGAAGAAGGGCTTTATTTTATTAAAGGGAAACACAATATAACCTTAAAAGCAGTATTGTATTGCATTTTCTTTTAATTAAGTATAGGTGGGCTCAATTTTAATAGGAAAATGGAGTACAATATTGTATTTAAGTGAAATGCAATATTGTACTGTATTTTTCTTTAAAAAATTAATTTTTTAATAATACATAGTAAAGTACTGCGTTTTACTTTAATTGCTAAGTTTCTGTTAAAGTAAAATATAATATTATACTGTATTTTAATTATTTATATAACTCTTTTTTTAGTAGAAATATTTTTTTTTGCCCAAAAAAACATTAGAAAATTTTCGGACTCCACGTAATTCTACGAAGAAATTAATAAATTATACAAATATATCTAACCATGAAAATGGAAAATTAAATACCTAAACTAATAATTACCTTGAACGGTGATCTGAGATTTGATAGGTTTGCACAAAACCCTAAGAATTAATTTCCACCCCCATCTCAATTTCAGTAACGTTTATTCTACTCCTTTTTTATTTTTGTATCTTTTGTTTCTATTGGAATGGTATTTTTTTATATTCAATTTTGATTCTTAGGATTGAATTTTTTTCTTTTAAAGAGATGATTGGTTTTTATTCTGGAGATAATTTGGTGAATTGGGTCTCTTTTTCTGGTTGAATTTAGCGCAAAAATTTGAACTTCAGAAAGATAACAGTTTGGATTTTCTGGTTGATTTTTTATTCTGAGATCATATGGTGAGTAGGTTGTCGTGTTTCTTAGTGCTTTTCTCGCCTGAGTGGGGAATTGTTTTGAAGTAATCCACATTTAGGAGGTGAATTTTGTACCAAGATTTGAACTTTAGGAAAATAAAAGTTGGAATAACTGGTTGATTTTTGATTCTGAGATTTTTTTCCTGGTGAATTTGGTGCTTTTTTTCACCTGAGTGGGGGAATTTTGGTGAAGTAATCCACATTAGGTGGGTGAATTTTGTACCAAGATTTGAACTTTAGAAGATGACAAGTTGCATGTGAATGAGGAGAATATTGGTTATTGGGTATGGTTGTTTCTAAACTACACCTTAAAAGCCAACTAAAATGTATAAGGAAAAAGAAGGATTGTTGCCCTGGATCCACAAATTCGCGCCTAGAAAGAAGGTCGGGATGCTGCTGTTGTGTGCTGTTTCATTAGCAGTTCTTGTGTGGGTCTTGTTTGTTGACAAAGGTTTGGTCTCTAATCTTTTGCCATTGCAGCTTTTTGAATTTTACATTAGCCGAAACCAACTAGTTTTGGTTTTTGAGATCCTAGTTGATAGATCGATTATTTGATTAGGACTTAAACTCCAACCTTAAGCTTTCAACATAATGGAGCATAAATTTAACTTTAAATGCACACCACGTGATTCTGTTTTGATTTGTGCTGATTGGTAGCTAAAGTTTGATGTTCTAACACTCTGGGAAATAGCATATTTGATTATAATACTACGAAATTAACAATCTTACATAGCTTTATTCTTACTGTTACCCCAATCGTTTTGCAATTTTAAACATGAGATGCTCTTATGTTGTCAGTCATCTGATAATTATAGCTTTGGGCTTGCTAAAGGCTGAAATGGTTACCTTGGCTTGATGGTGTTTAGTTTTGTATCTTTTTTTAACTTTTCTTCATTAGGAGCTTTCGTGATTATGTCTAGTTTACACTGGAAGATTCTCAACTAACATTTTGAATCTTCTTATCTGTTGACTGAATAAATTATTTGATTTGGCTGTTCCATATGTGGGTGGTTGTGGATGACAGCGCCTTCCTTTATTTTTGTTTTTAGTTTTCTGTCAACCTCTGCAATTTTCAACTCTTTCATAGGTGAAGATGCACAAGAACTTAATGCCTCCATAATTAATAGTGTGTTTACTCTGGAAGCTGGACAAAAGGATAATTCGACGTATATTGAGTCAATAGAACGACCTAATGCTGGACAAAGTGCATCAATTGTCCGACCTCTTCCTCCTCCGCCTTCTGCTGTATACTTCAAAGGGTACACTCTTCCTCCTGGGAATCCATGTGAAGGCTTCACGTTGCCACCGCCGCCAGCAGATAAAAAGAGGACGGGACCAAGGCGTAAGTTTAAATTTTCATATATTTACCAATAATAAGATTTTAAATATGTAAATTTCTCTCTGATGGACCATCTAGGTGAAAATATGTAAGTTGCAGATTCTGAACTGGATGTTTACATTCTTTCGTTCTTTTCAGCATGTCCGGTGTGCTACCTTCCTGTTGAACAAGCTATTGTATTAATGCCTGATGCACCATCATTTTCTCCTGGGATTAGCAGTTTGACTTACATTCATGAAGAAAATTTAAGGAAAACCGAGTTCGGAGGTTCGGAATTTGGAGGATATCCTTCACTGATGCAAAGAAATGATTCATATGATGTAAGAGAGTCCATGAGTGTGCACTGTGGGTATGATACTTGAGAGCCCTCCTGGGCAGTTCCTTTATATTATAAAGCTTCATTATTGTTGTAAATTTTTGTTGCACGATAATTCAATACCGCTTACTTTGTGTCGGCTGTGTTTATTTTTGCTGCAAATCCATGTGGTAGATTTGTTAGAGGCATCAGGCCTGGACATCAGACAGGTTTTGACATTGATGATTCTGACCTTCTTGGGATGGAATCTTGTGGAGGTGTCGTCGTGGCATCAGCAATATTTGGTATTGATCTTTTCGTACACTCCCTCTGTCTTATTTCTTCTTGGATCTGGTTATCAGTTTTAACAAGTACATTCTTGGACAGGTGCTTTTGATTTGATAAGGCAACCAAAGAATATCAGTGAATATGCCATGAAAAATATCTGCTTCTACATGTTCGTGGACGAAGAAACAGAAGTTTTTTTAAGAAATTCTAGTGAGCTAGATGGTACCATGAGAATTGGTTTGTGGAGAATTGTCATTGTTCATAACCTACCTTATGATGATCCAAGGCGAAATGGGAAGGTTGGTTCTCTCAATGATACATTGCCTATGTTGAATAGCAGTTGAATTTTGTAAGTGTTATTGGTTGTGTATGGGTATTTATTGGAGTGCTTATCACGCTTTTGGAAATGTGACTGCACTGAAAGCTTTGAAAAGAATTTTGTTGAGTGGACAGGAGAATAGTAATGTAAAGGAATTTTCTTCCTTTTTTGTCTCCCCTAAACCATCCCCCTTTCCCCACAAACGTAATCCCAGAATTTTCAAATTATTGGCATTTATGCAGTCATTTACTAAGCCTCTTTTGTCGACTGCTTTTGATTCAGCATATATGATCATAATGTCTGTTTATTCCAGTGATTATTTGGAAGTGAACTGAAAAACAGTGCACTTAAAAGGTAGTTTAATGAACTTAGATTAAATTCATGGTTGCTGAACCCATTTGCTGCAGAGCTACAATTTATATTGAGACAACCGTTGAGGCATAGCAGTTAAGATCTAGTTGGCAGCACTGCAACTAGTTAGTTAATGAAAAGCCTTTGGCTCTGTTAGTGATAGCAGTTAAGATTTATATGATTGGCAATTTCTGTTCCTTAAGATTCTTACAAGTGCATCTCTTCTACGTCCTTATCTTTTTGTCTGCTTTGTGTACACAATTATTTTTTCTATTCATCTTTGAAGTTTGGATACCTTTCTCGATGCCCATTTACACGTGGATTTAAGCTTTTCCTTTTCAAATCTTGAATTCGACAGCCAGGATCAACCCTTGGTTTGCTGTTTCTTGAAATATCCTGATCTACAGTAGGTTTTTTTTTCTTGGCTGCCTTATGAGCTAGTATAAAATGTGTAATGCGCAAAATGAACATGCTTCATGAATTTGTTCTTATTTTATGCACAACCTTCTTACTGATTCTTACTGCAGAAGGCAATTATTGAGACATGAATAGCCTTTACTTTTGGCGATGAAACTTAATGTGATGTCAAGTATGACTACTTGTTAAGATCTTCCGGTTACTTATTACCTTTTGGAAAATAGTAGGTAATGCTTTATGCTACAACTTCCTGTAGCAATTTGGATCCTGACTAGTCTTCCTTTTTCACGGGTCTCGTCTAGTACTCTATAAGTTCTATCCAGTCCTTGTATTCTCTTATCCATTGCTTCCTGGAATTTCAAGAATAGAGAGTCTTTAAAATGTTTCTTCTTTCACTTACGGTGGCATTAAGAAAATGGCCCTTTGGATGGAAATACAACATGAACAAGTCAACAAGGAGATTTTTACTGAACTAGATTAGTGATTGAGCTTGATACTGATTTTAGAATTTCTTTGAGTATTTTTTGTGAAGTCTTTTCGCTCAAAATTCTCTCCTTTATTTTCATCTGCATGGTTGCCTTTCAGTAGGGCAGTTTTGCATTTTCTACATGGATTGACGTGACAAGGCTTTATTCTTTTCTTTTTTGATAACGATGGTGTTCAGCCTAGTTCATGTAAAATAGGTACCGAGTAACTCTATTCACCCAGGCTTAGGCAGATGCGAAGAATTCACCTAACATGTTTTGTTTTTTGTTGAGGTTTGAACACTGGTCTCCAGTGGCTTTTACTCACTCCATTTACCGCCGGACAAGGCAATATTGGTTTCTTTCTTTTTGTTTGGCATTGTTTGTTGTTCCCTTATCCCGTTTAACTTTCTCGTTCAATTTATATTCTTCTGCACTGTGTATACAACAACAACAACTACCCAGTATAGTCCCACAAAGTGGGAACTGGGGAGGGTAATATGTAGACGAGCCTTACCCCTACCCGAAAGGGCAGAGAGGCTGTTTCCAATCGACCCTCGGCTCAGTGAAGGAAAGGAAAAGCAAAAACAAAAACAAGAACAAAAGAGCATTAGTAACTCCAGCAGAAATAGCGTAAATAATTATCTAAACATAAGGAACATAAATAAAATAGAATGCAATAATATCATACAGTAACTACCATAAGGGAGACACAAGCCAAAACACAAGCATAAGGAAAATAAATAAAATAGCATGCAATAATTATCTGCACTGTGTATGTGCTCATGAAATTATTATCTGATGGCATAGAAAAGATTTTCAGTATTTGAGAACCATTCATTGGCATGGTTAGTTGAGTGCTTCATCTACCTAGACTGATATTAAATGTAAAATTTTCTGATTTTTTTCTTTTGGATTGATAACTTTTTTATATATTAATTACATCAGTACATAGGTCGTACTGAAAACCAAATTTACAAGTAGGTGGTAAGCAGATGTGCTGATGTGCGACCTAGCAAGATCCTAGTATGTCTACGATTGACAATATTTCTTCTGTGTAAATCTGTTTACACCAAAAAGAAAAGAAAAAAGAAGAATACAATTGAGTTTGATCTTCTGGACTGAGTTGCTTCTGTCTTCAAAACATCTACCATTCTTTCCTTCCAAACTGTCCGCCAGATACAAGCCGGGATAGTCCTCCAGCTAACTTTCTGATTAGTTTGTATTTGTTGACATCTCAGGTTCCAAAGCTTCTGCTTCACAGGCTTTTTCCCAATGCTCGTTATTCTCTATGGATTGATGCAAAACTTGAGCTGGTTGTCGATCCATATCAAATTCTTGAAAGGTACACCTAAGACTAAAAACATATTTCATATATTCAAAGCAAAACTTAAACTGTTGTCCGCAAATATTTAGTCACCTCTCAGATTTGTTAGCCTCGGCTCTTCTATCATTTTTATCAGATAAAAAATGCTCTTTCTGCTACATGCCAGTATTGCAAAATGATAGATATTGGTCACGATTGTATTATGATCTCTGCTAACAAATTCTGGACATCTTCAACTATGCTTTTGCAATTTTTTCACACCTTACAAAGACGAACAAGTCATACTTGGTTTCTTTTCAAAAACATCAATAAGTTGTACATAAAATCGCTCTTGTTGTGTGGCTTAGATTAAGAGTAAGTGTATAAAAGGGATAAATGACCCTATTTGTCAGAGAAAACCATCTTAATAGGATTAAGACTGCAAATATTGGATGCTGGGTTAGTGACACAGAGATTTTATTGTTCTTTGTATTTTAATTTAAATTTTAGGTTCTTGTGGAGAAAAAATGCCAGCTTTGCAATATCAAGGCACTATAGGCGCTTTGATGTGTTTATAGAAGCAGAAGCTAATAAGGCTGCTGCGAAATTTGACAATGCTTCCATCGATTTCCAAGTTGAATTCTATAAAAAGGAAGGTCTAACTCCTTATTCCACTGCTAAACTTCCTATTACAAGTGGTAAGGATGTGAACGCCATTTTTCTCATCTTTCTTTACTATTAATATAACCCCCCCTCCCCCTGAAAAAGAGATTTCTAGTAGGGTCATTTCCTCTTTAATGAACATTTTAGCGTACTATTTTGCACGCAGATGTCCCAGAGGGATGTGTAATAGTAAGAGAGCACAATCCAATCTCCAATCTATTTGCTTGTCTTTGGTTTAATGAAGTGGACCGTTTTACTCCAAGAGACCAAATTAGCTTCGCCATTGTGAGGGACAAGATCATGTCAAAGACAAATTGGACTGTTAATATGTTCTTGGACTGTGAAAGGCGCAACTTTGTGGTTCAGGTGATCTTTATGTCTTTGCTTTTGGATTTTCAGTTGATTTTACCACGGCAAACAGAATTGGGGTTGAAAAAAAGAAGAAAAAGGTGTGCCTCCTTGTACATGATTTCTTGAGAATTAAGACTAAAGTTTCATAATTGCTAACAGTGATTTCTGCAATGTATAGGAGATTCTTATGGTCGCAGGAAAAAACAATGCATTTTCGAGTTGCTACTTATTTGGATGACCTTTGAAATTCTCTGTTCTTACTTTCCTCTTTCTTTAAAAACAAAAAACAATTTCACTTCGTGCATGCTTGAATAAGAACTACACAATGCAATTTCAACCACGCTTTATCTCTGTTATATGATAGATTAACTTTATGCTATACTTTCTTTTATCTGCAGGGGTATCATAGAGACATTCTTGAGCACTGGGCTCCCCCGCCTCCACCTGGCGCTACTGAAATTGTTCGTCCACCTCCGCCTGTGGTCGATGAAACCCTACTGACCTCACACAATGTTACAACATCAAGTTATGTTACCGATCCCAGAAAGCGTGAGAGGAATAGGAAATCCAAGCGTCATAGAAAAGTTATAGGAAGTTAGGATTCTAACTTAAAAAGTTAAATTTTTTGCTTAGGCATATTCTTTTGTTTCCTTCCCTGTTGCAAGGTTATCATATTTTTGGGGCTAGGAACTATGTTAGATGAAAGTTATAGATGTTAACAAAAAGGGCAGTGTCAAGCATGGGCAGATGCAACACTTGTGAACAGGTCCATCCGAACTTAGTATTTCCGACGCGGAACATAAATATCAGAATTTGATATATACTGATGGTCAGCAAAAGGATTTTGGTACTTCAGATTTTCTCTAAAACGGATTAGTTTTGCTGTAATAAGTTCGTAGCCAAAGAGAATAACAGAACATTTTTAGAGGATTTTGGTTCAGTAAACCATTAGAGAAGTAACCAAAAGAGAAATCAAATAAGGGTTATCCAAAATCGGTCATCGGAGTATCTATTTCTAGACATGCATATGAATATTAGATAAAAATACTGATACACATATTGTGAGAATCTATCAAAAATTTACTCGCAAACAAGTGCAAGAAAAAAAGAATTAATTGGAGAAAAAACTTACTACCAGTGAGAGCTCGAATCTTTAAGGGTAGGTCCATTTTGGTCCCTCAAATATAACCCTGGGCATATTTTATGCAAAAGCGGACACCTTTCGTCTCACTAACAGAATGTATTCAAGATCAATTGTAGGGTTGGGTTCGGCACTCACCATCATCTTAATTTGCTTATCAAAAATATTTTATAAATTAACACCCACTAATAGTACAAAGCTGTGGTTTATGGGTTTAATGGGCTAGAGCAGAGAAGAACTTCATGGAGCAGCTTACAAACTTTGGCAGTAGGAATCAAAGAACCATGGGTTGTTGCTGGGCATGCAGTCTTGTGTGACAAAGACAGACAATCTTGCAAGCTAGTCAGATTGCCAGAAACACTGGACTTTAACAAATGCCTACAACTTGTTGGACTGATAGAATTGCCCTGGAGAGGTGACTATTACACATGGACAAATAAGCAAACTGGTGTGGACAGAGTATGGAGCAGGCTTGATAGAGTTTTTGGCAACTATGAATGGATGATCAACTGGAACCAGGTGGTCACTGACTATAATGTACCCCTAATCTCAGACCATAACCCTATGATACTGACACTGAATGCATCCTCCTGGCATGGGAAGAGGAACTTCAAATTCTTTAACGTATGGGCTGATCATAAGGATTTCCAGCACATTGTGACAAGAGTCTGGCAGGGTGGGAAGGCAGACACCATGAGAATAATATGGGACAAACTCAAAGACTTGAAGAACCCTTGAAGACCCTGAATAATAAGGAATTCAAGACAATTTCACTTAGAATAGAGCAGAGTCGACCGGAACTGGGGGCCTTACAAGCCCAATTGAGTCAAGCATACACTGATGCCCTACAACAGAAGGAGAAGGAACTGATATTACAACTGGAGAAATGGTCACTGATTGAGGAGAGTGTCCTGCAACAGAAGGCAAGAGCAAAGTGGATATAACTTGGTTACTCCAATACTAAGTACTTCACTGCAGTAATGAAGGACAAAAGTCAACAGAATTAGATTACTGATCTTACCAATGCACTGGGAATCAAACTTAAAAGCTATACTAGGAAGCATGTCTCCCCAAGATGCATGATTAAAATAGATCTCCAGAAAGCATATGATTCAGTGGAACGGGTTTTCTTACAACAAGTTATGGAACAGATTGGTTTCCCCAGCACCTTCACCAAATGGATTATGGAGTGTATCTCAACATTGAGCTATTCTATTTTAGTTAATTGAGAGCCTACTGTACCCTTTGCTGCTGCCAGGGACTGAGGCAAGGGGACCCCATATTCCCCTTCCTATTTGACCTTGGTCATGGAGTATTTAAGTAGGTCATGCACTGTACTACAAGCTGATCCAGCATACCAATTCCACCCCAGATGTAAAAAACTGGGCATTACACATATGTGCTTTGCTGATGACTTGTTGTTGTTTACCAAAGGAGACCTCACCTATGTCAAGGCATTATCCAACTGCTTCTCCCAATTCTCTGCAGCATCAGGTCTAAAGGCCAACTTGAACAAGAGCTCAGTCTATTTTGGAGGAGTACCAATGCCTATACAGAAGCAGATTCTTGACCATCTTCGTTATGAGCAAGGGCAGCTACCTTTCAAGTATCTGGGAGTACCACTGACCACCAAAAAAATCACTCTACTACAATGGCAACCTTTAGTGGAAAGAATCACAGCCAGGATCACTTCTTGGACAGCTAGAACACTGTCATACTTTGGGAAGATACAACTGGTGCAATCTGTCATCTTTGGAATTCAAGCATACTGGGCTCAGTTGTTTATTTTCCCTGTGAAAGTACTTAAAATGATTGAAAGCATTTGCAGGAGTTTCATTTGGTCTGGGATGAATACTGTAACTAAGAAAGCATACATCTCCTGGGACAAAATGTGTACCCCCAAAGTCAGTTGGTGGAATGAATCCAACCAACCTCAAGCTCTGGAACAAGGCTGCTATTGCAAAGACCTGCTGGGACATAGCCCATAAAAGGGACAAGTTGTGGATAAGGTGGATCACAGTGTATTATATCAAAGACAGACCAATAGAGTCCATGCCAATTCCTACCCAAGCTAGCTGGATGGTTAAGAAGATCATCCAATCCAGAGACACTCTACAAAGGATCCAGAACTGGAAACATCAGAAATGCACGACTAGGCAGTTGTACCAGTCACAGTTGCAAGAAGTGCCGACAGTCCCATGGAAGAACTTAATCATACAAAACCAAGCCAGGCCAAAAGCAGTGTTCAACCTGTGGCTATTTCTACAGGACAGACTCCTAACAAAGGATAGACTACATAGCTGGGGAATGAGTATTGATCAGCAATGTACCTTATGCCAAATCCAACCTGAAACAAGAGATCATTTGCTCACGAACTGCCCTGTCACTGTGGACCTATGTGGAAGAGTAATGAACTGGCTGCAGGAACAATACCTACCTAGTATTGATTGGAACCAGAAAACGCAATGGTTGATTACCAAAGCCAAGGGGCGAACCTGTCGCGCAGCCATTTTTAAAATGGTTACAGCTGAAGTTTATGCTATATGGCTGGAAAGGAATGCAAGAGTATTCAACAAGACTTTTTGATGTAATACTACTTTACTGAGAGACATAGTGTATAATTGTAATGTTAGAGGCACCCCTAGAATTAGACAACAATTGCAGCACCTTAGAATATAGTAGAAGTTAGGCAGTTAGGATAGTAAGTGTAGTTAGTATGTTAGCTCCCAGACAGTCAGCTGAGTTGCAGCTTGACTGTGGTTTTGTAATGTAATTTCATTAGTGATTAATGAAAAAAACCTTAATTACCAAAAAAGAAAATAGTACAAAGCTGATAAATTTTAAATTTTAACATGAAACTTCTACTTTTAACAATTTCAGTTGATTTTTCCAAAAAGAAAAGTTAAAATTTGAAAAGAAAAGAGCCACCAAGATCACCTCTCGGCATATTATTAAAGCAAACGAATAAGCAGATTGTATTGTCACTTTTAGCCTACCCCAGAAACTATTTAAATCTAATAGCCGAAAAATATATAAAATTTGTACAATTATTGTGTATTAACATACAAAATGTATATATATACAAAATAATATACAAATTATATTTTTTTCGGCTATTATTTTTGCAGCGGCTATACAGTGTCATTTTCTCATTGAAAACTGATGCAAAAGGGGTTAAGGTCAAAATTTTAGAAGATATTATCAAAAAAATATGAATTAAAACGATTATCTGCGTTATCCAATAAAAGGAGAGGAAGCGTTTTGCTTCAGATCAGGAAATTTTCTTCATGAATCAGCGTTGGTTAACACTGTTAGTTTCTGAATACATTCTGTCATCAAGACTAAAGTTGCTCCGCTTTAGAATACTTAAGGGACTAAATGTCGCGCCCATTTTTCTCGCAAAATGGGGCTTCAACGTGTGCCAATTCTTTTAAGGAAGGGTTTTAAAAGAGAGAGTCGCCACTTAACGGATTAAGGTGCATTAGGGCACCAATTTTGCAAATAACTCTGCTTAACCAGTTTGCGTCACCAAAGATCGGGTAATGGCTCAAAATTACCTCAAAATAGAATGTGTTAGGCACTCTTCGAGGTCCACAACTGTGCGTCTCAGCCGTACTCAATTATATGAATTAGTCTATGTGATCAAAGATAAGAAAATAAAGGGATCTGGAGGGTTCATTATTAAACACAAATAATTAATGAAAGACAGGGGTGGGGGGAGGTCATAAATTTTTAGCCTAAAGGATCACCCCATACAACATAAATAATACTTCGTAACTCCCTCAAGATGTGGTGTTACTTATACTATTCAGCGGGCACAGACTATCATCTCGTGCTACCCAATTACTATATTTAAGTTGTGTACCTGAAGCACACTAGTCAATTCTAAGTCGTACCCTGTGCGTGAACTACCTGTTCCATACCTATGATTCAGGAGGCGTTTCATACCTCTATTTTAAATAAATCTAGACCTGATTTAGGTTGCTTAAAATGAGATGATATGATTGATAGGTTTTTAATATCTTTGCCTTGTGTTTTGATGATCTAACAAACGTAATGTCAAAAACACGATAGGGAGCCTGACTCACTTGGATTACACTGCATCTAACAGATTCCAACCAAATGTGAACTTGCTGCAGCTTCCGGAGGTAGGAACCAAGACAAGGACCTGATACTCTTGTGGGTTCCTCATGGCAGTATAAAGTCAATTTGAGTTAGTTGGAAATGAAGATACTGCCGCACTGCACTGTTTCTAGCACCCACTTACTCTTTCACCAACTAAAATACTCACATCACTTCAAGTGATGTGATCAATGTGTACCTACAATGATTCTATACAAAGCATCATTCAAGTTACTCAACTCAAGATAATCCGGGCGGTGTGCACAAGAACCAGATCAGGAACCCGATCCCTTGATACTTCTCTGACAGAAGTCCAAGTCAACTATACAGCTGGAACATAACTGAGTGACTGATCACAACTGTACAAAATTAGCACTGTACCAAACTGATATAGGACCAGATCCCTATACAGTTTTGTTCATCAGTATTTTCAGAGGAAACACATAGAGAACCTGGTTCTCTATACAGTCTGGTGGACGCACTGTCTTCAACAAGTAGTATCTGAGAAAGTTCTTCCTATTAGGCTAACACCTAGGAAGGATCCTCATGGATGCTCTACCAACTTTTGAAAGGAGAGAACCAAAGAAGGAAAAGTACCTAGTACTTAAAGCTGCTAACAATGATTTGAGTGAAACACAGTTACATGGATTACTTAAACAAAAGTTTTCATAAGGTGGTCAAAAGAGATGGAAAAGTGCAAGAAAGGGACAACTCTAACAAATCAAAGAACAATGATCTTTGTTACAAGTGCGGAAAGGCCGGACACTTCATGAAAAAGTATCCTCTCTTGAAGCAAGAATTCTCCAAACTTCAAGAGAAAACGATCAGCTGAATATGACTCAACCTTTCTGTTGATGGCACAACCAGATGATGATGAATACAAAGACAACAAAGAGGTAAATTTCAGGGATGTTCAGAGAAATTTGAAATCCTATTCTCCAAGAAAACTCATGTCTTTAGCTAACGTATTAATCAATTCCTTTCATAGTTCGTGGAGGATAAGGATTCTTTGACCTTAGAGTTAGCAGAATCTGAACAAACTAGAGTCGACTTAGTGGTTGTAGTTACAGAACATAAGAAAACCATCAAATTTTTCAGAAAATAAAAGAATGATCTTTTGGCAGAAATTAGACCTAAGGGAAACAATAGTGAAACCTTGGACTAAGTTAAAACCTGAAAAATCTTGAAAAGGAAAGGAGATTGCCAGTGAGGAACACATTAGGCTTGAAAATGAGTTGAAAGCTGCTAGAACTATGATATGTGGTGAACTCAAAAAACATAAGCAACTTCAAGCTGAATTGAAGGGAGTAGAAAATGACCTTGAGAAATCTCTCAAGTGGACCTAGTCCTCAAATGTTGTCACTGTCATGTACTTCATAAATAGCGGAAATAAGCAGGGAATCGAGTTCCAAAAGGAGAAAACTCCTTACAACCCTCACAACAAGTATGTCACAATTCTTGATAACTGGCTGTGTACCCACTGTGGTAAAAATAGGCGTTTTAAGGAAAATTGCCAGGCCAGGGAATAGTCTGCACAGAAAAACAAAGTGTTTTCTGATGGAGTAACAACTAATAATGGACCAGGTACCACTCACAAAAAGAGGATGTAGTCGGCATGGACAAGAAATCCTTCATTCATCCCTTTTATCATAACAAGGGACCCGAACTAGTTTGGGCCCCTAAATCTAACCCTTGATTTGCATGAGCAGGGAACATTGATAGGAAGCAGACTGCGGTGGACTACGGATAGTGAATGCTTAAAGAGTGCAACTGAAAACATCATAAATCTCTTCTCAGTAAAAGCCCGGCAGGAAGGGAATGTATCCTTAAAAAGGAAGTAAAGGGTACATTCTCAAGTGAATGAAAAGGTATAAAGGTTTGTTAGTCACTCAAGTGGGAACGTGCACTATGTGAATGGCCTAAAAAGTGCAGTCACCAATCTGATAACCCACCAAATGGTCTCAGTGGACAAAGAAAACATGAACATCCACTTCAACTAAGTATGAATCTCCACAAGCTGGTGGCATGAGATGAGTGAAGTCGCAACTATGTCATGAAGAATTGGTTTATGCAAACTTCTCATCTCCGAATAAACAAACTAAGTAGGACATGGTTTGTGGTCTGCCAAACGCAAAGTGTCACCTGGACATGGGTTCACAAAATGAAGGAGGCGGGGGAAGAAGGGATCACACATAATTTCTCAATACTCAAAGACTCCACAGAAAAATGGTATTGCTAAAAAAAGAATGGAAATGAAAAATACTGCATAGATAATGCTCATCATCTATGGAATCATCAAGAAATTCTGCGCAAAAGTGGTAAAAACTGATTTTTAAGTGGAGAACAGGTGTCAGACCAGATCCCTTCTGAATCAAAACCCACCATGAGCTGCCAAATGAAGGAAAATACTATGATCTCGACAACAGGAAGGATCAGCTTGGGAGGCTCAATGCAAAAGGCCAAAGTGAAGGAATCTTTCTGGGGCACAATCAACAAAACAAGGCCATAAAGTCTCAAACAAAGGGCACACTAAATGGTAGGAGGTGCTCATGGGATATTCAACAAACACTTCCGGTAATGCTCAATATAATGAAATGAGGAAGATGAAGGAGACTGGCGAAAGACAAATGCAACATCATCCTCCATTTCTCACAATGAACTTGGGAAGGAACCTGCTCATTGATCAGATTTCTGTGGATGATATCATATTTGGAGTTACAACTAATTCATTATGTGAAGAAATGAGTACAATGGGGGAACTGAATGTCTTCTTGGGTCTTCAAGTGAAGCAGTCCATAAAGGGAACGTGTATCAGTTAGAAATGCATCAAAGAAATCTTGAAAAGGTTTGACATGGAAGCATGGGAACCATTGGATCTGTACTCTACCTTACTGCCAGCAGGCTAGATATTGTATTTTGTGTGGGATTACATACACGGTTCCAGTAGAATCCTAAGGAATCTCATTTAAAGGCTGCTAAGAGAATTCTGAGATATTTTAAGAGCACATAGAACCTGGTTATGTACTGTCCTTCAGGTGACAATTTCAACCTTATTGGTTATTCTGACGCTGATTATGCAGGTTATCTGGTAGACAGGAAAATCACATCCAGAATGGCCCATTTCCTTGGATCATAAACAAAACTCAATAGCTCTCTCAATAGCTGAAGAAGAATAAAATCACGAGGCAATTGCATCAGTTGGAAGATTTCGGTGTATACATTGATTGTGTACCACTTCTATATGTCAACACGGTAAGCACGTGATTTTTTCCCTAAATGAATTACTCCAATAATTTTAAAACAAAATAATTTCTTTTCATTATTTGCAGTTTTGTGAATTTTGTGGCATTTTTTGTTAATTGTTTGTATTATCTGTACATTTTTATTTTTATTTAATTAATGATATATGTCCATTTGCATCTAGGGTCCTATTTTATATATTTAGGTTAATTAGTTAATCAATTGTGGCAAAATATGAAAGGAAATAACAAAGATAGTTTATTTTGAATTTTTTACTTTTAATTTTGAATTTATTATAGTTTCTTTTAAAATTTAGGACTTAATTAATTTTGAAGAATCAATTAGTTATTAAATTAGATTTTTCTTACCTATTTATTTGTAATTAAAAAATTTTGAAAAATGAAAAGAAAAGAAGAAAAGAAAATAAAAAGAAAATGGAATCTTTAATATGAGACCCAATTTTGGGCCAGTCCAAGTCGAAGACCCATCCAAAACACCCAAATACCCAGCCCAGTTCCATGCCCCAACCTGGTCCAGCCTCGTCACGTCTCCCTTCGAGACCAAATGACCCTGTTTCATGTAATGTCAATCTGAGCCATCGAGGTTAATTGATCCAACGTCTCAGAAGTGAGGTCTCCTAGGTATAAAATTGTCCTAATGCCCTACACCCCTCTCTCAGAACCCCCCCCCCAACTCATCTCTCACCCTTCCCCTGTAACACTACCACCAACCTTCGCCGGGAATAGCCCCACGGCGAAGACAAGTCTCCGATGACCCTCAATTTACACCACAACCCCTTCTTTGCCTCCTCATCTCAAATTACCACTCTGTTTCCTTGAAAACTCACCCAAATTCCTCGAATCTTTGATTTAAAGCCACGAACCCTAGCGTCGCCACAATTTCTCCGGTGGCGGTGACACCACTAAACTACCCCAAAATTACACACTAGAGTCACCTGTGTCTCCTTATCCCAAATCCCTAACCCATGCCCTTCAAATCCCCCTAGGTCAACTCGAATTTTGAATCAGAAAAGCTGGACCTAAACCTAACCTTCCCCAAACCATTCAGCACCCAAATCCCTATATCTACAGCCTGCGCTCATGTCAATTTCATGACCAAGCTTTGATTTAGCCGGAGTTAGAGGCTAATTGGTTGTTCTTATCAAGGAACAACTAATTATCCTCAAGTTTCGACTATCTCTGGATGATTTTAGCACTTAGTTTTTACCCGTTTAGATTCACCTTGGGTTCTTTATCAGGAACTTTTGTTCATTTTCTTCTTTTTATTTCTTTAATAAGTTCATGATTGAATTACTGGTTTAAATTTGTTTAAGTGTGTTTAGTCTAATTACATTAAGTTTTGGGGATTATAGTTCTGTTAAATATTGGTTTAATGATCCCGTGAAGGCTTACGTTCTTGATTCATGCTTGGTTCGCTTTCAATTGTCAAATGTTCTGCATCTTTGTTAAGAATTTCATCTTTTGATCTGTTTGAAGCTTTTGCATTTGAGTAGTCATGTTTGTCACACTTTAAGAAATCTATAGGGGAGTCAACTGTTAGTCTAGAAACATTAGGGGTCTCAAAGGAAAGGGTAAGGGTAGTAATAACTAGTTGGGCAAAGGTTAATTCAAGTATTTCAGATTGTGAAAGAATAATTTATGTTAGGAGGAAGTGTCTAGAAGATAAGATGAGCACTAATTTGTTAGGGAGCAGAGATTTTCGATATTTTAGAGGGGTAAAAGGGGTAAAATAATCGAAAAAGGAGTAAAAAGGGATTGGATAATCAGGCCAAGGCTGCATTAAGCATGCCTATATAAAGACCTTTTCCCTTTCATTTTAGGCAGCCGGGAACACTCTAATATATACACAGAAGTATAATTTTACTATTTCATTAGATCTTCAGTGATTTTGAGCTCCTTTCAAATTTCTGAAGTCATTCTGTCACATCTGAGCATACAAAATGGTTTGAAGTTGGTTGCAAAATCATCTTAAAGTTTGATGGGCTAATCGAAATTGATTGCTGCACATCATTGCCTATTTGAAGCTGATTTTTACTGGTTATTTTGGCTATCTAATTACTGCTGAATCTGACGCCTTTCTACTCTTATTTCCAGGTATTTTTCCTTGAAGTGTTGTTAACTAATGCCTTGTACAAGTTTGAACCTGATTGAATCTATGTAAAGGTCCAATTTCATAAGTTTGAATTCAAGTGGATGTATTAGCTCCAGCTGCAATGTGATGGATTCTGTTACTATAGTTCTTTGGTTTACCATATTTAATAGTAGTTTAGTTTCCTTGTATTGGTTTAATTGCTCAATCTCCATGATTCAAATTTACTGATCCTGTAGAATAGGTGTTTAGATTCAGAGTCCTGTAATAGTAAATGAAAACTCGTGTGCAAATGGACTGCTAAATATGTTATAAGGATTGACTACCTGAATATCTTAGTTGTTTGTTTTGTAGTTTGAAATTGGGATTTGATATGAAGAAGTTTTAGTACTGACACTGGGTGCAACATGTTTGGAATAGGGATTTTGGAACTGTGGGATTTAATTGATTTATGCATGTCCATGTTTATTTCAGTCAAATTTGAAGCTAGTATATGTTTTGATGTTTATTGTTGATTCATATACTGAAATGATAAGTATAGATTAGATTGTTAAATTTTTTATTGGAATCTATATTAGTTTTGGCTATTACTGAAATCGTGCATGCTCTTGTTTTAAAAGTAAGAACATATTTGATCAAGCTTAAGGATAGTTAATGTTAGTCTTAATTTTTTTTAGAAATATTTTGAAGCTTTGTGGTTATAATTATCAGTATTTGTTGGATCACTTTTTTGGGTTGTAGCATGTGGCCCAATAATTCTAAAGGTGTAGTGTTGTACTGTGGAACTTGTTTATTTGGGCCTCAAACGAGCCCATTATCCTCTTTATATGCATAGGGGCGCTTGGCTTGTGATCTGGGTTGTTTCGTGGACTTTGGACCATAAGTCCAGTTGGATTAGAATTACCAGCCTTAGCAGTTGGGCCAGTGCAAGTGGCCTTAGGAATTACTAGCTAGACAACTCTATCATGCTGTTGGGCTCAAACTGGGCCCAAACTAGGCAGCCTTCATTTTTTCTTTTAATCGTTTGTTCGTTTGGGAGTTGAATTGAAGTCTATTCGCTTTAAATAAATAACATCTCCTATAATCCATTTAGAGAAGCTTTAATTAGATTAAAGATCTTTTAAGTAGAATAATTTGAGTTGCGCCATGCCAAACAAAAATGTCAATTGCATGGCCCTCATTTTAATTAAAATTCTTGTAAAATATTTAGAATTCAAGGCATGCCATCTAGCAAATTTCCATAGCCCTCACAAAAATTAAAACGCGTAGTCGCTTTAGATGCGCTGTTTAAATAATCTACCTTCCTAAAACTCAGGTGTGCATTTATGTGACCAAATCTAAATCCCAATGTGGGATAAAATGCGTTGCGAGCCGCGGGTGCATTTATGTGACGCGGTTCAAAGATATATTTTAAGTAAAGTTGCAATCTTTCTTTTAAAATGAGTAAAAGCGGTTAAAGTTAATATTGCACCACATGTCTAAAATGTTTTATATTAGTTAATTAAGCCGAATATAATATATTGAGCGACCGTGCTAGAACCACGAAACTCGAGAAGGCCTAAGACCTTCTCCCGGGTTAACAAAATTCCTTACCCGGATTCTGGTTCGCGGACTGTAATACAGAGTCAGTCTTTTCCTCGATTCGTGATTTGAACCAGTGACTTGGAATACCATTATTGTGCCAGGTGGTGACTCTGAACTTAATAAACAAATAATCTTGTTTCAATTATCCTTTAATTGGAAAAATTCCCTTAACTATGCCCTTCGTGGGTTGTAGTAAAAAAGGAGGTATGACAAACAGTAGTGCTATCAACATAACAAAGAACCTTACTCAACACAATAAAACCAAGAACATTGATGTCAGACACCATTTTCTTAGTGACTATATGGAAAAGGGTATTATTTTTATAAGATTATGTTGCACGAAAGAACAAACTGCAGATATCTTCACCAAAGGTCTAAGCAAGGAACATTTTGAGAAAAATGATGGCATTGGGATTACTTGAACCTATTTGAGAGCCTGGTTCTGATGGCATGACTATGATAGTCACACTAAGGTAAAATTGGCTAAAGTGTTCTGACTAGGCCTAACTCATATCTATACCATTGTAGGTACAATCACATGATGATCATAGAAGCTAAAGGTAGAGTGTTGAACTTCGGAGGAGAGCTGAAAAAACCCTTTTATAAAATAGGTCAGGAACCTGGTTCCTGCACCACAAGTTAGTAGTAAGGTGATTTTCGCATGTTTGTTCAAAAACATAGCAAAATTAATTCAACTACCACATCATCCGACTTTTCAAACCAATAGTTCTAAACCATTGTCTCCCTCTACATTACTTTAATTTTTCCTTCAGAACTCTCTACCACTTCTCACCATGGCCAACAAATAATCATCTTTTTCTCTTGCTATCAACATCACTCCCACATCTCCTCCTCCCTTAACATCATATATGAAAACCCACTTTTTCAGTGTCCCTGATATTGTTATACCCATACCGATTTCCTCCTCATCTTCAGTCACCTCATCTACAGCCTCACTTCCATGTGTTGCAAACCTTACTTCTCCTCTGTTCCTGAATCTGAGGGGGAAGAAACTCCATTCTTAGGGGAATAAACTTGGTGCTTTTTGAGTCTCCAGTTCATGACACCGTCACAGAAGAACCTGTTGAAGAACTTGATTCTCTTTTAGCTGAAACAAAGTAGGTGGTTATAGAAGAGAGAGGTTTTTGAGTCTGCCTTACAAAAGAGTAAGTAGAGTATTAACAAAAAAGGGGTTGATAAAATAGGGGAAGTTGTGGGTGATAAACACATTCCAGTGGTTAAGGTTGACAGAGATATTCTGGAGGAACCTAGTTCCTTAGTGAAAAGATCTCAAAAGGCTGTGGATGAGAAAGAATTGTTTGAGGGTGACATTGTGGCTGTTGCTAGCAAGAACGAGAAGGTTATTGAAATATCCCAAAAAAGGAAACTTATTGGAGGACTTGGTTCAATGAAGACCATTCTAAGTTACAGTGGCCTTAGGAAAAAGAGTTAACTTAGAAAAAGTCTTGTGAGGTTGCACGCTTGCCCGATAATCTATGGAGATGACATGTATGAGAAAAGTTCTGGACTTAAGTGAGTAGTGGAGAATATGCAGGAGAAACTGCCTGAATAACAATTGTCTGCAACTACTGGCAAGGACCTAGCTCACAAAATCATTGCTGCCTTCTCTTCCCAGCCTCCCTCTTCTAATATCCCCTATGATCCTCTCAGTATCCAGTTATCTTTTGCTCTGATGCTTTTGTGGTTGTTGTTTTTCTTTTTGTTTGTCTTTTGTGATGGCATGTTGGATTTTACCCTTGTTGCTCCTGTAGAAATATTCAATGCTTGTTTTCAATAAAACAACTCTTGTTTTCTTGTATAATGCTTGTTTTCTCTTTTGCTTCTCTTTTCTATCATGATTGTGTGCACATATGTGGCATAGGTTAGCCTTGTTAGACTTCTTTATTCCTTTTTGTTTGATTGTGTCTTTTTACTGATGCTAAAAGGGGGAAGAATAGAGTCAAGGGGAACATATGTCAGGAGGAAGAATAGAGTCCGGGGAAACGTATGCAGACATATGTCAGAGGGAAGAATAGAGTCAGGGGAACGTATGCAGTTGCTGATACCGTATCTGGTTAAATAAAATAGTCACCAACGTTAAAAGTCTGTCATCATCAAAAGGGGGAAATGGTCGTAATGTCTTTTAATCTATGTTTTGATGATCTAACAAACTTTCTGTATGGAACCGGATAAAATACCAAGAATGATAGTAAAAAGATAGGGGGAACATATGAGTAAACATGTGTAAGTAAGGGCAAAAAGTTAGAGATAACCTGTGGTATCATGTTATTCAATCTGGTTCTCTGAACTCTAACTCCTTATTTTCAATTCTAAGTTTGTCATCATCAAAAAAGGGGGAAATCGATAGGATTGATAGGTTTTCAATATCTTTGCCTTATGTTTTGATGATCTAACAAACTTAATGTCAAGAACTAGATAGGGAGCCTGATTCACTTGGTTTACACTGTATCTAACGGATTCCAGCCAAATGTGAACTTGTTGCAGCTTCAGGAAGTAGGAACCAATACAAGGACCAGATACTCTTGTTGGTTCCTTATGAGACTACAATGTCAATTGGACACAGCTAAAAATGAAGATTCTACCGCACTGTACTGTTTCCAGCGCCCACTCATTCTCTGACCAACTAAAGTGCTCACATCACTTCAAGTGATATGATCAAGGTGTACCTACAATGAGTTTATACAAAGCATCATTCAAGGTATTCAACTCAAGACAATCTGGGCAGTGTGCACAAGAACCAGATCAGGAACCCGATCCCTTGATACTTATCTAACAGAGGTCTAAGTCAAACTATACAGCTGGAAGGTAATTGAGTGACTGATCGCAATTGTACAAAGAGGAAAACAATAGGGACCTGGTCCCTTAGGGTTCTCTGGCAGAAGTACAAGTTAACTACAACTGGAAAGCAATTACAGAAAGTAATTATCTGAAACAGTGCAGCAGACAGTACAGCAGACACTTCCCATTGAGATTGGACATCACTAAGGATATCTTGTATGGTATAAACATTAATCAAGGCACAAGTTTCAAGTTCTAACACTTGCAAATACAAAAAATGAAAATTCTCTCAAGTGCTCAAGAACCTCTTTGAAGAAAAAACTGCTTCAACCTCAAGGACCTGATCCAAGATCGAAGATATATTAAGTACTTAGGTTGTTGAGTCTTTGTTATGTGTTCTTCATTGTATTCCTAGTTTGCTTTCTTAGAAGCGTTGTCTTAGGAACAAACCAAAATTCATAAACTTCTGAGTTTATGTTGTGACTAGGGATAGTCATAGCAAAAGCCTTTGTAACCATAATGTGACAAAGTGGCTTGTGGTGGAAACATTACAAGTTAGTAAAAGCTTTTGTAACCATAGTGTGACAAAGTGGCTTGTGGTGGAAATACCACAAGATAGTCAAATTCTTTATATTAGGATAGTTGTAGAGTGGCTTGTGATGAGAGAATCACAAGTTAGTTGAAGTCCTTGCAATAGGGTTATTGTAAAGTGGCTTGTAATAGGATTGCAAGTTAGTAAAGTTAAAAACCTACAAGTGTAGGTTGTAATTTTTTGATCCTCTTGTGTGGGATTTTTTCACGTTAACATATTCGGCCTTATTTTCATATAGCTTTACTAGCATTCACAGTAGAACTCCACAAAGGATCAGGTACTCTACTATTTGGTGAATTCACACAAAACTAGCACTGCACCAAACTTATATAGGACTAAATCCTTGTACAGTTTGGTTCATCAGTATTTTCAGAGGAAACACATAGAGAACCCGGTTCTCTAAACAGTCTGGTGGATGCACGGTCTTCAACATAAGAAAACTAGGCGACATACAAAATAAGTTAGACTTCACACATAAAATAAAGCATATAAGAGCTCAGATTAGCCTCTAGACATTAGGCAGCAAATGCACACAAACATATTTGCGTATTACAATTCCGTATTTGGATCCTATAAACATGATTTCTATGTGATTCTGGATTTCAAACATACCGGTAGTTCATGAAAGTAATTTTTAGGTGATTGTGTTGTTGCCTACTGACATTGATTAGAAGAATTTAAACCTATAGCATGTGAGCTAGATAACTTATTCAGTAGTTGACAGTGACAACAACAACAACAACAACAACAACAAAAAATACTCAGATTTACTTAGTTATCCCTATAGGTATGTTTTCTTGTGACATTCCGCAAGACTCTATGTAGAGCCAATTTTAGTATTTGGTGAAAATGATAGTTATCCCTATAGGCATGAATTCTACTTTTGGTGATTGAAACTACTTATTAATTCCTAGAGATATGCATATTAACTAAGCAAGTGTTACTATTAATTAAAATTTGTAAGCATGATTTCTAAGGAAAAAAATTTGAATATGCTATAATGTAAGTTGAACTTAGTTATTGCATTTCCTATAGGCATGGTATCTAATCACATAACAGCAAAGTAGACAGGATGTTCACAGAACCTACTTGAGCTAAAATAAAATCCTTATAGGCAATTATCTAATATGCAACATAGTAAACATCTAGACAAGTTTTCAACACACAATTAGCAAAACATTTCTTCACGTAAAGTAAAACCTATAGGCAAGTCATCTAACAATAATAGTGAACACTTGTAGACATGTTATCTAACATATAATAGTAGAAAGACATATGGCCATGTTATCTGTCATATAATAGCAGAAAGACATATAGTCATGTTATCTACCCCTTTCATACAGAATGTCAAATAAGTCCATTTCCCAATTAATTATTGCTCCAACTATATTTACAAATAATTATTATAGGCCAAAATCAAATGAATAAATTACGAAGAATATAGACTATAAGAACCTTGCAGAAGGCCCAAATACACCTGGACGGTCCATGCCTTCAATTCACAATAACTCTAAAGCCCAATGTTCATAGTGACCAACAATGACCGATTCACCTGTGTTTTAAGGATAAGTATACCAAGCCCAATCCTCTAGTGTGCCAGAGTTCCAAGGGCTTCATGACCCTAGGCAGTGCTCATACTAAAGTAGAAAGATCAGAACCAATTCAAGGAAAACTATGGATGAAATTCTGATGTGTCAGAATTCACGAGGGTCTCAAAAGAACCCTGAGCAGTGCTCACACCAGGAAAGCCAAGGAATAGTACTTATATTACTTTGGCTTTCAGCAAACAAAGAATTAGGATTCAAACAATGGAAGGATAGGATTGGGAAGTACACTTAGGGATAGAATCACACATAGAATAGAGACCAACACTTTGAAACTGAGTAGACTTAAAAAGTATGAAAATTAACAAAGTCATAAACTAATAATGACCAACTCATCAGCATGCTTTCCCAAAAGACGGTACAAAATTCAGATTATGACGAATCATAGAAAAAGGGTTCATTGATCAATTGTAGTCAAGAAGCATATTGGTTATCAGTAAGAACTAATAGCATGGTTAGCATAGAATCAGATAAATAACATGTTAAAAGATTTAGCAACAAACTAAGGTATACATGATGAACTAGTTCTTTAGGAAATGTATCAAAACAAACCTAATATTAAAAGACAGTCTTAAGTTACACATAATTAAGCAGGTTTTATCAATTATTCTACTGAGTTAAACATGTCTAAAACACATAGAGCAATGAGTCTAATAATAGTAGCATACTGAACAAGTGATGCAGTAGAGAAGTTTCAACAGCTTACTAGTTCAGATGAAACAAAAGAAGTTTAGCAATGTAGGAATAATCATCAATAACAACAAACAATAGAAAATTTCTGGCCTTAGATTCTAGCCGGCCAGGAATCAAAGGAGAATGATAACAGTATATAGTTTTAGTAGTGAGAAATACTCGAGTTCTTACTCTGTGCGAAGGGGAAAAGGGGAGGGGTTTAAATAGCACTAGAATAGATCCTACAAGTAAGGTAATAATCAAGGAAAGCACCTAAGGGTTAATTAAGAAAAGAAACTTAGAACCTTATTTAAGGTAAGGCAGAAGTAACAAGTGCATAGACGTGTAAAACATACAGTCAGAGATTTTAACACAGTAATTAGGGACTCAAACAGATTCGGGGAATCAAAGACTTATGAGTTTATGGTAAGTGAAATTGGTCAACAATTAACAGCAAGAATCAGAAAAACAGTTAGTCAGAATCACTGAAGGAAAAAATGAAATAAAGAATCGAAAACCCTAATTTTTATGGTAAGTAAAATTTGATGAACATAATCAAAGGCAAAGCTATAATGAAGATGGATAGCAACATTAAATATTGAATCAGATTTGGTTCAATTTTTAAGAATCAAAAACCCTAATTTTTAGGGTACAAAATTAGTCAGAAATATGTAAGAAAAATCATAATAGATATGCACATAGATAGATATACAAAAAAATTAAAGAGAAATATCTAACTAAAAATAGAAAAACGGTAACATATCTTGAAAGATCTGAACCGTAGCTTAAGGGTAAATGAATAATCGAGAAAATCTCAGAGATTTATACCATAAAGAGACGGAGAATAAACAGAGATGGAAAGAAGTGAAGGTTCGAACCAGATTTGGTTCCAAACAAGAGATATATACTTTCCATGTTAGGAAAGTGATTATGTAATACCATGATTGATTAACCAATAATAGGAGACAACCAATAAGGTAAGGAAATAGTTGGATTAAACCTCTAAGTTGGAATCGAAGGGGAGTGGGATTACGACGCTAAGGTTTTAGAAGAGGGGAAGAAGAGAGAGTTTGAGGGAAGCGGGTTTAAGGAATGAGTTATTAGGGTTAGAGATGGTTACTTAAAAAGGAAAGGGTGAACGGAGTCGTTGATCTTGAAAGATCAACGACCATGATTAAAAAAAGGTTTGGGTCGGGTACAGGAATGGGTACGGATTGGTTTATTGGTTCAAGGGTTATTTGATTTGATCTAGGGTATTAGATTTTTGCCCAGGGGTTGGTCCTAATTTAACAAAAATGGGTTAGATTTTAAATACCCAATTTTAATAAATAAATAACTTATAGAGATAATAAATAAATACCAAAAATATCCTTTGTGCACTAAAATAATTTTAAATAGTTATTTTATATTTTAAAAATATAAAATATTATTTCCTGCATAAGTAATGTGATTATATACTAATATAGGCTATTATTGCAAAGATGTGCAATTTAGCCTAAAAGTGCAAATGTAATTACGAAAAATGCACTAAAAATATTTAAACACTATGTTGACAAAAAAGGTGAATTTGGATGATTCAATAATCATAAAAATAATACGAAAGATAATTATTGTATATTTATACAATAAAAATGCAAAAAATAAATTGATTTAAAGCCCCTAAGATTATAAAAAAATTATGAAAAATACTTGTGCATGCTTGTAAATCCAATGATAACGCATGTGCACTATTTGAAAGTATATATTTATATTTAAAATATATGAGGAAAAAATTAGGTATTATCAGCTGCCTCTCTTTACCCGGGAAGGATGAAACAATTGTCAAATAAAGAAATGATGACCGATTTTGACCGAATGGGGTGATTTGAAAAATATAGGCCGCATTCTAGCTTTTGAGATGTCTACATATCCATGGTTTTACAGGAATCATGCTATGTGTAGTTCTAGATCCAATGGTGAACGAAACCGATGGAATCGTTAGGACAGTATATGATGAATTTATGCGAAGTCACGAATGTAAAGTTATGGTTGTATCACAGAGCAGATATCTGAATGGTCATAGGGTAAAGTGAGTAATTGATGGGAGTCGGTGCCATTTGAAATAATAGCGGGGTGTGAATGGTATGAACAAAGACCAGAGCAAAGGTTGCTCCTATTCAAAGAAAGATTACCTCCTAAGTTACCTGCAAAAGCTCAACGATGCGTGTAAATATATATAGGTTATTGCGACAATTTAAATATGATGTGATTTACCTTTGGACCATGAAGATTGTCTTTAGACGGTCAGGATGGTGTACTCAGACCATGACGTTGAGCTAAGGGATTCGCAGGCCATGAAATAATGTTCTCAAGCCATGAGTATGGTACGTGTCAACCATGACGCCTTTGAATAATGAAGTGCAGTATTGAGAGATCCTCAGGTCATGAAATGTGTCTTCAAGCTATAAGGATGACGCCTTGGGCTATGGCACCTTAAGACTATGACGCCGTTGGATAAAGACATGATGATGGATCATACAAGAAAAACAAGATAGATCTTAGTCTTGAATAGGATTGGGATAGATCTTAGCCCCGAAAAAATAGTGCCAGGTTGTAGATAGTGTAATATTCAGTATTTGACAAGGAAAGGAAGAGCTTAGCCTCATGCAAGAAGGAGAGAAAATGCTTAGTCTCATGCAAGAAGGAGAGAAAATGCTTAGTCTCATGCTAGATAGGGATACAATGCTTAGTCTCATGCAAGGAAAGACAGTGCTTAGCCTTATGCAAATAGGGAGGCAAGGCTTAGCCTAATGCAAGATAAAGAGACAAGGGTTAGTCTCATGCAATAGAAAGGCAGTGCTTAGCCTTATGAAAATAAGGAGGCAAGGCTTAGCATCCTGCAAGATTCGAGACATGTCTTAGTCTCATGTGATGGAAAGGCAATGCTTAGCCTTATGCAAATAGGAAGGCAAGGCTTAGCCTCATGCAAGATTCGAGACATGGCTTAGTCTCATGCTAGTAAAGGCAATGTTTAGCCTTATACAAATATGGAGGCCAGGCTTAGCCTCATGCAAGAGGAGGATACAAGTCGTAGTATCATGCAAGCGGAAGACAATGCTTAGGATTATACAAATGGGGAGGTAGGCCTTAGCCGCATGCAATATTTGAGATAGTGCTCAATCTCATGAAATAGAAGGAAATGCTTAGCCTTATGCAAATGGGAAGGCAGGTCTTAGCCTTATGCAAGATTTGAGATGGTTCTTAGTCTCATACAATTGGAGGTAGTGCTTAGCCATATGCAATTTGGAGAGGCAATACTTAGCCTTGTGTAAGCTTGAACAGTGCTTAGTCTCATGCAATATACAAATAACAAGGCGGAGTAGAATATATCTTAGCCAGAGATATATTTACGTTTGGTGGGCTTGCCGTTATGAAGATAGTGATTTTGGTATGTGTATACTTGTGAATGCTCCAGCCATGTTCATTGTGCCTGCATCCAAAGAAAAATCGTGAGTTTTGTGGGGAAGGTTGGTTCGTGTCTTCGCCTGTCTTTTTTGCTTTGCTTTGCCCTAGGGATCCTGTTTGAGTTACCATAGGTAACATCTGGTTTATATAGAAATTAATTTTTCAAAAAAAAATGTGTGTATAGAGTTATTTAGAAAAACATAGTAGTATCAAGTAAATTAGATGAACTAATGACTGCGACACTTTTAGAGACATTGCGGCTTCTTTGTATTAAAACTTTGAGGGTCCTCCTCAAAATTCTGCCCCAGTTTAGGAAGTGATTCACCGGCCGTTCTGCATGCGATGATACTTGTTAGGCTTGCTATGGAATTTTTGGAATCCTTCTCAAAATTTTACCCCAGTAATTTAGCCGATTCTCTTACTGTCTTTCATATGATGATGTCGGCTGGACTTGCTCCGAAATTTAAGGGTTCTTCTCAAAATTCTGCCCTAGTTTCTAGTTGCTAGGAAAAATAGAAATTTTATTGATGTATGAACGAACCCACATGGTTTCCTACATATCTCCTCTTAAACGGGAATTAGTTCAAGCCTAATTCATTTACACCAGATGAAGAAACGTAACTAATTTAAATATAGTATCTTTTGACTGCGTCAGAATTGATAGGCTTTGGCCAAACTTCTCCGTTCATTTCTGCAAGTATGAGCATTCCTCATGTTTGTACCCTATGAACCATGTAGGTCCCTTTCCAATTGGGGAAAAACTTTTCTTTGGCTTCATCTTGATATGGGAAGATTCATTTCAGCACTATCTGCCCTGGTATTAATTGTCTAGGTTTGACTCTTTTGTTGAAAGAACTGGTCACTCTGTTCTGATAAAGTTGACCATGACATATTGCATTCATTCATTTTCCGTCAATAAGAGCTAATTATTCATATAGACTCATTATTAATTCTTCATCGCTAATTTTTTCTTTTCGTATAATTCTCAAAGAAGGAATCTTTACCTCGGCAGGAATGATAGCTTCAATACTGTAAACCAGCATGTAGGGACTTTCTTTGGTTGATGTTCCAACTGTGGTATGATACCCAAATAAGATAAATCGTAATTTCTCGTACCATTGCTTGTAATTAAGTTTGTGAACCACTATGGATGTGCTCAAACCACTCAAATCATCATAAGACCATGCAGAGATGTCCTCATACTCCTTTAGGAAACGGGTGTAGTATTCTTTGTCTAATGGTTACAAGTGGATACTTATGCAGATTCCTTTGGCTGCTTTGGAATTTCCCAAGTTGACTATCTCAGTTTTATCTAGGTTGGACTTAGGCTTATTCTCAAAATTCTCAACTTCTCTAACAATTTCCTCAGGGATTATATCTTCTTCCTTTATTTCTTATGAATCACTATCCTTATGTTGCATTGTCTTATTACATTCACAATCGTTGATTCATCAGGATAAACGATAATAATGTTGTAGATAAAAATGAAAAAGATAATAATAAATATTAAAATAGCAATACATTAGCTAAATCTCGAAAACATCAAAACAGGTACGGCTCGATGATGCAAGCAATTATTTCAAAACAAAATGTGTCTTAAAACAAAATACTGGAAATATCTTAAATGCTTAAAATGGAATTTAAAAAGAGATCATGCTAATTGCCAGACTACCTAGGAACTTGACGAGCTCGGGATAGCGCAGCAGTCCAATTTTTTAGAATAACTCCTTTCTCCATGGTCTAAATAGTAAGGTCTTCTTCCTCCTCCTAAATTATTGCATAGCATTACATGTATTCATTATCTAGAAATAGCTCCCTTAGGCCAGCTAAAGCCTCATCTTCTTTGGATCCCCATATATGTCAGCCTATTGAAATGTCTGATGCAGATGCAGTATTGGCTGTTCAAGAGGGTAATAGGGGCCACGCCATGGAAACGACCAATCATCGTACTCCTGCCAGGTGTACCAATACCCGAGTCCGAAGGTGGTACCGTGACGTTTTGGTTGTATTGTCATAGTGATACCCTGGAGATTCTTACCGAGACCTTACCGGGATCATACTTTATCCACAATAGTATGCTTTTAATCTTATTACTCCACCACTTGTCTTTCTCTATTGCATTGACACGTTCAATGCGATGGTATGTTTCTCCACCTAACTTCCTTCAATTCTCGACAACCAAAACAATTTGATTGGTGTAGATGGGATTAATTCCGTCTCTATGAATGATTACCTCCTGATGGTTCCATTCAAACTTCACGGATTGGTGTAGCATAGAAGCTACCACTCCAGCAACATGTATCTATGGTCGTCCCAACAAAAGATTGTACGTAGAAGATATGTCCAATACTTGAAACTAAACATTAAACCAAGTCGGGCCCATCTAAAAACAAAGGTTGATTTCTCCAATTGTTGCCCTTGGCGCATTAGGACAGGCAACACTCAAATAAACAATGTGATGCTCACTTTTCTAGAGCAACGAGGGTTCTTCACCGGTGCTCCAGGTCAAAATGCATAAAAATATTTAAAGACCCATCAAATGCTTTCACATTCATACTCCCTGCCCGTATCTCATGGAAATCTTTACCCAACCTTTTCAAAATAGTCAATGGAAAAATGTTGAGGCTCGATCCCCCATCTATTAGGATCTGGCAATGAATGTCCTCGAATTGTACTATAATGTGTAGTGCCCTGTTGTGACTCAATCCTTCAAGTGGTAGTTCGTCTTCATGAAAGGTGATCTTGTGGCTCTCTAATACTTTCCCTACCATGTTGGTCATCTCTCCACTGGTGATGTTGTTGGGCACGTGAGCTTCATTTAATACTTTCATTAATGCATTTCTATGCATCTCAAAATTATGAAGCAGTGACAGAATGGAAATTTGAGCAGGGATTTTGTTCAAATGATCCACTGCGGAGTACTCCCTTGCTTGCACTTTCCTCAAACTATCATCCGGGCCCGTTTAGATGATAGGTTATTTCGGAGTGGCTTCTTTACTTGTTCCTCCCAAATGCTCATGTGTGTAAACCCTACCGGTCCTGGTCATGCCTTGCGCGACACCTATTTCTTCCATCTTCCTTTTCCTTTCCTTCTCACCTCTGCAGTATAGTCCCATGGTATAGCATTGGAATTAAAGGGTGGTATAGGTGTTGCCATCACAGTAAAGAGTATGGTCACTTCCACCTCAAACGGAGCTAGTGCGGTTGAGGGCGTTGTTGTTTTAACCTCAAACATAGTTGATGTGGCTATTTCAACCTCAATTGGTGAATGAATTTGCAGCATAAAGGGTGTGAGAGTGATTGGAGGTATTGTAGTTTATCCCCTTCACGAATGAATCTAAATGATCCTTCTAGATACCATTTTTCATCAGCTTCTATCACATTTACACTCTCGCCCCTGTGATTCGGGAGGGGATTATTTCAAACATTAGGTACAGTATCTTTTTCTTGTATAACCTTGGTGTCAATCAGAGTTTGGGCCTTATCTTTCAAAGTGCGCCATTCATCAATATTGTGTCCCTTTATGCCCAAGTGATAGGCACCTGTCTTGTTCGGATTGACCCACTAGGAAGAGTTTTTCATAGACATAGTAGGAATCAGAGTGATATAACCAGCAACCTTCAGTCTTTCAAAAACCTAATAGATGGGTTCATCGATAGGAGTGTATTGTCTGGGTGGTCTACGGTCAAAATTTGGTCTAGGCTTTTGGTAGTTTTGGCGGGCTGGTGGTGGTGAGTGGTAATATGCAGGTTGTGTGTTATAAGTATGGTAGTTAGTGGTGGGTTGTTGGTATCTAGGAGGTGATGGATGATATGTGGGTGGTGGGATTTGGTATGTGAGAGGGGATTTTGGCCCTTGGGCTACCATCACGGCTCCTACTTCTTTCTTTTTGGATATACCCCCGACGGCAAAGCTTTATTGTAGCATGTGATGCCTTAAAATTAGTTACTATTCCGCTCTTGATCCGTTCTTTAATTCTTTCCCCCAATTTAATGATATTAGAGAACTTGTGATTCTCAATAACCATTAACTTTTCATAGTATTGTGGATCCTGGGCCCGGACAAAGAATTTGTTCATCTGCTCTTCTTCCAATATCGTCCTTACTTTCGCAGTTTCCGATCTCCACCGAGTAGCTTACTCGCAGAAAGTCTCTATTGGTTTCTTCTAGAGAATTCGGATATAGAAGACATCTGGTGCATTCTCCATATTAAACCTGAATTGATCCATGAAATCTAAGGCCATACTTACTCAATTACCCTAGTTCTTTGGATTCTACTGATGTACCAAGACAGGGCATCTCCGGTGAGGCTCCTCATAAATAATTTCATGCGAACCCTTTAATATTTTTCAACTCCTATGAGCTTGTCACAGTATGTCCTAAGATGCACCTTTGGGTCACCTATTCCATCAAACATCTCAAACTTAAGGGGTTTGTAACCCTCTGGTAGTTCTACGTTCAGCTGAATGCATAAATCCTCATAGTTCAATCTCTCAATGCCTTTACCCTCTTCGACACCTTGGACTTGACTTGTGAGCTTCTTAAGTTCTTTTTCCATATTCTTGATAAGCATGTCCTTCTTAGTGGATTCAAGTATGTATAGGGTTTATTTTGGAGTATGGGGTAAGGTTTTCACATATATAGGGTTGCTTTGATGGATTCCAGGTATTTGGGTGTAGTGGTGGTTGTTGATTGAATGTTGAGGGTCGGGAATAGATTGTGGTGTGTTCTGAGGAGTATGATAGGTAGTGGTTTGTGAATACTGGGATGGTTGATGATGTTGTAAAGGAGTTTGTACGGGTGGAGGATTGGGATTTGGAGGTGGTGTGGCATATTGGTGAGGTGCGGGGAGGGGGGGGGGGGGTTGCGGATACTAGTTTGGTGTATTTGGGGAGGTGCTGGATTTTTTGTGTTCTATTGGTTGATGTCGGGGACGTTCAGGGTAAGGGAGAGATTTTCCAAGTTCCGGACCTGCTCATTTTCCCCTTGTAACTCTAATATTTTTTGTTGCAGTCTCAAAACCAAGTTATTTGGTTCTGGAGTACTTCGACCATCTGGACTTTCCCTTGATTTTAGGATCATTCAGAGGAGGAGGAGGTAGAGGACCTCTAGATCTGGTATGATATGCTGATGATGCCAGTAACCTTAGGGGATGTGAGTAAGCAAATAAAGAAAAGAAGAAAAACAAAATGTAAACAAGTTAGTGAGGAGTATTAAAAGGATATTTGCGGTATTTAAACACATATTTCGGAATTATAAATTTGCATTGTAATTTGGGTACCTCATTGTGCCTAAGGTAGGCCTAAGCGACATATAATTTTGAGTAAAACTGAGTGCGTCATTTCATTAATGTGATAAATAAACAAAATCTCTACTAAAACGACAATAACTATAAAGAGATACTAATGGCATTTGCCTTATTATAACCAAAGCCTAAAACAAGTCTAGAAAGCAAGTAAAACACAATTCCTAATCTATTTGGTCCTAGAAGGACATTCTACATACTTGGCTTTCTTGGATTCATCAATCAAGTTCCCCATGTCGCGTATGTACAACATCAGACAACAGCAAAGGTGGGTTATTTTGAACCATGCCGAACCTGGGGACTTCCTGCCTCATTTCTGTAAAAAAAGATAAAGTTAGCCCCTGCCCCCTCCAGATTCAGCTATTTTCACGCTAATGATCAATATATTGGCTTGTTTTTATCCAAATGATACACAAATCGTGATTATGTCCCTTGGGATTATGGAAATCCCCGTGGACTTTGGACAAGGTTTACCTTAGTGAGTTATTGAGTGGACATCGTTATAACTCATACTAGGTTTAGACATGATGCATGCATAGTTGGTTCTGGTATAGGGTTTATCGAAGAGTCTAAACTGATACCCTTAAGAGGACTACTTTAGAGGGAAAGGCACGGAACCGTCGATTGCACCGTAGATCGACTAGTGTTACCGCAAATAAGTATTTCCAAATTTAAAGGGTGATTTTTAGGAAGAGCGCAGACACTCATCAAGTGATGTTGTGGTATTAATACGCACGAGTGAAATATGATGCGGAGCATGGTATGAAAAAATAATACGTTGTCAAGTATTGTCACATATTAAAAAATAAATGTAGTATTGAATGAACGTAAAGACATAAGAGAACTAAAAATGGGGAAGAAGTTAGTTCACCTAATGAAAGAACTGTAATAAAGCAGATAAATGGGTAAGGGTTGGGGAGAGATATGAGAAAAAAGTTGGGAGTAGGTGAACACGATTAGGGAATAAGGGGAAACACATGTTGTAATCAAATTAAAATAAGAGATGCATATCATTTCATATAAAGGGTAAATAGGGGAAAGGAAGTGCATGTAGTAATAAAAGGGAAAATCAGAGCGGGAGATTCAGGTAACCACCAGATAACAAAGATATGCTTATCAGGGAAGAGTAATTCACAAGGATCAAGTTCATTTATGGTAAGAGCCTAAAGATATCCCCAACAGAGTCGTCATGCTGTCACACCCCTTTTTCTCGTGAAATCAGGCTTCGCCGCATGAGAACACTTTTAAGGAAGTGATGGGTTTGACTTGACCTTATGCTTCTTTGTTTTGATGATCTAACAAACTTATTATAAAGAACAAAAGAGAGAACCTGCTCCACAGGATACACATCTCATATGACCGGGTCGAAGCTTGAACATAAGCAAATGGATTAACGACGACATGGAGGAACACAACAGGGACCTGAGGACCTGGTCCCTTAGGGTTTTCCGACAAAAGCACAAGTCAATGACTGTACACATTCAAGATAATGAGAAACACAACAGGGACCTACTCCCTTGGGGTTTTCTGACAGAAGTACAAGTCAAAGTGCACAGCTGGAACGTGGCAGAAGAAAGTCCATCAAGCAACTGTTGCAACAGAGGAACATAACTAGGATCTGGTTCACTGGTATGTCCTGATAGAAGTATTAGGACTTGATTCATTGGTATGTCCTGACAGAAGCACAAAGTCCAGCTGGAACGCACCTGCCCAAAGGTGGTTGTGCAGACAATGCAGCAGTCACTTCTTTCTGAAAAGAAGTACAGCAAGAGTTGACATCACTATCTATTGTCATATATTTTGTGATAAAACAACCTGGTGCAAGACACACTTCTTTTATGCATTCAATAATATTCTCTTGAGCTAAAGAAGCTTTCATCCGGCATTGAAGTCACTGTTGTGTCAAGAATAAGAAGACAACTCCACTATAGATTAGTTCTAGCAAAGTCTTATATATGTCCATAGTTGAGTTGTAATCTTGTCAATTGTTCTACATTGTAATTCCTAGTTTTCTTTCTTTGAAGCACTGTACTAGGAACAAAACAAATTCATCTTTAGAGTTTATGTTATGACTAGGAGTAGTCATAAGTTAAATCCTCTGTAACTAGGAGAGTTATTGAGTGGCTTGTGGTGGTGCATCACAAGTTATTTGAAGTCTTTGCAAAAGGGAGTTTGAAAAGTGTCTTGTAATAGTTAGATTACAAGTTAGTCGAGTTTAAAGCCTACTGGTGTAGGTCGTGGTTTTTTTATCCCCTTGTGTGGGATTGTTCCACGTAAAAATCCTCGGCCTCATTTACTTACTGCTTTATTAAGTGCGCTCAGTAGAATCTTGTGGAGGACCAGGTAATCTACGATTTGGTGGACCCATACAAACTAACAATTGGTATTAGAGAAGATTCCTCCTATCAGGGTAACACCTAGGAAGGATCCTCATGGTGGATCCACTAAATTTTGAAAAAGTTCAATCCATATACCACCCACCCAAGTTTGATGGAAAATGCTATTGGTGGTGGAAATCAAGAATGCACAATTTCATCATGGCTGAGGATTGTGAGCTGTGGGATGTCATTTGCGATGGTTCGTTTGTTCCAATCAAGGTACTAGACGAGTTTCCGTTCTCAATAAAGAAAACCAGCAAAGAATAGACTGAAGAAGATAAGAAAGTTGTGAAGAAGAATTTTCGTGCCAAGAAAATTCTAGTATATGGTTTGGGACCTAAAGAGTACGACATAATCTCTACATATAACACTGCCAAGAAAATATGGGAGGCTTTGCAAATAGCTTATGAGGGAACCACATAAGTAAAATAAGATGAACCTAATACAGGTGATAGTTCCATGATGGCAGTTGAAGGCTAGGAGAATAGATATGAACCAACGCTTGCTATGATGGCTCAATCAGATAATGATGAAGAAAATGGAAACGAAGAGGTAAACTTCAGGGATGTTCAGAAAAATTTACAATCCTATTCTCCAAAAAAAAACTCATGTGTTTAGCTGATGTTTTAATTACTGCCTTTTGTAGTCTTGCGGAGGATAGAGATTCCTTGTTCTTAAAACTAGAAGAATCTGAACATACTAGAGAATACTTAGTGGCTGCAGTTACTGATCAAAAGAAAACCATCGAAACTCTTAGAAAAGAAAAGAGTGATCTATTTGCAGAAACTGTAGACCAAAGAGAAAAAATAGTAAAGCCATTGCCCAAGTCAAAACCAGAAAGCTATGAAACAGGAAAGGAGATAGTTAGTGAGGAATATTTTAGGCTTGAAGATGAGGTGAAAGCTTTGAGATGTAGGATGTGTGCTGAAATTGAGAAAAACGAGCTCCTCTAAGCCAATCTAGAAAAAGTAATGAATGATCTTGAAAGATCTCTAAAGTAGACCTGGTCCTCAAAAGCTACCACTACCTTGCTTACTAATAATAGTGAGAAAAGACGAGGAGTAGGGCTCACAAGGGAGAAAACTCTTCACAACCCTCATAGTAAGGGCGCCACTACATCTGATAATTGGCCGCGTACCTAATGTGGGAACACTGGGCACTTCAAATAAGGTGTTCAGGCCAAAAATCAATCACTACAGAAAGACAAAGTAGTTGCTAAAATCGTGATCACAAAAGAGGGACCAGGTTCCACTCACAAAAAACGCACATTACCTTCTTGGACTAAGAAAGCTTTTATTCATCCTCTTGCTTACTACAAGGGACCCAAACTTGTTTGGGTTCCTAAAACTAACTTCTAAATCTCTCGTGCAGGGAACAGTGAAGGAAGTAGTCAATAATGATTCATAGATAGTGGATGTTCGAAACACAGGACTGAGAACCCCACAAACTTACTTTCACTAAAAGCCCTACAAGGAGGGAGTGTATCCATTGGCAACGGCAAAAAGGGATACATTCTTGGAGTTGGAAAAGTTAGGAAGTAACTCACTCATTCTACTAAAAATATGTACTATGTCAATAGACTTAAGTACAGTCTCCTAAATGTCTCTCAAATTTGTGATAAAGGAAACAAGATGGGATTCTTGTCCAAAATATGTACAGTCACTGGCCTTGTGACCGGTGAAATAGTTCTGGTGGCTAAAAGATACAAAAACATCTATGTTATTGATTTTGAATCTATACAGAGTGGTGATTTGAGTTTTCTGAAGGCGGTTGACGATGATGTTGAACTATGGAACAGAAGACTAGGCCATGTAAGTATTTTCCTTCTGAACAAACTAATTCAGAAGGACCTGGTCCATAGTGTACCTATGTCATAATTCAAAGCTCAAAAGGTTTGTGATTCCAGTGCTAGAGGAAAACATGTAAATTCCTCCTTTAAGTCAAAAAGAGATGTGAGCACCTCAAAGCCGCTTGAGCTCCTACATATGGATCTGTGTGGACCTAGAAGGGTGTAAAACGGAGGAGGAAAGAGATATATTTTTGTAATCGTGGATGACTACTTCAGATACACATGGACTCTATTTCGTAGAATAATAGACGAAATTGTTGAACATGGCATTTGTGAAGAAAATCCAGGTGAAGATGGAATCTAGAGTTGTATGCATTAGATCAGATCATGGGAAAAAATGTGACAATGTAAAATTTGATGAATTTTACAATGAAAATGGCATCACTCAGAACTTCTCAGCTCCCAGAACTCCCCAGTAAAATGGAGTAGTAGAAAGGAAGAATAGAACTCTAGAAGAAATGGGAAGAGCAATGATGATTGATAGTGGACTTGCGAAGAACTTTTGGGCAGAAGCTGTCAACACTCCCTGCTACTTAGTGAACAGATGCATGATCATATCATTTCTAAGCAAGACCTTGTATGAATTGCTGAATGGAAGAAACCCCGAGCTGACTTACCTAAGAACATTTGGATGTAAATGTTATGTTTCTCAACAATGGAAAGGACCAGCTTGGTAAATTCGATGCCAAAAGTGACGAAGGAATATTTCTTGGCTACTCTTCTCAAAACAAGACTTACAAGACATATAACAAGTGGACTCAATGTGTTGAAGAAAGCGTCCATGTTATTTTTTATGAGTCTCATCCATCAATTGAGAAGAATGCTGAGGAAGATCAAAATGGAGAACCCTCACTTGTTCCTGGTGAAGTCATTAACATGACAAACGAAAAAATAGATATGAAGAATAAGTGAAGGAGCAAAATGAAGATAATGCTGCCTCATCATCAACAGAAGCCAGCACTTCAATTACAACCATTGAAGTTGAAGAAAGAGTGATTGATGCAGTTTAGGGAACTCCATTGGCACTTGAGAAGGATAGCGGAAAATCAGCTACCATACCTTCCTCCTCTCAGAATGAACCTCCAAAGTCCAACTGGAGATATCAAAGCTCTCACCCTATATATAACATAATCACTCCTCTAGATTAAAGAAATCAAACCATGTCAAGAGCCAGAAATTCACTTGCTTTCTCAACCTTTCTCTCTCAAATAGAACCTAAAAACATCAAGGAAGCCTTGAAAGATGCAGATTATATTACAACTATTCAAGACTAGCTGCATCAGTTTGAGAGAAATAGTGTATGACACCTGGTACCCAAACCCCCAAATAGAACCATCATAAAAACCAGGTGGATATTCAAAAACAAGCTCGATGAATTACCACAAGGAACAAGGTCAGTCTAGTGGTCAAGGCTACAATCACGAGGAAGGGATTGATTATGATGAAATGTTTGCTCCAGTGGCTCGCATGGAAGCTATCAGGATTCGTATCGCTTTTGCATCGCATATGGAATTCACCTTGATCCAAATGGATGTTAAAAGTGCATTTTGAATGGACTCCTTGAAGAAGAAGTCTAACACCCAGGGTTTGAATGTCATGAGCACCCTGAATATGTGTTCAAACTGGACAAAGCTTTATACGAGCTAAAGCAGGCTCCTCGGGCTTGATATGAAAGATTTACAAAATTTCACTTAGAAAATGGTTTTAAGAGAAATTGACAATACTCTTTTTTAAAGAAATGAGGAAGGAACGTGCTTATTGTTCATGTCTATGTTGATGATATCATTGTTGAGTAACATGTGATTCTCTATGTGGAGAATTTGCAAAACCTATGGGAAGCAAATTTGAAATAAGCATGATGTGGGAATTAAACTTCTTCTTGGGCCTTCAAGTAAAACACCCCTCACAAGGTACTTCCATTTGTTAGCAAAAATACATCAGGGAGCTCTTGAAGAGGTTTGACATGGAAGCATCAAAGGTGATACACACTCCCATTGCAACTACGACTCGACTGGACATGGATGAAATCGGATCTCCTGTAAGTCAAACTATATATAGAGGCATTATTGGGTCTCTCCTATATCTCACTACCAGTCGACCTAATATTGTATTCAGTATGCGGTGTGTGAAATGTTTCAATCAAATCCTAAAGAATCTCACTTGAAGGCTGCTAAAAGGATACTAAGATATCTCAAGGGAACACAGGATCTGGTGTTGTACTATCCATCAGGTGACAATTTTGATCTAACTGGGTATGCTGATGCAGACTATGCAGGTTATCTTGTGGTCAGAAAAGTATCCCAACTGGTTAGCCAATACTGTCGTGATACCAAAAAAATGGAAAAGTGACGAGTTTGTGTAGATTACACGGACCTTGACAAAACTTTTCCTAAAGATTCTTTTCCATTACCACATAAAATCAACTAATTGATGCTATTGCAGTACATGAACTATTAAGTTTATTATATACGTATTCATGTTATAATCAGATCAAAATGGATCGGATAGATCATGAAAAAATTTCATTCATAATAAACATGGGGACTTACTGTTACAAAGTAATGCCTTTTGGTCTCAAAAATACTGGTGAAACATATCAAAGGCTAGTGACTAAAATGTTTCAACAACATCTGGGAAAAACTATGGAGGTTTATATAGACGATATGCTCATTAAAACGTAGCATCCAAGAGATTATATATCACACTTGTCTGATACATTTCACATTTTGCACAAATTGAATATGAAATTAAATCCGGAGAAATATGCATTTGGTATTACATTAGGCAAGTTTTTGGGTTTTCTTGTTCTTAACCATGGCATTGAAGTGAATCCCGCATAAATTAAGGCCATTGAAGAAATCCCTGATGTGATTTCAAGTAATAAAGAAGTGCAGAGATGGGCAGGAAGAATTGCAGCCTTGGGAAGATTCATTTCTAAATCATCTGAAAAGTGCTTTAAATTCTATAAGCTCTTAAAAAGAGATCATTTTTAATGGAATGAGGAATTTCATCAGGCACTCAAAAATTTGAAGACATACTTATCAAATCCACAATTGTTCGCAAAACCAAAGGCTGGGGAAAGATTTCTCATCTACCTTGCTGTTTCAGAAGTAGTGGTAACTGTTGTTTTAGTCCATGAGGACCAAGGTAAAAAAATCTCCAATCTATTATGTCAGCAAATCTTTATTAGATGTGGAGACACGGTATCCTCAATTAGAAAAGATTGCACTTGCATTAATCATGACATTTAGAAAATTAACACCTTATTTTCAATATCATCCTATTTCTGTAGTAACTCCTTATCCATTACGCAATATATTACATAAGCATGAGTTATCATGAAGGTTAGCTAAGTGAGATATAGAATTAAGTGAGTATGATATCACATACCAGCTTAGGACTGCTATAAAATCTCAAGTGTTAGCTTATTTCGTGGTTGATTTTAGCCAAGGGATGCAATTAGAAGCAGAAAAAGAGTTACATGTGTTTAATGGAGCTAACCGGAAACTTGGACCTTATTTACTGATGGTTCATCTAACGTAAAGGGTGCATGCTTGGGGATTGTTTTGATACCACCTAGGGGTGAAGCCATTATACAAGCCATGAAATGTCATTCAATAACTAACAATGAGGCAGAGTATGAGGCTATGATTGCAGGTTTAGAACTGGTATGAGAACTTGGCATTAATCAAATTATAATAAAAAACGATTCACAGCTTGTGGTAAACCAAATGCCAGGGACTTATTCAGGTAGGGAAGCACGAATGCAAAAGTATTTAGAGAAGGTGCAGGATCTTATCAAGAAATTCCAAACCTAGAAGGTTACGCAAATACCAAGAGATGAAAATGTTGAAGCAGATGCCCTAGCTAATCTATGTTGCAGACGTGGCAAGCAATGAAAATGCTTCTATAATTCATTTATTTCATTCAGCGCTCGATCCAGACAAAAATGAGGTAAATTTAAATAACTTAACTTGGGATTGAAACGTGATTATCGGTTTTTTCGGTATGGTACCGTCCCTGTAGATAAGAAAAAAGCTCACATGCTTCAAAAAAAGGCTGCTCGGTATTGCTTAAAGCAAGGTAATCTTTATCAAAAAATATTTGGTGGCCCTTTATCAAGGTGCCTCGGGCCTTCTCAAACTAAATATGTGATGAAAGAAATATATGAGGGACATTGTGGAAACCACGCACAAGGCAAATCTCTGGTACGAACCATGATTAGAGCAGGTTATTATTGGCCCAGAATGGAAGAAGAAGTAGAAAATTTCATGGAAAAATGTGATAAATGTCAAAGATACGTTAATAACATGCATAGAATAGCAGAGTTATTACGTCAGGTCATTACACCGTGGCCATTTATGAAGTGGAGGATAGATATTGTGGGTCCACTACCACAAGCAAAAGGACAGGTAAAAGTTTTGATCATACTCATTGACTATTTTACTAAATGGGTGGAGGCAGGAGAATTCACACAGGTATGAGAAAAAGAAGTTAGAAATTTTATTTAGCGGAACATCATATGCCGATTCGATGTACCAAAGGAAATCATGTGTGATAATGGCCCTCAATATATAGGCGCGCAAATCACGGAGTTTTTACAAAGTTGGCAGATCAAAAGGATTACATCTACACCTTATCATCCGGCGGGTAATGGACAAGAGGAGTCAACAAACAAAGACATTATCAACAATTTAAAGAAACGTTTAGAGGAATCAAAAGGTAATTAGCCAGAATTGTTACTTGGTGTTTTATGGCCATACCGCAAAATAGCAAAAACAAGTACAGAAGAAACACCATTCTCATTGGTTTACATAACTAAAGATTTAGTTCTGGTTGAGATAGGAGAGCCAAATACAAGGTTCACCCAAACGTCCGAAGGGTCAAAAGATGAAAAAATGAGGATAATGTTGATCTACTTGAAGGAAGAAAAGAAGTTGTGTTAATAAGAATGGTAGCACAAAAGCAGGTCATAGAACGATATTACAATCGAAAAGCTCTTCTAAATTCTTTAAGATTGGGGACTTCGTACTCAAAATTCAATCTACTAAGGCAGCTAATACAGGTAAATTAAATTCAACCTAGGAAGGACCTTACAAGATTCATAACATCGCTGGGAAATGAGCATACGAATTAGAGACTATGGATGGCAAGATATTACCCTCGCACTGGAATGTTGTTCACTTGAAGAGATATTATTTCTAAATAATACCCATGGGCACGTATCCTCATTTTAAATTTTTTATTTTGAGCTATTAAAATTTTACTAACGATTTTAGATGATAAGAAAAAAAGCTAACATGTACTATATGATGAGTCACGACCTGCAAGGCATGTGGAATTGATTAAAATTCCCGGTCTGGGGTTACAAATATTCTGATAGAAATTGATACGGGTTAAGCAGTCTTCATCTAAAATTGTACCTTCGAGTCCCGTATGTTTTTCCTTTTACATTAAAAGGACCAAAATTAGAGGGACAATAAGTGCTCGAGGCTTCATACTTCAATACTCAAACACTTGGGGGACTATATAATATACATAGACACGTGTATTAAGAAATCAAAGAAGAAGATTGAGAAACAATCAAAGATCAAGCCTAAAACGTTCATACATTGAATGAAGCAAGTGCAGAGCAAAGTCATGAGCTAAAACCAAAGAAAAGCCCTATCATAAGTTAGGGAAAAGGCAAAGTACTGAAAAGGTTATAAATAAAAACCTTATATTTACTTGAAACAGGTTATAAATAAAAACCTGGTATTTATTTTCTTTGAAATGCACTAAAATGGGTTATATATAAAACCTTGTGTACATTTTCTCTTTAAAATCTATTGTAAGAAAATGGTTATGAGAAAGTTATAGATGTAATTCAAATACATGTAAAAGTGTTATTCGAAACTAGATAAATTTCAAATAAAAACTTGTCAAATTCGTTTCAAGAAACATGTGTATTCCTATTTCTTTTATCGTATATTGACACCGTTATGAAGTTGAGACGTCTTCTTCATTAAGTGTCGGATATAAAAAGGCCCTCTTTTATAAAATTCATGATTAATTTAAGTATTCATGAAATTAACAAAAGCATTTTTGAAGATAAAAATGCAAGTTATTCAGTAAGTCCTTAGAAATAAAGGCAAGAATAAACGAAACAGAAGTTCAAATAGTAATGAAAAATTCTTAATATTAAAAAGTTTAGATTGAATATGAACTTAGACATAAACTGAAAAAATTGTTTATACATATTATTCTATAAAAGGTCTAGGGACTTAAGATTCAAAACAAATCCCTCAAATGATACCAAGGGTTATAATCACATTTTCATTAAAAAAAACAACACAAAAAAGTTCAATCAATATAAACTTTTCACTGATTTGATGAAGGGATTGAAGCAAGGACATCAATAGCAGCAGGCTTGACTGGAATTCAGGGAGTGGGATACCCATATCACCTTCAAAGGTCTGGAAACTTGGTTCCATTGAGTTTTTTCAATAATCTCTTCAATCTTGGCTAAGTCAGATTCCAAGTCAAAATTCTCTCGGCTAGCTTCAACGAGGGTATTATGGCGAGAATTTAGGAATGCCCAACTCACTTCAATGGTAGATTTATCTTCAAGAATCTCGTAGTCTCTTTCCCAGTCATCAATTTCATTTCTTAAATTCTCATTTTCAACCAAGGTATTCATAAAAAGCTTGAAGAGAAGCGCGAGAATTTTCTAAGGTGCAAAGTTTATTAGAGGATACTCGGAGGTCTTCTTGAGCTTAGGTCAAAGCTTGCACAAGTTCACCGGCATATGCTTCTTCTGTATCCAAGAGAGCCTTCAAATCTTTGATTTCTAATATTGCCTTGGCAAGTTGTTCAGAAAATGAGGTTTCAGGACGATCTTTTTTCTTTGCTTGCTTGACTTAAGGATGCTTTTCAATTGCCAATTCTGAAGTCAAATCCCTTACCTACTGCTCTAAGGTACCTTTACTCTCTTCTAAGGCTTCTTTGTCAATCTGAAGACCTTGACACTATTCCTTCCAATTATGCGCCTCCGCTCGATAGTCACGCACTAATTGCTCTGAAAGGGTAACTCTTTTCATCATCTCCGTGCCAATGAGATTGATATAAAAAAAGAAGGGGGAAAATGAGTGAAAACCTTGAAAATAGAAAAGGTAAAGTAATGCTAGAAAAGGGATACCTTTAAAGAAGCATGCACGATATCGTTCATCAAGGTCAAGGAACTATGGCTATCAAGTTTAGCTTTTTCGATTTGAGCTGAATAAAGGCTTTATCCACACGTCAACTTGACTTGATTTCCTCAAAAGGTTACCCGCAGTAGGAACTTCAATGGTGATTTGACTTCACCCTTGCTTAAGGACCCAACTTCGAGGTAAGGAACAGAAGAGGAAGGAGTAGTTGAGGGAAGAATGGTAGAAGCAGTTAAAACAGCTTGAGGAGGAACAGTGACAGTCATAATAGGAAAAGAAAGAACCATAGGAATGGAAGTAGTACAAGAACCCAGGGGTGCTTCATCAGAACCGGACCAAAATCATCACTATCAAACCCGCGGTTAAAAAGTTGCTCAACAGAATCGTGAATAGCAGCGGGAACATTATCAACATATTCAACATCATTAGAAATTACCACCGGGGCTTCAAAAAATTTGGTAAGAGAAATAGAACGGCGTGGGGATGCTTCATCATCAGAGATAACATGTCTACAAGCCCGTGGCGTTGTTACCAAGGAACCCCCATCTTCCTCTTTTTCAGAATCTTGATCGTCAGCAGCTTTTCTTTTCGATGAAGAACCCAAAATTATTTCTTGGGCCCTTTCTAAAGAAATACCAGAAGCCGTGACCGCCTCGACACTAAACCCTTCGAACTGCAAATCCTGATAAAAAGAAGGATTTTAAAATTAGTTCAGGGAAAAATAATATATGAAACAAACAATAAAAAAAACTTTTATCATAAGTTTTCACTTGCCAACCAAATCGTTGGGAAAGAGACTTCCAAGATCTACCCTCCATGGGCAGTATTTAATAGCTTTCATACCCAACCATGGAAATTGGGATGGAAATTGGGAATTCCATTAACAACTCCCATGGTTGCTGCAAAAGAAAAGGAAAATTAGAATACAGATCATTAAAATTGAGGGAAACGAGATGAGAGAAAGGGAAGACGGAAGACTTAAGTGCAAAATTCCACTTCTCAGGGAAGGGAACATTTTCTTCACCCACTAGACCAATAGTAGGGAAAGCAACAAAAAGGGAATACCAACCACGGTCATTGTCGACTTCAGGGCTAACCAAAACTTTTTTATTCCTTGTCACTAATGTAAAAACGCCCTAGCAAACAAGTCTAGGAGAGTAGAGATGAATTAAATGGGAAAAGGTGAAAGGAAAACCAGCCATGTTAGTCAAATTCCTAAGACATGCGACATCCCTCCACACTATGGGACCAATTTAACCTAAACAAACGTCATTAAATCGATAGAATTCGAGAATTATAGGGTCAATGGCAGGTTTGAAACCTAATGTGAATGGGTATATGTAAACAAAAGAAAATCCCATTAAATAGAAGGAGATTCTCTTATTTGCATTAGGAATTATGATAGGGAAATCATGAGCTCAATGGCAATCTCTACGGATCAAATAAATCAGATCATCAGTGATCTGTGTTGGCTAGATATCAGCACGGTCCAAAGAAGATACCTGATTTCTAAGAGACTCTCTATCATTATATAAATATAGTTCTGCAGGATCTATCTCCTCTACTAGAGGTTCACGGAGAGGCTCATAGGATTCCTTCCCTCTAGAAGAAGGTCTATGTGAAAGTGAACCTCTGGTTCTGGATGAAGGTCTAGAACTACATGAAGGAAGAGAAGAACCACGTGTAGATGAAGACCCTAATTTACGTTGTCTGATTCCCCCTCTTCTACTACTATTAGGGGTAAGAGGAAGACTATCAACTATGTTAACTCTCCTAGGGTTAGGGTTTGGTGCAGCCATGGCAATACGAGGTAGATGAAGAACAAGAACTGAATTTTCAGAAACATTTTATGAGGAAGATGAGAATGAGAATTTAATATTCTAGAAGCTTTGAACTTTTGTTATTCAAAACTAAAAATGAAACCTATGTTTATACTAGGAAGCAACCGTCAAAGGAAAATGCGCAATGATAGAAATGTTATAATAAAAATTGTCTCTTCGTAATTGGTGAAGCCGTAAAAAAACCTTAAAAGGCGCTGCAAAATCTCATAACCAACAAAGAGATGTCACGTGTGACAAGAATTAAATGGAAGTGGCCATTGAAACACCGATTCTATAATGGCATAAAAAATACCCACTTTAATAAAATCCACTTCTCAAATATTCAATAGATGAATAAATGGCAAGTGGGGGGACTATTTGCATTGGGAAAAATTGAGTTTACACATATTTAATTATTTAAGGATGACACATCATGACATGAAGGTCGGTCAAAGAATGATGATTAGCAAAGAGGCACGAGTTATAACATATACGAGCACTGGCATAAGCAAAGGCACGAGTAGACTGACGCTCGTTTTTATTTAAATCCAAGAATTCAGGAGAATGAACCTGATAGTATAAGGAAGTATGGATACAATATTTAATGAGCATTAAATATTGAAAACTTTAGAGAATCTGTATTAAATTATAATGATTATGTAATGTAGCATTTAATACCTTTAATTGTCCATGATAACTCAATTATGACAGAGAAAAAACATATATCTTAGAAATAACTATAAAAAGGAGGAGATGAATCATTTGTAGGACATAAAACACTATCTGAATATGCCGGTCTACTTTACTTTTCTAATTATCTTATTTCTAGTCAAATTACTTTTTTTATACATTCTTTGATTATCAGTAACCCAAGTTCTTCTAAATTAAAGCTTTGATCGAAATCTCATTTTTTGGTTAAACAACATGGTCATAACATTGAGGATGCCACTTGGGTGGCCAATAAGTTGTAATTAAAAATTTACACTTGTTCGCAACTACAAGTATGACTATTTCCTAGAATTTCAAGTTCGATAATTGTCATCTTAAGTTTATTCCATGTAGCAAGTGAGTAAAAATTATCTTGCTTATGAGTTGGGATTCAGCGCATTTTATTGATGTAGTTGATTCATTATTGCCTATGGTGGCTAGACTTGCCTCATCGTAATATATTTTATTATTGTGATGCCGAGAGTGGCTATTTGGTGGTGTATTGAGCCATATGAGGTTGTTGTGCTATTTATTGATATCGATGTGATGAGAAGAGCCATGTGAGGCATTGTACATTGTACTCTTGTAGTTTACTAGTAGGTTAAAATATTTGGATAGGTTTAGAAATAAAGGAAATTCTATCGAAACTTTTGAAAATTAAGAGAGTTAATCAAATTTTGACGCCTTAAGAATTTATAAGTTAAAGAAGGCTTAAGTTTCCGACTTTTGGACTTGAATAGAACAAAAAAAACTCATCTAAGGACAAATGATCTTAAGCCGCGAAGAATGTAGCACCCCGAAAATTTTTCAAATGTTAAAGACCTCACTAGAAGGCCATTAAGAGCTAAACGTATCAATTGCATGCTAACAGTGATAAAAAATATGAATAAAATCCATTTGATATGAATATATGTTTGACATGGTTTTAAGGGTTATAAGTGTAAGATATATGGATTTATATCTAGATATATGGATTTATATCTAGATATATGGACTTATATCTACACACATATGAACAATATATGGATAATTATATGTTATGTGCTATCTTTTGGTTTGGCCTAATTATGTGGTCTTATGGACATTATGTTAAGGGGGCCAATGTGTTGTCATACTAAAGTGTAGGACTAATGTGTAGATACCCAAAAGGGTATCCTTAGTTTATGATGGGCTAACTAAGGTTACAAATGTAACTATGGTTACATGAATGCTTGTGACTCTTGAGTTTTGTAACTCTTGCAAGACATAACTCAAGACATAACTTTTGTCTAGTAACTCTTGTCTCTTGGGTTATGTAACTCCTAGAGTTATAAAGTGGGGTTATGGTTCCCACCCTAGTGCAAGACAAGTTCTTCTTCCTCCCATTGAATCAAGAACTCAAACAATCCATTGTCTTGCAAATAGGGTGGAAAACCATAAGCCAAATTTTGATAATTGTCATAACACTATTATTGTGAACCTTTTCATATATTGTTGAGTATTGTGGATACATTCTTGTGGGGACAAATATACTTCAAGAAACTTGAAGGAAGGCTAAAGGAGTTCACAACAAAGGACAATCATCAAAAGGAGGCTCAACATTTCCACATATGGATTCAGGTTAGCTTCCGCTCATGTAGTTTATATATCCGAATTATTTAATATGAAGGTTGTTGTCTTTAGTAGGAATCATAATCCTTACAATTGGTATCAGAGCTACCCTTCATTTTGGATAATTTGGATGTTCATAAGAATCATGTTATGTTAGGATTCATGTTTTAGTTTTATAAGAATTTTGTTTATGAAATTCTACCATGAAATAACATGATCTTATGAATGTTATGTTTTGATTTGATGTTTTAATATGATGTTAAAACATTGTAAATAGCATGATTTTAGTAGGTTAACAACATGTTTTTTATGTTTAAGATTCATGTTGAAAATCATGTGTTATTCAGAAAAAATTTTGGTCACTGCCTTCAGACAATGGATTGTTGCCTTACACAATCCATTGTCTGTGACTTTTAGTATTCTGGCAGTTTTTTGGAACACCAGACAATCGATTGTCAGGTTCTGACAATCGATTTTCAGGTTCCGACAATCGATTGTCAGCTTCTGACAATCGATTGTTCAAGGTCCAGTGAGTTGAAACTTCAGTAACTTAAAAATTTTTCATAAAACCAAACAATCGATTGTCTGGCTCTGACAATCGATTGTGGATGGTCCAGCAACAAATTTCATAAAACCAAACAATCGATTGTCTGGATTTGACAATCGATTGTGGATGGTCCAGTTACAATTTTTCATAAAATCAAACAATCGATTGTTTGGCTTTGACAGTCGATTGTGGATGGTCCAGTAACCAAATTCAGAAAACCAAACAATCGATTGTCTGGTTTTGACAATCGATTGTGTTGGTCCAGTAAGGTTAAAAACGTTTCAACTCTCTTAAGTTTCAGTGAATGTTAATTGTTTTAAAGTCCATCAATTCTTATAATATATAGAATTGTCCGATTCAGTAAACAACGATTAATATTCAAGTGTTACACATCAAAACATGTAACACATTAAGTTGAGATTCATAAAATGGCTTAAGGAACTAAAGTTTATAGCATCTAATATTTTAGTTATTTAATTGAAGCATTATGTTGCCAAAGTAACCTCTATTGTGTAGATTGATTAATTTTAAAATATAAGATGACTGTGGATGTTAGTCTTCCATGCGTTTAACATCGGCCCAAAGGAAGGTGTTATTTGGCAGGAATTCGAACATGCTTGTGGTGGTAAATATGAGACGATTATTTGGTTTTCCATGTGAATATTAAGTCGGCCCAAAGGAAGGCTTAATGTTTGACAGGAGTTTATTGTCTATGTTTGATCACTACACCAAGAGTACCACTTACAAGTTGGTTTTCTGTCCAAAGACTAAAATCAATGTTGTGCTAGGTATCTTGTAATGGGAAATGCCTAATTTTGAATCTATAAAGTTAAAGTTCAAGTAATTGTAAGCATGTATTCAGTAATCCTTTTGTTCTATTTTCAGTTAATTCTTCTGCTTCTACGATATCTGCCAACATCAATAGCATCCCTGTGCTTAACGGCACTAACTTTAAGGAATGGAAAGAGAATGTAATGATCGTTCTCGGTTGCATGGATCTTGACCTTGCACTTCGGACCGAGCAACCTACTCCTCTTGAGGATACATCCTCTTCTGATGACAGGAGGGTGATGGAGAAGTGGGAACGCTCGAATCGCATGAGTCTAATGATCATGAAGCGTGCAATTCCAGAATCATTCAGGGGCACTATGAATGATGAACCTATTGCCAAAGTTTTCCTTGAAAACCTCGAACAGCGTTTTATGCAAAACGAAAAGGCGGAAACAAGTGCACTATTAAGTAAACTTGTTTCTATGAGGTATAAGGGCAAGGAAAACATTAGGGAGTACATTTTGGAAATGTCTCATCTTGCTTCGAAACTTAAGTTACTCAAGCTAGTATTACCTGAGGAACTGCTTGTGTAATTTATTTTTATATCTCTTCCGGCACACTTTAATCAGTTTAAGGTCAGTTATAACTGCCTGAAGGAGAAATGGACTCTAAATGAGCTCATTTCACACTGTGTGCAAGAAGAGGAAAGGATTAAGCAAGATACGACTGAAAGTGCTCATTTGGCATCCTCTTCTAAGGAAACTAAGAAGAGGAAAAATAAGGAAGTTGCGGTTGTAAAGCCCAAGATTAAGCAACATAAGGAACCTAAGGTTGAAATTACTGAATTAGGTTGCTTTCTCGGTAAGGGAACTAATCATGTGAAGAAAGTTTGTTCTGCAGTTAATATAATTTCGGTACCTAAGGATAATTGGTGGGTAGGTTATGCTGCTCACATAAAGATATCTATGCAGGGTTGCCTGAACTGCCGAAAACCAAAAGATGGTGAAAGATACATCTATGAGGGTGACGGCAAGAAGGTGCCAGTTGAAGCTATTGGCAAATTTAGGCTGTTGTTTAAGACCGGTTTTCATTTAGATTTGAATGAGACTTTTGTTGTACCGTCTTTTAGACGGAATTTAATTTCAGTTCCCCAATTGGACATATCCGGTTATAAATGTACATTTGGGGACAATAAAGTTAGTCTCTTTCGGAATTCAAATCTTATTGGTACTGGTGTTTTATCAACATTTGATAGCTTATATTTGGTTGATACAATAACTTCAAATAAAGAAACTTTGCATACAAGTTTAATGGTACCAAAAATTAACTAATGAGAATTCTATTTCACTCGGGCATAAACGTTTGGTTCACATATCCATTCAAAGAATTCTGAAACTCGTGTCAGATGGAATTCTTGATTCTCTTGATTCCTCAAATTCGGAAATTTTGTATTGAGTGTATCAAGGGAAAACAAACAAACAAGAACTAGATTAGGTGCTAAGAGATTCGGACGTCTTAGAATTGATACATACGGATATTTGTGGGCCATTTCCTACTCCTTGTCGGAATGGTCAACAATACTTTATCACATTCATAGACGATTACTCTCATTATGGGTACCTATATCTTATTCATGAAAAGTCCCAATCCATATTAAAAACCGTAGCTTATATTCTTAATAGAGTTCCAACTGCAGCTACAATAAAAACCCCATATGAACTTTGGACTGGGCATAAACCCGGTATTCGGCATTTTCACATTTGGGGTTGTCCAACTGAGGCAAGGACTTATAGGCCGAATGAAAAGAAACTGGACGCTAAGACGGTTAGTAGCTATTTTGTTGGATACTCTGAAAATCCAGGGGTTTTAAGTTTTATGATCCCACATCACGAACTATTTTTGAGACGGGAAATGCTAGGTTTCTTTGAGGATATTGAGTTTGGGGGGTGGGGAGATAAATAAAGTTGTTAGAGATTTTGTCTTTGAGGAAGAACATGTGTCTTTCCCTCAAGTTGTTGATGCAACTCCGGTTCAAGACAATCTCGAAAATGTCCCCCATCAGACCCTGATATGACTAATGAAAATAAAACTCAACAACCTCCAGAAACTGAAATGCCATTAAGGAGATCCACTAGAGAGAGGAGAAATGCAATTTCGGATGATTATTATGTATTTCTCCAAGAACAAGAAAGTGATATTGGACTTGAGGAAGATGATCCAATCAACTTCCATCAAGTCATTAAGTGTTCTAACTCTCAAAAGTGGATTGATGCCATGAATGATGAGTTGAAGTCTATGAGCGATAATGACGTTTGGGAGCTTGTTACGTTGCCCGAAGGTACGAAACCTATTGGTTGTAAATGGATTTTTAAAACCAAAAGGGATTCAAGGGGAATTGTTATTAAGTACAAAGCTCGTCTTGTCTAAAAAGGCTACACTCAGAAAGAAGGCATTGATTATAAAGAGACTTTCTCTCCAGTTTCATCGAAAGACTCTTTCAGGACTATAATGGCATTAGTAGCACATTTTGATCTTGAGCTTCATCAAATGGATGTTAAGACTGTTTTTCTCAATGGTGACATTGAGGAAACAATTTATATGGTGCAACCTGAAAACTTTGTTTCGGATGAATCAGAGAAGAAGGTTTGCAAATTAAAGAAATCCATCTATGGACTCAAGCAAGCTTCTCGTCAATGGTATTATAAGTTTCATGCAGTCATTACAATTTTTTTTTGGTTTTGAACCGAATATTGCTGATGACTGTATATACCATAAGTTCAGTGGGAGTAAGTATATTTTTCTGGTTTTATATGTTGATGACATACTGCTTGCCTGTGACGATATAGCATTATTACTTGAAACTAAGAAATTTCTTTCAAAGAAATTTGAATTGAAAGATCTTGGTGAAGCTTCTTTTGTATTAGGAATTCAGATATAAGGAGATCGCTCCAAAGGTGTTCTCGGTCTGTAACAAAAGGGCTATATCGATAAGGTTCTGAAAAGATTTGGCATGCAGGATTGTAAACCAGTCAACACCCCTGTTGCTAAGGGAAACAAGTTTAGTCTCAAACAGTGCCCAAATAATAATTACGAAATTTTCGGAAATGCAGAAGACGCCTTATGCTTCGGCGGTAGGTAGTCTGATGTATGCTCAGGTATGTACACGACCTGATATAGCGTACATTGTTGGGATGTTAGGCAGATATTAAGCAATCCGGGTATGGACCATTGGTAGGCACCCAAAAGGGTCATGAGGAACATACATAGAACAAAGGATTACATGCTTACATATCGGAGTTCGGACCAGTTTGAGATCATCAGGTATATCGACTCCGATTTTGCCATTTATGCTAATAACATATGTAACCATGGTTGCATATGTTAATAACAACAGTATTTTGACGAAAGCGAAACATAAGGACGTCAAATTTCGGGTTGTTAAAGAAAGAGTACAAAATGGACAATTGTGCATTAAGTACATAAGTACAAACTCCATACTTGCGGATCCGCTCACTAAGGGATTGACACCAAAAGTATTTCATGAGCATATTGCTTGTATGGGTGTCAAATCAGATAAGGATTATGTATTTTAGTGGGAGTTTGTATTGCACATTTATGTATTGTTCATTATATTCAGAAATTCAGTAATTCAGTTATATCTGCGCAGATATTCAGTTTTAAAGTTTTTGTACTCTTACAGTTTAAGTATGATCTCAATAAAGAGAACCAGTTGGAAATAGACATTCTATTGACCACACTTTATGTTATTTCCATGCTACATACCTACACTTGATCCATGTCGTTGGTTATATTGATATACGTGATCTATGATTGGTTCTAGTTACGAATGAGTAACGACGAGCTCTTAGGTCCTATGTTGGTATGATTGATGGACCGGATTGTTCATGACAATTTTATTGTGATAGCAATTTTGTGCACCTAAGGTTTGTAACATATAATATTAAGGTTTGTACATATGTTTGTATATCTCGTCCAAGTGGGAGATTGTAAGATATATGGATTTATATCTAGATATATGGACTTATATCTACACACATATGAACAATATATGGATAATTATATGTTATGTGCTATCTTTTGGTTTGGCCTAATTATGTGGTCTTATGGACATTATGTTAAGGGGGCCAATGTGTTGTCATACTAAAGTGTAGGACTAATGTGTAGATACCCAAAAGGGTATCCTTAGTTTATGATGGGCTAACTAAGGTTACAAATGTAACTATGGTTACATGAATGCTTGTGACTCTTGAGTTTTGTAACTCTTGCAAGACATAACTCAAGACATAACTTTTGTCTAGTAACTCTTGTCTCTTGGGTTATGTAACTCCTAGAGTTATAAAGTGGGGTTATGGTTCCCACCCTAGTGCAAGACAAGTTCTTCTTCCTCCCATTGAATCAAGAACTCAAACAATCCATTGTCTTGCAAATAGGGTGGAAAACCATAAGCCAAATTTTGATAATTGTCATAACACTATTATTGTGAACCTTTTCATATATTGTTGAGTATTGTGGATACATTCTTGTGGGGACAAATATACTTCAAGAAACTTGAAGGAAGGCTAAAGGAGTTCACAACAAAGGACAATCATCAAAAGGAGGCTCAACATTTCCACATATGGATTCAGGTTAGCTTCCGCTCATGTAGTTTATATATCCGAATTATTTAATATGAAGGTTGTTGTCTTTAGTAGGAATCATAATCCTTACAATAAGGACATTAGAAATGGGAAAAAGTAGTTTGGAACAAGTTAAAATTATTACAAGGAAGAAGGCGCCCAAGGTCGCATACGACTTAACTTCAAACAACTATATATCCACCTGTATAATGAGTTACATTGGGTTCAATATATCTAATTAAATATCTTTGAATGTAGGTTCCAATGGCTTAAAGCGTTCATCATTTGAATGTTTATACACAAAGTTATAACCAATTTACTAAGCATTGTCTGATGTGTGCCCGACTGCGCGGGAGCGCACATAAGAACGCACCTGAAGAAGTTAGCTGCCCCAAGTGCGTGCCCAGATACGCGGCGGTGCACCTATGAATGTTATAAATAATCCCTAGGTCGGGGAGATTTGATTTGGAGTCAAATTTTGGGAGTTCTTTGGGGCTTTTGAAGAGGATTTCGACCAAGGCTTCACTTAAAATCATACATGGTGAGTTTTTATTCAAGTTTTATGTTAATTCAAGTTGATTAACACCACTAGGAACAAAATTCAACGATAGTATTTGTTAGATTCTTCCAAATCCTCTGAGAACTATGGAGATTTTTAATATTTGTCTTCAAATGAAGATATTGGATGGTTGGCGACATTTGAAAGTCCTAAATGAATTGGAGCATTATAGTACTATTTTAGAGCTTGGACTTATAGTAAGTTGATTTAAACTTACTCTACTTGAGGAATTTTCTCCAAACACATGTATTGACTTGATGCATGAGATTGTTCATAAATATGCATCCGCACTCGTTTGGACAAGTGAAAAAGGATGTTACTATGGTCTTTGAGTCGTGTTGCATGTGAAATGGTGTCATGTTGTTTGGGTAAATATCAGAAACTTGTTAGAAAATGATACTTGAGGCAAATTTTATAAGTTTTAATGAATACTTGTGTTGATCATAAAGGGATTAAATGTTTGAGTTCTATTGTTACCTTTGTTTTATAAAATGAGAAATGTAATATTTCTAAAATCTTTATATTTCGAAGTAGCACTTGCTAAATCTTTACGGAATGAAATCACATTTTATTAATTGCTTAATATTTAAATGAGGAAGGATCTTTTTTATTTTATTCAAACGATTTGAATTGACTATAAGCGTCAAGATTTGATAAAATATATTCTTTGAAGCTATTCGACAATGAATCTATTTTTGGAATATCAAGTATTTTGAGAATTACTTGTATTCACCGAGATTGTGTTCGGATATATCGTGTTCATTATCATGAAATAATTGTCTGTGTAGACGTAGATGACCGCTTTGTGGTATAGACTATGTTAGAGTATCCTCCTTCAGAGATACTATTTTGTGCTATTAATAGCATGGCTTAGTCGATTTGTATGGCACTGTGATGAGAGGACTTGAACAGGTAGAATATATGTTACTTGTGGCTAGGTACATAGCGTAGTTGAACTTCTTGTGCCGGTGATGATATAAAGGTAAAAGATTTTGTTATATATAGCCCTAAAAAGCCGAAAGTAATTTTAATAACTTAATGAAGTTGAAATTATTTTGCATGATTTTATTAGAATCATGGTTTGATATAAATATTTTGATTGTTTATATCATGATTCACCTTTTACTAATATTTTTATTTAAAATTCTAAAGAGTATGAACTAGTGTAATGGTTTGCGCTTCATATAAAATATTGGTTGCACATGTTCTTTAAATCCTTGTCCTAGAAACTCAAATTACAGAAAGTCTATGATAAATATTGAGCATCGTGATGATTCAGTCCTCAGGTCCCCTCTCCAGGATCTCACTTTCTTTGCATGTTTTCATAATGAGATGTGATATGTGATGAGCAGATGAGACTAGGATGACTCTCTTTCCAAGGTATATAATGAGGCACCACTTCTATTTTGTGGTGGTTGTTGTGTTGATCTTTCCTTCTTCTGATTCGGGTTTGTTCCAAATATTTATTCTATCCTTGTGTCATAGAGATTCCATAGATAGTTATCATTATTTTGGTTTGTAACTGAGAGTTATTCATATCGCATGCATGAAAGGAATATTGTTATTTTTATGTATTTTTAATTATTAAAAATGGTGGATTTAAAGATTTTGTTTCATGTAAGGTCTTAATCATTTAAAATTATTGTGTTTTCAAAATGGCTTCTGCCTACATCTATTAGGCATATAGATGAGTATTTTGCATGAGTTGGTCCATCCGGGTTGAGTCCTATACCGGGTGTCGGTCACATAATTTTGAATCGTGACAAAGTCAGACTTCTTGATATTACAATATGAAAATTTAACTATAAAGGAGTGCAACCTCACGCTTAGAATCACCATCTTATAGTTAGTTAAGAATAAGTGGTAATAGTTGGAGCGGAGGATTTATTGTTTGAAATTGGAATTGGAGTTGTGTCATCTATTGCTACTTTTGGATCTTGGGCCTGGCCTCAAGGTTAGGATTGCACCGGCATATTTGGAAGGCCTTTATTTCTGATAGTGTATTCATTCAAATTGGGCCTGTATTATACTACCTCATTCATTTTTGGTATATAATAATTTATTTGTAAACAAAAGATAAGAGGATAAAGTGAAATGGATGGGGATATATTTGTCACAGTCCAAATTAATAGTTCGTGATTGCATCCAACGATGTGGTCAGGCAAGCCAATGGTAAACCTCCAATTTAATTATCCAATTCAGCCTTTAAACTTAAAATTTTCATTAATTAAATGGGAACATGATTTCATGGAAACATATACACTGCTTTACAAAAAATAACGGGTACGATGTACATAGAGTAACGTGATAGTAACAATAAGTACAATTGTGAAAGTCCCCAAGAAGCCCCCAAAACTTGATGTTACAAGTGCATGAGCAATCTCGGAAATATACAAAACTACTAGTGCTACTATCTAAAATAGAATAGACAGAAACAATAAATAAGGCAGAGGGAGACTCTGGATGCTGCAGCTCGAAGTAAGGTAAGCAGCTCACCACTAAGTCTTTGTGAAACTACGTCTACACGTTTGTGTGACCACAGGAAGTACCTGTCTTATTACCTACACAATCAATGTAGGAATATAGTGTGAGTATGTAAATCACATTAGCTCCACCATGGTTCTTGGCCACCCATCGCTCCTTGGCCAGGTCAGTCCAAGATCGAACATGATACGGGAATGTGGCATCGAACCGTCTAATCCACCATAAAATTCGAACCCGTCTCAGGGTAACAAGCGACAACTGCGGCGAAACGACAAAGAGGTCATTATTCTGGGAGAAAGGGAGGAAAATTATAAAACATTGTTAAGGGAAACCCGTTTACGTACGCTGTATGTTCCATTTCTCTAGGAAAGGCATCCTTGGGCCGGAATGATGTCCGGGGTCCTTACCCCAATGACCCTACTCCTCCACCCTCAATCCTTCCCTTCCTCGGTGCTCGAGAAAAATAATTTTCTGGAACAATGATGGAGTCTAATCAAACCTCAATGAAATTGAGGGTTGTAAAACCTAATCAAATATTTGAGGGTAAAAGTCTTACCATCAACCCCTTCAGTAAAATGATGGAGCATCAATATTATCCTCCAGAAAGAAGGATATATCTGACCGAACGTCACTTGTTATTTGTCACAAAAATTAAGGATAACCGGATCTATTTAGCTCCACCATGGTTCTTGGCACCCATCGCTCGTTGGACAGATCAGTCCAAGACCAAACATGATATGGGAATGTAGTGTCGAATCGTCTGATCCACCCCGACAAGTCCTAAACTCCCTCTGGGTACCAAGCAACGGCTGCATGAAACAACAAATAGTTCATTATTCCTGGAGAAAGGGATGAAAATTATAAAACATGGTTAAGGGAAAACCACTTATGTTGTATGTTCCATTTCTCTGGGAAAGGCATCCTCTAGGCTGGAATGATGTCTGGGGTCCTTACCCGGACGAACCTGCTCATACACCCTCGATCCTTCCCTTCGTCGGTGCTCGAGAAAAATGATTTTCTGGATCGATGATGGAGCCTTATCAAACCTCAATAAAATCGAGGATTGTACAATCTAGTAAAAGTCTTACCCTCAACCCCTTTAGTAAAATGACAGAGCAGCAATACTATCCTCCATAAACAAGGATAGATCTGAATAAGCGTCACTTTATATTTGTCACAAAAATCAAGGATAACCGGATCTATTTCTTGGGGAGATGATTCAGAGGAATCAGTAGGACCCAAGGTGAATGGGTAGGTATACACATGATGGAAGTCAGCCTTGTAGTCCGTTATATTTTCATCAAGGCTGGGAATCTCTACCTCCACTTCCTTGTTTCATCGACAGTCTATCCTCGCCGTTCCTATATCGATCACGACACTAATGTATCGGAGGTACATGTGCACACCGTCTCGGTGTGGATAAAGTGGCATCGATGGTAAAGTCTTTTGACATATCATGCTCTGGGGGAGTGTACTCTTCCAAAGTGGGTATCGCTTTGGCTTTCTCCATAGACGACCGAGATGAAGATGCAGCTTCGTCCTGTCGAGGGACCGTTTTGGAAGTCCTGGCCATAACAATGGTAAACTTTTCTCTCAGAAATCAAGATAGAATGGTGTAAAAGAAGATGGGTATGGATTTGTGAATTTGAACATGCTATGAGAATAAGGATTATCAAACAATTGATATATTTATAGGAACCACTTGGGCAGCGGAAAGGACGAGCCAATAGCGGTTCGTGGGTTCCACGATCATCACATTTGACAGTGAACCTTGCACGGTTTTATGGGTCACGACATTTAATTCTTTTATAGATTGACGCCATGGAAATGATGCCCTCAGAATGGCTGCTCAAAATCGTGTCCTATTACTTCGTTCTAGGAAATGTGGAGACTATCTATATATGGTGAAATCGGAGGGTCCAATTTCTCGTTATCAAGTATTTTGGGAAATCATCTCGAGAGCTTGAGACTACGAGGTTGCTATCAAGTTCCCTACCTCGAAGTTCGCTAGCGCCCGGCCTAATGACGATGCCGAGGATGGGGAGTTTCCAAGACGTGTAGATATCACTAGCAGAGCCTGGTGTCACGTCTAGCTGTCCCATCTCCATATCTTTACAATTGATGCATGTTGTACCATATAAAGTTTCCCCTCCTATATAAAGGGGATCCCTATCATTTTGTAAGAGGATTGTTGTTGCTCCAACTATTCTACATAAAATATACAAGAACTCTCTCTCTCTCTCTCTCTCTCTTTTCTCTCTAACTTACTCTCTTGATATTATTGCTCTTATTTGTTGTCTTTATACTTGTTCTTCATTTATTGCTCCTCACAGGACATAAAGAGCCTCTAGCAATTATATTATAACTGTTAGCCTTTCCCCGACTATCCCCAATAGCTCAAGCCTGAGCACAAGAATCACCCTCGATTCCCCACATCGGTCAGTCCGAGGACCGAATAGCTAACTCTTTGGTTTGATTATAACTCAATTTTAGCTCGCATTTTGTCTTTAAACTTCATACACCTAGCATGAACTTCTTAACAACTAGCATAAAAATAGATCGCGTATTTTTAGAGTCCCATCAATAAATTTAATTGTTATTATTATTTTCACGGTAAACATATATTATTTCATCAAATATTACACAATTTCCAAAGTAAGAGTACCAATCAATATTTTATTCTAGACTCGGTCCCAGTCATAAATTAAGTAAATTAAATATAGATAGCGAATACAAATAACACATTTAAGGCATGATGGAATCTAATTCTACCCAGATATAACATGAATATAACTACGTGCGAACTCTTGTCACCTCATGCGTACATAGATCCCACTACAAGTAGCACACAACAATTAATACCTAAGGGAATAATTCCCTCTTATATGGTTAGGCAAGAGACTTACCTTGCTTCCAAGTTTACTATTCGGCTCTTAACCTCACTAGAATCGTGAAACGATGTCGAGCAACCAAAAACTATTCAAAAGTCACATAAGCTAATCAATATATGCTCAAAAGTTCATAATTTAACTATTAAACTAATATCCCAACCAAATTCGGAAACCCATAAAAGTCACCACTGCCCACGTTCCCGGATTCCCAAATTTGTTTAAGATAAATGTTACCAATGACATTACGAACTCAAATATATAATTTATTCCCAATTTCATAATCAATTTCATGGTCAAATTCCATTTTACCAAACCATAGATTTCCAACAAAATCCCAAAATTTTGATCCATGTAATCGAAATGTTGGATATGTACGTCAAGGTCGAAGATGCTCCCAACAATGAGGTTGCCTGATAGGTTCCGGATAACCCCTAGTCATCGGGTGGTTATTTTGGAGCAGTTTTTATAGAACAGGTTCTGATGAAAGAGTTTTCCTTGATTTAAACTTATCACCACCTGCTTTACATAATTCACAAGAAGAGTGGTAAACTTCAATTTTCCTTTGTGTTACAATGCACATTTTTGTCATATTGAATTTGTATTAATGCTCATACATATAACATGGGGTACCGACCAGATATGAATTTTACAAATAATGAACCCATGCATAGCTTTGGTGTGTTGGATCATGGTGTTCCATCCGGTAGTCATCACCTAAATGAAAATGTCCATCATGGAATTTCATCATATTACGACTTGTACGTAAAGTGATACATCTATATGGAAAGTATTTATAAAATTCAATAGCTTATTACTTTGTTGATTGCGTAGTGAAAACGAGCAAGTTAAACCACATGTACTCACTCAATTGCTTGAAGACGACGTATTAAATCGAGATCTGACAGATGCACTGACTGAGGAAGAGAACAATGATCACGACAACAATGCTGATGAATATGGAGACGAGACACCCTTTCCTCGTGAGGATAGTGATTAGGAGGATGAGAATGAAGGACATAATTTGATGAGAGAGTATGCTCCACACCCCCTGGACTAAGAGTATAGGAGTCCCAAGTGTTGTGTCGTTCAAGGTAGATTCCTTACTTTGATAACTTGCCAAGCATGGCTGATGTGGAAGCTCTCACAAGGTATTTTGATGAAATTTGGACAGAAATGTGGGATGAGTCTAGACCAATGGTGTTGGCAAGGGCATCTTTTTTCCTGATAAAGCACGTGTAAGAAGGGCTTATCAAATGCACAACGTAAAAAATGTCGTTAGATGAGGGTATGAGAGTCAAGTCCGGTTGTATACAAGGTTGTTTGTCACAGGTGGCTTTGGCTATGTCATTGGATATTACGTGCGAACAAGAAGAAGATAGGTCTTTGGAAAGTTGGTAAATATATTACCACCCACACATGTGAAATGTACACATTCAATGAGAATCACTTCAACTTGGATATTGACTTGATTTCTCTTGTTCTTATTCCACACGTCGAAGCGTCTATAAGTTAAAACATCAAAGAGTGCATTATAACAGTCCACCGGGAACATGGCCATACCACTACCAAAAGAAAGGCATATCTAAAGCGCAAACAAGCATTTGAAATAGTCTATGGTAACTGGGATAAGTCATTTGCATGCAACTCTACCGAGGTACATAGCCGCACTACAGCAGTTTAACCCCGGGACCGTTGTTGAATGGAAGCTTGAGCAGAGTTTGGGTAAACCAGAATATATGTTCAATTACGTCTTCTGGGCGTTTAAACCAGAAATTAATGGTTTTTTGCATTGTCGGCCTATAATATCCATAGATGGCACTCTTGTTTATAGAAAGTACGATATCAAGTTGTTGATAGCCGTTGTAGTAGATGTTAATAGACAGATATTTCCTCTAGCTTTTTCTATTTGTGCTAATGAAATCCAGAAGACATGGACGCTATTTTTGAACCACTTAAAAGAGCACGTTGTCAAGCAGTGTTTCGGTTTTGTCTAATATCTTATCGGCACGGTGGTATCTTAAGTTCTATGGAGAACTTGCATGCATGGTAAGAACCTTATGCCTACCACCATTACTGTGTGAGGCACTTTAAAGACAATCTCCAAAAGGCATATCCCAATAAGGATCTGAATGATTAAATGTGGATGGTAGCAACAGACCACTAACAGCAAAAATTCTGGAGGCACGTGGAATATATTAGGCAAGAAGACGAGGCAACCTATCGTTGGTTAATACGATATGACCTTGAAAGTCCACTTTGTATATGGATGGTGGAGACGATGGGGAACTATGACTACAAATATGTCAGAGTCTTTTGATCGCTACCAACTCCGCACTACTAAAGAGTAGAAAGAGAAGGTCGCAATAGCTTTTACCCAATTTTGGGTCGGGATCGATTTCCTCAAGGAGCTAGAATTGGAGTTGAGTATCTATCTAGGCTAGAGTTGTGTGCTCCAAATGTCACTTCCAATCATATTTTGGGTTTTTCTTTAAATATCTACTACTATCAACTACTAATTATAAATTGCAACTAAATTATGCTAGGCGACTATTGCTAAGAGTTGTCTCTAATATATAAAAGGGCACTAGGGTAGTGACTTTCACCTAGTTGGCTAATTGGCGGGTAATTGCTTCTAAGACATGCTTGACATGATTGGGGAAATATGTTATAATTGTTGCACAATATTACCCACTCTCACACCTCTCGGTAGAGAGAGTGATTTCGCCCAATTGACTTTCTCACGACTAAAGGGGTAGGCAAATCTGCTCAAGCAACTAGGGTTCAAGTCAGATAATTACTCTTTTGAGGTTTAACCTTTTAATTAGGACTATCAATTCTCTTGTGTCCATCCCAATTCCTTGTTGGATTAATTTTGGAGACATATGCTTTTTTTCTCAAGAAGAGCCAAGTCAACTTAGCTTAAACCAGTGTTTGCAACCACTAATCCATTTTTTAAACCATAAAATTAAACCAAATAACAAATACCCGTAGTCAATCTAGCCTTAAATTGAAACACCCATCAATTACCCACATTAGGGTTGAGCCACAACCCTAGTTAAAGGGTTTAGCTACTCATGCTTGAAGATAAAATCAGAGAAATAGATGAAGATAAAGACATATTAATTTATTGCTAATCTAAATATAAAGATTCAATGATAAAAGCTAAGTAAAAATGCCAAAAAGAGCTACAATTGGTATTCTCAAGAGCACAGCTAAAGTTCTAAAACGCCTGATAGCCTAAAAATGAAAAAAATGTTCTATTTATACTAAGCTAGAAAAACTGGACAAAAATACCCATGTGGGGTCAATGCGGGCCGCACAAAATGGACTGCGGCCGCACTAAGCTCATGGACTTGAAGTCATGGCTCTCTGGACTCAGGCTCCGGGGACCGTGCAAAATGGACTGTGGCCGTGGAGGTCTCTAATGCGGTTCGCACAAACATGACCGCTGATCGCAGTGGCTTGATCCTACATCTCTCTCGATCCTACATCTCTCTGATCTTCTTTTTCGCAGACTGCACATAATGGTAATGTAGCCACAAAACCTTGAATATGAACTGCGCAAGATCGAATGCGGCGGCTCTGCCTTAAAGCTCGATTTGCCAGCTCTCTGAATCCTTTAGTGTGGACCGCACAAAGTGTAGTGCAGCCGCACTAGGCCTTTTTGTCCTGAGTTTTTCTTGTCTTTGGTACTTGAGTAGGTTTCACTCCTTTAGAGCCGATCTTTGATATTTTGTCATTTTGTCAATCAAACTTGCAATCAAGCACAACTTATGAGCCTTTTGGGACTATTTTGTAAGAATTTATAATCAAATCATAAGCAAAAAGGAGCATGAAACACGTCAAAATCCCTAGTTATCATCTTTCAACGGGTTATTGAAGTCTCTAAGAGGATTGGCTGTCACAGCCATGGTGCAGATGTCGTTCAAGCGGATGGCGGAGAGGTTTGTTGAAAGTTCTACAGCTACAACGTCATTGATGGAAATGGGTGTTGAATTTATGCCAGTGCCGATGAATATATTTGAGAAATATAGACGACGAGCATATTGGCATTCATTTTTGCACTATGATAATGAAAGAAATGTTTTTCATGTTCGCACCTCTATCCATGAAAATGAGGGGAATAATGTACATACTGTAAATGATTCTACAAAGTTATGCTCTTATGGGAAATGGTCCATCTACCACATGCCTTGCTCACATGCCATCAAGTGCTTTCAACAAGTTGGTTTAGGTGAAACCAACTATGTTGATCAACAATATAGTGTTGCAAAGTACCTAAATACATATAGTGGGCAGTTGCAGTCAGTGGGTGCTGAGCATTATTGGCCACCTGAACCATTTAAAATGGTGTGTAACAGGTCCTATTTGTATCGAATACATGTGTAGAAGAGAATGCGTATGTGGAACCAAATGGATGTTACTGCTACCGTTTATGCGTGCAGATGTTAGTATATGATTGCAAACAGCACGACCATAAAAAATGTCCTTCAACTGCTTTGGGTGGCAATAGTAATCAAGCTCGTGGTGGGCCTTCTTATATTATACCTAACTATTAATGAGTTTATGTTGTAATATTTAGTTGTTTTGTTTATGTTACAAGATTTATAAAATAAAACTATATTTGTTAATTATGAGTTGGACTTTTCCATTTCACTTTTTTCAATGATGATTAAAAAAAATTATATATTTGGAAGAACTGGAAACAACATTGAAATTTCATAGATCTGATTAATTTAGTGCTAATTATGTTTGTTATTTTATATATGTGTGTTATCTTGTTGAACTGAAAAAGCTGTCCAACTGACATAAAGTTGTTTCGTACATGTCAGTACATATAACACGCAAAGCATAGCACAGTTAAATACTACATTATGTGTATATATATCGTGATTAAATACTACATTCTATGTGTTGTCTTGTCGAACTAAAAAAGATGTCCAACTGACATCAAGCTGTTTCGTACCTGTAAGAGCATATAACAGGCAAAGCATATAGTTAAATACTATGTTATGTGTATATATATGTGTGTGTGTATATATATATATATATATATATATATATATATATATATATATATATGTTGAAAAAGCTATCCAACTGACATAAAGTTGTTTCGTACCCGTAAGAATATATAACACGCAAAACATAGCGCGTTTAAACACTACGTTATGAGTATATATGTCACAGTTAAATACTATGTTATGTGTGTTGCCTTGTCATACTGAAAAAGCTACCCAACTGACACAAAGTTGTTTCATACCTGTCGGAACACATAACATACCCGTAGAGAATAATGGGCGGCAGGGACTAAACATTGACATTTAGGTGTTTAGTGTATCACTTTATCTTTATTTTTCTTGTGTCGTGTATTTTTATTAGTTTTACTGAATTTTAATTATGTTAAAGTCTATGTTTGTGCTTGTGTTTGTGTTGTAGTATTAAACCAAAGAAGTTGTAATGAACTTTTCTTTCATTGATTGTAATGGTATTTAAGTTTTAATGCTTGTGTTTGTGTTGTAGTATGAAACTAACTCATGAACGGAGAAATAAAAAATTCATACACATTTTATAAAAATTATTGCTAATATATACAGAAAAAAATTATTTAAATCAACTACAAAAAAAGGAAGAAAATCAATGTGTCCCGCATCTAGTGTGCTTCAACGCGGCCACTGGCCTGAGGTGTATCACATCCTGCCTGGGTACACTATCGGGATCGTCATCATAAAGTCGCCTCCTTATAGCCGGATGCTCCGCAACATGATCATCAGTGGTGCTAATAAGATTGGTAGAAGGGGTCGTCAGTCCAGTAGAAACCTATATAAGAATAGAAAGCTCAGTATAGCAAAGTATATAATAAGTCACAACAATTTAATTGCCTTACCACGATATCGTTGGGCTATTGAATATAATCATCTGTCGCAGCCACACCATTATCGCGTTCAGACATAAAAAGGAAATTAACAAAGTTATGGAAAATAAAGACAAATTTTAATTCAATACTAAGAAAACCGTACATGCGCCTGTGATGATGAATCATAACTCAGCCGGTGCCCACTATGTAAATCTCCAGTCGGCTGCTCCACAGTAATAGTAGATGGGCCTGGAAAGTATGCATCCCAATCCACTCTAGAAAGGTCCATGCCCTGATTAATAATTAACCTGACGGGGTCACCTGCGAAGTCCTTAAAGTGAGATCCATCCCAAGGCTGTATGACAGCATGTCCGTCTCATGTAGTCCATCAGCAGCAACATTATAAGTAGGGGCCTCAATGCCCCCTTGCTGGGGACCACCTCCTCTCCGCCCACTTCCACGTAGTCCGACACCCCCACCCCCACCCCCCGCCTCATCGGGCACCACCACCTCGTGCGACACTAAGGCCTCGCTCATACTGATCCGGCTCTACATAATCAGGTATGTCTGCCAAACGTTGATCCTCTCGGACTCACTGCAGTGTTCGGGTAGCCAACTCTATAAATTGACGGCTATAATCATGCAAGGCAGTCGCAGGATCGTCGATATGATCCTGCATCTGCAGTCCCATGTAATAGACTGTATGTAGTCCAATAGCTTGCATAACATATAAAATATAAACTACATATATTACATTCAGTTACACTTATATAATTAATAGTAACAGAAAACATACCAAAGCCCCGTGTCTCCCGACGTATGAAACGTACCAATCGCCAGCCTAATGAATAGGGTTCCTGATAAATATTCGAGTAACATGGTGGTACTAGGACATATACCTCTGAATAGCCACCTCCTGGATCTGTGTTGGTGGGGGAGGAATCATTTGTTCTCACCGGTCCCAAATATGGATCTGTGCCGCTAGCCATGCCATAAATGTGTCGCCCGCCCTAGAAGGATCATCCCTCTAATAATGTGTAGGCTCCCATATAGGCCCCCTCGGTATATAATGCGAGCGGGCGAAGTACCCACTCGAGGCACGATTCTCCACAATATCGAGGCACATGAGCAGGGCAAAAATGCTCCAAACCAGTCGGTCGGCCCAGCAATAATCTGGCCAGCCAGCTATCAAATCATCGTTGTATGGCATTCAGATGAACTATCAAATAAGAATACAAAACATAAGTATGCATAACACTAAGTTAACCTATACCATGTAAGTCTATGTACATATTTATGTGTGCGCGCTCCAACAGATCCAACATATCCCTCCATAGGGAGCAATTATGATGAGCATCATACTTTCGTGAAAGTATACGACGAAGACCCACCTCCTGACTAGAGGGAGTTCCGGAGGTACTACATTAGGAGGTAGTTGTGGTAGAGGTGGTTGAAAATGCAAGAACCGCTCTCAGGCTCAAACCTAACATACAAAGTTGACGTAAGGTTTAAGATAAATTCTAACTAGGTAGAGTTGGAACTTATGAACAGATTATGCGAATATTTGTCACTTGTAGAAGTGGCATAAAACCATAAACATCTCTCTGGGTGCCCATGCTCGCCCGACACATCTGCCTGTACATGTAGGCGAGAACATCAACACCCTAGCTGTAATAAGGTAACTCATCTAGCAGTTGAATATGATGAAGAAATCTCAGGCTGACTAGGTTCCCCGAAGTGTTCGGGAACAAAACCCCTCCAAATAGAAGAAGCAACAACAACCTCGTATACCGGATAATATGTATTTCCTCTATATAGTTGGTGATATTGGGGTGGAGTACCTCCAGGTACTTTCTAATAGGGGTCAAACTCAACCGACTGGCACCCGACGATGCAGTCTCATCCTGTCGCCTAAAACCTGTGAGCTACTGCACCATGTCCATATAATCATCACACAACATAGATCTCATAGCAATAGGCAGTGAAACGGCCATGCCATCAATGGGCAGGCCATATAAAACCTCCACGTCCTACAACGCGATGGTGGCCTCGCCAATAGGCAGGTGAAAAGTGTGCGTCTCCGGTCGTCACTGCTCTATCAACATCGTTATCAAAACCGAGTCAAACTGCATCTTCCCGATCTCAATAGTCCTATAGAATCCTGTATCCTGCAGGCGGTCGACTACACGGGAATGGAGATCTCTAGGCCTCAAAAAATCCCACAGGACATCCACTCTCCTACCACAGAGAGTCTGGGACAGTAACTCTCCCTCCCATCTATGGGAGGACCTATTATCACCCTGTAGCGTTAATAGCTCACGAGAGTAAGGGTCGGGATGCATAGGCGACGCGTCCATGTCGTCAACTGTAAATTAAAAAATACTAATTGTATGTATAATATTTAATTGTACAAAGTATATATACATATTGGGTTCTAGGCCCGATATTTGAGGCCTAGTAGCACCAAACTATCATGAACAATTATATGTGTCAAATTCAATATTTTGATAATTTTTCGTGTGTTTGTTTTATAATTTAAATTCTTAATTAAAATTAATTAATAATACAAAGCGTATATACCTATTTGGTTCCTGGCTCGAAATTTGTGGCCCAGTAGCACCAAACTATCATGAATAATTATGTGTGTCAAATTCAATATTTTGATAATTTTGTGTTATTTGTTTTATAATTTAAATTCTTAATTTTTAATTATTTAATTTTACAAAGTATATATACCTATTGAGTTCTAGACTCGATATTTGAGGCCCAGTAGAACAAAGCTATCATGAATAATTATGTGTATCAAATTCAGTATTTTAGTTATTAATTGTACAAAGTATATATTTTCATCTACTAGTATAAGAAATACTTAAACTACAGGGATTCTACGCTAAAATGGTCTACAGTTTACTATGCTAAAAGGTTCTATATTTTACTATGCTCATAAATAAACTAAATATAAATAACTATAAGCACGTGATTTTTGCACTATATAAATTACTCCTATAAAATTAAAAACATAGATTTTTTCCAATTATTTTGCCATTTTGTAGGATTAATTTTTATTTAATTATTTGCATTTCTTGCATGTTTATGTTTTTTATTTTTATCATGAAAAATACCAAAATATCATGCATTGTATTTATGATTTGTTCAAATTTTTAGAATTAACCATAATCACTTATTTTGCAAAAATTTGAAAATTACAAAAATAGCACATTTTTACATTTTTTGTCTTTTAATTTTGGTTTATTGATTTTCCACTTTTAGTATAGATATACGTGAGCTCTATGCTTTTTATAGTTAGCTAATTAGTTTAATTTCATACATTTGAATAATTTAGAATTTTTAATTTGTAGAATTTTTAATTAAAAGAAAAAGGATTAGAAAAAATAAAAGAATAAAATTTGGAAAAAAGAGTTTAATTATTATTTGGGTCATATCCTATACCCAAATAGTGCCCAATTCGGACTAGCCCAAGTGCTCATCGGCCCAAGAAAACGGGCCAAACCCATGACCCGACCCATTTTTTCCTTCTTTTAAAACCTATCATTCCTAACCTAAAAATGAGATTTAGAGATAGACACCAACTACGGCTGTATCCGGTTCCGGTTCTGCGTCTATTTGGGTCTGCGATTCCAGTTTTGGCGGTTTCGGTTCTGGCGGTTCCGGTTCCGGCGGTTCTGACGGTTCCGGCGGTTCTGAATTTTTTTTTTTTAAATCAATATCTTGTATAGTAGTCATTAGTATATTGTAAAATATATTTTATATGGTGTACTATGTTATTAGTATAGTATATATTGTGTTTGGTAATAGTATATATTGTGTATATGTAGTGTATATTTTGTATATAAGTAGTATATATTGTATATAAGTAGTGTATATTGTGTTGTAGTTAGTAATTAGTATAAATTATATATAAGTAGTATATATTGATAAAAGAATGTTGTAATTAGTATATTGTGTTGTATGTTATATATTGCATGTTATATAAATATTCAAGGATTGATATAGAAGTAAAGACAAAGAAATATTGAGACAAAAGATATTCAAGGATATGATAAAGAGCATATTTATTGACCAAAATGGCATATATTTCTTAGTCTTCCTTCCCCCAATGGAATGAGCACAACATGATACTAATACCACCATTAAAAGGAAAAAAACTAAAAGAAGACGTGCCAATGTACAAGTTACATCATAATTTATGCATTATTTCTAACAAATCTCATAAAATCTTCAAGGTTGGGGAGGTGGTTGTGTTGGCGGTGGTGGAAATGAAGCTTGTTCATCGCCACTTCCGGGTGAAGTTGCTTCCTGAGCAAGTTCTGCTATCATTTCTTCATACGCCTTATCTATTTCTGGTTGTGATTCTGCTAGGCCAAAGTTCCTTCTTTCTGCACGGATCCAATCTTGAAAAAGCACTAATTTTTCCAAGTTGTCCCGTATCGACGCTCTGTGATCACCTATTTGTAGTCTTGCTTGAATAAAAGCGCTCTCCGATGCAACATTTGACGCTTGAATCGACAGAACATCCCGAGCCATCCTTGCAAGAACGGAAAAATGATTTTTACTTGTCTTCCACCATTCCAAAAGGTCGAAAGAGCCGTCTGGATTCTCCTTTTCTAGTCCATGTGACAAATAAACTTGAAGCTCATTTAGATGGGAAATTTTATCTAAATTATCACCTTGAGTACCCCTGAACTCCGTCCACGATTTAAGAGCTGTTAAGCCATCAGCTCTTTTAGACGATTGTGATGTAGACGAAGTAGGGGTTGGAATATTTGGCCTAGCCTGCTCTAACGCCTGTTTATAAGCATTATAAACAGTTTGAGCATTAACTTTAATTGATGATAACGCATCAGCTAGTGTAGCAATTTCTACTTCTGAAAGATCTAAAGATCGATAAATAGTAGAATACCAAAAGTGAGGACCTCCTAATTTCATAGTTGGATTTAACATAGCAGACACACCAAAAATAGGAGGGATTGGAAAAAAATATTTGTTAAACTTTTTTTTCGTTTCAGTGATTGCAAGTTCATAAATGTCCTCTCCCTAGCTAAAATCAACAAACAAATTAGCAAGTGCGGCAATATAAACTAAACAGTTAGATATAGTCGGATAATATTGTCCTGAAAAAGCATTTGTAACCACATGAAAATGTTCTAAAAAATCTAAAAGAATTTTAACATTAGTCCAATCTTGGGTAGTTAGAATTTCATCATCTTCCTCACAACAATCCTAAGAATTATACGTAGCGTTAATTGGTTTCTATATTCATATGCTACTACTAATCTTTCGTACATGTAATTCCACCTAGTCGGGCAAGGTTTAGGAACCTTTCTTTCTCTAAGGCCATATTCGTCACATTTTTTATAATATTCTCTAAGTCTACTTCTACGGTTTGAATAAAATAGCCAATTAAGAGCCATGTTCACCTTTTCAATTTCTATGTTTAATATTCGCATACCATCACCAACAATTAAATGATAAATATGACAAATACATCTAACATGGAAAATATTAGTAAATGCAGGATTAAGTGTTCTTGTTAGCATGCCTATTGCGCTAGTGTTGCTAGAAGCATTATCCATTGAAATTGACATTATTTTATCACTAAAGCAAAAATATCTGCATACATCTGAAACAGTGTTAGCAATAAACCTACCCGTGTGCCGTGAATTAATTATTCTATATACAATTATACGTTTTTGAATTGTCCAGTCTTCGTCTATCCAATGACTTGTTACAGTTAGATAATCACAGTCATTTCCACTTCTACCAATATCACTTGTAATAGAAATAGGATTAGTTATATGAGTAAATAAATAGCACAAATATTGTTCATATTCATGCTTGTATTTATAAATATCGGCCTTAACTGTTGCGCGAGGCCAACCTTTATAAGTAGGATTAAATACTCTTCTAATATAATGAATCCATGCAGGATTAGAAGCAAAAGAATAAGGCAAACACATAACAATAATCATTTTCGCTAATTCTTCACGATCCTTATTTGGATCGTAATATAAAATACCTCCGGTGACTGTGTTTATTCCTGGTTGCACTAGATTAGAACCAGTACTTGGGTTAACTGTAGAATCAACACTTGTCCTCCCCTCTCGTTGCGCTTTCAATTGCAAATATCTAGCCTTATCACTAGGGTGTAATTTTATATGCTTAACTAAACTACTCGTGCCGCTACGATCTCCAGTATACCTATGAACAAATTGTCATAGGTATACACTTAGCCTTATTTTGTTCTCTTAGTTGAATAAAAAATTGTCAAACTAATGATGTTTCTGTACGTTTAGGAGGTTGTCTATTAAAAGTGGGAGTTTGTACAGGTGGGTGTGCCGGTTCATCACCTAAATTATGAGCAGGACTAGTAGGTGTATCATCTAAATCTACTGGAGCTTGGGTTTCATCATCATCATCATCATCCTCATTTCCCTCTAAGATAGGTGTATTAGGATAAAGAGCATTCATAATATCATCGTCTATTCTATCACCTACTGCTACATCATGTATACAATCAATATCGCTAAATTGAAAACAAGGGTGATCACTATCAAGGATTCCGAAGGGTTCATTAGGACGTCTAGGTTGGCTACTACTTTCAAACTTGCTTATCTTTTCTAGGTCGCGAGCCGGGGAGGGGTAGTATTTTGGCCACTACTTTCACCGGTTTTAGCTTTTCCTTTACCGAACATTTTTTTCAACGAAAATACTATAATAATTAGAATTAAGCAAACTAAAACCCCAAAAAATTACTATTAGCACATAAGAGTTGAAACGAGTTTACCGGATTGACGAACAACTTCTTGAAAATTGAAAATCGTTGAACTTGAACACTTGAAAACTTCAATTCAACAACTTCACAATTTTTCACGAATTTGCAACAATAAATTAAGCACTTGCACTAGAAAGATTGAAAGATAGCTTGAGAGAGATTGAGAGATATTGATGAATTGGTGAATAAAAACGAAAGAATGAGGGGGTATTTATAGTTGAGAAATGGGAATAGTGTAATTATATAAAGTTTTGGGTTAAATTAAAGTTTGGGGGTCAAATGGCTATTTTTTAAACTTCCAAAGGGCTACTTTTTGCAAAGAGCCGTTACTGAAATAATTAAAAAAAAATTTTTTTTTTTGAAAAATGCCGGTTAGGAACCGGCAGAACCGTTTGGAACCGCCAGAACCGGTCCAGAACCGCGAGCCGGTTCTGGTTCTGGCGGTTCCGGTACTAGCGATTCCAACGGGTAGAACCGCCCCGCCACGGTTCCCTGAAACCGGTAGAACCGAACCGCCGAAACCGGGCCGCTGGAACCGGCAGAACCGGCAGGGCCACGGTTCCGGTCCGGTTCCGGTTTGGAACCGCGACACTTCCAGCCTTAACACCAACAAAGAAAAGGGGAAACCCGTTTGGATAGAGAGCAGCGGCGCTCTTGAACAGAAATATTGAATACAAGTCCTTTTTATGTCGATCTTTGCTCAAATTTCACATAGAGGAAGCAATGTTATTCCCCATCAAATTGCAAGGTTTTCATTCATATTTTTTGGATTTCAAAAATGGATCTACCTCAAGTTTAATGCTGTCTTGCTATTATTTATTAGTAGTTGAGCTCTATAAACAGTTCTCTGATCTTTTTTTGGTCCAAATCTCAGTTCTCTTTCCAGGTATTTTACCTACAGTCGTCTTTGTAACTTCAAACATGTCAAGTATAATAGCAGGACACGATTGTACTGAGATTGGAAGTGTACGGGAGTATTTCATCATCATAACTTGCTGGATTTTGAAAGTGGAAACCAAATTTCAAGTTCTGTTTGTTTTGGTAGTTTTATTTAGATTGTTTAATGACTTGAAGTTGGTTGAATTTCACCGTGGCAAGACATGTGATTGTTAGTAATAAATGTGAAATCTGTTGAATCATGAAGAATGCATTAAAAACGTGAAAAGGAAATAAATTCAGAGCAAATTTACACAAACGTTGCATGAGTCAGTGGGAGCTCATGATAATTGTTAGATTTCTTCTTCCAGGATTTAGCTAATCTTTAGTTTTCAAGTTCCAATGGGAAAAATGAAATGTTTCTAGAGCATTAATGTATTGCGTTGTTTTGTTTCAAAGTAGCTTTTTTTTTTTTTTAAATGTTAGGTTTAAGTTTGGAGAATAATTTGTTGTGTGTGATTCAATTGGGTTCAATTGTAATAATCATTAACATTTGAAGTTTGCTTTAAATTGGATATAAAATCTTTAAAATAAATTAAGGTGCGACATGCCAAATTAAATCCCAAATGTGTGGCTCTTATTTAACTATTTTTTTAAATTCTTAGAATTCGAGTCGTGCCATTTAGCAAATTTTTCATGATCCTCGTAAAGTTAAAAACGCGTAGTTGCTTTAAGCGCGTTATTTTATTAATATTACTTTCCTAAATTCGGGGTCACATTTATGTGACCCAAATTCTAATCTCAACAATGTTATATTAAATGTGTTGAGAACCGCAAGTGTATTTATGTGACGTGGTTTAAGACACATTTTAAATAACGTTGCAACTTTACTTAAAAAATAATAATATAAAGCAGTTAAAGTTTAAAATTACACCATAGGTTTGAACATGTGCTAAACTCAGATAATAAGCCAATAATAACAGTTGAGCGACCATTCTAGAACTATGGAACTCGGGAATGCCTAACACCTTCTCCTGGGTTAGCAGAATTTCTTACTTTGATTTCTGGTTCGCTGGCTGTAAAATAGAGTCAATTTTTTTCTTGATTCGGGATTTAAATCGGTGACTTGAGAAATTATTAATTATCCCAAGTGGCGACTCTGAATCTTTGATTAAAATAATCCCATTTCGATTGACACTTTAAGCTGGAAAAAACTCTCTTGTATTACCCTTCACGAGGTGTAGTGAAAAAAGGAGGTGTAACAATAACAAATACATTTTAGTCACATAACATTCACATACACACACACACACACACACACACATATATATATATATATATATATATATATATATATATATATATATATATATATATATATATATATATATATATATATATATATATATATATATATACATATATATATATATGTATATATATATATATATATATACACACACACAAACATATTAGTTTCGCAAATAAAATACAAAACGACTGGGAAACATAAATATATAAATTCTGATATTAACAGAAAAATTTATTTCTCAATTTTTACATTTTTTTAGAATACTAATATCTAATTCTGGATAAATCTAACATACAAGTTTCGCAAATAAAACACAAAACGACCTGGAAACACATTAAATCAATTAATATGCATTATTATTAAAGTTTTGACATAAAATAAATCAAAATACCTCGATGTAGTGTTTTGTGTGAAAATTTGAGTCCGAAGGAGTGAAACCACAATAATACGATACCCCACTACGATGTGAGACCTACATTCTTAACGTTTTGTGTAATGGGAGGGGCTCTAAATTTGTTTTCAAATACGACAATGGGGTGGGGGGACCAGAAACAGGCTGAAGTAAAAAAATGGGATGAGCTCGTTCTGGTCTGGGAAGAAAATGAATTATTTAATCAGGGGTATAGCATGTTGTATTTTTACGCTACATATATAGCGTAAAAATACAACACGCTATACATGTTAGTCAAATCGTTAGTATATATAGCATGGAAATACACCACACTATACCTTAACGGCAAAAGTTACCGTTAAGGTATAGCGTATTGTATTTTGGTGTTATATATAGAAAGGTAATGTTTCATACATATTAAGGTAATTTGAGTCCAAAAGAACCACAATTGGATTCCAAACTCCCTCATCGACCCCGTGGGTTCCGCTTTTTTTGAACTCTTCAACAACTTATTATCGTGTGAGTGATGATTGATGGGAAAGATTTTATTGGTAACTAATGGAATTTCGATGGATTTTGACTTTTCACTAATATTTTTATTTCTCGATAAAGGTTGGTCTTCTGCAATGACAATGGACAAAATAGATGGATGCAAATGGGGGAGGAAGATGAATGTTCACTGTTTTTAATTATCTCTTGACTTTTTGTTTTGAGAACATGAGAAAATCGATCTAGATTTGAGAAATTGGTGTTAGGGTTCATGAAAGAGAAGAGAGAAAAAGATGGAACTTTCTAGATCTGATTCTGAGAAAATAATCTCGATGACCTGATTGGGGTGCACCCTTCCGCTTATATACGGCCCAAATACAAGTAATATAAAATGGGCTAATTCAGTAATTATAAGGAGCCTAATTACAAAAACAAAATAAAATAAATAAAGGCTACACATATAAGTCTTTCTTTTTGGGCCCAGATGCCATATAATCCATGATTCCAACACTCCCTTCAACTTGGAGGGGGAGAACACCTGCAACTTGCGGAGAAATTGATGATGAAGCAGACCAGTTAAAGGTTTTTTGAGGAAGTCAGTGAGCTGTTACGAAGTAGGAACATGAGAGAGTTAAATGAAGCTTTCAGAAAGCCTCCCTCGAACAAAGTGGCAATCTACTTCAATATGCTTGGTCCGCTCATGAAAAATAGGATTTTTAGCTATACGAACAGCTGCTTGATTGTCACAGAATACATAAAGAGGGAAAGAGACCCGAACACCAAAATCATTGAGAACTCGTGCAAGCCAAGTTAATTCAGCTACCACCTTACTGAGGGCTCTATATTCAGCCACATAAGAAAATAAAGACACCACATGCTGCTTTTTAGACTTCCAAGAGATTAACCTATCACCCAAAAATACACAAAAACCAGTAACAGACCTTCTGGCGTCTGTGCAGGCTGCCCAATCACTGTCTGAATAAGCTGAGACAATGAAATCAGAAGAATTAGAGTAATAAAGGCCAAGATCAGAGGTGCCCTTGAAGTACCTCAGCATGTGTAAAGTAGTAGCCATACGAGGGACCTTTGGAGATTGAAGAAATTGACTAAGGTGTTGCACCCCAAAACAAATATAGGCCTAGTGCGAGTGAGAAACAACAACTTCCCAACTAAGCTTTGTGGGCACGTGATTTTTGCCTCGCTCGAAATGTTCCAATAAAAATAAATAAAATCGGGATCTTTCTTTTATTGTTTGAATTTTGAAGAATTAAATGTTCCTATAAAATTAATTAAAATCTGGATTTTTCTTTTATTGTTTGAATTTTTAGAAATTAAGAGTGTGATTTTGTGTTTATTTGTATTTTTTATTTATTATTTGAATTTTAGAAATTATTTGTGTGATTTTGTGTTTATTTGCATTTTCCTTTTATTATTTGAATTTTAAGGATTTAATTGCATAATTTTGTGTTTATTTGCATGTTGTGCATTATAATTAAATTTAATTCATAAAAAATACAAAATGGGGTGTTTGCATTTAGGACGTAAATTTTACATTTTTGGGTTATTAGTTAATTAATATTGAAAATAAGAAAAAATAACAAAAAATAGTTATTCTTACATTTGTTTAACTTTCTTTTGAATTTTAGAATTTAGGTTATTTTAAAAGGTTTAATTAGTCCATTTTGTAGAAGTTAAATATACTTTGGTTATTCTTATTAAAAATCTAAAAATTTAATTAAAAAAATGAATAAATAAGTGTATATAACTTGGGTCTTTCATAAGACCACGATTTGGGCCTTTTCCAATATTAAAACTTGGCCCAAAACCACCAAACCTACCACATTTAACACAACCCAAGCCCTATACTCGGTCCAGCCAGAGGAGGCATCAAAACGACGTTGTTTGATCTCAGCCATCCATGCCCTTTAATCCAACAGCTCGGATAGAGCCTCACACTTTAATAAAAGTGTCTGAAAGACACTCACATCCTCAGAGACACAATCCAACTTCCTCGTACCAAACCAACCACCGGTGTAACACCACCATGCCTCCACCGTATCCCCAACGTCCGCCGCCGGCCGAAAATCACCGCTGGCGGCAGCGTAACTCCAAATCTATCCATATTAACACCCCATGCTCCCCGTCTTCTCCTCTTCCCAACCCCTCTAAAATCACCCCTCAAAACACAGCCAAACGTGTCGAATCTTCGTTCAAAAGAGCGGCTTCTCCGCCGTCCACGACGGCGCTGGCTCCAATGGCTCCCAAATTCACACCCCATACTTCCCTTGGCATCATTTACCCAAAAAAAACCCCCGTATTTCCTTCAAACAACCCTAAATCTCCTCGAATTTCAAATCTAGGAATTAACCTAATTTTGGGGCAGACTATCAAAACTTCATTTGGCTTCCCAAATGGAGTTGCATGTTCGTTTTGGCCATAACGAACATGTAACTACGTTTGGGGATTCTAGTCGAATCAGGCTGGTTTTTCTTTGAAGATCAATCAGTAAGTTTCATTTTTCTTTTTCTTCTGTTTGTTTTTTTATTATTGTTTCACTTCTTTGTGGACAATTTGCCTTGTTTTAGTTTAATTGTTTATTTTAATTGGAAATCCTAATTAGTTCTATTGTTTTAATTTTGGATTTTGGTTATCATTTAGTTCGGCTGGATTTTTTCGATAATTCCCTAAATTTCATTTTCCACTATGTTTTCGAATTACCCCATTTCTTAAGATCAATTTCCACTTATGATATTTGTTGCATTAGTTTCAATTTTGTTTAGCTTAGTTTCAATTCCTGGCCCTTCACTTTATTATTCAGCTTAGTTTAATGGTCAAATAATAATTTGGTAGTTTTTAATTTTGATTGTTTCAAATAGTAATTACAACTTTGCATGATTCCGTTTAAATATGTTAATTTCAGTTTCTGCTCGACTTTGTGGTCCAGTAGTTTTGTTTTGAATTCTGAGTTGAATTTTTGGTTATTCCTTATTAATGGTTAAGATTTTATTATGGTATTGGATATAGCTGTTAGCTAGTAATTAGTTTAAGACTTAGTTTAATAAAATGGTAATTACAGTATACTAACAGGGTAGTATAGGATTTTAGTTTGGTTCTTATAATTTTAGGATAAAATAAGGGTACTATAGGTAGTCCATAAATAGAAAAAACAATGCTAGAATCCTTTAGAACCTTGTAGAAAGAGACTTTAGTCTAAAAATCAGTAGTTTAGTGCAGTGGCTTATAGATGTCTTGAGGCAGAAGGTGAGTGACCACAATTTTGGCTTAAATAAACCAGAAAAGGAACTAGTCAAGGCTCGAAAACAATTGGCTGAAAATGTGGCAGAACGAGCACGTCTCGTTAGGCAACTAAAAAAATAGTTCGACGGTGTGGTGACATGGTTAAAGAAAAGGGTCGTTATTGTAAAAAACAAAATTCTCAAACAAGCAAAAGAGTTCAAAATTGAAAGGGAACATTATTACATAGCATTGGCACAATTAAAATTGGATGTGCAACAGCTTCAGAAGCAGAGTCAAGTGGCCAAACACATTTTGGAAGCCAGAGCTGAGCAGATTGGGCAGTTATTGCAGGAGAAAGGAGTCATACGAGAGAGAATCAAAGGGATCGCATACTATATCGCAATGAAATGTAATAGCTGTGAGGATATGCCTAGATTTGTGTTCTTTTCCACCGCGATGCTTTTTTTCACCAAGTAATGGAAGATCTTCATCACCTCCAAGGGGATTTAGCTAGTCAACCCACGACAAGGCCGAACGACGCCTCGCGGGTCCTAGGAGCAATTGAAGCACTAATGTATTCATGATTTCTTGAGATTATATTTTTTCTTAAAGTCTATCAGTTTGTCTTGGAGTCGGTATCTTCTTTTGCGCAAGGTTAGTTGTTCTTCGAGTCTGTAGTTCGTCTTTCATCAGAGTTTGTTAGTTTCTTGTTTAAATCTGTCAGTTTTTCGAGTACTTGTAAATAAAGTTAGTTATTAATAAAATGGAAAATTTCAAAATTTTTATGCTTCACTTTTATTTGCAAGAACTATGCTCGGTCTAATTCATGCGGGGTCATGATACGTAGGCAATCTATATAGGATTCGACCATAACCGAACAAAGAAAAGGGAAAGAGGAAAGAAAGGCAGATGCAATAGGAGAGGGGATAAAATAAAGACAAAAGAAGGAGGCTTTACAAACAAAGAAAATAAAAGCTAGGATGACGCAAGCAACCAATGCATGTAGTGACCAACTATTATTTAGGAGCATTCACACCCAATATGTGGCCGCTCTCGTGTTAGAACCCAACCATTAACGAGTTTTTGGTGTTTTATAATTCCAGACTAGAAAGGTGGTTAGTACTTGCAGCATTCTAGCAACCCATTCCTATAACACACGGTCTAAAAGCAAGCAAGTCATGGCCAATCAGGAAATCGATGTTAGCATTATTGACCCCTCGAAAGAAGTAGAGGAATTGGATTTTAATGCCATGAAGGAGGAAATGTATAAGCTAAAGCACCAAATGGCTGAGATGTACCATGCATGGGCAAGAGGACAGCCACCCCTAACCTATCCTGCTAATCCAACCTTCATCCCGCCATTAGCCCAAGCACCTCACCAGTCCACCACTGATCCACCCCCAAGTTTTCCTATCTATTCACAACATCATGGTACGACCTTCAACCACAACCAGCTCCATTACCCAATGTCGTTCCTCACCTCCCCCCCTCCCCCCCTCCAATTGCCCCCATCTATGTGGCACCTCTGCCTCCCGCACTCCATAGATTGTCAAGTGAACCCTTGCTTCAAGCTTACGATCCCCAATACTATCCATTAGAGTCTTCTTACAAAATCCATGAGCCTTACTCTTATGCTCCCTGTCTCGAAATCCCGGCAGGAGTTGAAAAGCCAATAAAAATCCTGAGCAGGAGGAGGTGCTTAGGAAGGTCGGAAGTTTAGAACAATCATTCAGGGACATGCGGGGGTTAGGTGGCCAGGTGAGCGTGGCGTTCAAGGACCTTTGTCTATTTCTAGACATACAGTTGCCTCCAGGTTTCAAGATGCCTAAATTTGACTTATATGATGGACATGGCAATTCGGTCACGCATCTAAGGGGGTTTTGCAACAAAATGAGGGGAGCAGGGGGAAAGATGAATTGTTATGGCGTACTTTAGCCAGAGTTTAAGCGGGTCAGTACTGGAGTGGTACGCCCGGCAGGACCCCAATTGGTGGTATACCTGGATAACCTGGCACAGGCATTTGCTTTTCACTTTCAGTATAATCTTGAGATTGTCCCGGATCATCTATCTCTGACAAAGCTGGAGAAGAAACACAACGAGAGCTTCAGGGAATACGGTTTCCGGTAGAGAGAACAAGCGGCCAGAGTTGATCTTCCAATGAAGGAGAGTGAGATGGTTGACTATTTTCTACAGGCTCTGGAACCTACCTATTTCGGGCATTTGGTGTTAGCAGTAGGTAAATCTTTGAACGAAGTAGTTAAGATGGGAAGCATGGTCGAGGAAGGCCTCAAATCTAATAAGATCATGAACTACTCTGCAATTAGGGCGACCACTCAGGCCATTCACGGCGGAGCTGGGGGAACATTTGGAAAGAAGAAAAAGGAGGACGTAGCAACAGCGGAGTCGGGAACTTAGTTCAGGCCTTGGGCTCCATCCCATTACACCCAACCCCGTTCTCACCACCAAACATACCCACACACTCCATACGGCCCACCACAACATTACTATCCACCGTTAGAACCTCGTTTCTCAGTCCATCATGCACAAGCATATACCCAACCTCCCACCCACGCACAATGGCGAGCGCCAGCCCAACAAAATACCTACCCAACTCCACAAAATCATTACCTTCCTCCAAGAGCCTACCAACAACCCCCGAAACCCGCCATTTGAGCCAATCCAGTCCTGAGAAATGAAGGGTGCAGAAGAAGAAAACTTTCACTCTGTTGGGAGAATCCTACACTAGTTTATTCCAAATGCTGCGACAACTGGATACGTTGAGACCAATCGAAGCAAAATTGCCAAATCCTCCCCCAAAGAATCTAGATTATTCTGTTAGCTGTGAATATTGTTCTGGTGCACCAGGGCATGATACCGAAAGTGTTTCCATTTAAAGAACGTTATCCAGGAACTTATTGACTCCTACCGGATTGAAGTGCAGACTCCAGAGGCACCTAATATTAACCAAAACCCGCTGTTGGCCCATCATGAGTCCAACATGAATGAGATCGTGGAGAAAGGGGGAGAGTCCAAAAAGCCCTTACAGACAGTAATGATGATCAAATCCAGTGAAGTTAAGCCAATTGAGAATGTGAGCAGTGAGAAGTCAATGATCAAGGCAAAAGGAAGAAGCAACAAACCTGTCATAGTTCAAAGGAGCCCAGCAAGCACGGTTGCGCCAAAGCAAAAACATGCATAAGTAACAGTACACGGAGCATCTAGAGAACCTGTCGTGGTTGTGGAAGGTGTTCGCATAGAGCCCGTCATTGTAAAACCAGTAATCCAACCACCAATCATCAATAGCAAAGCCGTTCCTTGGAGATATGAGCAAGTAATAGTGATGTATAAAGGAAAAGAAGTTAGGGAAGAAGTGTGTGAGGCACGGGGTTTAACTCGATCAGGAAAGTACTTAGCCCCTGAAGAATTGAGGAAAAGCAGGGTCTCCAAAGATAAACCAGAATCAGTGAAGAAAGCGGTGTCGGAAGAAGAGGTGGAGGAATTCTTGAAGAAAATGAAAATGCAGGACTATTCCATCATAGAGCAGTTAGGAAAGACGCCAGCTAAGATCTCGTTATTGTCCTTACTAATCCATTCCGATGAACATCGCTGGGCACTGATGAAGATTTTGAACGAAGCCCATGTCCCTGATAAAATAATAGTAAATCATTTGGAGAAGATTGCAAACAAGATATTCGAGGTAAATCGAGTCACTATCTCCGATGACGAGCTGTCTATGGAGGGTACTGAGCACAATCCGGCCCTTTATCTAACCGTGAAATGTGAAGATATTGTGGTCACCCGAGTTCTGGTCGATAATGGATCCAGCGCAAATATCTGTCCACTCTCCACATTGAACAAGCTGAAGGTGGGGAAAGAAAGGGTCCATAAGAATAACATTTGTGTTCGAGGTTTTGATGGCGGACTCAAAGACTCGGTGGGAGACATAGTGCTGGAAGTGACAATAGGGCCCGTCGAGTTCACCATGGAATTTCAAGTTCTGGACATGGTAGTATCATATTACCTGTTGTTAGGTAGACCCTGGATTCACGCAGCCAAGGCAGTGCCATCTATGCTGCATCAGATGGTTAAATTTGAATGGGACATGCAAGAGATTATGGTGCACGGTGAAGACAATCATTGCGTTTCAGGTGATGCTATCGTACCTTTTATTGAATCTGAAGACAGTAAAGGGCCATGGGTCTACCAGGTATTTGATACGGTGTCAGTTCAGAAAATCCCAGAAGGTGAGGTTGTCATGACTCCAAAGATAGCAACCGCGTTAGTCATGGTGGCTTCAGAAATGTTGAAAAATGATTTCATGCCCAGCAAGGGGTTGGGTGCTGCTCTATAAGGCATTGTGCAACCAGTGTCCCCAAAAATTTGGACACTTTTGGTCTAGGGTTCAAGCCTACAGCTGCAGACATAAGGCAAACCAGGAAGCTAAGGCAGTACTAGCAATGGCTCCGTACCAAGGACTCCCAACCCGCTGACGAGGATTTAGATAAGGGGTTAGAAAGGCTGTTCAATGAGGTAATGTGGTCGAGGAAGGGGAAGGATTGAGTAGCACAGATGTGCAGTTTGTGGGAGCATGAGCAAAAGTCAACAACTGGGAAGCCACTCCTCTTCCCACTCGGAGAGAGTCGTGGTAGTTGGCCTTGATTTTCCTTTTCGATGTAGTTTGGATTAGCTTCAGAGTTGTTAATTCAGTTGTTATTTCCATCCGTTTGAATGTGTAAGCTCTGTTATATTTGATTCTAATAAAATGCAATTTCCCTTTCAGCAATGCTGATAGTTTCCATTTCTCCTTACTTCTCTTTCTTTTCTCTTTTGCATAGTTATTTTTATGCTGGTTCCAGTGATCTGACATGCATAAGGACTTACCGTCTCAGTCTCCAAAATCGATCTAGTTCAGAAGTAATAATTCGGAAATAGAGAATGAGGATGAACCGGAATACGACGAGGAAGGGGGATGGGATGAGATCAGTAAAGAGTTAAGCCAATTTGAAGAGAAACCCAAACCAAACCTGAGCAATACAGAGGCAGTCAATTTAGGAAGCCTGGATAATGTCAGAGAAACAAAAATAAGTGTCCATCTAGAGCCACAACTTAGGAAAGAAATAATTGAAGTACTGCTTGAATACAAAGATGTCTTTCCATGGTCCTACGATGATATGCCGGATTGAGCACTGACTTGGTTGTTCACAAGTTGCCCACTGACCCAGCCTTCCCTCCCATCAAACAAAAGTTGAGAAAGTTTAAAACTGATGTGAGCGTGAAAATCAAAGAAGAAGTGACCAAGCAGTTGGAGGCAAAAGTCATCCGAGTCACAAGATATCCCACCTAGTTAGCTAATGTTGTGCCCGTACCAGAAGGATGGGAAAACTAGGGTGTGCGTTGATTACCGTGACCTCAACAAAGCAAGCCCAAAGGACAACTTCCCCCTGCCGGACATCCACATATTGATTGACAATTTTGTGAAGCATGAGATCGAGTCATTCGTGGATTGTTACGCAGGCTACCACTAGATCTTAATAGGTGAAGAAGATGCGGAGAAAATAGCAATCATCGCCGTGGGGGACATACTGCTATAGGGTCATGCCTTTTCGTTTGAAGAATGTCGGGGTAACATACATGAGGGCAACGACAACCATTTTTCACGATATGATACATAAGGAAATTGAGGTCTATGTGGATGATGTGATAGTGAAGTCCAGAAAGCAATCCGATCATGTCAAAGACTTGAGGAATTTCTTACAAAGGCTTCGCAGGTATAACCTCAAACTCAACCCAGTAAAATGTGCATTTGGGGCCCCCTCAGGGAAGTTGCTAGGGTTCATAGTCAGCCGACGAGGCATCGAACTAGACCCATCAAAGATCAAAGCTATACAAGAGCTACCGCCACCGAGGAATAAAACATAAGTGACGAGTCTATTGGGAATATTGAATTATATCAGCCGGTTCATTGCTCAGCTCACAACCATCTGCGCGACCACCTTTAAGCTATTGAAGAAGGATGTTGCGGTGAAATGGATGGGAGAGTGCCAAGAGGCTTTAGATAAGATAAAGGAGTATTTGTCGAACCCACCGGTATTGGTCCCGCCAGAACCAGGAAGGCCCTTCATATTATATTTGACAGTCTTGGATAACTCATTTAGATGTGTGTTAGGTCAGCACGATGTCACCAGGAGAAAAGAGCAGGCCATATACTACCTCGCAAGAAATTTATGGCCTACGAGGTTAAGTGTACTCATCTGGAAAGGACGTTCTACGCTTTGACGTGGGTATCCCAGAAGTTAAAGCATTACTTGTCCTCATATATCACCTATCTCATCTCGCGTCTGGACCATTGAAGTACATTTTTCAGAAGCCCATTCCCACGGGAAGGCTCGCAAAATGACAAATCTTGCTCACTGAGTTTGACATTATCTATGTGACTTGGACCGCCATGAAAGCACAAGAATTGACAGACCATTTAGCTGAGAATCTGATAGATGAAGAATACGAGCCTTTGAATACATATTTCCCGGATGAGGAAGTGATGCATATTGATGGAGTGGAACGGGATGAGAGGGCTAAGTTGGAAATTGTTCTTCGATGGGGCTGCCAACATGAAAGGCGTTGGGATAGGGGCAGTGCTCATTTATGAAGACGGGAATCATTACCCGGTCTCTGCTCAACTCCGCTTCTATTGCACCAACAACATGGCAGAATATGAGGCATGCATTTTGGGTCTGAGATTAGCAGCAGACATGGGTGTCCAGGAAGTCTTGTTCTTAGGAGACTCGGACCTTCTGGTACACCGGATTCAAGGGGAGTGGGAAACAAGAGACTTATATCTCATACCCTACTGGCAATGCTTGCATGATCTTTGTAACGTTTCTGGTCAATAGATTTCAGGCACATCCCCAGAATTCACAATGAGGTCGCGGATGCCTTGGCTACTCTAGCATCAATGTTACATCACCCAGACAAGGATTAGGTTGACCCGATACATATCCGGGTCCATGATCAACATGATTATTTCAACATGGTGGAAGAAGAGCTTGACGGTGAGCCTTGTTTCCATGACATCAAGGAATATATCAGGAGAGGCATGTACCCGGTACAAGCCAAGAATGACCAGAAGAGAACAATCCGTCTTTTGTCAAGTGGGTTTTTCTTCAGTAAAGGAATATTATACAAAAGGACGCCGAATCTTAGTTTGCTAAGATGCGTAGATGCAAGGCAGGCGACAGCCATCATGAATGAGGTGCACGCTGGCGTCTGTGGGACACAGATGAGCGGATACGTTTTGGCAAAGAAGATTCTCCGGGCAAGATATTATTGGCTCACCATGGAGCGGGATTGTATCAGCTTTGTGCACAAATGTCACCAATGTCAGGTGTATGGAGACTTAATTCACTCTCCGCCGTCTCAATTGCATACGATTTTGCCCCATGGCCTTTCGTTGCTTGGGGAATGGACGTCATTGGGCCTATCGAGCCAGCAGCTTCAAACGAACACATATTTATCCTGTTGCTATTGACTATTTCACCAAATGGGTTGAAGCCACAACCTTCAAGGCAGTGACCAAGAAGGCCGTGGTCGACATTATGCATGCAAATATCATTTGTCGGTTCGGAATCCCCAAAACTCTCATCACGGACAATGGGGAAAATCTCAACATTCACTTAATGAGATAAGTATGTCAGCAGTTCAAGATCACACATCAAAATTATACCTCGTACCGCCCCAAGGCAAACACAGAGGTTGAGGCGGCGAATAAGAACATAAAAGAAGATATTTCGTAAAATGGTGGAAGGATTCAGACAGTGGAATGAGAGGTTACCCTTTGCATTGTTAGGCAATCGCACTACCGTTCTCACCTCGGTAGGGGCAACCCCATATCCGTTGGTGTATGGCACAAAAGCAATAATCCCAGCTGAAACCGAAATCCCTTCTCTTAGGATCGGGACTGAAGCAGGAATCAACGATGAAGAATGGGTTAAGACTCATTTGGAGTAATTGAGTCTGATTTACGAGAAAAGATTAACGACGGTGTATCACGACCGTTGTATAAATAGAGGATGGCCAGAGCATATAACAAGAAAGTGCGTCCAATAAAGATTGAAGTGGTCCAATTAGTGTTGAAATGCATCCACCCTCACCAGGCCAAGGCAAATGGCAAGTTCGCTCCAAACTGGCAAGGACAGTTTGTCGTGTTAAGAGTGTTGTCCAATGGGGCATTGTATCTAACAGATGTGGAAGAAAAATATGTAGAAATGGCTGTTAATTTAGATGCAGTCAAAAGATATTATATATGATCTTCTTTTGTTGAAATCATTGTCTATACTTGGTGTTTGTTTGTACTTGGCATGTTTTAGATATTGAAATGACGAAGGCATTTTATTCAGCTATCTAAACACTTTACCCTTTATTAACCCTCTTGAGCTTCAATTATTTTCTTGCATACCCCTCTTTTGGAATCAATAATGAAAGTCAGAAGCGCAATCATAAGAAGGCAGTGAAAGGGCAAGAACGAAAAGGAGAAAAGAAAGCAAAACGAAGGAAGAAGAGAAAAGAGAAAAGAAAGAAAGAAACGAAAGGAAACGAAAAGAAAATAAGAATGACAAAGAACAAAAAAAAGAGAAGGGTGAGAAAAGAACAACAGGAAGAAAGGAGGAAAAGGAAAACAAACAATAGTGAAAGTAAGGAATCAGTAGGAACTATGTTTGACCTGATTCGTTTTTAGGATACGTAGGCATCCTCACAGCTTGGTCATATTCAAATAAAATCCGAAAGCCCCAAGCAAGAAACTGAAGCAGAAATTGTGTTGGTTTGGATTCTGAAAGTTATAAATTTTGGACCCATAAAAGCAATTTTTGAGCCTTTCATACCTCTTGTATCTAACCTTGTCCAAAAGCCTACATTACAGTCCAATGAAAGACCTTCTGATCGATCTGTAAGAAATGTCGGGGCAAGAAAGGAGAGGTGGACTATACCTCGGGGCGGCACTCTAGTTCCTACACATGATAATAAAATGAGAGAGTCTTATTGGTGAAAACCCTTGTGGGCACCATAAGGCGACAAGAACAGAGAGAAATAAAAACGAGAGAGCCTCATTGGTGAAAACACTCACGGGCACCGTAAGGCGAATATGAGGCAAGAAGCAACAATCAGAAAGGGCTATTGGGGGAAACCTGTTCAAGAACACTGTAAGGCAAGCCAAGCTAGGGTTTGGTTGAAGGAAGTCGGTTAAAAATGGTCATAACAACAAAAACATGGCAACAGAAGTTCGATCATCAGGACAGACTGGGTCGATTAGGCCTAAGTTCATGTCATGATCATGAAAAGTCAGCTGCTCTTCCTCAGACAAGTTTCCTTTTTCTTCCTTTCAACAGCCAGTGAATCTGGAAGTCTTTACCCTAAATACCATTCTGAGTCATTGCATTTCATTTCTCTTTCAAGTCTCCAAAAGTCTTTTGTTTAAGCAAATGAGAGAAATTTCAAAGCCTATTATCAACTCCCAAAGGGACAAAGCTCATGACGCCCAAAAAGGTAACAAAGGTAACAAACTCTAAAACAGCAAGGGGAAGGATTCACAAAAGCTTCAATTGATGGAAGAGACAAGAGTTAACAAAGTAAAGGAGCACCACACAGAGATGCGGATGCAAAGTGAAACCACAAAGGTTATGGGGTCAGCCGAGCATAATACACCGACCGGGAAATCTCATAGGGGATGCAAGGTTAGCACAACAAAAGATGGGAAAGGTCACAAGGGTTGACCAAGCATAATACATTAACTCATCAGTCGTCAGGGAAGAACATAAAGAATTCCGACAAAATGTCGGAGATGCAATACAAGGTGGGGAGCAAAGTAAAGACACAAAGGTCAAGGATAATCCAAACATTGTAGACTGCCCGGGTAATCTCAGGAAAGGATGTAAGAATTTTAGCAAAGGCTCGAAAATGCAACGCAAAGATGAGGAACGGAGTAAAGTTACAAGGGTCAGAGGGCTAGCCAAGCATAATACATTGACTTGGTCATCTCGGGAAAGAAGCAAGAATTTTGGCAAAGGGGACATGAGTGTAACACAATAATGGGGGAGCAAAGCAAAGCCATAAAGGTTTAGGGTCAGCCAACCAACTTAGGCCACTCATCATCAACAACGAAAATTGAACACAATGGAACACGACAGTGGGGAGGCTGCTTCCAAAAAAAATGCCGCAAGCTAACCACTACTTTTCAAACTGACTAGTTTTCTTTGATTGACACGGGGGCAGAAAAATTCCAGAAGAGCCTAAGGGAGGCCGTCCACATAGGAAAGCAGGCACATGGTAGGTATGATGAAAATATCAGGGCCCACCTGAAAGTGGGGCTCAGTTCAAACTCAAAAGGGATAGGGTCCGTCATAAATATCCACCCCAGCAAAGAGCACAAGGGAACAAACTTTAACTAGAAAACCCCAACAAAAACAACTGAGGGTTGGAAAAGGCATGGAAGTTGAGATGGAACACAATTTAAAACTTAAACGTGTGCGGGAAGCATGGCCAAGCACCTACACCTTCCCCAGTAAGAGTCGCAGAAACCCTTCTGGACAACAATCACTAGCAGAAACAACTGGAAATTAGAATTAGTATTTAAGTTGGAACCCTCAGGACCCTCCTGGAAAATGGGACTCATTTTAAGGTTAGGAGTAATCAGGGGTAACAAAGAGCACAAAGCGACTTGCATAGTATTCAGTTAGAGGTTGTCAGGACCCTCCTAAAAACTGGGACTTAGCTTAGGACACAAACAGTCGGGTGGCATGGTCAAACCCAAATACTTCCCTAACAGAAGTCATCAGTATTTGCCTGGATAATAGGATCTTACTCAATAATCAAAGAAGCATTTTCGATTCCCCGATCCACTCTCGTGCTAACATGCTAACAGCGGTTTAGGTAAGCCAGGGGCTAAGCGGGAATGCCCTATCTAAGAGCCCGCATCCGACCAAGTCTTTGACCAGGGAACCGGAGAATTCCCACTACCGCTGGCAGGCCAGCCGGGCCGTGAGCGCGGCGGGAACGGGCTTCCCAAGAAGCCAGCCTGGGCCGGGGTCAGCATAGAATGAAGGGGACGGCCCTAATCTTGTGTTGGCTTTGCCAACTTATTGGGTTGCGGGCGGAGAAAATCGTAGGAGTTGTCACGACCCCCTGGATAATGGGATGTCTAAGTACTAACCCCTACATTTTGTCGTCAAGATTAACGAGTTGTCAGGACCCTCCTGGATAATGGGAAGTAGTTTTAATCATCAGTCACTAGCAGATCCCCAGCAGATATAACCTATAACCATACATAGTGCAAAATAATGTCGTTTGGGAAACATAACATAATCTTAAAGTTGTCATAAGTAAAGAATTGTCAGGACCCTCTTGGATAATGAACTTAGCTTAGACTTAGAGATATTTGGTAAGGGGATTTGATTAACACTTACAGATCTACCCAGCATCAAACTGGGGCAGAAAGCATTTCCTATGTTTTGTCTGCTTTGTTGTGATTAGGTACACATGCGGCAGTCTTAGGTAATATTTTCAAGTTTCAAGTTTGGTAATCAGGTGCCCACCTGTCAGAATAAGGGAATATTTTCAAGTTTCAAGTTTGGTAATCAGGCGCCCACCTGTCAAAACAAGGAAATATTTTCAAGTTTCAAGTTTGGTAATCAGGCGCCCACCTGTCAAAACAAGGGAATATTTTTCAAAGGATTCAAGTTGGGTAATCAGGCATCCACCTGGAAAACAAGGGAATATTTTTTGAAGATTCAAGATTTGGTAATCAGGCGCCCACCTGTCAGAACAAGGAAATATTTTTCAAGTTTCAAGTTTTGGTAATCAGGCGCCCACCTGTCAAAACAAAGGGAATATTTTTAAAGATTCAAGTATAGTAATCAGGCGCCCACCTGTACAACAAGGGAATGATTTTTAAGTTGCAAAGTTTTGTAATCAGGCACCCACGTGCAAAACAAGGGAATACATGTCAAGTCCAGCAATCTTGTGACAAACATAGAAGAAGAGAAAACAAGAATTCAACAAGGCAACAAGGAGTTTACAGGAATGAATGCCAGTCAACAAGGCAACAAGGAGTTCACAGGAAGAAATACAAGGCAACAAAGCAACAAGGATCAAGAGCAAGATTGAAGACATAGATAGGTTTTTTTGTAATCCATAGTTCATAGCTTAGTCTAGCTTCTTTATTTTTCACAAGGTGTAATAAGAAGGTCAATAAGCAGTAGCAGCAACATCAGCAGTGAAATCGCAGCTCCTAGTAGTCTCAGCTACCAAATACTCCAGAACTACACTGACCTTATTTCTTTATAGCCAAAGATATGTAGGCAACCTTTCAAGCAGGGTTCGTTCAGACAATTTTCAAAATGCTTCTCATGGAATGAGAAATAGGCAAAAATCTTGTAGTTTCACATTTACCTGGAAACCCTTCGTGTCTCCGAGCAAAGAAGGGCAACTGTGGGCACGTGATTTTTGCCTCGCTCAAAATGTTCCTATAAAATTAATTAAAATCGGGATCTTTCTTTTATTGTTTGAATTTTGAGGAATTAATTCGTGTGATTATGTGTTTATTTGTATTTTAATTTTATTATTTGAATTTTAGGAATTAATTATGTGATTTTGTGTTTATTTTGAATTTTTCTTTTATTATTTGAATTTTTAAGATTTAATTGCATAATTTTGTGTTTATTTGCATGTAGTGCATTTTAATTAAATATAATTCATAAAAAATACAAAATGGTGTGTTTGCATTTAGGAATTAAATTTTACATTTTTGGGTTATTAGTTAATTATTATTAAGAATAAGAAAATATAACGAAAAAAATTGGTTATTCTTACATTTGTTTAATTTTCTTTTGAATTCTAGAATTTAGGTTATTTTAAGAGGTTTATTTAGTCTATTTTGTAGAAGTTAATATACTTTGGTCTATTTTTACTTTTATTAAAAATCTGAAATATACTATATATAATAAAAAGAGAGAATAAATAAGTGTATGTAACTTGGGTCTTTCATAAGACCATGATTTGGACCTTTTCCAATATTAAACCATGGCCCAAAACCACCAGACCCACCAAATTTAACCCAACCCAAGCCCCATACTCGGTCCAGTCAGAGGAGGCATCAAAACGACGTCGTTTGATCTCAGCCATCCATGCCCTTTAATCCAATGGCTCGGATTAAGCCTCACACTTTAATAAAAGTGTCTGAAAGACATTCACACCCTCAGATACACAAGCCATCTTCCTCTTACATAACCAACCGCCGGTGTAACACCACCATGCCTCCACCGTATCCCCACTGTCCGCCGATGGCCGAAAATCGTCGCTGCCGGCAGCGTAACTCCAAATCCGTCCACATTAACACCCCATGCTCCCCGTCTTCTCCTCTTTCCAACACCCCTAAAATCACCCCTCAAAACCCAGCCAAATGTGTCGAATCTTCGTCCAAAGGAGCATTTGCTCCGCCGTCCACGGCGGCGCCGGCTCCAATGGCTCCAAAATTCACACCCCATACTCCCCTTGACTCCCTTACCCAAAAACAACATGTATTTACTTCAAACCACCCTAAATCTCTTAGAATTTAAAATTTGGGGATTAACCTAATTTTGGGGCGGATTGTCAAAACTTCATTTGGGTTCCCAAATGGAGTTGCATGTTCATTTTGGCCAAAACGACATGTAACTCCGTTTAGGGAATCAAGTCGAATCAGACTGGTTTTTCTTTGAAGATCAATCAGCAAGTTTCATTCTTCTTTTTCTTCTGTTTATTTTTTTATTATTGTTTTACTTCTTTGTGGACAATTTGCCTTGCTTTACTTCAATTTTTTGTTTAATTGGAAATCCTGATTAGTTCTACTGTTTTGATTTTGGATATTGGTTACCATTTAGTCCGGTTGTATTTTAATGATAATTCCCTAAGTTTTGTTTCCACCATGTTTCTGAATTACCCCATTTCTTAAGACCAATTTCCACTTATAATATTTGTTGCATTAGTTTCAATTTTGTTTAGCTTAGTTTCAATTCCTTACCCTTCACTTTATTATTCAGCTTAGTCTAATGGTCAAATAATAATTTGATAGTTTTCAATTTTGATTGTTTCAAATAGTAATGGCATAGTAGTTACATATTTACATGATTCTGTTTAAATATGTTAATTTCAGTTTCTGCTCGACTTTGTGGTCCAGTAGTTTTCTTTTGAATTCTGAGTTGAATTTTTGGTTATTCCTGATTAATGGTTCAAATTTGATTATGGTATTGGTTATTGCTGTTAGCTAGTAATTAGTTTAAGACTTAGCTTAGTAAAATGGTAATTTCGGTATACTAAGAGGGTAGTATAGGGTATTAGTTTGGTTCTGGTAATTTTAGGATAAAATAAGGGTACCATAGGTAGTTCATAAATAGAAAAACAATGCTAGAATCCTTTAGACCCTTCTAGAAAGAGACTTTAGTATAAAATCAGTTGTTTAGTGCAGTGACTTGGGAAACAAGTCAGGAAATAAAGGACAAAGAAAGTAAAATCTAAAAATTGAAAGAGGGACTAGTAGGTAAAACAAAATAAAGGGGTTGCCCTAGCCTTTGGCTATTAAAGGCATCCCAATTCATTCAAAAGGGGGACAGTCTGAAAATCTTTAAAAAAAAATCCAACAGTAGCTTAAAACAAAATCCTGAAACTTCTAAAGGGAAATCCAGTAGTTAAAATATTTTCCAAAATTCAGATCATTTCCTGCATTTCTCACCTCATTCAAGGAAAAAAATAATCAAAATATTACTCAATTTGAGTATCTGAAAGCTTCCCTTCAAGTCTAGGCATTTAGAGCTTTAAAACCAACAGAAATTCAACAAAATACTATTCCATTGGAGGTTCAACTAGTTTCAGAGTTTGGTTTGGTCTTGTTTATGGGGTTTTGCATCATTTAATATGGGTTTGGTTACTTCTAGAGTTCCTGGGTTTAGTTTTGAGTCAACTAAGGTCATTCAAAGACTGTGTATGGTTTATTCTGGTTGAACCTAGTTATCAAGCTGAATATTACTGATGTGTTGCTTATAGTTTTGCTGCTGATCTCTGGAAACTGCTGCTGATTCCTTACCCTCACTTTGTATTTTGATTACCAGGTATTTCTCTCTCTCCAAGGATGTAATGTTGAGTCTAATGAATGGTGCAAATTAAAGAGATTTGAAGTCAAAAGCTATTTTAGCCTCCTGTGATTTTATCAGCTTTTGTTTGTAGTTATTTGGGCTTCATGTTGAATGTATCAGCTTTTAGTACTATTATGTTTATCATAGTTAAGACAATATTTTGTAATGATCGGACATTTGGACTGGTATTCTCATTATGTGCAGCGGTTAGTAGTAAAATTCAGCCAGTGTTATAATGGATTTAAACATTCCAGTAATTTTTAGTTAAGGAGTGAAGTTGAAATAAGTTTCTTTTAGTTTAAACTAGTACTTAATGGAAAATTATCATCTCTCGTAAAGTTTGATAACAGGTTATATGAATTTGATCCTGGTGTATTTGGTAAAAGTAGTATATTTCATTTTGAAACAGTTCAATGTTCCAGCTCAGGTCGCCTTATATGTTAATACAAAAATTACTATTAAAAAGTTAATTAAACGTCCAGATATGTTATGTGTTGATGAATTTAAGTAGATTAAGTTAACTAAAGGTCAAATAGTCTATTTGTTGACCTTTCCCAGTTCATTGCTGAATCCTTCTTTAACGAGCCCAAGTAACTCGCTTCTTTCGTGGGCTGGCAGCTAAGCGCTAATGCTCAAGAATATTTTAGATAAGTTAAAGCTCCAACTCTCTCCCATGGGCTGGGGTTTTGGTATTTTTAAAAGATTGAATTGTAAATATGAACCTTTCAAGCAATGTACTACCGATTAATTGAGCCTTATTAGAGACACATTTTATAGAAAAATAGTGGTTTGTGTTAGGAGTGGCCTTTTAAAATAAAAAATATGGTGTGCCACGCCAAATGGAATCCAAAATTGCGTAGCCCTCACGAAATGCTTATATTAAAATACATAGAATTTCGGGACATGCCGTTTAGCGAATGGCACGATTTTCCCGCAAAGATAATAACACGTTAGTTGCTTTAGGCGCGTCTTTAATAGTTTTATCTCCTTAAGTACGGGTGCGCATTTATGTGACCCAAATCCAAATCTCAACGAAGTTGAAATGTGTCAAAAATCACGGGTGCATTTATGTGACGTGGTTCGAGACACGTTTTAACGACGTTGCAATTCTCTATAAAAATAATAATAATCAAAGTGGTTAATAGATTTAAAATGCACACAGGTTCATAATGGTATATAATCGGATAGTTTAAGTAATGGTTGAGCGACCGTGCTAGAACCACGAAACTCGGGAGTGCCTAACACCTTCTCCCAAGTTAACAGAATTCCTTAGCCGGATTTTGGTTCGCGGACTATTAAATAGAGTCATTCTTTTCCTAGATTCAGGATTCTAAACCGATAACTTGGGACACCATAAATCTCCCAAGTGGCGAATCTGAAATTCTTTTAAATAATTAAATCTTGTTTTGATTGTCCTTTAATTGGAAAAACTGCCTTACTCACGCCCTTCGCCGGGATGTGGATAGCCAAAAGGAGGTGTGACAAGCTCCTATAACTTTAAGGGTGAGTCAAGAGGTTACCACAATCAACTTTCAGTTTGGAGTTCAAGTCTAGAGGACAAACAACAGAAGAAACTTCTAGGCAATCAAACTCCTTCAAAAGATCAGAGACCAATTTCTTCTGATTGAGAAGCACACCATCAGGCAAAACAGATCAATCTCCAAAAAATATTGAAGAGTACCTAGATCTTTGAGTTTGAACTGGGCATCCAAAAATGACTTCAACGCAGCAATTTCAGCAAGATCATCCTAGTGAATATTATATTATCAATATAAACAACAATGATAACCATATTACCATAAAAGCCTTTGATGAACAACGATTAATCATTAAGAGAATGAGCATAACTTCTAGAGTAGAGAGCTTGAGAAAGCTTGGCATACCACTGCCTAGAGGCTTGTCTCAAGCCATAGAGGGACTTTTGTAAATGATAGACTAAAGGAGGAGAATAAGAGGAGGAGGCAGTAGTGACAGAAAGACCAGGAGGAAGCTTTATATAGACTTCCTCATCCAAATCACCATGCAAGAAAGCATTATTAACATCTAATTGGAACAAAGACCAACCTCTTTTAATTGCAACAATAATCAGACACTTAATAGTGGACATCTTTACAACAAGGGAGAAAGTTTTATTGAAATCCACTCCCTCAAGTTGGGTGTCACCCCCAATAACAAGCCTAGATTTATATCTCTCAATAGTACCATCATCTTTATACTAAATCTTATAGACCCATTTACAACCAATAGGTTTCTTTCCGCTAGGCAATGCTACATATCCCAAGTATGATTGGCCTCGAGGGCCTCAAACATTTTCCTCATAGCATCTTGCCAAGCTGGAGTAGGTGCAGCTTGGGAATAAGTACTAGGCTCAAATATAGCACGAGGAGTCAAAGTACTAATGCAAGAGAATGAGGGTGGCAATTGGCAGACATAAACAATCAAGTAGGATGGAAGGGTATGAGATTTGTCAGACCTTCTGAGTGGAGGAGCTGTTGTAGTAGGAACATAGGAAGGAATAACACATGGAGGTGTTAAATAAAAACATGAGAAGGAATAGGAGCAGGTGAAAGAGAAGGTGAAGAAGAAATAGGAATAGAATGGGAAGGGGGAACATGGGAAGTAGGATCATGAGTGGGATAAATAGGATGAAGAGTGGGAGAAGTGAAAGGTAAAGAATCTGAAATATAAGAGGGAGGAGAAGGTAGGGGAAAACTGATAGAAGTTTGTGGAACATGGGAGGAAGAGGAGACGGGAAAGACATCTTCATGAAATATAACATCCTATGACACACATAATTGTTTGGTTTCTAGATTATAAAGTCTATAACATTTCTCGGCAAAGGGATAACCAAGAAGTACATAAGTCATCACTCTTGTTTTCAACTTATCCATATGAGGAATTGGTACAGTAACATAGGCCAGACATTCAAAAGTTTTCAAGTGAGAATAAGAATGGGTTTGATTGTAAAGGACTTCAAAAGGTAATTTATTGTGAAGGATCCTAGATGGGAATCTATTGATGATATAAGTTGTTGTGAGTAAACAATCCCAGACCCCACTTTGTGGGATTATACTGGGTAGTTGTTGTTGTTGTTGTTGTTGAATAAACAATCCCCAAAAATCTAATATAAGCCTTGGATTGAAAAAAGCAAAGCTCTACAAGCCTCAAGTAAAGTTTTATGCTTTCTCTCAACTCTCTATTTTTTTATGGTGTATGAGGACATGTAGTTTGATGGATAATGCCATTATCAGAGAAGTAAGAAATGGCAGAATGCCTACCCCCAAGTTCGAAGGCATTGTCACACCTGATTGTTTGGATAGTAATGTGAAATTGAGTTTTGACCATGGCCACAAAAGCTTTAATCAAGAAAAACGCATTACTTTTGGAACTCATTAGATGAGTCCAAGTAGATCTAGAAAAATCATCAACTATGGTTAGAAAATATCTAGAACCAAAATAAAAGTGTGGTAGGGTCCCCAAGAATCCACATGTATAAGTTGAAAGAGATGAGTACTATGAATGGAGCTATCAAGGATAGAGATTCTGGTTTTTCTAGCCATAGGACATATTTCACAAGGAAATTGTCCCTTAGAAGATAAAGAGGACGATATATCAGAAATGTTCTTCATTCTAACAAAGGGAACATGTGCAAGTCTTCGATGCCAAACAATATCTATTTTATTCAATGTAGATTTATTACAAGATGACACAGATGGAAACAAAACATTTTGAAAAGAACTAGAGTTACATAATGAACTAGAGCTAAGAATAACAATATTATAAGGTAAAGATAGAAAGCTACATGCAGGAGGCACAATAGAAACATTTTGATCTGAATAAGAGAGTACAGTAGAGAAGACAAACTTGTAAAGCCCATCCTCTTGTTTACCAAGCTCTAAAGGCATCTTCAGAGAAGGGCCCTGTAGCAAGCAAGAGTCAGAACTAAATTGTGCTATGCATCTCAATAACAAAACAAGTTTGTGCACATAAATCAGATTATGTTTGAAAGAAGGAATGTAGAGAATATCTGGAAGAATGATGAAAGGATATAAAGAAAAAGACCCAGTGCAAGTAACTTTAACTTCATATCCATTAGGAAGTATGACAAGGTAAAGAATCGGCAAAGGTGTAGTATTGGTTAAAAGATCTTTGTTATAAGCCATGTGGTCAGATGCTTCTGAATCAATAATCCATTTACGAGGTGAAGACCGACTCAACATGAAAGCTAGAGAACAAGTTACTACTTTACAAATGAGCACTTTACCAGCAAAGTTGGCAGAATCCATGAGGTCAGACTGAGGAGCAGAATAAGTCTAATGAGAATGTTGTAAAATAGTCATTAGTTGAGAATATTGCTGCTTGGTTAACCAGGTACCAATGAACCTTGTGTATCATTGTTAGTATTCTTAGCAACAGAAGGAGCAGAAGAGTTAGAAGAAAACTCTGCTCCAATAGTTGCATTTGGTGTAATTTTCTTTCTTTTTGTGAATTTGAAATCAAGAGGGAAACCATAAAGCTTGAAGCACTTATCAATTAAGTGTCCACTCATCTTACAACATTTTGCACAATAGATTCCTTGGCTTAATCAAAATTCACCCTTTGAACGTATTGTCTCTGAATGCTAGAACCATGTGACTTATAATTTGTTTTGGGACTAGAATGATGATTGAGGTTAATTTTGGCAGTGAAGGCAACTTAATCAACACCAAACTGAGAATCAGAGTTGATCTGCCTTTGTCTTTCATCTTGAAGAAGAATGTTATATTCACTATCTAGTGTTGGAGGTGGTTGTATCATGAGCAAGTTTCTCTTGACGCTGACATAGACTTCATTAAGTCCCATGAGAAACTGATGAAGTCTAATCCTCTTCCTCCTCTTTGAGAATACCTTCTTTTGCACCACAAGTGTAGTGATTTCCATGGTTTTTACGAACAACTCTCAATTCATCCCACAATTTCTTTAACTTTTTAAAATATGATGCAATATCTAGGGAGCCTTGACAAGTAGAGGCAAGTTCTTTCTTAATTTCAAAGGCTTTAGTTCCACCCACAGTTCCATATGTTTTATTTAACTGTCTCCATATTTCTTCAGATGTTTAAGAATAATGGACATTATCCACAATGTCAGGGGATAGAAAACTTGTTAGCCATGAAATTACCATGTTATTACATCTATCCCATTGATTATATTCTACTGAATTATCTTGAGATTTAGGTAAACTACCATCGATAAACGCAATTTTGTTGCTAGCAGGCAGGGAAATAATAGTGCTTCTTTTCCAACCTCCAAAGTTTGTCCTAGAAAAGGGAACTCATACAAGCGAAATACTAGGAACATCTGATGACTGAACAAATTGGGGACTAGAGGGCTTGGGAATAAACTCACGTGTGCCGGACACATTAACATCCGTATATCCCATTGTTACTATAACATTAAACAATGGACAATTATCCAATGAATATTATGTAGAAGAAAACAGATATACAGAGTTACTGATTTCTTCTCGACCGGAAGTATGTCCTTCAAAACAATACTTCTCAACAACGTAGCAACAACGATGAAATAAGATGAAGTCGTGAAACCCTAGAATTCTTGAGATTAATGACAACTACAGAAACTTGTAGGCAGTCACTCAAGTAGCAAATACAACCAATAAACGCTGAGAGAAGTTAAAATCGACCAGAAATCCATCAAAACTAGTGTGTAGAAGACAAAATCAATACCACCATGAGATTGAAATCATCAACGAAACTCGATGAGGGTAACAACGGAAGATAGATGAAGATGAGATCGACCAAAATCTAGCTCTAATACCATGAGAACATGAGAAAATCGATCTAGATTTGAGAAATTAGTGTTAGGGTTCATGGGAGAGAAGAGAGAAAAAGATGAAACTTTCTAGATCTAATTTTGAGAAAATACTCCTGATAGGCTGATTCGGGTGAACCCTTCCGCTTATATATGGCCAAATACAAGTCAAATACAAATAGTATAATATGCGCTAGTTCAGTAATTACAAGTAGCCCAATTACAAAACACAAGTAAAATAAATAAAGGCTACAACTATAAGTCTTTCCTTTTGGGCCCAAATGCCATATAATTCATAAGTCCAACAAGTTTGGTTTCAGTGATGTGGTGGAGACGAACGGTGATGAAGTTGAAATAATACTATTTTTTCTCTTTTTAATTTGCTCAAAAGCTTTTTTGGAATAATTGGGATTAAAGGACATATGATTTTCTTTTATTGGCTTCTTTGACAAATCAACCGCATCGGAACTGCACGTATCTTATTTTCTTACTGTTTAGGCTAATAGAAATATTTTGCATATAGATTAAGTGTTTAATAGGTTACTAGCTTAGTTTATGTGGCTAAGTGAAAAATTCAAACATGTTAAGTGTCCGCCTATAAAAGACTATAACACTTCTAAATTTGGTTTAAAATTAAGTTTCACTGGAAAAATTTATTACGGGGCTATTGTTCCCTTCAAAGATGAAAGAAATATTATTTTTCAATCCTTAAAGTGACTTTTACACTTATTTGCCTTTTAACTCACTAGTAAGAAATATATTTGTGTCATTATTTTTTCTTTTGGAAACGTGGCAAGACTTTACTAAAGGCACATCTATCAGAGTTCAGACCCATAAGTTATGCAGTACTATAGATATTATTTTTAAAAATAAAATTATTATTAAATTAGTTATTTCCTATATAATAGGCCATACTTTATTATTGACCTCATATAATCCCACATTATTATTCACCATGTAAGCAATAGCATACATTATCATTTATATAATTAATCGATGAAACAAACAACCCCATACCGTTACACGACAATCTAACTCATACAAAATTGTACATGAATTTTTGATACACTTATGAGAGTATTATTGAAGTACAATTTAAAACTAATACAACAAAAATAGACCTAGTCTAATTTCACAAGTGAAGTTTGGTAAGGGTAGTGAATACGCGGCCTTACCCTACTTTATGAAGATAGAAAGCCTATTCAGATATATCCTTAGCTCAGGAAAGCAAAATCACATAGTCAAAAGATAAATACAATAACAGATAAACCATAAAAGAAAACACAAACACGAAGCAACACCAATAACAACAAGATAATAAGAAAACTAAAGCAATAAAACAACTGGTAGTAATACAAATCTAAGTATAAGGAAGTACGAGAGTTATATACATACTACAGGAAAGACAATGATAAATTCAAGATTACCTACTAGCATTCAATCCTAGTTCTCACGCACCGTATATGAGTGGGGTGGATGCAGTGGAGGTTAGCGTCTGGAGTCCTATGTGATAAGAATGTACCACCGAAACTCAAAGGTAAGTTCTATAAAGCGGTGGTTAAACCAGCCATGTTGTATGGAACTGAGTGTTAGCCAGTCAAGAATTCACATATCCAGAAGATGAAAGTAGCAGAACTGAGGATGTTAAGATGGATGTGTGGCACACTAGGCTGGATAAGATTTAGAATAAATATATTCGGGAGAGGGTAAGCGCGTCTCCTATGGACGATAAGATACGGGAGGCACGACTTAGATGGTTCGGACATGTATGGAGGAGAAGCCTAGATGCACCGGTTAGGAGGTGTGAGCGGTTTGCTTTGGCAGGTACGAGAAGAGGTAGAGGGCGACCTAGGAAGTATTGGGGCGAGGTGATCAGGCAGGACATGGCGCGACTTCAGATTTTCGAGGACATGGCTCTTGATAGAAATATGTAGAGGTCAAGCATTAGGGTGGTAGGCTAGAGGTAGTCGAGAGTTCTTCCCTCTTTGTACCGGGTAGTCTGTTAGAGTTTCATTAGGTTTGTTAGCGGTCTTTGTGGTATTCACATTGGTATTTTGCATAGTTTTGTGTTATTGTCCTTTCACTTATTTGTTGTGGTTATTTTCTTTCTGATATATTTTTTGTTACATGTCTTTTCTCTTATTTATTTTCTTATATTATTGCCTTTCATATTGAGCCGAGAGCCTCCTGGAAACAGCCTCTCTGTCCTTTTCGGGGTAGGGTTATACACTGTACTCTCCCTAGACCCCACTAGTGGGATTATACTGGGTATGTTGTTGTTGTTGTGACATATCCTGCCTTATTATCTCTCCTCAATACTTCATTGGTCTGTCTCTCCCTCTTCTCAGGTCCACCAAGGCTAACCTCTCGTACCGTCTCACTAGGGCATCTAGATCTCCTCTTAAGATGTATGAACCATCTTAGTCTCATTTCCCGCAACTTGTCCACCACGAAATCCACTCCGACCTTATCCCAAATATCATCATTCCTAATCTTATCTCTCTTAGTATTCCTAGACACCTATTTCAACATCCTTATTTTACTACTTTTAACTTTTGGACATGAGATCTCTTGACTGGCCAACATTCCGCCCTATATAAATAGTCAGTCTAACAACCATTCTATAAAAAGCACATTTAAGTCTAGGTGGAATATTTTTATCACATAAGACATCAAATGTGATCCTCAATTTCATCTACTCTGCGCCAATATGATGGGTAACATCATCGTCAATCTTCCTATTACCTTGGATTCACCTCTCTTGCGTATCAAGCCAAAGTACCATGTCCGCTTCACAGTCCAAATCACTGCACTTCCACTCCAGGTATTCTGTTTTAGTCTTAGTCAACCTAAAATTCTTAGACTCCAGGGTGTGTCTCCAAATCTCCGGCCTAGTGTTAACACCACCTCTCGACTTGTTAGACAACACTATGTCATATGAAAATAACATGCACCAAGGAACCTCCCTTGTATGTGTCACATCAGTACATCTATCACTAAGAAAATCAAGAACGGACTAAGGGTCTATCCGTGATGTAACCCCATCAATACTGGGAAATAACCCGAGTCTCCACCCACTGTACTCACCCGGGTCTTGGATCCACTGTTCATGTCTTTAATTACCCTAATGTATATTACAGGTACACCTCTAACCTCATAATTTAATAATAATAATAATAATAATAATAATAATATATGTATAAATGAATTAAAAAATTTTCTTATGCAGTTAACTATATATTGTAATATCTATACAAATATTTTTACGAGAATAGATCTTTGATCTGTCCATCATTACACATGTTGGGTGATCATGTGTCACGATCCAAAATCCAACTAGTCGCGATGACACCTAACTCAACCGGCTAGCTAAGCCATTTTAACAAAAATATAATTTCAAATGAGATTTACTGAGAAAATAATGATGAGATAACCGAACTCTTATACAACAACTCAAGGACTAGTAATACAAATCATGAGCTTCTAAGATTTAGAGTTACAAAGCCGGCATGAAATAAATACATCATCTATTCGAAATATACAAAAATAGATTTATAAATCTAAAGCTACTAAGAACAAGATGCAGCTATAACCGGAACACAGGTACATCTTCAATGCCAGCTCCCGTCATACACAACAACATTAACTCCATAATTATACAAGCAATGTGCTGAAGTGTATATGAGTACAACCGACCCCATGTACTCAATAAGTAACAAACTTAACCTTATGTTGAAAGTAGTGACGAGCTTGGACAATAGTTAGAGTCCAACACCAATAGCCAAGACAACTCGTAATAATAAGATAAAAGCAGTACAAGCAATAACTCAAAGATATGATGTTCAGCTCGTTCATAGTTACGGAAAATAGGCATGCTTTTCAGGTATAACAATAAAATGCAAATTGCACTGAAATTACCAAAATATGAGTAAATCAAAAAACTATAATTTTTTCCCAAAAACTTTCAACAACACATAAGATATTTCATTCTCAAATAGCATGAGAAAAGTACATCTCTATGCTTACATGTCAATGGACATGTGAGGTCATGAATGTCACAAATTCGTGTAGCATGAGGAAATGCATCTCTATGCCTACATGTCAAGTATGCATGTCAAATGTAGTGCATCACAGTGATAGGTATGTTAGACTCGGCACTCGGTACTCGGAAACAATTACCCCAATTTATGTAGTGAAAATCACCTCCAAAATCGTCCAAATGCAAGTTCACTAGATCAAAATATGACCAAATAAATAAACCCTCGATATTATATGCTTCTGCCCGGCTCTTCTGCCTCATGTCTTATCCTAAATGACCCTGATACTTGCCTTTGATGCCTCCAATAGATTTCTCGTGAAACTATAGTCAAGTTAGGCTTTTGACTACTCCATTTAACCTTATAATGTAGGAGATATGTTGGTTTCAATATTTTGAAATAGTGTAGATTATTAATATGAATTCAAAAGTGATTTCGTAATTAATCTAAAAAAATCTAGCAACCCAATTCATCGAAACTTGATGATTCCAGTTGCTATGGTTCCAAAATTACGATAAAGATATAATGGTTTAGTAGAAACACAAATCAAAGGCCGTTTTGCTCAATATGGTAACCTTTATGCTCAAATCAACGTTGAAACTGAAAATAATCACCATACAACCCAAACTTATCCAAACCTTATCAGAAATTAACCTTACTTTGTGGACATGTCATACAAACCTATTGGAATAATTAAAACTCGATTCCGAGTCCATTTACCCAAAAGTCAAACCTTGGTGAACTCTTCTAACTTAAAGCTTCTAAAACGAGAATCATTCTTCCAAATCAATCCTGAGTTGCTAGAAAAACAAAACAATTCATATACGTAAGTCATAATACATAAAATGAAGCTACTCAAAGTCTTAAGCCACTGAATGAAACCCTAAACCTCAAAACGACCAGTCGGGTCGTTACATTCTCCCTCACTTAAACATATGTTTGTCATTGAACTTGCCAAGAGTCATTCCAAAGCCATCAAATCGTCGTGTAACCTTAGATACACATGCCGGGGGGTGATCCCATATCACCCCAATCCATATAAGCCCGACAACACGATCTAACAAAGGATCCTTACTTCAACCTTAGTCCATAAACCTTAAAACCTAGTTTCCAACATCAGAAGTTCCTTGCAAGAACCTAATCTCGCACCTATACACTATATAAGTATGAACAAGCTGTATCAAGTCATAACTATATATCAATACATGATCAAATGATATACCACATAATTCAAATACTTATAGCAATAACTTCCGACTGCAATAGCTGCTCGATAACCAACCCGACACCGGTAACATACATTATATCAATTAAAATCTTGTTCTGAACCTTCATACATTATCAATGATGAAAGAAACATACCGAAACTCATAACTACATATCAGATTAACAAGTCATGAAGTTCTCCTGCCCGATAAGAACTATACCCAAATTCTTAGCCAACTTCCAATGTTAGTCCTCCAAACATACCGTAATCAAATCTGATAGTATCCATTCTAAGTCCAATGACCATATCTCGTCAAACACAACTCGTCTATTGAAATTCCACACAATACAACCTAAAGCCACAACCGTGCAATCTGTGCACTAATAAGGAATAATTCAAATGTACTCAAACATGAGAAATGACTCAAATGTGAGAACCTCCCGCAAGCTTAACAAGAACCACCACAACATAATGCCACGAACCCATAACACCTAGTAGGACCAAGACATACGAATCTAAGACAACTGATTATGTCCCAACATAACCTCATTCCAATGCGTGACCCAACCAAACAACGCTTTATATGAAATACCTCAAGCCACAATGCTGAAAATCAACAACCACATGTAATTTGACATCAAGCACACAAAGTGCATGATCATAACCATGGAGAAGCGAATAACACAGTATACTACAGCATGAAAAGACCATAACCAACTCACAATCAACCATTCAACATCCCAATACCTATCTCGCTTGAATTCCGCTACAAGGCCCAAATAGACCACATCGGGTGTGTATATAACCAACAAATCAAAACCCCATGTAGCATATAAGAGTAACACATGGAACATATCATAATGAACAAGCTCAACTCTAACCGAATAACATACCTTATAGCAATAATGGTGTTGCTTCAACAAATCCGACCCAATGTAGAATACACATCCTCATTGGGCCTACCAATTGGCCCCCAAATCAACTCCGGTAATCCCTAAATGGATAAATGGCCCTTCAAAAGTCCATAATGACCTAACCATAGCATATACTACCATCTAGCTAGCTTTGGCCACATCTTCACAGTCTGCAACCCCAAAATAATATACTTTTAAGAACTCTTAGTCTCCAAATCCATAAAACACATGAATCACCATAGTCGATCCTAACTCCACCACTTTAATGAGTAACACGTCTCTCATACATAATTTTTCCCATGGGAAATACTTCTATAATTCTTCCATGTCACGTAGCAAAATCTGAACATCAATAGTCGATCAACCAAGCGAGTACCACAATACCAATGAAGCATCCGTAAGTCAAAGCACAATGCGCCTTCTGAAATGCGCAACCTTATCAGGCAATACCTAGTAATATCATCCATCTACTCATCTGAAACTGTCCATGTTGTTTAAGAATTCATGACTTTCCTTCAAAACTGAACTGTGGCCTTGCATATGCAAATCTCAATCCCATAGGAAGCAGCGCATCTATCATGCCATTATATGAAAAACACAAGAATCTCATAATCAACTTTGAGTCACCAGCAGAATACATACCCAATCAGTCAGAAACCTTCCATTTGATCTCATCCAAGAGAAAATCATAATGTGCAACACGCTCCTGACACCGGTAGGAAATATCCATCTAAAACCATGGTAGAAACCATCGAGAACTCTTTGAAACCCATTTGCATATAACCAAGCCATCAGAATTGAATCTTTTTACCCAACCAAGCCACGCAGGTCGCCAAACATAAGAATATTATTACAAAACACTTGTAGAGACTCACCACAACATAAGTACCCAATGAACATATCATTATCTATTACCATGTTGATCCATCCTACTACCAAGCTATCTTATTTCTTTGAGTTCCTTCCGAATTACCCTCATGTTGACACTTCTCCTTGCCAGAACACCACGATCCTTACCAAAAACTCACCACAAGAGATCCTAGCATAAAACCACATTTCCCTAAGGCTCATAAGCCAATGAATTCCTTCTTAAGCACTCCAAAAGTACCACAACTAAGATACACACTCTGAAGAGACCTTCAGTGAAATTAAAGTCGTTCATTTTACATTTTTGACGCTAAAATGTAGAATCCATAGTGATATATAAATACTGAGTCCCCACACCATCCAATGAAAATCTCAAATCTTAGTCATATACAAATCCAGAAAATCTTCAAATGCCACATATGAATCTTGAATCCATTAGAACCTTCTCTAGAGTCATCCACTCTGCTCAAGTCTCAATTACACCACCCAAACGGACCGAACGACATGTGTCCCATTAGTACAAGAACACCTCAAAGAAGTAATCCACCTCTAAGCAACCAAGTAAATTCTTACTCCATGCTCTCTACATCCTTCATGAATAACAACTCAAATCATTCCATGATCTCCATATACCCATAAAGTGTAATACACTATGCATCCAGAAATTTCCTTACTTAAGTCATCCTTAAAACCAACCTCTATGAGTCATAACCGATCCACAAATATGCCTTAGAACAAAACCTATAAAGCACATAATCATGCAATCAACTCGTCGATAGCGAACTCCCCTACTTGGCTCAAAGCCATAGAACAAAGCATTTGATAACTCACAATGGGTATAAGGATCGCACATCCGTAGACCACCAGGAGATAACCTACCTGTTTAGCCTCAAATTGGCATTTCACTACGCCCTAGCATGGCCACAACCAGAATGCGATCACTTAACCTTACCAAGTCTAAACTTTTCAACAAGACATAAGAATCTACTTCATCCCATAGTTAGACAACATGAAAGATCCCTCAACACGATCATAACTCGAGACTGTGCAACACATCAAGACAGATGTCAAGCATCCAATAGTTCTTTTCAGATCTCAGTCAACCCTTCTCGTTACATTCAAACCATCTGAACACATCCCGCAGTCCCAACACTATTATTATATAGCTATCCAATTACTCAATGACCCATCACTCTCGTTCTTAGGGACAAAATAAGACAATGTAAATCTAAAGCACGTACTCACGCAACTAAAACTGCTAAGCCCAAGTTGCGGTCCAAACTGAGTCCTCCAGACTAGTCCATTACCAAAATGTAAAAAACATATCTTGCAGCTCAGTCACATAATCAGAAAGTCGTCGATGCATAATTGATACCGAGCACTCACATACGCATATGAGTGAGTGGAAGGAATTCAAAGAGATATGCTTCAAGCTGAATCAATGTTGCACGATAAGGAAAGAAAGATTAGAAGTTTGTCCTAAATGCCTTGTAGCCTCTCGAAGATAGATATGGACGTCATCATATCGATTCGCAAGACTCTACTAGACACTTGCTCATGACTCGTAGAACCTATAAACCTAGAGCTTTGATACCAACTTTTCACGACCCAAAATCCAACTAGTTGTGATAGCACCTAACCTAACTCACTAGGTAAGCCACTTTAACAAAAATCCAATTTCAAATGAGATTTACTGAGAAAATAATGATGAAATAACTTAACTCTTATACAACAACTCAATGATTGGTAATACAAATCATAAGATTCTAATATTTAGAGTTTAAAAAGCCGGTAAGAAGTAATTACATCATCTATTCGAAATGTATATAAACAGATTTATAAATTTAAAGCTACCAAGAATAAAAGGCAGCTATAACCGGAATGCAAGTACATGCTCAATACCACCTCCCACCATACACAGTAACATTAACTTCAAACTTTGCACGCAAGGTGTAGAAGTAATATGAGTACAACTGACCTCATGTACTTAATAAGTAATAAACCTAACCTTAGGTTGAAAGTAGTGACGAACTTGGACAACATTTAGAGTCCAAACCAATATCCAAGAACAAATCATAATAATAAGATAAAAGTAGTATTAGCAATAACTCAAATATATGATGCTCAGATCATTCACAGTTATGGAAAATAGGCATGTTTTTCAGGTATAACAATAAAATGCAAATCTTTCACCGAAATTACCAAAATTATGAGTAAATTTAAAAATTGTAATTTTTCGCAAATACTTTAAACAACATATAAGATATTTCACTCTCAGATAGCATGAGAAAAGCACATCTCTATGCCTACATGTCAACGAGCATGTAAAGTCATGGATGTCACAAAACTGTGTAGCAAAAGGAAATGCATCTCCATGCTTACGTGCCAAGTATGCATGTCAAATGTAATGCATTATAGTGATGAGTTCATGTACTCACACTCGTAGAGTACTCAATCTCATAGTCTTGCACTCAATCACTCAGTACAATCAATCACTTGGCACCCGGTATTCGACACTCGGCACCTGCGATCTCTGCTGCTATGTTAGACTTTGGAGGAAGGATCCTGCCCAAGCGCTAATACAAACCAACATGACTTGCTGCAGTGTGTAACCCAATCCCATCGTGAATCAATAAAACCTACTGTGTTGTGTAGCCCGATCCCATTATGAATCAATAAAGCATAGTGCGACATGCAACCCGATCCCATAAATATCAATTACAATCAGGCCCTCAGCCTTAACTTAATCATCAATCTCTCTAGTATCTTAGGCTCACAAATCTCATGTCAGTCAGCCCAAACAATGACATATGGTGTAGTAATACATGATAATTGAGACTGATATATGATATACAAATGAATGAATATGACTGAATAAGAAATTACAATTTAAGCAAATAGTTAACAGTAGAAATGACCTTAGTGGGTCATAAAAAATAATCATATAGCCTAAACATGGTTTCTAACATGGTTCACAACTCAATTACTCTAGCATGTAGAAATTTCATGGATAAAAATAAGATTTGGTAACTACAAAGTACAATAGAATCCACCGAGTCATAATTCCCACGATGCACACCCACACGCCAATCACCTAGTACATGTGTCATCTCAACACCAAACACATAATACATGTATTCATGGATTCATACCCACAAGTTTAGAAGCGTTACTTACCTCGAACAAGCCGAATCCAATACCGAGCATGCCAAACAATACTCTAGAAATGCCATCCTGCACGTACAGACCTCTGAACAACTCGAAACTAGCAAAAAATAACTCAAAAACATCAATAATACCAAGGGAAACAAACCCAATCGATAAAGTGGAATCATTGATCAAAAGTCAACTAAAAATTCAAACCCAGGCCCGCACCCCAGAATCCAACAAAACTTACAAAATCTGACAACCCATTCAATTACGAGTCCAACCATACTAGCTCACTCAAATTCGACTCCGTATTGATGTTCAAACTCAAAATTTCACTTTATGAAATTTTAGACAAAATCCCCAAATTTCACTTTGAAATCATCAATCAAATGCCAAAAAAGAAGATGGATTCATGAAATATAACAAAAATTGAGTATAGAACACTTACCCCAATTTATATGGTGAAAATCACCTCCAAAATTGCCAAAATATGAGCTTCCAACTTAAAATATGACCAAATGAACAAACCCTTGATATTATATGCTTCTGCCCAGATGTTTTGCCTCATTTATTGTACCAAACAATCCGAAAACTCGCTTTTGATACCTCCAATAGATTTCTCGTTATATTTCAGTCAAGTTAGGATTTTGAATCACTCCATTTGACTCTATGACAAAGAAGATGTGTTGGTTTTAATATTTGGAAATAGTGCAGACTTTAAATACGATTTTAGTGGCATTTTTCATAATTAATCTGAAAAATCTAGCAACCCAATTCATAGTAAAATGATCATATATTCCTTATATGATGTTGAAACTTGATGATTTCAATTGCTATGATTTTAAAATTATGATACAGATATAATAGTTTAGTCGAAACACAAATCAAAGACCGTTTTCTCAATATGATAACCTTTATGCTCAAATCGACGTCGAACAAAAAACAGTCACCATACAACTCAAGCCTATACAAACCTCATCGGAATTTAACTGAACTTTGTGAAAATATTTAAAATCATCATAGAAACCTATTGGACTAATTAAAACACGATTCCAAGTTCGTTTACCTAAAAGTCAAACTTTGGTCAACTCTTCCAACTAAAAACTTCTAAAATAAGAATCATTCTTCCAAATCAATCCGGAACTGCTCGAAAATTGAAACCAACCATATATGCAAATCATAATACATAATATGAAACTACTCAAAGTCTTAAGACACTTAATGAAATGCTAAAGCTCAAAAAGACCAATCAGATCGTTACATAATGAGAAAGCTAGAATTTGTATATAGTAAGTCAATATTGGGTCGGTCGAGACTCTTTCTTAGTGATGTGGAATGATAACACCGAATTATATGGGCACAGAAGAAGAAGTGGTTCTATCCTACCAATGAGACAATTCGATTTTTAGCTAGTTTGAAAGCTTTTAATTTTATTTAATCCATCCACCAATGCTTTCACCCCTTGTGGTGGTGGTTGCGGGGAGGGAGGGTTCGGCTTGACCCCGACCTTGTATTCTAAAAATATAATATTACATTGGAGGGGGACACAAAACCAATACCTAACGAAAAGGTACAATGCCCAAAAATATAGTTATTGAAATGTACGAAGGCTAAAGTGTACAAGTACATTTAAAAGAAGCAGAGAAGCTATTAACATTAATATTCCTTAACAATGACTCCTCTTTGGCAGGTCATGGAGGTTCGAATAACCAACTTGAATGTTTTTTTTTTGCTTTTACTCTAAAGGTTGAAATTTGCATCCTATCCAATCTAAGAGCTTCTTTAGTCTCACAGGGTATTTATTTTTTGTGAAGTAAATTTTCATATCAGTGATGGTGTTGGCATACTTAGATAGCAGGTCGACAACTCCATTACCTTCTCTTAGGCAGTGTTTTATCATGATATCATGTTGTTGTATCGTGTTTTGAATTTGTGTAATAAAGTCTTGTAGCTTCCATGGTATCTTAGATTTTTCCAAAATCATGTTACCACCAAAGGGAGTCCATTTTTAGTGTAACATGCTGTAGATTTTGTTGGCAATGCCACGTAATATCTTGAAGGGCAGCTTGGGCCTCTCAGTAATTATTAGTCAAGAATTAGATTGGTACTATAAATACCATCACCATGTGACCATTTCTGTTCCTAACAACACATCCAGCTCCTGCTCTATTCAGGTTATTCATATAGCTTCCATCTGTATTGAGCTTTCAGGCTCCCTCTAGTTTTTCAATTTGACCATGACACTTAACAATTTAAGCTTGTAATTTTCACCTTTTGGCAGAGTCTGATCCAGTTCCATTCCCAGTCTATTTTGCTAAACTTCTTTCCGATGGAGACTTTTAACCTGAAAAAGAACTTGTTGCTGAATTCTAGAAATAGATATAGAATTCTGACCATACTTTTTTTTGACATCTTGCTTGCATAGTTCCCAGCAAACTATCGTTAGAATGATTTGCAGTAGATACATGTGAACTAAGTTTGGTGCTTGTTTGTTTCACCAGTATTCAAATATGCTTAGAATAGCCCATTCTCTTGGATGAAGTCCTAAAGGCGCAGATATATTCATACATATTTTCCTAGCTATTTCACGTAAAACAAAAACTTGGTTTACAGTTTCTTCTTATGGTATCATGCATCAAACAAATCTAAAAACAATGTTAATGTTAAACTTTTTAATAATACCATCGAGCGACAATCAACCTTTTAAAATTCTCCAAAAGTAACTGCTCCCTTGGTTGATTTCCCAAAAAATGTTTGTATCTACTGTTTCTCTCAATTCTAGTAGATTTCTCCATGTATTGGAGTCTTTGGAATTTAGCACTTCGGACAGAGGGTTTGACTCGAATAGTATTTGGCTTTTAAAAACCTGGTTCATAGGCTATCTTTCGCTTTGAATTGCCACCATCTTTTTGCCGCAAATGAGTTATAAATGTCTTGGAGCTTTTTGAAACCAACACCACCTTCATTGCAAGAGCAACTAACATGATTCCACGAACTCTAATGATAGCTCTTCTTGCTTTCTTTTTCATCCAAGAAGAAGTTAGCCAGATACATTTCAATTTGACTGATAATCACTCTTAGAGGAACCATTGCAACGAAAAAGTAGAAAGTTTGAGACTGTAGCACATGATTGATGATAGTAGCTCTTCCACCAAAAGATAGCATTTTGCCTTGCTTACCTAATTCTAGAAAGAAGTATCATTAAAAAATAGAAAGGTTAGCCGAGAAGTTCTAGCTTGCTTTGGGCAACTCGATAGGATAAAGATATAGTTATTATTTTAATTATTTAGCAACCAAACGACCTCTCAAGGCCTTAAGTGAGAGCAAAATCAGATATAATGTAGTTATGAGTTTATTCGAATTAAGATTATAATTCAAACCTTATATACATTAAAAACAACAACAACAACAACTATCTAGTATAGTTCCACAAAGAATTCTTATATACATTAAAAGAATTTAATAAATAAAATACTAATAGCAAAAATTAATAACAATAAATCAAACAGAGTGTTATTACACTTAAATCCATAAAATTCAAATCCCATCCTCCTCTCTTTGGAAGTGTTTCCGACTAGACTAATCTACACTTCTACGTGCACCTCGCTCAAAATTGATTTTGGCTGCAACAAGGGCCAATGAAGCTATCCAGACAAGTATAGGGTTGTCACTGTAATTCAAAAATTTACAACGACCATATGTTAAAATAAAAAATCAGCCCCCTTTCTTTCCGTTCCGTTCCCAAATTTTAAAACTCATAAGTTCAAATCCCACATCAGGAAAAAATTCATACTAAAATCGAAAACGTTACTGCAACACTGTCGGTTCTTCACCTCAAATCTTGAATCGTTCCTCAACGGCTTCTCTCGGTTTGCTTCAGTTAAAAAATTTCCCTTTCTGGGTCTTCTTGTACATATATATATATATATTTATGCGAATTTGTGTGTTAATGTTACAGTATCGTTACGTTTTCACTAGTTGGATACTAGTAAAATTGATCAATCCCTTTTAGCTTGGTGGCTCTTCAAAAATTGAGACTAGTTTTGAGTTTTTCATGTAAGCTGCATTTTCTTGATTACTTTCTTTCTTCTGACTTCCAAAATTTCTTGAACTTGTATTATGAGCTGATTCTTTGACCCTTATGACATTGGGACACTATATGAATGAAAAATGGGTTTAAATTTCTTTGATGACAGGTAAATTAGGTGCTTTATCGGCTAAGTATTATTATGTCGCTGTTAAGTAGATTTTTCTATAGAAGGCCCCCAGATGGGTTGCTGGAACTTGACGATAGAGTATACGGTAAAAGAACCAATTTTGACTTGATAATGTGCTTGATATTCTACATTTATTGAATACTCGAAGTGCATTGTATTTTTCTGAAGTTTTTTTTCTCTTATGTTGAATGTCTGCAGTTTTTGATTCTTGTTTTTCGACTGAAGTGCTGCCTGAGGGAATTTACCAGCTTTACTTACATGAAATCATAAATGAACTGCATGAGGAATTTCCAGATTCCTCCTTTCTTGCTTTCAATTTCAGAGAAGGCGAGAAAAGGAGCCAGTTCGCCGAGATTTTATGCGAGTATGATGTAACTGTAATGGATTATCCAAGGCAATATGAAGGCTGTCCTGTACTGCCTTTGTCTTTGATCCATCATTTTCTTTGTGTCTGTGAGAGTTGGCTTTCTCTTCGAAATCATAACAATGTGATTTTGTTACACTGTGAGAGAGGTGGTTGGCCCCTTTTAGCCTTCATTTTGGCTAGTTTCTTGATTTTCAGAAAGTTACAAAGTGGAGAGAGGAAAACTCTCGAGATGGTTTATCGTGAGGCACCTAAAGGTTTATCACAACTATTGTCACCTCTGAATCCATTCCCTTCTCAGCTTCGTTACCTACAATATATATCAAGAAGAAATATATCTCCTGAGTGGCCTCCTCCTGAACAAGCTCTTTCTCTGGATTGCCTCATTCTTCGTGCCATTCCAAAATTCGACAATCAAAAAGGGTGTAGGCCAGTTGTCCGCATTTTTGGCCGGAACCTTCTTAGCAAGGATGGATTGTCAACTCATATGTTGTACACCATGCCAAAGAAAGGTAGAAGTCTTCGACATTATCGCCAGGTAGAAAATTGCTGTCACTGCATCATGTTTCTTGTCTTCTTCAATTCTGCTGTGTGGCAACATGATTGTTATCATTTTGCAGAAGGACAGTGATGTCATCAAGATTGATATTCAGTGTTTGGTGCAAGGAGATGTAGTATTGGAGTGTGTTCACATAGACCTGGATCCTGAAAGGGAAGTCATGATGTTCCGTATAATGTTCAACACAGCTTTCATTCGCTCCAATATTTTAATGTTAAACTGCGATAACTTGGATATTCTATGGGATACAAAGGCACGCTATCCAAAAGGCTTTCGAGCTGAGGTGAATACTTTCTTGTGTCTGTCTGATTAATGTTGGTTAAGTGGATCATCTTTGGTCTCCATATTTCTGCTCTAATCTTATACATTCTGCTCGCAGGTTTTATTTGGTGATGTTGAGAGCCTATCTCCTGCAAAAGCTCCCACTGCAGCTCTGAATGGTGAGGAGAAAGGTGGGCTTCCTATTGAAGCTTTTTCAAGGGTACAAGAACTTTTTAGTGGTGCTGATTGGATTGATACTGGCGATGATGCTGCGTTGTGGTTGTTTAAACAACTATCGGTGTTGAATGATATGAAAGATTTATCAATTTTGCAAAGTAGGATGAGCGGGTATTCGTCCCCATTTGACTCTGAAGAAGAAAATAATGCATCGAGTATTGCTGACAGTTTGGACTTTCTGGACTCAGAGAAAGCTAGTAATCTTACTTATGCTAATACAACAGACATCAATTTTTTAGATGAACAGGATTCAGCTTCTGATGGAACTTCTGATCTGAAGATTTCTAAGGATCAGGTGAAGCTTTCAGTGTCAAATATTGGTCCTGTTCAGTCTCCTTCTGAAAATAACAGTCAATTGGATGCTGCCATTGCTCCTGAACATTCAAAGGAAGTTCGCGATTGCTATACAAGAACTTCCTCTTCTTCTCCATTACCTTCACCACCTTCGTCACCTGTCCGTATGATTCCTAGTACAAAAGTCTCTGAATCATCAGCACCATCTCCCCCTTTGGTACCCTCTGTGTTTGGTTCTCCTAGCAAGGAGGTTTCTTTACCTCCACCACCATCACCACCTTCTCCTCCTATATTTGGTGGCCCTTCTTCTGTCCCGCATCCTCCTCGGCTTCCAGCACTTGCAAGTTCTAATAGATTACCTCCACCTCCACCACCACCGCCGCCGCCACCACCTTCAATCGGTGTTAATGGAGGACCTTCACCGCCAAGAGAACATACTTCTTCAACTTCCCCTGATAGCTTTGCTAGAGAACCTCCGCCACCTCCACCACCTCCACCACTTCCAAATAAGAGCTTTTTATGCACCCTTGCTCCTCCACATCCACCTCCTGTCCCTACATTTTCTACTTCTCGGAGTGCTCGGCCTCCACCTCCATCTCCCCCTCCTCCCCCTCCCCCTCCTTTTGTCTCTTCCGAGTTCCCCCCTTTATCTCCTCCACCACCACCACCACCTCCCCCTCCATCCTCCGTGTCATCTAAGTGTACGCCCTTGCCTTGTGTAACTCCCCCGCCTCCTCCACCTCCCCCACCTCCCTCTTCTGTCTCTTTCAAGGGTCCTCCACTTCCACCACCACCACCACCATTACCTTCATCCTCTACGTCAAATAGGTCAACATCGTTGGCACCTCCACCACCACCACCACCTCCACCTTCATCCTCTACACCAAATAGGTCAACTGTGTTGGCCCCTCCACCACCACCACCTCCACCTTCATCCTCTACATCAAATAGGTCAACTCCGCATGCACCTCCACCACCACCACCTCCACCTACAAGCAATTCTAAAAGGCCACCTGCACCTCCTCCACCTCATTTGGGAGTTGCTAGGCAAGGTTCAACTCCACCCGCACCTCCACCCGCACCTCCACCAGCACCAAAGGCTCCTAATGCTCCACCACCACCTAGGCGGGGTTTGACACCCACTCCACCTCCACCACCTGGTGGAAAGGGACATAATGTGCCACCACCACCACCTTCATCTACTGGACGTGTAAGAGCCTCTGTAGGCTCAAATGCTCTAGGGAAAGGGCGAGGTGCAGGAGGCACTTCAATTCCTCCTAAAAAAGCTTCACTGAAGCCTTTACATTGGTCGAAAGTTACCCGGGCCATGCAAGGGAGTTTATGGGCAGATACACAAAATAAGGAAAATACATCAAGGTATGCAGATTTTATTTTGGGCAATGAAAAATTACAATGAGAATTTTCTGGATCATTTTAATTTAATACGCAGATCATAACGTTTTTCTCGTGAAACTCCGTTACAGGTCATCATTAGGCTAGTTCTGAGCACTTTGATTATACCCTAGGTTGCATGGGGTACTGCAATTTTGTTATTTATCTCTTTGTTATGAGAAGTTCTGATCAAACCTTTTTAATGTATGTGACAGAGCACCTGAAATTGATATTACAGAGCTCGAAAATTTGTTTTCGGTGGCTTCAGCTACTGATGGAACTAGCAAAGGTGGAGCTCGACGTGGTTCCAAAATCAACAAACCAGAAAAAGTGCAATTGGCAAGTTATATATGCTTTATCTTGTTTCCAGTGTCTATAATGGTGGAATGTGCTGATGGTTTGCTATTAAACAAGTTTATTACTTTTTCTTAAATTTCTGAGCAAGGCACACAATGGACATGTAGGATGAAAATGCCCCGTTTCCTTTGTATATTTCACTCACTACCTTATCTGTTTTATTGGAGATACTAATTCATTTCTGTCTTTGTTCCCTTCCTCTGGGACTCACTCTCACTTTAGAGTGCTTTATGTGTTAACAACATTTTTCGCTTACATATGTGGACATTTTCTCTTTAGGCTCAAATAAACCTTAAACTCCTACAGGCTGCAATTGGGATATGTAATGGAGGATACTGTAATCCAGCTCATCCACTTTCTTCTCCTTCCTCTTTATTCCCTGCACGTGCACGGACATGGAAGCCGAATCTTATCTTTGTTAGCTAATCCTTCTCCTATCGATACTCCTTACTTTCCTCTTAGCCAAATAGGCACAATGGTTCTTAATGATGCTTGCTGCACTTGACTAATGGTAATTGAGCATAGAAGTTACGTTTATACATGGCACTGTAATTCATAGATTTATATCAAATCATCTGTCATTGAAGGGAAGCCCTGGCGTAATTGGTAAAATTGCTGCCATGTGAGCAGGAGGTCACGTCACAGTTTGAACTGAGGAAACAATTTCTTGCAGAAATGCAGGGTAAGGATGCGTACGATAAATCCTTGTGGTCCAGTCTTATCCACGTATAACGGGAGCTTAGTGCACTGGGCTGTCCTTTTATATTAGATCATCTGTCATCAGTTGCCCATGCAATTATGCTTTTTGTTCTTGCCCAAATAAAACATTTGACATTGCGTCTTTGCCTAATTTAAAAATGCATGAACATCGAGATAATGTTGAATTTGCACATTTATAAGGTCAAAGGACATATGAAAGTGTCAATAATCTTCCATGACTAGTACATGTAAGATGAATTTTTAAATGATTTAAACTCGAGGAGTTTAGAAGTAAGTACACACCTTGAACCACATAATTTTTTTGAAATGAGAAATGGACTAAATTGCTACTAGTGCCGAATTACCATGATATTCTTTGAAGTACTTGGTAGAACTATACTCTGGCCAACTAACAGTTTGTAACTCAATATCATTTGTAAATCCGATCCAGAAATAGAGTGTTGCCACCTCGTGACGTTCACTTTCAACGCACCTAGTATTGGATGAAAATTCAAAAGTTCTCTTGCTTGTTTCCTTGGGCAGCTGTGTTACCTCCACTTTGGACTTCCCAAAACTCGCAACTTCCACCCATCCAGCTAATGGCTTCTGCGCCAGCATAGAGTGGTACTGAGACAGTCTTGTGATGAGTTTAATCTATTGAGGATACTATAACCTTCTTCATGTATATTTATATCTTTTTATTTTTTCAAAAATGAAAAGTAAGTGAAGTTACTCTTGGAGTAATAGCCAAGTCCTCAGTTATGGCCAAATTGTGGGGGTAGGGATGCCTCTTGGACTCATTGTCCCGATAGGCATTATCATGCAAGTTTTTCATGTAGTTAGGAGAATGTTGTAGGATGAGTATGGATCTCTTTCTTTCACTAGTTAAATAAAGATATTAAGAATTTCGGATAGGGTGGTAAGTTGTGTCTAACAATGTGGAAAAGAAGCTGAAAGTAAGGCCTTAAATGGGTTTAACATAGGCGAAGTTTGGAAGCAAGCATTCCAAGATAGAGAAGAACATGTGGTTGCTGGACACAAATATGAATGATGAAATGATGAACTTTGGGTGAAAAAGTTCTACTTTTTTCCATCCCCTAGGTAACACCATTTCTGTTCCAGGAAAGTTAAGTTAGTCATCTTTGGCTGAATAATGGAGGGATATCCTAGTGGTAAGGTCCTTCACCTCCAACCATGAGGTTGAGGGTTCGAATCACCAAGGGGTAAAGAGGGGAACACCACTTGGGCCTCCTAGGTAGAGATAGGAGGTTTGGAGGATGGGGTCCATCATATCAAAAAAATTTCAAATGGTTATCTTTTTGAAAATTTCTTAGAAGTTGTTTTAGCAGTTTGTAATATTAATTCATGTAGCATAGTCATTTTTACAGGTTGCAATACATGTCTAGAAGGATTAGAATAAAAGGGTTGCGGAGGCTGTGCTCAAACATAGACGCATCCCATTGGGATGGCCATTGACCATGAATGAACTGCAGTTCGCTTGCTACTTAATTTATATGTTAGTGCTACCTTGGGAAGAGATAAATCTCTTCTATAGAAAGAAACATTTACTTTAAAGCTTTCACTATTTGTTATGAGATCACTATGGAATAATTGGTGAACAGTCTACTGGGTGTTGGCTTCTTTTTCTTCCTGAGGTATTGGGAGTCCATTTTACAGAACTCCCTCTGTTTGTAGTGAAAGACTAGAAGTGTTAAATTTTGGTTTAACTTGTTAAAGAAAGAGAATTATTTCTTAACATATGCTTTTGTCAGGTTGATTTGCGCAGGGCGTACAATTGCGAAATCATGCTTACAAAAATCAAGATTCCCTTGCCTGATATGCTGGTGAGTTCTTTTAGCATCTTCTTGTTTCTACTATCAACTTCAATATTTTATCTATTGCAATAGTTTATGTGTCCTAGTCCACAGGTCGGTCTTTTGACCAAACCTTTTTATGTTTATCATATGAAACAATTATGTTAGTTAATCTTGACTTGGCTTTAGGACAATCAGAAACTTATGAATCGAGCTGCTTATAATTTTAAAAGTGACGCAAATTAAACAACCAAAAAAAGTAATAATGACTCGTTATGCTTTTATCAGTTGTAATCTAGTAACAAATAACATATACAATTAAATGTATATACTGTAAGACTTTATTTTCCAAAAGATTACAATTAAGAATTTTGGTTCTTGTCCCTTTCTAAATTTGCTAAATCTATAGAAGTATCTGATGAACCAAATAGATACAATATTATGCAAAATATTGAATCATCATCATGGGTTTGATGGTTCTCAACAAATAAAGAATAAGATCATAGTATGTCTTGAACTCTAAATGGAAGTGAAATATCTTTATTTCTGCTTAAAAGAGAGTGATATACCAATTAGCTATCTATATTTCTACTCAATAAAAGAACGAAGAACGAATCCCAAACTGTTTGGTGTTGGCTATGTGAATCATCTATATCCATATTGCTCTATGTCAGTCGTCAGGTCTTATTCAAAAGAGCTATGGTAGTTTGACTATTTTTATGAGAGCCATTAACCTATCACAATTCTCCTCGTAATTCAATTTCGAGTTAGTTATTTTCTTGTATAGGTGGAGTTCACCGAGCACCTAATAGTGTGGCCTAGTGGTCATTGAGGGGGGAGAGGCCCTAGGATTTTAGTTCAAATGCGAACTGAGGCAAAATGTTAAGAAGCAGTTTCTCTCATCTGATTAAATTTTGGGGGGCATACCTATGCCAATAGGAGATATCGTGTACCCTATAGATTAGTGGAAGGTGCGTGCACAAGGACCGGGCACCATTGTCATTGGGAAAAAAAATAGATGGAGTTCAATGAAGTGAATAAAGAGAGAAAATGAGTTATGTATATTATGAAAATAGAAGTTACTGAAGTAAGAACTAGCTGTAGAACTACTGATCAAAAAGACATATTTATTCTTTTATATTTTTAACAACTTCAGAGAGTTGAAAAGATCATGTAGTTTCGCCAGACTTGAGGAGATCAAAATTAAATGTTAAACTTAATCGATATATTCTGTTGAAATTCAAAAGAATCACTATAGATATTGTATAAAATATTCTATCCTTTGGCTTTGTCATCAAATCGTATTGTAGTAATGCACAGTAATAATATGCTGATTCACGCATGTGTTCAGTCAGTTTAGGGATGCTCATGCATGGTTTCTTAGGATGGTTTTTTGTTTGTCTTTTTTTAGTTTTAATGGAGGTAGACTTAAATGAATGAAATATTTACCCTGAATCTCCTTTACTAATACAACAACTACGCCTCGGTTCCAAGCAAGTTGGGGTTGGCTATATGAGTCCTCAGTGATCATGTTACTCCATTTAAACTTATCTCATGCCAATATTATGCGAATACAAATAGGATTTCTTTTACTAAAAATTTCTGGATTTCTGACACATTATTCGCATGTTTTACAGAATGCTGTTTTGGCTTTGGATTCGTCAGCTCTGGACATTGATCAAGTTGAAAATCTGATAAAGTTTTGCCCAACAAAAGAAGAAATGGAGACACTAAGGGTACTATCCCGTTCTCATCCTGGCAGTGCTTGCCTATCATGGCAATGTTTAGCTTACAATAATATTTGTGTATTATGGATCTAGTCATTTATTTTGAGTTCATAAATACTGTTAATATCTTCTGAAATTAGCTTAATTTTTGTTTAAGTCTCCTCGTTTAGAGAAATTTTGTTTAAACTCTCCTCGTTTAGAGAAAATAATTCACATTGAAGTTCTTACCAATGGTACTTGGAGCCAAGACCAACACATTCACCTTTTGCATTTGTATTTGATTTTAGAATACTAGTTCAGCGAGTCATTGGAGCCAGTGGCCTATGATTTTGTTGATGCGCCTTTTGTGTAAGTAGCTGTGCAGATTGTAGCCGATAATTCAATGACCCATTTGGCAGTTGCATGCTTATATGGAGTATGTACTTGCATCTATGATGTGCAAGCTTACGTTCGATGACTCCCTTTGTGTTTGTGGATGTGTATATCATAGTCTGTGCACTGTTATGTACGTAGATCCATACTTGTTTCTTCTTGATTTCCCATACCTTTATGAATTTAGTTGTGCTAGTTTCTTAACAGTGTATACTTGCCATTTTACAACTAAAAGTTAATTTTTGGTTTCAGAATTAGATCTTACTGGTTATGTTCTATTTTCAGAACTATAATGGGGACAAGGAAATGCTTGGAAAGTGTGAGCAGGTATTCTCCAATTTGACTATATTTATGTGGGAAAGTACAAAATTCTTTAGCCTCTAAGTTCTGAGTTATTAACTGGATTAATAACTGTTTCAGTTTTTCCTGGAGCTGATGAAGGTCCCACGAGTCGAGTCCAAGTTAAGAGTGTTTTCATTTACTATCACTTTTTCTAATCAGGTATTCGCTCTTGTACTTGTTAGTGAACCAATGTCTATGCACTCTGCCATTGATTTTTTTGTTGACTGTAATATCTTGAATTGTTCAGGTGACTGACTTGAGAACTAACCTAAGTACAATTAACAATGCTACTAGAGAGGTACTCTTAACACCTTATGAAGTTTGATTTGGCATATTCTGATTTCAACTGGATTCTAACTGCATTTCCTGATCTGAGTAGGTGAAAGAATCTGCCAAACTACGTCAAATAATGCAGACTATTCTAACATTGGGAAATGCACTGAATCAGGGTACAGCACGAGGTACAAGTTTCTAAGATCTAGATCTTCATACATAAAAGATTAGTTGTTTGGTGGAGGCTCTGCGAATAATATCTTTGTTTTTGTAATTACATTGCAGGATCTGCTGTAGGTTTCAAGTTGGACAGTCTTCTTAAGCTTTCTGACACTCGTGCTAGAAACAACAAAATGACCTTGATGCATTATCTGTGCAAGGTAGAACTATTGCGCTATGATGCTTTTCTGTTTTTACCTTTATGTAAAGTTGCATCATTTTAGGTCATACTTGTTTCCTGGAAATTTCTTTTTATCTTGTTGTAATTGCACAAAGACTGTAACTATTTGTTGCTGTTTTTTCTATTAAACGTCAGGATGTTACTTTTGATACGCAAGCTTGAGCTCTAAGGTAGTATATATCATTAAGTTAGCTCTAAATTGAGAGGGATTGAAGGTGACTTAAGCTTAAGTTGAGTTTGATTAGTTTGGCTCTGTGATCATTGATGAGTGGCTCAAGTTGAGTTGACAAAGTGCAAAGTTTTCCTGAGCTCTGTGTCATAACCTGCCAAAATTATTTTGCACATGCTACAAGGGCTAAGGTGGCCATGGACTGAGAGGAGGCGAGCCCTTTCAAGGTTTCACCATTCAAGATTAAATGATTGTTTCTTTAAGTTTAATAATAAAATAAGGGTAATCGGGGAAGCGTCGGCATGGTGCATGCCAAGATCAAATGATTAGTTTGGCCATCACACGTGGTAGTGTTGGCACAAGAGGATGGTGCGATGATGGAGCATGCACAAGGCACAGTGACCAGCTGCGGTGAAGCACGAGCGGGAGCCATAGCGTGCAAGCAAGGGTTACATCATAAGTGTGGCATGGTGCCCGACAAGGGCAAGGTATATGTGCGAGGCTAAACGCCCATGGATAGCGCATCTCATGCATGTGGTGTGATGTGCGAGGATGATAAGGTACATGTCATGGGACGGGCGTCCAAGCATGGCGAGGTTCGCACAGTGTTATCAAAGGCGCCTTAAACCACGCTTAAGCCCTTAAGCGAGGCTCAAAACATGTTGACCGCTTCGTCTCACTTAGTGGGCGCTTTAGTGTTGTCATCAAGGCTCTAAGAGGTACTTTTCTTTGCCAATGAGTGTAATCCTGAAGAGGCGTCACCAAACAATAATTAAAGTTTTATTTCTTCTTTGCGCTTAAGCCCCAACAGACCTTAGAGCTTTTTTGCGCTTTTACCCTTTGATAACATTGGGTTTGCACGGGTGATGTGGAAGAATGACCAATAATATGCAAAGGAAGCTTGAGGGTTTTAGCATTCAAGGATGTGCTGCGGAATGCAATTGGTCTAGGGTCCTTATAAAAAAAAAATGGTCTAGAGTGTGATGGAGTGCATTGGGCTGGGCATGGTCTACGACCCAACCCCCGAGGCCCGACCACTTGACAGCAGAAGTGTCTAGAAGGCACTTAAGGGTTTACGGTTGCTGCCAATGGACACTCTGGTGGTCAAGTCAGCCCTAGCCCTACTTTTTGAGTCTACAATGATCCTTGGGGGCTTATAAATAGGAGGAGACCCCCGCCTTTTGTAAGCAACCAACCAACCAATAGATCTAGCAATTTCCAAAGTTCTAAGTGTACTACTAAGCATTCTAAAGCTTTATATGAGTGTCCTAATGTCATGTACTCCTCTTCAAGCATTGTGCTGAGAGTTGTGTTATAATACAAATGCCAATTCCCTAATCAAGCTTATTTTCCAAGTCATCCATTGTTTCAAAGTGTCGTTTAAGCATTGTTAAACGCCACAGATGCCACTAACACTTCCAAAACCCCGAGGCGTACTTTGTGTAAGTGTAGAGGCTTGCTTGAGTCAAGCGACACATGTGGGAAGCTAAATCAAGCGTCTATCATGGGGGATAATCCGACTAGGTGCCGCACCTGACACTAGTGAAATTGAAGATCAAACATGAAACTGGGTATACGAGATTCTTACTGAAATTAAAAATTTCAAGCTCAAGTTATCTTGCCAGATGGATCAATTTTAATTAAAATACATAAAAAGTACCAACAAAATCATCCAAAGGGAAGTCCATATGTGTTTTCTCAAAATTAAGAAAATAAAAATCAAAGAGAAGTCCAATGTGTATAGGTGCTTCTGTTGAGCACCTAAACAAAAAGAAGATTGCGTAACAAATCTCTGAGAAAAGGGTTCCATTGATTATCAAGGAGACGGAAGTCAAACTTCTAATGATGAAAATCTGAAAACTAATACTTATAAAGTTATCTGACAGCTTAAGACTACCCACAGTATTAGCAGGATCAGCACCATTAGAAGAACTGCCACTTTTATGCCTTCTCAACATTGTATAACTTTGCTAGCTAACATTCCCAATAAAATTCATGGGTAGCTTATATTTTTGTTCATTTCCTATTTTTGTGTGCCAGTGATGCACATCCCCGTTATGTGATTCAAAAGATCCATTTCCTTTTTACCATGTAACTTCCTGTTCAAGGCATTGCTCTAAATAGGATTGGTGGTCTCATTGATTTTTCATTTGCTGCTTTAGATTCCTCTTCTGCATTAAATCTATTCATCCCATGATCCTTTTCCCCTATTTTAAGGTAATATTATTTGATGTGTATCTACCAAATTCTGAAATCATTAAAGTTCCTAGTCCATTCTTCGAGAAGTTAATGGTGGGCCAAAACTTGTGTATGTTAGAGGGAATGTTGGAACTTGGACTCTATTCTGGAACATCCAGAAAATGAAATTTTATTAAAATATTGGAACAACATAATAAGACCTTGGCTTTGACATTTCTTCCTGGTCCACTATTGTTAGTTGATGAATCTGCTTACTAACTGGTAGTACACTATATTGAAAATTATGCAAGTTTCCTTGAGGATAATAGCAACAAATTGGAACAAGTTGGAATTAAGGCTCAGTTGTGGTATAGAAGATTGGGCGTCTTTTTTAGAGAATCATGTTTTGATGTAAATTCTCCACTTTTTTGTATACATCTTGTATCCGAGAGTTTTTTTTCCCTTTTGATTAATACAATTTACCTTATCAAAAAAGGCTCAGTTGTGCTGGTACCCTTACATTAGGTGGCGTTTTTCCATCCTTTTAGCATGTTTTGAGATTTGTCAGTGGAAAATATAGAGAACCTTCAGTAATAAAGGAACCACTAATTTGTTTGTGTGAGAAAGCACGGGAGAAGAATATATAATTGATATGTAAACATGATACAATGAGCCCTATATATAATACACATAACCTAGCCTACTCCTAATACAGTTTAGACTAGACTTCTAATACAGTTAGACTTCTAACACTCCCCCTCAAGCTGGTGCATATAAATCATATGTACCGAGCTTGTTACATATGTAGTTAATACGAGGACCAGTGAGGGACTTGGTGAAAATGTCTGCAAGCTGATCATTTGACTTTACAAACTTTGTAGCAATATCTCCCGAGAGTATCTTTTCTCTGATAAAGTGACAGTCAATCTCAATGTGCTTAGTTCTCTCATGGAACACTGGATTTGACGCAATATGAAGAGCTGCTTGATTATCACACACAAGTCCCATCTGACTAACATCACCAAATTTCAGCTCTTTGAGCAACTGTTTGACCCAAACAAGCTCACATGTCGCCATAGCCATTGCTCGATATTCTGCTTCTGCACTAGACCGAGCAACCACATTCTGTTTCTTGCTTTTCCAAGATACCAAATTTCCTCCTACTAAGACACAATATCCAGAAGTAGAACGTCTGTCAGAAGGCGATCCTGCCCAATTAGCATCGGAGTATCCAACAATCTGCTCATGGCCTCGATCCTCAAACAATAAACCTTTACCTGGAGTTGATTTTATATACCGAAGAATGCGAACAACTGCATCCCAATGACTATCACATGGCGAACCCATAAACTGGCTCACAACACTCACAGGAAAGGAAATGTCAGGTCTTGTCACTGTAAGATAATTTAGTTTACCAACTAACCGCCTATATCTTTCAGGATCGTTAAGAGGCTCCCCCTGTCCTGGAAGAAGTTTAGAATTCGGATCCATTGGAGTGTCAACAGGTTTACAACCTGTCATTCCTGTCTCCTCAAGAATATCTAAGGCATACTTCCGTTGTGAGATCACAATACCAGAGCTAGACTGTGCGACCTCAATACCCAGAAAATACTTTAGTGTGCCCAGATCCTTAGTCTGAAAGTGTTGAAAGAGATGTTGCTTCAATTTAGTAATACCATCCTGGTCATTGCCGGTAATAACAATGTCGTCAACATAGACCACTAGATAAATATAGAGACGTGAATCAGAATGCCGATAGAATACAGAGTGATCAGCTTCACTCCGAGTCATGCCAAAGTCCTGGATAACAGTGCTAAACTTACCAAACCAGGCTCGAGGAGACTGCTTTAGACCATAAAGTGACCGACGCAAGCGACATACAAGGCCACGAGACTCCCCCTGAGCAACAAACCCAGGTGGTTGCTCCATATAAACTTCATCCTCAAGGTCACCGTGTAAAAATGCATTTTTAATGTCCAGCTGATACAGGGGCCAATGGCGAACAGCAGCCATAGAGAGAAAAAGGCGGACTGATGCTATCTTAGCCACTGGAGAGAAGGTATCACTGTAATCAAGCCCAAATATCTGAGTATACCCCTTGGCCACAAGACGAGCCTTAAGACGATCAACCTTACCATCTGGACCAACCTTGACTGCATACACCCAACGACAACCAACAGTAGATTTATCCGAAGGAAGAGGGACGAGCTCCCAAGTACCACTCGCATGTAAAGCAGACATCTCGTCAGTCATAGCCTGTCGCCACCCTGGATGAGACAATGCTTCACCTGTAGACTTAGGGAGGGCAACAGAGGACAAAGAAGATAGAAAAGCATAATAGGGTGATGACAATCGATGATAACTTAAACCAATATAATGGGGATTAGGATTAAGGGTGGTCCGTATACCTTTCCGAAGTGCAATCGGAAGAGACAAGTCCGCAGTAGGAGCAGGGTCAGGTGCAGGAAGTGAATCAGCCGGGCCGGATGCTGGGCGAGGACGACGATGATATGTCAAGAGTGGAGTGTCTTGTGCATGGAGTCTAGGAGGAGCCACAATAGGTGGTCCAACGTTCGGAATGGGTAAGACTTCTGTAGCGGAAGGTGAAGGAGGAGATATAGACTCCCTAAAGGCCGGTATAGGTAAAACTTCAGATATAGCCAGATGGTCAGAATGGTCAGAAGAGGTAAAGAAAGGCTTAGACTCAAAAAATGTGACATCGGCTGACATAAGGTACCTACGAATATCAGGTGAATAACAACGATAGCCCTTCTGAACACGAGAATAACCAAGGAAGACACACTTGAGAGCACGAGGAGCTAACTTATCTTTCCCAGGAGCTAAGTTATGAACGAAACAAGTGCTCCCAAACACACGAGGGGGGACAGAGTATAAGGGTGACTAAGGAAACAATACCTCATGCGGAATCTGATTTTGGATGGGAGATGAAGGCATCCGATTAACCAAATAACAAGATGTGAGAACTGTATCGCCCCAAAAACGCAGCGGAACATGAGATGCAATGAGAAGTGTGCGAGCAGTCTCAATAATGTGCCTATTCTTTCTTTCTGCAACCCCATTTTGCTGAGGGGTATAAGGACAAGAGGTCTGATGAATAATTCCATGAGAGGACATAAATTGCTGAAACTGAGAGGACAAATATTCTAAGGCATTATCACTGCGAAGGGTGCGAATAGAAACACCAAATTGATTTTTAATTTCAGCACAAAAATTTTGGAATATAGAAAACAACTCAGAACGATCTTTCATTAAGAAAATCCAAGTACATCTTGAATGATCATCAATGAAACTAACAAAATAACGAAATCCTAAGGTTGAACATACTCTACTAGGACCCCATATATCCGAATGAACTAAAGAAAAAACAGACTCTGCACGACTCTCAATACTACGAGGAAAGGAGGCGCGGGTATGTTTCCCGAGCTGACATGACTCACATTCTAATGTGGATAAACTGGACAAACGAGGCACCATCTTCTGAAGTTTGGACAAGCTAGGATGTCCTAAACGACTGTGAAGTAGGTCTGGAGGATCTGCAGCTAGACAGGCCTTAGAGGATGTTAGGGAGTTAAGGTAGTAGAGTCCGTCTGATTCAAGTCCTGTTCCAATCGTCTGTCCCGTACTGCGGTCCTGCATAATAAAAGAGTCATCAATAAAGTATATTCCACAATGGAGGGCACGAGTCAAACGACTCACAGATGCAAGATTAAAAGGACAGCCAGGGACATAAAGGACGGAATCTAGAGTGACAGAGGGTAGAGGAGTTGCTTGTCCAACTCCTTTTGCTTTAGTTTGAGACCCATTAGCTAAGGTAACGTTGGGAAGAAACTGTGAATACGTAATATCTGACAAAAGGGATTTATTACCAGAGATATGATCAGAAGCAGCTGAGTCCACCACCCATTGTTCAAGAGGACTAGACTGGGAAACACAAGCAAAAGAATTACCAGCAACAGAAGTATCAGGCTGAGCAACAGTGGCTACTTGTGGAGACGTCTGCTTACTTGTTCGATATTTAAGGAACTCATTATACTCCCTTTCAGATACAGAAAATCCCTGGTTACCTGTAGGCTCGGTCTGAGCAACATAAGCATTTTTTGTTGGTCGACCATGTAAAGAATGGCACACATCACGAGTGTGACCAAGTTTATAACAATAAGAACACTTGGGTCTAGATCTTCCAAAACGACCTCCTCCTCGTCTATACTCCATAGTATGAGAAGCCCGATTGTCCACGGATTGGGAGACGAGGATAGATGAATCAAGTGTCTGTGATGAGCTCACTGGGTGACTTGGTGCTGCAGCAAGGCGAAGTAAGCGAGAAAATAATTCATCAACTGTGGGGACAGTCGGACTAGCCAAAATCTGATCGCGTACTGAGTCAAGATCATTAGGAAGCCCAGCAAGAGTAAGAACTAGAAACAGCTTTTGTCGTTGCTCTTGCTGCTTTGCAACGCTAGCAGAAACTGGCATCAACGTCTCAGATTCCTCCATAACTGCCTGCACTTGACCCAAGTAAGTAGACATATCCAATTCCTATTTCTTCAAATTTGTCATCCGCGATATCACGTCATAGAAACGAGATATGTCATTAGTGTATAAAGTACGAGCCTTTTCCCAAACCAAATAACATTTTTGGAATGGACGAAACAAGGGCATCAACTTGGAATCAATAGATCGCCACAAAATATTGCATAACTGAGCATCAATCTTCTCCCAATGTGCTTTGGCTTTTGCATCTCCGTCACTAGACTCTTTGGTTAGATGATCCTGAACACCTTGGCCTTTACACCACAACTCGACAGACGAAGCCCAAGCTAGGTAGTTTGAACCTCCCAGTAAAGGTTCTGAGGTAATCATAATACCGGAACTGCCAGAACCCTGCTTTTTAGGCCCGAAAGCATCTAGTCCCAAACACATCGTTGGATTATCAACTGAAAACTCGCTGAAACTGAATAGAGGACTGAAAACTGGTGCTACCGGAAAACAGCAACACTGTAGCTGCCGGAAAAGCACTGTAGCTGCCGGAAAAATTCAAAGTTGTCGGAATTGAAAAGTAAAAATATGGATAGGCTCGGAATTCAAGTAGGAGCAAACTGTCCTGAAGAAATATTGGCCGGAAAGTACTGTAGCTGCCGGAAAAATCACTGTAGGTCGCCGGCAAAAATCAAAGTTGTCGGAATCGATCAAAAAGTGGATGGGTAGGGTCGGAATTATATTCCGACTAAACTGTCCTTCTGGAGCGATCGGAAAAAGTGGCCGGAAAGGCTCTCATGCGCCGGCGCGTGGGCTTCACGCGCCGAGGGTCCTTCCGCGCGTGGGGGCGCGTGAAGCGTCGGTTTCCGGTGATTTTTTCTGGGGTTGGTCGGAATTCTCTCCCAAACCTCGTGGTGGTCTCGGATTTTGCACAACACCAACAGAAAAGGTAGTTTAGGTTACGGACAGCCTGTTAAGTCGCCGGAAAATTGCACGGCGACGAGGTCTTCTTCCCGGAAATAGCTGGAATGACGCACAGCTATACTATTCTCACCAAAGCTCTGATACCATGTGAGAAAGCACGGGAGAAGAATATATAATTGATATGTAAACATGATACAATGAGCCCTATATATAATACACATAACCTAGCCTACTCCTAATACAGTTTAGACTAGACTTCTAATACAGTTAGACTTCTAACAGTTTGAAAAGACAAATGCATATCAGGATTCATATAGCTGACTTTCAACTATTCTGTGATTGAGGCGTAGTAATAGTAGTGGTCATTCTTTTTGACATGCCGGGTAAAAAAAAGGAACGTCACAATAAGATTTTGAAACCGCATCATACTGCCATTTTGAGAGCTCTTAGAAACAGATCTTTAGAACCATGCATCAATGTGCCAAATCTGCATCATTTCCAAGTTTCAACCACTTAAAAATTTTGTTTTTGGTGTTTTGCAGACAATTGATGACAGCTTTAAATATGTAACTAATTAATTCATGTGCACAAGTTATTTGAAGATTGATTAATACAAACTAATCCTAACTCCGTTTTCGAGGTTTTTCATGGCGTTTGGGTAGAGATACTGTCTTTTCTTTGCTAGAGCTGCTGAAAACAGTAAGAAAAGAGGAAGGAGAACAGATGCTGAAAATTCACAGAACGAACTTAAGTTTTGTAAGGGGAGAAATTTAAAAATTTAATTATAAGTAATGAAAATATCAAGTTAAAAACAACTTTAGACACAAGCGCCAGTGATGAAATTAAATTACGTCAGAAACAGTGAAAACAGAGAACTGATGAGGAAAGGGATGTGGAGAGAGGGTGCTGGATGCTAGTCAGGATGAATGTGCTGCTTTGCCACAAGTGGGTATGGTTATGACAGTGGCAAAAGTGAGGTTACTATATTTGCATGCCTGTTTTGTGGTTTATATCATCTGAGGTTTCCTCTTCAATGTCAATTAGGGGGTGCGGGGGGGGGGGGGGGGGGTGAGAAAGAGAGAGATGCCAACAGATGATAAACTGATAGACAGCACATGCCACGGAAGTGGAGCAAAGGGTTATTAAGAGTTGCAATAGGAAATCAAGCACAGGAAATTTGGGATATTAGGGATTTGGATTCTATGACGGAGGCCCAAGCTGGCTTGACCAGCCACTTGGCCAACCGGGACTTCTCTTGTGTCTTAACTCTTTTTCCATATGTATGTTTCCACTTTCCACTGTGATTCCAAAGATGTAAATCTGTCTTGTTTCTGTCAGCTCCTTGCTGAGAAAATGCCAGAGTTGCTTGATTTCGACAAGGATCTTCTTCACTTGGAAGCTGCTTCTAAGGTACTCTTTGCTGTACAAAATGGTCTTCACTTGCATTAATATTAGTATAACGGTGAAACTGAAATGTTTGTTTACGTTATATTAATTGATTAGATCCAACTGAAGTCTTTGGCTGAAGAAATGCAAGCAGTGAGCAAAGGTCTTGAGAAAGTTGAACAAGAACTTACTGCATCTGACAATGATGGTGCAATATCTTCAGGCTTTCAGAAGGTGAGATAAGAGAATGGTAAAATGTGATTGTTCCTACTTCCACAATGCCTTAGCTGGTTGCATATACTTTCAAGTTTATGTCTTTTTTTGGCTTTAACTTTTAACTGTTTAAGTTCATTTGACAATGTACCTTAACAATATTTTGTAGAAAACTTATTCTAGTACATGAGAACATTGTCACATTTGCACGTGATTTAAGTCTAATTGACCGAAAGTCATCCGAAGCTTTTTATATGTTGAGAGATCATAAAAATCAACGTCTAAAAGTATTAACAATATTCATGATTGTCTTACGTCTTACGGCAAAACTGAAATGAATGGCATTGAGAGGATTCTGCTTTTCCCCAGGTTTCCTTCATTATACAAGGATCCCTCTTTACTATTAAAAAGCTTCATCCTGGATATATTATGAGAAGACAAAGTAGGGAAGAATTGTACCGCTGGTCTAGAAGGGTAATATGTCTCATAAATGGATGACAATTAGTTTCACTCAGAAAATCAAGTGAAAAGGGCACGCATGGAAAGGCCCCCATTTGGTTTGTATCGGACATGGTTTTCGAGTAGAGGCTAACTGGTATTGCAGTCAAATATGATTGCAATGCCTCAATTTGGTGTACACACATAATTTTGTTGAACTTCTGAAATATGTGGTTAATTACTTGGACATTTCTTCTCAGGTGTTAAAGAATTTCCTTGATACTGCTGAGGCTGAAGTCAAGTCTCTCACTACTCTTTATATTGAAGTGGTTAGTTTTCCTGCATTCATTATGTCGTATCTTTAATACTCCTGGAAGTTTGAGCCATGTCATGTTTGCTCATTGTTCTATCTCGTAAATCTACAGGGAAGGAGTGCAGACTCCCTATCCCTGTATTTTGGCGAGGATCCAGCTCGATGCCCCTTTGAGCAAGGTTAGAACTACATATGATATAATTTTCTTGCTGTGTTTGGAAAAGAAAAAAATAGTGTCTTGTAGCTGTTTGGTGCAACAATTGGCAATATAGCTATTTCAGTATGGGTTATCAGTGATACACTATTTTTTAGTAGTTTAAGCATTTAATATGAAGACTATGTGATGCGCAGTGTATGTTGCTTTCCTATGATCCGCTGTCAGGTTGATGCCACCCTTCTTTCCTCTTTGTCTTTTGTAGCATCTGTTTAGTTCATATTGCCATTGGCTAGATTTTTCGAATTGCATTTGTCCTGGGGATCTTGTTTAGTTCATGTATCATTTAGATTAAGATTTGTATGTTCAACCAATGTGAAAATTGCTTCAACAGATTTCTCTTAGTGTAGCAACTTCTTAACCAGGCATATCTATTAATAGCATTTTGATCTACGTGACAAATTTTGACGGTCTACATATCTTTTTGTGTGAGTGGTGCATATGTTTACTTTCTGGATGCAGTGACACAGATTTTGGTGGTTTTCACCAAGATGTTTAAAAAATCACGCGATGAGAATGAACAGCAAGCTGATGCTGAAAGGAAGAAATTGGAAAAGGAAGCCTTGAAGGAACAAGCAGCCGCTAGTTCTTCTGGAAAGAAAGAAGTTGATGCTGATAGAATAAAATTAAACTTTCGAAATCAGTTACATGCTGTATGATCAGTTCAAATTGACTGAGCTTACTATACTCCATAAGCTGGCAGAGTGTACGGAGAACCTCTCATAATCGGGTAAAAAAGATTTACATTCTTGATGATAGCAGCTTTGGAAGGCTTTGCTCAAACGAGTTGATGTCAGTGTACATCAGTGTTAAGTTTTATAGTTAGTTATATATGTACATAATTACCATAGTTTTATTGGCAATGTTTTTGCCATGTAGAATCGTGCGGCACTGCCATGATTACTCCAATTTTGTATCCAGAAGTAAAAAATTGATAGACCTCTAAATTGGAGAAGTTTCCAAGTTGTACATATTGAGGTTCCATATCTGTGTATATGTATTTAAAGGTGATTTATTTTTAGTATAAGTTGTATTTCATAGCAATGGAAGTTCAAAAAAGTGATGATGATGGAAAAAGGATCATTTCATAAAATTTATCGATAGAACGGAGAACAAACTAAATGAAAACTTTCCTCCTTCGCTTTCTCTCGCTCGGTCGCTCCAGCTAACTCATCTTAGATCACTTAGATTATTGGTAGATTTGTAAGATATGATGAATTCTAAACATAAAAAGGAAAAAAAAGAAGAACCAAAGATAGTTGTATCAATTTGTTCTTCCATGTTTGAGAATAGTAGTATAATGTAGTGAATGAAAGATGAGGTTACTTTACATAATAAACAGGCAATCGAAGTAAGTAATTAATTTCCATTTTGGGTTGCTGTTGCACTTTTCAATAACTGAGTTTGTATATTGTTGAGTCTTACAAGGACATGTTTCATGCTGATTCGATGTTGAGGCAATTCAGCTGTGCAATGTAAGGCTAATTCCATTAGCAACTTAAAGCAAGTCTCTTTGGAAGAAAACTGCTTTTCTTCTCTTGAAAACAGATTAGCATCTACAACATCTACTACATTATCAGGGAATGCTTCAGACACCCATCTCTTCAAGCTGACTTCTTCTACGAAGAGATCGTCCATGGGCTTCTTTCTTGAAAATGTCTCCATTAACAAGATACCATAGCTGTAAACATCTCCCATGGTTGACACTAAGCCTTTCGATCCATATTCTGCAACATTTGTATCCATAGACAAGTTAATGTTATTTAACTTAACATAGACGACTTGATAACAGTTGTTTACCTGGTGACATGTAGCCAATAGTGCCTAACGTCTTGGCTTGTGCTATCATTTTATCTGATGTCATAAGTTTGGATATACCAAAGTCACTGACTCTTGCAACCATGTCTTTATCCAAAAGTATGTTACCTGGTTTTAGATCACAATGGACGACAACAAAAGAATGACCTTCATGCAAATATTCCATAGCAAAAGCCACATCAATCATGACCTTCAGTCTTTCGTTTAAATCCAGGAAATTATTGTGAGAGTAAAGCCATGTATCGAGGTTTCCATTTGGCATGTACTCCAGCACCAATGCTTTAAAATCAAGATTAGCACAGCTGCTTCTCACCTTAACAAGATTTCTATGGCGAATGTTACGCAAAACCTCACACTCCAAATCAAACCTTTTGAATGCATCTTCTACTTCTGTATTGAAAACCTTTACAGCAACCATATTTCCATCTAGGAGTGTTCCTCTGTATACTAAACCAAGGCATCCGCTGCCAATCAAGTTGGCTTCATCAAAGTAGTTTGTTCCTCGAACAACCTCATAGTAAGAGATCCTCTTATGGGATTGACCAATCAAATCTGGTATAGCAAGTTGTCCATTTCTTTTTCGATATTTCAGAAACCAAACCATGAAAATGGTTGTGGCTACTAATGCTACTGCAATTGATGCAAGAACAAAAGTTAAAGCCCTTCTCTTCTTTCTACTTCCCCGGCTATTGGTTCTGCATTTCACCACATTGAATTGAGATGGTCCACACAATGCGGCGTTACCCATGAAAGATTCAGCTGTCAAGTTTATAAAAGGTCCTACATTTGGAATCTCACCAGTGAGTCTATTGTAAGACACATTAAGATAGCTGAGCTGTTGAAGATTCACCAAAGATTCAGGGATCATGCCAGAAAGGTTATTTCCGGAGAGATCCAAGTATGCAAGAGAAACCAAGTCTCCTAATGATTCAGGTATGTGACCTTCAAAATTATTCATTGACAGTGAAAGATTCACCAAATTCTGTAGCTGTCCAATTGTGCTTGGAATTTGTCCTATGAATTGATTTCTTGATAAATCTAAATCACTAAGACTCCTCAAACTTGCTATTTCAAATGGCAAAGAACCATTGAGAAAATTGGAGGACAAACTCAGAACTGATATTGCCCTGTTAGTACTCCAAAAAGTTGGTGGAATGTTGGAACTCAATGCATTTGCATGTAAATAAAGTTCTCTTAAAGAAGAAAGATTCCCCAAACAAGTTGGTATTTCCCCAGAAAGCTGATTTTCACTCAAGTCAAGTAGAAATAAGACCTCCATATTGCATAAGCTTTCTGGTATGATACCATTTATTTTGTTTCCCCAAAATACCAGCTTCTGCAATTTCCTCATGTTCCCAAATTCTTGAGGAATTGAACCTATCAGTTCATTCTTTCCAACGCTTAACCACGTCAACTTACTCAACTTACTGATTTCAAGAGGGATTTCACCAGTGATGCCACATCGAAAGGCATTGAACCTTTCAAGAGAATCAGACCAATTACCAAAGGCTAAGGACGTTGGAAATTTTCCACTAAATGCATTAGTTCCTATTTGTATTCCCTCCAAGTTCTTGCAATCTGAGAGAGAAGTAAGGAAACCTAATTCCCCTGTAGAGGGATCATTTGTCAATTGATTCAACTGCAAGTTGATCACTTTAAGCTGCTGTAAGTTTCCAAGATTCATTGGTACATCCCCACTAAGCAAATTGCGGCCAAGATCAAGGTAAATGAGGTTGGAGACATTGGAAATGGAGCTAGGAATTCTCCCACTAAACTGGTTCGCCCCAAGAAAAATTCCATTAAGATTTGGAAAGCTATGGCCAATATTAGGAGGTAGAGTTCCAGAAAGTTGATTAGCTGCAAGTGCAATTATTTCTAAACCAGAAATGTTGTAGAAAGAGCTAGGAACTTGACCTGATATCTTGTTTGAACCAAGATATATTTCTTTCAGATTACCAAGATTTCCAACTTCTGTAGGAATATTGCCATGAAAACTATTTTCACCAATATCTGTCCGATAAATTCCCCATAGAAGGTGGAAGAGTTCCCACCAAACTGTTCCGTCGAAGACTTAGTCTTCGAATCGATGGAAGATTCTGAATTTCGCTTGGTAAGATACCTGTAAATTTATATCACACTAGGAGTTGTTAGACACTTAACAGCCAACACTCCTACCATGAACAAAGATGAAGTAAAAGTATATCACATAATCATCACCACCTCTGCCCCTGATTCTAGAGAACCTCTCCCTCCTGCTACCCTTGAGATCAAACAAACGGTGTACACGTCATTTACATTAACCAAAACGTAGATAATCACTATCATCTGGGAACCTACTGGCAATGGTATATTCACTACCAACTCAGCTTACTTGTTATTACAACAACAACAACCCAGTATAATCCCACTTAGTGGGGTCTGGGGAGGGTACTGTACGCAAACCTTACCCCTATCCTTGGTTAGAGAGGTTGTTTCCAAGTCTCTCAGTTCTTGGGTAGAGAGGCTGTAACCGTGGCAACCCATTACCCCAAGCCTTGGTTAGAGAGGCTGTTTCCAAGTCTCTCAGTTCTTGGGTAGAGAGGCTGTAACCGTGGCAACCCATTACCCCAAGCCTAGGGGTGTGCATTCGAATCGGTTTTTCGATAAACCGAATCGATTATTTGTTATCGATTTATCGATTTCGATTTCAAAATTTTCCTTATCTAGTTATTGATTTCGATTTCGATTCTGTCCTTTTCGGTTTATCGATAAACCGATAACATACACTATTTTTTAAATTTTTTATAAATTTTTAAAAAAAATATTTTTAAAATTTTTTTTACCCTTATTTTATAATACCATTTCCTTTACCCTAAGTCCCTAGCGCTATTATTTCCTCTACCACATTTAAGGAATGATCATATTTAAAGCTCAAGGGAATAAATTTCAAATTAATAGAAAATAAAATTAGCCGTGATGATATATTTTATTTTTTTATACTGTTGCAGTGTTGGTGGCATACATTTGATCCCTTACTTTAATTTCATTTCAAGTGCTTGTTGACACAATATTTATGTTATAAACGATGCTCTTCTTATTTTAGCTTCTTTTTGTCCATATTAGTTAGGCGTGTTTGTAGCGATATACTTTTTGTGGAATCCCGAAAATTTTCTTATTGGTGTAATCGATAACCGAATCGATAAGCCCCAAAAATCGATAAATCGAAATCGAAAAAATTGAAACCTTAATGAAACGATAAGCATATGTTCAAATCGATAATCGATAAATAATTATCGATAAGGGTCAAAATCGAATCGATAAATCGAATGCACATCCTTACCCAAGCCTATAAAAGGTCCAAAAAAATATTTATTTTCCATTCGTAACACCACCTAGGTCATCCTACTTCACCTAAGGTGAGTTCTCAACAAGATTCAAGTTAAGAAAATAAAAGATTAACATCGTTTAACATCTTTTAGTTCTTGAAACCTAGGTTTCCACCCAAGAATAGTTCTTGAAGACTCAGAAACTAGGGCTTGTAATTGAAGGCTAGTTTTATTATTTTCTAGTATTAACGTTAGTAACTTTATGATAGATCATGACTAGAGATTACGGAATATGTGAGAACTATGGGTTAAAAGGTATGGAAAGCCATTAATCGCTATATATGAACTTGAAGGAGAAGATGGGTTGAATAAGATTGATTAAATTAATTATTTTAAATTTCATAAATGTTGATTTTGGAGCGGTGTATATGAGGATTATAAAAGAGAAACTTGAACACTCGTATAGAGGTGAATTGAAGTTTCTTTCCTAAGTCAATGGGTAGATTAGAATGCGTACAGTAAATTGCTTGTCTGCTTGCCTTACTTTGCAGAATAAACTATATATACAATTTTTAACCTTTATGATAGAAAATGACTAGATGACATGGTTTGTTGCAGTTATTTGCTTATGTGCAACTATTTGTTTATGTGGGGCGGTTTCTTTTAGTGCCCAAACCACAGAAAAATTTGGTCTTTCAGTGATATAGGCACCATAGGGTGGTGGCCAAGGCACCCAAAACGAGAGACTACAAAAGGCTCGACCGAATGAGAGAAATTATTCTTTCTCATCACTTTTTAAGAGTTTTTTTAGGAGAAAGCAAATTAGGGTTCTACACTACTCCTCAACGTAATATCTTTGCTATGAATTCGTGCTATAGACAAGATATTAGCATCGTTTAATACCTTCTAATTTCTGAACCTAGTTTTTCACCCAAGAATCAAAGAGTTCTACCCAAAATCTAGAATTTGTGGAGGCATTATTCAAGGTAAGTTTTATTATTCCATTAGTATTAAAGGTAGTAATTTTACGTCGAATTATGACTAAAGATTATGGAGTAGGTGAAAATCATTGATGGAAAGTGATGGAAAGACATAAATGGCTATATATGAATTTAAATGATACGATGTGTTGAATAAAATTGATTAATTTAATGGTCTTAAACTTTATAAATGTAAATTTTTGGAGCATGGTCTACGAGGATTGTTGAAGGAAGAACTTGAAATTTTAGTTAGAGGCAAGTTGAGTTTGCAGTTCTCTAAGTCAAGGGCCTGAGAATAAAATGCTTAATAAAAATTAGAAAAAATGTATAAGTATTTCTAACTTATAGTCGGATTTTTAACTACACAATTTATCTATTCGAGAATTTTATTACCCGTCTGATCTATTTTAAAGTATAAACATACCATTAACAAGAAATACCCGGAGCAATATTTTGTCAATGAGTTATACGCGCCTTTTTACCACTTAAAAAATTGAAACTCTTTTTTTGTCTTCTCTCATACTTCTTCTGAAACCCACTTCGCTGCCGGAGAAACAGAAGTTCAGCGAGCCATAATTTTGTTTTTAGTTCTTATTACCAGCAAAACATCATTGTTAACACCAAAGACTATCTTCAACCTTCATCTCCATCCTCTCACTATCAAAATGTCGACAACAATTATTAAGTCACCAAAAACACCACCATTAAAAATCTCCGATCACTATTTTATTGGGTTAAAACGGCACAAAGACACTCTTAATATGGTATAAATATTATCAGCATTGGGCCATACCCGCAGGGTTTTTCCCAAAAGACCTCATACCATTAAGAGTATCCAACTCCTTAAAATAATTTTTTATTTTCAACTTTTCATGTGGTACTTTGTTCACACACTCTCAATAATCTCCCCCTTACTAAGTTCCTCATGACCCATTACCATTATGGGCTAATTTGGAGATTTAATGTGTACTATCCATGTGATTCAAGTATTTACAGTCACCGAAGCCCAAGGAGAGGTTGTGTATGCATCTTTGAAGATATGGTTAAAGGTAGTGAACCAGCCCATAGACGAGACAAGACACTAAGTTGGGCCCTACATTATCACTTTGCCATCTCCATAGTCATCTCGCCAAACCATTGGCTCTGTTACCAATTATTGGGCTAAAATGACCCAAAGATACTTTTAACATGGTGTGATATTGTCCGCTTTGGGTCATGCCCGCATGATTTTTCCTAAAATGCCTCACACCATTAAGAGTATTCAACTCCTTATAAGTAGCTTACTTTTCTTTTCTACTTTCCACGTGGGACTTTGTTCAGACGCACCCAACAATCTCTCCCTTGAACTAAGTTCCACATGACCTATCACTATTTAGATATTTTTCATGATTTTCTTTCCTTATTTGATTTTCCTATCTCTTGAAGGAACGGATAATATATTTACCATAATAGAATTTTCCTTCTTTTACTATAACAAAAATTATAAATCTCTCATATGGCTAGTCCCTTTTCTTATTGAAATAGGTTTGGACTTCAATAAATTAAGAATTCTTCCTTCTCAATCATTAGCATTCACAATATAGTCACAAGGGGATCAAGCTTCTTGTTTAGGGGGAAGAATTATGGGATAGGTGTTAGTGTGCCATTTGTGTTTGCCTCTTTGCGAGATTGTTCTCTCGATATTTTATCTTTTATATAGTGGATTGCTTATATCCGCTCGTGGATGTGTGCCAATTGACCGAATCACGTTATATATTTGTGTCTCTTTTGGTGTATTTCTCTTTTGTTGTTTGAGTTATCGTCATTCAAGATTTTCTTTACTAGCTTCCGCAAGACACTTGATTATTTTAATCCTAACAAATGATATCAGAGCGAGGTTCAAGACAAGTTTATCTTGACAGGTTTAGTTCTAGCCGCAACCTATTTTACGATAATCATGATTTGTTTGAGAAATTTGACCGGAGTGCTACTCATATTAAGACAAACTTCGCGGTGGAGAATTGGAAATGCGACATGTTGAAGGTTATGTGCAGAAAGTGGGATTGGGTTGCCAACTGCAACAGATTTATATGTGATTTTTGATACTGCTAAATAATGTTATGGTAGAATAAGAGAGCATTATGTGTGTATGGTGGGATAGGATTGCGCGCTGCAATGGATTGTGTATGTTGTATTCGTTGTTATTATTGTATTGGCTTCCAGCTTTGTTATATGAGATTAAAAGATCAGTTATTCTGGATTCTCTGATTGCGAGGTTTGAGCTCATTTTGATAAATGGACTACTTTAGCGTCATTTTCTATTTTCCTCCCTATTATTACTGCGTACAATTTATTGTAAGTGACCCGCCTTAGCCTCGTCACTACTTCGTCGAGGTTAGGCTCGCCATTTACAGAGTACGTGGGGTCGATTGTACTCATACTACACTCTGCATTTCTTGTACAGATTTTGGAGGTTGTCCTAGCGACGATCAGTAGATTGCTCGGATCCAGTGCTTGACGGAGACTTGAGGTACAACTACACAACGTTCACAACCCTGAAGTCCCCTTCTACATTAACTTAGCTCTTTATTTCGATTCAGACAATTATATTTTTATTCAGACTATTATTTGTAGTACTCTAGATGATCGTGTATTCGTTACACCAGTTATGGGATTGTATTTGGATATCACCGTTGTTTTAGTTTATTCAGCTTATTGGTCTTCATCTTATTTGAATTGTTAAAAATGGCTAAGAACTATATCTGTCATTGGCTTGCCTAGAAATTGAAATGTTATACGCCATCACGATCCCAAGAATAGGAATTTCGGATCGTAATAGTGAGCGGCTTGTACGTCGCAATAGAATTTGAAAGTAAGAAATTGAAATGGTGGAATAAGGACGGATTATAATATTGATCAATGATGATATGGTAGGATCGAGCTACTCACAACGGTTTGTATATGTGGTACTTGTTTGAGATTGTTGGATTTGTCTCCGCATTGTGATATGAGACTTGTTATTCTGGGCTCTCTGGTAGTTGAATTTCGAGTTCATTTTCATGAGTTAATTGTTTTACTTGCTTTTCCCGTTTTCCTGTACGAGAGGAAAGAGACCAGCCTTAGGCCTCTTCAGCTAATAGATGCGTCAAAGACCGTTGCCAGCTACTACTAGTCGCAAACAAGCCCTTCCCTTCTGGGCTAGGAGTGAAATGGCCAATCAAGAAATAGGTTTGATTGTCCATCTTTTTGATATATATCAGGCATTGCATTCTCCTTATTATTATTGCGTATAGGTTATAATAAGTAGCCCGCCTTAATCTCGTCTCTACTTCGGTTAGGCTCGACATTTACAGAGTAGATGGGGTCGGTTGTACTCATACTACATTCTGCACTTTTTGTGCAGATACAAGACTTGGTCCCAGCAGCGCTTAGTGAGATTGCCCGGATCTAGCTACTTGTGAAACTTGAGGCATAGCTGCACGACGTCCGCAGTCGTGAAGTCCCCTTCTATGTCATCATTGTTGTTTTTTATTCAAACAGTTGTGTTTATTCAGACTGTTATCTGTAGTATTAGACGCTCATGTATTCGTGACTCCAACTTCTGGGATTATATCTGGATTTCGTCGTTCAACAGTTTATCACCTTATTTCAGACTGTTAAGTTATTATCATTTGATTTGAATTGTTAAAACTGGTTAATAAATATAGCTAACGTTGGCTTGCTTAGCAAATGAAATATTAGGCGCCATCACAGTCTCGGCGGGAATTATGGGGCAGTGACACAAAGCTCCATATATGAAATTGAATTACCTGAGAAGTTATTCCATCCAAGAAACATATCTTCAAGCTTTGACATGTTCCACATGTCTCTTGGTAAATTTCCTGCATTAAAATACAATATATCAGGAAAAGATAAAATTAAATGATCACTTGGAGAAGAAATTAAAAGGAAATGAGAAGTAGTACAGCTAGGTTATTTAGTTACCTGTGAATCTGTTATAAGACAAAGAGAGATAATTAAGTTGAATGCATTTATCCAAACCACTTGGAAGTTCACCCACTAAGTGATTATGTGTCATAAATAAACTTTGCAACAGTGGGAGATTACTGCACATGTCATTTGGCAAAGTAGAAGTTAGATCATTGAAACCCAAATCAATGATCTTTAAAGATGAAACATTGAAAATGGACAGTGGAACATTTCCAAATAGATCATTTTCAGAAAGATCAAGCAGTTGAAGCCTTGGGAGAAATCCAAGGGTTTCTGGGATTTGACCAGTGAGATTATTCATTTGCAAAGACAAGTACTTGAGCTTCTTCAGAAACCCAACTTCATTGGGGATTTCACCTGTAAAAGTGTTGTTGCCAATTTCTAAGAAACTAAGAAAGGAGAGATTCCCTATTTCTTTAGGAATAGACCCTCCTAGTCTTAGGCTCTTGAGGTTTAGTCCAACTACTCTTTGATGCTTAATACTACAAGAAACACCAATCCAACTGCAAACTGTAGTGCCTTGTGTCCAGTTTTTGGACAGAATTTCATTAGGGTCATTGGTTATTTGTGCTTTGAAGGCTAACAGAGCTGATTTGTCAGTTGATATGTTCCTTATTACTGAGGCATGCGCGGAAATATTATTGATGCAGTAGATTAATAAAAGGAAGCCAACCATTATTGCCCTTGCCGTCATTTGTTGAAAGGTGTAGTATGAAGGAAACCCATTAAGTGTTTGCAGGCAATAAATGGCTGTTCAAGATTTTCTTTTTCTGTTTGAAATCTAAAATATATAGTCGTCATGCAGGGGCGGGCCCACGTGTTATTAAGCTTGAACCCCTTTCGTCAAAAAAATTATACGGTGCATATTGGTGATTATATCCAAAGACAGAGAAACATCTGTATAAAATAATAATTTGAACCCACTTGTGATAGGTATTTCCTTGGTTGAGCGGTCACGAGGGTTCAAATAATACATGAGGGTTTGAGTTCGACCCTGTCTTAGTGCCTGTTTATATTTAAATTTTGCGTATTTGTTCGCATTGGACAAGCATTTATTAGCTTAGGCTTCTATTTGTCATATTTCTTATACTTTAACTTTCTTTAATTCTTATTTTTCCAACACTTGAATTCAATGAAAATCATTCTAAAGTTTTTCTATTTCGAAATTAAGCCTTTCAACAAGTTAATTTTGGTTATCAGTAATAATCAATTTGGTTATCGGTTTGCTATAATCATTAAAACATGCAAGTTATAAATAGAATCCTATTTAAGGTGAATGTCTATATTTAGAGAGATTCTATAGTTTTACTTTGAGGCTAGGTATTTTCTATTCCTATAAATAGAGGGGTCTTACCCCATTGTAAATCATCCCAAAGTATCAATAAGAATACTCCTCTCTCTCTACTTTTCTCTCTATTGTTCTTGTTCTTATATTATTTCATAACACAAGTATATTAGTTGAAATTACTTGTTAGTTTAATTGTGTTGAAATCATTTATTTATTTTATATTGAATTTTTTGGTTTAGTGTTTAGCTCTCTTTCTTTCTTTATTAGTCCATCATCAACTAAGGTTACCCTTTTGGGTATCTACACATTAGTCCTACACTTTATATGACAATATATTGGCCCTCTTAACCTTATGTCCATAAGACCACTTATTTAGGCCAAACCAAAAGATAGCACATAACATATAATTTATCCATATATTGTTCATATGTGTGTAGATATAAGTCCATATATCTAGATATAAATCCATATATCTTACAATCTCCCACTTGGACGAGATACACATACATATGTACAAACCTTAGCATTATATGTTACAAAATAACCTTAGGAGCTCAAAATTGCTATCACAATAAAATTGTCTTGAACAATCCGGTCCATCAATCATACCAACATAGGAACTAAGTGCTCGTCGTTACTCATTCGTAACTAGAACCAATCATAGCTCATGTATATCAATATAACCAACGACATGGATCAAGTGTAGGTATTTAGCATGGAAATAACATAAAGTGTGGTCAATAGAATGTCTATTTCCAACTGGTTCTCTTTATTGAGATCAAACATAAACTGTAAGAGTACAAAAACTTTAAAACTGAATATCTGCGCAGATATAACTGAATTACTGAATTTCTGAATATAATGAACAATACATAAATGTGCAATACAAACTCCCACTAAAATGCATAATCCTTTTCTGATTTGACACCCATACAAGCAATATGCTCATGAAATACTTTTGTTGTCAATCCCTTAGTGAGCGGATCCGCAAGCATGGAGTTTGTACTTATGTACTCAATGCACAATTGTCCATTTTGTACTCTTTCTTTAACAACCCGAAATTTGACGTCCTTATGTTTTGCTTTCGTCAAATTACTATTGTTGTTAGTAGACTAAGTGGCAAAACCGGAGTCGGTATACCCGATGATCTCAAGCTGGTCCGAACTCCGATATGTAAGCATGTTATCCTTTGTTCTCTGTAAATATCTTATGACCCTTTTGGCTTCCAACCAGTGGTCCATTTTCGGATTGCTTAGATATCTGCCTAACATCCCAACAATGTATGCTATATCAGGTCGTGTACATACCTGAGCATACATCAGACTACCTACACCCGAAGCATATGGCGTCTTCTGCATTTCCGAAATTTCATAAGTATTATTTGGGCACTGTTTGAGACTAAATTTGTCTCCCTTAGCAACAGGGGTGTTGCCTGGTTTACAATCCTGCATGCCAAATCTTTTCAGAACCTTATCGATATAGCCCTTTTGTGACAGACCGAGAACACCTTTAGAGCGTTCTCGTTGTATCTGAATTCCTAATACAAAAGAAGCTTCACCAAGATCTTTCATTTCAAATTTCTTCGAAAGAAATTCCTTAGTTTCAAGTAATAATGCTATATTGTTACAGGCAAGCAGTATGTCATCGACATATAAAACCAGAAAAATGTTAGATAATACACTTAACGCTAGAGGGGGGGTGAATAGCGTTATATAAAATTTAGCGTAAACTTGCGGAAATAAAAATTTGCAGGAAGTAAATAAGTGCGATAAATAATAACTTACACACAGATATATCCTGGTTCACCACAACGTGTGGCTAGTCCAGTCCCCGAGAGACTCTCTCGAGATTTTCCACTAACGTGTCAAGCTTCCGGGTGCTTAACAAACCTTTACAACTTGAGGACGCAAGCCTCAACACCTTTGCTCGGAGTTACAACACTCCAAGACTTCAACCAAGGAAACACAAGTTCCTTACAACAAGAGAATTACAATTCTCTTACAAGTGTATACAACACTAAAACACTCAAACAAAATACTCCTTAATGAGTAGATATGAGTAAAAGAAATAAGCTCTGGATCACAACAACTTTGGACAAGAATATGGCTCTCAAAAGCTTTATGAAATTGAATATAAAATGATAAACAAAAGTATGCAAGCTTATAGCAATGTAATGATCAGTTGTAGTATGTTGTTGTGTTTAAAACACTGAAATGAAGCTGTATTTATAGTTGAAAAACTTGGCATTACCGTTGCCTAATTGCCAATTAAGAGTTGCTGATTTTACTCACTGACAATCGATTGTCAAACCCCAACAATCGATTGTCTGCCAGTCAGATCAAAATTCAATCCCAGATTTTACGCTTGATATTCGATTACTTACAATCCATAATCGATTACTGACAATGTTCAAAAAATCCTTTCCAGATTTTACCACAAACAATCGATTGTCCAGAATCAACAATCGATTACTCAGCAACGTTCAAAAAATCTTTCGGATTTTAATCAAAACAATCGATTATACAAAATCAATAATCGATTACCCAATAACGTTCAAAAAATCTTTTCTGGATTTTAATCAAAACAATCGATTATACAGAATCAATAATCGATTACCTGACGGTATTTGAAAACTTTACGACAACGGTCAGCTTCACAATCGATTGCACAAAGTCAAAAATCGATTACTTATCAGTTTTTGAAAAACATTTTAGACACTGCCTCTTGACAATCGATTGTTATAAACTCACAATCGATTATTTAATAAATTTGAAAATCACTGGAAGTCACTGCCTCAACACAATCGATTGTCATTAATTCACAATCGATTATTTTGTGACTTTGAAAAATCTGTAGGACACTGTCTCTTCACAATCGATTGTCATTAGCTTCACAATCGATTATTCTGAGTTTTGAAAAGCTTTGATGGACACTGCCTCATTACAATCGATTGTCATAAGGTTCACAATCGATTGTCATGCAGGTTTGAAAAAACCTGATGTTCACTGCCTTAGCACAATCGATTGTCATTAGTTCACAATCGATTGTCATGCAGTCTTGGCTTAAAACAATCGATTATCATTAGTACATAATCGATTATCTTAGTCCAGTTTTCAGAGGCATTTAAAAATCATTTTGACTAATGAAAATATGCATGATGTAAAATCATTTAGCATTAAATTAAATATGCATAATTTTGGAAAATAGTTTTATGAGAGAAGCCATGTTACGAGTCAAGTTGTAGGATCAAGATCACAATTAAGAATGACTCAATTAAACTATAAAACTTTGTCTTGAGCTTGAATCTCGTTGTATATCAATTGTGCGCTTGTTTCTTGAACTTCGTCATATATCAATTTTCGCTTCGTTTGTTATTCATCAAAACCTACACAAAAGAACACACGTTTTAGTATATTGCATTGAGAACGTGTTTCCAACAATTTCCCCCTTTTTGATAATGGCAAACATTAAGCGGGATATGCAAGCAATTTATATTGACGATTCAAGACAAGTGTATACATGCAACAAGTATGCAATTTGTTCCCCCTCAATATATGAATTCCCCCTTAATTTAAGCTTATAGATATTGAGAGTGCATACCCGTTATCTTCCCCCTTTTGTTATTAGCAAAAATAACATAATAGTAAGATGCTAAAGATGTAAATAAAACTTGTTTATTTATTAAAAAAATATAGCAACATCAACCCGAATAATAGCAACATAATCGATTATTGATACGAAATAATCGAATTTTAGACGACGAGAACCGATTGTTGTACGTCAAGCTTTATAATTCCCCTTTTCTTTGGGGCGATACCTGCAAAAATCGTTAGACGTCTCCGACGCTCAAGTTAGAAATCATGTAATAAATAATGCAATGCATGACTTAGATCAACGTGGAGTCAAGGATCCCGAGTTCACTGCGAATTCAGAAGAAGGACTCTTTCTCTAAAGGCTTTGTAAAGATGTCTGCCAATTGGTTTTGGTTTCAACAAATTCAATTTTGACATCGCCTTTGAGAACTTGATCTCTAATAAAATGATGTCTAATTTCAATGTGTTTCGTTCGCGAATGAAGAACGGGGTTCTTCGTCAAGCATATGGCACTAGTATTATCACATCTAAGAGGGATATGATCAAGACTTAGGCCATAGTCCAAGAGTTGTTGTTTCATCCATAGGATTTGAGCGCAACAACTCCCCGCGGATACATATTTAGCCTCGGTTGTGGACAACGCAACACTTACTTGTTTCTTGCTAAACCAAGAAACGAGAGAGCTACCGAGCAAATGGCAAGTGCCACTAGTGCTCTTGCGGTCCAATTTGCATCCAGCAAAATCAGAATCGGAGTAGCCAACAAGTTGGCATGAAGAGCCTTTGGGGTACCATAGACCCACATTTGTAGTACCAACAAGATACCTTAAAATCTGTTTTATCGCAGTAAGGTGAGACTCCTTCGGACACGATTGATAACGAGCGCATAAGCACACGCTAAACATGATGTCCGGACGACTAGCAGTAAGATAAAGAAGAGAGCCAATCATACCTCGATACTTTTTGGTGTCGACTTCCTTACCTTTCTCATCTTTGTCTAGATGATCGGATGTGCTCATGGGAGTTGCCATTTCTTTTGCATTGTTCATCTCAAATCATTTCAGCAATTCTTTGCAATATTTGGCTTGACAAATGAATGTACCTTCTTTCATTTGCTTTACTTGTAATCCCAAAAAGAATGTTAACTCACCCATCATAGACATCTCAAATTCGCTTGTCATTAAATCGAAAAATTCCTTGCATAAAACATTGTTAGTAGCACCAAATATAATATCATCTACATATATTTGAACTAACAAAATATCATTGTTTTTATGCTTAACAAAGAGAGTTGTGTCAACTTTCCCCCTAATGAAATCATTTTCCAAAAGAAACTTACTCAATCTTTCATACCAAGCTCGGGGAGCTTGTTTTAAACCATAAAGAGCCTTTTTGAGTTTGAAAACATGATCGGGAGATTTAAAGTTTTCAAAACCGGGGGGTTGTTCAACAAAAACTTCTTCTTGAATAAAACCGTTTAGAAAAGCACTTTTCACATCCATTTGATATAAATTGAAATTCATAGAAGAGGCAAATGCAAGCAATAAGCGAATAGCTTCTAATCTAGCTACAGGAGCATATGTTTCCTCATAGTCAATACCTTCTTCTTGATTATAGCCTTTTGCTACAAGCCTAGCTTTGTTTCTAGTGATTATACCATTTTCATCTAGTTTATTGCGAAAAACCCATTTCTTACCAATTATGGTATGACCTTCGGGTCTTGGCACCAAATCCCAAACGTCATTGCGGTTCGAATTGGTTAAGCTCCTCTTGCATTGCCAAGGTCCAAAATTCATCCCCAATTGCTTCTGAGATGGTTTTGGGTTCAATTTGAGAAACAAAAGCAGTATGTTCTAAGGTATTTTTGAGAGAGTTTCGGGTACTTACCTTGTCTTCAACGTTGCCAATTACCTGTTCGAGAGGGTGATCTTTGATTGTCCTCCACTCGTTCGGCATATTCATTTCTTTTTCCAATTGTGGCGCTTCTTCCGTTGGTTGTTCCTCAGTTTCATCTTTATTTTCCTTGGGTGGTTCCTCTTGTATTTTGTCTTTCAAGCTATCTAAGATACCTGCAAGATCAAAACCGGAATCCTTTCTCGCCAAGCGAGCATTATTTTCGGAAAATACAACATGAGGGGATTCCTCCACAATTTGGGTTCTTTTATTAAAGACCCTATATGCTTTACTACGTGAGGAATATCCAATGAAAATACCTTCATCCGACTTAGAATCAAATTTACCCAATTGGTTTTTGCCATTGTTATGAACAAAACATTTGCAACCAAAAACTCTAAAATGGGAAATATTTGGTTTTCTTCCCTTATAAAGTTCATAGGGGGTTTTCATGAGTATCGGCCGAATTACTACTCTATTTAGAACATAGCAAGCGGTACTCACGGCGTTCGCCCAAAAATGTTTGGGTATCTTAGCTTCGTCGAGCATGGTTCTAGCCATCTCTTCGAGACACCTATTTTTCCTTTCCACCACCCCATTTTGTTGTGGTGTACGTGGAGCGGAAAAGGTATGCTCGATTCCGAGTTCGTCACAAAAGTCCGCAAAGAGATTGTGATCAAACTCTCCCCCATGATCACTTCTAATTGAAGTGACGGTTGTTTCTTTCTCATTTTGAACACGCTTAAGAAAATATTTAAAATTTTGAAAAGCATCACTTTTATTGGCAAGAAATAAAGTTCAAGTAAATCTCGAGTAATCATCAACAATCACAAAAGCATATTTATTTCTTCCTAGACTTTCAATGCGAGGGGGACCAAATAAATCCATATGAAGCGATTGCAATGGTCTAGAAGTTGAAACAATGTTTTTAGATTTGAAAAATGCTTTTGTTTGCTTCCCCTTTTGACACGAGTCACAAATAGAGTCATTTTCAAATTTTAAATTGGGAAGACCAACAACTAAGTTTTGAGAAATCAATTTGTTCAAAAGATGCATATTGATATGTGCTACTCTACGATGCCATAGCCAAGTATCATCCTCTTTACTCATTAGACAATCAACATATTCGGGTGAGGAATTAGCAAGATCAACCATATAAATATTATCAACTCTAAAACCACGAAGTATGATTTTGAAATCACTACGTCTAAATACTAGGCATTCATCCGAATCAAATAGAGCAAGATTTCCCTTGTCACATAATTGGCTTATGCTCAAGAGATTATGCTTCAAACCTTTCACAAGTAATATATGCTTAATAGAGGATTTTTCATCCTTACCGACCGAGCCGATGCCGATGATCTTTCCTTTATTGTTATCACCGAAGATAACACTTCCTCCTTCTTTGTGCTCTAATTGAAGGAATTTGGATTCATCTCCCGTCATATGCTTGGAGCATCCACTATCAAGGTACCATAATACACTTGATCCCTTCAAGCACACCTACAAAACAAATTAATGTTCTTTAGGTACCCATGACATCTTGGGTCCTTGGGGGTTAGGCATATTATAATGATGCGATTGAGTAACATGTCTATGACGTGTAAAGCATGCAGGAGCAATATGACCAATACGTCTACAATAATGACAAGTCACATTTGGGTTATGCATCCTTCTAGGTTCATAGTAACTAGACGGATGAAAATTTCTTACTCTATTTTGAACACTATGACTATTTCGCATTTCATGAGAATTATTTCTCCTACTATGAGCTCTAGGATGGGCATCATTTCTAGAGTGATTGTTTTCGGTTGAGGGCCATTGCTAGGTCTTCTAAGGGGTTCAAAATTTGGCCTAAAATATGCATCATTTCTAGGGTGACTATTTCTAGGTGGTAAGTCATTTCTAGGTCTTCTAAAATGTTCAGCATTTTGTCTAGCATGCATATTGGCTCTAGAGTTGTTGTTTCTAGGATAAGCATTTCTATTGTTAATCCTAGGTTGAGCTTTAGGTTGTTGGGGTTTAGCTGCAACCTTTTCTTCATTCTTAAAGCCTATTCCATGCTTGGTTGATTTCAAGTTAACAAGAACATCATTTAAGTTTTTGTGCGAAGAATTAAACTTATCTAATGTGCCTTTAAGCCTACTTACTTCATTCTTAAGAAGCAAACAAGAAGTGCAATTTCTAGTAGAGCTTTCGGGCTTATCGGAACTTCTTTTTCCAAAAAACTTGTTTTCCTCTTTCAGCTTCTCATTTTCTAAAACCAGTTTTTCTAAATCCTTTTCTTTCAAAGAAAGCTGTTTTTGAAAATCCTTTTCTTTTAATGAAGCATTTTCTTTTATGCCCTTAACAGTTTTTGAAGCCTTAATAAACTCAGCATATAATTCATCAAAAGCAGTTCGCATTTCTTCAAGAGTAAAGAAGTTTTTAGACGAAATTTGACATACCTCATCTTGTTGTCTTCTTGTGCCATAAGGCAAAGATTTGCTGCTTCTTCTTCTTCTCCTTCGCTTGACTCATCTCCGGAGTCGCCTCCCCAAGAAATGTATGCACGTTGCTTTTTAAAAGGTTTCTTCTCCTTTTTGATGTTTGGGCAATTTGATTTAATGTGCCCGGTTTCACCACATTCATAGCACTTGATTTGTTCGCATTGCTTTTTGCCCTTGCGTTCATACTCCTTGCGCATGAACTTTTGAAATCTTTTGATAACGAGTCCAAACTCGTTGTCTCCTTCCTCATCAATTTGCGGTTGGCTTGTGCTCGCCTTTAGAGCTATTCTTTTCCTCCTTTGATCATCAACAAAAGGGTTAAGAATAGTAGATTCATAGGTTTTAAGGTTACCTCTTAGTGCGTCGATGGTGACGTTTGAAACGCCAATGGATTCTTGAATTGCATCGGCCTTTGATCTCCACTCCGGTGTGAGACTTCTAAGATTTTTTCGAACGAGCTCTCTATTCGTGAATGTTTTCTTGAGAGCATGTAAGTCATTTACGATTATTGAAAATCGCTCAAACATTTCGTCCACCTTTTCACCTTCTTTCATATGAAATAATTCATAAGAATGGGTTAGGAAATCAATTTTTGCTTCCCTTACCTGGTCCGTACCTTCGTACGTGACTTCTAGCTTGTCCCACATCTCCTTTGCCGTTGTACAACATGATATTTTCCTGTAATCGTCAGCATTAACAGCACAATATAATAAATTTATTACTTTAGCATTATTTTGAACCTTTCGGATGTCATCAGCGTCATACTCATCCTCGGACTTGGGAACCCATTCGTTTTCCACCTTCTTTGTTGGAATTTGGTTTCCCTTCATTATCACCTTCCAAAGGTGAAAGCTGTTGGACTGAACGAAGATCTTCATCCTCTCCTTCCAGTACGTGTAATTTGTACCGTTGAATAGAGGTGGTCGTGTGGAGCACTGTCCTTCTTAATTTCCTGCAAAAGAATCACGAGTAGAAGCCATGGATGGTTCTCTCAAACTGTTAAGTTTTCAGAGAGTTGGGCTCTGATACCAATTGTTAGATAATACGCTTAACGCTAGAGGGGGGGTGAATACCGTTATAATAAAATTTAGCGTAAACTTGCGGAAATTAAAATTTGCAGGAAGTAAATAAGTGCGATAAATAATAACTTATACACAGATATATCCTGGTTCACCACAACGTGTGGCTAGTCCAGTCCCCGAGAGACTCTCTCGAGATTTTCCACTAACGTGTCAAGCTTCCGGGTGCTTAACAAACCTTTACAACTTGAGGACGCAAGCCTCAACACCTTTGCTCGGAGTTACAACACTCCAAGACTTCAACCAAGGAAACACAAGTTCCTTACAACAAGAGAATTACAATTCTCTTACAAGTGTATACAACACTAAAACACTCAAACAAAATACTCCTTAATGAGTAGATATGAGTAAAAGAAATAAGCTCTGGATCACAACAACTTTGGACAAGAATATGGCTCTCAAAAGCTTATGAAATTGAATATAAAATGATAAACAAAAGTATGCAAGCTTATAGCAATGTAATGATCAATTGTAGTATGTTGTTGTGTTTAAAACACTGAAATGAAGCTGTATTTATAGTTGAAAAACTTGGCATTACCGTTGCCTAATTGCCAATTAAGAGTTGCTGATTTTACTCACTGATAATCGATTGTCAAACCCCAACAATCGATTGTCTGCCAGTCAGATCAAAATTCAATCCCAGATTTTACGCTTGATAATCGATTACTTACAATCCATAATCGATTACTGGCAACGTTCAAAAAATCCTTTCCATATTTTACCACAAACAATCGATTGTCCAGAATCAACAATCGATTACTCAGCAACGTTCAAAAAGTCTTTTCCGGATTTTAATCAAAACAATCGATTATACAAAATCAATAATCGATTACCCAATAACGTTCAAAAAATCTTTTCCGGATTTTAATCAAAACAATCGATTATACAGAATCAATAATCGATTACCTGACGGTATTTGAAAACTTTACGACAACGGTCAACTTCACAATCGATTGCACAAAGTCAACAATCGATTACTTATCAGTTTTTGAAAAACATTTTAGATACTGCCTCTTGACAATCTATTGTTATAAACTCACAATCGATTATTTAATAAATTTGAAAATCATTGGAAGTCACTGCCTCAACACAATCGATTGTCATTAATTCACAATCGATTATTTTGTGACTTTGAAAAATCTGTAGGACACTGTCTCTTCACAATCGATTGTCATTAGCTTCACAATCGATTATTCTGAGTTTTGAAAAACTTTGATGGACACTACCTCATTACAATCGATTGTCATAAGGTTCACAATCGATTGTCATGCAGGTTTGAAAAAACCTGATGTTCACTGCCTTAACACAATCGATTGTCATTAGTTCACAATCGATTGTCATGCAGTCTTGGCTTAAAACAATCGATTATCATTAGTACATAATCGATTATCTTAGTCCAGTTTTCAGAGGCATTTAAAAATCATTTTGACTAATGAAAATATGCATGATTTAAAATCATTTATCATTAAATTAAATATGCATGATTTTGGAAAATAGTTTTATGAGAGAAGCCATGTTACGAGTCAAGTTGTAGGATCAAGATCACAATTAAGAATGACTCAATTAAACTATAAAACTTTGTCTTGAGCTTGAATCTCGTTGTATATCAATTGTGCGCTTGTTTCTTGAACTTCGTCATATATCAATTTTCGCTTCGTTTGTCATTCATCAAAACCTACACAAAAGAACACACGTTTTAGTATATTGCATTGAGAATGTGTTTCCAACAAAAAATATACTTACTCCCACTGAACTTATGGTATATACAGTCATCAGCAACATTTGGTTCAAAACCAAAAGATGTAATGACTGCATGAAACTTATAATACCATTGACGGGAAGCCTGCTTGAGCCCATAGATGGATTTCTTTAATTTGCAAACCTTTTTCTCTGATTCATCCGAAATAAAGTTTTCAGGTTGCACCATATAAATTGTTTCCTCAATGTCACCATTGAGAAATGCTGTCTTAACATCCATCTGATGAAGCTCAAGATCAAAATGTGCTACTAGTTCCATTATAGTCCTGAAAGAGTCTTTCGATGAAACTGGAGAGAAAGTCTCTTTATAATCAATGCCTTCCTTTTGAGTGTAGCCTTTTGCGACAAGACGAGCTTTATACTTAATAACATTGCCCCCTGAATCCCTTTTGGTTTTAAAAATCCATTTACAACCAATAGGTTTAATACCTTCGGGCAATGTAACAAGCTCCCAAACGTCATTATCGCTCATAGACTTCAACTCATCATTCATGGCATCAATCCACTTTTGAGAGTTAGAACCCTTAATGACTTGACAGAAGTTGATTGGATCATCTTCCTCAAGTCCAATATCACTTTCTTGTTCTTGGAGAAATACAACATAATCATCCGGAATTGCATTTCTCCTCTCTCTAGTGGATCTCCTTAATGGCACTTCAGTTTCTTGAGGTTGTTGAGTTTGATTTTCATTAGTAATATCAGGGTCCTGATGGGGGAGATTTTCGAGATTGTCTTGAACTGGAGTTGTGTGATCCGTGTCAGGAATGAGAACACCCTGACCAAGATCAACAACTTGAGGGAAAGACACATGTTCTTCCTCAAATACAAAATCTCTAACAACTTTATCTCCCCACCCCCCAAACTCAATATCTTCAAAAAAGCTAGCATTACCCGTCTCAAAAAAAGTTCTAGAAGTGGGATCATAAAACTTAAAACCCCTGGACCTTTCAGAGTATCCAACAAAATAGCTACTAACCGTCTTAGCATCCAGTTTCCTTTCATTCGGCCTATAAGGCCTTGCCTCAGCTGGACAACCCCAAATGTGTAAATGCCTAATACTGGGTTTATGCCCAGTCCAAAGTTCATATGGGGTTTTGATTGTAGCTTTAGTTGGAACTCTATTAAGAATATAAGCTGCGGTTTTTAATGCTTCACCCCAGAGTGAGTCTGGTAAAGTAGTACGACAAATCATACTTCTTACCATATCCTTAAGGGTCCGATTTCGTCTCTTAGCTACACCATTCATCGTAGGACTTCCTGGCATAGTATACTGAGGGACGATCCCACACTCATCTAGGAATTTAGCAAATGGCCCTGGACGTTGTTCGCCTGAACCATCATATCTGCCATAGTATTCACCATCACGGTTAGATCTAACGGATTTAATTCTTTTGCTTAGTTGATTTTCAACTTCAGCCTTAAATGATTTGAACACGCCTATGGATTGGGACTTTCATGAATAAGATATAGGTACCCATAACGAGAGTAATCGTCTATGAATGTGATAAAGTATTGTTGACCATTCCTACAAGGAGTAGGAAATGGTCCACAAATATCCGTATGTATCAATTCTAAGACGTCCGAAGCTCTCTTAGCACCTAATCTAGTTTTGTTTGTTTGTTTTCCCTTGATACACTCAACACATATATCCGAATTTGAGGAATCAAGATAATCAAGAATTCCATCTGACACGAGTTTCTGAAGTCTTTGAATGGATATGTGACCCAAACGTTTATGCCAGAATGATATAGAATTCTCATTAGTTAATTTTCTTTTGGTACCAATTAAACTTGTATGCAAAGTTTCATTATTTGAGATTATTGTATCAACCAAATATAGGATATCAAATGTTGATAGAAGACCAGTACCGATCAGATTTGAATTCTGAAAGAGACTAACTTTATTGTCACCAAAAGAACATGAATAACCGGATATGTCCAATTGGGGAACAGAAATTAAATTCCGTCTAAAAGACGGTACAACAAAAGTCTCATCCAAATCTAAATGAAAACCGGTTTTAAACAACCGCCTAAATTTGCCAATAGCCTCAACTGGCACCTTCTTGCCGTCACCCACATAGATGTATCTTTCACCATCATTTGGTTTTCGGCAGTTCAGGCAACCCTGCATTGATATACTTATGTGAGTAGTAGCAGCAGAATCTACCCACCAAGTATCCTTAGGTACCGAAATTAAATTAACTTCCGAACAAACAAGAGAAAGAAATGTACCTTTTTTCGCACGCCAGGCATGGTACTTGGTACAATCTTTCTTCACACGATCAGTCCCCTTACAGAGAAAGCAACCTAATTCAGTGATTTCAACCTTAGGTTCCTTATGTTGCTTAATCTTGGGCCTTGCAACCGCAATTTCCTTACCTTTCCTCTTCCTAGTTTCCTTAGAAGAGGATGCCAAATGAGCACTTTCAGTCTTATCTAGCTTTATCCTTTCCTCTTCTTGCACACAGTGTGAAATGAGCTCGTTAAGAGTCCATTTCACCTTCAGGCAGTTGTAACTGACCTTAAACTGATCAAAGTGTGCAGGAAGAGATATCAAAACAAAGTACACAAGCAGTTCCTCAGGTAAATCCAGCTTGAGTGACTTTAGTTTCGAAGCAAGATGAGACATTTCCATAATGTACTCCCTAATGTTTCCCTTGCCCTTATACCTCATGGAAACAAGTTTACTCAATAGTGTACTTGTTTCCGCCTTTTCGTTTTGCATAAAACGCTAAGGAAAACTTTGGCATTAGCTTCATCATTCATAGTGCCCCTGAGTGATTCTGGAATTGCACGTTTCATAATCATTAGACTCATGCGATTCGAGCGTTCCCACTTCTCCATCACCCTCCTTTCATCAGGAGAGGATGTATCCTCAAGAGGAGTAGGTTGCTCGGTCCGAAGTGCAAGGTCAAGATCCATGCAACCGAGAACGATCATTACATTCTCTTTCCATTCCTTAAAGTTAGTGCCGTTAAGCACAGGGATGCTATTGATGTTGGCAGATATCGTAGAAGCAGAAGAATTAACTGAAAATAGAACAAAAGGATTACTGAATACATGCTTACAATTACTTGAACTTTAACTTTACTTTATAGATTCAAAATAGGCATTTCCCATTACAAGATACCTAGCACAACATTGATTTTAGTCTTTGGACAGAAAAACAACTTGTAAGTGGTACTCTTGGTGTAGTGATCAAACATAGACAATAAACTCCTGTCAAATATTAAACCTTCTTTTGGGCCGATTTAATATTCACATGGAAAACCAAATAATTGTCTCATATTTATCACCACAAGCATGTTCGAATTCCTGCCAAATAACAACCTTGCTTTGGGCCAGTGTTAAACGCATGGAAGACTAACATCCACAGTCATCTTATATTTTAAGATTAATCAATCTACACAATAGAGGTTACTTTGGCAACATAATGCTTCAATTGACTAATTAAAACATTAGATGCTATAAACTTTAGTTCCTTAGGCCATATCATGAATCTTTAACTTAATAAGTTACATGTTTTGACATGCAACTTTTGAATAATAATTGTTGTATACTTGAGAGGACAATTCCAAAAATAATGAGAATTGATGGACTTTAAAACAATTAATATTCAAAACTCAAATATTTTAATGTATAATACATTAAAAAAAACTTTATATTAATTGATATGTCAATTAAAAAACTGAAACTTAAAAATTTGAAACGTTTTTAACCTTACTGGACCGAGATAATCGATTATCTAAAACAGATAATCGATTATTTTGGCATAAAAAAAAATTTCAGACTTACTGGACCAGGTTAGTCGACTAACTTTAAATTAGTCGAATAACCTGGAAAACGTTTCAATATTCACTGGACCAGGTTAGTCGACTAACTTTTAGTTAGTCGACTAACCAGGCTTGCGGAAATTCCAGAAAAATTAAGTTAGTCGACTATCTGAAAAGTTATTCGACTAACTTTAAAAACTGTTTTGGACAGAATTTACAGAATTAAAGCATGATTTTCAACAAGCATCTTAAACAAGAAAATATGTTGTTTACCAACTAAAATCATGCTTAATACAATGTTTTAGTACATGTAATGATAACATGGTATTAAAACATCAAATTCCAACAAAACATAACATTCATAACATCATGCTATTTCATGGTACTAGAATTTCATAAATAAAATTCTAACATAACTTGAACATGAATCCTAACATAACATGAATATTATGAACATCCAAATTATCCAAAAATGAAGGTGGCTCTGATACCAATTGTTAGGATTATGATTCCTACTAAATTTAACAACCTTCATATTGAATAATTTGGAATTAAACTACATGAGCGGAAGCTAACCTGAATCCATATGTGGAAATTGTTGAACCTCCTTTGATGATTGTCCTTATGTCCATGTGAACTCCTTGATCCTTTCTTCAAGATTTCTTGAAGTTGTATATCACCACAAGTATGCTCCACAAGACTTAAACAATATGTGAATGGTTCACAATAATAATGTTATGACAATAATCAAATTGGTATATGGTTTTCCACAATATTTGCAAGACAACAATGGAGTTTTTGGCTCTTGATTCAATGGGAGGAAGAAGAGTCTTGTCTTGCACTAATGTGGGAACCATAACCCCCACTTAATAACAAATGAGTTACATAACCCAAGAGTCACAAGAGTTATATAACTCAAGAGTCACAAGCATGTAACCATGGTTACATATATGTAACCTTAGTTAGCGCATCATCAACTAAGGTTACCCTTTTGGTTATCTACACATTAGTCCTACACTTTATATGACAATATATTGGCCCCCTTAACCTTATGTCCATAAGACCACTTATTTAGGCCAAACCAAAAGATAGCACATAACATATAATTTTTATATATATAGTTCATATGTGTGTAGATATAAGTCCATATATCTAGATATAAATCCATATATCTTACAGATTATTGAACAGCTTTTCCGTTCCATTGCCATCTTATAGGGCCACCTTCCTAGCTCTTTTGTTTTTTTTTCTATTTTCTGCATTTAAAGATTAAAAATATATTATTAACATATGATAAGTCAATAAGACGATCTTTAACATGTAGGTCATACCTATTTACTTCAATTCAATGTCGTTCTAATTAGCTGGGAAGATGGAGGGTATTGATTCTAGACAATGACAGCCAAATTTTACCTTTTTGGTATTTGCTTGTATACGGAAAAAATTTGGGCCATTCAATTTTATTCTTTGGTCGAGATAGAGATATCGCGTTAAAGAGCTAGGACGTCGAGTACGGAATCAAATCCTCTTTTCGGACCGAGGTTGCCATCAATTACGTCCAGAAAGAGACAGACTTCGAGTGACATTGATGCAACTTGATAACAGAAAAGGAAAAATATTCACGGGTCATGGCGTGAATTTCGGAACGGATCAATCTATGGCGGTAAATCAAATATTAATATGATTTCCTACTATAATTAGAAGTGTACCTTATTTAGAACTTCTCTATTTATAAAGAAGGATCCCATTAATTTGTAAGCATTATTGTTCACTGATAAAAATATATACATTCATTATTTTCCTACTATTTCACTTAATGTTCATCAGAGTTGCTTTTATCATTTATTGTTCTTATTATTCCACCTCGAGATTATCTCGAGTCGAGGTCGAGACCTAACTAGCATACTGGTTTTATTCATTCACTTTCTGCCTCATTCATCAGTATTAGACGGAATCATATATCCTTAAAACCACAATATAAGTTACTAGTTGTTATCAAAATTTGAGGGTAAACATTGCTATTTTTGTCTAGCCTTTATATACTTTTTGATGATTTATGAAATCACTTAAATGAAGTTGTAAGTTAATTATTGTCTCCATAAACCAAATCTAAATGTACAACTTTGCTCCACACAATGTCTATGGAGATACTCTCACAATTCGGATTTTCCATTCTCGGGAGTTTTGATGGCGTCTGCTCGTAGAAACTAGGTAAGCCACGAAATTATAAATTCTTAATTCTTTTGTTTTAATCCCTTTTTGCAACATATAATAACAAGCGATGAATATTTAAATAACATTAGAATATGATATTAAGCGAAAGACTTAGATAAAATGAACCAAAATGATAAGAGAATCCACAAATGCCTCTACCCAGAAACTAGTGTCACATCATTCACGGTTTACTAAGATTTACTACATACAACCATTTGAAAGAAAGTAACACTGTCTGTCTCGAGTACAAGAGATAATCGAATATAAATAAGATAGAGGAGACGTCGGGCTGTGGATGCCTGCAGGGCTACCTCGGTGGACGGAAGGCTGGCTTTCGAACTACTGCTACTGACCAAGTGCTACTCCGGTATCTACACAGAGTACATAGTGTAGTATCAGCACAACCGACCCCATGTGCTGGTAAGTGTCTGGTCTAACCCCGGCGAGGTAGTGACGAGGCTAGGACCAGACTACAAATAAACATGTGCAGTTGTATAATATATGGCAAAAAATAAACAGGAATAAACAGTTTAAATGGGAGGGGTACATGCTTCGGGGAACATCTCAAATCTAACAGAAATTTAATAGAATATGGAAGGACAGTTCAGTATCTACAACATAACAATAATACTACACTTGCAGACGCAACCCGATCCCTTATCATTTAACATTGTTGCAATGTACAAACCGATCCACATATATGTATAAATGTTGCGGCGTGCAACCCGATCCAATATAATATCTGTTGCAGCGTGTAACTTGATCCACATATATATAATAATACTGTTGCGACGTGCAACCCGATCCAATATAATATCTGTTGTGGCGTGTAACCCAATCCACATGTACATAATAATAATGTTGTGCCACGCAACCCGATCCATATATATAATATCAACAGTAATCATAATAATAGTTCCGGCAAGGGATCACCAGACCATCTCGACAAGGAAATTCAACAGTATAAGTATATATACGTTCCGACAAGGGAAAATCAGTTATAACCAATCTCAATTCAACTCCTACTCATCTCAGTAATCGGCATTTTAAACCAAGTCTTTACTCATTATCAATAATTCATCCACTAAAGCATTCGTAGAATCATGTAAGAATACAACAAGTATCAATTTAGGACTCACGGTCATGCTCGACAAAGTGTGGGTGTACCAGGAGAGGTAGGATTAAGAATGAAGCTATCCGAGACAGAGTGAGAGTATCCTTTTTGGAGGACAATATGCGAGAGTCGAGGCTGAGATGGTTCGGACATGTTAAGAGAAGAAGCATTGATGCTCCTGTCAGGAGGTGTGAGAGGTTAGCTATGGAGAGTTTGAGAAAAGGTCGAGGTAGGCCTAAGAAATACTGGGGAGAGGTGATTAAACACGACATGATGCTACTTCAGCTCACTGAGCACATGACCCTTGATAGAAGGGTGTGGAGGTCAAGGATTAAGGTATAAGTTAGTAGGTAGTTTATAGTTGTTCATCGATAGTCTTAGTAGCATGCATATCTCTTCATATTCTTAGATTTCTATTACGGTATATGATTGTGTTTGCCTCAAGTATTGTATTCCCTGCTGCTACTATTTGGTACTACTTATACTCCCCCCCCCCCCCCTTTTTCTTTTCTCTTCCTTCCTTATTTTCCACTTCTTCTTCTTGTCCGTCCTAAGCCGAGGGTCTATTAGAAACAACCTCTCTACCTGCATTAGGTAGGGGTAAGGTCTGCGTACAGACTATCCTCCCTAAACCCCACATGTTAGGATCAAAGTGGATTTTGTTGTTGTTGTTGTTGTTCATGCTCGAACCCAATGTATAGATACTCGTTACTATGCCTTGTATGTCTTACTCAAAAGAAGCAAATAGTAAATAGGACTCAACTCCTAATCCCTCAAGCTAAGGTTAGACCGAACACGTACCTCAAACTTCCATGGCCAACTCAAGACTCAAACACCGCTTTTCCTTTCAAATTTGGATCCAACCCAATCGAATATATACATAATCTATTTAATAACATCAATAAATGCTAAACAATCCAATTCCAATGCTTAATTATAGCTTTCTAATCATTCTTCCCAAAAATTCAAAAATCGACCCCGGGCCTGCTTGGTCAAAGCACAAGGTTTGAACCAAAATCTGATTACCTATTCATCCACGAGCCCGAATATAAAATTTATTTTCAAATCCGACCCCAAAACAAGGTCTAAATCAATTAATAAAAAATCCCTAATTCTACCCAAATCCCTAATTTTCTACCCTTAATTTCATGTTTTAGGCCTAAATATTTAGTGAGTGTTGATGGAAAATGATTCTAAGACTACGTACCTATGAATTCGTGGTGAAATCCTCTCTCAAAAATCGCCCAATTTGGAGTTGAGATGAAAAAGTTATGAAATTTTGATTGAATCCCGAAATGGCTTCTGTTTTAAAATTGCCGGGCAGACCTTCGTCCCATTCGGGATGGCTCTGTTGCGTTCGCAAAGAGAAGCCTTCCTCAGGCTTATGCGATCGTAAGTCCTCTTATGCATTCGCAAAGGGGTGGCCCCTCTGACCTTCACGTTCGTGGGCCTATGAACGCGTTCGCGTAGAGGAATGTTCACTTCCCAGACCAGCCCCCCATTAACACTATGCGTTCGAGGGACATAGGTCGTGTTCGCGTAGAGCAACCCCCCAGTGCTCCACGTTCACGATCCCTCCCTTGTGTTTGCATTGAACAAAATCACCCCTGTTCCCATTTACCTTACGCAATCGCGACGAACAATAGGCCTGAGCACCTGTTGCAGAATTTCTGCAATTTTTCCTAAGTTCAAATCTTTCTGAAACACACCCGAGCCCTCGGGGCTCCTAACCAAACATACGCACTAACTTTACAACATAATACAAACTTATTCGTGCGATCAAATCGCCAAAATAACCTCAATAACAACGAATTAAACCTCAAAATAAAAGATTTTCCTCAAACTACTTAAAATATCGACTTTAGCTATTTAGGTCCGGATCACGTTAAATGATATCCATTTTTCGCTAATCTTCACAGAACCTCTTAAATTATATATAATACTTGTACCGAGTATTGGAACCAAAATACGGGCTCGATACCGTGATGTTCTAATAAGATTTTACTTCAAATTTTCTTATACAATTTAAGAAAGAAAATATTTTTTAAAAATAATTCATTTCTCGGGCTTGGGACCTTGGAATTCGATTATGGGCATACGCACAAGTCCCATATTTTCCTACAGACCCTCCGAGACCGTCAAATTACGGGTCCAGGTCCGTTTGTCCAAAACATTGACCGAAGTCAAGTTTATTCATTATATAGTCAAAACTTATCTTTGTCATAGATTTTCATATTTAAGATTTCCGGCTACACTCCCGGACTGCACACACAAAATCAAGGTGACTCTAAATGAGGTTTTTAAGACCTCAGAAACACTGAATTTAATTAAATACAAGTCATCACATTCTCCACCTCTAAAATAACCATTCTTCCTCGAACAGGCATAAGAAGGAAGTACTTGGAACGGGAAAAAGATAGGAATAACGGCTCCACATATCAGACTCGGACTCTCTGATCGATGCCTCAGCAGGCTGACCTCTCCACTGAACACGAACAGAGGGAAAACTCTTCAACCTCAACTAACGAAACTGCCGGTATAGAATAGCCACCGGCTCCTCGTCATAAGACAAGTCCTTGTCCAACTGGACAGTGCTGAAATCTAACACGTGGGATGGATCGTCGTGATATTTTCGAAGCATGGATACATGAAATACTGGATGCACGACTAACAAGCTCGGTGGAAAAGCAAGTCAATAAACCACCTATCCCACTCGATCAAGAATCTTAAATGGACCAATGAACCTAGGGCTAAGTTTGCCATTCTTCCCGAATCTCATCACACTCTTCATAGGCGACACTCGAAGCAATACTCGCTCACCGACCATGAAAGCTACATCTCGAACCTTGTGGTCTGCATAACTCTTTTGCCTGGACTGAGCTGTACGAAGCCTATCTTGAATAATCTGGACCTTGTCCAAGGCCTCCTGAATTAGATCCGTACCCAAAAACCAAGCCTTTCCCGGCTCAAACCATCCAACTGGAGATCAACACCGCCTACCATATAAAGCCTCATAAGAAGCCATCTTAATACTCAACTGGTAGCTGTTGTTGTAGGAAAACTCTACTAAAGGCAAATGATGATCCCACGAACCTCCAAAGTCAATGACACAAGCTCGGAGCATATCCTCCAAAATCTGAATGGTCTGCTCGGACTGCCCGTCCATCTGAGGATGAAATGTTGTGCTCAACTCAACCCGTGTACCCAACTCTCTCTCAACTGCAAGGTAAACTGCGTACCTCGGTCCGAAATAATAGGTACGAGCATACCATGAAGGCGAACAATCTCTCGAATATAGATATCTGCTAACCTCTCAAAAGAATAGGAGACTGCCACAGGAATGAAATGTGCTGACTTGGTTAGCCTATCAACAATGACCCACACTGCATCGAACTTCTTCCGAGTCTGCGGGAGTCCAGTAACGAAGTCCATAGTGATTTCCTCCCACTTCCACTCGAGAATCTCAATCCTCTAAAATAAACCACCAGGCTTCTAATGCTCATACTTGACCTGGTGAAATTCAAACAATGGCCAAATATGTTATGATATCATTCTTCACCACCGATAATGCTGCCGTAAATCCTGATACATCTTTGCGGCGCCCTGATGAATAGAGTAACGGGAGCTACGGGCCTCCTTCTAAAATCAACTCTTGGAGCCCATCCACATTAGGCACACAAACTTGACGCTACAATCTCAAAACTCCATCATCGTCTAAGGTAACCTAATTGGAACCTCCGCGCTACAACGTGTCCCTAAGGACACACAAATGGGGATCATCATACTACCGATAATGGATATGCTCCAATAATGAAGAACGATCGACCATGCAAGCAGCATACAACTTGGATCAGAAATATCCAGCCTCACGAACTGATTGGCTAAAGCCTAAGCATCCAAAGCAAGCGGTCTCTCACTGACCAAAATATAAGAAAGACTATCCATACTGACTGACTTCCTACTGAAAGCATCGGCCACTACATTGGCCTTTCCCAGATGATATAAAATGGAGATATCATAGCCTTTCAACAACTCCAACCACCTTCTTTGCCTCAAGTTCAACTTCTTTTGCTTAAACAAGTACTGAAGATTCTTGTGATCCGTGAATACCTCACATGCCATGCCATACAGATAATGCCTCCAAATTTTCAATGCCTTACCTATGGCTGCCAACTCCAAATCATGAACCGGATAGTTCTTCTCATGAATCTTCAACAACCGCAAAGCATAGGCAATGACCTTGCCATCCTGCATCAACATTGCACCAAGCCCAATATGAGAAGCATCGCAATAAACTGATCGAACAAATCATCATTCCTCGGTAGCAAATACTTATTCTTGATTATAACCTTGTTTGATTGTCGGTAATCAATACACATTCTCATTGACCCATCCTTCTTTTTAACAAACAACACGCGCACCCTAAGGCGATACACTGGGTCTAATGGAACCATTCTTAAGAAAGTCGTACAATTGTTCCTTTAAATCTTTCAACTCAGGCGAGGCCATACAATACGGCATGATAGAAATGGGCTGGGTGCCCCGGAGCCATATCAATGCAAATGTCAATATCCTTGTCGGGTGGCATACCTGGCAAGTCTGAAGGTCAGGAAATTCACGAACAATGGGTACATAATCAATAGAAGGGACCTCAGTACTAGAATAACTGACATATGCCAAATAATCCAAACACCCCTTCTCGAACACACATCGATCCTTCACATATGAGATAACATTGCGAGTAGAATGACAAGGAGTCCCTCTCCACTCTAAACGAGGCAAACCCAGTAAATCTAAGGTCACAGTCTTGGCATGACTGTTCAAGATAACGTGGTAAGGTGATAACCAGTCCATCCACAATATAACATCAAAATCGACCATGTCTAAAAGCAATAAACCCACATGAGTCTCAACACCCTCAATCACAACTATACAATAACGATAGACTCGATCTACCACGATAGAATCACCTACTGGTATAGAAACATAAATAGGAACACTCGATGAATCACTAGGCATGACCAGATATGGTGCAAAATAATATGACACATCTAAGTATATAGACCCTGGATCAAATAACACTAAATACCTCTATTACAAACCAAAATAGTACTTGTGATTACCGCATCTGAGGCTTCAGCCTCGGGCCTGGGTGGAAGACTATAACATCGAGGCTGGGCCTCACTACCCTAAACCACATCCCTTGGATGACCTGCTGCTGGCTGGCCTCCACCTCTACCAGTCTGAGCTCCACCTCTAAATCCTCTACCTCCAGCTCTAGCACCTCTACCCCTACCTCTAGCTAGCTGGGCAGTCTGTGGAACACCTAGTGCCGGAACCATAACATGGGAACCCCGCTGCTGCGACTGAGTACCTACCAACCTCGAGCAAGCTCTCATAATATAACCATACTTACCACACTCATAACACCCACCTGAATGCTACAGCTGGGAAACTGAGACTGAACTGGCGACCTGAAAGACCACCCCCAAAACTCTGGATCGGTGGTGCACTGATAGGAGCTGGTGGTGCACTAAGGTTGTTGATCAGAATACTGCATTTGAAGACCACAACTATCTGAAACGGCATGAGAAACCTTAAGAGCTGACTGAAAGGGCCTAGAAGGATGGCCTCTTCCATAGGAATCTCTACCTCCAGACGAGGTACCACTAAACCTCCTTGAATGACGGGGTCTCTAGTCTGGTCCATGAGCACCCATCTGTGATAGTACTATCTCAACTCTCGGGGCCACATTGGCTGCCTCTTGGAAGGATATCTCACCCCCAGCCTTTTTATCCATCTGGAGACGAATCGGCTGAATGATCCTATCAATAAACCCTTTCACTCTCTCCCTATCTGTGAGAAGTATAATAAAGGAATGGCGAGCCAAATCTATGAATCTGGTCTCGTACTGGGTGACAATCATGGATCCCTTCTGAAGGTGCTCGAACTGCCTCTGATATCTCTTGCGACATGCAATCCGATCCAATATAATATCTATTGCGGCGTGCAACCTAATCCACATAAATATAATAATACTATTGCGGCACACAACTCGATCCAATATAATATCTATTGTGGCGTGCAACCCGATCCACATGTATATAATAATAATATTGCAGCACGCAATTCGATCCATATATATAATATCAACAGTAATCATAATAACAGCGACAAGGGATCAACAATAAATCATACCATCCTGCAAAGGAATTCACCAATACAAGTATATATACGTTTCGACAAGGAAAAATCAGCTATAACCATTCTCAACTCAATCCTGCTCATCTCATTTATCACCATTTCTCAATCATAAGTAACTTCCACGAAAATAAACCAAGTCTTTACTCATTTTCAAGAATTCACCAACTAAAGCATTCATAGCATCATTTAAGAATACAACAAATATCTATTTAGGACTCACGGTCATGCTCGACACCAACGTATAGATACTCGTCACCATGCCTATATGTCGTACTCAACAAGAAGCAAATAGCAAATATGACTCATTTCCTAATCCCTCAAGCTAAGGTTAGACCGAACACTTACCTCAAACTTCCACGGCCAACTCAAGCCTCAAACATCGCTTTTCCTTTCAAATTTGGCTCCAACGCAATCGAATATATACATAATCGATTTAATAACATCAATAAATGCTAAACAATCCAATTCCACTGCTTAAATAAAGCTTTCTTATCATTCTTCATTCTTCCTAAAAATTCAAAAATCGATCATGGGCCCGCTTGGTCAAAAAATGAGGTTCGAACCAAAATTAGGTTACTAATTCATCACGAGCCCGAACATAAAATTTATTTTCAAATTTGACCCTAAAACGAGGTCTAAATCACAATTAATCAAAAAGCCCTAATTTTACTCAAATACCTAATTTTCTACCCTTAATCTCATGTTTTAGGCCTAGAAACCTAGTGGATGTTAATGAAAAATGAAGAAAATGAGTCTAAGATTACGTGCCTATGAATTTGTGGTGAAATCCTCTTTGAGAAATCGCCTAATTTGGAGCTAGGATGAAGAAGTTATGAAATTTTAATTGAATTCCAAAATGGCTTTCTGTTTTAAAATCGTTGGGCAGACCTTCATTGCGTTCGCGATTGGTCTGCCACATTCGCAAAGAGCAGCCTTCTCCAAGATTATGTGTCACGAGTCCTCTTACGCGTTCACGAAGGGTTGGCCTCCTGACCTTCGCGTTCGTGGGCTTATGAACGCGTTCGCGTAGAGGAATGTTCACTTCCCATACCAGCCCCCCATTTACACTATGCGTTCGCAGAACGTGGGTCGCGTTTGTGTAGAGCAACCCCCCAGTGCTCCACGTTCGCGATCCCTTCCTTGCATTTGCATTGAATAAAATCACCCCTGTCCCTATTTACCTTACGCGATCGTAAGAGACTACGCAATCGCAAAGAATAACAGGCCTAAGTACCTGTTGCAGAATTTCTATAATTTTTCCCAAGTTCAAATCTTCCCGAAACACATCCGAAACACACCCGAGCCCTCGGGGCTCCTAACCAAACATATGTACTAACTCAACAACATCATACAAACTTACAAGAATTGGTAGAAATTCTCACAGGTGAAGCAAATCAAACCAATTTTCAGACAAAAAGATAAAAAAAGAAAACTATAATGGCCCGTACGATCAAATCGCCAAAATAACCTCAATAACAACGAATTAAACCTCAAAATCAAAAATTTTCCTCAAACTACTTTAAACATCAACTTTAGATATTTAGGTCCGAATCACATCAAATGATATCCGTTTTTCACTAAACCTCACAGAAACATCTTAATCATATATAATACTTGTACCGGATGTCGGAACCAAATACGGGCCCGATACCATCATGTTCTAATCAAATTTCATTTCAAATTTTCATAAACAATTCCGGAAAATAATTTTCTTTAAAAATTCATTTCTCGGGCGTGGGACTTCGGAATTCAATTCCAGGTATACGCTCAAGTTCATATTTTCCTACGGACCCTCCGGGGCCGTCAAATTACGGGTCCGGGTCTGTTTTGCCCAAAACGTTGACCGAAGTCAAATTTATTCATTTTATAGCTAAAACTTATCATTTTCACAGATTTTCAATTTTAAGCTTTCCGGCTAGGGGTGTGCATTCGAATCGGTTTATCTATAAATCGAATCGATTATTTGTTATCGAAATCGAAAAAATCAAAATCGAAAAAATCGAAACGATAACGATAAGCATATGTACAAATCGATTATCGATAAGTATTTATCGATAAGGGTCAAAATCGAATCGATAAATTGAATGCACACCCCTATCACTGTAGACACTTATTAGAATGAATAATTACCTATTTGTGTAGATTAATATAACGTACAGAATGTATATATATTCCGCTACTATTTTGAAAGCGGCTATGCAATACCATTTTCCCTAATCTATACTCTTTCATTTGCTCTAAGTCACTTACCCTATTATTTCCTCTACCACATTTAAGGAATAATCATATTTAAAGATCAAGGGAATGAAGTTTAAATTAATGAAAAATAAAATTAGTCATGATGATGTATTTTGTCTTGCTTTATTTTTTTTATACTGTTGGAGTAATGGTGGCATACATTTGATTCCTTAATTTAGTTTTCTTGCATATGCTTGTTAATACAATTTTTATGTTATAAATGGTCTCGTCTTATTTTAGCTTCTTTTTGTCCATATAAGTTAGGCGCGTTTATAGCGATATACTTTCCGTGGAATCCCGCAAATTTTCTTATTGGTGTAATCGATAACCGAATCGATAAGACCCCAAAATCGATAAATCGAAATCGAAAAAATCGAAACCTTATTGAAACGATAACGATAAGCATATGTATAAATCGATAATCGATAAGTAATTATCAATAAGGGTTAAAATTGAATCGATAAATCGAATGCACACCCCTATTTCCGGCTATGCGTCTGAACTGCGTAAGTAAATCGAAGTAACTCTAAATGAAATTTTCAAGATCTCGAAAATACATAATTCAATTAAAAATAAGTGATTACCTTTTGAGTCATGACAGATACATAGTTTGACTAACAATTTGAAGACTGGTTTGTAAGAAATGAGAAATTCAAGTTGGCAATGAAGTTTTGAGTTGTTAAAGGACAAATTAATGCATCGACCTTACAAAGTTGAGACTTGTATATGTGAATTCAACCCCCCCCCCCCCCTGCCCTCCCCACGCACACACACACAGCCCGTGCTTTAAGGTATCTTTTTTTTTTCTTCTTGTTCTAACGTAAATAATGCGTGTTACATTTTAGTTAGATATATGGGACACATCGCATTCATTATGTAGGATTATACATATACAAAAAAATTAATTCTTATTTTCATCCCTTTACTTATTCACAAGGACTAGGTAGAAACCATAAAGCTTTCAAGGAAAGTATTGGTAGCAAACTAATAACTTCCAATAACTGTGCAAGCAGAATCATAATGTACTTGATACAACAACAGGTAAAAAGCTGCACAAACTAGCATAGATGAATGACCAGTCCAACATTGGTATGACTATACAACCCTTTTTACTATCACCAAGAATATATGCAAAATAAAAATTTGCAAGCATTGCTATTTCTTGCAGTTCTGAGTGCTCAAAATCCTTAAGCCCTAGATTCTATCGACTCCCTCCAATCAATGGTATCTTTACAATTATAATGACAATGTGATTTTCTGTAACAAGCTAGCAGAATTAATATTTAAGTTTAATTTATGGTATTAGTTTAGCATGTTACAAGTACTTCCAAATCACAAAAGATAATTTTGTAGAGAAGGACATTATGTTCTACATTGCTAGATCATTATAATAGATTATGCAACTGATTATTGTTGGAGGGCTCAAAGACCACATGTAAAAATAGCTGGAGCATGTCTTTTCAAAAGGATGCCACCTAAAAGCTAAGTATTTACCTTACACGGAATAAGAACGGTTACAATTGTATTTGATAAGAGGTGTTAAATCTTTGCAGCTTTACCTGTAAAGGGATATTTTGCCTTTTCTTAATGTTCTTACGACATGATCAAGAATAAATATGGTAGATTCTTTTATCAACTAACAATTAGCTCCAAAATCCTTATCCACTTCTGTGACAATCCGGCCGCCCTAATTCCCTATTAACGGCTTTTCCCAAGTCTATTTCTGCTAATTTAATTTGCGGGATATCCGGTTTTGAGTTTCGATGAATTTTGGGACACTTACTCCCTAAATGAGAGCTTATGTGTTGGAAGTTGTCCGTAGTCGGAACAGTGTGAATATGGGCTCGGAATGGAAATTTGATGGTTCCGTTAGCTCTGTTATGTGATTTCGGGGTTGGATGTGTGTTCGGAATGTGTTTTGGAGGTCCGTATCTAATTTAGGCTTGAAATGCCGAAGTTTGAATTTTTGAAGTTTCCGGTACGATAGTGAGGTTTTGATCCGAGGGTCAGAATGGAATTCCGGAAATGGCAATAGCTCCGTTATGTCATTTGGGATATGTGTGTAAAATTTCAGGTCATTCTGACGTGGTTCGATTAGGTTTTTGATTGAAAGCGTGTATTGAGAGAATTTGAAGTTCTTAGGCTTAAACCATTGATTAATTCGAGTTTCCGATATTGTTTTAGGTAGTTTAAGGATTGGCAAAAGTTTGAATGATGTTACGAGATATGTTCGTAGGTTTGGTTGAGGTCTCGAGGGACTCGGGTGTGTTTCGGATGCTCAACAGGGCATTTTAGAGTTGATTAGAATTGTAGAAATCTAAGCCCAGCTGTTGCAGACCTTTTCTTCTTCGAGATCGCATCCCCTATCTCGCGATCACATAGTGTAATTCCGGAGTGGGGCCAATTTCTTCTTCGTGTTTGTAATCCCTTTCCCAACATTCGTGAGCTTTGTGTTCGCGCCCAGCCCTCGCGTTCGCATAGAGTTATTGGGCATTGAGGACTAAGCCTAAATTTCCTTCATCGCGTTCGCATGACCTATCTTGCGATCTCGTAGCCTTGTCAACCCATCCTTTCGCGTTCGCGTACTGACCCATGCATTTGAGTAGAACAATTCAAGCAGCCCTTTAATTTCCTTCTTCGCGAACGCGTGACTTCCTCTGCGTTCGCGATTCATTAAAAGCCTGGGCATATATAAACATTTCAAAACGAGGGTTTAGCCATTTTTACCAAAACTCAAGCTTGGGAGCTCGGAGTTGAGAGAGATTTCGAGGGATTTTCAGAGGCAACAATTGGGTAACGATACTAAACTCCTTTTTGCTTGTAAACCGCTAATATAATCATGAATTCCTCCTTTAATTTCGGATTTTTAGTGAAAAATGGGTAAAACTTCATAGACCAAATTATTGAACTTTGAGTGGGTTTTTTACATCCGATTTGAGAGATTTTTATATAGTTAGACTCGTGAGAGTACAAGGTTTCTGAAAATGTTAATTTCATCCGGTTCCGAGACGTTGGCCTGAGGGGCATTTTGGTTATTTCACATAATTTCCGTGTATTAGCTTAAAATTTAATAGTAGAATCAATTACTTGAAGTGTTATTTACATTATGATGTTGAATTGAATAGATTTGGGCCATTAGAGTCTAGTACTCATTGTAAGAACGTGGGTTCTAGTTGATTTTGAGCCGGTTCGAGGTAAAAATCTTGCCTAAACTTGTGTGGGGGACTTCCCTGTAGGATTTGAGTCTTCTCTGCTGATTGTACTCCATGTACGCAAGGTGACGAATGCGTGCTCGGATCTATTTATGAGAAATTGGCTTTTCTAGGTTCTTAGGTTCTTATATGCACTGAGTATGAAATTGTTCTTGATATGATCGAATTTTTCTTTTGCTAGTTCCATCTCTACATGTTTTATTTGGAATTAATTGCCTTGTGGTTCATTCTTATTGCCTAACTGACTCTTAACTCACTTAACTGAAGATGTTTACCTCCTCCATTGTCACGCTATCTTTCATAACTGCTTATTTTATTGGAAATCATTATTACCTCTCAGGTAATTATTTAGTCTTAATTGAAATTGTTGTATATCCTTCATAACCTGCCCGATCTCAAAAGAAGAGTAGATATTCAATGTGTAATCGATATTCCCTAATTTGAAATTACTTGACTCTTGTTAACTCCCTTGTTGTTGAACTACATGCTCTGGGACCATCGCTTCATATTACCTTTCTCCCTTGTTAAGTTGTTCTTATTATGTTTAGTATTTTGTATTGTGGTTATTCCTTGTGAGATAGTCTTACCGCCCTAGTGAACGAAAGATTCTTGAGTTAATTCACTTTTTGTGCTCTTGTATATATTGTATTTGTTGCTGTTGTACTTGATATTGTTGGTGCACGAGGTTTCTGCCGTGCGGTTTATGGATATTATGATGCAAGAGGTTTCTGCCGTGCGGTTTATGGATATTATGATGCAGGAGGTTTCTGCCATGCGGTTATGGATATTGTGATGCACGAGGTCTCTGCCGAGCGGTTATTGATATTGTGATTCACGAGGTTCCTGCCGTGTGGTTATTGATATTGTGATGTACGAGGTTTCTATCGTACGGTTATTGAGATTGTGATGCATGAGATTTCTGCCGTGCGATTTGGTTGAGGGATTGCACAAGGTCTTTGCCGTGCTACTGTTGCTATTGATATATTGCACATGCAGCGTAATAAGGCAGGAATTGTTTATATGCTTATCTGTGGGTTGCGCATGTGGCGAAATAAGGCGGGAACATTATGATGCACGTGTAGCGAAATAAGGCGGTACTTTTCATGTTATTACTTGCACACGTGGCGAAATAAGGAGGGCTATGTCAGGGATTGATTCTAAAGGATTTTGACGGCCTGTGGAGGCATTTCTATTTTCATTTAATATTTTGATTGTGGTTGCTTTCTTGTATTAGCTTTAATATATGGATGTGGTGAGGAGACATTGTGCGCGCTGCCCGATCTTCTTCTTATCTTTATTAGCTGGTAAAAATATTGTTAAAGCACTCGCACAAGCATACACGTAGTTGAAACACTCATATTAGAGGTGAAGTTCCCCTGATTTGCTAAGTATAGAGGCATGTACTTGTTTAATCATTTTATATGTGAGAGTGACCCGAGTTAGCCAGTTAGTTTCCAGTATGACCGTAAGGTTGATAGAAGCATATGATGCCAAGTGTAGATTTTGGGACTCGTGATGTTGTGATTTGACCGAGATTTGGAAATTTGTGAAAATTGTTAAATAAGACCTGATGTGGACACTACCGTAGGACCCCAGTTATTGTTGTGTTTCTTTCTGTATTGTAATCTTAGGATTTGGATTGTATTTTCCGTGATTATGTGTCATCATTCTTTATATTCTCGTGTTACTTTTGGTTTCTTCCGTCATTGTGATTGTAGCATTATTGATCATTTCGTACAGTCTTCACATACATTTATACATCATGTTCCGTTGTTCCTATAATTATATTATTTATTTGATAGGTAGGTGTCTTGACTATTCCTCGTCATTACTCAACCGAGGTTAGTCTTAATACTTACTGGGCACCGCTGTGGTGTGCTTATAGTACTCTTCTGCTCATTTTTGTTGTGCAGATACAAGTACTCCCACTCAGTTCTGTCAGCCTTGGAAGGAGGCGTTTCTGTAGAGATTTTGAGGTATATCTGCTACGTCCGCAGACCGAAGAGTCCCTCTCTATCTTTCTGTAATAAATATAGTCCTTTTAATATTGTTCTTTTGTTTAGACGCTTCCAGAGTTAGAGCTTCTTATGTATCCCTTAGCTTGTGATTTGTGAAATTCCGGGTTTTTGGAATGTTATTAGCTTCAAGAGATGTTATTATATGTGCCGAGCGACACCTTGAACTATATTTTACTTTACTAGTTTTGTTTTAGTTATTTCTTCTGTAATTATAGTTCAATTTTCGCATTGTTAGGCCTACCTAGTCGTAGGGACAATGGTTCACAGAGAGCGAACCGGGTCATGACAAGTTGGTATTAGAGCTCTAGGTTCAAGAGTATCACAAGCCGGTTTATTAGAGTCTCGTAGATCGGTACAGAGACGTCTGTACTTATCTACGGGAGGCTATGTAACTATTAGGAAAAAATCCACTTTATTTGATTTCCCTATCGTGCAATATTTTGACATCACAATTCTAAACCCATGTCTTCTACTCTCTCACAGTTGGTGAGGACATGTACTAACCGAGATGATCAAGAACAGTGCCCCCAACTGCAGTCGTTAGAGGCGGGGGCCGAGGACACACACATGGTGTAGTGAGAGCACCTGTGAGAGTTGCGACCAAGGCACCACCAGCAGATCCAGCCGGAGTCTAGGAACCTAACATGCCTACTTTTACTACTACTGTAACCCTTCAGGAGACTTTGGCATAGTTCATGAGCATGTACACTACTTTGGCTCAGGCAGGGCTGTTTCCCCTTACTGCAGCCACATCCCAGGCCGGGATAGGAGCACAGAATCCTGCCGACCACACTCCTGAGAAGCAAGTGCATATCAAGCAGGTTCCTGAGATTATTCCTACACCATCTGCAATGCCAGTTCAGCCGGAGGGTATAGCAGTGGCTTCCGAGCAGGAGCAGCTGAGGCTTGAGAGGTTCAAGACGTACAAGCCTCCTATATTTAGTGGTCTAGCATCAGAGGATGCTCTGGGTTTTCTTGATGAGTGTTACCGCATTCTCTGTACTATGGGAATCTCAAGATCGAGCAGGGTTTCTTTCACTACTTTCCAGCTTCGAGGAGCTGCCTATGATTGGTGGTGCACCTATGTGTTAGACAGTCTAGACGAGGCAACTTTACTGACTTGGACTTAGTTTTTAGACATGTTCCTAAGAGATTTTGTCCCTCAGAGCCTCAGGGGTGCGTGGCGCGCGGAGTTTGAGCATTTTTGCCAGGGTATTATGATCGTCTCGGAGTATTCTTTCCGTTACACCAGCTTGACTAAACATGCCCCAGCCTTGGTTTCTACTGCTCGCGAGAAGGTTCGTTGGTTTATTGAGGGGCTTATTCCCAGCATCAAGTCGAGCATGGCTCGTGACTTGGAGATGGATATTTCGTATCACCAGGTTGTGAACATTGCTAGGAGGATAAATGGTATGCATGCCAGGGAGAGAGAGGGCAGGCAAGGTCACGAGCAATAGAGCAGACAAGATCAGGAGAGGGAGTTTGAGGAGACGAGGAGGCCCCATAGGCCGGGGAGGTATACTGGTCCTTATTTTGGAGGTAGGTTGCGTCATGGTAGAGGTTTTGCTGGTTAGCCCAGTGATTAAAAAAGTGATCGCTTTATTGCTTTAAGCGAGAAGCGAAGCAAGGGAGTCATGTCACTGCTTCAGGTCTATGAAGCGACCCTGGTACGAAAAACGACCGCTTCTCTGTAAAAAGCGAGAAGCAGTGAAGTGAGAAGAAGTGAGAGAAGCGACTGCTTCTTTGTTTAAATTAACCCAAGCCCTATTCTATTAACCAAATCCCTATTGTAAACCGTAAATATTTATGGAGTCCATAAACAGCAACGAGACTAGGTTTTTCATCAACAAGAGCATCGATTGTTTCTTCTCTTCTTCATCAACTTCAGATTTCTGAAATTATCTCAAGTTCCAAGCAATGTTCAACATGTATGTTTTTATTTTCATTCTTCTTCTTCTTCTTCTTCTTCTTCTTCTTCTTCTTCTTCTTCTTCTTCTTCTTCTTCTTCTTCTTCTTCTTCTTCTTCTTCTTCTTCTTCTTCTTCTTCTTCTTCTTCTTCTTCTTCTTCTTCTTCTTCTTCTTCTCTCTCTCTTCTCTCTCTCTTCTTCTTCTTCTTCTTCTTCTTCTTCTTCTTCTTCTTCTTCTTCTTCTTCTTCTTCTTCTTCTTCTTCTTCTTCTTCTTCTTCTTCTTCTTCTTCTTCTTCTTCTTCTTCTTCTTCTTCTTCTTCTTCTTCTTCTTCTTCTTCTTCTTCTTCTTCTTCTTCTTCTTCTTCTTCTTCTTCTTCTTCTTCCTCTTCCTCTTCCTCTTCCTCTTCTTCCTCTTCTTCCTCCTCTTCCTCCTCTTCCTCTTCCTCTTCCTCTTCCTCTTCCTCTTCCTCTTCCTCCTCTTCCTCTTCCTCTTCTTCCTCTTCTTCTTCTTCCTCTTCTTCTTCTTCCTAAACGTCCAAAAAGCGCCAAAATGCTGGCGAATTGTCTCTAGAAAATTTTTGCCCCGTTTCTGCTTCTTCTTCAAGAAATTTTTCCAGAAAATTTTTTCCAGAAAATTTCTTCTTATATATTTTTTATTCTTAGTTCTTATTGCCTTTCGTATGTGTTATGTAGTTGATATTTTAATGGCACCAAAAGAAAATAGGAAAGACCCGGCTTGGGCTTACTCTAACGGAGTTAACGAGACCAACAAGATAGCTATTAGATGTCTTTTTTGTGATAAGATTACAAATGGAGGAATCTATCGTCAAAAAGCGCATCTAATCGGTGGTGATCCAAATGTCGCATCTTGTCCTAAAGTTCCGGTGCATGTGAAGGAAGAATTGAAAGCATACCTTCAAAAAATGAAAGGGTTTAAGACTCAAGTCAAATGATTCATGAACAAGAACTTTATAATCTTGATGATGATGATGATGATGATGAAATAGAAGAAGGTGATGATGCTTCATCGCATCTACCAAAATCACAAAAGCGGGGAAGGATACTTCCACCAATGTCTTCTAGTTGTGGATCTACTGGCAATACCAAAGGTCCTATGGATAGTTACTTCCCGCAAAAATTTGGAAATAAGGGAGGAAAAAGTGGTAATCCTCAAGTTGATGCAAAAGCGATTTTGAGGCACCGTGCAGTTACCTGCTTTGCCCGCTGGATGTATGATGTAGGTCTTCCTTTTAATTGTGTTAATTATAATGATACTTTTGCTGCTTTTATTGAGGCCGTAGGCCAATATGGTTCAGGAATGAAGCCTCCAACTTATTATAAAGATAGCGGGCCATATCTTCAAAAAGAGGTGGATGAGGTGAAAAAATCGTGGAGGAGAACAAAGTAGAATGAAACAAGTTTAGTTGTTACATAATGACGGATAAGTGGACGGCGAGAAATGGAAAAATGATCATCAATATCTTGGTAAATTCTCCTAAAGCAAGCCTGTTTCTTTAGTCTATTGGTGCAAGCGACTCTTCGACTAGTTCAACCAAATATTCTCCTTGTTCAAGAGTACAATAGACTTTATTAAAGCAGAAAATGTTGTTCAAGTTGTCACGGATAATGCCAGTGAAAATGTTAATGCAGGTGAAATGATGTGGACTCCATGTGCAGCACATTCTGTTAATTTGATCTTTGGTGATATTTTCAAGGAAATACCCTTAAGTATTGTCTTTAATCAGACAATTAGAGTGCATTTCTGTATTTTTCAAAGGCATTTATAATTGAACATGATGAAGAGATTCACCAAACAAAGAAGCTTGGTGAAACCTGAAAAGACAAGATTTGCTACTACTTTCTTGACTTTGGCTAGGATGTATGAGCAAAAAAGCAATTTGAAAAAGTTGTTTGTTTCAAATGAGTACACTAGTAGTGCCTATGGAAGGGATGCTCGAGGGAGAGAATCTGCAGATATTATATTTTCTCCTTCATTCTAGAACAATGTGGTTCATGCATTGAAGATTGATGGTCCTTTAGTTAAAGTGCTTCATTTGGTGGATAGGGAGAAAAGGCCACCAATGGGCTACTTGTACGAAGCAATTTATAGGGCAAAGGAGGCCATTCAATCCTCTTTTACTAATCAAAGAAAATACAAAAGAGTCTTTGAGATCATAGATAAAAGGTAGGATAGTAAGCTTCATAGCCCTTTGCGTGCAACTGGACTTGTTTTGAACCTAGAACTGTTTTATGCCAATGAAGAGAAGATTCTAGGAGATGAACCTTTGTGGAGTGGATTCTATGAATGCATTGAGAAGCTGATACCTGAAGAATCCGTGCAAGATAAAATCACAGAACAATTTTTTATTTATAGGAACACTGAACAACTTTTTTGAAATAACATGGCCATTAGATAAAGAACGACGAAGTCACTAGGTGAGAGAGTGCTTATATGTTATTTTATAGTTAATTAGTTATTTCTTTATTAATATTATGTTTTGAAAATTTGTTCTACTTCTACAGTTGAATGGTGGAAACAATATGGTCATTCCACTCTAGATTTACAAAAGTTTGCCATCAAGGTTTTAATTCTAACATGTAGTTTATCCGGGTGTGAAAGGAATTGGACACGTGTTTGAGCATGTAATAACTAAGAAGAAAATTTTAGTATATTGAGATAATTAAATTAAATCTCAATTGTTATAATCTTACGAATTACTTATTATTTGTAGATTCATACCAAAAAGAGGAAAAAACTAACCTTGAAGCGTCTCAATGATCTAGTCTTCCTTATGTACAATAGAACATTGAGGCATCGTTACAACGCTCGTAATGTAATTGATCCAATTATTTTGGAAAACATCGATAATGCTAATGAATGGCTAATTGGAGTCCCGGAAGATCATGCGGATGAAGAAGTATTTGATGATACTTCTAATATCACTTGGGTTGATGTCGCAGAGGCACGTTGAATTGGGGAGAGGATTTATGGTTTGAGGGGGAGTACCTCAACTTCAAGTTCACAGAGGAAGGGAAAACAGGAAGCTACTTTGTCCCTAGTTGATGAAGAAGATGACGAGCAATATAATAATGATTGTGGAATACAAGAATTTGACAATCTTGTAGAAGAATAAGATGCTCATTTCGTGCTTTAATTAATGCTACTCTTGACAATTTGTAGAAGAATATGATGCTTATTTTGTGCTTTAATTGATGCTACTCTTTAGTTTTTTAATTCAAGTATTGAACATTTGCTTACAATTACATGTGTTGTCTATGCCGTATTTATTTTATTTTATTTAAAAAATTCCGCTTCACTTGAAAAAAGCTCGCTTCTCGCTTTTCATGAAATGGAGGTTGTCACTTTTCCTCGCTTCATGCTATTTTTAACACTGGGTCAGCTAGTTCAGTTTGCGCTTCAGGCTTTGCATGGTGACTCAGGTGTTCATCAGTCTTGTAGTACCCGTGCCGCACAGTTTCCACCGCCTTTAAGTGTGGAGATACTAGCCACATGGTGTGAGATTTTCCCAGACATCGGACCAATATGTCACGGCGAGGTAGTAAGGCGAGAAGAGGGTGCCTAAGAAGGGGAGGCCCAACTCGCTGATGTGTTTCGTATAGTAGGCTTAAGGCTGCTATACCAGGTGATGTCATTCAAGTATGCCTCAGTTTGTCATAAAGGAGCACCATCCGTAGTTCATTATAGCCCAGTTTATCGAGATGAGTTCCCCTATTTTGTTGTTTCATTTATGGGTGCGTTTCGTGATTTGTACTCCGTGTATGTGATTCTCCTGTTGAGCGGTTCTATTAATGATAACCGTGTCTATCGTTTGTTTCTAGCCGTTGTCAGGAGTTATGAGACTAGTAGTAGAACTCTTGTTGTCTATTATGGTAGGTTTGATGCGATTCTGAGTATTCTTGGTTGCGAGTTGTGATTTTTATGTTCCACTGTTTTAGGAGCCAGCCTGTGTTGTAAATTATAGACGGAATTGATCTAGTGAGAGTCTCTAGATGGGTTGATGTGTACCCTACCTGTGATTCAGAGTGAGGGCGGGACCCTCGTGATTTCAGGTAATTTGATATGTTGAGATCGGGCTGTGTACCGCGATGAGGGTTATATCAGTATAAGATCCTTGTGAGTCTTTTATATGCTTTTATTCTTTCTTGTTAGAATGTTATGTAGATTAGTGATTTAGAAAATTTGTGTTTGTTTGACTTGTTTGATCGTTCCCTTATGTGTTTTCCCTTTCTGAATTCATCCATTTTCGTTGCATGCTTCTTGAGTTATTTTTTGTGGGATGCCACTACGCCGCATTCGTGACCAACTCCTTGTTGACACCCAATTTTTTTCAATATATTTTCAATATGAAAAATATTTATAAAATAGTATGTATATATATATATATATATATACACACACACATATATATATACATATACATATATATATGTCCGAGCATTTTATTATTTTTAAGTAATTTTTTTACTCGTACTCTATATTTATTTCAGAGATGAATTCAAAATTTAAATTGGATAAATAATTAACTAGCAAAATGTTGCAGAGTGTGGGTCAGAAGGGATAGTGTCAACAATGGGGGATGTTTACAGCTATGATATTTTATTGATGGAGGCCTTCACAAAAGAGAAGCCAGTGGATGATCAATTTGGGGGAGAGCTTTAACTTGAAGAGATGGATAGCTGAATCATATCTCATAGGGTCATGGAGATAGTGGATGCTAATTTATTTTCAATAAATGATCAACATTTGATAGCGCTATAGAAACTTGTACGAGATCAGTATTGGAATTTGCTCTCGAATGTACTGTGGACCTGCCCCAAGACCGAATTACCATGAATAATGTCTTTGTAAGGCTCAGAAACTAGACGAAGCTGGAAAATTGTAGGCTAACAAAGCTATTGGGATTGTGTTTTTTTAATTGTATTGTTACTTTAAATGTTATATTCGTTCTACTTAGATAATAATAAAAAGACACTTGTTATTATCAATCAATTTGATAGGGCGGATCGTTACATAATTTTTCTGTCCCATTCGTTGGCTCAACTTGTATCGGTTCTCAACGTGTATCTAAAATTTGCTGAAAATATAGCTACGAATAATAAATATAGTATATATATTTAATATATCTCATAGTTTTCCCTTTTTAAACCCTCTCTTTTCACAGTACGCTTCTCTCTTGCCGTTATGCTAGTTTTAATTTGAACTTCTTGCTACTACTTTCTTGTCACTAATCATCTGTTTTTCCTCCTTTTTAAAATTTGAATAGAGCGAGCATAAATATGATATATATTGACTATAGGGAAATTCTCGTTCCTATACCATATAGGAAACTATATTATCAAATATTTTACTTATTATCCCTCATGCTAATAGTATTCCAACAAAATATAAATAATGCATTAAATAAGAAATTATTGTAGTTGTAGGATTCCTTATTTAGGTACGCTAAAATTCGGAAATTAAATATTCTTCAAGATCCACAACGCAAATCGCGTACATTCCATAATTATCGTCGACTTTACTCTAATCTTCCACAACGCAGATCAAGATTTTCATACTCTGATTTAGTGATACACTATGTTTCCAAAATTCTATCTACATCTCTCCGTTTCTCTCAATACCAAATTTCAATAATATTAAGCAAAAAGAAAAGAGAGAAGCAATTCTACTATTGACAATCATTAAAAAATTGAAAGCTTTGAATTCAAATTTGGCTTTTCAAAAATTATTATTTGTTTGGATTGGGTGTTGTTGAAAATAATTGAAAATATAATTTGGAGTTTATATCTCAATTTTGAGGGGTTTTGGTGAAGATTACACTTGGTTTTGACTGAATTTCATATTGAAACTCGAAGAAGAAGAAGAAGACGACGTATATTGCAGAAATTATAGAAAAATTGTAGAAAAATTGTAGGCTGTTATTTATTTATTTTTCTTTCCTTCATTTACCTATTGTATAAAAGTTGAACAACATTGTATAAATATTGTATTTAAGTGGATGATTTATTACTATTTTGGACATAAATAAAACATGCATTTCAGGAGAAGCATGTCGAGTCCAAATATGTACCCATTTTGTAGATATTTTATAGATAAGCTGTAGATTATTTGTATTCTGATTATAGATGTTTTTTTCTTTCTGTTTTTACAAATAAAAAACGACTAAAACTTCTACAAATCTTCTGAAAAAACGCAATTATATCAAAAATCCCAATTATGCTACAATTGAATGGGAATTGGGATATTAAAATTTAATGTACCCAGTTTGTAGATATTTTGTTGATAAATTGTAGATTATTTGTATTCTGATTATAGATACTTTGTTTTCTGATTTCACAAATAAAAAACGACTAAAACTTCTACGAATCTTCTGCAAAAAATGCATTTATATCGAAAATCTGAATTATGCTACAATTGAATTGGAATTGGGATATTAAAATCCAATATACCCAATTTGTAGATATTTTATCGATAAATTATAGATTATTTGTATTCTGATTTTAGATACCCTAAAAACAATATACCTAAAATGTCACGCCTCTTTAAATACAATACAACCGTACTTTCTTGAATTTAAAGGTATATCAATATACATAACATAAAAAACATCTTCTGCTCCCGCACAAGTTAGCTCCAAAATAGACGAGGTGGAATAACAAGCTCTCGTTAAAACTTTTCTATTATTTCTCTATAGTTTATCTACAATTTATCTAAAATTATTGCAATATAATGTATGTCTTGTCTTTTTCTTCTTCTTCCAATCTGAAATTCAGCCAAAACCAAGTCTAATCTTCAAAAAAACCCATCAAAATTGAGATATAAACTCCAAATCATATTTTTAATTATTTACAATAATAGCCAATCCAAACAAATAATGATTTTTGAAAATTCAAATTTAAATTTAAAGCTTTAAAGCTTTTTAATGGCTGTCAATGGTGGAATTGGTGCTCTCTTATCTCTTTGAAGGATTGTTCTTCTTCATTGAGAAAACTTGAAGGTGAAAGAAAATGTGTATATGAACTTTGAAGATTTCACTGGTTTTAGAAGAAAAAGCTTGAAATTAGACGTTAATGGAAGGGTGTTACATATGTTTCTCTTGTTTTAGCAGAGGAAATAATGGGTTTGAAACGTGAGTGTGGAAAAATACGTGGATAAGGGTGTATGTTTGGGAGAGAGAAACATGGGGGGGGGGGGGTAGAAATTTGGAGAAATATACGGTAACGTTAATTAAGGAGTGAGATACGGTATATTAATTGTACATTCTAAAATACATTATGGTATAAATTGGTAATTAGGTATAATAAATATAATTAAATCAGACTTTAAATATTAAGACTAATATAGTTTTTTATATGGCATAGAAATGTAAAATTCCTTGATTATATCATTGTTGCATTCGTGGTCAAGGTGGTTACAGGACATGCTGGACCAGACTAATGGTGGAAAAACCTAGTTACTGTACTGGGTTAGTTAGTGGGCTGGCTAAGTAGGTTGGTAGTGGACGGGGTATTTTCGAGTTCTATTGGGCTCGTCGGTGTTTGGACCTATCCTGTTTGAATATTTTTTTAATTTTTTTTATGGGATTTTTACCTATACATTCCATATAACAAACCTTACTACCATTATTGTGCATTGTTTGTTTATTACCATCATATCCCATATTTTTGTTACACAATATGTACTAAACGGAATCTTTCCAGATGTTGCCTCCTAAAATAACGCCTTTTATTAAGGCTCAAATCTATGTTAAATGAATTGTATCCTAAAATAACTCCTGTATTTATGGCTCCTAATTAATCTTTGATTTTGTACCAAATAAATACTAAATCAGTTAAGGTAAAATCTTAAATTGATATGGTTAGTGGTATAATTTGAAAATGATGAATATAGGTGCCATTGATGTGTAGTGAATCATAGGTACTTTTTTCCAGTTAAACACTCGTAAAATTTTGATATGGATAGATACGTTTGTTTTGTCTGCAATTGATATGATTAGTGGTATAATTTTAAGTTGTTAAGCGATTTTTATCAAAAAATTTGATTTTCCTAATATTTCAAAGTAATCAGGTACTTATAAATGGTGGATATGCAGTAATTATAGCAGCAAATTAGTGAGCTCTTTTGAATTCCCAGTCATTGCCTATTAACTATTCATTGTTCTTGTTTCTGAAGGATTTTCACCTTTTGATGTCCTTGACTGTACTACAACATGAGTTAATCAAACATGAAAATATGATACAGTTGTTTATTTACTGTTTCTATCTATCCATTCAAATATCAGCAACAAGCTTTTGTTACATACCTAGGTAGACGGTGTCCTTGACAAAGTGTTCTTATTTCTTTGACTACACTTCATATAACCTTAACTACTTTTAACTACATTTGACTACATTTGCACCCTAAAATAACGCCATTTATTAAGGCTCAAATCTATGTTAAATAATTTGTAGCCTATGGCTCCTAATTAATCTTTGATTTTGTACCAACTAAATGCTAATTCAGTTAAGGTAAAAATCCCTTCAATTAATCATACTTTCTTAATTTATATTGTTGTATTCCATTTAGCGACACTTCATTTTTTTGAATACAGCATTGCATTCTATATATTTTGTATACATTCCTACCATCAGAACGTTAACCATTCCTACAATCAAGAACGTTAGCCAAGCTTAGGAACGTTATTATTCAAAGTCACTTTCTAATCAAAGATTTTCTTTCTTAATTTATACTGCTGTTTCCAGTGTGTTTTTAAAATGTAGGTAAATGTAGTTAAGGTTATATGAAGTGTTTCCAGTGAGTTTTTAAAATGTAGTCAGATGTAGTCAAATGTAGCTAAGGTTATATGCACTGTTTCCAGTGTGTCTTTAAAATGTAATCAAATGTAGGTAAATGTAGTTAAGGTTATATGAAGTGTTTCCAGTGAATTTTTAAAATGTAGTTAGATGTAGGTTATATGAAGTGTTTCCAGTGAGTTCAGTATTCATGAAAAATTGTTCAGTACAACCGAAGTTCATTACAACAGTACACTCTACTTCTTCGAAATACGTTTAGGAGTTTATATCTCAATTTTTGAGGGGTTTTGGTGAAGATTAGACTTGGTTTTGACTGATTTTCAGATTGAAACTCGTCGAAGAAGAAGAAGAAGACATATTTTTCCAGAAATTGTAGTTCAATTGTAGTTCAATTGTAGTTAAATTGTAGAATTGTAGATAAATTATAGATAAAATATAGATAAATTGTAGATAAGTTGTAGATAAATTGTAGATTGGGAAGACTAAAACTTCTACAAGTCTTCTATAATTATGTCGAAAATGCCAATTATGATACAATTGAAATGGTGATTGGGGTATTAAGATTCAATGTATTCAGTTTGTAGATATATTGTAGATAAAATTTCTGTAAATAAAATACAAATCAGTTTAAGTATTGTATAAAGTTATATTGTTTTTAAGAGTATCTACAAAATTACTATATTTATACTACAATTAAACTACAATATTGTGTCATAAAAAATATTGAAATTGTTACTGAAAAAATTTAGAAACCAAAAGCAAGTTTCAAAATTTAATGAAGAAGTCAATAGAAGGGGAACTATAAGCAAATCAAGTTCAAAAAGCATCTGAACAGAATGCATATATCAACATTATTTGTTCTCAAATCTCATATCAACCCAGCTAAAACACAACTCACAAACAACTTACACTCACACACACACTCTCTCTCCTGTTAATCAAATTTTTTAGAGAGAGAAAAAACAAAGCCCTAAAAGCACTGCATTTCAGGACTCAAAATATAGAGAGTTTGTTTAAGCACTGAAAAGAGAAACTCTCCGGAGTATCCTTTTGAACTCAACATTCCACGCAGTTTCTCTCTCTATATAATACACACGAAAAATTATACCAATTGGAGAATATATGCTCCTAAAATCATGCCTAGAATAAATCAAGCCCCTAATAAATCTTTGATAATTAAACCTTAAATGTAGTAAAAATCGGTTGGAAGAAAGAGAAAAAAATTGGGAAAGAAATTTTGTTCCACAAATCAAGCCCCTAATAAATCTTTGATAATTAAACCTTTAAAGTAAATTTTGGTATATAAATTGAAACATGGTATACTAAAAAGTAATAAATATAAACCTTAAACATGAGTGGTTATAAGGTTTGCTATATGAGATGTATATGTAAAAATCCCTTTTTTTATATATCTATTTTAGTGCATTTGATACTTGAGTGTTTACAAACTTTTAAGTCATAAATAAGTACTTTTAAGACATAAGTTTAAAGTTTAAATTTAATATTTAAAATTAAGTGCTAATTAGATCAATATACAGGGACAAAACTTTAAAGGCTCTCATTGACCGAAACTTCAATTAAATTTGCAAGTTATATTTTTATTTTTTATTTTTGAACTTACAAATTAAAAGTTTACCACAACTATTAAAAATAAGAAAGAGTACATTCACATGTATTGCGTCTTTTTTGTTAACCTCTTCCATAACAATATCAGCGTCTAGGTCTCCTTGAGCACTTAAATTGGAACCATTTAGTATTACATCTTCAATTTCCTCATCCTCCAGGGCATTTACTTCTTCAAGTCCTTGATTTCATCACTATGATGCAACTGTTAAAATAGCATATTTAACGTCTTTCAAGCCATTGCTGAAAGTGCAAAAAGTTGTGTTGAGTTACTCTTTCACCAATCCAGCCGTAAAAATTTCTTTGGGCGGTGCTCCATTACCTTTTACAAGTAGAATCGTATTTCATCAATGCTCTTGTTACTAGGTTAATATTCGCTTAATGTGGACCAAATAGCATAACATTCAGGACCGCCATCGTCCTCCATAGCAGCGAATGCAAATGTAAAACCCATACTTGAAGGAATATTTTCTTTAAATCTACGTCAGAAGAAGCATCAACTATGTTGGCATAATAATTATAAAATTTATATAAATTTGCATGTAGGTTAAAAATACAAGTGTGAACATAAGGAGTTTTAATTAGTCCAATATCTATATCGATATATAAATCATTGATTACTTGGCTACAAGTAACCATCCTGATAGAAGAGTTTAAAATAGTACATATTCGGTAAATATGTTTATGATGATAGAAATATTTGTTGACTTTTGCTTGCATTAATTCAACAAAAGAACTATACCTTTTTAGCCTTGAATTGAGATAGTAAAAGAGAAATGTCAGTTAAGTGTACTAAATCATTTATAATAGAAGGACAATAAGCCTCCAAAAACTCAAGTACAGTGACATATAACTTTTTTGTAAACATTTTACTATATATTCAATGGCAAGTATTAAATATCAACAAAAGATTAAGATCGGTACAATGCCTCTTAGCAACTACAATTATAGGCAATCCATATTTATAGTAATATCTTAAGAATGTATAAGTATATAACTACATTTTCAGGTATATATTTTGGTTTTAGGTTATAATGCAAATACTTGTCCTTAAATGTCTTTAATTTAGTTCCTATTTTACCCATGAATATCACCAATAGTTCTTCTAATTAAAGTAATCATCCTTAAATAAATCAATGTCACTTTTAACAATAAGTTATAAAGGTAAACTACAGACCTAACATGAAATATTTTGATTCAAGTGTGGGTTTAGGTGAATTTTTAATAATAAAATAGCACCATTACTTTTAAAATCATTATCAAAATATATACACAAAATTTTATCATTAAGGTTGTAAAATTTAACAAATTCATCAATAGTAGTAGAAATAAATAGGACAGTATGACTTTGATTTTTATCATATTTCAAAGCGATAATACGTTTTTGTTTATAAAATTTTTATCTATCCAATGATATGTAACTGTCAAATAATTATTTCTATTAACAACACGAGTGTAATGACCCGACTATCCATTTTGTGTATTTACACTCCGTTTCCTCTTTTTATGTTTTACACATATGTAATTTAGGTTTTATGACTTACGAGATTGATTAGTTTTGTTCTTGAGATTTCACGTTGATTTAGACCCTCTGGCTCTTGGCTTAGAAGCCTAAGTTGGTTATGTTGACCAATATTTGACTTTTGTAAAAACGATCCCAAAATAATATTTTGATGGCTCTGATAGCTTCGTATCGTAATTTTATACATGGACATATATCCGAAATCAAATTTAGAACTGCAAGTTTAATTTGTTTGGTTTTGCCAAAAATTGCCAATCTAAGGCTTAGAAGTTTGGCTGTTGGTTGGCTTTTGGCTGTCCGGTTTGGAATTTATTATTGGGACTTGGAATAGGTTTGCCATGCTATTTAGAGCTTGTTTGAAAAATTTGGTGTCAACTGGAGTTGATTTTAAAGGATTCAAACGCTTGGTTGTATGTTTAGAAGTTCTTGAAGTTTACTTTGAAATTCATGCATTTTGATGCTCAATTTGTAGTTATAGATGTTATTTTTGGGTTCTGATCGAGCGAATTCATATGATATTTTTGGACTTGTATGGATATTTATTTTGGAGCCGTGAGGGCTCGATGAGTTTCTGATTTGAACTAAAAATGGAACTGCTGCTGTACTGGTGCCTCTGGTGTCGTATTTGCGAACACCAGTGTCGTAATTGCGACCTTATCAGGGGGATCACAGATATGCAATTGCGATCTCTGGGTCACTGTCACACCTCCTTTTGGCTATCCACAACCCTGCGAAGGGCATAGATAAGAGACTTTTTTCAATTAAAGGACAATTGAAACGAGATTCAATTATTTAAGAGAATTTCAGAATCGCCACTTGGGAGATTTATAGTGTCTCAAGTCACCGTTTAGAATCCCGAATCAAGGAAAGAATGACTCGATTTAACAGTCCACGAACCAGAAATTTGGGTAAAAAATTCTGTTAACCCGGGAGAAGGTGTTAGGCATTCCCGGGTTCTGTGGTTCTAGCACGGTCCCTCAACTGTTATATTTGGATTAAGTTATCTGATTTGTTATACATGTTCAAACCTATAATGCAATTTTAAATTATTAACCGCTTTTATTTAGGAAATTTACAATGTCATTAAAACACATTGCGAATTACGTCACATAAATACGCACACAAATTTAGACATATTCTAACTCCATTGAGATTTGGATTGGGGTCACATAAATGCGCACCCGAATTTAGGAAGGTATTTCATTTATAAATTCATGCCTATAGCAACTACGTCTTTAGAAATTCGTGAAAGGCCGTGAAATTCGCTAATCGGCACTTTTAATTTTCTAAGTGTTTTATTAAATTAAGGAGCCTCGCGTGGTGCTTGTTTTAGTTAACAATGCTCGCTTTATTTTATAAGGACGTCCTAAGGACCTTAAGTTCTCTATTGTTCTTGTATCTACAATATCCTAGTCATTTATACATGGGTAATATATTCTGAGAAGACAATCAATACTTGCATTTTTTGGGCCTCGTTCGTGGCTAATTTGGGCTTCAGTTTCAGTCAGCCCAGGAATGTGTATTGCTATACTACCACCGACATGTATGGGCCTTCCAGTCGGGCCCAGGGACATTGGACTAATAAGTCCATCGTAAGTAAGTCACAACATTTCTTCTTTCAATTGTGCTTTAATTATTAAAAACTATATATATGACCACTATAAAATGTATCAACAATATTTTATAAAGAAGGTACTGAGAATGACTTTGTATCAGATTTCAATCTTAAGTTTGAAGAAATAATTTGGAAATACTCATCATTCAGCGTATTACACATTCAGTTGTTAAAACCTTACCCTAACTTCAAGTGCAAATACTAAACAAGTGCGACCAGACTATCTATAAGATATACTGAACTTTAACGAATAAAATATAACCTCTAACACAGTTCCTAGTTAATACATATCAATGTTCATTACAATACAAGAGATGCTACCGGAATAAACAACAGTCCTTATGTAGAATTTAAAACAAAATGTTATTGCCTTCATAATCAGCTAAATATTCAAATAACACAGACATTATCTCTTAGCTTTCGAGTGAAGATGGGTACCTGGCGTTCAGCAAGAAAGGAAACCTATGAGTAAAATTGAAGCAACTAGCAAGCACACAATAGCCAATCGACCAGTAAACACCCAGAATTCAGCAAAACTTTTGAGACAAGCAAAATTCAACAGGAATATAGCAACACTAATGATTTCTGAAGAATTTAGAAGAAACTAATATGTATTTTTTTGTATTCTAATTCACTATAAAGCTTTAAAGAAAAATTCTGCTCGAAAAATATCCAAAAGTTCCCCCCAAAAAACCTTCTCTAAAATGTTCAGATTGCCCCCCATTTATAGTTGAAGCCTTAGAGCAACACCCATTTCCTTGTTTTCCTATTAGTCCCTAACTCAAATTTCAATTTTGCCCAAATAGTCCTTAGTTTTCTGACTTGTGCCTCAAGTTTGAGGCTGAAATTATGCTTACACCCCTCACTAGAATGTTCGAGGGGTTGTTACATGATTATGTAGGTTCAAATACCATTTATACCCTTGTCCCTTTTCCTAATTAACTAACCTAAGGTTTTTACCCTTGGTTTCCATTTGGTTTGGTCAAATATGACCCTGGTCAATTGCATTCAAGTTATGGGCCAAATTCATAGTTTGGACTATAGGCTTGAATCAATGCAACCCAAGTTCCAATTAAGCATCTTAATGTGACCTTATTCAGTAACAAAGGGTGGGAACAATTATTACAACTTCAGGATTATATGAATATTCACGAATACGTTAAGATGAACCAAAACAAACAAAAAAAGAGACCCAATTGACTATGCAGGAACAATGGCCAAACTATAACACTTAGCAAAACTTAGAAGTTAAAATCAGTAAATTAAAATAAAGCTAACGTCAGTAGTCACAATATTCAGAAAAGCAATTTATTCAAACATGAGCAAATACTGAAGATCACAATCAATAGGAAAGAAATATGACTGGCATGAAACTTTTAAAAGAAGACACCCACTTAGAATCATGATATAACATAGGTAGGATCACAAGGATAAACATCTAACAAAGCCATTCAAAACCTCAGAGGTGAAACAAATGCAGAATCAAGAAACAAGGACGCAAACCATGTAAAATTTCAGAAGTGAAACTACTGAAGAGTCAAAAGGAAAAGATCAACAAGCCATGTAAAATTTCAGAAGTGAAACTACTGAAGAGTCAATAGGCAAAGATCAAGAAGCCATGTAAAATTTCAGAGTCAGGAGGCTAAGATCAACATAATATCAGACCACTCAAAAGATAATTGAATTCAAACCAGTGATACCCAAGGACTCATAGCATATAACAAGAAAAGAAGACTACTTATCATACTTCAGAATGATATCGTGGAAAACAACTATAATTTAAAAGAAACAAAGCAATTAAATATATACAAGCAACGACAGTAATTAAAACATAGAATACTTAGCTTTTGCATGCAATTCTAACTCACAATTTCCAATTCCACGAATCTATGACCTCTTTTGAGAGGTCTTGCACTCCTCTAAGGCTTTTGCCTTGGGTATTGAACAGGCTCAAAGTGGAGTTCATTGATTCTGAGACCAAATGAGGTCTTAGATCTGATTTTCTTTTGTGGTTAGTTGGGTTCGAGGGTTGTGGGTGGAATGGTTTGCGAGAGGGACAGAAGGGGGTCATCTGAGGCTAGTTTGAACTAATTCCGGTGGGTTTTAGGATTTTGCATAAACTTAGATTTAATATTCGAGCAATCTCATTTGGATTTGAAGGATACGGCTTGGATGGTTGGAAAGGGGAAGGGGAGGTGGTTCAGGGGTGTAGTTTTAGGTTGGTTTGGGGTTGGGTCGCTGGAGAGATGGTTCCGGCGGCCCTTCTTTTGAATATTTGAAGAGATGGGGATTTTTTCGAAGGAAACCAACCACAAGACGGGAATGAGGGGATCGTGGTGGTTTGGTGGTGTAAATTTGGGGCGGTTTAGTGACCGGCCACCGCCGTGAGGCGATTTCTGGCGACGGCATTAGGGTGGCTGATGGGTGGTCAATGGTGGTTATATGGCGGAGAAGGTATGTCTCTGAATCTATAGAGACATTTGGACATATTTATGGGGATTTTGGGAATGATCTAGGGCCGTTGGATGGCCTGAGATCAATGGCTGTGATGGCTTGTCCCTGAAACGGTGTCGTCTTGGGGCGGTTGTTTGTGGACTGGGTCGGGGACTTATTTTGGGCTGGGCATGGGTTTTTTACAGGTTTAAGGGTTTGGGCCACCTAGGGCTGGCGGAATTGTGGTCAGCCTGGGTGGTTATATATATATATATATATATATATATATATATATATATATATATATATATATATATATATATATATATTTATTTCTTGTTTTGTTTTGTTTTGTTTATCTTCTCTTTTTTGTTTTATTAAATTCCTAATTTTATTTTAAAACTCCTAATTAACTTAAGTCAACCTAATAATTGTCTGTTTATGCAACACAAAATAAAAATTCAAAAAGTTAAAATACAAAAATGCGACACAATTAAAATACCGGAAACACTAATAATTTTTTTTTGATTTTTGTATTTGCAAAATTAAAGCTAATTACCAATTAATCTAGCAAAAAACATGAAAATTAAGTCCTAAATGCCTATGCAATTTTTGTGTATTTTGTGACTTTATGCATGCATTAATGAAAACACACTGACATGCGCAATTAAATCCTAAAAATAAATATTTAAAGGAAAATCCTAAACTTTGAGAGTCCTGTGGGAGTCGTCTTAACAAGTAACAAATAATATGCTCACAGCTGCCCCTCTTTGCGCGGAAACACGAAGAGTTTTCATGCAAAGACAAGTGAGAAAACATGAGCGATTTTCGTCCGACTAAATACTCCTTGTGAAACATTTTTGAAAAGTTTCTGACCGAACCTCGCTTCAAAGGTTGCCTACATATCCTTGGCGATAAAGCAATCAGGTCAGTGTAGTTCTGGAGTGTTTGGTAGCTGGGACTACCGTGACTGTGAGTTTACTGTTGCTGCTGCTGTTACTGCTGCTCAACCCTCTTATTACACCATTGTGAAAAGTAAGGAGGCTAGCCTAAACAATGAACTATGGACTACAAGAAAACCTATCTATATCTTCTGACTTGCTCTGAATATTTGTTGCCTTCTTGTCTTGTATTTCTTGCTGTGGAACTTCTTGTTGCTTTATTAACCGGTGTTTCCTCCTGTGGAACTTCTTGTTGCCTTGTTGTTTGGCATTTCTCTTCCTCTATTTGATATCGAATTGCTAGTCTTAAGATGTACCCTGTTGAAAGCATTCCTTCGTTCTATAGGTGGACGCCTGGTTGCTTGAACTCGCGATTTGAAAGATCTTCCCTTGTTCTGCAGGTGGGCACCTGATCGTTGAAACTTGACTTCCGAGAAATATTCCTTTGTTCTCCAGGTGGGTGCCTGATTGCTGAACTCGAATTGTGTTCTTTTGTTCTCCAGGTGGGGTGCCTGATTATCAAAATTGAATGAAACTGAACTGTATTCCTTTGTTCTCCAGGTGGGTGCCTGATTACAAAATCTTGGATTATTTAAAGATACTCCCTTATTCTACAGGTTTGCACCTGACTAACAAAACTTAAAATTTTTGAAAATATTCCCCTATTTTACAGGTGGGCGCCTGATATCGAAATTTTGAAAAATATTCCATTGTTTTACAGGTGGGTGCCTGAAGCTTAAAATTTAAAATTTTGAAAAAATACTCCCTTGTTCTACAGATGGGTGCCTGATTATCACCACTTAAATTTTGAAAATTATTCCTTTGTTCTACATGTTGGTGCCTTATTACAAAGACTTAAAATTGAAAAATATTCCCTTGTTCTACAGGTGGGCACCTGATTACAAAACTTGAAATTTTGAAAAATATTCCCTTGTTCTACAGGTGGGCGCCTGTTTTTGAAATTTGAATTTTCAAAATATTCCCTTGTTCTACAAGTGGCCGCTAGATTATCAAAAACTTTAAAAATGAAAAATATTCCCTTGTTCTACAGGTGGGCGCCTGATTTCGAAATTTGAAATTTTGAAAAATATTCCCTTGTTGTACAGGTGGACGCCTGATTTTGAAATTTGAAATTTGCAAAATATTCCCTTATTCTACAGGTGGGCGCCTTATTATGAAAAATTTAAAAATTAAAAAATATACCCTTGTTCTACAGGTGGGTGCCTGATTTCGAAATTTGAAATTTGCAAAAAATTTCCTTGTTCTATAGGTAGGCGTCTGATTATCAAAAACTTGAAAATTGAAAAATATTCCCTTGTTCTACAGATGAACGCCTGATTTCGAAATTTGAAATTTGCAAAATATTTCCTTGTTCTACAGGTGGGTGCCTGATTATCAAAAACTTGAAAATTTAAAAATATTCCCTTGTTCTACCGGTGGGCGCCTAATTTAGAAATTTGAAATTTGTAAAATATTCCCTTGTTCTATAGGTGGGCGCCTGATTATCAAAAACTTAAAAATTGAAAAATATTCCCTTGTTCTACAGGTGGGCTCCTGGTTACCAAAACTGGTCCTGACAATTCTCAACTGCTGACAATTTCAAGACTATGTTGTGTTTCTGAAAGGGTATTATTTTCACTATGTATTGCTATGAGTTATATCTACTGGAAACCTGCTAGTAACTAGTGGTTAAAACTACCTCCCATTATCCAGGCGGGTCCTGACAACTCTTAATTTGATGACAAAATATGGCCGCTGGGGGTTAGTATTTAGAGCTACGTCCCATTATCTAGAGGGGGGGGGGGAGGGTCCTGACAACTCTTGTTGACTCTTGCTGGGGAAGTATCTAATCTAAGTCCCATTTTCAGGAGGGTCCTGATGACTCTCGCTGACTCAGCTGGGAAAATTTGAAATTTCCCTTCTAAATCCCGTTTTTCAGGAGGGTCCTGATGACTGTTATTGTGTCTAGCTGGGGAATATTTGCTCTAAGTCCCATTTTTCAGGAGGGTCCTGATGACTCTTATCGACTCTTGTTGACTCTGGCTGGGGAGATTTTTTCTCTAAGTCCCATTTTTCAGGAGGGTCCTGATGACTTTTGCCGACTCAACTGGGGAAATTTTGAAAATTTTCTTCTAAATCCCATTTTTCAGGAAGGTCCTGATGACTTTTCTTGACTCTGGTTGGGGAAGTATTAGGGTTTGACCATGCCACCCAGCTGTTTGTGTTCTAAGCAAAGTCCTATTTTTCAGGAGGGTCCTGACAACTCTAACTGCATCCTACTTCGACATGCAAGTCATTATATGTCATTTGTTATCCATGGTTACCTTTAATCTTAAAATGAGTCCCATTTTCCAGAAGGGTCCTGAGGGTTACTGCTTAAACGCTAGCCTTAACTTCTGGTGTTTCTGCTAGTGATAATTGTCCAGGAAGGTTTCTGCGACTCTTAATGGGGAAGGTGTTGGAGCTTTCCTATGTTACCCACAAACGTTTGAGTTTTAGACTACATTCCATCTTAACTTCCATGCCTCTTTTAACCTTTAGTTGTCTCATTGGGGTTTGCCAGTTAAAGTTTGTCCCATTGTGCTCTTTGCTGGGGAGGGTGTTTATGACGGACTATGTCTCTTTTGAGTTTTAACTAAGTCCCACTTCCAAACGGGCCCTGAGATTTCAATCATACCTGTCGTGTGCCTGCCTTCTCTTGTGGACGGCCTCCATTAGGTTCTTCTTGAATTTTCTGCCCCTGTGTCAATCAAAGGAAACTTGTCAGTTTAAAAAGTGGTGGTTGGCTCACAGCATTCTTGTTGGAAGCGGCCTCCTCGTTGTCATGTTCCGTTGTGTTCGAATTTCCATGTTGATGATGAGTTGCCTGAGTTGGTTGGCTGACCCCTCGAACCTTTGCGTCTTTACTTTGCTCCTCATAATTGTATTACATTCTAGCCCCTTTTTCCAGAAACCTTGCACCTTTCTCGAGATCGCCAAGTCAATTTATTATGCTTGGCTGACCCTCTGACCCCTGTGCCTTCACGCTGCTTCTCATCTTTGTGTTGCGTTTCTGACCCTCTTCCAGAATTCTCTTTTGCCTCTTCCCGACGATTGATGAATTGATATATCACGCTGGGTCAACTCTCATGGCCATTTCCACCTTTGTGTTGCGCTTTTGCCTCTTTTGCTAGAAGCCCTCTACCCTTCTCTAACGATTGCTGAGTTAGAGTGTTATGCTTTAACCTTTGTGGCTTTGTCTTGTTTCTCATCATGGTGTTATATTTTCGAACGCCTGCCAGAAATCCTTACCCCTTTCCTGAGACTACCCGGCCCATTTGGGATGCTCGGCTGACTCTTGACCTTTTTGCCCTCGCCTTTGCTTCTTACCCTATGTTGCAGTCTCGATCCTTAACCGGAATTCTTTATGTCTTTCCCTGATGACTGACGTATTACGTTTGGTCAAACCTTGCGACCTTGTGACCTTTTCCTTTTTCGTGTTGTGCCTACTTTACGTTCCATCCCAATCTTTGTGGTTTTGCATACCTTTTTCTGTGTGATATTCCTTCGCTTTGCCGATTCTTGTTTTTTCCATCAATTACAATTTCTATGAATCCTTCCCTTTGGTGTTTCAAAGTTGTTATCTTTGTTACGCTTTCGAGAAAAAATTATCATAATATTGAGTTCGAAGTATTACGTGAAAATTAGATTTTAAAAGGAGTTTGCTTCGTCATCGAGTTCCACTAATTAGCATGAGTAAATTTCCTGCTTAACTTATATGTAGCTATTTAAGTCAATTATGCATAAGTTCTCTCTTGTTAAAAAAAAAGTCTCATTTAAAATTTCGAACATATAATTTAAAAAATTATTTATTACCATTAATATAAAAATATTTAATCAAGAGATCCTATAATCTTCATTATAAGATTTATAAATTTTTACCGTTGAGAAAATCAATGGATATGTACAATTGCATTATTGAATTTATCAATTCATCCTCAAACGATTAGAGATTTAGAGGCCGAAAGAAATGAGTAAGGGGATATGTATTTTTAGTCTTTTCAATGCTCAAAACACAGAAAATTCCATAATAGCTACTGTTGATTTCCTTATTCTTTTAAATATTTTGATAATACAATATCTAGCGTTGAAAAATAGCAAATACTGTAAATAACATGTGAATGTTATAAAATGAAAGTAATTTAGTAAAACATCAACAAGAAATATAAGCAACTAAGTGAAACATGAACAAGAAATGTAGATAGAGAGAAAGAAAAGATTTTCTTCTTCAATTGTGTATATTCTCATATCTATTACAAAGCCTTTATATTGACATAAAAAGTGAAGAAATATGTCATGGAATATGTCATTGAACATACAAAATATGTCATCAACCATTTGGGATGAAGATCATGGAAGAAGAGTAGACATCCACCATAAATTACTATTTATCATAACACTTCCCCTTGGATGTCCATAGATAATGTGCCTCATTAAAACCTTACTAGGAAAAAACCCAATGGGAAAAACATTTTAGTGAAGAAAAAAGAGTACACATGTATAGAAATATGCCTTTTTGTTGCCTCGTTAAAAACCTTGCAAGGAAAAGCCAGTGGGACAAAAACTTCTAAGGAAAAAAGAGTGCAACGCGCATTAACTCCCCCTGATGAGAGCATCAATTCACATCCTTGAGCCTTCGCATCCCAATCTTGTGCACTAACTTCTTGAAGGTTGACGTCGGTAGAGATTTTGTGAACAAAGCAGCCATATTATCACTTGAATGAATCCGGTGCACTTTGATATCACCATTCTTTTGGAGATCATGTGTGAAAAATAACTTTGGTGGTTTGTTCTATCTCTTTTTATGAATCCTCCCTCCAATTGAGCTATGCATGCTGCATTGTCTTCATACAAAATCGTGGGTAGTTTGTCACATTTCAAACCACATTTGTCTCGAATATGATATATTATAGACCTCAATCACACACACTCTCGACTTGCTTCATGAATAGCAATTATCTCAGCATGATTAGATGATGTAGCCACAATTGATTACTTAGTCGATCGCCAAGATATGGCAGTGCCTCCACAGATAAACACATAACCTGTTTAAGATCGAACCTTGTGTGGGTCAGATAAATATCCAGCATCAGCATAACCAACAAGATCAGGACTGCAATTATTGCTATAAAATAAGCCCATATCGGTAGTCCCTTTTAGATACCGCAATATATGATTGATTCCATTCCAATGTCTCCTTGTAGGAGCAGAGCTATATCTTGCTAAGACATTAACTGAAAATGTTATTTCAGGCCTTGTAATATTTGCAAGATACATTAGTGTGCCAATTGCACTAAGATATGGTACTTCAGGACCAAGTAGCTCTTCATTCTTTTCTTGAGGTCGGAATGGATCCTTATTCACATCAAGTGATCGAACAACCATCAGAGTACTTAAATGATATGCTCCATTCATATAAAACCGTTTCAATACCTTTTCTATATAGGCAGATTGATGAACAAAAATTCCGTTTGTCAAATGTTCAATTTGCAAACCAAAACATAATTTTGTCTTTCAGAGATCTTTCATCTCGAATTCCTTCTTTAAATAATCAATTGTGGAGTTCTATGGGAGTTCCAATAAGGTTTATGTCATCAACATATACGATAAGTACAACAAATTCCGATGTTTTTTTTATAAAAACACATGGGCAAATGGAATCATTTATATATCCTTCCTTTAATAAATACTCACTAAGACGATTATACCACATTTGTCCTGATTGCTTTAGACTATACAAAGATCTTTGCAATTTGATTGAAAATATTTTCCGGGACTTTGAATTATGTGGGTTTGGCATTTTGAGTCCATCGAAAATTTTCATGTATATCTCATTATCAAGTGATCCATAAAGGTAGGCGATAACCACATCCATTAAATGCATGTCAAGCTTTTCGAGGACAACAAAACTATTGAGATAACGGAAAGTTATAGCATCCATAACGGGTGAATATGTCTCTTCATAATCGACACTAGGTCTTTGTGAAAATCCTTGTGCAACAAGACGTGCCTTATATCTTTGTACTTCGTTTTTCTCATTTCTCTTGCATACAAAGATCCATCTATAGCTAACAGGCCTAACACCATTAGGTGTTTAAACTATAGTCCCAAAAGCTTCGCGTTTTGCAAGTGAATTCAATTCTGATAAGATTGCTTCTTGCCATTTTGGCCAATCAAGTCTTTGTCGACATTCTCCAACAGATTGAGGTTGAAGATCCTCACTTTCTTGCATTATTCTAGATGCAACATTATATGCAAAGACATAATCTACCACTATATCCACTCGATTAAAATTTTTCTCAATATCGATTGGATTTATTGATAGTTTCTTATTTTCTTTAGTCTCGGGCTCAATGGATTCTTCATGAATCTTAGAATTTCCTCATGAGATTCTTTCGTAGTGTCATTTTGATTATTTTCTTTCCTTTTTCTAGGATTTTGATCTTTGGAACCTAATGGTCTGCCACGTTTTAGGTGTGCTTTCGACTAATTAGCTATGACACTAGAAGATTGTCCAATAGGGACATCAATACGGATTGGAACATTCTCTGCGGGGATATGTGATTTTGTTATCCTTTTCAAGTCTGTAAATGCGACTGGCATTTGATTTGCTGTTCTTTGCAAATGGATAATCTTTTTCACCTCTTTTTCACAAATAGAGGCACGTGGATCAAGATAAGATAATAATAGATTTTTTCACAAAATTTCACGTTTGGTTTCACCAACTTCTCCCCCTAATTTTGGGAAAAGTGTCTCATTGATTCGACAGTCTGCAAATCGTGCAGTGAAAAAATCCTCTGTCAATGTTTTGAGGTAGCTAATAATGGAGGGCGATTCAAACCCCAACATATATTCCTAACCTTCTTTGGGATCCATTTTGGTGCGATATGGCGGTGTTACAGGCACATATACTGCGCATCCAAAAATTCTTAAATGAGATATATTAGGTTCATGACCCAAAACTAATTGCAGCAGGGAATATTTGTGATAAGTTGTCGGCCTGAGACGAACTAGCATTGCTGCATGCAAAATGGCGTGACCCAAACCGAAGTGGGTAGCCTCGTTTTCATGAGTAACGGTATTGCTATCAACTGCAGACGTTTAATTAAAGACTCTGCAAGACCATTTTGAGTGTGAACATGAGCTATATGATGTTCCACTTTTATCCCAATTGATAAGCAATAATCATTAAATGTTTGGGATGAAAACTCAGCAACATTATCTAGTCAAATAGACTTAATTGGATTATCGGAAAATTGTGCCCGTAATCAAATTATTTGTGTCATTAATTTTGCAAACGCAAGGTTGCAAGATAACAATAGGCACACATGGGACCATCTAGAAGATGCGTCTATTAAGACCATAAAATATCTAAACGACTCACTAGGTGGGTGAATAGGTCCACAAATGTCCCCTTTTATATGTTTCAAAAATGCAGGTGACTCAATTCCAACCTTTGTTGGTGATGGTCTAATAATTAACTTGCATTGATAACAAGAAGTGCAAGAAAATTCATTATTTAAAAGAATCTTTAAATTCTTTAATGGATGCCCATTTGAGTTTTCTATAATCCGTCTCATCATAATTAATCCAGGATGTCTCAATCGATCATGCCAAAGTACGAAAGTATTGGAATCCGTAACCTTTTGATTTACGGTAGAATGTGCCTCAATTGCACTAATTCTTGTCCAATACAAGCCACAAAATAAAGATGGGAACTTCTCAATAACCCTCTTTTGTCCAGAGACATTCTTTGTAATGATGAGATATTCAAGATTATTCTCATCTATTGTCTCAATATGATATCTATTTTGACGGATATCTTTAAAACTCAACAAGTTCCTCTTGGACTTGGATGAGAACATTGTATTCTCTATGATAAATATTGTTCCTTTAGGCAGAGTTACAGTAGCTCTTCCAGAGCCTTCAATTAATTTACTACTACCAGAAATTATAGTAACATCTGCCTTACACATACTTAAATGAGAGAAATATTTCTTCTCTTTGAATATTATATGTGTCGTACATGAATTAATTAAACAAATATTTTTACAATTAAACATTGATTCAAGTTTGTTTTGTGAGATATCCATATTTGCGTGATGGTTAGAGACTCGTGCTGATAACGTGTTATAAAATGAAAGTAATTTAGTAAAACATGAACAAGAAATATAAGCAACTTAGTGAAACATGAACAAGTGTATATTCTCCTATCTATTACAAATCCTTTATATAGGCATAAAAAGTGAAGAAAATATGTCATGGAATATATCATTGAACATACAAAATATGTCATTGAATATGTCATAAACCATTTGAGATAAAGATCATGGAAGAAGAGTAGACATCCACCATAAACTACTATTTATCATAATAGTGAAGTCTTTTAAGCTAAATATAAATATGCTAGTTTGATAATGCGCTCTCATTTTTGCTATAATTTTGTCCAGAAATTAGTGAAACTGCGGTAACAACTTTTTCCTTTTTTTTTGTATTTTTATACTGATGTTTGGTTCCAAAAGCAAAGTAAGTTATAGTTAAGAGAGAGAAGCTTGTTTGGTTTCAAAAACAAAGTCAGTTATATTTAAGAGAGAGAAGCTCCTTCATCTCTCTAAATTCTCCCAACTTTTTTTCCTTCTACATCTGCAAATCCCAAATGATCACTAATAACTAAGTTTTTGACAATCCCCATATTCCTCCAAAGCCTCCGGGCCTAATGCATTTAAATCAACCAACGAATCAAAAAACTTTGAAAATCCAAAGGACCCCATGCTATTAAATTTCAAAGACAAACTAGTTGGTAATGGGGTTTCTTTATACCACCTCGATCCCAACTCCCCTCTAATGGAAATTCTTGATGATGAATCAATGCTTCGCACTGAAGAGTCATCAAATAACAAAAACTCTCAATACCCATCTCAATTGAGGAAAAAAATGAATTTACCTCCCCTATAGGTACTCCCTAATTATTAAATTTCATGGCAAAAGAATTCTCCACCAATCGCTAAAACAAAAAAATCCAAGCATTATGGAAATTGAAAGAAAACTTCTCACTTATTGATATGATTATTCTATAGTAAAACTCCAAGATGAAAACAACATGAACCACATCCTCCAAGATGGGTCATGGTTTCTTTTTGGCTTCTTCCTATCAACACAATAATGGATGCCAAATTTCGTTGCAAAAAATAAAAAATAAAGTCATACGACAGTTGGGGTGAGATTACCCCAATTACCCACAGAATTCTACGATGGACAAATTCTTCAAAGGGTAGGGAAATCTATTGATAAACTCCTAAGAATTGACACATGCACTTCTTCATCTCTAAAAGGTCGTTACGCGAGATTATTAATAGAAGTTCCAATGGATGAGCCAGTCAAAAAATAAATTCTCATCGAAAACCATAGACAGGAAGTACAATACATAGCGGAAAACTATCTATGCAAAATCTGTGGCTATTTAGTCCATAGAGGCTTAGCCTGCGAGAAAAAAATCTCAACAAGGAAAGATAATCAGTAGGAAATACATCTATACCACCAAACTCAGCAGATGAAGGTTGGAAAACGGTTCACTTCTCTCGACGCAGGAGTACACATCAAACCAAAGGTAAAGAGGTATCAACATCCAAAATTCATATGTCAGGTAATCTTAGTAGAGTCCCAACTCATAATACATGTAAGTCTGTTTCTCCAAAAAAATTTCAGTACATTCCAAAGATCAGCAACATTGATCATGAAAATATTACAACTATTAACTGTCAACCTTCCCATACCCGATCTCCTCAGTTTTCCACGAATCTGTTTGATAAGGATTCTAACTAAAAGCTGAAATCTCAACAAATGGTTTCTGACAATACCACTTTGTCAGGACTCACAAACCATCAAACCCTTAGTCCTTTGAACTGAGTCCAGACCCCAAATACAGCCAAAACATCTAGAAAATTACTAGAAGACAAAATAGCTATTACAATTAATTACCCCATAAGCGATACTCATACCCAATCAAAGGAGCTACAAACAAGCCCTAATCATCATCTAAAAAACTCTTCACCTCCAAATGACCTTATTAATCAATCAAACCCCATTCAATTGCACGCGGGATAGCCACCTGCCCAACCAGGCTTCTTCTTCCATCCAAATGGCAAAATGCAAATTCCACATGCCTAAAAAATTCCATGCAAAATCTACTATATGTTCAAGTACGCTAACCCATCTGGAATGCATACAAATAGACCTAATTTTTCCTTCAACCCCTACCCCTCCTCCCCAATATAACCAAGATCCCTCCCCAAAAAATGCGAAGAAGTCCACCAAGCAACCGAAGAAGATTTTGACTTATTCGAATTCTGGGAAATCTCCAAGCCTTTCCAATGGACAACCTCCCACCCCTATCCCAACAAATGCTTCCCCTTCCAGTTGTGTATGCCCAGCCACCACTCCCAGAACAAAACCATCACCCAGCAAGCTGGATAGAGCTAAGTCTAATGGGGAGAGGGATTTCACTTCAAGTGACGATCAATGGCCAAGAGAGCATCATTCTAATAAAAAAATCCTCAGTTCCTAGCTCAAGTAATATCGGAGGGTCTCCACCTCTCAATGAGCAACCACCTAAACCATATTTGGGTAAACAACATCATGCAACCCTTAGCTCTGGGGATGAACAACAATGTAATCCAAGCAATGAGGGCCCAATGGAACCTTTCTTCCTACTTTGCTCAGAATTCATACCTCCCATAAAAAAAAGGCTTAGAACTACCTTTCTTCTCTCCTCAAGAGATGATGGCTCTAAACCCAATCCTAATGCCCTGGGAGCTGCCTTAAAACCCCATGCAACAGGAGGAGCCAATGAACCCAGCTCACATGGCTCAATAGTTTCAGGAACCTCCTATACCTCAAAACTTAGGAAACCTCGGGGGGAAGAAATGGAAGGGGAGATAAACCTTATAGGGGAACACACAGTAGAAATTTCAAACCTAGAAAAACTAAAGGTCTATCTATTCGAGGAGAGGCGGCATAAGAGGCTGATTCTGGCCTGCCCACCTTTACTATTCAAATGCACGACGGATATGAGGCCTCCTCAGGACCCAATGGTAGGGAAACTAGCCATGATCCTAGTCCCCATCATTAAGGAGGAACCTAATATTCCCTCAAGCATCCCAGGCAAACGGCCATGCCCACCCAAATCTTCCCCAGTTGAATCGACTATATTATAATAAGGAACATTATAGGTGGTAATAATGCTGAATTTAAAAGGAACTTCCATGACCTTATAGCTACTCACCACCCATGCATGGTCTCTCCCCTAGAAAAAAGAATGAACAGTCATGGCAGTTTGATGAATGAGCTTGGATTCTTGGATATGATAGAAGTCCCAGCTGAGGAAAAATTCGGAGGCATGGCTGTCATGTGGGACACGATCTTAGTGTATGTCAACAATTTGTTAGGCGTAACAATGAAATTCACGCCCTTATTGAGGTAATTCCTTCTAAAAAAAACTTGGGTTTTATATCTATCTACGTAATTACTTAGGTTTCAAAAGAAATATTATGTGGGATAACATTACTAGTAATTTTAATAACTACAAAGGTGTGTGTCTTCTTGGAGGGAATTTGAATGATCTGTTAGTAGCATATGATAAGTTAGGGGGAAACCCTATAAAAATGAGAAGGGCTCTAAAGTTGTGGAATAAAATCAACTGCTGTAAACTCATAGATTTAGGCTTCACAGGTTGTAAATATACTTGGTTGTATCATAACAATTGTAATAGTATTATGGAAAGGCTAGATAAAGTCTTAGCAAATGAAGAATGGATTAGTTTATTTCCCAGGGCTAGTGTTATCCATCTTCCTAAAATTCATTCAGACCATAACCTCCTATTGATTTAAATTATCCTTAGATTCTTAATTCCTCTCCCTAAACCCTTTAGGATGGAAACTTAGTGGTGTAGACATCCTCAATTCGAAAATATTGTTAGCTCTTGTTGGAATAGTAAGGATTTTATCCAATCCTCTAAATTATTTAAGAATCATATAGTTGAATGGAAATATGCTACTTTTGGAGACCTTTAGAAAAAAAAGACTCTCCTAGCAAGATTAATTGGAATTCAAAATTCTGTCTCATATGGCCATAGTAACATCCTAAATAACTTAGAATTGATCCTCAAAAATGAGTATAATAATCTCCTAATAATAGAAGAAGATTTCTGGAAGCTTCGCTCTAGGATTAATTGGCTAAATGAAGAAGACTAAAATTCAAAATTCTATCATATTTGTGCCACCGATAATAGAAGAATCAACAAAATTGTGTACTTTAAGGACTCAAATGGAAACTGGATTGATGATCCCCGGGGGTATTATAAATCATGTCTATAAATTTTTTAATAATATTTTCATTACAAATCACAAATTTTCAAATTGACCAGTGTTTAATAACGATCCCTCCAGTTTCTTTGATTGTAACCTCATCATATTAGATAACCCTTTATCTCAATCAGAACTTAAGAAAGCAGTTTTAAGATTTAAACCTTGTAAATCTCCTGAGCCGGATGGTCTTCATCCTTTCTTTTTTCAAAAGTTCTAGCACTACCTAAACTTTTTCGTGAGTCATTTTTGTCAACTAGCATTTGAAAAAGGTAAACTCCCAAACTATACCTATCTCTACTTAATTTAAAAAATTCCTAATTCCATAACTCTAAAAAATTACAGGCCAATCAGATTGTGCAACACTATTTTAAAAGGGTCAGAACTGCCCCTAACGTATGGACTCCAGGTTAAAAATGCCCTCCGTTAACCTATTTTGAAGAAAATGCCCCTACCGTTAAAAATGTGGCATATTTATGCCCCTAAGTCTAACAACTGACTGTACTTATATTTAAAACGGTAGGGGCATTTTTTTCAAAATAGGTTAACGGTAGGGGCATTTTTATACTGCAGTCAATACGTTAGGGGCACAAATATGCCAAAATTTTAACGGTAGGGGCATTTTCTTCAAAATAGGTTTACGGAGGGCATTTTTAACCTGGCGTCAATACGTTAGGGGCAGTTCTGACCCTTTTCCGTTTATAAAATAATTACAAAAACTTTTGGTAAATACCTAGGCTTTTCAATAACAAACACAAAACCTAGGTCCTCGAATTATCAATTCATCCTTGATAAAATGTCTGTCCAATTAGCCTCTTGGAAGTCCAAATTCCTTAATATTGCATACTCCATCTTAGCAAATGCTTCTCTTTATAGTATCCCAAATCATGTTATGCATTACAATTTTTTGCCAATCAAGATTCTAAAAGATATTGATAAAATTCAAAAAAAAGTCTTATTTGGGGTTCCACTACTACTGCTAACAACAAAATTCATCTCCTACTTTGGGACACCTTGACTAAAGATAAAAAAGATGGGGGTATTGGCATCTATGCGGCAAAAGATAAAAATCTTGTGGCCCTAGCTAGCTTTTCATGGAGAATTCTTTACAACTCTCTACTTCCCTAGTCTCAAACTCTTTCATCTCTCTATGGATACTCAAAAAATATAAAAACCACTTCCTTCATTTGGAAATGTATTGTCAAAGGATGGGAGATTTGTAACAAATGCCTAAAATAAATTCCTCATTCAAACTCTTTTATGAATATTTGGAAATTAAACTGGATTCCAAAATCCACTACTCTTAAAAAAGTTATAGAGGATCCCCTCCCCTTATCCACAGTCCAACTCAGCATAAAAGATCATTGGCTAAGTGAAAAATGGGATTTTTCTAAAATACCTTTCGTATTACCTCCACACATTTAGAATGCCAATTGCTCCCCAGAGCCTAACAAAAATAATCATGACTCTTGCTATTGGGACTTGACTACAAATGGTATTTTTAGCATAAGTCATGCTACAATCTTACTAACTTTAGTGTAAACAAGCCTAGTATTTTTTATTGGGTTTTTGGAGTTCAAAATGTCCCAGCAAGATTAAATTTTTGATGTGAAAATGTCTCCATAATAGGCTCCCTATCCGTCATTATTTACACCACATAAGCATAAATATTGACCTTATTTGTCCATTATGCAAAAATAGGGAAGAAACACTTAAACCCATCTTCTTACTTTGTAACTCGATTAAATCTTTCTGGTCATCTTTCTGTATAAACATTTCCCAGGTGAAAAACCCTAGTGACTGAATGCTCAAGATCAGGAATATCAGTACAAATTCCTCCCCCGCCTTTTTATCTTGGGAAAACCTAGTTCCCTTTGTCATCTGGACTATTTGGCTAGGAATAACAATAATCACAATAACTTGTCTCGAAAATACAATCACTCGCATGCAATTTCCCTAGCTTTTGAATATTATTATTTCAATACTAGGAAATCCATAACAAACTAATCTATTTCTATAAAATCACCTGGAACAAACCCTCCCACAATTTTATAAATGTAAACATAGATGGTGCTTTCAAGGATAGTTCAAACTTGGGAGGTATGGGAGGAGTTTTTAGAAATGACAGAGGAGATTGGCTACTGGGCTTCCAACACTCCAAGCCATCATCATATCCTCTCCAATCAGAATTAGAAGCTTTAAAATTAGATCTTTCAACATCACTCAAATATGATTTCTCACCACTATAGTAAAAACTGATGCAACAGAGCTCGTTAAAGTTTTTTACTCTAATGCTATGACTTACATCTCTATTATTACTGATTGTAGGTGGTTAATGCACCAGCTGAAGCACCCGAAGATCATCCATAACTTCGGGAAGGAAACAAGATGGCTCATAAAATGGCCAAAGATGAACTCAAGCATGCTAGAAAAAATAAATTTTTGTGAATCCATTGCCTCTAGTACTAAATAACCTAGCACTGGATAAAAATGGCTATGTGTATTCAATCAAAAACTCAATACTAATGCATGTTTTATCTTAGTCGAAATAGGGAATATAAATGTCCTCAAAGCTTACCCTATTACTAAGGATGTATTTGTCAATACTATATAATGTTTTTATTTAATAAATATCTTTCTCGTCAAAAAAAAAAAGAAGCAAAGTCAGTTACCAAAATTGAAAAGCAAAGTGACAAATTAAAATTTGGAAAATTGATCGACTTCATTTTAAATCCAAAATATGATAAGAAAACTAAATTAACCAAAACAATTTTAAAAATACCATTAAGGTGTGTAATATTTAGTTTTTAGACTTAAGCAAATAGTAGAAGTATTAAAATTGACACTTGACACTATTTACAAGAAGTGATTTTGAAGTTACCTTCCTTCACATAGAGTTTTTGAATTATAACCCGAGAATAAGCCCCATAGCCACGTGGCTATGATAGAGAACTAAAAAGTAGAAACACAAATACACATTAGTTGAGTAGAGGTATATGTGCAGTTGTAATGCTATTAAAGATGTAGAATAAGCTTTGAAAATGCTCCAAAATTTTTCATTATTTATAAATTTCTCTGGTGGCAATGAACATAAAAATATTGAAAAATAGGGGCAAAAATATAAAAATTTAAGCTGGCATATCCATGAAGACGTGTATGTGTCAGCTGATCCACTCGCACTTCTAATATAGTAGAAGGTGGGCATTTAATTTTAATTTATATAACATATTTTGCAAGTATAATACTAGATCCAGTACTAATATAAAATCAAAAAGAATTTCTTGGTGACAGGTGCAATGACGTGGTGTGATTATAGCCGTCTCTGGGTGCTTGGCTGTTCTCTGTCTTATTATGGCAACTACGAATAAGAAATTACCAAATATAGTATTGAAACTAGCTGTGCTTAAAATAAAGAAAAATTAATTAATAATTGTGCCTAAGCCCTAATGGCAAGTGCCTACTATTATTTGTTCACCAAGATGTACTTTTTCCAAAGAAAAAGAGAAGCAAAACACGAAATTGACAAAAAACCTACTTGCGTAACTTTTTGCCATTAATTTTCCGGAAAAGCCCTTGGAGTTTTGTATTATTTGATGATTTGACCATCATACTATGCATTTATTAAGTTTTCATCAGCATACATTTATTTGACACATTAATATTTGTAAGGTGCATGCAGTTTTAATCAAAATCATTCACCTCAACAATGTAACTAAGTAAAACCAAACTACGGGTTATCACCTTTGATCGCATGGGTTTAATTTCAACCGATTCACCCTTTAAAGTGCTTAGCATTAAATTTATTGTACATTTAAAATTACCAATTTAGAAGTTAGTCGAATAAAGTTTCGTTATTACTCCATTCGTTTCACAATAAATGATCACAATAAGTGTCCGATTATGTAATCAAAAAAGAATTCAATTTGTTTTTATAAAATAACCCCTATATACATATCTTTAAAAAGTTTTCTTATTTCTCATATTAAATATTTAATTAGGGGTAGTTTAGTTATAGTAAGTATTTTTATATAGAATTTAATATTTTCTTAATGAACATGCTAAAAACAAATTAGTTATTTATTGTGAACCGAAGGAAGTATTGCATAGTACATACTAATATTCTGTGTCAAAAAAATTTTGTTTAGTTAAAGATAAAGCTATACTCCATACATCCATATCACAACTAAATTAGATGAGCAATTTTATTCACAAATAAAATTGCTGGCTCACATTTGGTGTCTTATGTGATAATATTGTGCCACTAAAATTTATAAGTAAGTTCTACAAAGTGGTGGTTAGACCAACTCTATTGTATGGAATAAGTGTTGGCCAGTTAAAAACCCTCATATCCAGAAGATAAAAGTAGCTGAAATAAGGATCTTGAGATGAATGTGCCGGCATACCAGGTTAGATAATATTAGGAATGAAGATATTCGAGAAAATGAGGGAGTGACCCCCCATAGAGAATAAGATATGGGACGCGAGGCTGAGATGGTTGAGACATCTGAAGAGGAGAAACATAGATGCTCCAGTTTGGAGGCGCGAGAGATTAGCAAGACATGTGAAGAGTAGCCTTGATGGATATGAGGAGAGGTAGAATTAGACCAAAAAAGTATTGGAGAGAGGTGATTAGGCAGTACATGGTAGGGGTGTTCAAAACCGATCCAAAACCGAAAACCGATCCAAACCGAAGCTTAACGGCTTACTGGTAACGGCTTAGCGGCTTAACGGATGGGGAACGGATTGAATATTTTTTATTAACGGCTTATCGGTTTGGGGATGGATTATTAAATTTTCTTAACGGCTAATCCGTTAACCCGTTAAGAATATATATCTATATATATATATATATATATATATATATATATATATATATATATATATATATATAATTTAGTGATAGAATTGAGTTGTCTAATACATATATTGTTCTATGTGTGTCATGGAAAAAGAAAAATTGAAAAGGTTGGTTATGACTAGAGGAACGACACCCCATGAAATAAATTTGTGCATTTTGGATGATTGCTTGTGGAAAATGGAGAACGATAGTTATTTATAGAAGAGGAGTGTAGAGAGTAGAATTTAACAGAGCACTTCAGTTTTTAAAAGTTCATTGTGGGAGCTGAATGGAAATTTGCGTGACAGATTTTTTTTGGTTATATATGAAGCTTATGAGTACACATGTAGTGTGGCCTCTAACAGAAGATAAGTTCTGTTTTATTTTTCTCGATACTAAACTAGTAGTGAATTTATCTATTTTATAATCTACATGCTGATGACGATTTCTTCATTAGCTGCATCATATTGCCTCTAAAATATTATTTTTTATAGCAATTCATTATTTCTAAGACGAGGAGAATAAGAGATATTTAGTAACATGTATTTAGGCCGATAAACCGCCCATTAACCGCCCTATAAGAGCTAACCCGATACCAATCCGCCCGATATCTTATCGGGTGGCTAACAGATTAATACATTTAAAAGCCGATAACCGTTAAGCCAAACCGTTAAGAGTAAAAGCCGCCCAATCCGCCCGATGAACACCCCTAGTACATGGCGCATCGCTTAGGCTTACAGGAATATGACCCTTGATAGGAGGGTATACATGCCAAGAATTAGGAATGTTAGTAGGTAGTCGAGCATTTTTTCCCATGCCGGTAGTATTAATGTTAGAGTAGTATTTTTCTTCTTCTTAGATTGCTATTACTACTTATTGTTTGATTTTTATCTTTTGCTTTAATTTTTTTAAATATTCTCTTGTTGTAATTACTGTTTGTTGCCACAGCTTATTTTCATCTCTTTTTTAGGTGAAGGTCTATTAAAAATAATAATTTTGTCCTTTCAGATTAGGGATACATCTGTGCACACACCATCATTCCCAAATTTTACTAGTGAGAATTCACTAGTTTGTTGTTATTGTACTTTTAGTTACAGATTCTATTTCATACATGAAGTAAATATAAATGCATGTCAATAAGATATTACACGTATAATAATGGTACAAGAAACTCATACTTTGAGCCAACATATCTCACAAAAATTTATTGTTACTATTCAATCTATAATTTGACTTTCTAGTCATATTCAATATACTTGATTTGACTTAAATAAAATCACTAAACTTTAAATTTTCAAGTTCAAATTGTGGCACTAGCCATTTCAGGTTTCTCCAGAATTTACGGAACCACAAGTCTCAAAAATATCTCAAACGCTAAATGAAATGGCCGCCATAAAATTAATAAAATATACGTAACCGTCGGTCCCCCACAGTCTTCACGCGAAGCTTGATCGAACCAACCGTATAACAAAAAAAAAAACAAAAACAAAAAACAATTAAAATTAAGCGAGAACATAAAATGTCACCCTATATAAAAGGAGCATGTTTCGTAAACCCTTCAAACAACCAAAAAAAAAAGGAAAACAGAAATATTACAAAAAGAAAACCTCTTGCCTTCTTCCCCAAGATTCTTTCCATACTTCCTGCAACTCTTCAATTTTGATCGGAGTTATCAAAGATGATGACACGTGGAGCGACAAGGATGACCCGAACTGTGATGGGTCACATGGGTCCACGTTACTTCTCCACTGCAATTCTTAGAAATGATGCCGGAACCGGAGTTATGAGTGGCGCCGCCGGTTTCATGCATGGGGTTCCGGCGAATCCGTTGGAGAAAGCGGTGGTGACGTGGGTTAGGCATTTTCCAGTGATGGGTTCACGCAGAGCTAGTACTATGGCTTTGAATGATAAGCAGCACGATAAGAAAGTGGAAAACGGCGGTGCCGCCGCATCTGGCGGCGGTGATGGCGGTGATGAGAAATCGGTAGTGAGTTATTGGGGTGTTCCTCCTTCAAAGGTTACTAAAGAAGACGGTACTGAATGGAAATGGCATTGCTTTAGGGTAAATTTAATTTAGCTTTCACATATTTTCTGATTTTTCCTTTTTGAAAGTTGTCGAGATTTTAGAGAATTTAATTCTTCCTTTTTGTGACTAATGGTGGATTTATTTTGTGGGATGTAGCCATGGGAGGCGTACAAGGCTGATTTGTCAATAGATCTGACGAAACACCATGCGCCAACCACTTCCTTGGACAAATTTGCTTATTGGACCGTCAAGGCTCTCCGATACCCCACTGATATATTCTTTCAGGTATTTAAGTTAGTTCTTTTTCTTGTATTTGTGTTTCTGGTTGTTTGAATATGACGTTACCTGTCCGAACAAATTTGGTACTCCTATATGGCTCTCACCCGATTTAGAAGAGAAAAAAAGTTCAGTTACCTTTCCCAGAATTTTGGAATATTGCTTAGACCTTAATAATAATAATATACTCCATAATAATAATAACAGCTACATTATTATTATTTCAGGCTGTGATACTCTACTTTTTACCTTTTATTTTTGATCTGGCTCTTACAAGAAATGCTTTTAATCTCGTTTTTGAAGAATTTTATATTGCTTTCTTATAGTTTGTAGTAATAAAAATAATACTAGTTGCTTCTGTGGTAGATTCTAATTCAAAGCAAATAAGAAGAAACCTGCCTAAAGTTTTAAGTAATTTTAATCCGTTATAGATCCAGATTCAAGAATAACTCTTCTTTATGCTATCAACATAAAGAAATGTGGTCAACTTGAATATTAAAACTAATTATCATTGAAAATCAAGCATCGGATGGGCAAGAATGATATTCTGGATGTGGAATTAATTCTTTTATACCTACTGAAGTTCAATTCAATTCTATTCTATTGGAGATTAATTTGTGTGGATTATAATTAATGTGGTGCAGAGAAGATATGGTTGTAGAGCAATGATGTTGGAAACAGTGGCTGCAGTGCCTGGAATGGTAGGAGGATTGTTGTTGCACTGCAAATCACTGAGGCGGTTCGAACAGAGTGGAGGATGGATCAAAGCACTGTTAGAAGAAGCAGAAAATGAGAGGATGCACCTCATGACTTTCATGGAAGTAGCCAAGCCTAATTGGTACGAGCGTGCACTTGTCTTTGCAGTGCAAGGCGTCTTCTTCAACGCCTACTTTGTCACTTACCTTCTTTCACCAAAGTTGGCTCATCGTATCGTGGGTTACTTGGAAGAAGAGGCAATTCATTCCTACACTGAGTTCCTAAAGGAATTGGACAAGGGTAACATTGAGAACGTTCCTGCTCCTGCTATTGCCATTGATTACTGGCGTCTCCCTAAAGACTCCACTCTCCGTGATGTTGTCTTGGTTGTTAGGGCTGACGAGGCTCATCACCGTGATGTCAACCACTTTGCATCTGTAAGTGGAGCAACACAAAACTGTTATAGACTGTCTATATAGCAAACTCTAAATTAATTATGGTTGTTGTTTGTTCTTAAGTCCTGAATAACTAATTTCTATGGTTTTGATTGCAGGACATTCATTATCAGGGACAACAGCTCAAGGACTCTCCGGCACCCATTGGGTATCACTAAGCCACTAATACACAGAGATTGATCTAGTTAAATGTCACTATTATCTTCTTTTTTGTTCTGGTATAGAGCTAATGTAGTACCTACTACTATTTTGAATGTTGATGTACATATTTTTTCTGTGGATTTGGTTGGTTTTTTACTACTGGCTTCATGAATCTCTGAGAAACAGTAGAGCACAATGAGCTCTGTATGATTGGAGCATATACCTTCTTGATAAACCAAACATCTATGCTAATGATATAACAAGGTATCACTGGCTACAAACACAAAATTTCCTCATATATATTGGTTGTCCTTGTTATCAGTCGGAGGCATGGCAGTCCTTATTAAGCATGTTTTACTATCACAACCACTTTACTTATTGGCTGCTATGGAACCTCCGAAGTCTATTCTTCTGGGTACAAGTGAAGGGAAACAGAGATACCATAGGAGCTCATGGAGTAATTCCTGAAGAGGGAGGCACTGACTTTAGAAGATTGAAAGATATTAGTGATGCACTTGTAATGAAAAGGTGGTGGCGATTTAGAATGTGTAATTCCATTTGGGCGGAGTTTCTAAAGTTCAAATATTGCATACTCTCATACCCACTTGATAGGAAGTGGCTAGGAGGGCAATCACATGGGTGGAAGGAATTGATGGAAGTAAAAGACAAAGTAGAAGAGCATCTACCATTGAAGGTTATGGTTCATCTAGTTAGTGGTGGGATAATTGGACTGGCCTGAGAACAATGGCATTGGTCATTTTATATGACATTACCCTTACAGACCAGCTTGTCCAAGATGTCATTAGAAATGGCGTTTGGGATATAGAACACTTGCATCTACCAGAGTATTTAGCCTCAACACTTACATATCCTCAAGATACCTATTGGGAACCCTTCTAGTCCAGACTCGCCTATCTGGATATCTAGTACAGATGGCATTTCTCAACATCTTCTGTCTGGAAACTACTAGACAAAAACATGGAATAGTAACATTTTGATTCAAAAGATATCACAATCTTTTTGAACAAATCAATCAAAAAAAAAATGAAGGGTAAATCTTAGCTAAGTATAATATTCTCTAGAACGAAAGATGGGTAAGTGATACGGATAATAAGACTTCTTTTTCTAACAAGATAGACCCCACTTCTAACAATAGATCTTTTTACTTGTTTTTGTAATAGGTTCACGGTGTATATTCTGAACCAGTCCCTCTTTTACGAAGTTGTTGCCCTCTATATATACAAGGAGCGAAATTATTCTAAACTGTAAAAAAAAACATGTTATAAGGAATATTCAAAAAAATATTCCTAACGTCCCCTAATGTGCCTGTACTATTATAAGGGTCGTACAGTCTCTTGTTTTCCTTAAGGTCGTCTCCGTAGAACGTCGAGTCATGGAGACCTTGTCATTCATCGTACTCATCGTCGGTCATGATCGGTCAAATTTGGACCCATAGAGTTAGTCCCTCCGCTTGTCGGGGTTGCAACTAGGTGCATCCTCGATGAGCGGACATCATGCGTTCCTATAAAGAAATGTGATCTTTCGGGGCGTTACGACATGGCCAATGGTGAACGATCAGCGTGCTTAGCAAGACACCGGGTAATACATTTTACCGGGACATGATGTCATCTTCACGTGCGTCATCATTATGCATGTTTTTGAGACAGAAATTGATGGCTTGTTGCTTCATTTCTGACGCCACACTATAACCTTCCGCTTTGATCTGGCCCCACCCAACCTTATAAATAGGTGGAGGGTTTGTTCTTTTGAAAGTTCTTGGACATTTCATTTCTGATTACCTCTCCTTATTTCTCAGAGCTTACCTTGACAACCTTCTGCTTCTTCTCTCGCATTCTTCGTTCACAACCTTTTCTTCCTTACTTTTTTTTCGATGTATCAATGCCTCTTTGAATGAAAGCATGCCAAGATCACATCATTCTCGTGAAGAGGTAACTGAGACCACCCCATTGTCCATGGCACCCCTTTCGAGTGGTGAAGATACTGCGATAGAGGAGGATGACATTCTTCCTACGGAAGAGTAGTTATTGCCGAGACACCCCATATCTCGATGTGACTTCCTGAAAGATCCCCCTCCTACTCATGTCTCTGTACTCTCTGAAACGTAGCAAGTTTACATTGAAGCTCTTCGTATAAAGTATAGCATTCCCGCTCATGTTGATATGGTTTCAACGGGGAGAGATTTTGTAGAGGTCCACAGACCTGGGTACTGCGCTTTCTATCAGTGCCCTTTCATGATTGGTTAACTTTTTTGTCTCTTCCCCTTAGGAGAAGAGTTCTGTAGGTTCTACCAAGTTTTCCTGGAACAACTTTCACATTATACTTTTAAGGCACTTCTGTTGTTGACCAAGTATGCGGAGTTGGCGGAATGTGATGTTTCTATCCACCACCTTTTGCACATGTTCTCGTCTAGCTTCCACAGTGGTACCATGGTGCAGTTAAGGCACCATGGCACAAAAGGGCTGGTAATTGGGACAGACGACCGAGCAAGTCGCAAGTTTTGGCACAAGTACTTCTTTGTCAAAGCTGAGAATATCGTTTTTGACTCCGCCAGGTTCCTGGAGCGATGGAACTCGTAAATGTCGCCACTCATTTTATTCTTCCTTCACCTGTATTCATTATAACGTATTTGTTTTTCGTTTGCAGCTATGGGATGTCCGCCCCTCCCTATTGCTGGCATAAGGGATCAGGTAGCATGTCTGTTAGCTCATGCAGCGGAAACCCGAGATTGACATTTCTTCATAAAGCGTTAGGGCCCTAAAGTTCCATCTGGTAAGTGTTCTCCCCGTACCAATTTGTTGGTTGTATATTGTCGTCCATTCTTCGTGATCACAGGTCGAGGAGCTTCCAGGCGGAGGGCACCAATCCCTATGTTCTGACAGGCCATCACAGCCGCAGGAATGCAGTTTACTTTGAATAAGTCTGTTCGAGAGGGTGATCCTCAACCGATTCAAGTGGAACGTCCCTCTCAAGTCCTGGTTGTGACGAAGGAGGCTTCTTCAGTACCGGCTCCACAACTTTTGGACGAATCTTCCAACGGGGATGAGCCATTGTCGAGAAAAAGGATAAGGATGGAGCTCAAGAAGGATGTGGCCGTGGACGCTGATAGAAGCAGGGCATCACAGACGGCACCTGTAACCACATTTATGGCCGAAGCCATTTTATCGGGGAGATCTCCCCGAACAGAAGAAGTTTACTTAGGAGCCGGTTCCGTGTGTTATGCCGAGGGCGGCACATCGTCCAAAGTTAGAGGCCATTATGTTGAGGGCGAAGTCTCAGATGTCAAATCGTAGGACGTTAATGATTTCGTAGGTCGTCACACTCACGTGGAGGTAAGAGCGGAGGGGCCTGATCGTCACATAGTCATTTGGGGACTATAACTTATTGTTGAACTGTGAGCAAGTGGCGTCTTAGCTCCTCTTTTTGCTGCCCCTGAAAACGAGATGCTCAGGGTGATGAGTGACATAGAGTTTTCTTAGAACGCCGTTGGTATGGACTTGCGGGCAGGTGCCCTTCTTTTCATTTTCATCATTGTGCTTGTGTGGCGATTTTATATTTTTTTTAACTTATCTTTTCTTTTGTGCCAGACCCTCATCATGGAGACTGAGCGCGAGCATCAAGGGAGGAGGAAGACGACCATCTATGGGAAGATGTCGTCCAAGTATCAACGGTATCGTCCTAAGCACCGTGCGATGGCTGATATTTAAACTCAGGGCCCTGAGTTTCAGTTGTTTCGCGAAAGTCTCAAACAGAGGGAGGAGCAAGTAGAGCGCAAGGTTGAAGAGCTGAGGGAATGGGATGAGGAGCTCATGAAGGCTGTCGCCCGCATTAGTGAGCTTGAGGCCTTCATTAAGATGAAGAAGGACGAGATTGAGTTGAGCAGGGGGTGATTGATGAGAATGCCGATTTTCAAGCAAGGGTGGCCAGTTTGACCGTTGAATTGAGTGCGAAGGCAGTGGAGATTGAGGGGCTTAAGGGCGAGCTGGACATTGGTGTGGACAAGTTGGCGACAACTATTTTTGAAACGACGTCTTTGGAGAATGCCCTCCATATTTGTAGATCGGAGCTGACTGAAGAGAAGGAGGCCTCTAATCTAAAGGTCGTGGGGCTTGAAAGGCATGTTAAAGAGTTGGAGGCAGAGCTATTTGTGTTAAAAAGATAAGTGGCCTCGCTGAGAGTGGAGGATGCAAGTCCACGCTCTCAACCTTCCACATCCCACGCTTCAACCGATCTGGTCATGCATCGTCGCTTATATGAGTTTTAGGTCCTTGTTGAGGCCCGACTTGATGTGTACATGGCTTTCCATGCCAATGGGAGGGCAATCGAAGCAGAGCTTCAGACCGTGCATAATGAAACTCGTGCAGCTCGTGAGACATGCGGGTACGACCCTCTTACTCATGATGGGGATGATATTAGCTCTGATGATGCAAATCGTCTTGCTTCAAACTCTTGGTACGAAGAAGCTTACCCTAGCAGGTATGATGTGTAATCTTTTTTTGTGCTTTTCTATTTCTTTGGGGGCTTTGTGGGATGGGGAATGCTTGAGCCTGTTTGTAAGGATCAGCGTATATGATATTTTGATGCAATGTAGAATTTATTTTGTCGATTGGTTGGTATTCTTTGTAATTTCTTTGGTATCTAGGATAGCTGTCGAGTTGTTGAGTCGATATAACTTTTGGGTGCGGTTGATTTCTTCTTCTTCTTTTGGCGCTGGCTATAGGGATGCTGCTTTGAACTACATTGAAGTAGGATCCCGTCATGGTTCGAACGAGGTCGAACTCATATTTGTATCGATGGCCTAGGCCATTGCGATGTTGCTTCGAACTTTTGACGAAATAGGATCCCGATATGGTTGAACGAGGTCGAACTTATACTTTTGTCGAAGTAGGATCCTATCATGGTTTGGATGAGGTCAAACTTATATTTTTGTCGATGGCCTTGTCCATTGAGATGTTGCTTCAAACTTTTGTCGAAGTAGGATCTCGTTGTGGTTCGAACGAGATCGAACTCATACATTTGTCGATGTCCTTGGCCATTGGGATGTTGCTTTGAACTTTCATCAAAGTATGATCCAGTCGTGGTTCAAATAAGGTCGAACTAATACTTTTGTCAATGGCCTTTGCCATTGGGATATTGCGTCAAACTTTCGTCGAAGTAGGATCCTATTGTGGTTCAAACAAGGTCGTACTCATACTTTTTTCGATGGCCTTGGCCATTGGGATGGTTTTTCGAACTTTTATCGATGTAGGATCCCGTCGTGGTTTGAACGAGGTCGAACTCATACTTTTGTCGATGGCCTTGTTCATTGGGATGTTGGTTCAAACTTTCGTCGAAGTAGAATCCCATCGTGGTTCGAACAAGGTCGAACTCATACTTTTTTCGATGGCCTTGGCCATTGGGATATTGCTTCGAATTTTCATGTAAGTAGGATCCGTCGTGGTTAGAATGAGGTCGAACTCATACTTTTGTCAATGTCCTTGTCCATTAGGATGTTGCTTCGAACTTTCATCGAAGTAGGATCCGCTCGTGGTTCGAACGAGGTCGAACTCATAATTTTGTCGATGGACTTGGCCAATGGGATGTTTCTTTGACATTTCATTGAAGTAGGATCTCGTTGTGGTTCGAAAAAGTTCGAACTCATATTTTTGTCGATGGCCTTGGCCATTGGGATGTTTCTTCTAACTTTCATTGAAATAAGATCCCATTGTGGTTCGAATGAGGTCGAACTCTTACTTTTGTTTATGGCCTTGGCCATTGGGATATTGCTTCAAACTTTCGTCGAAGTAGGATCCCTTCATGGTTTGAACAAGGTCGAACTCATACCTTTGTTGATAGCCTTGGCCATTTGGGTGTTGCTTTAAGATTTCTTCTAAGTAGGTTCCCCTCGTGGTTCTAATGCGGTCGAACTCATATTTTTGTCGATAACTGTGACCATCGGGATGTTGATTCGAACTTTCGTTGAAGTAGGATCCCGTCATAGTTCGAATGTGATCGAACTCATACTTTGTTGATGGTCTTCGTAATTTCACATTGGAGGTTTAATCATGTTCCCGTAGGAAGATATGTCGACTTTATTCATGCAATGGAGATTTGATTATATCCGTGTGAAAATCACATGTTGGCTTTATACATACAATGGAGATTTGACTATCTCTACTCAATCCCTTAATTACTTCGGCCCGGAGACCGTGTTGACGGGCGGGGTAATGAATAATACTTCAGACCTCGAGACATCCCCCTTACCACCTTATTATAAACCTCATCGAGAAAACCTGATTGGGACAAAACTCGGATGAGGGAAAAAGAGTACAACTCGGGCGGTGCCTCTTCTTCGAAGAGGAAATATTTGAGATGGGTGACATTCCAATTTATTTGGAGTAGTTTTTTGTATGGCCACAGAAAATTTTGCTAAGTAATTTAGGATTTCGCGGTGCCAAGTAGGCTGATTATAATATTTTGTGTGCTATTAACATGATAGGCATCAATTGGATTTGGTAAATATGTGTATAAGTCTTATTATAAGTGATTTGGGGTCTAAGGAGAGGCCTAAGTCTAAGCCAAGTTGGAAAATTTCATAATAGACTAAAGTTGTAAATGAGTACGCACATGACCTTAATTCGGACAAGCATATCTAAAATTATATAAGGTTTTGTGTGATGTAAAACTTATTAAATCAAATCCTTTTGAGTCTAGTATTCGACGCATCGAATGGTTTGTCATTTGGAGGTGTATACAAAAGGTTATGACCATTTTACTAAGAAGGTGTCATATGCGCTCCCAGGGGCACGACGGAAGCGCGGCCACATATTGTGAAGTATTCCGCTTTCTTAGCGTGGCCTTAGTGTTGGCACGCTAGTAGCAGACCTTTAATTACACCTATGGACGGGAAATGAGAGGATTTAAGTCATTTTTCAAGACTAGGGCATCCTCTCCATCCCCAATCCGGCCAAGGCATCCAATTGCACGCCTAAGGTGATTTTTTAGTGTGTTTTCATGGTGATTTCACTTCTCAATCACTAGTTAAAACATGGTTTTAATTGGATTTCATAGGATTTTTTCTAAACCTCAAGAACATACCAAAAGTTTTCTTTCGAGATTTGGTCTACAAAAGGTAATCTTTTACCCTTAGACTCACAAATATGGAGTTATTATGGAAATATGAGTATAACTTAAGTATTGTATCTCATGGGATGGTGATTGGAAGCCATATGTGCCTAACCTTGGTTGTGTTGGTATTGTAGAGATTGTGAGATGGGTTATTGAGGTATGATTCTTTGGTGTAATAGTATTATGTATACATGCATGTATAAATTAGGTTTATGGGAAGCTTGCTGAACATAAATAAGTAAAGATTGGGTTAGGAATGAAGAAAATCTTGTACAAGAGATTTGAAATCAAGATACTTAACTAGTGGTTGATAAAATTCTCAAATGGGTTGAAACCAAGAATACCTTCCTAATTTGTGTTCAATTTAGTTATGTCTTAAAGTAGATTGGGAATGCTAGAATTTCCAAAAAGACGTAGTAACTTAAGGAAAGCCCAATCGAGGTATGTAGGCTAAAGTTTCTCTCTCGGAAGTGAATTCCATATCATTTTCGTAATTAAATGTGGTTTATTTACCAAAATAGTATGTCCTTGAGTCACATTCTAAATGGAAGTTAGTATACTTATTGGGTAAGAAGAACTCGATCTTCTTAATGCTTCTAGTTGCTCTTGTGTGTACTAAATTTCTTGATTGAATACATCTTGTTGTTGATAGTCTATAAAGATGCTTGAAAAATAAAATAAGTGAATTAGAAATGTGTTAAAGATTATGAAATAAGCCTCGACCCAATAGTTATGAACTAACTTCAAAGATAAAATTGCCTAAGATCTCTTGTGCTTAATTACGCCCATATGTGGCTATTTATTACTATTGCTTTGATTTATAAGTATAACCGGTGTGATTCGAGATCTTACATATCTATGTGTTTAAACTTTGCAACGTCATTTCTGGGAAGAAGTATTGCACGATAAAATGGTGTATTGTTGTTACTGATTTCAATGTGAGTTTTTACTACTTGATGGTGTGCCCCATTCCTTTGGGAAGAATCTTTTGTGTTTTAAGTTCCATTTCTAATAAACTTGAGGTGTATGGTTTCAGAAATACTCTATATGTCCATAATTCATGTTTTCTCTCATGTGTACTTGACATCTTGAGTTGAATGGCTTGTTGTTAACATTGATATCGATATGAAACATGTGAAATATGAAATACGGCTAAAGTGCTAGGAATAAAGATGTGTATAAGTCTTATTATAAGTGATTTGGGGTCTAAGGAGAGGCCTAAGTCTAAGACAAGTTGGAAAATTTCATAATAGACTAAAGTTGTAAACGAGTACGCACAGGATCTCAATTTGGACAAGCATATCTACAATTATATAAGGTTTTGTGTGATGTAAAACTTATTAAATTAAAGATTTTTGAGTCTAGTTTCCGACGCATCAAACGGTGTGTTATTTGGAGATGTATACTAAAGGTTATGACCATTTTACTAAAAATGTGTCATATGAGCTCCCAAGGACGCGGCGGAAACGCGCCCGCATATTGAGAAGTATTATGATTGCTTAGCCTGGCCTTAGCGTGGGAACGCTAGTAGCAAACCTTTAATTACACCTAAGGACGGGAAATGAAAGGATTTAAGTCATTTTTCAAGACTAGGGAATACCCTCTATCCCCAATCCGGCCAAGGCATCCAATTGCACACCTATGGTGAGTTTTTAAGTGTGTTTTCATGGTGATTTAACTTCTCAATCACTAGTTAAAACATGGTTTTGATTGGATTTCGTAGGACTTTTTCAAAATCTCAAGAACATCCCAAAAGTTGTCTTTCAAAATTTTGTCTACAAAAGGTAATCTTTTATCCTTAAACTTACAAGTATGGAGTTATTATGGAAATATAAGTATGAATTAAGTATTGTATCTCATGGGATGGTGATTGGAAGACATAGGTGCCTAACCTAGGTTGTGTTGGTATTGTAGAGATTGTGAGATAGGTTATTGAGGTATGATTCTTTGGTGTAGTAGTGTTATGTATATATGCATGTACAAATTAGGTTTGTGGGAATTGTTGAACATAAATAAGTAAAGACTGGGTTGGGAATGAAGAAAATCTTGTTAAAGAGATTTGAAATTAAGATGTTCAACTAGTGTTTGATAAAATGCTAAAATGAGCTGAAACCATGAATACCTTCCTAATTTGTGTTCATATTTGTTATGTCTCAAAGTAGATTGGGAATGCTAGAATTTCCGAAAAGTCGTAGTAACTTAAGGAAAGCCCAATCGAGATATGTAGGCTAAAGTTTCTCTCTCAGAAGTGAATTCCATATCGTTTTCGTAAGTTTAAATATGGGTTATTTACCAAAATAGTATGTCCTTGAGTCACATTCTAAATGGAAGTTAGTATTCTTATTGGGTAAGAAGAACTCGATCTTCTTAATGCTCCTAGTTGCTCTAATGTGTACTAAATGTCTTGATCGAAAATGTCTTGTTGTTGATAGTCTCTAAAGATGCTTGAAAAATAAAATAAGTGAACTGGAAATCTGTTAAAGGTTGTGTAATAAGCCTCGACCCAACAGTTATGAACTAACTTCAAAGATATAATTGCCTATGATCTCTTGTGCTCAATTCATCCCCATAAGTGGATATTATCACTATTGCTTTGATTTATGAGTATAACTGGTGTGATTCGAGATCTTACATATCTATGTGTTTAAACTGTGCAACATCATTTCTGGGAAGGAGTATTGCAAGATCAAATGGTGTATTGTTGCTAATAATTTCAAGGTGAGTTTTTATTGCTTGTTGGTGTGCCCCATTCCTTTGGGAATAATCCTTTGTGTTTAAAGTTCCATTGCTAATAAACTTGAGGTGTATGGTTTCAGAAATAATCTATATGTTCATGATTCATGTTTCCTCTCATGTGTACTTGACATCTTGATTTGCATGGCTTGTTGTTAAAATTGATGTCGATGTGAAACATGTGAAATATGAAATATGGCTATAGTGCCAGGAATAAAGAATCTTGTGAATGACCAAATGAGCCAAAAAAATATTGTTGTTGTTGGTGACTGGAACTACTAATTGGAATCTCTATAATATGAAAGATGTTGACGTAAGCATAAATTTATTCATGCTATATTTGTATAATTACATTTATTCTATAATTATGTGTGATATTAAATCAAATCATAAAATATTTTTGGAAGAATCATTAGCAAAACTGAGAAATGGTGACACTTAAAACTACACGTGCCGGTGTAGGAGTGGATCGTGGTTATTCCCCTTAATTGGGGTGAATTTGATAACATTTGTAAATTGGTAATGGCAACCCACATGGCATATGTGGGAAGGCAGCTTAGCCGATCGAACCATGGTTGGACGCCATGTCGCACATATGGTGGTATTGTACTAGGAATCAAAAGCTGAAAATTCAAAAAAATTGGAAATTAGTTATTGTGGTACATGTCTCTAAAGGGACGACTTAGCCGATCGGGTCATGATCGGACTCTATGCTAACAAAGACGGTGGTATAACTCATATCGATTTTAATGATCTCCTAACCAAAAATTATATATTATTTTTGTAAGCTAGAAGACTTACATGTTTAAAACTGTTGCTAGTATAATGTTGATTCTGACTTACTACTTTGCGGTTTCTTTGTTTGTATGGTTATTCTATTCTGAAAGAGGACTTTTAGTCTTACATACTAGTGTTATTCCACGATGCTAACACTTCTTTTGCCCGGGTGCTGTATCGTTTAATGATACAGGTGGTTCCACAGTAGGCAGTATCGGCCAGTGATGGCTGTATTCTCTTCCCAGAAACCTTGGTGAGCCCCACTCCATCCCGAGGTCATTTCATGTATCTTTTGTTCATTTTATCATCCTGTTTTGAGGTATACTTGGAACCTTTTTGCCGGAGTTTCCTCATTACTCTTCTATTGTATTTAGAGGCTCCGTAGACTGTTTGTGGGTGGTGGTTGATGTTGGGAGTCCAGACTAGAAATGTTGGTACTTGATAAGCATGTTTCTTATTAAACTTGTAAATTGTACTATTTTGAAAACAATGAATGAAGTCATTAGCAAAAATGAAATGAAAGTTTCTAATGGAAGATTGCTTAGTGTTTTGATAAAGTGGGTTAACATTCCCTCTTTATTCATGAACTAGTTTGGGTAGATTGAAATATAATAGGCTTGCTTAGTCGGGTTTACTCAGTTGAGCGCCGGTCGCGTTCCACGATATTTGGGGCGTGAAAAACTTGGTATTAGAGCCTAAGGTTTTAAACTGTCCTAGAATGTCTCGGAGCTTATCGATGTATACTCGACCGCATCTATAAGTTGGAGGCTATTTGGACATTTTGGAAATTCCACCTTTCTTTGATATTCCGGATCTTGCTATAAAGCTCAAGATAGATATCTAATTTCCTTGTTATGACCCATTTTCCAGATGAGTAATCCACGAGTCTAAAGCAGCAAGGAACCAATAACCCACCATTAAATGTTAGGGATTGCCTAAGTGTTTGTTAGGAGAATGTATCGAGCCATGGAGGGATTGGCAGAACTTGTTGCTAAGGGGAGTACCCTTGTTCCTATTAATGTCACTGCATCACTAGATAATGTAGTATATTAGTTTGTTACCTACATACGTTAGGGATGTGGAGCCTGCTAGGATTTATGCTCGTCACTAGAGGGGGGGGGGGGTGAATAGTGCGGGACGAGAATATTGATAAATATTGCGGAATTAAAATTGCAGGAATAAAATAAATTCGGTAATTAAAATAGTAAGGAAAGAACATACCGAATTTATCCTGGTTCACCATAACGTGTGGTTAGTCCAGTCCCCGAGAGACTCTCTTGAGATTCCACTAACTCCGTTAAGCTTACGGGTTCCTAACAAACCGTTACACTTGCTCGTAGATGTACACTCTACAAGACTTCAACTTGCTCGAGGATACCGCACCTCAAGACTTCACCTTGCTCGTGGATACCGCACCACAAGACTTCACACACTAAGATTGAGGGTACTTGGCAAACCCGACAATCAATGAGAAGATATGGTCTTCTCAAACACCTTTCTCTTTTACAACAATAACTCTCTCAAAAGAGTAGATAAAGAGATACAATATTAGCTCTATGAACGACTCAAAGTTGTCTCTCAAATGGCTCAAAAAAAGCTCTATAATGATGCACAAATGATATCAATATGTATATGAATAATGAGAGGTGTTATGTTTTTCAATTCAGCTCAAAAGACCTCTATTTATAGGGGTTAGAGGGTGTATGTCCGTTGCTTAATTGACAATCAATTATGCTGATTTTATGCAAGGATAATCGATTATTGGATTTAGATAATCGATTATTTGCTCTAACGTTCAAAAATCAGAAGCTGATTTTATGCTGGATAATTGATTATCTGAAGTGCATAATCGATTATTTTGTTACAGTGTTCAAACACTTTGGCAACGGTTACAAGATAATCGATTATGTTATACATGATAATCGATTATTGTGCTGTTTTGGAAATTCCGGTTTACATTGTCTTAACATAATCGATTATCAAAATGAACATAATCGATTATTTCTGTCCAGCTTTGAAAGACATGTTTAAAATTCATTTTGGCTAAAATGAAAATGTTTGAAATCATTTGGTTTGAAGTATTTGAAATATGATTTGATAAGATGATTTTATGCATATTTATGATGACATATGTTGAGCCAAAAGACGAGATAACTTTAAACGTTGCTCTTACATTTGTTCTACCTAACGACCTACGCCTTGGGTCTTCGGTCTTGAACTTTTGAGCTCGTCTTTGGTTTGTCTATGCAATTCCGTTATCAATATGCTTCTCGCCATTCAATCTTGATTGTTTGTCATATAATAATATTGTTTGACACGTGACTTCATTGTTTGTCATTCATCGACTTCGTTGTTTGTCATTCATCAAAACCTATACCTGATAATCATGCTAATACAACCAAAGCACATATATCATAGATAGAATGATTTTCTACAATTTCCCCCTTTTTGATAATGACAAACAATAGGAGATATGCATATCGGATTCCCCATAAATTCATGGTATATCTCAACATACAATTCATGCAAACAATTCCCCTTAATGATTTTTCCCCCTCAAATAAGGCATACTATAACGTAGATACATTCCCCCTTATTTGATGCATATCATGATAATTCCCCCTCAAATAAGGCATACTATAACGTAGATACATTCCCCCTTATTTGATGCATATCGCCTAAACTCTTCCCCCTTTTGGCATTAGCAAAAAGAAGAGTATACAAAGGCTACTTTCCCCTTTCGACACTTCCCCCTTTTGGGTATATCAACTGTTAGTGTCACATATAAGATAGAAAATACAATGAGGAATATACATTGACGATATTTAAAAAATCATACCAACATGAAATAATACCAAATGTTAGTAAAAATATAACAACCATATCAAAGGTTATTTTTAGCGAATATACCAACTGTTATTCAAACTAGAAAGATATTCATCAAAACATCAATCATTATTTTTATCAAAAATAATTGATACCAATTGTTATTCAAGATAAAAGTTATCAAAACACGAATTAACAAAAATAATTAATACCACTTGTTAATAAAGATATATTAATCGTTAACACATAGCAACTATTACGTTTTTATCAAAAAATGTGATAACTAACCGAAGTTCCCCCTCGATGCAATAAGGTTTCGTGCTTGGTGCATCTACTACGATATTGTAGTCTTCAAGCACACCTGCAAACGTACCTAAAAATAGGTTTTCGGTACCCAACTGCTTTTGGGTCCTTGGGGGTAAGGCAAATAATAATCATAGTCAAAAGATAAATCTCTATGTTTTGCAAAACATACGGGTGCTATGTGTCCTACCCGGTTGCAATAATGACATATAACATTCGGGTTGTGCATATGTCTTGGTTGAGCCAAAAACGTTCTAGGTGATCTAAAGTCGTTATTCCTAGACGTATTGCGATCCCTAGAGTTATTTCTAGGTGGTCTAAAATGAGTCATTTTAGACTCATTACGAAAATTCCTAGAGTTGTTTCTAGGTGGTCTAAAATGATTAATTTTAGACTCATTAGTGAAGTTCCTAGAATTATTTCTAGGTGGTCTAACTTCATTTCTATCATCCTTTCTAATTTCTTCAATTGTTTTAGGATTATCAACACTACGTTTTTCTAGTGTGTTCCTAAGTTCTATGTTCTCTATTTTCGAAGACTTACAAGAAGAACAATTTGAACTTTGATCAATTGAAGAGGCTTCATTCATCTCCTTAATTTTATTTCTTAGATCAATATTGTCATTTTCCAAAAAATTATTTTTCTCTTCTAAAACTTTAATTTTAGCCTTGGCCTCTTTGGAGATTTTTGAAGTCTTTTTCAATTCACCATATAAGTCATGAAAAGCTTCTTGTAATTCTTCAAAAGAATAAGAGTTAGAATTACTTACCTCTTCTTCCTCGTTGGCCATGAGGCATAATGCGGTAGTTTCATCGCCCGAGCTGTCCGAATCCCATGTCACACGCCTTTGGTGTTTGTTCTTCTTCTTGTCCTTGGATTTTGGACAATGTGATTTGGTGTGGCCAAGTTTTCCACAATTTTGGCATGAAGGACTTGGTTCTTCCTTCGTTATTTCCTTTTTCATAAGCTTATAAAACTTTTCGATCAAGGCATTGGAAATATTATCATCATCGCTATCCGAATCACTTACCTCTTCTCTTTTAGAGGATGAGGCTTTGAAGGCAATATTCGAACTTTTACTTCTAAGATAGGGATTAAGAATTGTGCTTTCATAAGTTTCAAGGTTACCTCTTAGTCCATCAATTGTGACATCCGTGATTCCTATCGACTCTTGGATGGCATTGGCTTTGGAACGCCATTCGGGAGTGAGACTCCGTAGGATTTTTCGAACAAGATCTTTGTTCGTGTACACTTTCCCGAGAGCATGAAGATCGTTGACGATTGTTGAGAATCGTTCGAACGTAATACCGATGGGTTCTTTCTCCCTCATTTTAAAGAGTTCATATTCATGTGTTAGAAAATCAACTTTAGATTCTCGGACTTGAGACGTACCTTCATAAGTGATCTCGAGTTTATCCCACATCTCCTTGGCGGTTGTGCAGCAAGAAATCTTCCGATAGTCATCCGGATTCACCGCACAATATAATAAGTTGACGGCCTTTGAGTTATTTTCAACTTTCTTGATGTCCTCGGCATCATATTCATCTTCCTCCTTTGTTGGCATTTGTTCACCGTTCTTGATGATTTCCCACAAGCGAAAGTTATTTGATTGGATGAAGATTCTCATCTGCTCTTTCCAATATGTGTAATTTGTTCCGTCAAATAGTGGAGGCCTATAGGTGGAGTGTCCTTCGCTCATCATTCCTGCGTTCAATATTCTCAACAAAAAAATATATATCGTTCTCTCAACCAGTTAAGGTTTTCAGAGAGTTAGGCTCTGATACCAATTGTTAGGATTTATGCCCGTCACTAGAGGGGGGTGAATAGTGCGGCACGAGAGTATCGATAAATATTGTGGAATTAAAATTGCAGGAATAAAATAAATTCGGTAATTAAAATAGTAAGGAAAGAACACACCGAATTTATCCTGGTTCACCACAACGTGTGGTTAGTCCAGTCCCCGAGAGACTCTCTCGAGATTCCACTAACTCCGTTAAGCTTACGGGTGCCTAACAAACCGTTACACTTGCTCGTAGATGTACACTCTACAAGACTTCAACTTGCTCGAGGATACCGCACCTCAAGACTTCACCTTGCTCGTGGATACCGCACCACAAGACTTCACACACTAAGATTGCGGGTACTTAGCAAACCCGACAATCAATGAGAAGATATGGTCTTCTCAAACACCTTTCTCTTTTACAACAATAACTCTCTCAAAAGAGTAGATAAAGAGATACAATATTAGCTCTATGAACGACTCAAAGTTGTCTCTCAAATGGCTCAACAAAAGCTCTATAATGATGCACAAATGATATCAATATGTATATGAATAATGAGAGGTGTTATGTTTTTCAATTCAGCTCAAAAGACCTCTATTTATAGGGGTTAGAGGGTGTATGTCCGTTGCTTAATTGACAATCAATTATGCTGATTTTATGCAAGGATAATCGATTATTGGATTTAGATAATCGATTATTTGCTCTAACGTTCAAAAATCAGAAGCTGATTTTATGCTGGATAATCGATTATCTGAAGTGCATAATCGATTATTTTGTTACAGTGTTCAAAAACTTTGGCAATGGTTACAAGATAATCGATTATGCTATTCATGATAATCGATTATTGTGCTGTTTTGGAAATTCCGGTTTACACTGTCTTAACATAATCGATTATCAACATGAACATAATCGATTATTTCTGTCCAGCTTTGAAAGACATGTTTAAAATTCATTTTGGCTAAAATGAAAATGTTTGAAATCATTTTGTTTGAAGTATTTGAAATATGGTTTGATAAGATGATTTTATGCATATTTATGATGACCTATGTTGAGCCAAAAGACGAGATAACTTTAAACGTTGCTCTTACATTTGTTCTACCTAACGACCTACGCCTTGGGTCTTCGGTCTTGAACTTTTGAGCTCGTCTTTGGCTTGTATATGCAATTCCGTCATCAATATGCTTCTCGCCATTTAATCTTGATTGTTTGTCATATAATAATATTGTTTAACACTTGACTTCATTGTTTGTCATTCATCGACTTCGTTGTTTGTCATTCATCAAAACCTATACCTGAAAATCATGCTAATACATTCAAAGCACATATATCTTAGATAGAATGATTTTCTACAGAGTCGAGGGGTATTGATTAAGCGATTGCCCTGTCAACCTAAAGTCACCAGGTAATTCACTACTTAGTACATCAATATGAACAACACAAAATTTCTACCTGTTGTATATCTACCTCTATGTTGAAGAGTCCTCGTAAACATAGCTTAATAGGATGAGAGTCACAAAAACTTGTGTGTATCTACTCTTTGAAGGAGATATATTATTCGTGAATCCGCTCTATCACAAGTTCTCTTATATCTTCTTGTGGAAGTAAGTTCTATAGATACGTCCTTAAATGGAGTTATAACTCTAGGATTAATAATTCCCACATTCTTTTCTAAATTCTCAACAGGGAACTACACCTGATGAATTTGTTACAAATCTTTTTATGGACAACGTCTGCTCATTTGTGCCTATGCATGCACCATCGCAAAGTTTACCCATGTGGTGTCATGTTTCATGTAAAGCATCCCAGTGTTGCAATCTTTCATGAGTCACTCTTTTATTCACTTGTGTATATGGCTTATATGGTTTGAACAATCACTCTACTCTCTAGCGAATATCATCAGAAAGCTTCTCAATGTCTAGAACATAAGAACATACCTTAACACCTATCACATGAGTGCATGTCAACCGACATGGTCACCGTGTGCATAAAGTCTCTCAGAAAAACACATGGAGATTCCCATATCCTCGTCATAGGAAGAACTTGTGTCGCTATCTTAGTATAACTTTCTTGTCCACGTAGCACATCCCGCAGTAAGTATCTCACTTTGTTCCTAGTATTTTGGTCGCCCATGATGTGGTCTTGTGTTGAAGTTTGGAAGTTAGTATAGCAGAATCATGTACAGCTCATAACAAATGATTATTTTCTTTTTATACCTCTACAACATGGGTTAATTGTGTTCCTTAGTGAATTCATTGTGCTAGTTTACCAACACTTGTTTGATAACCATAAGAGAACATATCCTTCTATGTGTCATTGTAGCACATCCTTTCTCATTAGGACCCTACTAGGCTCTCCGTCAAGACCTAACACACCTTTGGAGGTTATCATAGCACAACTCCTTTTTCTCCTATTTTTTGTCTTTCGTTAGCATCTGGGTATTTCTCAAGTCAAAATCCATGGAGAACTCATTATGAACATTTGAAAACTTTCCATGATTATTTTATACTATCTCATTGGGTTCCCACCTCACTTCAAGTTCATCAAAGGTTGATAGCATGCCGTAATTGCTGAGACTGAATGATCTCTTTTTGATAATGGATTATCTACACATGTGCTTGTCTAATGATTTGTTTATCAATTGAACTCTTGCCTTTTGGTTTTGGGTTGACCAAGGAGCAATACACCTAGTTACACATTCATATGTCAAAAGCATGTCTCTTAATCAAGACTTATAGCATCTCCCAATATGGCTGGTAATAGTTGGTTATATAGAAGTGTGTTGTGGTGCTTCATGAAGTAGAGTTGCTAAATATAATTTGATTTTTGAATTCGGGAGAAATACATCACGTGACATACAGAGATCATCTTTCAAAAATTTAGCTTTCGTAATCCCTTATATTACCACCCTTCCTAGTGGTTATAATGTAAAATATACTTCCATAGGCTCTCTCACTTTCTTTTTATTTACCTTGCATCATTTGTCTATGTCTAAGAAGGCAGTTGGAAATTCTTTGTGCATGGTGGTATTATTCAAGAAAAAGTTAATGGATAGTTGGCCTATGAAGGGTATCTATTTGTCATCCTTTTTAGGTAAGGTTGAGGGTGAAGGTGAACATTGTTTCCACGAATGTGTCATGGTAAAGTCTGTGGAGTATAGGAGGCCACATTAAAGGCCGAGAGTGTTGTGGAAATAAAATATTTTCTCTTGATTATATAACAGTTAGTTTTGATTTTAAAGGTACTATATAGGTGTTATGGTTTGAAAAACATGTGCAGTCCATGTTCAGGTGTCATTCTGATAATCTAGTGCTTGTAATGCTGAGACTAGTATTATTGATATATACATTGTGGTGCTTTGTCTAGTTGTGGATGTGTTGTTAGGACGATTTTGCTGATTCTCTGACAGGTGGATAGGCCTAGTTACAAAGGAGACTCTGTCGAAAATTTTAAAACATTTGGGAGTTAGTCAAAATTTAGAGACTTGAGGTAGAAGAGAAAAGAGATATATTACACTAAGCGCTTGGAGAAGACTCTACTCCTCATTTAAGGACGAATGATCCTAAGGGAGGGAGAATGTAAGGCCTCGAAAAACTTTACTAAGTAATTTAGAATTTCATAGTGCCAAGTAGGATGATTATAATATTTTATGTGCTATTAACATGATAGGCATCAATTGGATTTGGTAAATATGTGTATAAGTCTTATTATAAGTGATTTGGTGTCTAAGGAGAGGCCTAAGTCTAAGCCAAGTTTGAAAATTTCATAATACACGAAAGATGTAAATGAGTATGCATACGACCTCATATTGGACAAGCATATCTACATTTATATATGTTTTGTCTGGCGCAGAACCTATTAAATTAAATCTCTTTGAGTCTACTTTCTGACGCATCAAACGGTTTGTCATTTAGATGTGTATACAAAAAGTTATGACCATTTTACTAGGAATGTGTCATATGCGCTCCCAGGAGCGCGGCGGAAGCGCGACCGCATATTGAGAAGTATTTTGCTTTCTTAGCATGGCCTTTGCGTGGGCACGCTAGTAGCAGACCTTTAATTACACCTAAAGACGAAAAATAGAGGATTTAAGTCATTTTTCAGACTAGGGCATCCTCTCCATCCCAAATCCGGCCAAGGCATCCAATTCCACACCTAAGGTGAGTTTTTAAGTGTGTTTGCATGGTGATTTCACTTCTCAATCACTAGTTAAAACATGTTTTTGATTGGATTTGATAGGATTTTTTCAAAATCTCAAGAACATCCCAAAAGTTGTCTTTAAAGATTTGGTCTGCAAAAGGTAATCTTTTACCTTTAGACTTACAAATATTGAGTTATTATGGAAATATGAGTATGAATTAAGTATTGTAACTCATGGGACGGTAATTGGTAGCCATATGTGCCTAACCTAGGTTGTGTTGGTATTGTAGAGATTTTGAGATGGGTTATTGAGGTATGATTCTTTGGTGTAATAGTATTATGTATACATGCATGTACAAATTAGGTCTACGGGAAGGTTGTTGAACATAAATAAGTAAAGATTGGGTTGGGAATAAAGAAAATCTTGTTAAAGAGATTTGAAATCAAGATGCTCAACTAGTGTTTGATGAAATGCTCAAATAAGTTTAAACCATGAATACCTTCCTAATTTGTGTTCAATTTTGTTATGTCTCAAAGTAGATTGGGAACGCTAGAATTCCTGAAAAGTCGTAGTAACTTAAGGAAAGCCCAATCGAGGTATGTAGGCTAAACTTTCTCTCTCGGAAGTGAATTCCATATCATTTTCGTAAGTTTAAATATGGTTTGTTTACCAAAATAGTCTAGCCTTGAGTCACATTATAAATGGAAGTTAGTATATTTATTGGGTAAAAAGAACTCGATTTGCTTAATGCTCCTAGTTGCTCATATGTGTACTAAATGTCTTGATTGAATATGTCGTGTTGTTGATAGTCTATAAATATTCTTGAAAAATGAAATAAGTTAATTGGAAATGTGCTAAAGATTATGTGATAATCCTCAACCCAATAGTTATGAACTAACTTCAAAGATATAATTGCCTAAGAGCTCTTATTCTCAATTCACACCCAAAAGTGGCTATTTATCACTATTGCTTTGATTTATAAGTATATCTTGTATTATTCGAGTGTGTTTAAGCAGTTCAACGTCATTTCTGGGAAAGAGTATTGCAAGATAAAATGATGTATTGTTGTTAATGATTTCAACGTGAGTTTGTATTGCTTGTTGATGTGCCCCATTCCTTTGGGAAGAATCCTTTGTGTTTAAAGTTTCATTGCTAATAAACTTGAGGTGTATGGTTTCGGAAATACTCTATATGTCCATGATTCATGTTTCCTCTCATGTGTACTTTCCATCTTGACTTGCACGGCTTGTTGTTAAAATTGATATCGATGTGAAACATGTGAAATATGAAATACGTCTACCGTGCGAGGAATAAAGAATCTTGTGAATGGCCAAATGAGCCAAGAAAATATTGTTTTTGTTGGTGACTGGAACTACTAAATTGAATCTCTATAATGTGAAAGATATTGAGTTAAGAATAAATGTATTCGTGCTATATTTGTATAATTGAATTTGTTGTATAATTGTGTGCGATATTAAATCAATTAAAAAATATTTTCGGAATAATCATTAGCAAGACCGAGGAAGGGTGGGTCATAAGCCCCCCACCTGAAACTACATGTGTCGGTGAGGATCGTGGTTATTCCCCTTAATTGGGATGAATTTGATAACATACATAAATTGGTAATGCCAACCCACATAGCATATGTGGGAAGGCAGCTTAGACGATCGGGCCGTGGTCGGACGCCATGCCGCACACATAGTGGTATTGTGCTGTGAATCAAAACTGGAAATTCAAAAAAAAAGGGAAGTTGGTTGTTGTGGTACATGTCTCTAAAGGGACGACTTTTCTGATCGGGACATGATCGGACTCCGTGCTAACAAAGACGGTGGTATAACTCAAATCAGTGCTAATGATCTCGCAACTAAAAATTATATATACTATTTTCGTAAGATAGAAGACTTACATGTTTAAAATTGGTTGCTAGTATAATGTTGATTTTGACTTTCTGTTTGTGGTTTCTTTGCTTGTATGGTGATTCTATTCTGAAAGAGGACTTTTAGCCTTATATACTAGTGTTATTCAGCGGCGCTAACGTCCCTTTTGCTGGGGGCACTGTACCATTTAATGATATAGGTGGTTCCACAGTAGGCGGTATCAGCCAGTGATAGCGGTATTCTCTTCCCAGAAGCCTTGGTGAGCCCCACTCCATCTTGGGGTCATTTTCATGTATCTTTTGTTCATTTTCTCATCACATTTTGAGGTATACCCGGAGCCTTGTTTCCGTCTTTTCCCCATTACTTTTCTATTATATTTCAAGGTTCCGTAGACTGTTTGTGGGTGGTGGTTGATGTTTGGAGTCCAGACTAGAAATGTTGGTACTTGATAAGCATGTTTCTCATTAAACTTGTAAACGTGTACTATTTTTAAAACTATGAATGAAGTCATTAATGGAAATGAAATGAATGTTCCTAATGGAATATTGCTTAGTCTTTTGATAAAGTGGGTTAACATTCCCTCTTTATTAATGAACTAGTTTGGGTAGATTGAAATCTAATAGGCTTGCTCAGTCGAGTTTACTCGGTTGAGCGCCGGTTGCGTTCCACAGTTTTTGGGGCATGACATTTTCCCTCCATTCTTTCAAGCCAGAATGCTCCTTTGTTTGCTGCCGCCATGATTTTGCATGGTCTGTCCCAATTTGTTCCCAATTTTCCCTCATAGAGGTCTTTAACTACTTGTATTTTAGCCTTGAGGACGTAGTCTCCGACCTTGAGCGGTCGTACTTTGGCCTTCTTGTTGTAATACCTTTCTACTAGTTGCTTTTATGCTACCATTCTTGTATGGGTCATGTCTTTCCGTTCTTCGACTTTATCTAGATCTTGTAGCCTACTTTTTCATTGTATAGTCCACTCTCTATGGAGTATTTTAGACTTGGCTCTCCTACTTCGACGAGTATAACCGTGTCGGTCTTGTAGACTAGTGAATACGACATCTCGCCTCTGCTGGCTTTTAGTGTGGTGCGGTATGCCCATGGTACTTGTGGTAGTAGTTCAGGCCATAGACCTTTGGCATCCTTGAGCTTCTTTTTCAATATATTCAGTATCACTTTATTCGAGGATTCAGCTTGGCTATTGCTGGTGGGATGGTATAGTGTGGAGAGATTCCCTTGATATGCCATTTTTCAAAAATTCGCTTGTTCTCTTTCCGATGAACTTAGGTCCATCATCGCAACTGATTTCTTTGGGAATTCCAAAGCAGAATATTATGGTTTTCCATATGAACGCGAGGACCTCTTGCTCGTGTATTTGGGTATACGCACCTGCTTCCACCCATTTAGAAAATGTCAGTTAAAACCAATAGGAAGGGTACCTTACTTTGTCTTGCCGGGAGTAGTCCGACAATATCCATCCCCCACTTTATGAATGTCCATGGCAAGGTGACGGAACGTAGGAGTTCTCCTACTTGGTATATCATTGGGGCATAGATTTGACATTGCTCTCATTTTCTGACGTAGTCCGCGGTTTCTTTTTTCATAGTGGGCCAGTAGTATTTGGCGCGGATGAGGCATCGAACAAGGGCGCGGTTTCCCGTATGGGCACCACAATGCCACTCATGTACTTCTTCTAGTACTCGTCTTGTTTGATTGGGCCTGAGACACTTGGCCAGGGGGTCGCCGAACGTTCTCTTGTAGAGATCATGGTTTATGAGGTTGTATTTGGCTTCATGTATTCGAAGCTTTTTGGATTCTTTCTTATCTTGTGGGAACAATCCATCATGCAAATATGTTACGAGACGGTTGCACCAGTCCCAAGTTATGTTTATAGAATGTACCTCGACTTGGTCTATTGCGGAATGGATAAGGGTGACTACGTTTTCCTTGCTTATATTTTTAGTGGCTGCCGCTAGCTTGGTGATGTGGGGCGCTTTGATATTTTGTGCCCTAGGTATTTGGTCAAGACGACATTCATTGAACTCTGTCAGCAGTTTGTGGATTTGTGACTGGTACTTTTGTAGTCTTTGCTATTTGAGTTGGAAATTCCCGGTGACGAGTTGGGAGTCGCAATGCAGGATGAGTCATCGAGCACAATATTTGAGGCCTAATTTTGATTTTGCAATCATAGCTTCTTACTCGACCTTGTTGTTAGTCATCTCGGGGCAACGTATGGACTGGCGAATCATTTCTCCCATGGGAACCTCGAGGACGAGTCTCAGTCCGATTCTGAGGCATTAGATGCGTCATCGGTGTAGAGGACCCAGAGGTCGGTATGTGCGGAAGCGCGGAGTGCCTCCTGCTCCACTTCAGGAAATATTCCCGCGCTAAAATCAACGATCAAATCGGCGAGCACCTGCGACTTAATGACAGTTCATGGTTGGTATGCTATGTCGTGATCACTTAATTCTATGGCCCATTTGACCAATCTACCCGATAATTCGGGTTTATGTAGGATGCCCCGCAGGGGGAAGGTTGTCACCACTTTTATGGGGTGACATTGAAAATATGGTCTAAGCTTTCGTGAAGCTATGACTAAAGCCAAAGCTAGTTTTTCAAGGTGGGGTCACCTTGTTTCAGCACTGATTAAGGTTCGATAATACAGTAAATCAGAGATTGCGTACCTTTGTTTTTACGAATTAAGATTGCACTTACTACGACTTTGGAGGCTTCTAGGTACACTAATAGGAATTCACCCGAGTCTGCCTTGACGAGTAGTGATGGTGAGGATAGGTACGCTTTTAGCTTTCTCAGGGCATCGACATATTCTGCATTCCATTGTAGTCCGTGGTCTTTCGTAAACACATTAAAAAATTTGTGGCATCTATCTGATGATCGTGAAATGAACCTCGACAAGGTGGATATTCGTCCTGTTAGTTTCTGCACATATTTCTTGCCGGTTAGCATCTCTGGTATTCCTTCAATGACCCTGACCTGATTCGGGTAGACTTGGATACCCTTTTGTGACACTAGAAAACCGAGAAACTTTCTTACAGTTATGCCGAAGGTGCATTTTTTTAGATTTATCATCATCTCGTATTGCCTCAATATCTCAAAGAATTCTGTTAGATAGCTAATGTGATCTTCTTTTATTTTCGACTTTACTAGCATGTCGTCATTCTAAACCTCCATGGTCTTACCTAGTTGTTCTTTAAACATCTTGATGACTAACCTTTGATACATTGCCCCTGCGTTTTAGAGTCTGAACGGCATTACCTTGCGCAGTATGCTCCTCAGTGAGTGATGGAAGTGATCTTTTCTTGATCTTCTTCAGCCATCAGAATTTGGTTGTAACCAGAGTAGGCGTCCAAGAAGCTCAGTAGTTCGTGCCCTATTGTTGCGTCAATAAGCTGATCGATATGTGGTAACAGAAAAGAATCTCTCGGGCATGCTTTGTTTAGGTCGGTGAAGTCGACACACATCCACTATTTTCCGCTCTTCTTTTTTACCATGACTACATTGGCGACCCATTGACGGTTTCGATTCTCTAACGGAACCATTAGCGAGTAATTTATCAACCTCTTCGCTGACCGCCTCATTAATGGCGGCATTGAACTTTCACCTCATTTTCCGTACTGGCGCGTAAAGAGGATCGACATTCAGCCTCCGTGTGCCGATATCTCTTAGGATTCCTGGCATATCTGAGTGGGAAAAGGCGAACAAAAAATTGACTATATACATAAAGAGGGAGAGAGTCTAGATCTTTTATAAGAGCTTCACATTTGTTCCGATATCTTTTTTATTTTTATAGCGATTGGTTATTGTATACCTATAATTTTATTTGACGTTTAAAAATTATTTAGCTGTTACAGACAAAAATCATTCAAGAAATTAATTTATCATTTGTTGTTACAGACAAAAAATTATTTAAAGCTTTTGATATGATAGAAACATATTTGCAGATCTTTTCTACAAAATAAAATGTTTAATATTAATATGTACTCATGTAATTCTGTATCATAGGTGGTGTAAAGTTTTAAAATATTTAGCCAAATCTCTAAACTTATTATTGAAAATCTTAGATATTTTATTTCTGTAAGATGGCTGTTATAAATGGGTAGTTTTACAAAAGAGAACAATATTGTAAAGATGGTTGTTATTACTAGTAAAAAGTTTTTATAGAAAGATAAAATACAATATAAAAATTCTTAAAAAACCTTGATTTTTGTAGTAAAATAGTATTCTCACTTTTTCAGTTTATGTAACTTATTTTCTTTTTGGTATGTTCCAAAAAGAATGACCTTTTTTTAAATTTGATACTCCCTCCGTTTCATAATAAGTGAGGTAGTTTACTTTTTAGTTTGTTCCAAAAAAATGAAAATTTATAAATTTGGAAATAATTCAACTTTAAACTCTTCATTTTACTCTTTTTGCCCTTAATGAAAAGCTTTTATAGCCACGCAAATGGCATGGCTCCACAAACTTTTTACCCTTAATCTTTAAGATCACAAATTTCAAAATTTTTCTTTTTTTCTTAAACTCTGTGCCGAGTCAAACTACCTCACTTATTATGAAACGGATGGGTAATAATTTAGTTTAAACTTACAATTCTACCCTTAATGAGAAACTTCTATAACCATACAAATACTCTGGCCCCTTTTGACTTGTTTAGGACCACAAATTCTAAAATTTTTTATTTGTTTTTAAACTCGATACTCAGTCAAACAGGTTCACATAAATTGGAATTGATGAAGTGTTACCTAGGGTGACTGTGATAGAGAAGTGTGACAATATTCCGAACTCTAGAGTTATGTTGAAAAATTTATTTTTAAAAAAATATTGCCATTTGAAATGATTGATTTAAATATTTTCTTATATTTCTCACCCTATATACAAATCTGGATTCGCAGGGTGTACATTCAATTAAATACTAAAGTGCTTCATATATATGGCCACAAGTTCTTGAGGAAGCAATCTCTGTTCACAAAAAAACACTGCATAAATGTAGCCTCGAAACAGAGGTACATCCTTAAACTAGTTTCAAAGATCAAGTCCTTCTCACTTACTGGAATTGGAAGTTTGCAACCTAAAGGATTAACCCTTGCTATCATCCCTTGAGTTTTACAAGTACATAAAGTTTACTGAATAAAGGGATGCTGGAGTAGCTGTTCGGTTGTCCATCTTCTTCGATCGTCCTTTATGAAACACTAGTATAGAAAATCTCTAGCAATCTCAGAAAAATTACTCGGAATTATAGGGTCTTCATTCATAATTTGACGTTGCAAATCTGACAAAGCCAAAGGCGACTCCCAGTCATCATCTCCGCCACAATGCATCCTAGTGACCATATATCATAAGCTTTCGCATGAAAACCACACGTCAAAAACTCTGGGGGTGCATACAGTAGGGTTCCCTCAACGGTGCTCCAGTCATATCCGCCATTCCATCACCAACTCTCATTGACAATCCAAAGTCAGCCAATACTTGTGCATGCATGTCGTGCTCGTTCGCATTGAAAACCAAAATATTAATATCGCAATGTACCCACCCTTTTTAAGAACATCTTGAATACCCTTTAAGAGTTGATACGCATAGAAACCTATTTCAAATTCTGCCATCTTTCCATTCTTATTTAAATTGATCAAATCACCCGATGAAATGACGGAGGCATGATCTTCAGGAAGAGGGTTTGAACCTATAACCTTATGAAGGATTTGAACACCCTTAACTACTAAACTATACTTTTGAGATGTGTTAAGGAGGTTCAAAACTTAATATATAGAGGTAAAAAATGATTTTGCCTTATATATACAGTGTAATTTTTCGGAAAAGAGGGTTCAGTGAACCCCCTTGTGCCCTCTAAATCCAGGGAGAAATTAAAAAATAGCCCATTTCAGAAGTAATCGAAATTTAGCCACTTTTCATGTAAAGATAAATTTGAGTGAAAAATTTGTTCAAAACCCGGAAAATACTCCAGTATATTATGCGGGAGTTCCAGTATAAGTATACTTGAACTCTAGCATATTATACAAGAGTTCCAGGATAAGTATGCTGAATTCCAACATAATATGATGGAATTCCAGCATAAGTACAATCGAACTCCAACATAATATACTGGAATTTTAGTAAGTATGCAATCTACCATAATATACTGGAGTTTGGAGCACCGGTACTCCAGTCTCCAGTATATTATACTAGAGCCAACGAAGTATACCGGTCCAACATAATATTATGGAGTTCATACGCAAGTGCACCCAACTCCAGTATATTTTGCGGGACCGGTCTCTATTGCAGTAAAATAGTGGCTATTTTTCATTGACTTGGTAAACACTGGCAATTTTTGAATGATCAGTCCGAAAATTGATTATACCGCGCTATTTTTACCTAAACCCGCCCCTGACCACATGCATATTCAAGAAACAAATTATAAGATCGATGCTTACGCCTGCTCCAAAGAACTGAACCACGTCAGGACTGTAAGTAAAAACTTTAATACAAACCAGGATGTTGAACATGATAATCTTACATATAATCGTCATATAAAACATACATGAAGAAGAATCTATTATCTTGAAGCTGAAGCATTAATTGAAATTGATTTCTGTCCCATTGCCCTAGCTTTTGTTACCGCCGACTTTAGTGGTGTAAGAGAGGAAAAGAATACGGTAACCCTAATGGGTGGAGAGAGGACCAATTTATAGAGGTTCTTATTTAATCTGGTACGTCCATCAAGTAACCGATCAGACGGATGAGATCTGCTCATTAATTTAATATTAATTATGGACATAATCTTATTGGGCCACATATAACGTAGGAAATAACTTACATTCTCCCGCTTGGCCCAATAATCACATACTATTAATATTTAATATAGGGACATTAGTTATGCATAAACAAATATATTCTATAATGTCCATCATAAATACCTTAATACGATAAACTACTAAATGTGAATTATGGCTGTTATATATAATTTATCTATATACTCCCTTTCATATACTACAACATTAGTAATTTATCGTATCAGATTCATAAGCTATAAAATATTAGGTCCACAATAATGTCTCCTTGAGACTTATTATGTGATATCTCAAAACAATAATATGTACACCATTATGAGAAATAGAAAATCGCTAATGTATATCAGAAACATATAAATGAGCTCAGAGTGTCAAAACATCATAAATATAGCCTAGACTCATTCTATGTACATGTTCTTTAAATATCTTTGAGTATAAACCTTTCGTTAACGAAACTGTAATCATGCGATCTGTTCTACTATGCTCAAGCGACACTCTTTGTTTCTGAACTTCCTTATTGACAGTAAAGTACATTAATTCCATATGTTTGGCACCTTTGGAGTACTTATCATTCTTGGAGAAGAATACAGCTGCAAAATTATCACAGTAAATTTTCAGCGGCTTGATAATGGTGTCGACAATCACAAGTCCTGAAATAAGGTTTCGCAGCCATAATGCATGAATTATGGCCTTAAAACATGCCACAAATTCTTCTTCCACCGTGGATATAGCATTGGCAGACTGTTTGGCACTCTTCCACGATATTGCTCCTTCAGCTAATTGGAACAAATAAACAAATGTGGATTTTCTAGTATCAATACATCCAACGACATCTGAATCCGAGTATCCAAAAACTTCCAAATGCTTGGATCTCCTATACATGAGCATTTAATCCTTCGTCCCTTTCAGGCACCTCAAAACTTTCTTTGCAGCTTTCCATTGATCAATTCCTAGATTACTCTGATATTTTCCCAACATTCCGATCGCAAAACTAATATCCGATCTTGTACAAGATATGGGTGAGGCATCCTATGTGATAGAAATAGAAACCCTATAAAGGAAAAGGTCAAATAGTGTATAAACTGAAGAAGTCAATATATGGACTTAAATAAGCCTCATGACAATGGTATATAAAGTTTAATGATACCATAACACCTTTTGGATTTGTGGAAAATACCGTTGATCGGTGTATATACCAAAAGATCAGTGGGAGCAAGTTTAGCAACAAGTAGAATATCATCAACATATAGGACGTAAAATATAAACTTGCTCCCACTGATCTTTTTGTATATACACCGATCAACGGTATTTTCCACATATCCAAAAGATGTTATGGTATCGTTAAACTTTATATACCATTGTCATGAGGCTTATTTAAGTCCATATTGACTTCTTCAGTTTATACCCTTTTTGACCTTTTCCTTTAGTTTCGAAACCCTCTGGTTGGTCCATATACACTTCCTCCTCGAGGTCTCCATTAAGAAAGGCAGTTTTCATATTCATTTGGTGTAACTCTAAATTATAATGAGCCACCAAAGCCATAATAATTCTCAACGAGTCTTTCTTTGAGACTGATTGAAAGGTCTTTTTATAATCAATGCCTTCTTTCTGAGTATAACCCTTAGAAACAAGTCAGGCTTAATATCTCTCAAATTTGAATCGCGTTTGGTCTTAAAGACCCATCTACACCCAATTCTTTTATAATTTTCTGGCAATGCAAGAAGATCCCAGACTTTATTGTATTCCATGGATTTTAGATCTTCCTTCATGGCATCAATCTATTTTTCAGACTCTTTACTTTCTATGGCTTGTGAAAATAAAATCGGATCCTTATTAAGACCAATGTCAAATTTTGACTCTTGCAAATAAACCACGTAATCATCCGAAATAGCCAATTTTCTAACTCTTTGATATTCTCTTAATGGCATTTCTTGTGGTTCATTTGTGTCAGACATTTGTGAGTTAGTTTTTTTATGAAGTGTTTTATCCAAATGTTGCTCGGTGTTGTCAAAGTGTTCTTCAACAACTGGAACAATATTTGGTATTTGTGTGGAAGTAGGTACATTTCTGGGTAATAAAATATTGACCCTCACCTATTTAATTTCTACACTTTGCTTTTCAACACTCCTACTAACCTCACCATTCTCAATGAATCTTGTATTACCGGTTTCAATAATTCTCGAACAATGGTTTGGACAGTAAAACACATACCCTTAAGATTTCTCTAGGTAACCAATAAAGTAACCACTTACTGTTCGAGAATCTAATTTTTTTTCTTGTGGATTATAAACTCTAACTTCCACTGGGAAAGCCCAAACATACAGGTTCCTTAAACTAGGTTGCCTTCCTGTCCACAGTTCAAAAGGGGTCTTTGGAACTGCCTTACTAGGAACCCTGTTTAATAAATATACAACAGTTTTAAGAGAATCCATCCACAATGATTTGGGTAATGAGGAATTACTTATCGTGCTCCTAACTATATCCATAAGTGCTTTTTGCAACACCATTTTGTTGAGTGTTCTGGCATAGTATACTGCGCACATATGCCACATCCCTCGAGGAACTTTGCAAATGGACATGGACATTGTCCTGATTCATTATATTTTCCATAATATTCACCACATCTATCTGACCTAATGATTTTCACCTTTTTATTTAATTGCCTTTCAACCTCATTAACAAACACCTTGAGAGCATCTGTTGCTTGAGATTTTTCTTTCAACAAATAGATATATCCATAACGTGAAAAATCATCGATAAAAGTGATAAAATATTTTTCTCCACCAAAAGATGGAACATCAAAGGGTCTATAAGTATCAATGTGTATAATTTTAAGAAGTTGGGTGCTTCTTGTGGTGCCTTTCTTACTATGCTTGTTTTCCTTTCCTTTAATGCAATTCAAACATATAGTAAGATAAGTAAAATTCAGATTCAGAGGAATCTCATTCTTTACTAATATTTCCAACCTTTCTTTGGATATATAACCCAAACGTCTATGCCACAAGTAAGTAGAACTTTCATCTAGTGAACTACGTTTAATTCCAACATTATGTTGAACAGTCAGAAGGGATTCAGAAAAACCAATATCGAGTTTCAATTTATATAAACCATCACTAAGGAAACCAAACCATAAAAAATAGCATTTTTATATAAATTGAAACATCCATTTCCAAACTTTAAATAAAATCCAGAAACATCAAGTCTTGAAAGAGAAATCAAATTCCTAGAAACTGAAGGTACATAAAGAGTCTGTAACAGATCAAGATGACTTACAGTCTCCACGATCAAACAATAAGTCCATATGCCTTCAATTAGAGCCTTCATACAATTTCCCATGAACAAGAAATCCTTATTTGGATTTGTAGTTTGGATCGTAAGGAATACCTGCAACATAGTAGATACATGAGCAGTTGCACCAGAATCAAGCCACCAAGTATATTAGGAACTTCTACTAAATTTGATTCGAAACATATAAAAGCACTAATTGTACCTTTCTTCTCGAACCAAGCTTTACTTTTCAGACAATCTTTCTGATAGTGTCCTTCCCTGTTACAGAAACGACACGTATCTGCCATATGTTTCTTGTTAGCATCCTGTTGAGCTTCAGCAAGTGCTTTCTTCTTCTTGAACTTGTTGGCCTTCACTTTAAGTCCTTTACCAGCTCCTTAACCCATGGGGTTAATTGAAGGACTCCCTTGTTTCTTAAGTCTTGACTCTTCTTATGTAAGCATACTGGACAATTCACTAACATTCCACTTATCCTTAAATAGAGTTATAACTAATTTGAAAAGGTCCATAATCAGGAGGTAACGAGTTCCGAATAAACTGAACCAAGAAGGAGTCATCCACTTTCATCCCCAAGGTCTGAAGTCTTGCTGCAATGTTAGTCATCTCGATGATATGATTTTTCATATTATATGACACATCAAACTTCATGGTTGTGAGTTCAACCATTAGTGTACCAGCGAGAGATTTATTTGCCGTACAAAAACGTTCTTCCACAAACTTCAGGTATTCCCTGGCACTTTTTGTTTGTGGAATAGTACTCTTAATGTTGTTGGCAATATTTATTCGCATAAACATGAGACTTAGCCTGTTAGAGTGTTCCCATGCTTTATAGAAAGACTTCTCATCTGCATTGCTCGAATCAGTAATGGCAGCGGGCTTATCATCCGCAAAGCCAAGTCAAGATCCATCACACCTAAGTGGAACTGGACTTGTTTACGCCATTACAGTAATAGACGAAGCAAGAGAATGAAAATGAATATCATCAAAATAGATAATACACACTCACAAATCAATATGAATTCGACAAAACAGTTAAACTATATCGCAGTTCTCTTTTGGATAAATACTACGACACACTATCATAATTTAAATGTCATTTAGTCTTTAATAGGTAATTAAATATTTTTAACCAAATATATATTCCATCTTTGGACAAATAATATATATTTGACAAAGAATATTAATTTACCTCATCATGTTCACTATTCACAGAATAATTGATTCACCTTTGGATTAATCCATAAGTACTAACAATGGTGAAAATTAATTTATCCACTAATTTTTAATTATAGGTATTTTATTAAGTTCATGGATAAACGATAATTTTATGTATGCATATTTTTCATAAACATACTAGTTTGGCCACTTTGACGGCCAACAACTATATAACATAAGTGTGTACATAAAATAAATATAAGGAAATTTTATGCATGTAATTATTTTGAAACATACTAATTTGATCACTCTGATTACTAACAAACTATATAAACACTAATCATATATATATTATTCATTAAAATCTTATCAATTTAATTGTCCAAAAATTCAAAAGTAGAAACAAATATTATGGCCTGAAGCGAAAAACGTAATGGTTGAGACTGATAAGATACAAAATAAATTGTCATATTATATTTGGCATGATTTACATAATAGAATTGTACTTAGCAAATCCGCATTATCATAGTTGACTTCTTTATATTTACTAACTCAAGCACCAAAGCTTTAGCACAATCCTTATGAAAGCATTATTCTGAAGTCAATGGCTTTAAACTTCTAAATAAAACAATTTATTAGATAGGAGATCCTCCTAATTGAAACATACCAGAAAACCTACAGACTCAACACATTTAAACCTTTTCATTGACGGCCTCAATATCTTTTGGAAAAGTCGATACTCAAGAAAAAGAATATTGAATCTTATATTGTAAGAACTTTGTATGACAAACTGGAAGTAGACAAATTGACTACAACTTTGATGAAAAACTTTTCTCAATTAAAGCCATGATAGTTTTACTCATACCATATACGTGCAAACGAAGATTATCGATTCAAACAATCCCAGGCTCGTGATACCATATGTAAGTATAAACTTTAATTCATGCTAGGATCTTGAACATGATAATCCTACATACAATCATCATAGAAAATATACCTGAAGCGAAATTCATTAGCTTGAAGCGGAAGCGTTAATTAAAATTGATTTCTCACCCCTCGCCCTAGCTTTCGTTACCGCCGACTTTAGTGATGGAAGAGAGGAAAAGAAAATGGTAACCCTAATGCGTGAGGGAGGACCAATTTATAGAGGTTCTTATTTAATCCGGTATGCACATCAAGTAACCGATCGGACGGATGAGATTTGCTCATTAATTAAATATTAATTATAGGCCTAATCTTATTGGGACACATATAACATATGAAATAATTTACAAGATAACCTCTTAACTAGAGTTTCCAAGATATGCACTTCTCATTGGAATGAAATTGAACATCAACATTTTACAACAGCTACTGAAGCACATTAGGGGTGTGAATTCGATTTATCGATTCGATTTTGACTCTTATCGATAATTAGTTATCCATTATCGATTTGTACATATGATTATCGTTATTGTTTCAATAAGGTTTTGATTTTTTCAATTTCGATTTATCGATTTTGGGGCTTATCGATTCGGTTATCGATTACACCAATAAAAAAATTTGGAGGATTCCACGAAAAGTATATCGCTATAAATGCCTAACTAATATGGACATAAAGAAGCTAAAATAAGACGAACACCATTTATAATATAAAAATTATGTCAACAAGCACATGCAACAATACTAAAGTAAGGGATCAAATGTATGCCACCAACACTCCAATGGTATAAAAAAACAAAAAAAAACAAAACACATCATCATGGCTAATTCTATTTACCACTAATTTGAACTTCATTCTCTTGATCTTTAAATATGATAATTCCTTAAATGTGGTAGAGGAAATAATAGGGTAAGGTACTTAGGGTAAATGAAATGTTATAGATTAGTGAAAATAATATTGCATAGCCGCTTTCGAAATAGTAGTGGAATATATATACATTATGTCTGTTATATTAATCTACACAAATAGGTAATTACTCATTTAACAAGTGTTTACAGTCTAGAGGTGTGCATTCAATTTATCGATTCGATTTTTACCCTTATCGATAATTACTTATCGATTATCGATTTGTACATATGCTTATCGTTATCGTTTCAATAAGATTTTGATTTTTTCAATTTCAATTTTTCAATTTTGATAATAAATAATCGATTTGATTTATCGATAAATCGATTTTAATGCACACCCCTAAAGCACATGGTAAGGAAGATTCGATCTTCACTGCATATTTATAGAGCAGCAGCAATGGAACAGTGAAGTTGAACCTGAAAAAGAAGAGACATTATGCTAAGCTAAGTTAAGCTATAAGGATTTTATTGATAAAGAATCCTATCAGCTATTACAATAGATATAGGTGATGAAAACTCTAAAAGGATAAGAGTGTTGAGCAAGGAATAATACAAACTCCTCTGCCCAATTGTCCTGCAAATAACTGTATTTGCAGAAGATGGAATCTGCTCACAGCTAAATGTCTAGGGACTTAATTGTAACACTAGAAAGTTATAAAATTAAATACTAGAATAACTGTCAAGGACCTAAACTATATTTCTCCTATTAATTTTATAGACTAGGTACACTTCCTGTAAGCAGCTGCTACCATCATCCTTCTATACACATCATTTCTCCCCTCTTGAAATCTTCCTTGTCCTCAAGGAAGAAAAGTTGGAAACCTCATCTTCAAGACAGGATAATCCTCCCAAGTGATTTGATCCTATGGCATCTGCTCCTATTGTACAAGAACTTGAGTTATGGCTTTGTTCCCCTTTTTGATCATCCTTCTATCGAGTATGGATTTGGGAGTAGGGCAGTAAGGGCTGGTAATGTCCATGACTGGAGGATGAGTTATGTTGTCAGGCACCTTGTAACATGATTTAAGAAGGGAAACATGGAAGGCAGGGTGTATGGTGATGTTGGAGAGAAGGTTCAATTTTTAGGCAACAATACCAACTTTCTGAATGATTTGATAAGGCCCATAGTATTTGGCTGCTAGTTTTTAAAAAATGAGTTGTAGACAGAGTGAATTTTCTATAAGTTTGGATCTTTAAGTAGACCCAATCAACTATTTGGAACTGTCTATCTGACCTATGATGGTTTGCTTGAGAAATCATTCTTTGCTGAGCCCGACAAAGGTGGTATTTTAGGAGTTGAGTTTAGAATACCTTGGCTATAAGACTCTTGTTACTTGTTCATCAACAGCATCTCCAGGAAGGTAAGGTAAATGTATGGGAGGGGGCTAACCATAAAGGGCTTCATTTGGGGTGGTTTGGATGGCGTATTGTACCACCACTCACCGAGGGGTAAGAATAAGTACCAATCTTGTGGAGCATTAGAACAATAGCACCTCAGGTAGGTCTCCAAGCACCTATTAAGAACTTCAGTCTGTCCATCAGATTAGGGATAATAAGAAGTGTATGTGCTGAAGGTAACTCCATAACCAGAGAAAAGTTCTTGCCAAACCTTGCTAATAAACACTGGATCCCTATCACTCACAATGCTCTCAGATATACCATGTAATTTGTATACATTATTTAGGAATAGTTGAGCTGTGTCTGAAGCTATATATGGGTGAGAAACTTCAACAAAGTGGTCCTACTTAGTCAATCTATCCACCACCACCCAAATTACTGATTTGCCTTTGGATTTAGGCAATCCTTCCACAAAATCTAGGCTTTGGATGTAGTAGCCACCTCCTTTTGGCTACTACAACCCGGCGAAGAGCGTAAATAAGGAAGTTTTTTCAATTAAAGAACAATCGAAACGGGATTCAATTATTTAAGAGAGTTTCAGAGTCACTACTTGGGAGATTTATGGTGTCCCAAGTCACTATTTAGAATCCCGAATCGAGGAAAGAATGACTCTGTTTAACAGTCCGCGAACTAGAAATCCGAGTAAGGAATTCTGTTAACTCGGAAGAAGGTGTTAGGCATTCCCGGGTTCCGTGGTTCTAGCACAGTCGCTCGTCTGTTATATTTGGCTTAAATTATCTGAATCTATAGAATTATGAACCTATGTGCACTTTGAATTTTGTAACCACTTTTATTATTATTTTTAAAGAAAATTGCAACGTCGTTAAAACATGTCTCGAACCACGTCACATAAATGCACCCGTGGTTTTTGACACATTCTAACTCCGTTGAGATTTAGATTTGGGTCATATAAATACGCACCCGTATTTAAGAAGATAAAATTATTAAAGAACATTTAAAGAGGGCCACACAATTTTATAGATTCTATTTGGCATGACGCACCTCATTTTTATTTAAAAGGTCAATCCTAAAGCACACTAAGGTTCTTTATTAGATTTGTCTCTATAAAAAAAGACGCCTTAACTGAGTAGCCTATTAATGATCGACAATTAAAGCGTTGCATCATTATATTAAAACGGGTCAGCTTCAGGTTGCGTATCTTCAACTTGCTTTAGTTGCTAATTTTGCAATTGGGCTCATCCTTAAAAGAAGCAAGCCTAGGAAGTGTGTTCTTTCTGCCTCTTGGCTACAACAGTTTTGGGCTTGGTTTTTGAGCCCAGAAACTAAAAACAACAAATTCAATCATGGATCGTAAGTAGCATTTCATAAACCACAATATTACAGCCATTCCAAACCATTTTATCAACACCTGTGTTTTGCCATTTTAACATTCCAAAACGTATATGCTGAAACTCAAATTTAAAATTACGTATATAAGTTGATAGTCCTAACACACAGTATCTCCACTATTAAATTAAACAGGGGATCTAAGCAATTTACCATTACTAATACCACGTCTCATCCTATTAAAATGCAGACAATAAAAAAATGAACAGTCCAAATGGTTCAAAGTAGTTCAGCACAGTCCAAATATTTACAAATAAGTTGAATGAGTAGTCTAACCATTTCTAAGATTTAAAACAAATCACAGCTACAATATCAACACATTAGGGATATGCCTTGATTTTCAAAATGTGTAGCGCATATATATAGCTGTGCCTTTCTAGACCTCCTGAGATAAGATGAATACCCAGAATTTGTAGCAAAAACAAAGGGAAAAATCAGCAGCAGTGGAAACCACCAGCAATTAACATACACCAGTAGTAATCACCCTCAAAAATACGCAGGGACTGATTGTTACATGAACCAGGAGAGGATTTCAGCAAAGTATTACCAACACTAAACCAAATCATCCTGTTTGGACTCTAAAACAAACACTCGAGACTGAACTTAACCCAACTTGTACCCTTTCATCACCTCAACCATGTATTATTTCAAATCATTAGCCTCCTAACAGTTGAATTTGAAATTATTCTGAGAAAACACTTAAATGAAACAATGTAATTTCAGAATTTTTAGCTACTGAGAATTTTTGGATTTTCTGGAAATTGTTTTTGAATTTTAGGATTTTTTTCTATTGGATTTCAAATTTTTGGGAATTTTCAGAGCTTTCAAACTGTTTAACCCCCCCCCCCCCCCCGTTGAATGCATTGGGGGTCCCTTTCTATAAGGCTAGGACAACCCTTTTATTCTATTTTAACTAGTAGTCTCTCTTTCAATTTTCAGATTTTAACTACTTGGTCCTTCATTTTTTGACTTGTTTCCTAAGTTACTACACTAAACTACTGATTTTTAAATTAAAATCCCCTTCTAGAAGGGTCTAAAAGATTCTAGAATTGCTTCTTACTTGTAGGATACCTATACTACCCTTATTTTATTCTAAAACTACCAGAACTAAGTTAAGACCCTATACTACCCCTTTAATGTATTAGAATTACTATTTTACCAAGCTAAATCTTACAATTACCTAGTACTAACTAACATCTATGACAAATCTCTAATTATATTTGAACTATTAATCAGGAATAAACAAACAACAGTCCACCTCAGAAATCAAAACACTACTGAATCGAAAATTCAAATTAAATACTGAAATTAAAGGAAAACATGGAAAGCGGCTATTATACCATTTGGAATAATCAAAATTGGATTTGATTCCCATTCAAACTACTGCCAATGATTTGTTGAACATTAATCTATGCTGAACAATGAACATGAGGGTTCAAGAATTAAGACTAGATCAAACATGGCCATTAAGCTAAAGACGAGGGTAATTCAAAATATGGTTGGAGTCTAAACCTAAGGGATTACCAAAACAACCAGAATAACAAAAATGCAAGCCAAATAATTGGTCACCAAAATCCAACTTAATTCTGAACAAAACTAGCCAGTACTTCTAATTAAAATAACAGCCAAAACTTAAAGCGAGATGAAAGTATTGACAAAGAAGCAAAACAACAAAAATAAACAGAAGAAAAAAAAATGACACTAACCAGTTGTTCTTAAAAAAACTTGGCTGAATTCAATTTGAGCGACCAAACGGAGTTAAAAGTTTGTTTTTGGCCAAAACAAACATGCGACTCCGTTTTGAAACTCAAACGGCTTATAAAGATTAATCTTCAAAATTAGGTCGAAACTGAGATTGGAGATTCGACGAGTTTGGGAGTTATTTGAAAGGAGTTGGACTTGTTTTTTGGTAGAGGAGGGCAAGGCAAGTGTGGGGTGTTAATTTGGAGGCTATTGGAGCCGGTGCCGCCGTGAACTGATGAGCCGCCGCTCCTTTGAAAAGATATTGGACGAGTTCGGTGAGGTTTTGAGGGGTGATTTTAGGGGGGTTGGAAAGAGGGGAAGACGGGAAACCTGGGGTGTAATTTTGGGGTCCATCAGAGCTACGCCGCCGCCAGCAACGATTTTTGGCCGGCGGCAGATGGCGGAGGGAGGGTAATGATAGGGCGACGTTACAACGATGAATTTAGGGTAAGCTTGGACAAGGTACGAGGTCTCAATGATAGGGGGAGTTATGTGACAATTATATAATATGACACCTTCCCCCATCTAGACCGTCCGATCAGGCTTGATCAATGGCCCAAATTTCTTGATATAAAACGACGTCGTTTTATTTCTTAGTGTTTTAGACCGGGCAGGGGGCTGAGTTTGGGTCTATTTTGAGTGGGTTTGGGGTTTTGGGCTAAACTTGATGCAAGAATTCGCCTAAAAAAGCCAATATTATATACCCACATTTATTCTTTTTTTATGTATTAGTTTTATTATATATTTTTCAGATTTTTAATAATCAAAAATATAAATAAAAATAGCCAAAACATGTTTAACAAGAAATAAACTAAATAAATTCCTAAATTCTAAATTTCAAAGAAAACTAACCAATTTGTTACTTTTTCCTCATTTTCAATATTAACTTAATTAATAACCTAAAAATGTAAATTTTAAATCCTTGATGCAAACATGCCATTTTTATATTTTTATGAATTATACAAATTAAAACGTGCAACATGCAAATAAACACAAAATTATACAAATAATTCCTTAAATTCAAACAAAAATCATGCAAATAAATCCTAACAATTCAAATAATGAAAGACAAATCCTATTTTAATGGATTTTATTGGAACATGTCAAGCGAGGCAAAAATCACGTGCTCACACACTCCTTGACATATGTAGTAACATCCTCGTTTATTGCTTTTCAATAAAATAGTGATGCCAGTTTCCTATATGTATTATTAATACCGGAGTGGCCTCCTATAGGAAGATCATGCCATTGTTGAATCAGATCCTTCCTAAGTTCTGTATCATTTCCCATCACTAGCCTCCCATTCTTCCACAACTGTTGGCTATCATAAGAATAACTATGGTTATTCTCTTTCTTGCTCTGTATCTTTTTCATCAAGTACTGCAACTTAGGATCATTCTGCAAACTTTCCATGATCCATTGGAACAAGGCTGCCCCAGAGTTGTTGATATCCAATGCAATTAATTCTGCTTTAGGCAGCCTAGACAATGAATCTGCTGCCTTGTTCTCCCTACCTTTATTGTATTCTATAGTGAAGTCGAATTGAATGACTTTGGCTATCCACTTCATTTGAGTACCAGTGTGAAGCTTATGCTCCAAGAGAAACTTAAGTGTCTTTTGGTCAATCCTCACTATGAAGAGTTTTCCTATTAGATACTCGACCATTTAGTGATAGCCAACACTAATGCCAAGAGTTCCTTGTCATAGATTGACAGAATTTGATGCCTATGAGAGAGTCCTTTACTAATGTAGGCAATAGCATGTCCCTTCTGCATCAAGACTACCCCTATCCCAATGTCACATGCATCAGTTTCCTCTATGAACTGCTGAGAACTATTAGGTAGAGCCAATACAAGAGCAGTGACTAAAGCTGGTTTTAGAGATTTCAAAAGTTGTGGTAGCCTTATCATTCCAAAGGAAGTTGTCCTTCTTCAGCATATCAGTGAGTGGCTTGCTAATCACTCCATACCTTTGTATGAATCTTCTGTAGTATCTAGGTAGTCCCAAGAACCCCTTTAGCTACTTAGTAGTAGCTGGAACATGCCAATCTTGAACAGCAGCAATTTTTCTAAGATCAGTAGCAACCCCATCACCAGTGATAAAGTGGCCAAGGTATTCAATCATGCTGCTCCCAAATGAACACTTGGCTTCCCTTGCAAACAGGTTGTGCGTCACCAATAACTTAAAAGGTCAGCTTAAGGTGTGCCAGGTGATCTTCCATGCTTTTGCTGAACACTAGGATGTCATCAAAAAATACTAAGATGAACTTCCTTAAGTATTCCTTGAAGATGTGGTTCATAAGGCCTTGGAAACAAGAAGGAGCATTAGTGAGCCCAAATGACATCACTAGATATTCATACTGGCTGGAATGAATCCTAAATGCTGTCTTGACTATATCAACAGGATCCACTCTTTTTTGATGGTATCCGGATCTGAGGTCAATTTTTGTAAACACCTTAGAACCACCAAGCTTATCCAACAACTCCTCAATGATTAGGATTGAGAACTTATCTTTGATAGTGGCTTTTTTTAAGGCCATATAATTTACACAGAGTCTCCATGATCTATTCTTCTTGCTAACTAGAACCAAAAGAGATGCATAAGGGCTGGAACTAGGCTGAACAATGCCTTGATCCAGCATTTCTTGGACTAGCCTTTCAATCACATCATTGTCAGTTGAAGAGTACCTGTATGGCCTGATGTTAATTGGATTACTCTCAGCTTCTAAGGGTATTCTATGGTCGAATAATCCTCTAGAAGGTGGAAGCCCAGTAGGTTCTGAAACAAAACCTGGTACTCCTTCATGAGGATTTTGATTCCTGGTTCTATTCCCGCAGATTGAGGGACTTTGGCATCTTTAGAGTCTTCTGTAGGCAGGACCCTTAACATTAATAACTGAGCCTCTCTTCAGCTATTTTTCCTAAAGTTCTAGCATCCACTGTCTTGAGTCCAGCAGCATCACCTTGCAGCAAATGCTTCTTTCCATGAAGATGAAATTCCATCGTGAGTTGAGAGAAATTCATCTTGATGTCTCCAAGGGTTTGAAGCCATTGGACTCCTAGTAGCATGTCAAATGTCCCTAAGGTCAGCAGCGAGAAATCAGTTTGAAATGTGGCTCCTTGAAGTAACCACTTCAACCCTTTACGCAACTCAGTAGAATACACAGTGCCATTATCTGGAACACTCACAGACTGAGGATTGACTTTCTGGACTTGACAATCAAACCTCTTAGCTACTGTACTGTCAAGGAAGTTGTGAGTACTTCCTATATCAATCAACACACTGACAGGACCCTTCTCTATGTAACTTGTAACCCTTAATGTATAAAAGCCAGTTACCCCATTGAGAGCATTTAATGAGATAGTTACATGATCAATTTCCCCTCTTGCTTCAACTTCTTTACTGGTTTCACAAACTTCCTCTTCTTGAATTTCTTCAACCTTCATCACATACAGCTGTTAATTGTGATTTTCAAGTTCCATTCCCTCTTCCAGTTCCAACAAAAATAGTTTTTTGCTGATCTTACACTTGTGCCCCGGAAAGAATTTTTCATCGCAGAAATAGCAATAACCTTTTAGTCTTTTCTCATTAAGCTCAGCTCGTGTCAGCTTCTTTCCTCTGCCTTTGTTCTACTAGGAATTGGGTTCAGGAGGTCTATAAGGTGTTTTGGGACCTCAGTATGAGACAATGGATGTGTTTTTTGAAGCTACAAAAGGGGTAGGGGAAGGAAGGGGTTGTAAGGTTCTGTGTTGAGCTAGGTAAGATGATTCTTGTAGTATGGCTAGGTAGTAGGCTTGGGGTAGGGAATTTGGTCTGTGGGATTTAACATTATCTCTATATTTAAGTCTAAGACCAGCTATGAAGCAGCTGATGGCATACTCCATTCGCAAGGATAATCTATTCATGGACCTGTCAAACTGGTCTTGGTAATCTTTCACAGCTCCCGTTTGAAATAACAGCTTGAACTCAGCCATTGGATCATGATACTCAGCACCAAATCTATCTATTAAGGCATATAGATACTCATCCTGGCTAGGATAAGTTAATTGCATTCTACTTTTCATATAAGCTTGGTGCCATTCTATAGCAATTCCCTCTAAATGAATGGAAACCACTTTGATTTTCTGACATGAGTGATTTCTTCTAAAGAGAAAAACTGCTCAATTTTGTAAAGCCAAGTTTTGAGATCCTTACCATCAAAATGAGGGAATTCTAACTTCCCTAACCTGGATAGAGTGCTACGGGGAGCAACACCATGAGAACCTCCTGTGACAGCAGCTCCATTGTAACCTCCTAGAGCCGGCAGAGGCTGATTCTGTTGAGCTGGTATGCCTCCAATATTGATTTCAACACCTACTGATGGAGACTGTCTCATTTCAGGTACAGTAACTCCAGGATGGTTTACTAGCTGAGAAGAGGAATTGTTCGAAGAGCCTCCACTCCCCTGCCTCCAATTTCTCCAAAGGTCCCAATTGTTGGTGAATAAAACTCAACTCCCAGATCTTGCTCAGGTAAGTTCTTGCCCTTATCCTGCTATTTTTGAGAAGCTTGCATTGCTTCTCTCAGCTCGTTGAGGGCCTTATCTCAATTCTCTTCCATCTGATTTTGCCGCATCGTGATGTTAGCGATTTCTATAAACAATCTCTCAACAGCATCAGCCAAGTTTTCATATCGGAAGCCATTACTCACATCCCAAGAGCAACTGCCCTGATACCAAATGGTGCAACAGCAATGGAACAATGTAGTTGAACGAGAAAAAGAAGAGAAATTATGCTAAGCTAAGTTAAGCTATAAGAATTTCATTGATAAAGAACCCTATCAGCCATTTCAATAGATATAGGTGATGAAAACTTGAAAACATAAAGAATATCGGAGGAATTTTAGAGAGAGAAAGTAGAGAGAAGGGAGAGGATCGAAGAGTCTCGAAGAAGAGACTGTAAAATATCTCTGATAAAAAATGAATGCCTCAGACAAAATGACCCCTACCCCTATATCAAAATGACCCCTACCCCTACCCCTCAGACAAAATGACCCCTACCCCTATATCAAAATGATGTATGTTGCAGTTAACAGACAATCACCCCAAAAAGAAATAGGCAAACCAGACTGAAAGAGAAGTGCTCTACAAGTTTCAAGTAAAGACCTGTGCTTTCTCTCAACAACCCCATTCTGCTGAGGAGAATGAGGGCAAGTTGTTTGATGCACAATCCCAAGTTTACTAAAATAGGAAATCCCTTCAGCACTGGAACCCAGTTCCAGGGCATTGTCACTCCTGACAACCTTGACCAGGGAATTAAATTGAGTTTGAACATAGGAAAAGAAGGATTGTAGTAGAGGGAATGCATTACTTTTAGAACCCATTAGATGTGTCCAGGTAGCTCTAGAAAAGTCATCAACTATGGTGAGGAAATACTTGCTACCAAGGGATGTAGGGGTATGGTAAGGACCCCAAGTATCCACATGAATAAGTTGGAATGGTTTGGTAGTGCGAATGCTACTGTCAGGGAAGGGCAATCTGGTCTGTTTAGCCATAGGGCAAATTGAGCAAGGGAAAGGTTGTTTAGCAGCAATAGAAAAAGGCAAATTAGAAACATGTTTCATATTAGCAAAAGATGTATGTGCTAATCTCAAATGCCAAATATAGTTCATATCAGCAGGAACAGCATTATTACAACTGGAAGATTGAATAACTGAGCTAAAATGTTTGTTATCAGAAACAATATCATCATTACAAACATCTGAGTCACTAACCACTCCCTGAGAAAGGAGTGGGGACTAAACATGCACCAGGAACATCAGAAGAATGCACAAATAATGGATTGGAAGGGTCAATAGGACCGGAGTTAGCACAAGAACTACCAGCATTCATGTTAGCAGCCATGCTCAACAAATGAATTAAATCTTTTGAAAAAAAAATATCACCAAACAATATTCACAGTCTACACAGTCAATATTCTCAAGTCAAATGATCTATTCACAAATAGAATCAAACAGTCACATATACAGACAAGGGATCACAACCAGAGAATATGAACGAGGTTACCGTCCTTCTTCGCAACCGGAAGATCGGCCTTTAACAATAGGCAAAACCCTAGGTAGTGTAACCGTCAAAACTTTACCACAAACGTTGACAAAGATGTCACAGCACCACCGATGATGACCAGAACCTCAGCAAAGTAAGTATCAAACCACCGGATGGTAATCAAACACTCGATTTGACCAACAGAAAACCCTAGAGGTTGAAACTCACCGCAAAATCTCCGAAAAACTCACAATAAACGATTGAACCGTTCAATACAGAAGGAACAAACGTAGATCGTGAAGGTAAAGGGACCGAAGAACCCTAACATGGTTGAAACCATCATCGATCTTTTCGATCTCAGAAAAATCCCAAATTTTGTTCAAAAAAAATAGTTCAGATGAACTATTGATTCACACGATAACATCACCGGATCATTGTACCGGCTCTGATACCATGAAAACATACAGAATATCGGAGGAATTTTAGAGAGAGAAAGTAGAGAGAAGGGAGAGGATCGAAGAGTCTCGAAGAAGAGACTGTAAAATATCTCTGATAAAAAATGAATGCCTCAGACAAAATGACCCCTACCCCTATATCAAAATGACCCCTTACAATAATAGCCTATTTACATGACATAGCCTAATTACAATAGTAGCCTATTTACACACTTGACCTATTTACAGAGTATACAAACAAATTACAAAATCAGCCTAATTGCACAAATAGCCTATTGTTACATATCTCAACAAAACTCTAAAAGCATAAGAGTGCTGAGCAAGGAATAGTACAAACTCCTCTGCGCAGCTGTCCTGCAAATAACTGTATTTGAAGAGGATGGAATCTGCTCACAGCAAAATATTTAGGGACTTAATTGTAATACTAGAAACTTATAAAATGAAAACACTAGGACTTACGTGTCAAGGACCTAAACGGTATTTCTCCAATTAATTCTAACGACTAGGTACACCTCCGCAGGCAGCCGGTACCATCATCCTTCTATGTGCATCATTATAATACACTTTGTCGTAATTAAGAGCCTGCTCCAAGAACACAAATCTTTTTCCACTCATCCATACTACCTTCCTCTTCTCACAATTTGTGAGTTAAACTAAATGAATGATTCTGAAAAATAACAAATGTGTTATATATGGAGAACGCTCAATCCTTTACTGATGTGGACAAGGTTTTACGTGTTGTCGCTAAGGTGCTGTTTGTGTATTTCTGTTTTATTAACTTTTCATACACAATCCTTATTTGATGTGGAGAGACTAATTTCTCCGCTAGGGTAGTGCTTTATTGCATTTCCTAATACACTCATTTTACTTCTTGTGGTTTACTCAACTTTTTGCTCAAACTGTTAAGAGTTAAATCGTGTATACCTACGGATGGCTTGTAATCATAATTAAAGAGAACTAATTAATCTTTCATTATTGTTATTTTATTAAAGACTAGGAGTGGCAAACGAGCGGGTCATGTATGGTTCGGGTTAAAAACAGGTGATGAAAAAACGGATCAATTATCCGACCCAAACTATATTTAATATGGATAAAAAATTGGTTAACTGGCGGATAATATGGGTTACTCATATTATCCATGACTTCTTGTATATGATGACTCTTGGAAAAATTCTTACTCTCCCTAACTTGAGGAACCCCTAATTTGAGCGCTTACAAATGTAAAAGTTAGACTCATTGGTTATCGATTGGTTACTTATTGGTGATCCATTTTCTAAATGAATAATATGATTCTTATCCATATTTGACCTGTTTTTAAAAAGTTCATTATCCAACCTTTTTTTTAGTGAATAATATGAATGGTTAACTATTTTTCTTGAACTATTTTATCATTCCTATTAAAGACACTTGTATCTGTTATTATAAGTAAAGTGGTCTCTTTATTTAAAGATCTAAACAATCACCATGAATTTGAATCTCGAGAATGAAAAAAATTATTATGTATAAAAATTAAAATTGAGGGAGTATTATTTTGCAGAACCAAATCTTGTGTAATACGTACTTGCCAGTTGCCAAAATGAGTAATCTACATTCTATACATTAGCAGAAACTCCTGGGATGTTGTATTTCTTTCTATTAATATTAAATCAACGGTTATGTTCAAGTCCTGGGTTTTTTTGTTTTTTTGTTTTTTTTGTTTTTTTAGCTACATTCAGTTATGCTGGGAAGATGAATCTATTTGATAGATAATGGATCTTCTTATTCATTTGTATAATAATAAATTTGATAAATATTTATTTCTATATATGCAAGTTGCAACCATCCAAATAAAAAAAAAGAAGAAACCATCCAGAAAAATCATTTTTTATACTTAATTTTTTGGAGAAACGTTTCTTGAATTTTACAAATTAGGAGTACAAGGCAAATTGGGTTAGATTTATGAAGACTATCCATAGACCAAATACCAACAATCCTTGAAAGAAAGTCCCTAGAAACTATAAGAACCGATAAAGGCACTTTACAGTGGTCAAGCTAAGAGGGTGTTTGGCTAAGTTCATAAGCTGGTTAAACTGGCTTATAAACACTTTTTTGTTATAAATAGAACTCTATTTAACGTGAATGTCTATCTTATAAGAAGAGTCTTACTTCAAGGCTAAGTCTTTTATCTTCCTATAAATAGAGGGGTCTTACCCCAGTGTAAATCATCCCAAAAGTATTAATAAGAATACTCTCCTCTCTCTACTTTTCACTCTATTGTTCTTGTTCTTGTATTATTGTTCTTGTTCTTATATTATTTCATAACACGTTATCAGCACAAAGCTCTACTCTTTGAGAAATTCGAGAATGGAGCAACAGTGAAGTGGGTGTTCGAATTTTGGAGTCGTCGTTCGTGTTCCGGTCGCGATTCTGTTTGAATTTGATTACTACCAATTTCAAATTTTGTTGCTAAACTTCGCTCGGTTTATGATCCGAAGTCCGTGTATATGTTTCAAAGTACCAAGGGAGTTTTCGCTACCTGAAGGTTCGTTTTTTTTTCCCTTTATCCTTGTTATCCTGTCCATCATCCTATTGTGTGTTGCTTGATTCTATTACTAAAATTGGTTTGCATTTATAAATTAACAAGTGTATGATTGGCAATTAAGTATTATTGAGTTAGTTTAACAAAAGGTAAGATTGAACTTTTATAGGTTAAAATTGTATTGAAACAGTATGTTTAACCGAGTGAGTTAACTTTAAAAAGGGTACTTAATTGTACACATATAATATCAGTGTCATCTTTCTTGTCTTTAGAGGAAAATTGAAGATGAAGTTAGATATATCATGACAAACATTTATGACATATGAGTTCTGTGGGGTTCTAAAAAATTACTACATATGGTCAAACTGTCATATAACACACATACTTTAACTCCTTTATTCTACTTGCATATTTTTGTGCCACTGTTGTTGTAATTATCAATATGGCTTCTCCTCCTAATTTTGTTTTAATTATGTCTGACATTATGAAAAGAAAGTTTGTTGCCCTTGAAATTTCGGGCAAGAACTATATGACATGGGTGTTGGATGCTGAAATCCATTTGGATGCAATGGGTCTTGGAGACGCCATTAAAGACAGAAATAATGCATCCACCCAAGACTATGCTAAGGCCTTGATTTTCTTGCGCCATCACCTTGATGAAGGTTTGAAACTGTGCTAAGGCCTTGATTTTCTTGCGCCATCACCTTGATGAAGGTTTGAAACTGTGCTAAGGCCTTGATTTTCTTACGCCATCACCTTGATGAAGGTTTGAAAATTGAATATATCACAGTCAAAGATCCACCTATCTTGTGGAATGACTTAAAGGAGAGATATGACAACCTGAAGTTGGTCACTCTGCCACAAGCACGATATGATGAGAATCCAAAAGCAAATAGTTCATAAACTATATGTTATCGCTGCAGTGGAAAAGGGCACTGGGCGAAAATTTGCCGTGTACCAAGACATTTGGTTGAGCTTTATCAAGCATCTCTAAAGAGTAAAGGCCCTGAAACCAATTTTGTCTCTGACGACAATTTTGACATCACCCATTTGGATGTGGCAGACTTCTTTGAGCACCCCGAGGGGAAAATAGACCACTTAATCGGTGATGGATCTGTGATGAAGGAAGATGGAATTGTTTGATTTTATTTTACTTATTTGTATTAGTTAGTGAATAAACTAATAGTCATTAGTATCAGCTCGTATTAGTTAATTTATGATATAATGTTAGTATTAGTTCTTTAGAATGTTTCAATATGCTTAAATTTCAAAGATATTTTTATTTTCCAGTAGAGTTAGTCGACTAACCTAACAGTTCGTCGATTATCTAATATTTCGCATTAAAACTGGATTTTTCCGCAAGCTAAGATAGTCGACTATCTGATTTAGATAGTCGACTAACCTGATGATGGTTTACTAAGTTAGTCGAATAACTAATTAGTTATTCGACTAACCAATATTTCGCATTAAACTGGATTTTTCCGCAAGGTTAGTTAGTCGAATATCAGGTTTAGTTATTCGAATAACCTAATGACTGCTTCCCAAGATAGTCGACTATCAACTCAGTTATTCGAATAACCTCAACAGATTTTGAAAATATTGTTTAAATATGAAACAAACGGATTAAATTTGTTTATTCTCATGTTCGTATATTTTCTTTTGTTGTCAACCTTGGGAATTAAATTAATTGAAGGCTCCGGAGAGCAACTATAACTCTGCCTAACGGAACAATATTTATCATAGAGAATGCAATGTTCTCCTCCAAGTTTAAGAGGAACTTGTTGAGTTTTAAAGATATCATTCAAAATGGATATCAGATTGAGACAATACATGAGTATAATCTTGAATACCTCATTTACTCATGAAAACGAGGCTGCCCACTTCGGTTTGGGGTCACGCCATTTTGCATGCAGCAATGCTAGTTCGTCTCTGACTGACGAATTATCACAAATATTCCCCGTTGCAATTAGTTTTGGGTCATGAACCTAATATATCCCATTTAAGAATTTTTGGATGTACAGTAGATGTGCCTGTAGCACCGCCATATTGCACCAAAATGGGACTGCAAAGAAGGTTAGGAATATATGTTGGGTTTTGAATCGCCCTCCATTATTCGCTACCTCGAAACATTGATAGGGGATTTGTACACTGCACGATTTGCAGACTGTCAATTCGATGAGACACTTTTCCCAAAATTAGGGGGAAAAGTTGGTGAAACCAAACGGGAAATTTTGTGGAAAAATGCATCATTATCTCATCTTGATCCACATACCTCTATTTGTGAAAAAGAGGTGCAAAATATTATCCATTTGCAAAGAATAGCAAATCAAATACCAGACGCATTTACAGATTTGAAATGGATAACACACTCACCCCTAGAAGGAGGTTTGAGATGATATATGAAAATAATGTCATTATTATGGCATGAATGATCGTTGGTCACGTACCTATTGTACGCCAAAATATTTTGGAAATATGACTATTAAAGAACAACGATAATGCAAGAAACATATCTTGCATATAATTTTGACCATGACCATAATGGTATAACTTTCTCTTTAAAAGAGATATTCACCACATGGATGTTGATGAATCTGTGGTAGTACAAAATTAATTGAGAGCTCTAGAAGAGCCAATTATTACTATGTTGGAGAAACGCAATTGATTACCAATAAGGTATTGTGTGGTAGTAAGTCTCAAAGAAACTTATTCAGTTTCCAAAGTATATGCGAAAGCGATTGATTATATTGAGACTATAAATAAAGGAAAGATTTGATATCTTCTATTACTACAACTTGTAGCGGGATAATTTGTATATGAAAAGCTACCCGCTTTATTCTCCAGTTTGTACTACACAAACAAAAGAATGCCACAATAAAGTGGATATTTATTGGTATAAAAACCCATACCATAATAAACTTGAAGTTTATTGATAATTGCACATGTCATGGTGTAAATTTGAAGTTTATCAATATTGATAATTTATTCAGTTGGCATTCGGGTTAGCCATCTCATTTTAAGTATGATGTGCAGTAATAGAGAATTCACATGGGTAAATATTAAAGAACTAGAAAGTTCTTTACGAATTCTCTTATATTACTTGTTCTCATTAATTAATTGACCAACTAAAGAGTTCGGGTTGAATCCCATAAATTCTGGAAATATCAAAGGTGAATATGGGCCCATTCACCTGCCATGTATACCACATATGATGCATCTATGATATGGTTACATGTGCGATTGTTATTAACCCGCAGCCTGGCCGGCGCTTGCGAGGTAAATTGCTCAGTAATATAACTTCGAGCATAATTTCCAGATTTTCTATTCAAGATAGTTCATCTTGATAAGTTGGTTTATATCATGGTTGGTTTAGCAAGATAATTATTGAGTGCCTCCACTTAATAGCTAAACTGTTTCTTATGAGAACAAAGTTATATATATATCAGTTTGATATACGTTGTATACGAGAATATATTATATTCCCCCCTCACAAATGGTTCAGGGTCAGGAACCAAATAATCTCATCTTATTATTATTAATGTGCTGTGTATATTGACATGATAATGCACAAAGATGATTTCCCAGAGTTGAGGAAATAAGTTAGCTTTTCTAACATGAGGGGGAGACATGATAAACACTTGAAAAAAGGTTACATGAGATGAATTATCATTTGTATAAATAGATCCTCGAATATCATGATATGAACCTCAAGTTCATAAAAGGGATAATTCAATTGCAACATATTGCAAAGCATGCCATGCGCATTTGCTGACCCAAAGAATGTAACTATATTCTCACTGCAAATGCTCATATTAAGTCCTAGAAGGACAAAGTCTTGGATACGCCTGAAGCGTATAGACAAATCGGTTTCAAAAGGAACTTCTTAATAAAGAAGATGAGCAAATGATCAAAGTGATCATAATAAGGAGGCAAGTGATCCAGAAGATCACATGACATAACACTTTACAAAATCTCATGAGAGATTCAGGTACCTGAATATATGAATGAAGAGATCTCCATGTTATGTCTTTATAAAAATTGACTGAAACCGATATAAAATGATTGTCGACGACATCTATGATAGCGCTAAATATCGATGAGGATCTTATGTTTGTCGAATACAAACAAAACTATTGGCCAAATGGAAGAGATACAATTCAAGAAGAATTGATTCCATATGAAAGACATGAAGTTTTGGACATGTAGTTCAAATACTTGAAAGTGTAAAGTCAAAGGTATGTGTAATCAGTTTTCCATATTTATTTGTTTAGCATGACATGAAAACTTGATATGCATCTAAAATCTATTATATGGCTTATATGACTTAACTTGAAAGATTTAAGTTGCTTAAAGCATATACAATTCTTGGTCCTGAAGTACCACATCCTAAGTGCAATTTGTGTACATATGTATATTGCTATAACTATAAACATGATGGCATCGAGAATACCCCTATGGAAGTATTGAAGAGTCATTCCACGACATTACATGAAGATGTTCATATCTATCAAGAATGATAATTTCAAGTGCACAAGATTGGAATGTGAAGGTTCAAGGATGTGAATGATGTTCTTTTTAGGGGGAGTTAATGCGCGTTGCACTCTTTTTCCCTTACAAGGTTTTGTCCCACTGGGTTTTCCTTGCAAGGTTTTTAACGAGGCAACAAATAGGCGTATTTCTTAACATATGTACTCTTTTCTTTTTCTAGAATTTTTCCCATTGGGTTTTGTTTTAGTTAAGGTTTTAACGAGGCACATTATTGAATAGACATTCAAGGGGGAGTGTTATAAATAGAACTCTATTTAAGGTGAATGTCTATCTTATAAGAAGAGTCTTACTTCAAGGCTAAGTCTTTTATCTTCCTATAAATAGAGGGGTCTTACCCCATTGTAAATCATCCCAAAAGTATTAATAAGAATACTCCTCTCTCTCTACTTTTCTCTCTATTGTTCTTGTTCTTTGTATTATTGTTCTTGTTCTTATATTATTTCATAACATTTTTGATTTATTTACGCATTTGGTAAAATTAAAAATGCTTATAAGTTAAGTGTTTATAAGCCAAAAATAAGCTAAAAGTCATAAGTAGGTCTCCCCAAGCTTATCAAATTTCATTTTATAAGCACTTTAGGTTTAAGGAAAATATCTAATATTCTATCCCTAAAATACTTCTTTTTAAAACAAACTCTTCGTATACCCAATTCTTCAGCTGCTTATTACTAATTTCAGCACTTTTATCCAAACACGTTACTGCTTATTTTTTAAATCAGCCTCAGCACTTAAAAGTGCTTTTCAGCACCTAATGCTTATCAGCTACTCTAAATCAGCTAAGCCAAACATGCTCTAAGTCTGTCAAATGGGCCGGGTTGACCTGTTTCCGGACCGGCTCACATCGATTAAAATCCTGATCGGTCCAGATCAGTAGTTAGGGGGCCGAGTGAGTTTGGTTGGGGGATTAAGGAGGTTGCTCTTTTTATAAAATAAAATCCGGTTAACCGAACTGGTCAAATCCGGTTCAACGGCTATAAATCTAGAAAAAAAGTTTCTTTTAGTGAAATGACCGTTGGCAACGATCATCTTCAATTTGGCCGTTGCCCAACGGGTGGGTTGCAAAAATAGCCTTTATTGGGTAATTTTTTTAATAAATAACATTTTTAGTAATTACTAATTTAGCCATTTGAAAGACAAAAAATCCACCTCCCCTACCCCCCTCGTCCCTCCTCTTGTTCATTTCTTTAATCATGTCTCATTTTTCAAACTCATAATCTCAATTATCATTCTCTCATTCTTCACCTAAAATGCAATAAACTATTTGGCTCTCATTTTTTGGAATTTAATTGATTATATTATTTATTATTTGAAGTTAGAACAACTGAACTTCAAACTTTGAACAATTGATATTTTTTCGTGGTAACATTGAAGTTTCAAAATCATCAAATGTTCAATTTATTCCCGAATTCGTTGCACTCCTCTAACTCTTTCTTTTATTTACTATTTTATTTGCATATTTAATTTTTGCTAGTAGTTAAATTTTCACAATATGTTTAATGCTGCAAAAAGAGTTTGTAATAACGTTGCTAATCAGGGTAATCGGGGAAATCAAAAAAGCAGTACTACTTCAACATCTGGTAGTAATTCAAATGACTCTACACATGTTTCTGAACTTAACTGATAATAATATACATTATGAATAATTACAAGGAGACTTCGATATAGAAGATAATGAAATAGAAATTGAAGTTGAGACACCACTTACACCTAGTAGTCTTGGAGTTGGTAGCAGGGGTGGTGGTCGTAGTGCTAGTAGTAGACCACCTGTGGCTCCGACTACTAATTAGAGGAAACGAAGTAAGGTTTGAAATTTTTTTGACGAAATAGAGAATAGTGATAGAGTTAGATGCAAACTCTGTGAAGATGATTTTAAACATAAGACTGGAGGCTGGAGGGCAATTAGCGAGGACTGAGACACTTAGTAGACATATGAGAATTGAGCATCCTATAGAATGAGGCTCTGATTTAAATCAAAATCAAGGAACTTTAAACCATAGAACTGGAGGACTTATGAAATATGATGAAATGAAAGGTCATGAGGAGTTAGCAAAAATGATTTTTTTGGGTTCTCTACCTTTTTCTTTTGCTTCTTCATCATATCGTATTATGTATATTCAAAGAATCTATAATTATTTATTTAAAGGTATCCCTAGAAGTACTTGTAGATATGATATATTTAGACTTCATGAATAATATCAAACATATATATGTTATTTGTCTGTCCATCTTCCTTGTAGAATTCTCTAACTTCTGATACTGGCCATGTTGTTAATGAAAATGATTATTTGACAATTACATATCATTGTAAAGATGATAATTATTGTATGCAAAAACGTATTCTCGATTTAAATATGATGAAGATCTGAGTCATATTGCGATGTTTATATGTATTATTAGGTGTGCGTGTCATGTTTATAATTTAATTGTTAAAAGTGGCCTTGATTTATTTTCAACTAAGATTACTCATGTTAGAATAACAATTGGTGTTATTCAAGAAAATAATAGACAATCTAGAATTAGTGAATTTAAGAAAGTATACCGAGCATAACCTTAACCCCAGATTCATACCGGACGAAATTGTTACGATATGAAATTATACATACTTATTTTTAAAATGTCGCTACAAATATAGATTGCCAATAACAGAAGTTGCTAACGCGCATTGTACTAATCCAAACTGTATGTTAATAACTACTACTTGGGATGCCATTAATGATGTTGTTAAATTTTTATATAAACTTTTTACAGCTACTGTTGAGTTTTCTGGAGCATATTACCCTACTATTACTATACCTTTAGTACATATCGCTAAATTTCTTTTCTACTAAGACAACGCAAAACCTTTGATAAATTTACTTGTTAAATGTAAACTTCGATTTGTAAGTTTAAAATAAAAAATACCTTCAAATTATAAATGCAATTTTTATATTTAATGTATTCTATTATCTTAGCTAAACATAGATGGAGCTTTCAAAGGAAATGCAAACATGGGAGATATGGGTGGAGTAGTGTGAGACTATATGGGAAAGTGGATAATGAGTTATTAACACTCCAGCCCATCTAGCTCCCCTTTTCAAACTGAATTGGAAGTTCTAAATAAGGGACTTACAATTGATTTAAGTCATGGTTTATATCGCCGGTGGTTGAAACGGACGCAATAGAGGTAATTAACATATTATATTTTAAACTGTGTCCCTTACAACTTGACTATTGTTATTTGCAGGTAGTTAATACACCAGCTAAAGCAACCAAAGATCAGCCATAACTTTCGAAAAGGAAACAAAATAGCTCATAAGATACCAAAGAAAGCACCAGCATTTTGATAAACACAGTTAGTTTTAAATAACTTAGTAATGAATAAGTGTTGTTATGTTTATTTGGTTAAAACATTAGTACTAATGTGTGTTGCAGTTTAGCTGAGATGGAGAATTTGAATATCCTCGAGGCTTGTAATTTCTTTAATGATGTAACTGATGGTACACTATAATATTTAATATATTATCTTTGTTCTGTCAGAAAAAATGTAAACTTCAATTTGTAAGTTTGAAATAAAAAAACACTTGCAAATTATAAGTACAATTTTCATCTTTATTGTATTATATTATCTTAACTTCTTAATGAAATATTCAAAATTTCAAATATAAAGATCTTAAAGTCTTTACATCATTTTATTTAAACACTCCTTTTATAAGATTATTTTTTTGTTTTATATTTTTACTTTATATTAATATAAATGACGATAGTTATACTAAATACAAAAAAAATTTAAAAAATAACACTAAACCGGTCCAGCCCGACCTAGCCCCTTGGACCCGTAACTCTTCCGATTAATTTTTTTACCAGAATGAACCCGAATTCACTAAGCCCGATTTGAAAAACCGGTAACCGGCCGGATTGGAAACTGGCCGTCACCTTTTTTCTCAACCCGGCCCACCCGTTAAACCTTGATTAACTGTATGCTCAACAGCTTAAAAAAACACAAAACAGAAAAGCTTAACAGACCTAAAATGTAAATTTTGCTTTCTCATGGTCAATCAGCCAATGATTTTCCCAAAAAAATGAAGGGAAAAAAGAGTACAACATGGTATATTTTATACATCACCTTCATTCCCTTATCTCCAAAAATCCTTTCGAAGACTGAGAAAACAATGCAAGTACCTGACTGATCAACAACTACAGAGATTCCTATGAATATTTGTTTTTCTGATCATTTTTTTTGTTGTGCTCAGAAAATACAGAACATATAAATATCAACTATTACTACTACATAAACGTGACTTTTAGTCACTAGAAAAGTTTTCTTTCTTTTTTATAACGGTTTTGTCAATTTGCGCACCTAAACTATTCATTATTTTCCACCACTACAAGAATGAAGTTAACTCTATATATCTACCGGAACTTAGTCACTAGAGAAGTTAAATAAGAAAAAAGTAACCAAAGCAAGCATGCGAGTCCCCATTCTGTTACGCAAAGCATCACTTGAAATGCCAAGAAGACCAAAATAAGAAACAACAATCCCCATTTCCTAAACTCATCTCCATCTCTCGTCCGATGAACTCGGCTCGGCTGGTAATTGTAACCTTGAAGAGAAGGTGCATAGATACTTGCTAGACATAGTAATACCACCAGTAAAAGAGGACCAAGAAGAATTTTGAAGACAATGTAAGTTAGTAGAATAACAGCAAGAGATACTATGATTGATTGAGTAGTATAGTATACAAAGAAAATTGCTAGAAGAGGGCCAAAAAAATAAAAAGTAAAGTTTATATCTTCTGTATCAAGGGCTAATGAGAATCTGTCAGTTATGCTTTGGCCATGGAGGAGTAATCCTAGACTGAGTACAAGAAGTAGAGGGACTAATGGAGAAGGCCCTTTAACCATATTCTCAACAAACCGAAACTGGCTGTTTTTGGCAGTGTCATATATGTATAAATTATTAGAATATATTGTGTGTATCTATTTATTATTGGTAGAATATTTTTTCATTATTATACAGTCCTATAGTTGGTAGGATTTGATTTCTTTCATTATTGTACAGTCATATAGTTGGTAGGATTTGATACCTCTCTGTACTCTATATATACTTTTGTGAGCAATACGAGAAAATTAATTCTCCCAAAACTCTCTACATGGTATCATACGCCAGTGGCTTATCGCCAAGGAAACCCTAATTCTTCCATACCCGCGCCGCCGCAGCTGCACTAATCGGCAGCCCGCCGCCGCCGACCTTCTCGGTCCACAACCTCTCTCCGGCGTCTTGCCGCGCCACCGCTGCACTAACCGGCAGCTCTCTCTCTCTCTCTCGACGTCGATCAGCGCCCCCTCTACCTCGCGCTTCATGGCCGCTACGACATCCAATGATCTTCTCCAGCCGATTGCCATCAATGCATCAGCTTCAGATCCCACTTGAATTGGATTCCACTAATTACCTGGCATGAAAATTCCAATTCCAAACCCTTCTTACGGGTTACAACCTCCTCGGCTTCTTGGACGGATCGAAGCCGTGCCCACCAGCCACTATCGTCAACAAGGAGGTAACTTCCCCCAATCCAGCATACCCTTACTGGATTCGCCAAGACAATCTTATTCTCAGTGCCCTCATCTCGTAGATCACAGCGACGATCATCTCCTTTATTGCCGCTGCTTAAACCTCTAAAGAGGCCTGGGACATCCTCGCGCGCACATACGACACTACTTCTCGTGGTCGTATCATGGCTCTCAAACAACAGCTCATTAATCTGGTAAAAGGTTCTAAATCTGTTACTGATTTTATGCACGGTATTCGCGTGATTGTGGATGAATTATCTTTCCTGGGTGTTACTGTTGATTCTGAGGATCTTGTCATTAAGGTTCTAAATGGTCTTGATGATCCGTATATGGAACTCGCTCATGCTATCCAAGCCCGTGAATCTCCAATCTCTTTTGCTGAATTACATGACAAGCTGTTAAGCATGGAGGCTCAGATTACTGCCTGTGCGCCAGCCACCTCCGCCTCATCTGATTTGGCTTTGTTGGCTGCCTTCGTCACCGGACAGCAGTCCGGCCGTAACCGCTTCGGTGGCCGCGGGCGCGGCAGTGGCAGCCGTGGTTTATCCTCCGGCCGCGGTGGTTACTCCAACAATGGCCAATCTCGCGGGTACAATGGGAAGTGCCAGCTCTGCAGTGAATTTGGCCACTCCACGCGCGCTGTCCGTCCTATCCTATTTCCGGCGCAAATCAGCCCCCTTACGGTGGACCACTACCGCGACCAGCATACACTGTATCATCTTAGTCGGCTGCTCACACAACCCATCACTCTCCATCTGATTGGATCCTGGACTCTGGTGCCACTCATCACATATCCAATGATCTTGCCAACATGTCTCTTCACAGTCCTTACACTAGTTTCGATGATGTGGTTATTGGTAACGGTGAATGTTTTAAAATTACACATACTGGCCAACTTTTCAGTTATTCCTCTCTTTTATTGCATGGGGCTCTCTGTGTTCCACTTATTCGTAAAAATTTGATCTCTGTTGCTCAATTATGTTGTCACAATAATGTTAATGTTGTTTTTTCTGATACTGATTTTCAGGTGAAGGATCGTCGCATGTGGGCAACACTCGTCAGCGGCCCACGTAGGAACGACGCCTACTACTGGCCGGCGGCTTCCCGTCTACCGTCCGCCCTCACGGCACAAAAGCTCCCTGCGTCATTATAGCATTCTCGGTTTGGTCATCCGTCAGCTAAAATCCTACGTTATTTAGTGTCTTCTAGCAGTATAGCGTCCAGTAGTGTGTCTGATTTTGCTTGTGTCTCTTGCAAGCTTCATAAGTGTCATAAGTTACCTTTCTCTGAGTCAAGTTTATCTTCTACTGCTCCGCTGGAGTTTATTTTTTCTGATGTATGGACCTCTCCAATTATTTCTAATAAATGATTTAAATATTATGTCATTTTTGTTGATCATTTTTCTAAGTACGTTAGGTTTTTCCCTTTACGCCGTAAATCTGTTGTCTTACAAACCTTCCCCATTTTAAGTCCATTGTCGAAAAATACTTCTCTACTAAAATCATTACTCTGTATACTGATAATGGGGTTGAATTCCTAGCTTTACGCTCTTTTCTTGCCTCCCAAGGCATCCACATCTCACTTCACCTCCTCATACACCTCAACACAATGGCTATGCTGAACGCCGTCACCGTTATATTGTCGACACTGGTCTCATGTCCTTCATTATGCCTATGTCCTTCTCATTTACTGGCCTTATGCCTTTTCCACAGCAGTCTATCTCATTAATCGTCTTCCCAAGACAAATCTCTCGATGCTCTCCTCCTTTGAGTCTCTCTTCCATAGATGCCCCAACCTTGCCAAACTGCGTGTCTTCGGCTATCAATGCTTCCCTTGGCTTCGGCCCTACACCTCACAGAAAATGGAACCTTGATCTCGTGCCTGTGTCCTCTTCGGCTACTCATCTACTCAAAGCGCATATCTCTGCTTTGATCCCTCAATGTCTAAAATATTTGTCTCGCGTCATGTCACATTCCATGAAGATATCTTCCCGCTCTCCAAAGTGTCTAAACCCGAGTCTCCACCCGTACCCATTCCGGTCACCCTAGAAGTCCTTCCGCTGCCTCCGCCAGTATCTGCTGCTGCTTCCACTAGCGATCCTTCACCAGACGCACTGTCGGCGCCAACGCCCGAGCCACCAGAGCCTCTTACGGCACCGCTAGCGGCCCCCGCTGCCGCTACACCCACTATGCCGCCACCTTCATCCTCTCAGGGTGGTCATCACATGTAAACTCGCAGCAAAAATAACATCTTTATGCCCAACAAGAAGTTTGGTATGTCTGTTGTATCCTCTCCAGCTGTTACAGAACCTTAGACTTTGTGTAGTGCTATGTTTGATGAGCGCTGGCGCGCTGCTATGTCATTGGAGTTTGATGCTCTAATACGGAATGGCACCTGGGATCTTGTTCCTCCTGATTCTTCACAGAATGTTGTGGGCTGCAAGTGGGTTTATCGTATCAAACGAAAGCCTAACGGTAATGTGGATAAGTTCAAAGCCCGACTTGTTGCGAAAGGCTTTCATCATTGACCAGCTGTCGACTTCCAGGAGACTTTTAGTCCGGTTATTAAGCCGGCAACTGTGCATTTGGTTCTTCGTCTAGCTGTATCCAAGGGCTGGCCTCTTCGTCAAATGGATGTGAACAATGCCTTTCTCCACGGGAGGCTTACAGAGGATGTCTATATGGCACAACCACGGAGTTTTGTTGGCAAAGCCTATCCATCTTATGTCTGTAAGTTACAGAAAGCTATTTATGGTCTCAAACAGGCACCCCGGGCATGGTACAGTGAGCTCCGCCAATGCCTTTTGGCCATAGGTTTCGTCAACACTACCTCTGACACTTCGCTCTTCGTCTTTCAGCATTCTGGTATTACAACCTATTTTTGGTATATGTTGATGATCTCATATTGACTGGTAATGACTCTGCCTTCTTGAACCGTGTGATTGACTCTCTTGGGACTAAATTTTCTCTTAAAGACATGGGTGATCTAAGCTACTTTCTTGGTGTTGAGGTTCTGCGCAGCTCCAAGGGGTGTTTTCTCTCTCAACATAAGTATGTTGTTGATCTTTTGACTCGTCATAATATGCTGAATCCAACCCTGTTCAGACGCCAACAGCGGCGTCCACCCGCCTTCATCTGGCCGACGGCTCGGCCCCTGTCGACGCATCTGCCTATCGACAGGCTCTTGGGGGCCTCTAGTATCTCTCCTTCACTCGTCCTGATATCTCTTTTGCTGTGAATAAACTCTCACAGTTCATGCACGCTCCTACTGTCACTCATTAGGGTGCAGTTAAGCGCCTCTTCCGGTATCTGAATGGGACGCGTGACTTCGGAGTCTAGCTGCGTCCTTCATCTGCTATACCTCTGCATTGTTTCTCTGATGCTGGTTGGGGTGGAAACTGTGATGACTGCTCCTCAACTGGTGCCTATGTTGTCTTTCTGGGGCCTAATCCTATTTCCTGGAGCTCCAAAAAGCAGCGTTCTGTTGCACGCTCTTCTACTGAGGCTGAATATCGTGCCATTGCTTCTGCTGCCGCTGAAGTCCGTTGGCTTCATTCACTGCTACGCGAGCTTCATGTCTCTCTTCCGATTGCTCCTGTCATTTACAACGACAACATTGGCGCCACTTACCTCTGTGCCAACCCTGTGTTTCATTCGCGCGTGAAACACATCTCCATTGATTATCACTTTGTTCGTCAATTGGTTCAGAATGAGTCTCTTCGTGTTGCTCACGTATTCTCTGCTGATCAGCTTGCTGATGCTCTCACCAAGCACTTATCTCGTCCTCGGCTTCTTCTGCTAATGTCCAAGATTGGCGTGTCCTCCGGCCCTCCATCTTGAGGGGACGTATTAGAATATATTGTGTGTATCTTTTTATTACTGGTAGAATATTCTTTCATTATTGTACAGTCCTATAGTTGGTAGGATTTGATTTCTTTCGTTATTATACTGTCCTATAGTTGGTAGGATTTGATACCTCTCTGTACTCTATATATACTTTTGTAAGCAATACGAGAAAATTAATTCTCCCAAAACTCTCTACATAAGTTACTTCTTTTTTGTGATAAAATAGAAATGGACTTGAGTGTATAATTCAAGAACTGGATTAAAGTAATGGGGTTGGAGTAGGGTGGTTATGAATGCAAAGGGGAATTAGTAGTCTTTTATTAGTTGCTTAACTTTTTTGGTTGAGTTCACCAACTCGACTTGTTTGGTATTGCTACTTTCACCTAGCTTATGACTTTATTAGCAAACGCTTGCATATACGATAAAGGAAAATATAATAACATATGTTATTAACAGAAACTTTAGGAGAAGAAAGACATGTAACTGCGTAAGCAATTAGACCTACATTAATTTCCACCTGAATTCTGCTTAATTTTTCTGGTTTTTGATTCGAATCATAATAGTTTGGTCCCCTTTCCACAAGTAGCATCAAGATTGGAATTACGCTTCATATCCTCCACGATTGAATGCAAATTAGGAATTGTCATTACGACATTTACGTAGCTACTGAAATTGTCAACTGTAGCGGCAGGCTTGCATTACTGTAATTATTTGGTCCACATACTCAAACTAATCACATTCCACGATTATGTACATCATATTTTGGCTACATCTGTCTCTTATTCCTATCAGGACTAACACGGGAAACTCAATTTAATTAGCCATATTTAGTTGAATCATTGAGTTTGAAACCCTAAACAAATAAGCCACAGGAAGGTAGGACCCCCATTGAGTGATGGTTTTCCACTGTCTTTAGGCTTTCTACATAGAGACTGAAAATGTCTACTGTTCTTCAAGCCCAGAAGATGTGCAACGAGCACATTGAACTAGTCCCTCATGTCTGTCACTAGTCCTAAATGCAGGTGAAAGTTTTAGGCTATCTTTTGCACTTCGTATTTCTGAGATATTTTAAGAGACGATTCCTTTGAGATGGGCCTCTCTTCAGACCAGAGCTCTAAATTCACCATACATTTGTATGCTTGATCAATTTTGAACATATTGACTAACCCCACACCAAGACATCTGTCAACAAGCATCCATTCACCTGAAAAAGAATTCAGACGTAAAAGACATCAACATGGTAACACTGGTTCAAACATATATAGCAACCCTGATTTTACTCATGGACACCGAACAGAACAGATTACCACCACAGTAGAACCCGAGAGAGTGGTCAAGCAGTCAATAAAGCGGGTGAAAATCATGGGAGACCGTTGGTTCAAACCACAGCAGACATAAAAAGCACTAGGTGATTTTTACTCATATGCCTAAGCTTAATTTGGTGATCACAGTACCCATTATTTGTGAGATAGCAAGTACCGAATGTGATAGTCAAAGTGCTTCCTGGCTAACTAGGACGTTTTTAAAAAGTTACCGCAATGGTAAAAACAGAAATACTTGCAGCTAGAAGTATTTGTATCGAACATCACAGCTAGAAGCCTTTACTCAAATTGGTATTTACTATTAAGTCGTCAGCATGCATTGCGGGAGAGGATGTAGTCCTTTCAAATACTTGCAGGAGATGCTTCTAAATTTTCTTTATTGCATTATTCTTTCCCTATTTGATAAATGACATAATCAAGCTTTTAGTTATCTCCATTTGCCTTCTAATATGTTCCTCTACCTCTCACCTGAAGGTCAAATAGATGAAATTGATATAGAGGGAACCAGCATGAAAAAGAACCAAATGGGACGAATATTTCCAAATTCATGAATTTGGGAATGATAACGAGTGGCTTACTGGAACATTGACCGATGACCTGTGCAACTTGTGCACTTTCATTCATTTGGAATCTTGAAAATAATTAGCTCCCAATTTGTTTTTTCATTCTTCCAGTCCTGTCTTACTATTTATTCCAAGAAAGAAGCAATGCCTGGTGAATCCACTAGCCTTACTAAGGTATCACACTAAATACAGAACCCGGTCCAGTCTCATGGAAATCTACCTGCATAGATCACAACCTAGTTCTGGCAGTCCACCATAATCTAATTTTACTTCCTGCTGTGCTTTTAAAAATGACATGGTTCGCACAGAAAATGTATCCTCTAATCAGGCAACACCAGTTCTTTTAGGGAAATATAAACACTACAAATACCAGCGTAATAAAAAAAAAAGCTGTCCAGGTGAGCGAAAGAAAAGAGTAAAACGTACCATTTGGCCCAAGATCTCCTTCAAACACTTGTTCTCCAGATTCTGGCCAAAGTTCATGCTTGGACCCATTGATGGAGGTAAAGGACACATATGATTCAGCTGGGTGCAAAAACGAGAACACTGGGTGTACACAGAAGCACACAAGCACACAAGCCTACCAAAGCAAAAAAAAAAGTATTGAGATGCCAAAAACCATCAGAAATAAGAGAAGAGGGAATGAATTCAACTGAAGATGTTAAAGCCTCTTATACAACCAGCTATTATAAACATGACCATCCAGAAATAAGAAAATTGAATGAGAAAATAATTATATTTGGACAGAATGAATGTTAAAACCTCATATACAAAAAGCTTGCAACCAGGCTTTCTTGATGAGATGACATATTATGGGGATGCAAAAAAATGCACGACAATGATAACAATGATATCTCCATACTGTATTAGTTGGCATGCTTAAAATGACTCTGCGGAGGAAGACTAGACATGCTTAAAATGACTCTGTGGAGGAAGACTAGATAAAATTTGTGTATCTGCAGAAAAATACTTTTGATGATTTAATTTCCAGAAAAAAAGGTCACAAAGCTTTACTTGAGGCACAAAAAGTTTGATCTTTGTAGAATTGCATAATAAGTTTTAGACGAGTATTTTGATGAAGGCACCGGCCGTGGGGGCAATTGATGTAATACGTAGCACAACCTGAACTTGGCAGGATCTTATCAAGGCTAAATGGGTTGAGATTTTTCTAACAGGCACAAAGTTAAATGAGGCTGGTACTAGTACAGTTCAATCAGCTTGATAATGAAAAACATTAATTTGCTTTATACAAAAACTGAAATAAAGTAACAATCTTTTGCAGAAGTCATGATATATAACTATCAAACATGTTTATAGAATATTATAGGAAGTTTAGGAAAATGATGAAGGTCTCACAACAAATTGGAAACAATTATAGAGAAACACATCGCTTCACCATCATTCAGAACAAGAGCAGTTTCTATGCATCTATTTTGTAAATAAAGCTATGTTCTCTGGACATATTCTATGTTCTTAATACGACAACAACAACCACCCAGTATACTCCCACCAGGTGGGGTCTGAGGAGGGTAATATGTAGACAAGCATTATCCCTACCCGAAAGGGCAGAGAGGCTATTTCCAATCGAGCCCCGGCTCATAGGATTAAAGGAAAAACAGCAGTAAAACAAAAACAAAAGCAATAAAGCATTAGTAACTCCAGCAGAAATAGCGTAAGTAGCGTAAATAATTATCTAAACATACGAAACATAAATACAATCGCATGCAATAATATCATACAGTAACTACCATAACTAACAGCCATAGGGGGGACATAAGCTAAAACACAAATCATCTATGTGTAACCCTGCTGACCCACTCCCAACCCCGGATGAGGCGTACGAAAAACTCTAGGAGCCCCTATCCTACAACCCTGATTCTAGACCTCCAGACTTTCCTATCAAGGGTCATGTCCTCGGAAACCTGCATTCTAGTCATGTCCTGCCTAATCACCTCTCCCCAATACTTCTTAGGCCTCCCTCTTCCTCGCCGACCGCCAACAATCTCCAGCCGCTCGCAGCTCCTCACCGGGGCATCGGGACTTCTTCTCCGCACATGCCCAAACCACCTCAGTCTCGCTTCTCGCATCTTCTCATCCACCGGGGCCACCCCCACCTTCTCTCGAATAACTTCATTCTTAATCTTATCTATCCTGGTGTGTCCGCACATCCACCTAAGCATCCTCATCTCCGCAACCTTCATTCTCTGAACATGCGAGTTCTTCACGGGCCAGCACTCCGCCCCATACAACATCGCAGGTCTAACCACGGATCTATAGAATTTCCCCTTGAGTTTGTGTGGAACTTTCTTGTCACACAGGACTCCTAATGCAAGCCTCCACTTTAACCACCCTGCTCCTATACGATGAGTGGCGTCCCCGTCAATCTCTCCGTCCCCCTGAATCACAGACCCAAGATATCGCACACTGTCCCTCTTGGCGATGGCGTGAGAACCAATCATCACGTCCCTGCCTACTTCGCTCGCCTCGGCGCTAAACTTGCACTCCAGGTACTCTGTCTTAGATCTGCTTATTTTGAAACATTTAGACTCGAGAGTCTGTCTCCATACCTCTAACCTTTCATTAACACCGACCCTCGTCTCATCTATCAATACTATGTCATTAGCAAATAGCATACACCAAGGCACATCCCCTTGAATATGTCGGGTTAGAGCATATATCACTAAGGCAAACAAGAGGGGGCTCAGCGCCGATACTTGATGGAGCGGAGTTAAAATCCATTATCTTCTATGTTCTTAATGTTAGTTAAAATCCATTATCTTAAAATTCTAAGAGTAGAGATACTATATTTATGAATATTATGTTGTTACATCCAAATTATGTATTCGATTCCAAATTATTTACATTAACATCAGTACACCATGTATACCGAATATCTTATAGCATGAAGTTCAAGATCAAGAATATAATAATTTGACACTTTAGTATTGAATAAGACATCAGTACACAATTTACTCTTTCTATTTCTATAGTTTTAGAATAGAATGGGGAAAAGGTTGTAGAAAGAAGGTAAAATCAGGTTTTCCCTATAAGACTAGGCATCACTTTGGGACATTTCACAAAGAAAAAGTTAGCTAAATTTTGGATATACCAATGCAGATTTGTAAGATAGGCAAATGTTTTAAGCAATCTTCCATTATCTAAACGGACTGTTAACAAACTAAAACTAATTGAAAATATCACGGCTCCCCATGGATTGACCCAGCCCATATTGGGTGATAAACAAGTCAACTGACAACAGTAAAAGATGTGTCTGGAGGTCTAGAATCAGGGTTGTAGGATAGGGGCTCCTAGAGTTTTTCGTACGCCTCATCCGGGGTTGGGTGTGGGTCAGCAGGGTTACCCATAGATGATTTGTGTTTTAGCTTAGCTTATGTCCCCCCTATGACTGTTAGTTATGGTAGTTACTATATGATATTATTGCATGCGATTGTATTTATATTTCTTATGTTTAGATAATTATTTACGCTATTTCTGCCGGAGTTACTAATGCTCTATTGTTTTTGTTTTTGTTTTTGTCTTTGTTTTTGTTTTTGTCTTTGTTATTGTTTTACTGCTGTTTTTCCTTTTATCCTATGAGCCGAGGATCGATTGGAAACAGCCTCTCTGCCCTTTCGGGTAGGGGTAACGCTCGTCTACATATTACCCTCCCCAGACCCCACCTGATGGGAACATACTGGGTAGTTGTTGTTGTTGTACAACAGTAAAAGCTGAGATCTACTATGTTTCCAACTAGGCAGCAACAGTGAGAAAATCAATAGTTCAACAGGTGGGTTAAAGAGATCCTACAAGTAGTTTTCAATAATAAGATGTAGGACAGAGCAAACCTAGAAAATCCTCCAGAACCAGCACCAACTCCTCGAGCTACAATTGCAGAATCAATGCGGAAAACCTTGGAGTTGTCTTTTGGCAATGATATGTTTCGCTCCATAACTACTCCTCCACCTATATCACCTTCCAGCCTAAGAGACTCCAACTCTCCTTCCTGTTCCGATCCCGTCTATGAAACAGGAAGAATTCGGACAGTGAATAACAGAGAAGAAAAAGGTCCCCTTACGGGTAGAATAGACAATAGTGTAATCAAAATTCTAACTTTACTACTAAACAAATAAGGAAAGAAACTTCCATAAACGAAGAAGTACCATATAAGACAAAATTGAACTGCATTATGAGCTGGGACAGAAATGAAGAAGTGCAACAGAACAATCACACGAGAACTTTTTGAAGATGTCATATATGAAGAGGTTCTAATATGCATCAGATACAATTTTGAGAAATATATGTGCCTCTCTCTATGCGAAAAACATCATCAAGTATGTCATCCATATTAATAACTAGAAACTATCCCTGATACCCAACATTACTTCAAATTCATATTTTCACCTTAAGATGATTAACATATCAGAATCCAAACACTTGACCCTTCTTGATATTTAAAACAGTTACACCAATTCTCAAAAAATGTGACCAAGGAAAATCACTACCAGGATATTTTAAAAAATTGTCGTAATATCTCCTGGATTTGAGTCGAGAACAATCCAGCAAAATTTTCATTACCTAATATAAGACACTCTCTGACGATTGATTCCATACATATCCGGTTGAGAAGTTTAATGATCAAAAAAATTTGTTCACGGATTAATCCTTATGTATAAAACTTCTAGTTGAATTTTCTTTTCCTGTTTCCACATCAGAAATCCATTTCTACTTATATCCACAGACAATTAATTTTTCAAACCTAGTTTCACTATGAGATGAGTAAAACCGTTCCAGGATACACAAAAAGAAATTGACCTTACGAGGCTGCTGGTTTTTCTCTTTTACGTTTCAAATGGGAAGTATAAGAAAACTTCACCTTACCCAGATTTCAGGTCAATACCAACAATAGCTCCTGTTTTTATTGTCTCATGCTTTTCATTGCTCTCACATTTTGGAGCTGTTAATTTTGAAGTTCAGCTACAGTTACTTTTCTTTCCTTCGGACCGCAGAGACATGCACGACTTTCAATAAGGTGAGGAGATAAAGTCTCCCTTATAATTGAATCGCAAAAGATTTACCATTTTCTTCAACGAAAATAGGAAAGTTGAATTCACACACTCAGCATTTTCAGTTTTCCATTTTTGATCAGTGAAGAATAAAATCCTCGTCATTACTAGAACTTGACTAATACTAATTTCTTTTCTCTATGTAGCAAATAGAAAATATTTGAAACGTATGCTAGAGTGAGGAACTTCTTATTTACTTACTCAATAACTAAATACTCCTCAGTACATCCAGGTGATCTGTATTCACGGCTGCTATATTCTTCGTACCCATTTATTTCCACTCGGCTATGAAGCCATTGAGTTCCTGTTACAGGGAAAATAGATGAATAAGACTGTATATATATTCGACATTTCTGCTGTTATCAGTACTTTACTGAAGCATAGAGGTTTCCAAAAGATGAGCAGAACAGGGGAGCAATTTAGTTGGACAGATATGCAAAGTACTGAGTAGAGAATCAAATGAGAGCTCAGACAGCAATGCTCCATATAGCAAAACAAATGATAAAAAATGTTTAACAGATAAAGGCTCTTTTATAAGATCAGAAGATGGAAACACCATTTCTCAATTCAAACTTTGTCGAAAGAATAACTGAAGAAGGACCCACTGTTCAGATAAGTGAGAGATTATAAGTTGATTAAACCGAAGCCAGTTTACAACAACAACAACAACAACAACAACTACCCAGTATACTCCCACCAGGTGGGGTCTGGGAGGGTAATATGTAGACGAGCCTTACCCCTACCCGAAAGGGCAGAGAGGCTGTTTCCAATCGACCCTCGGCGCATAGGAAAAAGGGAAATCAGCTGCAAAACAAAAACAAAAACAATAACAATAGAGCATTAGTATCACCCGCAGAAATAGCAGAAAGAGCGGAAATAATTATCTAAACATAAGGAACCTAATTACAATCGCATCAATAATATCATACAGTAACTACGAAGAACTCTAGGAGCCCCTAACCTACAACCCTGATCCTAGACCTCCAGTTTACAATGACAATAAAAAATCCCTCAAGTGTCAGTTGTTGAAAAGATTCTAGAGAAATGAATGGTTGGTAGTATCAAGCGACAATAAGTGAGCATGTGTAGCTTAGATTCTGATTAAATGATTATTTGGGACGACAAAAAGAACCTTCTCAAGATATTTAATACCACCCATTTAACCAGTGTCCAGCACTTGTCAGTTTACAGATCCGCTGATGTTTCAAATAAAAGGACACTAACAATAAATGCACATGAATAAGCTTGACGAATACCAGCAAACAAGCAAAGAAACTGAAAGGTTATCAAATTACTGCAGAAAAAAAAGAACTATGGAACTCACAATACATGAAGGAATATGGTCCATGGAAAGAATTCTACCACCTATCCAAGGGTCACCACTCTTCAGAACAACGGGGGTCCTTTAAAGTTCTACTCCCTTGTGTCCAGAGAGAGTCTCCACTTCTGGTATACGTTTAGCACTTTCTGCAATTAATTTTCAACATTGAACCAACACTTCCTTTAAATTTTGAAACAAGAGAAAACTACTTGTACAGGAAGAAGTTGAAGTGAAAAGGATAAGATGGCATAGAATATGTAGACATATAAAACAGACATTCCTCGGCAAATCTGTAAGGCATAATAATTGTAAAAACCAGATACTTAGTTCCGTATCCAACAGCTGATAAAGAGGTCCATGTAGTGTGTTAAAAAAAATCCTCACATAATTCTAACCTCACCGCCCTGAAAAAAATGAAAATTGGCAGACCTGCAAAAGGATTTTCCCTTCTATCCTCCTTCGAAACTCCATGTTTTCAACATTTGCTCCTTAAAGGCCGGCCGAATCACTAAATCTATCTGATTACAAACAGCGGCAACCAGAAGAAATGTAGAATTTCCAATCAGAAATTAAAATATGTTTTTTCAATAAGAGAGATATTAAATATGTACCTTTAAGTTGGTAGCTGTTTCAGGCATCTATGGGTGATACTTTAAAAGAATTTGGAAAACATTTTACCAAATAATCCTCTTTAATTGAAATGGAACCTAATGATTCTTTCTAAAAATCACATTTTTTTTATCTTTATGCGTAAAAAAAGAATTTTAATAAAAGTAGAAATACTGTAACATTCTCTAAGCATCTGCATCCAGCGCAGACGAAGCATGATGCCAGTGTTGTCGTTAAAGAATTAAATAAAAGTTTTAAGACATGCTGGGTTGCATTGAACATGAACCACAGGGAGTTTCCAGCGGGTGTAGGTGTCTAACTTGAGTACTTCTTTAACCATAACTAACATTGGGTGTTGTGAAATACGTTCTGCAACATAGGTCATTTAATTAGATCAGATATCCACGTTTGATGCAAATCCAAGAAAGAGTTATGCAGTAAGTTAGAGAAAGAACAAAAAAGCAAAGCTGGCCAAGTGGAAGAGCAGGTTTACCCAGACGATTTCTGTACTTCACTTCACTTGCAGAAACCAAATTTGAGACATCAGTTTCTGATGGCATTGCTACTTGTACAATCTCTCCGTCAGAACCCCAACCATCAAGCTGGATAAGGGGAACCATAGCAAACAATCACCAATCAAACATGTCTCTCTTTTTCCCTAAAGCTAATATATGTGAGGCATGAGGAAACATACCATAGCACCTTTACCAAGCAATATCCTGACATGCAACCGGCGGTTTGGCCTTCTCCATTTTCCTTCTGTTTTGGAGATTCGTACAGTAACACCGGAAGATTGAAGTTCCGCGACATATGTTGTCAAAAGGTATCCACCTTCAATATATTCATATCCATCACTATCATCTTCGAAAAGAAGACCTTCAGCTTTACCTGAAATTGCAAGAGTATGAGTGATGCTGACTGCTATAGCTGCTAAAGAACTGTTTTCAATTTCACTGCCTCTTTGTCACCGTTGTTGTACAATACGCCAATGATCTTCAAGAGAAATTACTAAATAAACTAACATTAAACTTGTAAAAGAACAGATGCGTAGAGCAGAAAACAAAAACATACAGGAGAAAGCAAAATAGTTGCTGAGAAGTTTGAAGTCTTTCTCTTTGCTTGATTACAACAATTCCAATGTCAGCGCACTCTTCCCTTTATCCCCAAGTTCCACCATTGTCCTAGCTCTGTCTTTCTTAGTCGGGATAACATATCCTAGAATGTACCACAAAAAAATTCTTCTTCCTAGCCCTACTTCTCTATCTTTATTGACTTTTACTGAATTAAGACCAGGCATCTCATGATAACTTCATGAATCCTTTCCTTTTTATCAAGGACATATTGGTGCATCTGCCAGATGCACAACACTATCAATGTTGCATACCTGTTTTAACAAGATATAGTTAATATAGGTACACGTATGTATGTTATAGCATTTTTTATTACCTGTATCATTGGAAGCAATCTTCACTGGCACACAGAATTCCTCACATCAACAAATTATCTTATGATCAAGAAACAGGAAGACAAAGGAAGAAATAAATAAATATTTAGCACACTATACACTCTACAGTGACCACAACTAATTCTAGAACGTATGCCAAAATCAGATTAACATAGCATCACATCTATTATTGAAAAGTTTCCCCTTTTCACTCTTGAATTTCCAAAAAAAAAAAGAAAAATACATCTGATTGATCTTTCTATGTGTTACTAATATTTTGAATTGCAATTTTGGATATTTGAAACAATTTGAAGTTTTCTCTCAATCTAGTTCTATTTACTACAGAAATACAAAATATTATCATCTAAAACTAATTAATTGATTTAATTATAAGATTTTGTTGACTTGACACTCAGGAAATCTGATAGGCCGAATTGGGATGAAGAAAGTAAGATGAGAGATAATTGTGAACCAACTAATAGCCTGTTTGGACAAGCTTCTAAAATGCTTTTCAAAAAAGGGTACTTTTTGGTAAAAAACGCTTTGTGTGTGGCAATTTAATTTGAAAAGTACTTTTGAGTAGCAATTAGTGTTTGACCAAGCTTTTAGAAAGTGCTTCCAAGTGTATTTTTCTTAAAAGTGCTTTTCAAAAAAATATTTGAAGAGAAGTTACTTTTTCTGCTTCTCAAAAACTGCTTCTGCTTCTCCTCAAGAGCACGTTTTTCTTTTAAAAACTTGGCCAAACACCTTAGTTTTAGGAAAAAATCACTTTTACCTCAAAAGAAGCTTGGCCAAACAGCCTACAAAGCTAGTTAACCATAATCTAACCCCCGCCCACCCAAAAAAAAAAAACCTTGGGAGCCAACTACATTAGTATTACCAAAAAAATAGAGATTTACCATTTTCATCCAAGGCGATGAGTAATGTTAAATCATCACTATGAGTAGCTTGACCCACATGCTGATAAAGTGGAGCGACAGGGATGATTGATCCACCAAGCAAATACAATGCAGGCAAATCCTAGATTTTGGGAGGAACGAGAACAAAGATAACTAAAAGCAAATTAAAATAGTGATAATCCACAAAGTGATATTGTGTGCGTCCAGATCCCAAGTATATATACCGGATGTGAATCCTCAAAATCAAAATTCAACCAGGTGCCTTGTGGTAGCTTGTGCTGAATTATACCCAATTCCTTACCATGTTGAGTGCTGCTCAAGTACAACATACATTAATATATGCATGCACACGACAGATTAAATCATCCACAATGATCCAGAAATATGAAGATAAGCAGTCAAAGAAGGTAAAATGTGGATCAGGTTTAGGCTAAATGAAGCAAATTTCTCCATCTAAAGTCTCAATTGACTGCGTCATAAAGGATCATTAGTTGGCAATATTGCGGTCACACTTCTACGCCAGTCACCTCTATGCATGCCAATTGCCTAGTGAATATGGAGGTGCTTGAGGGAGGTCATTTGGGAAGTGAAAAACGAAGATTAATCCATCTGATTATTGGATGATAAGAAGATCTGTGAAATAAATTTTCACAAATAGATAACAGACTATTTTGCATGAAAGCAAGAGGTTGTGCTTAGTATTGTCTCTAAAAACTGCTACCAAACATTTGGCAAATGGTAAAAGAAATTGCTTGTTAACCTTACAGTTATTAGATAAAAAATTAGACTACAATGGGTGTGTTTAGTACAAAGGAAAATGTGTTCCTGGAAAATGAATGGTTTTAGCAGTTACTTTTCCTCGTTTGGTTGGTGAATGAGAGACTTTTTTTGAAAAATATTTTATAGCGTTTGGTTAGACACTAAAAAGTTATTTTGGGAAAATAATTTTTTATGCTACTCGCCTCCATTCAACGTTTTCAGGACTCTATTTTTTTTAAGAATCTAATTATTCTTTTAAACATTCACACAAACCCAAAGTAATTGCTGTGTTGCTTTACTTTTTCACGCAAAAATAACGTTGAAAGTTGTGCTCCATAACTAAAAAGAAAATACTCTTTTTTTGGTTGAAAAAGTAAATATTCTTTCCATAACATAAAAAGGAAGTATGATTTTATTGAAATGAAAGAAAATACTTTTTCTACATTATGACAAGAAAATACTCGTTTTATTGAAATGAAAAAAAAATACCTTTTACTGCATCATTTTATTGAAATAAAAGAAAAATATTTTTACATCATGAAAAGAAAGTACTTTTTGGTTGAAATGAAAGAAAATACTTTTTTATATCATAAAAAAAAAATTATTTTGTTGAAATGAAAAAGAAAGTACTCAATCTACAACATGAAAAGAAAGTACTCTTAGCGCAATATATGGTATCCTAACTGTTTTCTAACCATACTATAAACATCCCTTTTTTCTCCTTTGACTAGTAAATAATCCACATAGACGCCTAGTGGAACCAGCAAAACACTTTGTTCTAAGTTTTTAGATTAAAATGATCAAACCAAAAGACATGCTTAATCTTTTCTCATCTCATGAGAAAGACAGATTGATGGACATTAGGAATCTTAACAATGTGTATATCGTCGAATGCAAACAAGGAAACCACCTAGACAGAGTTCTACAATCAGCTACCACCGCATCTGTGAGGAAAAAGAACTAGACCTTGCATATACAAGAATTGGTCCCAGCATAAATCCTGAACAATTTGACTATGTTATCCACTATCAGCCATGATATATTGTGGACCTAAATAAATTTTGATCAGTGAAGAATAATTTACCAGCAAAAAAGGTAGGAGTGGCCACCGGTGTACCCCTCGTGTGTGCCAAATAAAAGAGCGTGTAAATGTGTGGTAAAAGACGGTATCGCCGCTCCAATGCTAAGTGACAAACTTCCTCACACTGTTAGAGATGTAAGGTCCCAAGTCAAATCGATGTCTTATTCCAAAATCAAATCAGAAGTCTTACATACAGAAAAGACATGTAAAACGTATACTACTATTCTGGCTAGTTGTCTTCAATACACTTAAGAAACTAGATTAAACCAGTCTGCACAATTTAGCCATATCCAAGTGTATCCATCTTCATCAATTTCAGGAGTAGAAATGAGAAAAGCGAGTCACCGACAAGACCACAAGGGGAATGTCAATGGAAAAGAACTCTATTAGCACAACTAGGCCAGTCATCAACTAAAATTCAGGAAATGTGGTAACCAGAAACTGAAGTCTATCAGGAGAAGAGGGTATATCCGCAATCAGTTCAGTGTCCTCATTCTTTTTTATTGTTTAAGATAGCATTCAACTAGACGAAGCAATGGAATTCTTGAACAACCATCTAGAAAGCAATGGTGTTAACAGTTCAAGTGTACTACAGTTATAAAATCCACTTTCCTCAAAGAACCAACATACAGTTATAAAATGTACTGCAGTTCAAATGTACTACAGTTATAAAATCCACTTTACTCAAAGAACCAACACACTAACCTTGCATCAAAAGTGTAAGAATAAAATGCAAATAAAATGGATACTTTACATTGTTACACAAAGTCAATCAATATGTATGTTAAGTAGTTAGTCATGTATAGTGTCCCACATCGGAAAGTAGATACTTATTATTATGTAATTGCCGTAGATAAATAGGGTTGTACAACACTATAATATTTTTTTCCTATGCTTCCTCACATGGTATCAGAGCATTAGTAAGTAAAAATCGTTGTGCGTCGTTCCAGCGACATCGGGAAGAAATAACTCAGTCACCGTGTAATTTTCCGGTGACCTAAGTGACTGATTTGCATCATCTCACGTTTGGTGAATGTTTTGCACAAACCAACACCACCAGTAGACTCAGAAACCTCCGGCGACCAAACCCCAAAAAGATTATCCGGCAACAGACGCTCCACGCGCCTCTAGATCCGGAATTCTGCCGGCGCGTCTGTCCCACATGTCGGCGCATGCGTGCTTCTCCAGCCATTTTTTCGCCAAGCTCCTTCAGGACAGCATGGTCGCACAATCATTACAAGTCCGCCAGTTCTATTCCCGGCAGATTGTGACAACTTTGGGCTTTTTCGGCGAGCTACAGTGTTTGCCGGCATGAACAGTGTTTTCTGGCGTGAAACAATGCTCATTCTCTCTGCTGTGAACAATGTTTTCCCAGATATATCTTCAATTTTAAAGAACTTAGTGATTTTTCACTATTTCAAGCTAACCCTACAACTTTTAGTTAAGAACTTGAGAAACTAATTGTAGCGACATGGGATCCAATACTATGAATAGTTGGATGGTTTCTCTACCGGATTATATTGAGTTTCTTCGGTATAAAGCTTGTAAACAGACATATTCAGAGACAGATTCCATTGTTGAAACGTGTAATAGCGTGACTTGTGTCTTCCAATCTTCATCCTCTGATTCTTATGTCACTAATTCAGATACATCTGATCATTTCTGGTAACAAATCTCTTTTCACTAGTATTTCATATTTTCAATCTCTTCCAAGCATCACAATGGCCAATGGGTCTCAAACCATGGCAATTGCAATAGGTCAAGCAAGACCACTTTCTTCCTTACCTTTAGATTCAATTATTTATGTTCTCGGTAGTCCTTTTAATCTCAAAGCCGTTAATCGCTTAACCAAATCACATAAATGCATTGTTTTATTCCTTGATGACCTTGTTTTTATACAAGAATGCAATACGGTACGGATCATTGGTACCGGGAGTGAATCAGATGGACTTTATTACCTTATCCTTGCAAAATCACATGGACTCACATCTTGCCTTCCTTAAATAACTTTTCTTGTTGCCGATTCACCAGAATTATTACATAAATGGTTAGAACATCCCAGTTGTCAAAACTTCAACTTCAGAAAATGATACTTGGTTTATCTCACTTATCCACTTTAGAGTGTGAGTCATGTCAGCTCAGTAAGCATACCCACGCCCATTTCCCTTGGCGTCTTGATAATCGAGCAGTCACCTTTCACTTTAGTACATTCAGATATTAGGGGTCCTAGTCAGGTCAGTTATACCTTGGGATTTCGCTACTTTATCTGTTTTGTTAATGATTATTCCATGTGCACTTGAATATTTTTGATGAAAAAACGGTCAGAGTTATTTTCTATTTTCCAGACCTTCCACACTGAAATTCAAAATCAATCAAGGGTATATATCTGCAAATTTCGTAGGGATAACGCCTTAGAGTATTTGTCTTCCCCATTTCAGCAATTTATAAACCCTCAAGGGATTATTCATCAAACATCTTGTCCGTACAGATCTCAACAAAATGGGGTAGCTAAAAGAAGGAATAGACATCTTATTGAAACTACTTGTAGCCTACTCATCTAATCTTATGTTCCGTTGCATTTTTGGGAGATGCATTCTTACATCTTGCTATCTTATTAATCCTATGCAATCTTCAGCTATCTAGAATCAAGTTTCATTATCTGTCCTATTTCCATACTTACCTTTGTTCTCTCTTCCACCCGTGTCTTTGGAAGCACGTATTTTATTCATAACCTTACTCAAAAAAAAGATAAGTTAGCTCTGCGTGCTCTTAAGTGCGTATTTTTGGGTTACTCGAGAACGCAAAAGTTGTATCGATGCTATTCTCCTGACCTCCAGGGGTACCTTATGTCTGCTGATATTACCTTAATTGAAACTCAATCATTCTTCACAGGTCCAAGTTATCACTTAGATATTTCTGAAGTGCTACCGGTTTCATCTTTCAGAGATTTAGTCACTATCTCCCATTCATTTTCCTCTACAACTCCAGCTTCAACACCTACAGCTCCAACTGCAGCTCTACCACCTATAACTCCAGTTCGACCACCTAGTCAAGTTCCACCTTCTGCAGCTTCACCACTGTTGACCTATTGTCGTCGTCCACATCCAGCATCAGACCCGGGCGATTCACGTCATTCACGCCCAGGTGTCTCCTCTTAGTAAATCAATTGCACTCCGCAAAGGTGTATGATCCATACTTAATCCTAATCCCATTATGTTGGTTTAACTTATCATCGTAGTTCATCACCTCATTATACTTTTATATCATCATTGTCTGTTGTATCTGTTAGAATAATAGTGTAAATAAGAGTGAATCACCCTAATCCTATATGTATTAGGATTAAGATATGCTATGTGTGTGTATATATATATATATATATATATGGCTCATATTAGCATTGTAAATAATGTATCTATAATATTTTTCTCTCGTGCATTCTCACATGGTATCAGAGCAACCGTGAGAAATTCATCGTTGTGCATAATTCCAACGACATCCGAGAAGGAATAACTAAGTCACCGTGCAATTTTTCAGTGACCTAAGTGACTAATCGCGTCAAAGTCACTAATTATAAGTATTGTGCAAAATCCGAAACCACCACAAAGTTCGGAAGAGAAATCTGACCAACCCCAGAAAAAATCACCGGAAAAGAGCCCCCCACGCGCCGCCATGCGCTTGCCAGAGTTCTGCCGCCGCCGGCGCGTGAGCCACCTTCCAGCCAGAATTTCTAAAAATTTCTTCAAGGTAGTTGGATATCCCTCAAATTCCGAGCCTAACCATAATTTTATTTTTCAATTCCGACAACCTTGAATTTTCTTCGCTAGCTACGGTAATTTTTCGGCATCTACAGTGTTTCCTTCATCCATTTCAGCGAGTTTTTAGTTGATTCTTTCTAATTATTTGGTGATAATCTAACTGTGTCTTTGGGGACTCGATGCTTTCGGGTCTAATATCTACCATACGGTCAACCTCAAGTACTTGGGCCGCTGGAGGACAATGGGGGAAGTGCATGGTAAGCCACTAATTACATATTTATTTTTAAGTTATTATTTAAAAAATTTTAGTCTTTAGCCACTGTTTTAATAATCTTTAATTGTCCGGACAAAAATATCCTTCTGCTCATGTTCTTAACTTTTGAACTTAATTTCAGGATTTCAGGACTACATGTCCTTAGCGTTTGAACTTGTAACTCTAAGTTCAGGACTCCAGGACTTTATGTCCTTAACTTTTGAACTTGAAACTCTAAGTTCAGGATTTCTGGAGTATATGTCCTTAACTTTTAAACTTAACTTCATGACTTCAAGAGTACATGTCCTTAATTTTTGTACTTGAAACTTAGTTCAAGACCAAATGTCCTTAACTTCTAAACTTCGAACTCAAACTTCAGGATCAAGTGTCCTTAACTTTTGTACTTGTAAGTCAAAGTTGAGGAACAAGTGTCCTTAACTTTTAAATTTGTAAGTCAAAGTTAAGGACCTATTTTCTTTAACTTTTGATCTTGTAACTGTAAGCATGTCCTTAACTTTTGTACTTGTTAGTCTAAGTTCTGGACAAAGTGTCCTTAACTTTTGAACTTGTAAGTGTAAGTTCAGAACCTATTGTCCTTAACTTTTGAACTTGTAACTTAAACTTCAGGACCAAGTGTTCTTAACTTTTGAACTTGTAAGTCTAAGTTAAGGAATTGTCCGTAACTTTTGAATTTGTAACTGTAAGTTAAGGAATGTATGTCCTTAACTTTTGAACTTTTAGGTCTAAGTTAAGGACATATAGTCCTTAACTTTTTAAACTTATAAGTGTAAGTTAAGGATTGTATGTTCTTTAACTTTTGAACTTGTAACTATAAGTTAAGGATTGCATGTCCTTAACTTTTGAACTTGTGACTGTAAGTTAAAAACTTCTTTCTTTAACTTTAGAACTTGTACTATAAGTTCAGGACTTCAGGACTACATGTTCTTAGCTTTTAAACTTATATGTAAAATTATCATGTTCAAGATTCATGGTATGAATTAAATTTTATGATTACATATATGGTATCAATATTCATGTTTTCTCGTTTCTACAAATTTAGAGCCTTTGTCTGTGTCATATTATTTTGTACAACGAAAGAATTGTAGCTACTGAAAAATTAAAATAATGATTTTAGAGCTTATTTCTCCCAAACTGTTTTGACATAATGGGGACGCTTCAGGTTGCGTCAGCTACATTGTAAGTATATAATAGGTTAGGAAAGAAAAGCAATGGAAGAAATGGTAAAAATGTCTTCTCATATTAATTTAAATAGAATGGCAGTTATTTTTGCTCAACACCAGAACTATTGGATAAAAAATAAATATTACCTTAAATAGTGGCTACCTCACATCATTTCTACATGACAATGACATTAGTAAAAGAAAGAGGGTATTATCATTTTTAGCTTCCGTCGAATTATCTATAAGGATGTTTGGATTGGCTTATAAAAATTAACTTTTAAATTAAAAGCCATAAGTTGGTAATATCCAACTTTTGGCTTATGACATATTTTTGTACTTTTTTGCCTAAAAGTAAATATTTTTAAGTATTTTTTATCATTGCAAAATACCACACAAACTAAGAAAGTGTTTAAAAGACAATAAACATCTAAAATAAGTCAATCCAAATACCCTCTATATCTGATAGCCGTAAAAGTGTATAAAATTTATATATAACATACAAAATATATAAAAAGAATATACACAAATTTTATATATTTTTTCAACTATTATTTTTACAGCGGCATTTTTTCTTAAAAAAATGCAAAAGTTTGGTTGCCAAATTCATTGTTGTATATAACACTTTTTATCATTCGCATTTAAATCAAATACAACAAATTATTGTTAAAGGATTAAGACAATGCTAATACACAACTAATATTTTGAGAATAATCAAAATTGATTCGTATAGCTAATCAGAAGTTCTTGTTTCACAAATATAACTTATGATAGATTAATTGAACTGCAACCTTGTAATAGTTACACGAAGATACTGGAGAAAAAAGTTCTCTTACATAATCAACTTTCTTTTCTATTTAACTATTCAGTATCAAAATCTTACTGATCAACGTGTAGTTCATGTGAGATGAGCCACTAGAGGGTAAAGTGCTTTCCGTATATCGGGGCTCGAACATAAAAACTCTCGATCTTATTAAAATTAATGTAGATGAATTCTAATAATCGCTGCACCACACTGGTCGGCCATATATACAATCAACCCTCTTTTGATGTCGTAGATAAAAGGTTTTAGCTAAAATATTTTAAATTATCTTTAAATTTGACTCAAATTATTAATATTTTTTTCAAATTATGCTCGATCTTAACACTCTTAACTTGTCCTTTTAAAGGCCGTTACCCCCTAGGCACTAATGAGGAAAAAAGGTGTAGGTGCACTCGTCTGCCGCATGGATTTTTTTGTCTATGTCGCAATTTTTCTAAAAATAAAATATATTTTTTACCTTTTTAAGAATATTACTTTTTCAGATAATTTTTTCGAATAAAATATAAAACTTTATTGTTTTTGGCCAGATAAAAATATTCAGCTTAAATTATGTAGTTACATTCAAGTTTTATTATAAATTCTATTCGAAAAAAATTATCTCAAAAATAATATTCTTAAAAAGGTAAAAAAAATATTTTATTTTTCAAAAATTTGCCACACTAACAAAAAAATCGACATGGCAGCTGAATGCACTCATACTTTTTGCCACATTAGCGTCTATGGGGTAATAGCTCTCAGAAGGCCAAGTTAATTGGGTAATTAAGACCGGCATAGTACGAAAATAATATTAATAATTTAAATCAAATTTAAAGGTGATTTAAGATATTTTGTCACGGTTTTATTAAATTCCAAATTAGACAATAAGATCTGGTAGAGTAGACTATAGACATGCTCTCGTCACACCGTTGTCTCTGTCAAGAGAAAAATCTACAGTAATTTCAAAGAAGTTGCAACTCAGATTTCAGCGGTACAGAAATCAGCACATACATTTCTTCAATCTTTTCAAATTTTATAAATTTAGTAGAACCCAAGTGGGTGCTTTGGCATATATTCATCATGCATAATCCAGTTGTTAACCTCCGTAAACAAGGGATTCTTTTATTTATAATAGATTGAGACTCTCCCATTTGGCTTATTTTATGTCCTTAGAAGTATCTAACAATACATGTTTGATAATATTACATTTGTCCTAAAACTTGATAAGAAAGCAACCGTATAAGAAATAAATCTCACTCATGCATGATTTAGAAGTATTTCACTTAATCAGAGGAATCATTTTATGTTGGAATAACTCTTATATAAATTAATGGGTTAAATACATAGTGGATCATCAAACTCCCCTAACGGCAGAAATCAGCCCCAAATAATTTATTCACAACCTGCCAGTCTGAATAATTACATTAAATACATTCTAGGAACATACTAATGAAGCCTTGCTCACAATATACTTAACTCAAAATGACTTGACGAAATTATGCTTTAAAAAGAAAAGGAATTGGGCTACATGCATTGCTTAATTACTTTTTTTTCACCCTTAATTACTTAATTAATTATTTACTATGGTCTTATATTATAATTTAGCATGGAAGATTGATAATAATATGGTACAGTGACATAAAGTTAAGAGTTGGAAAGAGTTACGAAAAGAAATAATTTTTCCGTAACTAAGGAAAACCATTTCCTCTCTTTTGATAAAAAAAATGTTCTTCTCAAAAATATCTTCTCGCAGCCAATCACCAAAAGGGTACTTGTTTTCTGGGAAATATTATTATTGCAAATATTCCCCCACCAACAAACTGATCTTAAATGGAAATTCACAAAAAAAAACGCATAAATAAAATAGTATCGCTTGGCTTAGTTAAACGAAAAGTGACACTATTATGGAGTAATTAATAGTAGTAATGGTCAAGTCACCAAAGAGATTAAAACAATAAAGAAGCAAACATACAAAGAGCTTTTGGACTGTATTAAAGATATTTAACATTTACTCGAAAAGAGTCCAAGGCTGTTAAACAGTGATGTAGAGAGAGAAAGTAAGAGAGAAACCTGGCGACGGAAAAGCAAGAAGCTCACAATCGCCAGCCCCGCGAATCCACCATAACCACCTACACAAATACTCATTCACACTATAAAAGATGACGCGATTGGTAACCCCTAAAAGCCGAATCCCTCAAAGACTAAACCCAATACATTATTACAGTGGTTCCCGGATATGGGAAATGCTCCGACAGTCATGCAACCTCCATCGGAGAAGGAGGAAGCTAAAAGGCAATCAAAGGAAGCAGAGATAACCACAACAGCTAGAAAACTCACATACTCAGTTGAATCTCAGAAGCAACCCTTTGCTTAAGTGGTTAAAGGTAACAGAACTCAAAATCAGGGCATGCAACTCAAGTTCTACTCTCCGATGGTGAAAGATGGAATGAAAATCGCAAAACTGAATCCCAAGGAAATAGAAGTTCAGACCCAGAAATGGAAGACTGCTTCAATAGGCTATGTGCTAGGAGGTAACCCGACTTTCAAAGATATGCTTAAATTTGTCTATGGAGTTTGGAATGCTGTTACAGTACCTACTGTGTTGTTACATGATGATGGATACTTCATCTTTAAGTTCGAATTGATGGAGGACAAAAGCCTAATAATGCAAACTGGCCCTTACACTTTCAATGGTAAGCCTATGATATTGAAGGACTGGGATCCAAATTTTCAGATCCAAAATGAATCAATGAGAATTGTACCAATTTGGGTCAACTTTCCTGGTTTACCAATTCAATGCTGGACAGAAGAGAAGTTACGGAGAATAGCTAGCTTAATTGGAAAACATTTATGCACTGACAAACTTACTGCTGCATGTGAAAGGATTTCCTTTGCTAGAGTCCTTGTGGAAATGGACATCAGCCAGCCCTTACCTGATGAAGCCTACATTGAGATACCAGATGGAAGAAGCTGGTCAAAGCCAGTGGAATTTGAATGGAAACCAACATTTTGCCTATCATTTGGGCATAAAAATGGGGACTGTCAAAAGGAGGAGAGACAGGATCAAATACCACAGAACCAGAGAAACAGAAACAAGAAGAAAAACACAATGAAATGGCAAACAAAACCTGTAATGGAAGAGGATATAGCCAATCAACATCAAGAGGAAAAAATAGTTCAACCTGAGGTGGAAATATTAGTAAACAATCGAGGAAAACAGGTAGCAACTATAAAAGGAGCTAAGGTCAACTAGAGTGAACAGACCATACAGATTACTCACAACAGTTATGAAGCAACAAGACTACAGGGCAGATGTTCAGACAATCTGGAGCCAACAGATTCAAGGACATACTATGTATTCTATTTGGAGCAAACTGAAAAAACTTGAACAAAATACCAGACACATTCACAAGGAACACTCCTCTGTTGAAAAAAAACTGCAACAAATGAGAGAGGAATTAAGTGTAACACAAAACAGACTGAATGAATACCAATTCAACAAACAGGAGATCCAAAAAGAAAAACAACTCTTACAGAACATTGAACAATGGGAAACTATTCCAGAACAGGTTCTAAGATAGAAATCAAGAGCAAACTGGATCTAACTGGGAGATAGTAATACAAAATATTTCCATGCTTACATGAAATCCAGACAAGCAAGAAATAAGGTGAGTTGTATCCTCACAGAGAACCAGATGAAGCTTACTGACCCACAGCAGATCCAAAATGAATTCACACAATTCTTTCACAACCTACTGGGCACAGCAACAATTCAACTACCAAGCATTGACATCAATGTGGCCAGAGATGGTCCCTGCCTAACTTTGAACCAACACCAGCAACTGTTGGCACCAGTAACAGAGAAGGAGATCAAACAGATAATACAGAATCTTCCTCAAGATAAGACTCCAGGTATTGATGGCTATCCTGCAAAATTTTATAAAGAATTTTGGCCAATTGTAGGGGAGGAAATTACAAGGGCATTGAAGCAGTTTTTCCAAAATGGAAAACTCCTAAAGCAGATTAACTGCACAACTGTTACTTTGATTCCAAAAGTGAAAAATTCCAGCTATGTCAAAGAATTTCGACTCATTGCCTGCTGCTCAACACAGTATAAAATCATTTCAAAGATCCTAACAAATAGGCTAAAAATGGTTGTGGATCATTTAGTTGGGCAATCCCAGTCAGCCTTCATAGAGGGGAGGAACATTCTTGATAATGTAATTATGGCACATGAACTGATCAAAGGCTATAATCTCAAGACAGTATCTCCTAGATGCATGATGAAAGTTGACATTAGGAAGGCTTACTAT